>OY754978.1:1170833-2511630 GCA_963576475.1 Molanna angustata | reverse complement strand
AAAAATAATGAATAATTTATACATTGTACACACTATTAATATAAGAGGTGTTGCAGTATATTCGTTAATACAATTTAAAGTACTTTAGCATTCCTTCTGTAAAGAATCGCTCCTTTCATTAAGATCTTCCTCGTCTATTATTAAGTTATTACAAATTTTAACATATTGATACAACAGCAAATGTACGATAAATTTATAAATATCATATTCTACGTTAGTTCTATGGGGCAGGCAATAAAATTAAAATTAACTAAATGATTCAAAGTATTAAATAATATGCTAACAATGATATATCTAGTTGCATATAATAATCAAAAATAATGAATAATTTATACATTGTACACACTATTAATATAAGAGGTGTTGCAGTATATTCGTTAATACAATTTAAAGTACTTTAGCATTCCTTCTGTAAAGAATCGCTCCTTTCATTAAGATCTTCCTCGTCTATTATTAAGTTATTACAAATTTTAACATATTGATACAACAGCAAATGTACGATAAATTTATAAATTCAAATGTTGAAATAATATGCTAACAATGTTAAATCTAGTTGCATATAATAATCAAAAACAATGAATCATTTATACATTGTACACACTATTAATATAAGAGGTGTTGCAGTATATTCGTTAATACAATTTAAAGTACTTTAGCATTCCTTCTGTAAAGAATCGCTCCTTTCATTAAGATCTTCCTAGTCTATTATTAAGTTATTAAAAATTTTAACATATTGATACAACAGCAAATGTACGATAAATTTATAAATTCAAATGTTGAAATAATATGCTAACAATGTTAAATCTAGTTGCATATAATAATCAAAAACAATGAATCATTTATACATTGTACACACTATTAATATAAGAGGTGTTGCAGTATATTCGTTAATACAATTTAAAGTACTTTAGCATTCCTTCTGTAAAGAATCGCTCCTTTCATTAAGATCTTCCTCGTCTATTATTAAGTTATTACAAATTTTAACATATTGATACAACAGCAAATGTACGATGCATTTATAAATATCATATTCTACGTTAGCTCTGTGGGGCAGTCAATAAAATTAAAATTAACTAAATGATTCAAAGTATTAAATAATATGCTACCAATGATATATCTAGTTGCATATAGTAATCAAAAATAATGAATAATTTATACATTGTACACACTATTAATATAAGAGGTGTTGCAGTATATTCGTTAATACAATTTAAAGTACTTTAGCATTCCTTCTGTAAAGAATCGCTCCTTTCATTAAGATCTTCCTCGTCTATTATTAAGTTATTACAAATTTTAACATATTGATACAACAGCAAATGTACGATAAATTTATAAATATCATATTCTACGTTAGTTCTATGGGGCAGGCAATAAAATTAAAATTAACTAAATGATTCAAAGTATTAAATAATATGCTACCAATGATATATCTAGTTGCATATAATAATCAAAAATAATGAATAATTTATACATTGTACACACTATTAATATAAGAGGTGTTGCAGTATATTCGTTAATACAATTTAAAGTACTTTAGCATTCCTTCTGTAAAGAATCGCTCCTTTCATTAAGATCTTCCTCGTCTATTATTAAGTTATTACAAATTTTAACATATTGATACAACAGCAAATGTACGATAAATTTATAAATTCAAATGTTGAAATAATATGCTAACAATGTTAAATCTAGTTGCATATAATAATCAAAAACAATGAATCATTTATACATTGTACACACTATTAATATAAGAGGTGTTGCAGTATATTCGTTAATACAATTTAAAGTACTTTAGCATTCCTTCTGTAAAGAATCGCTCCTTTCATTAAGATCTTCCTAGTCTATTATTAAGTTATTAAAAATTTTAACATATTGATACAACAGCAAATGTACGATAAATTTATAAATTCAAATGTTGAAATAATATGCTAACAATGTTAAATCTAGTTGCATATAATAATCAAAAACAATGAATCATTTATACATTGTACACACTATTAATATAAGAGGTGTTGCAGTATATTCGTTAATACAATTTAAAGTACTTTAGCATTCCTTCTGTAAAGAATCGCTCCTTTCATTAAGATCTTCCTAGTCTATTATTAAGTTATTAAAAATTTTAACATATTGATACAACAGCAAATGTACGATGCATTTATAAATATCATATTCTACGTTAGCTCTGTGGGGCAGTCAATAAAATTAAAATTAACTAAATGATTCAAAGTATTAAATAATATGCCACCAATGATATATCTAGTTGCATATAATAATCAAAAATAATGAAACATTTATACATTGTACACACTATTAATATTAGAGGTGTTGCAGTATATTCGTTAATACAATTTAAAGTACTTTAGCATTCCTTCTGTAAAGAATCGCTCCTTTCATTAAGATCTTCCTCGTCTATTATTAAGTTATTACAAATTTTAACATATTGATACAACAGCAAATGTACGATAAATTTATAAATATCATATTCTACGTTAGTTCTATGGGGCAGGCAATGAAATTAAAATAATGATTCAAATGTTGAAATAATATGCTAACAATGTTAAATCTAGTTGCATATAATAATCAAAAATAATGAATAATTTATACATTGTACACACTATTAATATAAGAGGTGTTGCAGTATATTCGTTAATACAATTTAAAGTACTTCAGCATTCCTTCTGTAAAGAATCGCTCCTTTCATTAAGATCTTCCTCGTCTATTATTAAGTTATTACAAATTTTAACATATTGATACAACAGCAAATGTACGATAAATTTATAAATATCATATTCTACGTTAGTTCTATGGGGCAGGCAATGAAATTAAAATAATGATTCAAATGTTGAAATAATATGCTAACAATGTTAAATCTAGTTGCATATAATAATCAAAAATAATGAATAATTTATACATTGTACACACTATTAATATAAGAGGTGTTGCAGTATATTCGTTAATACAATTTAAAGTACTTTAGCATTCCTTCTGTAAAGAATCGCTCCTTTCATTAAGATCTTCCTCGTCTATTATTAAGTTATTACAAATTTTAACATATTGATACAACAGCAAATGTACGATAAATTTATAAATTCAAATGTTGAAATAATATGCTAACAATGTTAAATCTAGTTGCATATAATAATCAAAAACAATGAATCATTTATACATTGTACACACTATTAATATAAGAGGTGTTGCAGTATATTCGTTAATACAATTTAAAGTACTTTAGCATTCCTTCTGTAAAGAATCGCTCCTTTCATTAAGATCTTCCTAGTCTATTATTAAGTTATTAAAAATTTTAACATATTGATACAACAGCAAATGTACGATGCATTTATAAATATCATATTCTACGTTAGCTCTGTGGGGCAGTCAATAAAATTAAAATTAACTAAATGATTCAAAGTATTAAATAATATGCCACCAATGATATATCTAGTTGCATATAATAATCAAAAATAATGAAACATTTATACATTGTACACACTATTAATATTAGAGGTGTTGCAGTATATTCGTTAATACAATTTAAAGTACTTTTGCATTCCTTCTGTAAAGAATCGCTCCTTTCATTAAGATCTTCCTCGTCTATTATTAAGTTATTACAAATTTTAACATATTGATACAACAGCAAATGTACGATAAATTTATAAATATCATATTCTACGTTAGTTCTATGGGGCAGGCAATGAAATTAAAATAATGATTCAAATGTTGAAATAATATGCTAACAATGTTAAATCTAGTTGCATATAATAATCAAAAATAATGAATCATTTATACATTGTACACACTATTAATATAATAGGTGTTGCAGTATATTCGTTAATACAATTTAAAGTACTTTAGCATTCCTTCTGTAAAGAATCGCTCCTTTCATTAAGATCTTCCTCGTCTATTATTAAGTTATTACATATTTTAACATATTGATACAACAGCAAATGTACGATGCATTTATAAATATCATATTCTACGTTAGCTCTGTGGGGCAGTCAATAAAATTAAAATGAACTAAATGATTCAAAGTATTAAATAATATGCTACCAATGATATATCTAGTTGCATATAATAATCAAAAATAATGAAACATTTGTACATTGTACACACTATTAATATAAGAGATGTTGCAGTATATTCGTTATAGCAGCATATTCGACATCGTAGGAATGTTCCGCTACATAGGTCCCCCTCCAGTCTGTCATGACGATACCACGAAGTAATCCTCCACATCCCGATACATCTGTAATTGATAAAAAAAAATTAAGTTTGTGTTACAAAAAAATATTTAGGAGGACAATATAAATATACAAAAGGGATCACAGATTAAAAATGACGTCATTAAAAGTAGGTATCCTAAAATACATTGTAGGAGATACAATTAATACAAATTTACAATATAAAATTATAAAAGGATCACAGATTAAAAATCACTCCTCATTATAAGAAAAGTATGTTTCCTAAAATACATTGTAGGAGATACAATAAATACAAGAAGACAACTGAGTAACTCTGAATTGAAGTATGAATTTGATCCAACTTAGATGTCCTCAATGTACCAAGATAGTTCAATGATGCTTGAAATGAAGTGTAGAAGTTGCAGATTTTGTTGTTGATTGATGATCTCTTCGAAAAATAAATCTTGTGATAGTCATTAGTAGCTTGCCAAATCTGTATCCATGAGTGCGTGCGTAAATGTGCATGTGTGCATATTTTATTTTATTTATTTAATTTTTAACCCCTTTGTCACAAAGACTATTATGAAGATTACTGCTGCCCAACTAGGTATCCCAGTTCTAGGGCTAGCAGTTTACAACTATACCATGCCAAATATTTGACATTTCGGTTTTACATAGTTATTTTGTTTTTTTTTTTTCCAAAAATATTAGACACATTACGATACTACATAGTTATTAAATCTTTGTTCGCAGCATTCATACTTCATAATAAGTATATTGATATCATTGTTGATTTGAGTATTAAATTTAATTAGTTTATAGTTCCATATTCAACGTTGTGGAAAGTTATATTATTTTTGTTTGTGCTATAGGTGAACGAAATCGGTTGTGAAAGGATTTGAACTCGCGACCACTGGATTACTAAACCAGAGTGCTAACCGCATTACCACCACCCATCTATATTACACCGTGACATTAAACAATATAAAATTCCTTACAAAAACAAATCAACAAACAGGCATTTCTCATGACCGAAATGTTATTATTTGTAACGTAGCTCAAGGGGCCCAGATTCATATAGTATTTTTCCAAGAGTTTAATAAGCCATGTTAAATCAATATTGTCCCGAATAAATAAATATTATGTAAATAATTGTAAACATACCTATTGGGTTCGTAAAACACAAAGGTTCTGGCTCTACAAATTTACATGTAGCGAAAGATGTTTCTGCAAATTTACCACCAGATGTAGAAGTGGCTGAACAATCTGAAAAATAAAAATATTTTCTCCTTAGTTACTTACTTATATAGGTACTACTCTGTCTATATAGATATTTGTATTGAATAAAACCTATTCTAGTTATTCAAATGTATATTAGGTACACATTCATTACGACTATGTCCTTTTTGATCCAAAAAGGACTTCAAGTGATCAGCTTGATGGACCCCTACGCTTGTAAGAGTTGAAATATCGTGGAAGATAAAATTTCTTGTGTAGGATAAAAGAAAAATATACAGTAAAGAAAACTAGTCATATTCTAAATACCAGGACCTCACGGGTAGCGTGTCGTGTCATGAGATTCCAAAACCTATAAGGGAATGATTATGTAAAAGGATATAAGTAGGTACTCACTTAAAATGTTTAAAAATGTTCCTGTGGTTTTTTGAGGGTAGAAAAAAGCATTTTCCCTGGTCGGTTCCTTATTGAATCCTGCAAATTAAAAAAAAAAAATATTTTGTATTTGTATTTATTTATTAATAAAAATTACAATATAATGCCCCCAAGTCAAATTGAAAACGCTGTTCGTTTTCGCCAAGCGCTAATTTTTTTTGTATGGGATTTGACGTTTGTTGTTTGTTATTGTAGAAAATATTTCTACAACAAACGTCAAATCACATACAAAAAAAAAATAGCGCTTGGCGATAACGAACAGCGTTTTCAATTTGACTCAGGGCCCATGTCCCTCAATCCCAATCAATGTCCCCTTGGCTACATTGATTAATCTCTACATTGATTTCTGCATAAGAGCCCTTAAGTATGAAAGTAAGGGTCTCAAACGGAGTACTGTAATAGTACGTGATCCCATGTATGCAGACGACAAAGTACTGTAAGTATGGAAGAGTTACAGTATCTTGTAAGTATGGTATATGAAGGATGCATAGAAAACGGACTAAGAATGAATGCCAGCAAATCAAAGGTAACGGTCTTTGAAAAGAGTGAAAGCAGAACAATGTGTCGAATAAAAGTAGAGTGAATGGCTTGAACAAGTCGACGAGTATGTCTATCTGGGTAGTATGTTCCAACGGAATGGACGGCCTGATAAGGATATAAAAAGAAGAGTTATGGCAGGAAACAGAGTGAATGGAGCACTTAGACCAGTTATGAATGATCACAACATATCAAGAGATGCTAAAGTTGCCATTCATAACGCAATCGTAGTGCCAACCCTGACATATGCAAGTGAGACCTGGACATGGCAGAAGTCGCACGAAAGCAGAATAAATGTAGTTGAAATGAGATCGCTTAGAAGAATTTGTAACAGAACGATGTATGACAGAGTTCGGAATGAAGATACAAGGAGAGAATGTAAGATCAAGAAAGATGCAATTAACAGAATGAAATTTAACACATTGATGGTTTGGCCACATGGGAAGAACTCCTGACAAAGAAAATATACAAAGTTGACAGGAACGGAATAAGAGGTCGGGGGCGCCCAAGGATGGCACGACTATGTAAACGATATTCTGAAAGATGGAAATGTAAAAAGCGTGAACAACAGACGAACATGTATAAGACGATGTATGAATGTTGAGGCGATGAATGTGTGTCAAGATAGAAAAATGTGGCGTTCGGTTCTCTCTGCCTACCCCGTGAGGGACATGCCGTGATGGTATGTATGTATTATATATCCACCTCACTAGGCTTTGTCTGTACCGAGGTGGAATATTTCACACACATCAATACATCTATATACAATATTTTCATAGTATTTCGTAGTTTCCATGAAAATGCGTATTTTATATAGCACAAGATTTATATATGTATCCAAACCAAAATATATCAAACAATAAATAAAATCACTAAACAAAACTATTTATATCAGATATATTAATTATAATGCAACTTTCTTTAAATCGTATTCAGAAAGAGGTATTTGACATTGGTGATGCCACAATCTAAATAACACAATAAAAGGTAGCAATTTTACCTGGTAATCCTGCTGAGAGATTTGCGTCTTAAACTTAAAACTTATTGTAGATTTCTTTGTCATCTAATCCAAGGAATTTTGGGTTAAAGGATTCTATTTTCCATTCCTCAAACACGTGTTTATGCTTCAATGGAAACCGATGCGTTGTTTTTTTATGTGTTTTGCAATCATGCAACTCGTATGATCTGTAAAAGTACAAAATAAATATCAACGCAAAAACACAAATCACCAAAATAAAACATAACAACGCAACTTGTTTAGCTTAAAAAATGACCCAGTCAAGAGCGATATACTTGTATTGTTTAATAGAAAACAAAAATTACTTTGTATTGACCAAAATGATATACATCCAACGCAATTTTTTTTAATACATTAACCTTAAAAAATGACGCATTCAAGACCAATATACTTGCACTGTTTGATAGAAAACATAATGTACTTACGGAAATGCTGTTATTGATAAAATTCCTTGGAGAAAAACAACAAAAAAGTCATTGTTTCAACGTGACGCAGTATATCATTTCCGCACAACGAAATCCATCGATCGCGAAACAGAATTGTTTCTGTATTAAATCCGTCGATTTATACGAACCGACACTACAGTAGCGATGGGACTTTTTCTTGTTTTCCATTTAATAAAACATTTAGAACTTCGACAACGGCAACGAATGACAAACACGACACAAAAATCGAACAAATATGGCGATTTTTTATGCCGTTGAAAATGACTAGCGTAGTACAATCAACATTTTGTTTCCGGTTTCCGGTTGGCTCTCTGATTGGTTGAGATCTCGTATTATGGAGTCAAATGAGCTGTGGAATTTTATATTAAATGCGAAAAATTAAATAAAAAATGTAAATTTAATTTATAATAATATATAATTCCATTAATAAAGCAACTCGCTCACTTATTATTATAAACAAACAAACCTATCCTAATAATGCAGAAAATAAGAGCTGGGACTAGACGCTACTTTGAAAATGTTGAAACATTGCCATATGATGAAATTTGTTCCCATAGTTCATTAGTATAATTGTAATGTAACTTATTAATTTTATGTTTTTTTTGTATTAAAAAAATATATAAATATTGATTAATTTATTTAAAAATTAATACGAAACTTAAAAATATGTTTTTACATACCATACTTCTGAAAATAATAATAACATAAAAAAACAGGCGAAAATATTTTTTACTATTAGTTTCACGGTGGTAGCGCGCGCCACCACCAGATTCGGCGCCACCTCCTATAGGTTCGACGCCACCAACAATTTACGTGGGGAACTAAAATTGGAAAAGAGAGACATAGATATATATCTATCTCTATATACCCATATGTACATGGTGAGAATTATTTGTTTGGGGCTTGGAGGCCCTGGTCTTCACAGAGTGTGCGGGTGTTAATGGAATATTTTGCCCATTGATTTTGTGTTTATTTGAGACAGTGTTTGAGTGTTTCTTACATTTTTTTTTAAATAACAGGTAAACCTAATATTTATTACTAAATATTTATCACAATTATACTACTTATCAAATTATTACGATTTTGATAAATTATTTTCTAAATGTATCCTGAATTTCAGAATTTTTTGGTTTATTTTAGAAATGGGAAGATCTTGTGACCTCACTCCAAGAAAAAAATCTAAAATTGCAACCCTTCTTGGTCACTGTGAATACAGTCAACGAGAAATTGCCACACTTACCAATGTTTCTCAATATTCTGTGCACAAAATAAGTAGGCAAATGAAAGGAAATGTACCCCTTGAACCATCTCGAATAGGAAAATGTCGACGAAAGCGCATTACTACTCCGCGAACAGAAAGAAAAATCAGAAATGTTGCTCTAGAAAATAGACAGAAGCCTCGAAAAGTAATAAAATCTATTTTGCAGACCACAGGAGTCAATATATCTGATCGTACATTGAGACGAAGATTGGTGGAAATGGACCTCAAATGTTATCGCCCAGTGAAAAAGCCAAAACTAACACCTGAAATGCGTAAAAAGTGACTAGAATGGGCACTAAAACACCAAAATTGGAACGAAGACGATTGGAGCAAGGTATTAGAATGTAAAATAAGTTTTTATGAAACTTTCTGTATAAAATAAAATTGACTAGTGAAAACTTCTCGTGTTCTTTCAGGTTTGTTTTTCTGATGAATCCTCAATCCAAATACTGCAGGACAAAACTCAATATGTGAGAAGAAGGCCAGGTGAAAAATATAATGAGGAATGTGTGGTCCAAAGAGTGAAGCACCCTCAGTCAATAATGATCTGGTCAGTGATTAGTGGGTTGGGTATGGGAAGGCTGTATATTGTGAATGGCACAATGCGCCAGGACCAGTATATAGAAGTTTTAAAAGGGAGACTAAAGCCTCAAGTGGCCGAATGGTTTCCAAATGGAAAATATGTATTTATGCATGATTCTGCACCCTGCCACAAAGCGAAAACCGTTACTAAATTTTTAGAAGGAGAAAAAATAAAGGTATTAGATTGGCCAGGAAATTCACCGGATCTAAATCCAATTGAAAACGTTTGGGAGGCTCTGAAAAGGGCAATTGTAAAAAAAGGTGTCATCACCAACAAAAGACAACTAATAGAAAACATAATTGAGGCATGGCACAACACACCAGAATTAAAAAATATCTCAATTAAATGTATCTCCAGCATGCCCAGAAGAATATCAGCAGTAATTAAAGCTAAGGGAGGATTTACTAAATATTTATCATTTTACCATAAAACGTATTCTATTATCAATAAACTATTATATATTCATAGTAAATGCATTTTATTTTATAAAAATATATTAAATCTCCCATAATATTCTAGAAAGATCGAAATAAAATAAAAAAATAAAAATTTTCAATGATTCGAAGTCTAAAAACTGCTATAAATTCATTTGATTGTATTAATTTGGCCACCGTCTGTATGAATCTGTCAATATATATGTTCGTCTATCGTGTATACACACACATGCACACCCACTCTCACACACACACCTACACACTCACACTCTTCCTATATCTCTCTTTCACACGCACATACATATTGTTACTCTTCTCTCATGCGCACACCCACACTAATTCACACTTTTTTTCTGTCTTATTTTGTATAGTACGTAAGAGGTACATGTCATATTTGTATTTTTACTTATTTACTTTTAATAATTGTATGGATGTAGTGTATAATAGTGTATAATGCTGTCCTGTGTAAAATAAAATAAGTCACTATTTTTTCTTTTTACAGGAATGTATTTCCACCAAACTTGATGCAGGCAACCATCTTCCAATATCGTACAGCTTTGGTCAGACCTACTGAAATTCCCCTTAATATAACTGGTAAGAACTAATCACTTTGTCATATTACTCTCAGCTTTATTGTAAATCACCCATTAGTAATTCAGCACATAAACTTTCAATTTCCTCCTTAATTTTATAAGTGTATTTTTGCCTTTAAAAAAAACAATTTATTTTGTAAATGGACAAAACTTACTAAAAAAACGTACTTTGTTGCTACGATTTTACATTTAATAATGTTTTGTGTTTGTCTTTCTATTTGATTTATTTTGTTATAAATTTAATGTACATACCTACCACAACACTATTTATGGCCTCACATTGCTTTGGTTGGTTGGAAGAAATTTCCTCTTGGCAATTGTACACATTGTTTTACTTAAATCAATTGAATAAATGATGATATATGTAGAATAATACACTAGTTTTATTTAGTGTCATTGTTTATTTAATGAAGGGACCTATCACTAACCAATACTTTATATTAATTAAAAGTTAAAGTTAAATTAGTGCTTTATTCAATTATATTTTATTCTTCATCCTCTTTGTGTATTTTGTTGAAGATCACTTGAGAAAAACTCTCTCTGTCTTGTCCTCCACTTGTTCATTCACAAACCACTCTGCGGCCCTCTATCTTCTCCTTTATGATTAACTGAAGGATTGAGTATTTCTTTCCTCTCATTATCTGACTAAAATACCAAGTCTTATGGAGCTCAACTAGAGCTTTGGGTCAGTTCTTAAACAAACTATTTCCTATAGTATATTTCTTCTTCTTCTTTTGTGTAGACCTTTGGGTCAGTTCTTATAAAAACTATTTCCTTTAGTCTTATTCTTCTTTTTTTATGTAGACCTTTGGGTCAGGTTTTATACAAACAATTTCCTATAGTCTTATTCTTCTTTTTTTTTATTTTATGTGGAGCTTTGGGTTAGTTCTTATACAAACTATTTCCTATAATTTAAGTCTTCTTCTTCATTTATGTAGAGCTTTGAGTCAATTCTTATACAAACTATTTCCGTCAGTTCTTATACCAATATTAAAACGAATAGGGTGTGACTTATAGTAGACTCTTTTCAATACTTTTGTTTAATTTTATTTATTTATTTATCTCTCTGTACATATTATAAACAAATATGTTGTATTCTAGCGAGCTTATTATCATTAGGCAATTTCTTCCAACCAATCAGATTACATAGTAAGTATGACAAAATTGTGTATGTACATAAACAAAAAAATCAAATTTTAAACCATTACTCACTATTCAATATTGCTTAATTTTCAATACACATTTCCTTTCGATAACGATAAATAAAAATGTGGATTATGGCCAGTACTCTCTTTACAACGTTGATAATCAGTCACATTCTATACAGTATCCCACAGTCGGTAATTTTATATACTTTATTCACACTTGATGACAATATATAAAAACGAATGGGTTGTGGCTAACATCTGAACATTTCACAATGCTTAAATTTAATCAAATTTCAAACCACTTTTCATAATCCATACAAAAAACTTTCCATATAAGGAATGGCCTGGCCAACTTTAAATTATTTACAATGATCAATCAGTTCGAATCCTGCCTCGACCGATTTCGTT
The DNA here is from genome assembly GCA_963576475.1 of Molanna angustata. Taxonomy (NCBI): domain Eukaryota; kingdom Metazoa; phylum Arthropoda; class Insecta; order Trichoptera; family Molannidae; genus Molanna; species Molanna angustata. The sequence continues at coordinate 2,499,356 of OY754978.1, read as the reverse complement.
CACCTATAGCACAAGCATTTATGTTTATTTTAGGGAACGTAGGAAAATGTATATGTACTTGTTTAATAAGGACATATTCATTTTTTAATTAAAAAAAAAATTTTAATCACTTACTGATATTTTGTGTGTCCAATTTTATTAAAACGATAGCGTATTCCTTCACATATTTACATTCTTGGCCAACGACAGGACATTAAAGCTAGTTAATAATATAACACTCCATTAGAGGACCAATTAACTTTAGAGAAATAATCAATTGTGTGTTAATTGTAATATCAGATTTATAGGGAAAGAAATGGAAAGGATATTAGGGAATGCACGGAAAGAGAAAGAGGAGAGCTTGCGAAAACCCTACTCACCAGAAGCCACAGAAGCAATGTGGCTTCAATTAATATGATAGAATGATACAATTAATATGATAGAATGATACAATTAATATCATAGAATGATACAATTAATATGATAGAATGATACAATTAATATGATAGAATGATACAATTAATATGATAGAATGATACAATTAATATGATAGAATGATACAATTAATATGATAGAATGATACAATTAATATGATAGAATGATATAATTAATATGATAGAATGATACAATTAATATGATAGAATGATACAATTAATATGATAGAATGATAGAATTTTTTAAACGATTATGCAGATTTACCAGAAATAACTTTTACAAATAGATATTACATGTCAGCAATCAACTCTCTAAATAAACTTAAAAATTTCCTTACACTTCATTGGAAAATAATCCCTGATACAATCACGTCTCTTATCGTTGCTTGACTATGCTGATGTTTACTATTTAGATGCAAACGAAGAACATCTCAACAAACATGAACGCCTTCAAAATGTTTTATCTTTGGACTTAAATAATTTGATCACATTTCTCATTACCGTAATCTTCTTCATTGGCCCAAGATTTTTATTTATTTTTTTATTTATTATTATATAAAATACAATTTTCCTTAAATCTAGTAACAAAGAATTTTTTTTTTTAATACAATATAATATATTTAACTTAGGTTACATAATAGTTACCAGATATTTTACTATTGTCATAAACTGCCTCACTAGGTGAAACCTGTTCTGAGACAGTGTATAGATGTCTTATTAGTTTTCAGTTTTGGTTAGTAACTATGGGAGTATTTTATGAGTTCAGGTGATTAATTTATTTTTAATATAGTCTCTGCCCTTTTTTTTAATCCAAATTTTAATGTCTCGCTTAAATATTTTCAGGTTACTGTTTTGTTTACGAATAAGATACGACAGCGATGTAATTATACATATCTTGTAATTGTTATACCTACAATGTACTTCCAAATCCAAACTTACCTCAGTATCTCAAAGATGAATTTACTTATCTTTCAAGCCATAGGTGTCCACTCCGATCTGCTGAACGTACTTTACTATCTATTCTAATTCATAGTACTGAATTTTTTAGCTCTTCATTTCAAGTACAATCTGCAAGGCTATGGAATAGAGTCCTGATATTACGTCGGCTGCCTCATTAAACTATATTCAAAAAAGGCTAAAGCAAAAATATCTATCTGATAATATCTGATTTCTTCCTCTTCTCCTCTTCCTCTTCTCCTCTTCCTCTCCTTATTATTTTATTTTTCTACCATTGCTATGAACTGTTGTTATAATCAATCTTTTTTTGTCTCTATTCTTTTTTTGCTTTTCTTCTGTTATCTTTATTATATATACTTTTTAATTTTGTCATGTCATAACCTTCTTGCCATAGTACATATTGTGTATAGGTATTATCATTAACTCTAGTTGGTTAGAAGAAATTTCCGTTTAGCAATAAACCCACCAGTGTACAAGAAGATAAATAAACAAAAGAAGATAAAAAAATATCTAATTGCCTGGAATTTCCTGTTTTGACATATGACAAGATCAAATGCAATCATACCAACTTAACCACATAGTGCGCTTTTAAATGAAACGGTCTCTAGGATTTATAAATCAACTAAATTCTTTTTTCAAGCATGGATTATTTTCCTTTGTTTATTATTTATTTATTTATTGTTATGTATTTAATTACAAGAGTTGAGTATTGTTACATGTTTTATGGTCGTATTGTGATGGCTGTCAAGAGTGCATGATATATTCTGTGAGATCATTAATAAATAATAAACATAATATTTACAACAAGTGTCACTCTCAGAGTGCTCTGTTTGGGAGCCTATGGAGGATATACCAATACAAATACAGATGTAAATTTTTATTTTTTTGTATTTCAGTTCCGTTGACAGAATTCAACATAAAGCCGCAATATTCATCTGGCACCAATGTTCTGGGTCTTGTCACCTTCAGTGTCATCCTTGGAGTGGCCATCGGTAAAATGAGAGCTGTAGCTCGACCCCTACAGGATGTCTTCCTCGCTCTCTCTGAGGCTATGATGCTCATCACACATTGGGTTATATGGTAAATACCTATGTCTTGTTCTGTCACTTAATATTTATCATTCTTATTTGCAACATTCGGACGCCGCACACCACATACAAGTTTTTTTTGGTCAATTTTGATGGTAATCATATTGTAGCACTATCAACTGATAATAATTTAGAGCCGACATATGTCCCGGTACATCGGGAATTGTCTCGGTTTTGAGGCATTTGTCCCGCTCTAGGGGGGGCTAGGTCGCGGCCATAGGGGCCTAGCCAGTAATGTTGGGGGTGGCCGCAACCCTATCCTAGGATTCTGGGCAAAAGGTCGGTGTCCTCTTCAATTCTTACCTGTGGAAAAGCAGGGCAGACGCCTCAACGTCTCGTTCGACGGTGGCTCCTCACATGCGGCGAGGTTTCAGCCCGCATCACTCACTTTACGTGGAAATCGAAGAACTGCAAGTACTGTCAACGTGGTGAGATTTCTGTAAATCACCTACACGAGTACTAAAGGCTGGAGGAGCCCCCCGCCATGACTGGTGGGCAGTGTCATCGCCATGCTGATGATATGGTGAAATCAACATCGCGCTTGGGATGGAAATTGAAGAACCTAAAGTACTGTCAATGCATAGTGATGGTTCGCTATCGAATCACGTGTTACCGAGCACTGTTGGGTCGGGATACCCTCGCCATGACTGACGGGCCTCCACGTTTGTGATTGGACTCTTAATGGTATGAAATATTCTTGATGGTAGTTTCTTGTTTTGCCTGACAAGCAGCCGCTCCGGGAATGATAAAAGCCATAAGTTCTAAAATGTTCCCTATGGAGTAGAGTAGGAGACTGCGAATTCTGTTAAGTTCGTGTACCGGTCAACTCAACAGATTGGATATAGTATGTTTATTATTATGTCTTGGCTAAGAAACATCAGGGAGTGCTCCGGAGTCCACAGAGTGGAAGAGCTGTTCTTGTTAGCTCAAGACAGAAATGTCAAAGTATTAGACAACGTCAGAGGGACCTGACATGACACAGTAAAATTAAGAATATATTATGTACTATACCACGAAGTACATGATATAGGCCCAGCGAAATTCACTTTCTATTGACACAGTTTGAAACACATTGAAAAGCATAATTTAATTATGTAAACCTGATTTTATTCGAAAAAATTTACTCTATTTCAATTAATTAAAAAAGGCAGAATTAAAAAATAATAACTATAACAAATATCTGCAGAAGAAATCTACACAGCAAATGCATTAAATATTTTCTACCACAAGAGGTGCTCAGAAGAAATTGTATCCCTGATCCGTCTTCCACCCATTCACAATAAAGTCACTCGTTTTACTCAGTCTCAACACCTGTTCACAGTAAACCTTCAATATACACCAACCAGTCGCTTCTCTAACTCATTTATTAACACATAAAATAATGCCACTTTTCCAAAAAAATAATGCAAATAATTCATCCCTTTATTTTGCATTTTATTTTGGGAGGGAGGGGGAGGAGTACCAGTCATTCAGACAATGACAGTTCTGTAATAATTAATTGGTCTTTTTTTCTTCTACACCCTTAATTTGTTCTTCCAATTCAGCAGCTAACATAAACTAAGTTTAAATTTATGCTATTGTAAGGTGTTTTGATTGGTGCAATATGCCTGTTGATTATTAATTTTATGTGCGCAAATGATTAAAAATTATAACGACTACATAATTGGAAAATGTGAAATAAGCGAGGATATCACACCAAACAAAAGCTTACTAATATTTATACCTGAAATGTAGAAACAGAAATGCCTGGGGTATAGTGAGATCAACAAACAAAAAAGTTTGATAGACTTACGTTTAACTCCGATAATGGATACAGTATTCTTTTAAATTAAGACGAAAAGCGATCTAAATTAAAATATATAAAAAACTGGAAATACTCAGAGAAGGTCAGCGGCGAGCGATCTGGTTGAGAAGAGGATATCGACATGAATGCAGGATCTACGTTTTGCTGACGACGTGTTGGTCGCCGATGATTCATGCGCCTACGCACTATCACAGTGTTATTTATAAAAATAAATTTGGTTCAATTGAACCCGGTTCAAAGTCTTATTCTGAAATTCAAATATTCTCATATAAAAATAAATAATTCTTGTATAAGAATATTTGAATATCAGAATAAAACTTTAAACCGGGTTCAATTGAACCAAATTTATTTTTATAAATAATGTTTGAAATCCCTGCACATACCATTTCAATAAACAAAATAATCTTTTAAATAACTTGATTGAATGATATTTTAGGTCTCATGATAAATAACTAGTTAAAAAAAATACTGGTCGCAATTAGCTAATTTCAAGCTTTAAAAGATACAATCCTATAACAGTGTTATTTATAAAAATAAATTTGGTTCAATTGAACCCGGTTCAAAGTCTTATTCTGAAATTCAAATATTCTCATATAAAAATAAATAATTCTTGTATAAGAATATTTGAATTTCAGAATAAGACTTTGAACCGGGTTCAATTGAACCAAATTTATTTTTATAAATAACACTGTAAGAGTTTAAAATAACATATTAAATAGTTAGTATTTGAGGAGTCTTATATCATTTTTATTTTTAGATGAGTAAATTATATGAAATTGGACATGGCTAAGTATTTTGGAATGAAGCCATGTCATTGGTCTGAAATGCACTTTGTAATTTCAAACTGCTTGAACATATTCAAATCAAATTTTATGTTTATTAATAAACAAAGCAGTTTATAATATATTATCAAGATTAATTTTAAATTGGTTATTTCATTCAAATTACTCCTAAAATATAATTTATAACTTGGTTTTCTACCACATGTAATTTATAATCTTAACTGTGAAACATCCAAACAAATACTAATTATTTATACTTTAGTGTTTGTCTTGAATGCTGCATATTTTTTTATAAAAAAAATAACTATCTGTTCCAACATTGAGAGGAAAATCAATAATTTCAATACTGACTTCATATTATTATATTCTGATTCCTTTTCCTGTACACATTATTCCTACTTCAAAATATTGTCACATTTTGATAAAATTCTTTTCATCAAATATATTTTTTAATTATATATATATATATATATATATATATATATATATATATATATATATATATATATATATATATATATATATATATATATATATATATATATAGACAAAGTTGGGATATTATAGAAGAACCAGGAACTCAGGCACCTACAGAGCTTATGGCCTGTCATCGGCTGGTTTACGTGATCACTTTAAGCGCTTGCGCAACATTCACCAATTAAGCCTTGAGTTCTCTAATCAATGTAATTTTTGAAAGTTCTATATATTTGAATAATGTGTAAACAATTCACCTGAATAATACGAAATTATCTATGAGGTAACGAAGAAATCTTTTTTGTAACACCATTTATATATATATATATATATATATATATATATATATATATATATATATATATATATATATATATATATATATATATATATATATATATATATATATATATATATATATATATATATATATATATATATATATATATATATATATATATATATATATATATATATATATACAGACAATTCTCTTTTCCAACACTCTTGCACTAGAAGTTTCAAACCTATGATAACTGGAGCAAGGAGACCTAGAGGATGATATAATGATGCCATATTAGAAAGAATTAATCTTTTCGTACATACTAACGTATCTAAAGAGAAAGGTTTGATTTTAAAAGTGAAACAATCAGAGGTGGGACTCCAAGACAAACCTATAATTTTGGTTTTATCGTCAAAATCTGAATTAAAAGTAATGTGTTGGTTAACACGTAGATTATCTGGAATGTGCTTTAAAAATTGTACAGAGTTGGAAATCCACTTATTTAGACAGAAACCTCCAGAGAAAAATAAGTGAACTAAATGAGAATAAATTTGTAAAGCTTCCTCAGGTGAATTGACTGAATAAAGAAAATCATCCATATAAAAATATTTCATAGCAAGTTGTGTGGTTTCAGGCAGTTTATCGCCTTCATCTGTTAAGAGTTTGCGAATGACTTTCATTGCTAAATAAGGGGAACATTTAAGCCCAAAAGAAACGCGTTGAAATTCATAAATGTCAATAGGATCTGAGTTATTAAATCTAAAAAGTATCCTTTGAAAACGTTTATGATCTGGATTCATTTTCAATTGAAAATACATTTTTTCGTTACCTCATAGATAATTTCGTATTATTCAGGTGAATTGTTTACACATTATTCAAATATATTGAACTTTCAAAAATTACATTGATTAGAGAACTCAAGGCTTAATTGGTGAATGTTGCGCAAGCGCTTAAAGTGATCACGTAAACCAGCCGATGACAGGCCATAAGCTCTGTAGGTGCCTGAGTTCCTGGTTCTTCTATAATATCCCAACTTTGTCTCTATTGAGATGTGTTATTGTCAGTTAAAGTAACATTCTTTTCAGTTTTTATGTATCATTTTGATATCATAGGTACATACATACTCTCTCGATAAAGTGTATAACTTGTGTATGAAAGGGGAGCATTGTACATATACACATCAAGACACAGTAGTACTCACTACTGGAATCTCAGTGGCCGAATATTGGAGGCTACAAATATGATGGTGTTCCGAACTCAGAATGTAAGAAGGAAAAAAAAAAGATAATTGGGGAAAACAAAGAAAAACTTTTCAAATCAAAAAAGTAACAAAAATTATGTTTCAGGATGTCACCGGTGGGTGTGTTCTTCTTGGTGATGGCCAAGATCCTGGAAACGGCGAGCTTCGGTGAGATGGTCGGCCAGCTGGGCTGGTACTTCATGACCGTTCTCATCGGTCTGTTCCTGCACGGCTTTGGTACCCTCGGCATCATATTCTTCCTCACCACCAGACAACTCCCCTTCAAATACTTGGCGCAGATGGGACAGGTCTTGGCCACTGCTTTCGGTACAGCTTCCAGGTAAACAACTTAACATTATTTTCTTTATTTGCTCTTAAACATAATCTACGGAAAAAAACTTCTTATGATAATAAAAAAAAATATGATAAAAAAAAAAACTACAAAATCTTCTTCGGGTTTATTAAATGTCATTTTTCATTAATAAAAAAGAGAATTATATTGATGTATTTTAAGTGTAACAAAACAAAATTTTGTTTAAAAATCCATACTGAGTATTGCACCCTAGCGAGAATAATGTCACAAGTCAAAAAACCTCATTTTATAGTACCTAAGTCGAGCAAAAAAAAAGTCCATTTATATTTTGAAATCAACATCAATTTTGTGACTTTATTCTTACTTGGGTGTTGTATGTTGTTGAATAACTCACTGTAATAATGTTAGAATTGTTTTTAATGATTTTTTTTTAACAATTCTTTACGCAATATTGATATTTTTTGAATAAGGCAACATTAATGTTACTATGACAATAATATATAAGTACAGGGTGGCTTAAAAGAATGTTTATTAATTATTAAAGTACACAATTTGGGAATTTATTTCTTAAAAATAATATCATCCAAATGTAGAGCCTCGCGTTCGCAGCACTCATTTAATCGAACAGTAAAATTACTTTTGACGGCTCGGCAGGTGGACTCAGTGATAGCTACCATTTCGAACGGATATTTTCTTTCAAATGCTCCAGGGAAGTCGGTTTATTGGCGTAAACTTTAGATTTAAGATAACCCCTTAGGAAAAAGTCCATAGGGGTTAAATCAGGACTGCGTGGAGACCAATTTATGTCACCTCTCCTGGAGATCAATTTGCCTGGTAAAATTTGACGAACTCGTGGCAGAGATGTATTGGACGTGTGTGATGTTGCTCTGTCCTGCTGGAACCATGTTCTTTGGTTATAGCCAGGAAAGTTTTGAAGTTCAGGCACCAAGAAGTCGTCTAACATCTCCACATAATGCTCTGAATACAAATATAAACTTTCTTTTGAGACATCTTGTATATCATGGCGGTGTAGCTGTGTGTAAGGAAATGTTGTAAAGTGTTTTCTCTCGTTATAATAAAATGATCATAATGCGTAATACTAATTTTCTTTCTTCCTCCACACCTTCCGCGAAATTTGCATTCATTGGTATAAAAATAAAATTTGAATTTACTTGCAGTCTTCAATATTTCGAGTACAACAGCTCTCAATTTGTAGAATTGTAAAATAATGGGTACCTATACAAGAACACATATTTTTTCAAAAACAATTTTTATTACCAACAATCTTTTTGGCTAAGCTGGCCATATTCAGCTGGTATTGAACATAACTTGACAATATATGTATTTATTATTATTTCAGTTCAGCAACAATGCCAGTGACAATCAACTGTATGGATGACATGGGTATTGACCACCGAGTCTCGAGGTTTGCCATTCCCATCGGAGCCACCATCAACATGGATGGCACAGCTCTGTACGAGGCAGTGGCGGCTATTTTCATTGCTCAACTCAGAAATGTGCCATTGTCATTTGGAAACATTGTAGCTATATGGTAACAAAACATTTTACTTTAAATACTCTGGCTTTGAATGTTGCCAGTTGAATGTTGAATGTTCTGAAGTGTTATTATAACATAAGAAATGATTGAGTACAAAAAGTGTGACCAGAGCTCAAATGATATCAAAAATATTCAATTACCATAATGGGCTTTTGAATGTGTATTTTGACATTATAATTTAGTTTAATTACTTCTCCGGCAACTAACAGGAACTATGTCAAATATTGATTTAACACACATCGGATAACAAGCTGCCACATTCTCGAGACTTATGGTATTTATCATCTCACAGATAAATTATAGAAACACAATTTTTAATTGTGTTTTCAGTCTAGATCTGTGAGACGATTAATATCATTGGATGTACTTATATTAAATTAATATTTGCCATAGTACCTGTCAGTTGCCCAAGAAGCGAAACAAAAAATTAAATAAACCATTAATCTCCAAAACTGGCAACATGTAATTGGGTGCATATTGAAATAATTAATTTGACATAACTAGCTATTATTAGTTTTCCAAAATAAAATTAAAATCAGAATTAACTGTGTACTTATTTCATTAAAAATAAAATATGTAGTTAGGTCTGTGCATTTTTATCTATACTGTCAACTTTATATAATTTATAAAATAAAATTAAAATCAGAATTAATTTGGAAATACTAATTTCATTAAAAATAAAATATGTAGGTAGCTCTGTGCATTTTTATCTATACTGCCAACTTTATATAATTTTATGTGTAATAATTGAAGTGTTACAGCGACAGCAGCTAGTATTGGAGCAGCAGGAATACCCCAAGCTGGTCTTGTGACAATGGTGATGGTGCTGGATACTGTGGGATTACCTGCTGAGGATGTCACCATTATAATTGCTGTTGATTGGCTGCTGTAAGAACTTCTTTTATTCATTCATTTATCTTGTAGTGTACTGTCCTTCATATCATTGCATCATAGAGTGAATAGGAGGTTAAATTCTGCAGCATTCCTACAAGGCTGAACCAATTAACTGCTGTCTCCCATGTGCTGTCCTTCTTCAGACCCTTATGTCAAAAATAGACTTATTTGGATTCCCATGACATCTAATCGTGCCTCTCATCATCATCATTGGTTCTACAACCCTGTGTGGACCCTGGCCTTCTCCAGCCGTTCTTGTCTTCCGCTGCTCTCCTCCAGTTTGCAATTCTGACTGTCCTTATGTCGTCCTCTGTGTCATCAAGCCATCTTAACTTGGACCTGTCTCTACTTCTTCTGCCCTCTGGATTAGTATTAAGAATCTTTTTGGGGATACAATCATCATTCATCCTGTTGACGTGTCCCAACCACTGCAATCTAGGTTCGTCATAAAATGCCTGTAGTTTGTGATTATACCGCATCCTCCAAAGTCCATTATCTTATACTGGACCATAAATCTTTCTCGGGATTTTTCTTTCAAATATCAAGAGGCAATTTTTGTCAAGAGTTTTGTATTCAAGGATTTTTGTTTTCCTTGTTAACAGTTTGTACCTTATGTGTTTTATCAGACCATAATAGCACCCATTGCCAGCGGCCAGTCTTGCCTTAATTTCAGTGCTGCAAATATTTTCATGAGTCACGATAGTGCCTAGATAGCAAAAAGAGTCAACCGATTCCTCTATGTGTGTCCACATCAATATGACGAAGGTAATCATTTTAGTATTTAGTATTTTTATCACTTCATAGCATTAGAATAAATGAAAACTCAGATTGTGTGAATAATGAACTGCCTGATATAACATGCTCAATTATTTCCATCAGTTTTGGTGTGGTATATATCTTTTTTTTATTATTTTATTAATATAAATACATATTCAAAATTTACAATCATAAGATATAAAAAAAAATACACAATAAAAAATTGGATTCATAGGGAACTCAATAAGAAGGCATAATTGGTGAACGTTGCGCAAGCGCATTTAGTGCATAAATTATATAAACCTGCCCATGATAGACCTGTAGGTGCCTTGAGTTCTTGGTTCTCTTATAATATGTCAACTTTGTCAATAAAATATTATTGACTCCGGACAGGGAAAAAAATCCATTTTTTTTTTTTTTAAAGAAAAAAAATGAATACGTCCTTGTTAAACAAGTACATATACATCTTCATACGTTCCCTAAAATAAGCAAATAAATGCTTGTGCTATAGGTGAACGAAATGCATATAAGCAACTATAACCATTGTTTGCATATAAGCAACTATAAAAATATTTGAATATAATGTTTTTTTTTTATTTTACAAAAAAAGTAAGAACATAACGTTAAAACATATCAAACCTAGGGGGAAACAACCAGGTCAAACGGTGAAAACAAAACCCTCATGATAACCCATATTGTGGATATAATGATGTTATGGAGTTCTTTAGTATCTCAAGATTTTATAGAACTCCATAAGATAATTATATCCATGATATATGATATCATGGGGCTCATGAGGGTTCTGATTCTACCGTTTGACGGGACTTGCCCCCCAGTTTTGAGATTAATAAAATAACTATCAATTAAAAAAAAATCACGTATCTAAGCCTCATAAGATTCGATAATAAATTGGAGAAAACAGGTATTATTAGATTCTGTGTAATGAATAAGCAATAGTTGTAAATTCCCGTCATACCTAATGTTTTATTTTCCGTTTCAGTGATCGCTTCCGTACAACGATAAACGTGATGTGTGACATGTTGGGTACAATCATCATTGCCCACCTCTCCAAGAAAGACATTGAGAAGCAAGTCGAAGAAGCGGAGCCACATGAACTTCAAGAGTTAGGGAAGACCAACAACGAAGATAAATAAAATGTTCACGTTGAACATCTTAAAATTATATTGTGTGCCATAAATGTAAAACACTCCTTGGTATAAGTTTTCGACAGATAGACTCGTATATCTGAAACATATCTGTATTAGCCTCTTCCCGGCTGTTCAAGAGATAACCGTGAACAAGGCTAACCTATATAGGCTGCATCTGTCATCTGGTAAATATTTTATTTTGTAATTTGCGTGTTACAGAGTCAATACTAAAAGACCAACTTAAATTGTTTTGACATTTGATTTTGTCAAAACAATGAGAATTAAAATAAATATCTATTGATTTATTCAAACACTAAATTTGCCAAAAATACTGTAAATTTTTTCTAACTTTTCGACTGCTAATACATGATGGAATTCCATTATCAATATTATAAAATTACTTAAAAAAATAAGTAAAAACACAATTTTTTAACTTTATTCCACTAATTTAAAGTGTTGACCACTGAATGGATTCAGTAGATGCTCTTTGAGCGAAACACGTCAGTGGTCAACACTTTAAATTAGTGGAATAAAGTTCAAAAATTGTGTTTTTACTTATTTTTTTAAGTAATTTTATATTACTGTAAATTTGTTATGTATTTGAATAATTCCAATACTCTCAAAATAACTTGTACTTTTATTTGCTTGTAACTGGGCAGGTTCTTTTAAATCTTTAGACATAAAATTGCAGTTTTTGCAATTGGTTATGATTTGAATATTGAACTAATGTGCAATCGGGCTGTTTCACATTTCACAAATATCAATAACAACATTTGGAAACGACTTAGGATATTAAAAAAATTACAAAGTTTTAAGTGATACTTTTTATAGTGAAAAAGTTAAATAATATTTGGCGTAATAATGAATTTTTACATATAAAACGAATAATGACATCATTATTCATCTTATTCTATGGTTATTGATTATTTCTTCGTCATTGTGACATATTTGGGATATAAATATAAAATTTGGGTGTTTGAAACAATAGGATTAAACAATACAATAGGTTTGAAACAGTAGGATTAGGGAGGACAATTATTTCTTTCTCGTGCTTTCTTTACACGCATCTGTTTATTATTTCAGCAAATATAATATAATGTGAAAATAGCCTATTGTCACACCAAGCTAAAAGAAATCAAAAAGTCAAGTGTGTTTGTCTTTTTTTGATAAACTACAATATTGATTCAAAATCTTCACTTAAAACCTATAAACGCATTAGATTTCACTCTGCATATAAAAAACAAATCATTCTAGTGACTGGTCTATGATATATTATATTTTTTTATTGCTCAAAAAACTATCTGAAGAAGACATTGTGAAAAACAGATATTAAAGTATGTAATATTTTTTTGTAATCATATTTTTAAGGTATAAGTTTTAATAGGAGCAAGATAGATAAGTGTGTGAATTTTTATGATGCGAGCGACATGAAAATTTTATCAATAATTTATATAAAATTTGAAAACAAATTGTTTTTTATTACTCTTTTGAGGATTGCGATCTCAAATAATTACATATTATGTTTGTATACATCTATCACAAAGCATCTTTTGTTTATTATTTCAAGTCTTCTTATGGCAAACAAAAACATACAAAAACTTGCAGAATGTCGTCTTTCAAATGTTTCACACTCAATCACAAATTTCAATGATAAAAAATATGTTGTACCTATTGTAAAAGCGACAGAAAAAAATTTATTGCTTCCAGTGCGCAAGTAACAAGATTATTTCCAGCATTTCCTACTGAAGAATTGATTTGTATTTATGAATCAAATCAACTATAAAAAAATATAAAGCCGCATCTATACTATTGTTTATATTTTATTTCAAAAAATTACCAAAGAAAGTTTGTATATCAATGTGCATCTTTTCTACAATTTAATATCATTGACCCATATTAACTGACATAAATTTATATTCATTCATTTAAATTTTCTAGCTGATACTATAACTTAAAAATACATTTTCTGTAAGTGTAAGATGACATTATCGTGACATGTTTCAATTGTTTGATTTTGATACAAGCAATATTTATACATTGAAGAAACATTCAATGTGAAATATCTTTTTCGATTACAAATGATAAAAATATAAATTATTGAACTTAAATATGTACAATTGTCGCTCAGTATAAATGTTGATGAACGCAAATTAATTTAAATTTAGCCAACGATAATTGTTCAGTGTATGTTGTAAGTCTAAAGACTTAAATGTTCAAAGTATAAATGTATTAAATTATCAAATTTTTGAGGAATAAAGTGTTCAACAATAACTCATAAGAAGAGGATAAATATATTTATGTATAGTTTATACTGCGAAACGCAGCTATTTTATAGTTAGTCTTTTTTTTTACTAAAAAGCTATAAAATTTTCCCAGAATATATATATCTCTTTTTGACAATAATAATTTTATACCTAGTATACATATATTTTTAAGTTTTTCTAAAAAACTTTCAGTCATGTTGTATCTTTATTTTACATACGATTTTACTAGAGATTATATCTTCATAAAAATAAATGTATTTCATTATAATTATGATAATTATTTCTGTATGATATCAATATGGCACTATGTGTCAAACCTAAGTGATAATTACATTTAAAGAAAAAGATTTTTATTGTTAATTTATATTACTTTTATGATACGATGTAGAAAATAATACCTACCTATTTCAAAAATAGAGTTATTATTAAAAGATTTTAATAAATGTTACCAAACTAAAAAATTAAATATTGTTGATAATTTTTTCCATATGTAATATATGTTGTATTGTAATTTTTGCAAAGTTAATAAAATATATAAGTATTTGTCATAGATCATTGTAAAACAATAGATAGAAATATAAAATTTGATAATAGATGTTAATTGGATGTTAAAAATCTCTTTCTAAAATTTATTGTTGTCTGATATCTTTAGAAGTGAATAAAAAAATTGACAAAATGTAACTTTTTGTATATAAAATTCCTGCCATCAAATCCCAACTATCTAGTGAATTTTCAATCATAGAAAAAAATGTGCGATACAACTCTATAACTGAGAGATTATTGGTAAATTATAAACAAAAAAATAAAAAATTATAACAAAATTAATTAGATATTTTATTGGAAGAAAATGTTTGAGGGTGTAATTTTATTTATTGGTCTTCATGACACTATAATTAATTACTACTTTTTTAATCAATTAGGTCCTGATTTTGATTTCGGTTGGGGACAGGGTTTTTGGTTTTTTCCATGGGGGTATACATGGTATTTTCAGTCCGGGTTTGTATCATAATTAATAACCTAAGTCACCAAATTATGGCAACTTATTATTGGGTGCATTTTAAATATATATTTTACATATACCCGATACTTGTCTACATTGTGTCCTATTCTGATTTGTTTCAGAGTACGAAAACGTCTATAACCAACGGGCGACAGTGGATAAAAGAATTTCATCCGCGCGGTGTGACGTAATAAGTCCCGTATAAATGCAGTCAACTTTTTGACATTTCTCATATACTAAAATTCAGACGGATAAATTTAGATGAATCAGAATAGGACATATTGTGTGGAGAAAAAAATTTGGCCCAATTGCCCCCCGTCTCGGCGAAATGGCTCAAGATATTTGGCGACAACTATACTGGGTATATTTGTACTTTTCACTACCCCAAGGGGTTATAGTGGAGAGTTATGAATTCGCAATTTTTAAGGATATTTTTTAATGTAGATTATCAACTAAGCATCATGCTGAGATTGTATTCTGAAAGTTTCTTCACAATGCATCTGTATGTATGGTATGTACTATGTACGGCGTATTTATTCTACTTTATCGATTAATTGAATCCCAACCACTGCAATCTAGGTTCGTCATAAATGCCTGTAGTTTGTGATTATATCGCATCCTCCAAAGTCCATTATCTGAAAATAAACTTCCTATATACAATACCCCATTTGAATCTTTAAACTATATACCAAATATCGAAATTTCAGCGTTTGGGCTAGATAAAAAATATAATAGTTCAAATACACTAAACACAAAATTTACACAAATTGCTAATGTCAAATTTCCGGAATATACCCTTATATTTACTTTATCGATTAATTGAATCAAATGACTAAAGTACTCATTCGATTCTATTCAAATTTCGCAAATTTGTATATCTAATACTCACTTAGACCCCATTACATTTTGAAAAATGGTTACGGCAATGCTGAAATCTTTAAGTAAGGCCACAAATAGTGTGATAAGATCATATTGGTATAATGATTACCGTAGCCAAAGATGTTCCCCACATTTCAAATAAACTGACATGTTCTGGTTAAAATAAACACAGGAAGCATTTCAATAAATACATTCAATAATATTATATGTACAACGAAATATGAATAATGTAATTTTTCACTGCGAGCACCTGTAAGATTGATTTTATTTCAGTATCCAATCACATTGCTAAGCAATCTATTTTGAATATTTAAATCTCCAGATAAGTGAAAGTTGAAAATTTTATACTTGCTTAGTTATTATTATATAATAAATAATATTATAATAAATAACCAAAAATATTTTATACTTGCTTAATAAATCAACAATTTTAATCGCTTGTAAGACTCACACAAATGCATTTTTGATATATGGAGTATTAAAATATACAGATATTTTATTTAATTTTTAATATTTATTTCAAATTAATTTGAATCTGATAACATTGGACACACAACATCAAGATTTGTTGGACCCCAGTGGGCAGGAGTTGCACAGAAACGGTAGGAGTGGTGGAAAGGGGAGGCCAGCTGTTATTAATAATAATAATCAATCGTGAAATCAATCCACGTTATAAATCTCATAGCAAGTTCCGTAGCAAGGTTTTGCTGAACGAATTTGTACCAAATGGCAAGTCCCGTTGGGGGTTACCGAAGATTTCCGTCGATCATTAAGGTTGTTTCCGCTTGAAAAATATATTATGTTTTGAGACTATCAAATTTGAAATGATGAATCGTTTAATTTTTTTTAGAAAAGTATATCAACTTTTTACGGAAGTATAGAGATAATAAACTAGTTAGCGATAGCGATAGTCGATAGCGATAGTATGTATAGTTGAAGAATAAGAACCAAACTATAAACACTTAAATCCAAATTATTGAATATTTTAAGATATTTTGTTTTCTATACAACATATGCAGGTATGTATGTCAAGATAGGACAGTATGGAGGTCAGTCCTTTTCTCCTACCCGGAATATGAAAACAGCATGATGGTATGTATGTATGTATGTATGTTTAGAGATTTAAGTATCAAACTATTAAGTTTTCTTTCATATATTATTGTGTATAGGCGACTGCCATACAAATTGTATGAAGCAATGTCGTCACTAAATTCAATTTTTATAAAAATTGTTAAAAAAAATTTGATTTTTTATAGAAAATTAAATTATCTAGTTGGGGTGTTTCGGCTTTTTTCGATATATTAAAAACTTTGGAAATATAGGCAGTTAAACACAAAATTTATCATAATTTTTTTTTTTTACTTAATTAAAAATGTTTGAGAAACTCTGGAATTTTTTTGGAAAAACTAATTTGAGATTTTGTATTTGTCTATGTTTGTACCAATTTTCAGCGTTCTAGCTTTTATGGTTTCTGAGAAATAGGAAAAATAAATTAAAAATTCAAAAGTTGATAACCCCTGACTGAAGCAAAAATGCAAAATTCTAAGTATAAAAGTTTTGTAGGCCTATAACTGTTTAAATATTCTGAAATTATGGGCTCTGTAAATTGAGCGAATCGAAAGTTATAAGGGACACACACACACGCACGCACGCACGCACGCATGCACGCACGCTCGCACGCACACGCACACACACACACACACAGACACACGAAATGTTCTACTCCAAATTCTGAGTAAATCCGTATATGGAACATATCGCACAAACTGGATGTGTATCAAATGTAAGACTGGTACAAAAAAAGAATTAATGCAAGATACAAGCACTTTAGTGCCCCAGCCATCGCCAAGAGACCCGCTTACATCAGTATTATACGAAATAAAACTCATACGTGAAGAATTAGTTTCATTTAAAGAAATCAAAAAGGATATGACTGCCATGCGCTTAGAATTTGAATCTTTTAAAACAAGTATGTCTTTTTTTAATAAAAAATTTGATGAAATGGAAAGAAAAGTTAATATTTTTGACAATAAGATTAAAACCATCGAAACCTTGGAACTAGAAGTCATTAATATCAAAAAACAGCTCAATGAAAAAGAACAATGGGACAGACTTAACAATATTGAAATTGTTGGATTACCAGAAAATAGATCTGAAGTCGTAGAAGACATTGTTACTAACATAGGGCATAAATTGAACGTGCAAATATCTAAACAAGACATCGATTACTGCTCAAGAATATCGTCACGAACAAAACCTATGGATAAACCAAAAAATATCATAGTGAAATTTCGCAATCGTCACACCAAAGATGTATTACTATCAGCCATGCGTAAAAACAAAGGTTTACGGATGAGCGATATCGGAATCCAAGGAGAACCAAAATCTATATATCTTAATGAACATCTTACCGTGAATAACAAATACCTTTTTTACAAAACCAAAATTATATGCAAAGAGAAGGAATACCAATTCTGCTGGATAAAAAATTGTCGAATCTATATATGCAGGAACGAGGTGTCACCGGTTACGATAATCAGTCAAGAAGAAGACCTACTCAAAATAAAATGAAAATTCTGCAATCGAACAACGTTACACTATCACCAAATCCAATAGATATTTTAAAACACACCATCCCTTATACTTTCCTATCCTCTCCTCTACACTATCCCGTATATTGCCATTTACTGCGCTTCGTCGTACCCTTAACTATTAACAATCAATTTAAAACAAAGAAATTTACAATATTTTACAAAGTTACTATCGTCTATGTTCTTCAATGGGGTTAAATATTTATCTACAAAACGTACGTGGACTTAGAAGCAAAACAGAAACATTCTTAATCAACTGTCTAAGTAACGACTTCGATATCATCTGCCTCACAGAAACATGGCTCTTGGAGAGCATCAATAGCTCGGAACTCTTTGACTCAAGATACGTTGTATTCCGTAGAGATCGTGAGTATGAAATAGTTAATCAAAAACTAGGAGGCGGAGTTCTTATTGCAGTTAGGAATGAACTCAATCCGAAACAACAGTTAACATGGATATCTCACGCTGAAGACATATGGGTATCATTAAATGTAAATCCATCTCTTAAGGTCAACATTTGTTGCAGTTATCACCCACAGGGTGTAAATTACTTTGACAATATGCAATATCACTTAGACAATGCTAGTAACCTAATAAATAACTTCCCTGATGACATTTTCATACTAACTGGAGATTACAACTTACCTCAGTTAAATTGGTCTCTTGATATCAATTCTGTCCCCATCCTACAAATAAATTCTACTACACCAGCTAGCACGCTACTTCTTGATTTCCTTTCACTCACTGAAACTTATCAAATTAACACGCACCATAATTCAATGGGTAGAATTTTGGATTTGGTAATATCTAACTCACAGAATGTTTCCGTCATTGAATGTGACTCTCCTCTTGTACCAGAAGATTCGCATCACAAATCCCTAATTATAAATATTAATATGGCAACTATCAAGTACATGAACCCAAATTCACGTGAAATATTTTTATTCCACAAAGCTGACTATATAAACATCAAGACTTTCTGATATAGATTGGACTACTCACTTCAATAACCTAAATTTAGAAGATTCATTATCTCTCTTATATGATAAGCTCAATGCATTAATCGTAGAATTTGTTCCTAAAAAATATGCTTCAGCCAGCAAAAATTATCCTGCTTGGTATAGCAGACCCTTAATCAAAATAATAAAAGAGAAAACCAAATATCAAACGAAATGGAAAAATTTTTCTAACCCCAGAGATTACGATAGTTTTGCCCTATTGCGATCACGTCAAAAAAAAATCACAAGATCCTGTTTCAATTTGTACGTCGCTAAAATAGAAAACTCACTCAAATCCAATCCAAAGAATATTTGGTCATATGTTAAATCAAAACGTCAATAATGTATAATAATAAAAAAAAAAAAAAGTAAAACAAGTACTTACATAGATGTCACCTAGAAGTACTTATTTCATTTTTATTTGAATTGGTTCTATATTAAAGTTTTAGTTTTATATTTGTTTTAGTTTTTTCTCTTTGATTGATCTGTCAAGTGGTTGTTTTTTTTTTTTGCTCTGATTTTTTTTGTTGTATTTTGTGGCAAAGTGATTATATTTTGTTGAATTTTTTAATTTATTCTTATTTTTCGAACTTGATTTTACCATTTAGTTAAAGTTTACTCCATTCAAAAATGGCCTTTAGGCCAAATCCAAAACCACCTGACCCTGCTACAGTATCATCTCTTGATAATGATACGTACACTTCTGCGGTAACTGATGAAGACATCCCTGTTCCAAACAGTTTTTTGGAGATTCATTCTACACGGAAACTAAAGAAAAAACGAATGAGGGCTCATAGATCTGACAGTGACCCTGAATTACCAATCAAGATTACTCCTAATGTGAACTCACATATTTCTCTAGATCCAATCTCGACTCAATCCGGCAATCCAACATCAATTATTAGTCGCCTTTATAATAAAGAAGACATTGGACCATTTATTATACACGTTCAAAAAATAGATTCCTCTCTGGGTGCTTCTATTAATCCGATATCTTTTGGAAAGACATTAAAGAAATATTCGATTGCTGACATTATTCCGAAAGAAGGTGTGAAATTAATAGGCCGAAACAAAATTTCAATATCTTTCAAAAATTTTCTGGCTGCTAACGATTTTTTATGTTCTAAATTTTTATTGGAAAATTGCTACAAAGCTTTCATCCCTAGTTTCATGGTTTGTCGAATGGGTCTTGTAAGAGGTATTCCCACAGATTGGACAGTTGATGACATTTGCAAAAATATTGAAGTCCCAAGCGGTTGTGGTAATGTGATTAAAGCACGCCGTCTTAATCGCAAATCTACAACCCCTGAAGGAGTCCAATGGGTTCCCACTCAGACTGTTGTCGTAACATTTGACGGACAAATACTACCAACAAGGGTATATTCGTTTTACACCTCTTTGATTGTGGAAAAATATCAATATCCTACAATTCAATGCTTTAACTGCTGCAGATTTGGTCATACAAAAACATTATGCAGATCTTCACCGCGATGTTTTAAGTGTGGACAAACTCATACCGGTGAATCATGTACTACTCCAATAATCAACCAAAAGTGTTTAAACTGTTCAGGTCATCATTCTGCAGTTAACCGCAACTGTCCAGAATATGCCAGGCAGGACAATATAAAAAGAATTATGTCAGAACAAAATTTTTCATATTTAGAAGCATCCAAACAACTACCTCCGACAAAAAGAACCTTTGAAGATGTTCTATCACACGGTGAAATCAAATCGCCCACTCTTCAGGCCTCCCACATGGAATCCAACTTATCGAGTCATTTTCAGTACAACAAAACCCACCACTTAAAAAAAAGCCTGCCAAGATTTCAACCCCACATCACACCGTCAGAAAGGAAGGAAATTGAGAATCTCTCGTGGAAACCCAACTCCAATCTCTCAGATGGTTGTGGCTATGCCAAAGTTAATTCTGAACCTAGTTGTATTATTCAAAAAGACAATGACATGACTGGAATTCTCAATAATTTATTTTTGCTTATTACAAAATTACTCGATAATTCATCAACCATACCGCCCAACGCTGCTCCACTTATTCTCAATCAAACTTCACTTTTAAAAAAATATATTGATGGCAATTTGCCGAATACTTCTCATAATGACATCCCCTAGCTAACTTGAATCTAATTTAATCATGTTTTATTAATCTAATTTTTTCTATTGTTTTTTTTTTTAAAGATATACAATTTTACATGTTTTATATAATATTATATTTATATTTTAATAATGGCTCATCATTGTAATTTTAATATACTTCAATGGAATACACGTAGTGTAATTGCCAATAAAGCCGAACTTCAACTTTTACTAAAAGATTTCTCTCCATTTGTTGTTGCTCTTTCTGAGACCTGGATCAAACCAGAGTCGCATTTCCATCTATTAGGATACTCATGCTTACGTGATGACAGGGTCGATGGTAAAGGTGGTTCTGCCCTCCTTGTACATCCATCTCAACGGTTTTCTCAATTACCAATTCCTGGTATTCGAATTTTCGACTTAAATGTAGTTGCAGCTCGTATTAATGACATTTCCTTTTTATCAGTATATATTTCTAGGCCTTCCGACTTCATCATTGATCAACTCAAAGATATAATTGAATCCATTCCTCCTCCTATTTTAATTCTAGGAGATTTGAATATGCATCACACTCTTTGGGGCTCTTCCAGAACCTGTCATTTTGGAAGAAAATTATACAATTTACTCGATGAACAGAACCTTTGCATTTTAAACAACGGTTCTCCTACCCGGTTTTCTCCACCAATGCAAAACATTAGTGCAATTGACTTATTGATATGTTCCCCCTCCCTTGCTCCTTCACTTACATGGAATATTTTGCAAGATTCTCATGGTAGTGATCACTTTCCCATCATTCTCTCTTTCCCTAAATCTATAAAATTCCCAAATACCAGTTCAACTCGATTATTCAATTCAAATAAATTTAATATTGAAAAAGCTCAATGGAATGAATATTCTGTAATGCTCGACAAGATAATTAAAACTTTTGAATGGCCCTCAATATCTAACATTCATTCTGCATATGACCGTCTTATAAAAGCTATGATTCAATCAGCTGAAACCTGGATCCCCCTCAAAAACATTATCCCTCGTAAAATTCCATCTCCACCATGGTGGGATGAAGAATGCTGTGAAGCAATACATAAACGTAAAGAAGCTATGAAATCTTATTCATCAAATATGTCTGAATCCAATTTTATTCTTGTCCGGAAAATTCAAGCGCAGACTAAAAGACTATTATTAAAAAAAAAGCGTCAAGGATGGAAATCTTTTTGTCAATCTCTCTCTCCAGACACTCCTTCGTCTAAAGTTTGGGAAAATATAAGAAAATTCCGTTCTGTATTTTCCTCAAAAAGGCGTAATAACTTTATTGGACCTTGGATAAATTCATTCTTAAATAAAATCTCTCCTCCCTCAGCTCCCAATTTTGTAGATTTACCATATACATACCTACTTAATTCTTTTGAGCATCATCTTGATTCACCATTTTCTTTAGAGGAACTTAATATGGTCCTCAATAAAGTTAAAGACTGTTCCCCAGGTGTTGATGGTGTCCCTTATTCATTCTTGAGTAAAGCATTACCGCATACTCTAACATATTTTTTAGCTATGGTAAATATCATGTTTAATACTGGTCGAATTCCTTGCTCTTGGAAAAATTATATAATAATTCCAATTCTGAAACCCAGTAAAGATCCATGTATTGGTGATTCATATAGACCGATCGCACTATCACCAGCATTAGCAAAAATTACAGAACATTTGGTTAAAAACAGATTAGAATGGTTTTGCGAGAGTGAAGGGATTTTAGATGTTTCCCAATTCGGTTTTCGAAAGTCCAAAAGTTCTATGGATAACCTCAGTATATTTACAACAGACGTTCATCTCGCCTTTTCTCGGCAATCTTCTGTTATAGCTGTTTTCTTAGATATCACTTCTGCTTACGATAATGTCATTTTATCTATTTTGAAACAAAAAATGCTTCAGATGAAATTCCCTTCAAAATTAACTCATTTTATTTTTAACATAATGTCTGAACGAACTATTTCTGTTCACGTTGATGGAATGACTTATTCCAGACTAACTTGGAGAGGAATTCCTCAAGGATCTGTTCTTAGTCCTCTTCTATACAATATTTATGTTGCTGATCTCTCTAATATTTTACCTCTTGATACTCATATCCTTCAATATGCAGATGACCTTCTTATTTATGTTATTAATTCATTAATTTCTCCCGGTACTATCCTCCTAAATAATGCGATGATAAATCTCGAAAAATGGCTTTCAAATCATGGTTTAGAGATTTCTCCTTCAAAGAGTTCTGTTGTTTTGTTTACCAGAAAACGACACCCCCCTTCTATTTTTATAAAATATAATCATGTCCTCATTCCATCCTCTTTAACTTATAAATACCTAGGCATTGTGCTAGACTCAAAATTAACATGGAAACCTCATGTTGAAAAATTATCTTCTACCTGTCAAAAAAACATAAACATTCTTCGAGCGGTAACAGGAGTATGGTGGGGTGCTCATCCTCTCTCTGTCAAACTTTTATACAATGCAATTGTAAGAAGCCACCTAGATTATGGATCTTTCCTATTTAATATTTCCAGCAAGTATCTTCAACAAAAAATTGATTTGCTTCAATATCAATCCCTTAGGCTAATATCTGGAGCTATGAAGTCCACTCCCACTAATGCTCTTCAAGTTGAATGTGTGGATGCTCCTCTCATTATCCGCAGACAATTATTATCAGATAGATATTATTATAAATCAGCCATGACTTCCACTCATCCTCTATTTGATAAACTTAATCTCCTTTCCAATATTATTAGAACATCTCCTTATTGGAAAAATAAAAACGTTCCACATTTGGTTCAAAGTTTCCGGAAATTCAACAATCACAATGTACCCATTCAACAATTCCATATACTTCCAATTTTCTCCACCCCTTTTGATGTCATAACATTTACTCCTTTTACAATCCAGTCATTGGGTATTTTCAAAAATAGTTCTCAATGTGAATCAGCCTTTCGAAGTATAATCAACAATAAATGGAATGATTGGACTCTTATCTTTACCGATGCTTCCAAAATTAGTGATAATGAGCATGTTGGTGTTTCAGTATACTGTCCCTCTATCCAGATCTCAAGACTAATTCAACTACCTCCTTATTCTACAGTTTTTACTGGTGAATGTATTGGCATTATCGAAGCAATTGAAATGGCTAAACAATTTAAATTTAAGAAAACGTTGATTCTTTCTGATTCCCTAAGCTCTATACAATCAATTTCACAAAATCCTTTTGATTCCCCTGCCAATTGGCTGTCATTGCATATTTTTTGATATGAAAAAAAAAGATCTCGAAATAGCTATTGCCTGGATTCCGGGTCACCGTGGCATTATTGGTAATGAGAGAGCTGATAATTTAGCTAGATTTGCTATTTCATCGGGTGATCCTCACAGATACAAATTTAATTTGATTCATGACATCCTTCCTCTTGTTCATTCTTATATGTTGAATGAATGGAATACACACTATAATTTATCTTCAATTTCAAAAGGTTCAAGATATGCATCGATTCAAAAATTTATCCCCATCAAACCATGGTTTTCCAAATTTCGTTGTAGCAGACATGAATCTTCCGTCATATGCCGATTGAGATTCGGACACTGCTGTTCCCCTTCTCACCTAGCAAGGTTGGGTATTAAGAACTCATCTCTTTGTCAATGTGGCCAAGAAGAAGGCAGCTTGGATCACATATTTTTCAATTGCCCTTCATCTAAGTTCCCAATATCTTTAACACATCTGATTAAATTTAAAATATTTCCTCCTCATAATATCACCTCCTTACTCAGCCTTAATAAATTTCAAATACTTAATGTTCTTACAAAATTTATCAGACAGAATAACATCAAATTGTGATTTCATTTTCTACTTCCCATTTAAAAACAAAACTTTTTTCACAACTTTTTAAATTTTTAATTTCAGTATTAATTATTAATATTTTTTTTTTGGTTTCCCACATATTTTATAATTTGTTGTTTATTTTATTGTGATTAAAAAATGCACGATTTTGTAACAAACTTGACTCTGGCCAATGTTCCTTCATTTGAGGTTACAAGTGCCATTTAATTAAATAAATAATAAATATATTTGTTTTAAAGTGACAGTTAAGATTCTAAAAAGGAGGAACTAAAAGCATTTAATGTCGTTTCTCTTTTTACAGGTAAAATTATATTTGTTATTATTATTATTTATTTATGTTTATGTTATTATTACTTTTATTGTATTTTATAATTATTTTAATAATAAATTTCTCTTTTTACAGAACAACGATTTAATTTGCTTAATACACTCCATTATAAAACGACATTATTGTTTAACGACAAAATCAATATACATAAAATGGTGAAACTTCATTTTGAATTTAAAATATTACCTGGAAGTGATGGAAAAACAAATGTTTATAATATAATCTCAATCACCACAACTGATAACAAGGTTTATGCCATACCAGAAGATCTACAACCAGTGAGCAATCACAAAGAAATAATAAAAACAAGTGCCTTTATTAAAGTAAAAAGAAGTATAACAAAAAGGTATCAAGTACGAAGAGTTTGGATAACGTTAATAGATGAGTTACAAAAAACATACATAGATGAAGATGGTAACTTACAGTTTGATAATATATATTTGGAGGAAATTACACAAAATAAAATACAGGAGACAAAAATTATTGACAATTTTATAGCTCAAAAAGATATTTGTAAACCTAATAATATAAAAAAATTAGCAGTTAATTTTGTTATAGAAAATTTTACGACAAAAACTTCTAACGTATCACAATGGATAAATATTTTTGAAAGTGAATGTACTCGTTTGGGAATTGAAGAAGATATTAAGAAAATTGAAACACTTAGGTTATTTCTGGATGAGTCATCTCTTGACTGGTACAGGTCAATGCTTATAAAATATACTGTAAACTCAGAATGGTCAACATGGAAAGATAGCTTTTGTAAAACTTATGCAGACAAAGGTTGGACACCAATCAGGTAATAATAATAACATTAGAGGTTTAGAAAATTTAGCAAATAAAAATCATTCAGAAAAAAAGACTAGTATTCAAAATATAATAAAAAAAAATTATATCAGAGACAAACCATGCAGTATTTGTGAAAGACAAAATAAGGGAATTCGTTATCATCCCGAATCATCATGTTGGTTCCAAAACAAAAATAATGATGAAAAAAAAAGAGAATATAATATAAGAAATGTTAATAACTCTGAATTAGAAACAGAATTAAATGAAATTGATCCAAAAAACTTATAATTACACCATTAATCAAAACTAAATTGTTAATAAATGATACTTTAAGAATCTGGGGAATTTATGACTCAGGATCAAATGTATCTTTAATCAATTCGAGATTATTGTGCTTGAAACATAATCAAATAAATAATAAGAAGAAAAATATTAATTTAAAAACGATTAATGGTGTGAAAAAAACTATGGGTATTGTAACCTTAAAGATTAAGATTTTTGATATTGAGAAAAACATAAATGTTCTTGTTATGGATAAAGACAATTTCGATTATGATTTCTTGATTGGATTAGATTGCATAGAAAATTTCAAGTTAATGCAAAATGAAAAATTAGAAATTACTCAAAAAAAATACATAAGCCTTATAAAAGAAAACGAGAGTGACAAAGTAGATAATGAAAATAATAAAAAAATAATTCCTGGGTTCTCAGGTAATGAAATGGAAGAAAAAAAATATTCATTTATTAATAATAATAAATATTTGGATATAATAAAAAAGAAAAAGGATGAAAGTAATGATGAATATAAAATAAACTTTAATGAACATATAGAAGTAGACAATTTTGAAATTTCAATAAATCATCTAGACCTCCAGCAACAGTCTAAAATAGATGAATTGATATATAATTATAGATCACTCTTTGCTAAAGATAAATATGATATAGGTATGGTAAAAGGATATGAAGCACATATTGATTTATTAATAGATAAATATTGTAGTAAAAGACCGTATAGATGCACTATTGAAGATAAAAAAGAAATAGAACAACAGGTATCCAATTTGTTAAAAAACAAATTAATAGAAGAGTCATATAGTCCTTTCGCGGCACCGGTGACTTTGGCATATAAAAAAGAAGACGGAAAAAGATCAAGATTGTGTATAGATTTTCGTGATTTAAATAAAATTATAATTCCTCAGTCACAACCTTTCCCATTGATCGAGGATTTAATGGTTAAAACGAGAGAATGTAAATTTTTTTCAACATTGGAAATAAACTCGGCATTCTGGTCTATTCCTTTGAAAATTGAAGATAAAAAAAAAACAGCATTTGTTACACAAGAAGGTCATTTTCAGTGGACCTGTTTACCATTTGGTTTAAAAACTTCACCAGCAATTTTCCAAAGAATTTTAAGTAGCATTATAAGGAAACATAAACTATCAGATTTCACAGTGAATTATATAGATGATATATTGATTTTTTCAAAAACATTTGAAGAACACATTAATCACTTATCATTATTATTAAAAGCAATTTTGAAAGAAGGTTTTAGATTGAAATTTTCCAAGTGCAACTTTGCACAAAATTCGGTGAAGTATTTAGGCCATATAATCAAGAATAACACAATAAGTCCATTAAAAGATAATTTAATTGCTATAAAAAAATTTCCTCTTCCGAGAACACAAAAAAATGTGCGCCAATTTTTAGGAAAAATAAATTTTTATGCTAAATATGTGCCAAAAATATCAATTATTTTAGACCCTTTACATAATTTGTTGAGAAAAGGACAAAAATTTATTTGGTCAGAAAAATGTCAAGAATCATTTGAAACAATTAAAACATTACTTTGTTCAACACCTATTTTAACAATATATAATCCAGATTTGCCAATAAATATTTACACAGATGCGAGTATACAGGGCATAGGAGCTGTCTTGAAACAACCACAAAAAAATGGAGAAGAAAAACCATGTGCATACTTTTCGAGAAAATTAAATGAAACTCAAAAAAAGAAAAAGGCAATATATTTGGAATGCTTAGCAATAAAGGAGACAGTAAAATACTGGCAACATTGGCTCATAGGAAAAAAATTCACGGTATACTCAGACCATAAACCACTAGAAAGAATGAATATAAAAGCCAGAACAGATGAAGAACTAGGAGAATTAACTTATTATCTATCTCAATTTAACTTTGAAGTAATATACGCTCCAGGAAAATACAATTTAGAAGCAGACTGTTTAAGCAGAAATCCGGTGTTAGAACCACATGAAAATCAGGAAGAAAATTTAAGAATCGTAAACTTAATAAAACTAGGGGATATACAAAATGATCAGAAAAATAATGAAGATTTGAAAAATAATAAAAATAAATTAAAATTGAAAGATGAAATATACTACAAAAAAATTGGAAAAAAAGAAAAAATAATACTATCAGAGGAATTTAGTAAAAAATTTATAGAAAATATACATTATCTTTACTGTCATATAGGAACAAAACAAATGCAAAATAAAATTATACCATTCTACACAGCAAAAAATTTAACCGATAATATTAAAAAAATCTGCAAAAAATGTGAAATATGCATAAAAAACAAATCTCGAGGAAAATATAAATTTGGACTTATGTCTCATTTAGGTCCTGCAACTTACCCATTTGAGATAATGTCTATAGATACAATTGGTGGATTTGGTGGCTCACGTTCTACAAAGACATACTTACATCTTCTTGTAGATCATTTCACGAGGTATGCCTATATTTTGACTTCAAAAAGTCAAAGTTCGAGTGACTTTATAAACCTTGTTCGAAAAGCGATGCAAGGAAATAAAATTGGTATGATTCTATCGGATCAATATCCGGGAATAAATTCAAAAGATATTAAAAACTTTTTAAGTAATGAGAATATACCCATTGTCTTCACCGCAGTTAATGCACCTTTTTCAAATGGCCTGAATGAAAGGCTTAACCAAACAATCGTTAATAAAATAAGATGTAAGGTAAATGAAAGGAAAGGAAAATTGGCCTGGACGACAATAGCACATGAATGTATCCTAAGATATAACACAACAGAACACACAGTAACTGGATTTGCCCCTAAATATTTATTAGAAGGAAAAAATATTACTTTTTGCCAGATGAATTAAAACAGGAAAAAACACTTAATGATTTATTCCAAGATCGAAAACTTGCCTTAAAAAATACGATAAAATCACACAATTATAATAAACAACATTTCGACAAAAACAGGACAAAATGCGAATTAAAAATCGGAGACTCTGTATTTGTTGAAAACGGAAATCGATAAAACAGAAAAAATTGGATGAATTAAAAATTGGACCATATAAAATTTTAGAAAAAATTTCAAACTCAATATACAGAATAGATACAGGTCACAAGAAATCAGAATCAAACCTTTTTCATATCACAAAACTTGTTCCAATTATTGATTAAATATATAGAAAAAAAAATTGTATTAGCCGATGAAAAATTGTACTACATTAAGTATTGTTTTGTATAAAAATTACATTAATTTAGTAGTATTGTTTTATATAATTTTTTTTTGGGGGGGGGAAGATGTAAAACAAGTACTTACATAGATGTCACCTAGAAGTACTTATTTCATTTTTATTTGAATTGGTTCTATATTAAAGTTTTAGTTTTATATTTGTTTTAAAGTGACAGTTAAGATTCTAAAAAGGAGGAACTAAAAGCATTTAATGTCGTTTCTCTTTTTACAGGTAAAATTATATTTGTTATTATTATTATTTATTTATGTTTATGTTATTATTACTTTTATTGTATTTTATAATTATTTTAATAATAAATTTCTCTTTTTACAGAACAACGATTTAATTTGCTTAATACACTCCATTATATATGTGAAACTTTATAATTAGCTATTTATTTTGTATTCTCATTTGAAATTAAGTATTATAAATGTATAGCTGTTAAGTTTCCAAACAAATAAAAAATAAAATAAAAATAAAATATATGCGGCGAAGCCTCTAAGTTGGTGTTTTTTGACTTCAAAGTTGGAAAAGCCGTGAAAAAAGTAGACCCTGCATACAATTCTCGCGTATCCTGGCTTGAAACATTGTCGATATGTTAAGAGAACAAAGTTCTCCTGAACAAATCGACAGATGGATTAAAGTTTTAATCAGTTATTTATTTGGATCCAGAAAGGTGATATTTACAAAGATATTATAATTGAAATATTGCCACGAATTATGATAGCAAAGAAACCCAAAATCTATTATCATATTTACTCCTCCAAGATTATTTTATTACAACTTCGTGTCTTTCTATTGACAATACTAGGAATGAATTATAAAAGATCTTCGGATCTCTTTAATATTTTGAAAC
Organism: Molanna angustata; assembly: GCA_963576475.1. Lineage (NCBI taxonomy): Eukaryota > Metazoa > Arthropoda > Insecta > Trichoptera > Molannidae > Molanna > Molanna angustata. The sequence goes on along the minus strand of OY754978.1, from coordinate 2,468,476 downwards.
AATGTCCATTGTTTTGTAAATAATTAGTTTAAATAATTCAATATACATTAAAGGTTCTAAAATGTTGTAATTTAAATTTTTGCTGGCCCATGGGGTAGCTCCTTTCTCCGTCCGGGCCAAGAAAGAAATGAAGTATCAGATGGTAGAACTCGCCTGAGAGGTAGCTCCTCCCTAATCTCATCTAACAGGGAGGGGTGTACTAGATTAGTCAGTAGTCCATAGATGCTTTTTCTCTCTCCTTTTTCTTTTTAATGTGATAATAACAAATAAATTAATTTGTTGTCTTTTAAAGGTGCGGAAAGAGGTACAAGAGAATTGGCTGGTTCAGGAAGCATACAACTTGACATTTAGATACATTCAAAAACAGTTTGTTAACCATACACCATTTTTGTAAGATGTCTAATGCATTTTGCAGTATTATACAGTCATGCAAGGTCTCGATCGTCTTGTATATTTTCATTTCATCAGCAAACACCAAACATTTTTCATCTAAAAGCATACTTATAAGCTCAATTATAAAAATAATAAACAAAATAGGACCTAGATGGGAGCCTTGTGGCACAGAAATGGTCAGACTCCAACTGACTAATTTTAACAATCATTATCCTGTCATGAAAATAGCTAGAAAACCATGACCACAAATTTACTATAATTCCCAAAGCTTCAATTTTACAAAGTAAGAGACTATGAGAGACACGGTCACGGCCTTGGAAAAATCAGTGTATATGCAATCAAGTGAACAGTGTCTTTAAACGCATTCAAAACATCAAGCTGTAGAATAAGTGAGTTAGTCTGAGTGGACCTATTTGGCATAAATCCATGTTGCAAAGATGATATAATACTGAATAGGTATCTATTAATTCTATTAAGCAGCAATAATTCAAATAACTTTGGTTTAGCTGATTGGATGCAAATCGGACGGTAAATCATCATGTCTGAGTAGTTTTGTTTTTTAAAAATAGGAATTAAATAGTTCGATTTCCATGACTTAGAAAAAATCCCAGTGACCATGATGAAAATATTTATGAAAAACATATATTGAACAAAATGTAAACAAATTTCAGTCTTAAATTACTTCCTAACTGATGGTAACAAAATAACTCCTTCAATAAAATTGTCATAAGAAAAACTTGTTGGTTAATTATCATCATTACAGAGTCACAGAATTCGGTAGGAGGATCGGTATCAAATGAGAATGCAGCCATTTTCTGTAGTTACTAAATTTCATGCTATCACGGATAGAGTCTAGTTTTAGTGCCTGCTTTACATAAAAGAAAGATGTTTAGAACGAATTCAGCATTCACAATTACTAGTCGATGAACTTTTGAAATTGTTGTCTTCAGACCTTTGCTGGATCAGTCTACCCAAGACTTGTGACTAGAATGAGATAAATCCATGTATGACTCATATGTGTGTATGATATTTTCTGTATTTAATAAGTTTTTGGTGATAATATTCTATTCTTAGTAAACAAATATTGGTCTTCTCCTCTATCAATACTTTTCTGTTGTTTTCTTCCATCGGAAGCCATGTTCCTTAAAAATTCATCGCAAACTACACTCCGACCCTATATAATCAGGGTTTTCTTCAAGTTTTTTTCTCATTTTTTCACTCTTTGGAATTCACTCTTTGGAATTCACTGTTTGCAATATGGTAATTGTATACGCACCTTTTTATTAAAGTGTGATCAAAAGGGTCCAGACCTGTCACCTTTTTTTCTCCTGTTCTGTCCCGTGTGAAGCAAAATGGTGTTTTTGTTATATTCATTTACTATCCGTTTTACAGTACCTACTTAGTAAAACATTTATTGCTTTTGCAATACGATTCATAATTTCCATTTTGATCCTTTTTTCAGATGCTTTTTTCATAAAAGAATAAACACCAAAAACCATTTTCATGGTTTCTCTTTCTAAATTTGGTTTAGGTATTTCGACACCTAAAATTAAAACTGTAATATGTAATGTGTGAACGAGAAAGCATAGTGTGACAGAGATGCACGAAAGGTATATATGGCCGCGAGTGCGATGAGCGGGCCTCTTTTGTTCTTGTTAGTTAGGTAGCCAAACAGATGTATTACAAATAGATACTGTGATTATATACGGAGTTTGCTGTTCATCTTTGAACTCAATATATTACAAAAAAACAAATAACAAAGTGACATGTAAAATCACAACAAAACGCTCAACAACACAACACATTAACTCTCTCTCTCTTAATTTATTCCTGGGCTACTGCGAGTGCATGGTTAGCAAAGTCGGTTGGTTGGTTGTCACTGCCTCCGTCAGGGTTCCAATATCAGTGATGACACTTCACATTATAAAGTTATATCTAGATATAGTTATGATCAAAAAAATCATATTTAGATATAAACATACTATTCCCCTCAGTCAAAATATTCTTAATATCATCTGTTCCTTCAGTATTTGATCTTTCATTGTTGCAATTTATTTTCGTTTTCTTTTTCTGTGGTCTTATTTTTATTATATTTTGAGGTTCACATTGTCGATGAGAGGCTTTCGAAGTTGAGATTTTCTTCATTTGTAATAAATTTAATAGTTTCGATAAGCATCTTTCCATTTCCATTACTACTTCATCATCATAATCTGCAACATTTACTTTTGATAGTTCAGTTAATGTCAGTTGCAACTTGTTATTAAATTGTGTTTGTCTATCCTCATCTGTACTATGTTGAGAAAAGTTTGATTGTGGTGCATTTTCAATATGAAAGCTGGTTTTAATATTATTTATGTCCTTTAAAGTTAATAAATCGATCCTTTTTGGCTGAAGGGCAATCGAATCCCTAACTGTCTGCAATATCCTGAAAAAAATTAAAAAATAAATTAAATTACTTTAAATGGATCGATGGCAGAGCTAGTAATTAGCCCAGCGCACTAAACGCTCCTACATTCCCTAAATTAAGTATTTATGCTTTATTTAGGGAACGTAGAGGAAGATGTATATGTACTTGTTTAACAAGGAAAAAATCTTTTTTTTTTTAATTAAAAAAAAAATCATACTGTAGAGCAGGGGTGTCAAACTCAATTTTGCAGAGGGCCATATATTAAATTTGGAATGTGTAGGCGGGCCAGATTCAAATAAAAAAAATGTACTGAATTATTATATAACATTACATTCATTTAATTATATACTTAGGTAATTATTTTGAGCTTGAGGATCCAGATACCTGACTTGTCTTGTTTTTGACAAGCTCATTGATGTCAGGTATCCTATTCGTTGTTATTATTTTAAGAATTTATTGGAGATGTTCATTTGTAAGTCTTGTGCTATGTTTGTTCTTATTTATTTTCATGACGGAAAAAATCTGCTCACATAAATAGGTGCTACCAAACATGCACAGAATGCGTGCTGGATGCTTTTTTAACTCCGGGTAGTTATCCAAACTCTTGAAATATTGTGTATAAAATGTAAGAGCGTTATCCTCTTTAATTTTTTCTTTCAAAATACTGTCGCAGGCCGTATTGATACGGCCCAGGGGCCAGATGCGGCCCGCGGGCCGTATCTTTGACAAGACTGCTATAGAGGGTTGCCCAGCATTGGAAAACAGCGTTCTTTAAGGCCACATTCACAAAACATGACTAGGTATATGGTCTAGAGAGCCTATTTTCTCTATCAATCCTAAAATAATTTGATGTAAGAGGATAGTTAGGTAGACCCAACATTAATGGGACTTACTTGGTTGGTGGTTCTCCGTTAATCAATTTTGATGCCACAAAAAGTTTATCCTCTATTGGTAGCCTAATATGCTGGAGCTGAGGTGTGTGGCCATAATGAGTTTTCTGCCAAAAAACTTTTATTTCATTAGTCTTCTTATGCAATTTAATTTGGCTCGTACAATGAAACTGCATTTTACAAGAGCCTTGGCGTTTCCCTTGCTTTTTACAAAGCTTCTCTTCCATTCTTTTGATTTTACCTGAAAGTGACAATAAATGTTTTGGAAATAATTTGTCAGAGCGGATAGAAAAAAATTGTGGGATATCCTATCAATATATGGAGTGAAGAGCAAACTAATACGTGCCGTGGCGTCTCTGTATGAAAATAGTGGAGCCTGTGTCCATGTCAATGACGCGTTGTCAACATGGTTCCCTATTAATAAAGGGTAAAGGGGTGAAGCAAGGCAACGTATTATCCCCATGGTTGTTCAATCTGTATATTGATCACTGCGTTAGGACATTGAAGAATGAAATTAAGTACTATAAACGTACGTGATTTGTTGTATGCAGATGACAAAGTGGTGATTGCTGAATGTGCGGATGAGTTACAGTATTTAGTGAAGTGTATGAAGGATGCCTGCAAAATGGACTCAGAATGAATGTTAGTAAATCTAAGATATTGGTAATTGAAAAGACTGAAAGTATAATTACATGTATGATAAAAGTAGAGAACGAATGGCAAGAACAAGTTGAGGAATATTTATATTTGGGGAGTATGTTTGAACGGAATGGAAGACCTGATAAAGGTATTGAAAGAAGAGTTATGGCAGGTAATAAAATAAACGGAGCACTCAGACCAGTAATGTCCGATCCAAGCATCTCAAAGGAAGCCAAAATTGCAGTTCACAATGCAATTGTAGTGCCTACTTTGACGTATGCTAGTGAAACATGGACGTGGCAAAAGACACATGAAAGTAGAATAAATGCTGTAGAAATGAAATCTCTATGAAGAGCTTGTAATAGAATGATATATGATAGAATAAAAAATGAAGACATAAGGAGAGAATGCAAGATAAAGAAAGATATTATATGTAAAATGAAAGTGAATGCCTTGAGGTGGTTTGGACATATTGAAAGAAAGATGAACGACTGACCAAAAAAATATACATGTGTGCAAGAGATGGAGTGAATAGCAGATATCCTAGATCCTATATCCTAGACCCAGGAGTTTTGACTAGGAATACTATAACTGCAAATAATTCTGAAAAATGCACCATTCTGAAAACTGCATATTGAAGTGCTATTCAAAAAATACTAAGAAAAGTTTAAATTCTAAATGGTACCTAATGGTTTCCAACCTAGCCATTCATTCTGATATATATTTAACAAAAAAAAAATATTCTACATCACATTGTTATCAGAAAAATAAAAATGATATCTTTCTATCTAGCTGCACAGATGATGAATAATACGTAGATTTGGAGATTGACAAACAAACTGGTATGATATGAAGGTTGGTAAAAACAAGGCTCTCACTTGCGACCAGACTTCGGTTGCAATAATAAATTGCCCCCTTTTCTGTGTTGTTCTTCACAATGTAATGTGAAATAGTTTCTTTTTCCATCTCCCTTTTCCATTCTTCAAATTCTGAAAATAGAAAAGTAGATGAGGTATGAGTAAATGCAAAGTATTATACATAAATTGTTTAGAGAAAGGGAAATAATATTATATAAATACGCATATGATTGTATAAATGCAATATGACTACTGCAAACCAATCATAGTAGAGTAAAAAATTGACTTAATTGTGTGCATATTATTACCTGACATTGTAGCAACTGTGAATTCAAGCTCCTCAAATACTTTTCCATGACTGGTTTTGAGATGTTCCAGCAATTCTATGTTACGTTTATATGAAACATTGTCGCAATCTAAGCATCTAAAATATTTTTTAGTATCTGTATCGAAGATAATTTTGTGACATTTCCTAAGGTGCCTGTTGAGGGTCGACTGAGTGGTAAACTTCTTTTTACAAATTTCGCATCGAATTGCCATTATTCAAATGTGTACATATCTGAAAATAATAAACAGGAAAAAGGTAAATAGTTTATTTATTTATTTAATTACATTTAAAAAACACCATTTATATAAAAAATTACAAAAAAATAAATACGTCATCATCAGAAACATTTGATGTAAAAAATATATATAGGTATATACAAAGAAAACAATAAAGCATGATGAGCCATCTTTCCGACCACGAGGAACCATCATAGCCAATGTGAGGAAGAAAAGGAGACAAATTGATGGTAACACTTTTAAATTATTTCAGTACGGCGCATTTATTCAAAATATGATTATTGTTATCAAAGTCCATGGCAAATAAATAAATAAAAAAAAAAACACAACAAGCAACAGCATACAAAAAACACGACCAGAAGGTGCAGCCTCAGGGTACAGTGACATCTTTTCTCCAGGCATGTCACTGTCTTCCACGTGGTGGCTGTAAGTCCGGCGGGGCCCAGCCTCTGCATCATGCTAGCAGGTCCTTGTTGTACCCTGCATAGTTTCCTCTTTTCCTCTTCCAGACAGTACCCCATGGCTGGCTCCGTGCCAAACAGCAACACTATGATGGCACATCTCTCACCTCAGCGACAGAGGTGGCAGGCCAGCTGGGAACCTCACTGTGGTGGCCCAATCTGTTAGCCACCGTGTTCCCTGCTGCGGTGGCCCAACACTGCACCCTGCCTTGACGCTTCTGCCCTCTTGATGCCCTCATCTTGGCTCCGTAGCACCGGCAGCGTCCATGCATGTAACATGTGCTGTCACCCAGACCTCCTGCGTCCTCGAAAATATGGCCGCCACAACAAACCGCCCGTCTACCACGAGAGTTGAATGCCGAGAGAGTACGTCATCTGCAAGCCTCCTTACTTGCACGCAAACAGTGCTAGTTGTTTTCCAGGAATGTTGCCGTGGAAAAAATATTAAAATCATTGTTTTTCGGCATCCTTTTTTTTCAGGCATAACAAGCAAGAGAAAAAGAAATAAAGAGAATATAAAGTGTATAACATAACATATTGTATGTCTTGTTTATATTTAAGTTTGAGTGTTCTATAAATACAATTATGGCACAAATCATACAATATTGTGTAAATTGCCTAACTTATAAAAAAAAGCATAAAGTGAAAATGAAAATGAGAAATGGTTATACTTTAATAGAAAACAAAATTTTTAATCGAATATCAAATTATATAAAAGATCAAAAACAAATAAAAAAGTTACAAACAAAAAAAGTAACATGAATACAAATACATAAGTATAATAATCAAAAGAAAGATAAAAGATGTAAAGAATGAAATATTATAATAAACAATTCAGAGAAGAGGAAAATAGAAAAACACAATTGAAATACTGATCTCAGTTAGATTTTGAAATGGTACAAGTTGACATTGAAAACTTCAGCAACAAACGATGGATTCTGTTTCGGAAGTTCCTCAACGTCCATAATAACTTTTCATTAAAGACTATGGTCTTCACCAACTTTAGATGAAAGAATCAGGGGTCGCAAGACCGGGCACTTCGTCCTTCATCAATGGCTATGGTCCTTTAAAACACACTATGGGAAATAACTTCAAAATATGCATAGCAGAGACATCTATGGACAAAATTCTAAAACATTTTATAGGGAAAATGTAATTTTTGCAGTTATCGACGTAGTAGTAATACTTTTAAAAATCACATTTATTTATAAATTTTTGGAAACTATGTAACAATTATAGATCAGTGTTACATTCAATATAATAATTTAACAGCCGATTAGAAGTCTCCGATGATACCGTCATACGGTCAATTGCAAGATGAAAAATATAACATCATAATAAGATAATATGTTTCTGTAACAGATAAAGTTTCATCCTGCAACCGAGGTAAACAATATTAAAGACATGACGCTATCATCCTTATTTGCGATGTTGTCATGAATATGTGAAAAAAAAACTCCTGAGCACATCATATCATGGGCACTCCCTCACATGTACTTATAAAACATGAGGGTTCATACAAATTTTCGTACATTTATTTGAAAGCCACGTAACATTACGAAACGTTACAAGAATTGTATGAGACCATGCTTGGACATGAATGAAGCGAGAAATGTATGTCAAAAGAGAGGAGTCTGGCGATCGGTTGGGAAATGGCAGTATGGCACTAAACATTATAAAGTGCAATAATAACCAATGTAACATTATAATTCTAATTCTACAAATAATTACAAAATAGGAAGAATAAATTGAAAATATGATTTCAAGACTTGCTTAAAAGTTTGCCAATAAAAATGTTCTTTACAGTCTTGTCACCGTCACGTGAAAATGCCAGTATAAAAACAAAATTATAACATACAAACCTTTACAACAAGAAATAAAGTGACAGGAGGCGTCAATTTTGACATTTAGTGCTAATGTTGCCAGTAAATAATAATATTCTAGAAATACTCAGCTGTTAATTATAGAATACGAATAGCTAATCAAAGTAACTATCGATTTATCATTTTTTTTCTTTAGATCAAATTAATGAAAATGAGTATATTTTTTAAATAAAATTATTTATCTGGGCATACATTATTTATTTTTTATCATTCAATAAAACAATATATATATTTCAAGTATTTGAATTTGTAGTGTTTTTTTTTCTCTTTCCCAAAAAGCATAAAATGCTTGTGCTGAGAAAGTGAGTACATAAAGAACGATTCGATTGCATAAAAACATAGACACCATATTTATTTTTTTTTTCTTCTTTCTCGCACGACAGCTTTACGCCAGTTACAGTGCGACACCTGTTCGTTATTTTATTTAATATATTTTTTAAATCGCTGAACGCCCCAGAAGAAGACGTCAGCTTCAACAGGTAAATCATTTAATAGAACAGACATTCGTACGAGAGTGTTACGAGCAACCACGTCTGTACGAGCGGCAGGTAAATTAAATAAGTGGTGTCCTCTACCTCTCATGTAGTTCGGGGGAGCGTAAAGGCCTAGGTGCTCAAGCAAAATTGGGCAGTCAATGATATAATTTACAACCTTGTAACCCACCAGAAGTAACGAATTATCTCGCCTTTTTTCGAGACTCTGATAGGCACAGGCCTCAAGGAGATCAGGGTGATGCATGTAAGTTGGGTACACTCCGTGCGTACGCATGTAAAGGTACCTTAAAAACTTTTTCTGGATCTGTTCCAGCATTTCGGAGTATTTCTTCCGGCATGGTGCCCAAACAACACTACCAAATTCCAGCTTGGTACGCACCATACAGTTGAATATACTCTTTAGCGCCTCCGGATTTGTAAAATATTTTCCCAGGCGAAAAGTCAGGCCTAGCAACTGTCCACATTTGGATGTCAGGTTGGTGATGTGGTCAGCGAAGGTCAACTTAGCATCATACATCACCCCCAAGTCCTTAAATGTGACTCTTCGTGCTAGCGTGGTACCGTCCATCAAATAGTTGAATAATATAGGGTTTGTCGAGCGACTGTAGCTCATGACGACACATTTTTTAATATTGAACAACAATTTATTAGTGATTGACCACTTTGACAAGTTATCAATATCACACTGGAGCTTCAAACAATCCTCCATAGCTCTGATAGACAAGAAAATCTTTAAGTCGTCAGCATAGAGTAAACAAAGACAGTGTTCAATGACATCCTGTATGTCGTCAATAAATAACAAAAACAAGAGCGGGCCCAGATTAGATCCCTGAGGAATCCCAGAGTAAGATTGGAATTCCTGGGAACAGAACTGACCCACCGTTACGTATTGTTTCCGATTTTCAAGGTAGGAAGCGAAAAATGATAGGAGGCAGTTATCGAATCCAAAGTCATGCAGTTTTTGTAACAAAACGTCGTGATCTACACTGTCGAAGGCCTTGGCAAAATCAGTATAGACCACATCTGTCTGTACAGTCGCATCAAGATTAGTGGAAACGTATCCAGAAAACGTTAACAGGTTCGACACTATTGATCTTTTTGGTAGAAAACCGTGTTGGTTGCCTCTAAGATACGGTTGTATTTGAGGGAAAATATTTTTATAAATACCCATTTCGAAAATTTTGGGGATGACAGATAGGATTGATATCGGCCTGTAATTTTTAACGTCCATCTTATCATCTGTCTTATGAATTGGGGTAATTTTTGTCGTCTTCCAGCAAGTAGGAAAAACTTCGGATGATAAACTTAGGTTGAATAAATAATGAAGCGGAATTATAAAGGATTCAGCATGGGGTTTAACCATGCTCGCTGGGATACCATCAGGGCCGATCGATTTCTTGGAAGCCAATTCCTTTATACACAGTTCAATAGTGGTTGGAGATATTCCACACAAACTTACTGCTCCTGCGTTGCGCGACACATTATTGTTAATTTTGTTAACATCAAGGTTAGGTGGCGTTTGTTTGTATACAGAACTAAAGTACTGTGCAAATGTATTCGCCACCTCATTTTCATCTGAGATCACTTCATCATCAATTCTCAAACTAAGGTACCCTTTGTCACCTGATTTTTGAATTTTCACAAAATTCCAAAGAACGTTAAAATTTGATTTCATGTCGGAGTCTATTTTTCGTAAATAGTCGTCGTAGGTATTACGAATTAGGTTTTTAACCTCCTTACGAATACTTGTGAAAGCTAAATAGTCCTCGTTCCGGGAGAATTTTTTATATCGTAAACGATACCTTTCCTTCTCTTTAATTTTGTCTATTATATTTTTAGTGAACCAAGTTGGATAGTTCCTACGGGTATTTCGTTTCTTGATTGGGACGCAAACATCTAAAATGCCATACAGGACGAAATAAAAATATTCAACAGCTAGGTTTATTTCATTAATGCTAAGCAAAGTCTCCCATGTAAAATTAGTTAGTACATCGTTAAGTAAATTAAAGTCGGTTTTATTAAAATTATAATGTCTTTGACGAGGAGTCGATGGCGCGGGCGGAGGCGACGGTTGCGGGCGAGCAGGACCCTGCCGCCGTCCCCTCCTACCACCACCCCTCCCCGCACCACACAATTTCAGTTGTATATCTAGTGTAGGATGATGTTTGTCAGGTTTCACAAGATCTATTCCCGAAGCGGTAACATTGCACTGTTTAACATTAGTTAAAACTAAGTCAAGCGTTCTATGATTAATATTGTTTACATTATTATATTGGGTTAGGCCTTGCGAAGTAATAAAACATTTGTACTCGTTTATTACGCTTGTGGTCTGATTATGAAGGTTAAAATCACCTATAATCAGTACATTGTGATCCTTAAGTATTGATGATTTAGAGTTAATGAATTCGTAATACACATCTCTATGCTCTTGACTGTCGTTCGAGCACAAAAAGTACACGACAAATACATATATACGAATGTTGTCTACAGTAACACGCACACATAGATTCTCACCTTCTGTTTCTAAATTTTGCATTCGGCATGACTCGTGAGAAAGGGATACAGCTAGCCCCACCCCTCCCCCGCGTGTAGGGCGATCGCGTCTATACATACGGTAGTCATTCGTCGGTAAGAATTCACTGTCATAAACAGGGGGGCTCAACCATGTTTCAGTGAGTGCGATAATATCACTTTTTTGTGCTAGAGTATTCTGAAAAAATTCCTTACACTTTGAATTAAGTCCTCTTACGTTTTGATAAATAATATTTAAATACGGCATTGTAAAAATAAATTTGTATTTCTAGAGTTAAGATGTAATGAGAAATAGATTACTATGGTTTCACTGTAGTCTTAGATTTAAAAAACGAGAATTCTCCTATTGCTATTCCCTCTGGCCACTGGCTGGGATTAATAAATGTATCCCAGGTACTTTCAATAACTCCAATTTTAAATGAGGAGTAATTTCCTTTGGGCTTTAGTTGCACTATATCGAATTGTTGCGTGTCGATCGACTCTAGATATTTTCGCAAATCGTCAATTGACGTGCTTGAGTCGAATCTCCACGCGTGCAGATATTTACGCTTTATAGCAGCGCGTAGGTTGGTATCAACTTTAGACCCAGTTAGGTAATTGGCTTTAGTCGTACGCTTTCTCTTCCTCTGCACTTGCCAGTCATCAGACAGCTCCTCACGCACCTGCAACTCAGTATGTGGTTCAACACTTACCTTAATTGTAGACCTTACCGGTTCTACAACTGTTGACGCCGATGATGTTGAGGGCTCTGAAACCGTCAAGATTTGAGATGTTGATGGCTTTAATTGAGATGCTGACCCTGATGGTTGACCCTTTCCTGCCTTAGATTTTTTTGATTTTCCACCAGCGGTATTTATATATGTATATATAATCAATAATCATATAAGTATACAAAAAACATCAATCTTTGCTTTCTTTTAATGTTGTGTGTGGGAGATCCTGTCTCAAAACTTATATGGAGCCATTAAATATCGCTCAAAAATTTATTTCAAAAAATTGCATTCAAAAAAGTTTCCGATATCCATGACATTTATTCTTTATGAAGTAAGTGTAATGTTATGACTGATAAACATGATACAAATTTTATAATATTATTGAAATGTAGACAGAACTCAACAGGATCATATCATTAGAATGGCTATAACCTTAAATTATAAAACTGTAAGTGCAAAAATATAATTTGGTCAAAGTAATTTTTTTTATCAAGTTCCTTTGATGTTCAATGTTCTTTCTGAAAACCTTAAAACAATTTCTTCATTCATCTCATTCAAGAGTGAAATTAAAAAGTTCATTCTTACAGAACCAAACCAAGAGGACTGCCAAAATTACGGTGATAATATTACCAGTTGCTGCGGTCTGGGACACTTGGGTGCGGGACACTTGGCTGCGAGACACTTAGCTGCGGCGGACACTTGGCTGCGGGAAACTTGGGTGCGACGGACACTTGGGTGCGAGCCCACTTGGTTGCGAGTCCATTTGATCGCGACGGACACTTGGGTGTGAGCCACTTGGTCGCGAATAGAAAAATATTTTTTTCTCCTTTGGAATGAAGTGTTTCATACTGATTTTTTTAATGCTCTTTATATTTATTATGTAGTTGATATACAAGTATACACAGACATTTAAAATATAAAGATACTTAAGATATAAAGATATATACTTAAGTTTAAAAGTATAATGTAAAAACAAGGTTATTAAGTGTAATTATTTTTCGTACTATAAATATGAGAATTTTTTATACCCATACCTACATGAATTATATTTTTTCGAAATTTGTTGTCATAACAAAAATGTAGTAAATTAGAAAAATAACTTATGTAGTTAAACATCAATTCATACATACCATCACGCCGTATCCCTAATTTATGTGATCGTAACAGCTTTTTCTTGTACGCATTACATACAATTGATTACATTTCATTATTACAATTACATATTATTATTTTTAGTAGATGTTATCCTTTTTAAATAATTATAAAATGAAATTTATTATTATTTTTTGAAATCTCAGATATCATTTTCTGTACATTACTTGTTTTATTTTTATTCACTAATGTTCCTACATATATTTTATTCTCTAGAGTTTATAGACAATCGTTTCCAAAATAAATTAAAAAATCTTCAATAATGCGGTAATGTGGTTTAATCAATTAGGTAACTTCAGATTTGAGATTGGATACTAACTACAATATATTCTAAAATAGAATGAAGAAAAAGATTAATAATACAAACATGATATAGAAACCCGTTTCACTTTCTTTTTCTTAAAAAGGATTCTATTTACTTACTTAAAATAGTAATATGTATTTGTAATCATGAAATGTAATCAATTGTATGTAATTTGTCCACGAAAAATTGTTACCATAACATAAATTAGGGATACGGCGTGATATGTATTGACTACATAGGTTTATTTCAAATTTAATACATTTTTGCTATCACAACAAATTTATAAAATAGAAATATTTTTGATTTTACATGTAGTGTATAAAACTTCTAATACTCGTATTATGAAAAAAAATTTGGCTTAGTAAACTTGTTTTTAATTTATACTCAAATATATATCTTTATATTTTAAATGTCTCTGTATACATATATATCAACTACATATATATAAAGAGCATTACAAAAATCAGTACGAAACACTTCATTCATAAGCAGGTAAAAATATTTTTAAAATAATTTTAAAATTCGCGACCAAGTGGGCTCGCACCCAAGTGTCCGTCGTGACCAAATGGACTCGCAACCAAGTGGGCTCGCACGCAAGTGTCCGTTGCACCCGTGTCCCGCAGCCAAGTGTCTCGCAGTCATGTGTCCCGCACCCAAGTGTTGTTGCTGAATAGGTGTGAGGTACCCGATTGTGTTTACTTGTAACTTGCAACATGTATATTTATTAATGATGTCGCACTACATAATTGTGTGAAATCGCCAACCTCGAAACAGGCATAGTCCTAGCTGTCAAGATTATAAATAAATAAATAAAATGATTTTCAATATTTTTTTGTTCGTATTCTTTAAATAAAAATGAAGACATACATAGTATTGTATTGAAATAAATAATACAAAGTTATATAAATATTTTATGCTGTTTCTAAGAAACAGCATAAAATATTTATATAACTTTGAAAATATATATCAAATAGGAAACAGTATGTGAAAATAAATAATGTTCTAAGTGATCCAGAGATACTCACTTTCGGGATTCCACAAGGAACAGTACTTGGACCATTACTTTTTATAATATATTTAAATATGATTTTCCAATTGAAAATCTCGAGTAAAATTTATTCATATGCTGACGACACGGCTATAATTGTAAGTGGTGACACCTGGGAAATTGTGACCAAACAAGCAAATAGTGATATAAATGTAATTAAAAATTGGTTTGATAAAAATGTTTTATCTTTAAATTCGGAAAAAACAATATGTGTACTGTTCGCAATAAACTCTTCCTCCATTCCACCTCATATTGATATCAGAATCCATAGTAACATATGCAAACAAAATCAGAATGAACAATGTTTAAGTGTAGATTGTAGTATTTTACAGATAAATAAATCAGTGAAATATTTAGGAATTACAATAGACCAAGAGTTAAAGTGGAAAGAACATTTGAACCAACTTGTAAAAAGAGTAAGAAAACTGATTTATATATTTGTGCGACTTCGTAATATACTGCAAGTAAAAATAATAAAGACAGTGTACTATGGTCTTGTACAATCTCTTTTACAATATGGTATTATAGGTTGGGGTGGAACATATAAGACTAACTTAAAATCACTAAAAATAACACAAAAATTAATAATTAAGGTCATTCTCAAAAAACCTAGAAATTTTCCTACAAAACAATTATTTGATGTATTCCAAGTACCTGATTTAGATAATTTATATAAAAATATTGCTTTACAACAAATACATAAAGATACCTTTGGAAAGCGGGCTGAAAATCTAGTAAGTACACAGAGACGGCATCTCATAGGAAATATGATGATACCGAAATGTAATAAGACGCATGCCCAACATCACTATAAATACCTGGGTATACAATATTTTAACAAACTACCTGCCATTATTAAAAAAACACAAAAATTTTATGACTTTAAAAGAAAAATCAAATCTTTAAAATAACAATAAATTTTTATCTATTCCTTTTTCATATTCACTATGTGTATATGTATGTGTGTGTATGTATGTATGTGTATGTGTGTGTATACGTGTGTATGTTTGTATGTATATGTGTGTATGTATGTATATGTGTGTATGTATGTATATGTATGTATGTGTGTGTATGTATATGTGTGTATGTATATATATGTATGTGTATATGTATGTGTGTACATGTGTGTATAGGTATGCGTATATTATATGTGTGTATGTTGTATATGTGTATGTGTGTGTATGTATGTGTATGTGTATATGTGTATTTGTATATGTGTATTTGTATATGAGAATTTTTATTTTTTTCTCCTTTTTGGATAAATTATGGTTTTTATTCTATATTCACTAAAAAAACAAAAATAAACTTTAATCATCTGTATGTATTAGCTGTAAGTTGAACTTGATTTACAATTTATTAAATGATTCTATTATTATAAGTAAAATGTATGTAATATGTTAAATGTAGATATGTTATTTGCTCCTGTCCCAAGCACAAGTTTTTAACTTTTTTGGGACAGTACCTATTGAAAAAAAAAATTGTATTAATGTAAATATTTGTACTATGTGTATGTTCATATTATGTTACTCAATAAAAAAAAAAAAATAATAATAATAATAAAATATGGATAAAGCTTGACTTGATTTATGTACCAGTGAAAACATAAAGAAGTGATTACTTGGAATATATTATTTCATGACGTATCTTGCAACCCTACTAGAAGTGTCCAGAATATTCTACGCGGGCTTTATGTTTTCCTATTTATGTGTATTATAGATATTTATATCGGTACCTATAAATACGAGTACAGCGCACTCTTGCCATTTGTGACTGGATTTCTCAGCTATTTGATCGTCGTTGCACGCGTCGCGCTCTCGGAATAGAAACAATGTCTCTTTTTCCTTTTTTCTTCGATTACGATCATTACCGCCCATCGCAGCTCCTGGACCAGCATTTCGGCCACGGCTTAACTCCCGAAGATCTCTTGACGGCGGCCATCCCCAGGGATTTACATCCGCGTGGTATGTTAAGGTCTAGAGACTACTACAGACCTTGGAACACACTGACCCGCAGCGCTCGCCAAGACAGCGGCTCGACTATCACAGCCGACAAGGATAAGTTTCAAGTCTGCTTGGACGTGCAGCAATTTTCTCCGAACGAAATTACAGTGAAGACTGTTGGTAATCAAATAGTGGTGGAAGGAAAGCACGAAGAAAAACAGGACGAGCATGGTTACATCTCGAGACACTTCGTTAGAAAGTACGTCCTGCCCAAAGATCACAAAGCCGAAGACGTCATTTCGAGTCTCTCGTCTGATGGAGTGTTGACAATAACTGCACCCAGGAAATCTGTCGAAGCGTTGGAAGGAGAGAGAGTTGTTCCCATTCAGGCCACGGGTTCTGCCCACCAGTCCATACAAAACTCTAAGAAACAAGCGGAAGATCAAAAGATGCAAGAATAAATTTGCCATATACCTACTTAACTTTTGTTTTCATCTATCCTGTTTTCAGACTGATTATTTTAAGTGGATTTATTCTATGATAACATAAATTGCAATGTCTGTTCCGATATGTTGTGAGATTAATGTTTATTAGAACTTTAAATAAACCCGATTTAAAGCTTCATATACCTAGCTTCTCTTAGTATAATATCGTCATACATTCAGCAATGTTTTAATACATAGAATATAAAAAAAATACTTGTTTATTTTAAACTATGCAATGTTTTTTCTGGCAAATAAATGTTTTATAAAATAAATACGAGTATTTATTTTATTTTATTTGAAACTTCTTGTACATATGATTAGTACACTGGCGGGCTTATTGCCTAATAGCAATTTCTTCCAATCAACCAGAATATTTATCTTTGTCATCCCTAATTTACCCACTTTCAAAATAATTTTCTCTTTTTTACGATTTTATTATAAACCTAGAAGTATTTCTTTCTCTTCATAAATAAATAAATATGTAGGTAGGTACAATGTAGATGCATTGAAAGGTGCTTACGTGTAGTAGTAAAAACGCATAATGGAGATTGGTACAAAGTTTACAAGCCTACCCAACCGGCGTTTTCATTAATTTGTCAACAACATGACTATGATAAATTATGATAAGTAAAGTACTAAAGTAGTGCTAAAAGTGTAAAGTTACATTTTAAAATATAGCGACATCTTTGTAAAAGTGCATATGATTTGACTTGTTGACTCTCAAGTTAATATTACCTACTACAAAGACGGAATGCTTTTCTATGACGGAATGTTTACAGGAAAATTATTGTTAAAAACGTGCCGGCCGGCATGTTTTCTTTTGCGTTGCATTGAGTTTTTGATGAAAATTTAGTCAATTTGTATTATTTCGTGAAAAATAATATATTAGGTACTACACATTTCAATAGGGGTTTATTGGCTGAGTCGCCAGAATGCAGTTCTAGTGCATCCATATTAAATTTGTCCTTATTGCACACCTACTTGTAAGTTTGGCAACAATGCTCAGCGGCCGTCTGCGTCAACAACGGTTGTTTACTGTTTACATCGAATGCTGAGTCCATATCTCCATAGTCACCATTGTTTACAATGAAGTCAGCATTGTTTACATCATATACCTACTGAAAATAGTTCCTAAACAAAATGAAAACACGTATAAATAATACATTATGTAGGTATTTCGCGTTGTATAAAAATTGTGATTTTATTTATTACAAATTTAAATAAAATACTTTCCATACTTAATTACAGTTATGCGAAACTTACATCCCTTCCGGCCTATGTTTTATCTTATTTTGTATTGTTTCTCGGTTAACAAACAGGCGATATGTCAAATTATAATGATTTAACACGTATTTAATAACAAATTGTCACTTTTTAGGCTTACAATGTATTTATCGTCTCACATAAATATCCAAACTGAAAATACAACTAAAAAATGTGTCTCCACCGGGAATCGAACCCGGGACCTTTCGCTCAAGAGTCAGATTGTTTGGGTACTTTAAATAAAATATAGTTTCTGGCAAATAAACATATTTTTAT
This sequence comes from Molanna angustata, assembly GCA_963576475.1. Classification (NCBI taxonomy): domain Eukaryota; kingdom Metazoa; phylum Arthropoda; class Insecta; order Trichoptera; family Molannidae; genus Molanna; species Molanna angustata. The sequence continues at coordinate 2,450,175 of OY754978.1, read as the reverse complement.
GTGAGACGAGACTGGTGTATGGAGATACATGCATGTGTTGTGCTTCATTTAAGGTTATGAACATCCGCACACCTATCGCTGGTTATCCCATATGTAGGTGCATATTCAATAAAATCCATGACGTTTAAATTGAATACTCTCGTTGTATTGCATCGGCGCATAAATGCATTTTTCAATTTATGCTGAACCAACTTATAATACATATACATTTTTCGTGCACGCATTAGTACGCATTCGAATCATTGATCAGAAATATTTGGTTATTTATTGCGTAAAGCAGACGTGTGCTATTACGTTTTATTCTTCGTTTTAGCTTCTGGAAACTTCCGGAATATTTGAGAACATTCTACCCGTAGGAATCGGAATTATATAGGTATATATAAACTACGCGATGTTTTGGTTAGTGTATTCTATGGCGACGTTGTCGGCTCGTCAGTATCAAATCAGCTGTTACGACGTTCAGTGTTTTTTTTAAGTCGATTTTTCTCAACTCCTTTCAATTGCGGAAAATGTCTATGCATCCCTACTTTGGATTCAGACCTTCCAGACTGTTCGGACAAGACTTCGGTCTGGAGTTGAGACCGGACGATAATATATTTTATCCGTTCATAAACGAGTTTTTCCGTCAGGGACCCGTTGCCCGTTCCAATTCGACCGCAACTCGGGACCCGAACAAGTTCCAAGTTTGTTTGGATGTGCATCAATTTGCTCCGAACGAGATTGTGGTGAAGACTATCGGCAGGGACATTGTTGTACAGGGAAAACACGAAGAAAGACAGGATGAGCACGGTTACATTTCTAGACATTTTATAAGGAAGTACGCCATTCCGGAGGGACACGAACCGAATGAGGTAGTTTCCACGTTATCTTCCGATGGAGTGTTGACAATCACCGCCCCTAGGGACCCCATTATACTTCCCGACAAAAACGAAAGGATTGTGCCAATTGTTCAGACTGGTCCGGTGCACCACGATGTGAGGGAACACGCTGTCGAGCATCTCCCAGGAGCCAGAAAGAAGCACCACAGTCAAAGTTCCGAGAACCACAAGGACGAACACGCGGTGCCCCTTGCAATTAAATACATTTAAAAGTGATTCGTTATATTTTGTCAAAAAGTCACATACCTATTTTTGTCGTTTTATTTAAAGTGTTGCGAATTTTAGTAGTATTAATATCTTCCGATTAAATACCTACTATTCATTTTTTACTTCCTAGTTTTTAAGATCGTAGGTACCTTGTAATTGTTTTAAAATGTCGTTTATTTGTTTTTTCAAATAAAACTATACATGTGTATTATCTTTATTTTATAATCCTTTTTTATCAAATACGCATTTATGTAAGTATGTTTTTGGCATGGAAAAATAATCTTAAAAAAGCTTATGTAAAAAAAATTATATTTATAAAATAAGTAGGCAAGTAATTTGAGAACCGAACTTTTGTGGTGCCTTAATTTTGTTTATATTATGATAATAGTTACAAAAAAATATTAAATTCTCACTGGGATCAGTAGAGAGAATACAAAGTCCTACAATATTATTTTCACATCCATTCCATTCAATAATTTATTGATAAAAGAAGTATTTTGATACAGTAGTTCGATATAAAAATATGACGTTTCTTGTATGAATATAAAAAAAATCAATTTATCATTAAAAAACCTTTTTATTATAAAAATACATATTTTTTTCCATTATTGTCAATATAAATATAGGTATGTATGTATACTTAATAACTTTTGTGAAGTAGGTAATTTTAAATACTTATATAAAATTTATTCCGATCAACCTTTTCAAAAATAGGTGTATATGTAGGTACCACAAATGGATAAAATATTAAAAATGTAATTTTATTCTTCATTATTATTATTTTCTTTATATGTGATTCTAAATCAACATATTTTGTTTTTGATAGCTCTTCACCGTAAGTGAGTGTTCTCAGCCAGATAATATTTATTTTATTTTACTATTTCTTTTTTATTCATTTAATATTTAATCGATTGATATAAATAGAAACTAACCGTGTACACAAATCATATCTTGGTTGGAAGAAATTGCCATTAGGCAATAAGTCCGCCATTGTACTAATCATACAGTGTACTACAAGAAGTTGCAAAATAAATAAATAAATATCTGTTCATTTAACGAATACAAAAAGAATATATATAATAGTTCCCAGCAGGTAAAGTAAATAGCTCTCGTCTCAAAACATCTGTATATTTTTAACTTACACAACTATATATTAGTGATGAGTAAATGCAAAACCGTGACCAGGGTGGTCTTGGTCTTGCATTCACATCAATTCACATAATATATTATGGTCTTAGTTTAGCATACTTGATCGTGCCTTGCTCTTGATTTTGCAAGTTTTGCATCTTTTTTAAAAAAAAAACTGTTATGGCCCGTTTATATACTCGCCGAACACAGGCGAATACGAGTATATAAACGGCTTATTCGTGTGTATTCGCTATTCGCCACGAATATTCATACGTTCTCGGTTCGGTGTCGGTTTTTTGACACGAATCAAAGGATTATTCGTGTGGGGTGTTTACATACTCGCCATTGTTCAGTTAAATATGAGTTAAATCTTGAACTTTGACGTGAGCGGTCATTCAAATTGTTTATTTTTTTACGATGGAGAGGTCAAATGAAAACACTTTAAAATTTATAGAAGTGTACCAGGGAGAACCCGTGATATGGGATCCAAAATATCGTTTACATAAGGGTAAAAGAGCTAAAAAATGCGACGTAAAAATATTACGTAACAATAAACAAGTCATTATTATAACACGAACATTTACAAAAACCAATAGCTAGGTACATCAATAGCTATTGTTTTTTTTAAATACTCTGTTGAATTTACGTTTGAGTTAGAGTCTTGATTTCCTGGATATGGTTTCATTAAATTATTGCTTAATGCGAAGGATCCATCGCCGTATTTTCATCTCTTTTTCTTTTGTGAGTCGATACACATTAAATAGACATAAAGCTGTAGCAGTGAGTCGCACGTCATCCATGTTTGAAAGATTGATGTCATAGAACCATAGAACACACTAACTACATAGAACACACTAACTATTGATGTACTCTGAATATAGACGAGTATGTAAACGGGTATATTCATGGTCATATTCGGGCGCGAATTATTCGGCGAGTATCTAAACGAGGCATTAAAGATTAATGGACTATTATTGAAATGACGTCACAAAAAGCGCCGCATGCGACCAAAAATATAACTATCTGAACAATCTTCGACAAATAATGACGATTTTGTATGGGATTTGATCGTTTTGCGCTATATTTGTTGTTTAAACTAAATGATTTGTTTCGTTTTAAATCAATTATTGCCTTGCTACATTAAATTTATTTGCTTATTATTGTGTACTCATATATTTTTTTTTCTTATTTTACATAATATGTATTGTCTGAAATATAAAAAAACAAAAGTAACAGTGTTCATTTTCCTGGCGTAATATTTATAAACAAAACCGAATTTCATTCCTTTTTAACCAATTATAAGATGTAATTTATATTATTCAAGATATAGAAGACACATAAGTTTTTATAAAACTCTTTTTGTGGCTATACTTACAAATAAACTTTTCTATGAGATAAACTCGCTAATCCGATGAAGAACACATCCTTAAAATGCGAAGTCATTCGTGAATATTTTTACTTATGTACAAAATATTATTTTGAATAAATACAAAATGATAAAAATGAAATGTTTTTAATTTTACGACCCTTTTATTTATAATTTTAATCAAAAATTTCTTTGGCATAAAATATATTTCAAAAATTGTTTATTAATATGAAACCGTCATGACGAAATGTCATCCAGACGGGATATGTTTTAGCATTTGTATTGTATTCTACATTTATAATTACCTAATACATTATTGACAAAATAGGGATTGATTGGATAAGATAAAACAATTGTGTACTTCATCGTGTATTTATTCTTGATTGCATGAAAAATGATTTGTATACAGACATTAAACAAAACAAATATTACTCCTCCAAGATTAAGGTTAATTTTGTATTTGCATCTAAAAAAAATATCGTGTCGAGGGAATAAATATTTCTTAAATTACATCCTTCATCGTCTGTAAGCACAATACATTTTGTTCTGAAAAAAAACATTAAAAAAAATAGAAAATATATGAAACTGTACCTACATAACCTATAATTATGAACATCTTAAATGTGGGTTTTCTGGTGGTGGATGGTACAAAAACAGTTTTGTACATAATATACTAAGATTATGGTCAAACAAAGCATTATATACTATATCTGCAATAATGTATTTACAAAGTAATTAAAATATTAAATAAACATTGTATCTTTTAACAGATTTTTAATTATCTCAATAGAGACGAAGTTGGAATATTTACTGTAGGAGAACCGAGAAATCAAGGCACCTACAGGGCTTACGACCTGTCATCGGCTGGTTTACGTGATCACTTTATGCGCTTGCGCTACTTTCACTAATTATGCCTTTTTAATGAGATCCCTATCAATTCAATTTTGAAATATATTGTAATACTGAAAATCTTTTCGCTTGAAAATAAGGAATTTTTACTACAGCCATCTATGTGTGAAATTATGAACAACATTCTTATTATTTTTATTTATTTTTGTTGTAACGCCATCTATTGAGAGAATTGGTTTTTTGTAAATAAGCCCTGTAGGTGCCTTGATTTCCCGGTTCTCCTACAGTAAATATTCCAACTTCGTCTCTATTGAGATAATTAAAAATCTGTTAAAAAATACCTTTGACTCCCGACAGGGAAAAAATCCAAAGTTTGCGCATATGCAATAATAAAAATATTCGAACATTGTATCATTTCTTATGAAAGGACATCCATTTCAATGGTTTTTATTTAAATATTATGAGTATTGACGCTAAAAAATGTTAAGGACAGTGAGGGTACATACCTTTTAATCAGGATCAATTTGTTTTTTTTAACCAAATAAGGCTTGTAAATATTATTTTCAAAATATTTTACATGGTATCAACATTTTCCATACAAAATACGTGAAATATTGCAATGATCGAATTGATAGTACCAATCCAAGCCACCAGGAGCGACTTTATTTGCAAATGAAAATGTCCATTACCTACATTGAAATATGAAAAAAATAAAAAAACGCCCATATAATGTCAATTCTGGGTGACCTTGTAAACTGACCCCAACTATTTGGTCAAACTGGAATAAAGCCATGTCCATTTTGATAATTCATTGTTGCCTTCTCGATAAAATTTCTCCAGACGCTTCTGTCCTCTGCCTTTCTTAGGATCTCAGCTACCTTGAGACCAGTATTCTATTCTAATTATTTTGTCACCACCGAGAAGAGGGTTGTCCCCGGAGTTACTGTCCTTCCATTTTCCCAACAACGATCAATCTTTCTAAATTCAGACTCACTTCTCGCTAATATGTATATGTGATTAAAATATTTCAAAATCATCTAGTAGCAATTTGGTTTTTACCCCCAGCTGGACGAGGATGAAATTGTTTAGTTCGTCTAGCTGTTGATAGTACGTATTAAATTACCAACTTTTTGATTAAAGATACTTAGGTTGATAAAATTTTGCATGAATCATGCATTTATATCTTGCAAGACTCTTTTGCAAGGGTCTTGGTCTTGCAAATCTCGCAGGACCAAGACTGCAATCTACTCATCACTATTATTTATGTATCGATACATACGTATTGTAGTTTCTGTCATTTTAAAATTCTTAAGTTTGTTTAACACTATTAAAGCCAACGTCCATACAGACGCAGCGGACGGATCAATCCCCCCTAGACAACTGGTCATTTAGCTCAAGAAAATAAACAAGAAAGGATAACTCAATGTATGGAAGTGACAGTTGTCACGTGACTAGCAACTGTCACTTCCATATATTATGTTATCTTATCTTGAGCTAAATGACACGTTGTCTAAAGGGGGCAAATTTATTAGATCGCTTTATACAGCATTATATTTTTGTGAAAAATCTTTTAGCATATGCCCATAATCCAACTGTCGATTTGTACAAGAGAATTTATTTTTCTCAACAGATCGACAGAGTATTAAGCCAAGATCCGCGAGATTTCAATGGCCAGGTAATGGTATTCGTGGTTTTTTCAACTTTGAAGTCAAAAAACTAGAGGCTTCGCAGCATATATTAACTCGGAATTCGGGGAAGAACAAGTCCGACCCCCATACATTTTGAATCGCTTGATTCACAGAGCCTAAATTTTCTGAAAGTTATAGAACCAACTACAAATCTTTGATACTTACTCATAATTTTTAATTTACGTTCCAGTCAGGGGTTATCAATATTTGAATTATTATTGCATTTTTCCATATATTTGAGATAAGTATCATAAAAGCTAGAACGATGAAAGTTCCAGGTTTTCTCAATCTTTTTTTATATACTTAGAAAATATTTTTTATGATAAATTTGTGTTTAACTGCCTATATATTTCCAAATTTTATAAAAACATCGAGAACCATGAACCATCCACAACTAGATAATTTGGTTTTGCAACTGTCGATTTGTTCAAGAGAATTTATTTCTCTTAACAGATTAATGAAGGTTCAATCCAAAAGATGTGCGATATTTGTCTGTATAGTAAAAAAACACCAACTTAGAGGCTTCAAGGCATATACATGAATTTACCCAGAATTCGGAATGGAACATTTAGTGTTTCTGTGTGTCCTTATAACTTTTGATCCGCTCAATGCACAGAACCTAAAATTTCAGAATATATAGAAAGTTATAAGCCTACAAAAGTATTATACTCAGAATTTTAAATTTTTGTTTCAGTCAGGGGTTATCAACTTTTGAATTTTTACTTTATTTTTCCATATATCTCAGAAACCATAAAAACTAGAACGCTGAAAATTGATATGAACATAGAAAAATATAAAATCTCAAATAAGTTATTTTTTTAAAAATTCCAGTGTTTCTCAAACATTTTTTATTAAGATAACCCCCCCCCCTCCTTATAACTTTTGATCCGCTCAATTTACAGAACCCAAAATTTCAGAATATATAAACAGTTATAGTCTTACAAAACTTTTATACTCAGAATTTTGAATTTTTGTTTCAGTCAGGGCTTATCAACTTTTGAATTTTTACTTTATTTTTCCATATATCTCAAAAACCATGAAAGCTAAAATGCTGAAAAATAATATATAAATATAAACCAATACAAATTATCAAATCGGTTTTATTTAAAAGTTTCAGAGTTTCTCTAACATTTTTTTATTGAGAAAAACATTTTTTATGATAAATTTATGTGTTTTACTGCCTTTATTTCCAAAGTTTTTAGAAATATCGAAAAAACCGAAACAGCCCAACTAGATAATTCAATTTTCTATAAAAATATTAACATTGTAGTAGTACATCTCATAATTTGTTTAACAATTTTGATATAAAATGAATTTAGTGACGACATCGTTTCATACAATTTGTAAGGCAGTAGGTATACACTACACAATATCTCACTCGATAGTTTGATATCTACTTAATCTACAAACATACATCATGCTGTTTTCATATTCTGGGTAGGAAAAACAGACTGACCTCCATACTATCCTATCCTGACTTATATACATACTTACCTACATGTTTTATATAGAAAAATATCTTAAAATATTTATTAATTTGTGTTTAAGTGTTTATAGTTTGGTAGAATACGTATTCTTCAATCATGCATACTATCGCAATCGACAGTTGGATCTCATGTGTTACATGCAACTAGTTCACAATGTTACCATTATTCCAACTGTCGATTTGTTCAAGAGAACTTTGTTCTCTTAACATATCGACAATGTTTCAAGCCAGGATACGCGAGAATTGTATGCAGGGTCTACTGTTTTCACGGCTTTCCAACTTCAAGTCAAAAAACATCAATTTAGAGGCTTCGCAGCATATATGTTCCATATACGGATTTACTCATAATTTGGAGTAGAACATTTCGTGTGTCTGTGTGTGTGTGTGTTCTGTGAATTTTTGTTTCAGTCAGGGCTTATCAACTTTTGAATTTTTACTTTATTTTTCCATAGGTATATCTCAGAAACCATAAAAACTAGAACGCTGAAAATGATATGAACATAGAAAAATATAAAATCTCAAATAAGTTATTTTTTTTAAATTCCAGGGTTTCTCAAACATTTTTTTTAAGAAAAATATTTTTTTATGATAAATTTACGAGTTTAACTGCCTATATTTCCATTTTTTTTAAATATCGAAGAAAGCCGAAACACCCCAACTAGATAATTTAATTTTCTATAAAAAAAATCAATGTTGTAGTAGTATATCTCAAATTTTTTTAATAATTTTTAAAAAAATTGAATTTAGTGACGACATGTCTTCATACAATTTGTTTGGCAGTCGTCTATACAGACTTAATAGTTTGGACAACAGACTTAATACTTCATCTCCAAACATACATACATATACATACCATCATGCTATTTTCATATTCTGGGTAGGAAAAAAGGACCTACCTCCATACTATCCTATCTTGACATACATAACGACATGTGTTGTATAGAAAACAAAATATCTTAAAATATTCAATAATTTGTATCTATGGGTTTATAGTTTGGTACATATTCTTCAACTATACATACTATCGCTATCGACAGTTGGATCTCATGCTCACATCCCAAAGCAAAGAAGACGCAAGATGGATAACAAAGCAGTAAAAGGTTATCTAGTTGGTTACGACGGAGATGAACGATATCGTATATGGGTCCCCGCAACCAACAGTATCATCTGTTCTCGTGATGTTGTTTTCAATGAAAAAATTGCAAATGAGAGGAAGATGAATAGAATTTTACCAGGAGCATTTGAACAGGGAAAGTTTGAAGAGGAAGAAGAAAGAAAATATTTTGAAAAAGTGAGAGATGATTCTCAAAACAGACTGGAGAAAGATCTCGAGAATAATCTTCAAGAAAATCCAGTATCTGATCAAGATATAGATTTTGAAGATAGAATACCAGAAGGAAGGTATTTAAGAGATACATCTGTTTTGACAAAACCAAAACGTTTTGAAGATTATGTCATGTTAGCTGAACGTTTTATCTCGAACATTGACCCAGAACCAGATTTCTACCAAAATGCAATTAGAACTACTCAGAGAGCGCAATGGAAGAAAGCGATGGATTCAGAGATAAATTCATTGCTAGAAAATCAAACTTGGAGATTAGAAGTATTACCAAAAAATAACAAGGCTATCCCTTGTAAGTGGGTTTCTAAAGTAAAGAAAAATCCCGATGGTACTGAGGACAAGTACAAAGCCACTGCACAAGCCTCCTTTGATAATATTGAGTTATGAAATAGGTCTTTTTCTTAATAAGGGAAAGTGTTGAAGTACTTATGTAAGTATTTATTAAGAAAAAGATGATATTAACTATGTTTTCAAAAGTGTTCCATATTTAATAGAAAAAGAGTTAGTCACTATTTTGAGATGTCAGTTTTAGAAAAAAGTCGTGTTAATTAAAATATATACTATGCAAAAAGGAGTATTCAACAGTGTTACATGCAAATGATGCAACTAGTTAATAATAATGTAGGTAATGTGTCCTGTCGACACACAAGATTACTTTTAAATGTAGGTGTTATTTTGTGATTAAAATTCTACAAATAAAATTATAATTCATTAATTTTATTTCATTTTAAAAACCTACAAAAAAGTAATCCAACTGTCGATTTGTTCAGGAGAACTTTGTTCTCTTAACATATCGACAATGTTTCAAGCCAGAATACGCGAGAAATGTATGGAGAGGTCTACTTTTTTCACGGCTTTTCCAACTTTGAAGTCAAAAAACACCAACTTAGAGGCTTCGCAGCATATATGTTCCATACACGGATTTACTCAGAATTCGGAGTAGAACATTTCGTGTGTCTGTGTGTGTGTCCGTCCCCCCCTTATAACTTTTGATCCGCTCAATTTACAGAGCCCAAAATTTCAGAATATATAAACAGTTATAGGCCTACAAAACTTTTATACTCAGAATTTTGAATTTTTGTTTCAGTCAGGGGTTATCAACTTTTGAATTTTTATTTTATTTTTCCATATATCTCAGAAACTATAAAAGCTAGAACGCTGAAAATTGGTACAAACATAGAAAAATAAAAAATCTCAAATTAATTTTTTCAAAAAAATTCCAGGGTTTCTCAAACATTTTTTATTAAGAAAAATATTTTTTTTATGATAAATTTATGAGTTTAACTGCCTATATTTCCAAAACTTATACAATTATCGAAAAAAGCCGAAACACCCCAACTAGATAATTTAATTTTCTATAAAAAATATTAACATTGTAGTAGAAGATCTCAATTTTTTTTAACAATTTTTTTAAAAATTGAATTTAGTGACGACATCGCTTCATACATTTTGTATGGCAGTCGCCTATACACAATATGTAAGAAGACTTAATAGTTTGATACTTCATCTCCAAACATACATACCATCATGCTATTTTCATATTCTGGATAGGAAAAAAGGAACTTCCTCCATACTATCCTATCTTGACATACATACCTACATAATATATGTTGTATAGAAAACAAAATATCTGAAAATATTCAATAATTTGTATTTATGGGTTTATAGTTTGGTACATATTCTTCAACTATACATACTATCGCTATCGACAGTTGGATCTCATGTGTTACATGCAACTAGTAATAATATTTCGTGTTTACAACTTATCTTGTTGTTCGTCATCAGCTGTTCAGAAACCGCTGGTAATTTCTCGGCTGTTTCATATAGGAACTATACAGACACCTTTAGAATGAAATGTAGACAGATAAGCAATTACCACATCCTCACGGGGTTCAATATTATTGCATATTTTGTGAGAAAAAAATACCATAGACAGTGACCTTTTTATTCGGTTGCGATTTTCACAAACATTTCAATTGATCATCACAGTCGTACAACGTTGCCAAGTGGTTGTGAAACAAAAATTCTAGCAAAATTTTGTCTCTGTCAAAAGTCAAAATTCGATATTGTTGTCAATACGTGACGGGTGACGCTTGTGTATTTTTTCCTTATCTGTGGTGCGTTCAACATCGAAGCGGCTCAAATTGTTATTGAAAAATGGCATTCAATCCCTACTACGAAGAGCATCCTTACGATATAATGGCTCCATGGGTGCCGGCGCCAGTATATTCGAGACAATATCATAGGCCATGGTATTCTCCTCCGCATCATAATCACAATGTTTTGCCGCGAGTGGACGCTAACCGCGGTTCAAACATAACAATGGATAAAGACAAGTTTCAAGTTTGTTTGGACGTCCATCAGTTTTCTCCCAAAGAGATAACAGTGAAAACCATCGACAGACATATTATAGTTGAAGGGAAACACGATGAAAAAGAAGACGAACATGGGCTCGTTCAGAGACATTTTGTCAGAAAGTATTTGCTGCCAGAGGGTCACCACTCCGAGGACGTCGTGTGCAGCTTGTCCACTGATGGTATTCTGTGTGTGACGGGACCCAAGAAAGCTGTCGACTCCAAGGATGGCGAAAGGGTCGTTCCTATTTCTATAGTTGGACCTTTGAACGGTGCAATCAAGACATCCACGCCCGACGAAGAAACCGCCCCAGAAAAAGCAACAAAATGATGTCACGGCATATTACGGTCAGATACTTAATAATAGCACACACTTCAATTGAGATTAATTAGCCCATCATTAGTAACATCCACATAATTATGTATGTACATTCCATGTACCTCTTATCAGAAGACTGATAATATTGTGAAGAAATTTTCTAGTATTTTTACTCTTTTATCATTTTGCCATATTATGTAACATAGTACTTAATTTTAAAGAAATAAAGGCATTTTATTTTTTTATATCTGTTTTTTTATTGTATTTGTAGTGCATCTTTTTGAGGTTATTAATAATTTTGCATAAGCTTATAGAACTATACTATTGTCTATAATTCAAACACTTTTTTTGCATCATTCACTATTCTCACTAAATTTATGACTCACTAATCTTTCATTTCTTACGATTCTTCATTTTAATCCGAACCGTCTTCTACTTTTCTTTCCTTGGAAATTTCTTTGATAGAAAATTACGAAAATGAAATAATTTTACCAACATTAAAAAAATCAGCAATATTTTGTTTCCTTTTTTTTTTAATTATTTTTCTTTATTATTACATTTTTTCCATGTGCCCGTTGTATAATGCACTTTTTGAACACGTTCAATAGTGTATCTAGCCCTTATAAGATTCCCAAAGTTTTCTATAGGTTATAAAAAAAAATCATGTTCTCTTAATTTTTAAAATTGAGTCATTATTCAACCACCTTAATTCAATATGGTAGTAAGAACATTTCAAAATTATCATAAAACATATAAGTAGTTACCTACTCACAGAAACATCACAATTTTTTCCGAATCCTACAGATATTTAAAAAAATATTCAAATGAATTTGACCCATGGTAATTTATTAACATAATTAAATGTAGAAAAAATAATAAAAAGTACAGTATGGGTGAACAATGAACTGTAGGTATATATTTTTAGCTAGAAGCTTGTATTAAAATTTTATCTTTGCTTACATAACAAATATTTGTCAGATTGAATTACACTATATCTGTGTGTTAGAACAAACATTTTACTTAGATAAGCTTAATTAAGAATATTACAAAATATGTTTATTACTTCTAATCTCAAACGCAAGTGAATCCAGCACTTTCCATTTTCTTTCATTTTTGTTTTAGAAAATCTAGACTTTTCCAGTCTCTTTTTTTATTCTTAATTTTTTAGTTTACACGTGACACGCACAGAAATATTATAATGATACATTACATACATCCAAAATCAAATGAATACAACAATATTATCCTACTTATAGTACTATAAGACGAACATGAATATGCAAAGGGGTAATGGAATTAAACAAATAAATAAATAAATCGGCGGAGGCGGGGCCTGCGCGATGACCTCGCCTTCGCGATGTTTTTTTTCCTCCCGAAGAGATGGCAGCACTAGTCAAGGTCATACACCGCTATCTTTAAAGATGGCGGTGGTTCATGCCATAGCGAACAAAGAATGTTCTATGGCTTGGTTTCTATAGTTATTGTGTTCTATGGGAAGCATGTTTCAGCGTGATGGAAGATTGGAAAAAGATATTGAAAGGAGAGTAACGGCAGGTAATAGAGTGAATGGTGCATTAAGACCGGTAATGGCTGACCCAATTATTTCGAGGCAAGCAAAGCTCGCGGTACACAATGGTATCGTCGCACCGACCCTAATGTATGCTAGTGAAACATGGACATGGCAGAAGACGCATGAAAGTAGAATTAACGCAGTTGAAATGAGGTCTCTAAGACGAATGTGTGGTAAAACGATGTATGATAGAATAAGAAATGAGGATATTAGACGAGAATGTATGATTGAAAGAAATATCGTAAGTAAGATGAAAATAAATGCCCTAAGGTGGTTCGGCCACATAGAAAGAATGAGTGATGACCGTCTGACAAAAAAAGTATACAAGTCTGATAAAAGAGGAACGAAAAGTAGAGGTCGGCCAAGAAAAAGTTGGCACGATCACATAAATGGAATTTTGAAAGATGGTGATGTTAGAAGTAAGAACAATAGAAGAGCGTGTATGAGACGATGTATGGACGTGAATGAAGCGAGGAATGTATGTCAAGAGAGAGGAGTATGACGTTCGGTTCTCTCTGCTTACCCCAAATAGGGAAATGGTATGGTATGGTACTTATAGTATCCTGGAATGTCATAGTAATGACAAAGTAGAATAGTTAAATACATCACGTCACAGTACACTACTCCACATCTTCAGAATTTATGACAACTATGTGTTATTATTTAAATTAATTTGTAATTTGTTTTATTTTTTCTTATATTAATATCTTAAAAATATTTTGATTGTGTGGTCACCCTGGCATTTATATACATGTACCTTGCATTAATTGTACCAGTTGGGTGTGCTTTTTGTTTTTGCTGTGGAATAATATTATTGTCACAATAATGATTTAAGGTAACCAACTGCGTATTATTAAATATTGTATTTTTGTGTGGTGGGTGCATGAATATACATAGATGTAATGTATCAATATAATAATTTAAATCTCCAACCTCGAAACAGGTGTAGTCCTAGTGAGGTTGGGATAGTCTTCTTCTTCTTCCCCTTTTTTTTTTAGATCTATGATCTGTTTTTACAGGTCCTGGGACGAGGATGTCCAGCTCTCCTTCCATCTCTTTGATTTTTGGTTGGGATAGTATTTATAAATAATGTTATAAATATCGAGATGATATAAAATAAATAAATTAACTAAAATAAATTTATTTTTTGTGATAGATTACAAGAGATAATAAATTGTAATATTGTAACAGAATTATAACTATATTTATAATAACTTTTTTTTAACATGTCTACGTAGAGGACACCAGCTATTAGGATTTGGGGCCATTTGCTCTTCTGAAGAAGCGCACTACGTAGCGTTGGGAGGGGTTTGCAATCTAGAAAAGAGTTTATTAATTCGGATTTTAAAAAGACCCGGGTTGTACGAAGGAGGAAACACAGAATTCGGAAGATCGTTCCACAGTCGGGCTGCTGTATTAATAAAGGAGTTCGAGAAGCGACTTGTTCGTATATGTTGAAGGTCCACTGTGAATGGGTGCTGCGATTGAGTAAAGCGAGTGACTCTGTTGCGAGTGGGTGGAGGAGGGACCAAAGATGCAAGTTCTTCTGAGCAATTCCCGTGGTAGTACCTATAAAATAAACTTAAAATACCGACTTTACGTCTGTGTTCTAGTGATTGCAATCCATCAGTCAGTGATGGATCATCAATCAGACGTATAGCACGCCTTTGGACAGCGTTGAGGGTATTCAGTAGGTATTGGGGGGCGCCACTCCAGAGGTGACTACCATATTCAATAGTTGGACGTATTTGCGCTTTGTAGAGTATACAGATCTGGGTCTTAGTAAAATATCTACGCGCTCTATAAAGTACGCTCAATTTTTTGGAGGCGAGTTTCACCTTAGCTTCGATGGAACCCCTGTAGTGTAATTGATTCGTTATAGATACTCCAAGCAGGTCGATAGAGCTGCTGTTAGGTAGGGTGCTTCCGTTGAAAGACACATGCAATTCGTAAAAACTTTGTATAAACCACATTATTTATTGAAATTATGCCACCGATTTCGGAACTAATCATTGCCTCTTCGAACTATTTTTTTATCTCTGACATTTTCAACTATCAACAAGTTGAAAATTAACGGCAGTTTCAAAGTCGTGCCAATCAGTGAAAAACTGACCGAAAATAGACAGAGGTGGTATGGACACGTTATGAGACTGCCACAGGATAATATGATAAAAAGAACGATGGACATAAAGGTGGGACCTAGAAGATCAGGTAGACCATTGACCACTTGGATGTCCACAATAACCAGAGATCTTAAGGAGGCAAGGCTTCGTTCGGAGGACAGAAGTACTTGGAAGATGAGGACTAGGAGAGCCGACCCAAGTAAATGGGACGAAGGCTAGGGCGAAGAAGAACAACAAGTTGAAAATTAGCCCAAAGAGGAAGTTCTTAAGAGTTCATATATAAAAAAAAGTTCATATCATACTAGTTGCATGTAACACATGAGATCCAACTGTGGTAGCGATAGTATGTATAGTTGAAGAATATATACCAAACTATAAACCCATAAAGCCAAATTATTGAATATTTTAAGATATTTTGTTTTCTATACAACACATGTAGGTATGTATGTCAAGATAGGATAGTATGGAGGTCAGTCCTTTTTTCCTACCCGATATATGAAAACAGCATGATGGTATGTATGTATGTTTAGAGATTAAGTATTCAAACTATTAAGTCTTCTTAGATATTGTGTATAGGCGACTGCCATACAAATTGTATGAAGCGATGTCGTCACTAAATTCAATTTTTATAAAAATTGTTAAAAAAAATTGAGATATACTACTACAATGCTAATGTTTTTTATATAAAATTAAATTATCTAGTTGGGGTGTTTCGGCTTTTTTCGATATTTTTAAAAACTTTGAAAATATAGGCAGTTAAACACATAAATTTGTCATAATTTTTTTTTTTCTTAATAATGTTTGAGAAACTCTGGAATTTTTTTGAAAAACTAATTTGAGATTTTGTATTTGTCTATATTCATACCAATTTTCAGCATTCTAGAAAAATAAAGTAAAAATTCAAAAGTTGATAACCCCTGACTGAAACAAAAATTCTAAGTATAAAAGTTTTGTAGGCCTACTACTTTTTATATATTCTGAAATTTTGGGCTCTGTAAATTGACCGGATCAAAAGTTAATAGGGGGGGGACACAAACACAGACACACTAAATGTTCTACTCCGAATTCTGAGTAAATCCGTATATGGAACATATAGCTGCGAAGCCTCTAAGTTGGTGTTTTTTGACTTCAAAGTTGGAAAAACCGTGAAAAATATAGACCCTGCATACAATCGTGTTCCTTCATACACGCGTCTTGGATTTAAACTGCCTCTTCCTTCAAAAGAATTTTATTCTCTTAAATGAATCGACAGTTGGATTATGCTCTAGTCACTATCTCATTTTATAGCAGAATCGCTCCTTCGTCCGGACATATTTGTACAGCATCATTCTTACTTACTTTTTGCAATTAGAGTTTAATCCAATGCTTAGCCGTTATTTTATACGACCGAAAGGGTCCAAATGTCGGATAATAGGTAACTTACAAAAACTTAGTAAGACCCAATATCCATATTCAGCTCCGAAATTAGTAGACATCAAATTGCTCACATTTTAATAAATTTGCTGTTTAGTTGCTCAAGAAACTACACAAACTATAAATTGCTAACAGAATAAAAATACATTTAGAGGGTTTCTTATCGCAATCTCTACCCCACTACATGGAGAATGTTATAGGATTTGTTATAAGTTCTGTTCATCCCCGGAGCGACTGCTCGTTGCACAACACAAAGACTACTGTCAAGAATAATTCATACCTCTGCCACTAAAGTCCAACCTCAATGTGGATGCCCGCCAATTGAAACTTGGATCAAGTATTTCCCCCTAGCACTTACTAATGTAGGCAATTCAAAACAAGCCTTTACCGTTGTATGGTTTTCACAAGTGAAATAACTAAAGCTGAACCTTCGCCACGTTTGACAAGTGACCGTCAAGTAGGACATAAAGGCGTCTGTCAAGTAGGGCATGAAGGCGTATGTCAAGTAGGGCATGAAGGCGTCTGTCAAGTAGGGCATGAAGGCGTCTGTCAAGTAGGACATGAAGGCGTCTGCCCAGCTCTTCCATAGGTAAGAATTGATCAGGCACCGACCTTTCGCCCAGAATCCTAGGATGGGGCTCTGGTCACCCCTAACTTTACTACCTAGGCCTCTATGGCCTCAACTTGGTGCCAAAACAAACATAAAATGAAATTTAGCTTTTAAATAGATTAACATGTATTACGATTGACTGCACACAATCAAGATACAAACAATGGCCGTATAGCAGAATTAACTGGACTAATAGTAAGATCTGTGTACATTGAACTTTAAAGGATTAAAAAAGGACAGTAGAGAAACCGAAGAAAAGACTTTTTGATTGAAATGAAATTAAAACGAGTGAATAGCAGCCATCGCCAAACTTTCCGCTGCAAAAGTTTGTGTACACTTTGTCTTAAATGGTTGGCTATCTCATGCATTTTCATGTTGCCATTTTCTGTTGTAATAAATTTTTACCAGAATGTGAGAGCATGTGGTGGTGCTTGTAGCATAATATAAATCATATTTAGAACATAAAATAAATGATAAGCAAAAATATATATTTAGATAGAAATTTTTTAACTGCTTGCAAAATTATTTACGCAGTCATAACGAGTAGTACTATACGAACAATGTCTACCAGCAGAGTCATACATATATTGACACGAGCCGGCCAATAAAACGGCTTCACTTTTTCAGCGAGGTATTGTATGGGAATGAGTATTCTATAGTTTTATTATTCTATGGTGTTAAGATAAGCTTTTAATATAAGGTATGCAAATTACTACGTTTCATGGCATTAGATTCAATTAAATAGAATTTACTAAGTATTGTATACATCGTTTCTATGTTTATTTTTAATTTAATTTAAGATCAATAACCTAGATTTTAAGCTTTTACTAACATGAAAAACTAATAGCTACAAAGCGCCCTTGAGGTGAGTTTTCACGAAAACGGCGCTATATAAATTATCCAACTATATATACCTACTAAATACTTTATTTAAAAGCTAATGTTTTTCGTATAAATTTTATCACAGATATGTGTTTTCTCATATTTTATTAACCTACGGTAACATTTTTTGATACATTAAATTTATTAATATTGTTCATTTTTTAAATATATTTTAAGCTGGATATAATACAAATTATAATTACCTATTCGATTACATGGTGACAGATATAACTTTTAATTTAACGTACCTTTGTATCTGTAGTTTAGTATGAAAATTTGAATTTGGAAATAATTAATACAAAAATATTCTTTAAAGCTTTTGTTTTAACACAGTGGAAACCATTTTAAAATTAACGAATAAAAAGAGAACACAATGTGCAATAAATTTTAATTTTTAAAAAGATTATTAATTTGAAATTTCATTCCCCATAGGGCTGACCTTCACCTGCATTATTTATTGTGCTAAATAAATTATTTGATGTATCAATACTTCATTCAATATTTACTTAATGGAGTTCAAAATGTATTTTATAAAAATATCGGGTTATAAACATACATTGGTATATAAAAAGACAATAGTTTATTCAACAATGTTTTATTTTTTTCAAAGTAGTTTAATTACAAAAAAAAAATATTAACTTATAATCACAGCAATACAAAGTTATTTTTTAAATTAACTCAGTATTTATACGTAACTAGGTAACTCGAACAAATAATTATATTCAAACAATAAATGAAAATAGTTTTATCACACTTTATAAAAAATACAATAATACTATGAAATTATCACTCATAACATTCATACTAAATTAATATTAGCTAAATAACTCTATTAAGTATGAGGATTATTTAGCTTCTTCAACTTTCTTTGACTCTTCTGCTTTCTTTTCTGGTTCTTTCTTTTCCTTGTGAGGTTTTTCTGTAAAAGTTATGGGCACAACCCGTTCTTGGACGTCGGGCTGTATTTTCCTAGGTGCTGTGATGGTGAGCTGTCCATCGCTGGAGAGGCTGCTCACAATGTCGTCTGCCGAGTGTCCCTTGGGTATGATGTACTTTCTGACAAAGTGGCGTAATACGCTGCCAAATTCGTCTTGCTTCTCGGGGTGAGATCCTTCCACAATCAGCTCCCTGCCGCTGGCCTTGACAGAAATCTCCGACGGCGAGAACTGCTGCACGTCCAGTGTGACTTTGAAAGCTTCTTTGTCCATTGATATTTTGGATCCGGTGTCGTTTTGACTTGTGGAACGAGAAACAAACCTCTGCGGGCGGCAGTAAGTGGTGCTGCTGGTCATTGGACATCTTGCTCCCATCATACTCAGTAAAATATCATCTGGATCGATTTCCAAACCAAAATGTTGATCCAAAAGTTGAGATGGTCTCTCCCAAATGAATAAAGCCATTTCTATGTTTAATTTAGGTTTTTTCGTTTTTTTCTTCAAAACAATTCGTAGATAAATAATCACGTCCAATGATTTTAGAATAAAGAAAATTTGCTATAGTTCTGTTTAAATTTATATCACGACTTAACTTTATCTGTATCGCTTTGAATATAATGCCGCTCATACGATATCCCGCGTTTTTATACACTGACATCTGTGTGTAGGTAGAACCTAGAGTTTTCCAGATGGTTCGACGCTAAATGCTATTCAAGTCTTCGACATTTCACGAGAATCTTCTAGAATCTAGAAATATGACGAAAAACATACTTTTATGAATGAAACACGCATATTTATGAATGAAAATCATTTTAATAAATCTTCGCTTCGAATTTATTGAGAATAAAACACAAGTTTGAAACATTCTAGAATCTAAATCTTTCTAGTCAGTTCTAGAATACTTTCCTGAAATTTCTATATAGAGTATATTTATTGCATCATTATACGATAATTTATAATTGCAATGCAGATGTAATATTATGTTTTGAGGTTCTTATTAATTATTCTTTTTAATTTTCAAACATTTTAGTAATTTATCTTTTTCCTTTTTATTGTGAATTGTCAGATGAGGATTAAATTGGTTTGAAGCATGGATATTTTGAAACATCGAATTAGAAATGAGTCTTTAGGTCAGTGATATGTACAATGTACATATCACTGCTTTAGGTCTTAATAAATTGAAATATTCCATTAAATATTCCGAGAGCTTATTGAGGATCATAAGTAATAAACACAACACGATTTTATATTTTCAATAATTGAATTAATTTTAGGTATATTTGATTAAAAAATAATGTATTTTTAATGATTTTTCAACCTACGCCATCTACGATTCCCGGATAATTTACCGTAGCCGATTAACCGTGGACAATAATTGACCGTACGCCCTTTTTACCGTGGGGACAATTTTACCGTATGGACAGTTGACCGTGGGGACAATTTACCGTACGGACAGTTGGCTGTGGGGACAGTTGACCGTACGGACAATTGACCGTGGGGACAGTTGACCGTATGGACAATTCACCGTGCGGAAAATATTTTTAGTATCAGAAAAAAATATTTTTCTTTTTTCGTTTGAGTTAAATAAATTGCGTGAGTAAAAAAAATGTTCGTTTATGGCGACACGGACCGATTGCCTAATTTTTTTATTTCAAAATACTACACCTTCTAATTAGTATATATCAATATCCATCTTGTAAAATAAAAAAAAGAACAAGAAGAAGTTTAAGAAAAGACGTCTTAATTCTCAAAATGTAGCAAATTAGAACTCGATTAACCCAACATAATAATTCATTTTGAAAAACTCATATTCAAATCAGGGCCGCCATATTGTTTACTCATCATTT
Source organism: Molanna angustata (assembly GCA_963576475.1). Lineage (NCBI taxonomy): Eukaryota > Metazoa > Arthropoda > Insecta > Trichoptera > Molannidae > Molanna > Molanna angustata. Next base: position 2,429,178 of record OY754978.1, on the reverse strand, counting down.
CAAAAGAAAACAAAGAAGTTTCAATTATTTCGAAATCTACACCTTCTAATTAGTATAAATCGATATCCATCTCGAAAAATCAAAAAAGAACAAGAAGAAGTTTAAGAACAGACGTCTTCTTAATTCTCAAAATGTAGCAAATTACAACTACATAATAACCGCTTATTTTGTAAAATTTCGTTTTAATCACTGTCGACATATTGGATTTCTCGTATAGGTGTCGCCAAATAACTTGATTTTTAAACAGAGAAGCAGATTTGCACGTAAACCAACGAACCAAAAAGACACAAATTTGCGATCTGCGCAACCGGAAGCTCGTTCAAGATATTTGGGGATAATTATAGTATTTTGAAATAAAAAAAATTAGGCAATCGGTCCGTCGCTATAAACGATCATTTTTTTACTCACGCAATTTATTTAACTCAAACGAAAAAAGAAAAAAAAATTTTCTGATAAGTACTAAAAATAGTTTCCGCACGGTGAATTGTCCTCACGGTCAATTATCCGTATGGTCAACTGTCCCCACGGCCAACTATCCTCACGGTCAATTGTCCGTGCGGTAAATTGTCCCGACGGTCAACTGTCCATACGGTAAATTGTCCCCACGGTAAATTGTCATACGGTAAAAAGGGCGTACGGTAAATTGTCCACGGTCAATCGGCTAAGGTCAATTGTCCGGACACGGCCATCTACTAATGAATATATATATCAAAATGCAGTTAGGTATTTATATTAAAATTATTATAATACATGTAGGTATTTTTATGTGGCTCTCGATTATGTATGTACATAGAAAAGAGATTCTCTACGAAATATTGATTAATCAAAGTATATTGATCATTTTTACAAGACTAATTTTTTTGGATTGAAAAAAAAAAATGGAAGGTTCTAGAAAATTCTTTCAATTTCTAGCATCTGGAGGATACCACTTTAGGGTATAAATACAGCTGACGACGCCGCGCGGCGTCATACGTGATCGATTTTTGATTTACTACGCAGCTGCTCGGTGTTGTTGTGCATTGTACGATTGTACGCATCTACGCAGTACGCATTGTACGAGAAACGCCGGCCGCAATAACAGTTTATCACTTGGTTTATCCGTTTCATATCGCATACTTTACTCGTCTATAAATTAAAGTCATGTCTTTGACTCCATTTTTCGGCTTCGAACCTGAAGAGTTCATGCCTCACTGGGGCTTGAATAGAGGAATGGTCCCAGCTGACTTCTTCAGGCCCGTTCGTTCGCTCGCGCGTGCCGCTCATCGTGTGGATGGCGCGTCCAAAGTCTCCGTGGACAAAGACAAGTATCAGATGAGCGTGGACGTTCACCAGTTCTCCCCGGAGGAGATTATAGTCAAGACTGTCGGGGACCAAGTTATCGTCGAGGGGAAACATGAAGAGAAGCAGGACGAACACGGCTACGTGTCTCGCCACTTTGTGAGGAAGTATCATCTGCCCAAGGATCACGACGCCGCCGATGTCGTCTCCAAGCTGTCCTCTGATGGTATCCTGACTATCGTGGCACCCAGGAAGAAGGCTATCGCCGACGGCGAAAGGATCGTTCCCATCCAATCCACTGGACCTGCCCACAGTGCTATCAAACAACATCCCCAATCGGAAAACGGACATCATTAATCGCGCGTGGTTTTTAATCTTAGTTATATATTTTTATCTTTCATTCCATATTTTATTTTTATGTATCATATTTGTGAATGTAAAATTGCATTTTTTTTTTGTAATGTGAAGACTGAATGCTATGCCTAAGACTGATTTTTTTCATTATTGTATTACCTACAAACTTTTTTTCTACATTCAATAAAAAATCAATAAACATGGCTCTTTTTATTGAATTTCTTACTCCAGTATTTATTTTTGTATAAGTACTTTTTAATCAAACTTAAAGTAACATAATGAAATTATTTTGTTATCTACAATTTAAGCTAATAAATTAATGTTTTTTTTTACTAAAAAAGGTTTAACAAAAATAAAGATTTAAGATAAGAAATTTGAAACAGAGATTGCAATGGAATAATTATACAAAAGAGTAACTTTTGTAACAATAATGTTAGCAATATATCAAATTAAACTATTTTAAACACTATATTTACACTAGGCAAGTATTTTCTGAACATCAAAAAACATTGGATTTTAATTATCAATTTTTATGTATTATGTGCACTTGCATTGCACTTTAGAACATTTTTATATTAGTATTATTTACAAATAATCCATTTTGAAAATTTTCATTAATTAGTGTTATCATGTAACATTCAATGTTGGATGAAATTTCTTTAAATCAATGAAAATAGTATTTGAAAAATACCTTCATGATTTGTGTATTGTTGAATAAATTATGTAGTGTTAAACTTATTTAAAATTATGAATAATGCAATTCAAATGGTTTTAAACTGTATAATTTTGAACAAAAAAATAAGTATTTGTCATTTTACATTTACAATTTATTGTACAAGACAATACAAATATTTAACATAAATACAGCACATATATGTATTCTACTATCTAATTACACTATTCATATTTCCAGCGCTCATATATAATCACAATATTCACAAAACTCTCAAGCTTAATTTTGTTTTAAACTCAATCAATACTTCAGATCCGGCCTTTTATTTTCATACCCTCGAGGCTAATTCATGTCTTGAGCAATTTTTTTAACCGTGTTCTCTGTTTACTATCAGCTCTGTGCAAATCGTTCAATTTCTCTTGTATCACATTCAAACTGTCAGTTTTGGCCAGCAGTTCTGTGTAAAGAGTCGCGCCACATTCTGGACTGACAAGACAAGTCTCCAAAAAAATGTTTGTCAATATAATTCCCAAGTGAAATTTTATCTTCAATTTGTCATATTCAAAAGAGAAATACATATCGCTCTGATCTATGATTTTTACCGTGAAATATTTGCTTATTTTGATTGTGATGGGTTTGATGGGTAGCGGTCTGTAAATTTTGACGATTCTTTTTATCTTGTCAAAGGGTATAATGGTTTCGATGCTGATTGATTTGGAAACTGTCGCATTTGTTTTTCTATTCTTCTTTAAATTCTTAGAATCACCTTCCTGCTTTTCTTTTACTTTGCCGGTGTTGGGCTCTGTCGCCTTATTGATCATATCGTCGATAATCTCATCCTGTGGTTCTATAACAGTGTCTGTCACCAATGTTTCAGTTTCTGACGTTTCACGATGACTGTTCCACTTCCAGCATCTCGGTATACCGATGCTAGGGTCTAGAATGATACCGTTCAACTGGTTATATTTGAACCTGCAAAAGATAATATTAAGTATACTCTTAGATTATTTCATAATATTTTATTTATTGTTTGATCAGTTGCACTTTGGCTATTGGCAATTGAAATTTTATTTCAAATTGCAGGTCAATAAAATGATTAAGATTTTTGTCATTTTAAAACTTAGATTGTTTCAAGATATGATGTATTTATTAATGGTGTGATACAAAGAATATTCTGGAACAGCAATTATAAAGAGGCAAACAGATCAATTATATAAAAAGAATTAACCAACCTTACACGTCCGACTTTGTTGTATATTACGCCTCTACCCAATGTATCAAAAATTGCTATCGGAGCATCAATATCATTGTCTTTAAGAACGTACCTTCGATATTTACTACCTAGAACATTATACATATTATCTATTATAAACAAATAATCAACATAAGAATTATCAAAATGGATTACCTTTTAACACGGTGGGTACGTTCCACGTAACACTGTGTAAAAAAAGTATGCAAAAATAAAAGTAAATAGGTTTTGATGTATAAAAACATCAATTTCATGACTGTACATTATTTTATATTACAAATAAACAAATTATACTCATAGTAAGTAATGAAAAAAGTATCCCAATTTGAAAGCAATCAATAAACAAATAAATAAGTTAACAGTCATAGCAATAAAAAAAATGTATAAAAAACCAATAAACAAATCATAGGTCAACAAACAAATCAGTATGCAATAATATAGTACAAATAATAAGTAAACACATTATAGCAGTGAAAAAAATAAAGCAATCACCTTCATAGGTCAACAAACAATTCAATATGCAATAAATATAATACAATTAATAATAAATTGTCATGAGCCAATTGGCTTTTTTAATAATAATTACTGTAAATAAAAAAAAATAAATAATAGTTCTATAGTTTCAGACCTTGCAATTCATAGTGACTGATGTTTATAGCCGTTTTTCCATTTTTATAAAATAATTCGGATTTGTCTTCATCAAATACAGCCAGAGTATTTTCATTCTTGTATAGTAATTGTCCCAGGCTACTATTTCTGGTGATCCAATCATTCTCGTTTATAGTGGAGGCATCATAAATTTTTTCCTAAAAATATATCACCTTCAAAAAAACTGATTGCGATATAACAAAGTAATCTATAACATTTATGATCAACTAAACATTGTATGAAATAGAGGCATTTAATAAGAAAAATCGTACAGTTATATTATTTTTTATTTAAGAATATTGTTCTCATGGTGGTGCTAATATTTCATTGGCTGGCACCTTTCTTACATAATTTCAGAATATTGTTCTCTTGGTGGTGCTAATATATCATTGTCTGGCACCTTTCTTACATCATTTCAGAATATTGTTCTCTTGGTGGTGCTAATATATCATTGTCTGGCACCTTTCTTACATCATTTCAGAATATTGTTCTCTTGGTGGTGCTAATATATCATTGGCTGGCACCTTTCTTACATTATTTCAGAATATTGTTTTCATGGTGGTGCTAATATTTCATTGGCTGGCACCTTTCTTACATTATTTCAGAATATTGTTTTCATGGTGGTGCTAATATTTCATTGGCTGGCACCTTTCTTACATTATTTCAGAATATTGTTTTCATGGTGGTGCTAATATTTCATTGGCTGGCACCTTTCTTACATTATCTTTCTATTAGCTCAATAATTTAATTCTGTCCATGTAGCCAAACTATAAGTGTTTAATTTTTATTTACATTAAAGTACAGTACCGTCACGTGGGGATAAATTGCACCATGGGTAATACTTTGCACCACTATCTGTAAAGATATTATAGAAATAATTTTCTCTAACACTTGATGGTTATCATTCTAATTTCTACCATTTCTGATAGGTGGCACTGTAGGCTATTTTTTTGTTCATAGAAGTAATAACCGGCTGTCATTGCTAAGACATATTTTACCTATTTGAACGTGTTTTAACTATTTCTGTCTGAAAATTGTGTTCGAAAAATCCAGTGTCATCAGTCCACCGAAACAAGTTATAACAGGTAAGTGGTCTCTAACTCATATGTAAGTAAGTCCTGCTTTACTCAAGTGCAGTATTTTTAGGTTATGTTGTCAAGTTTGCGAAAAAATAATGTTTTTGTGAGAATTGGTCTGTATCAACCACATTTGGGGTTAAATTGCACCTGGTGCAAAGTATCCACAAAGGCCTACGGCTAATTAATTTGATTGAAGGTCTTATAAATGCTAAAACAGCTTGACATTTTTGTCAAATATCTATACATATAGTGTATCTAATTAATTAATTATGGTTTCTGATTTGTAGAAATGCCACGAATACACAAAAGGCTGCCTGGTGCCAGGCGATACAGCGATTACACGCCGGAGAGACTAGAGCAGTGTTTGGAGGCCATTCGTAATGGTACAATCACCCAAAGAAAAGCTGAAGAAATTTTTAAAATTCCCAGAAGAACAATCAATTACAAGCTTAAAGGTCAGCACACAAAGTCTATAGGTAAACCTCCAATATTCAACAACAGCGAAGAGCAATCCTTCGTAAATTGCATAGTAGACATGAGTGAGTATGGTTTCCCAGTGAGTGCTCTTGATCTTCGCTATATTATAAAAGCTTATTTAGATCGAATAGGCAGAACAGTTCCAATATTTAAGACCAACGTTCCAGGCTCTGAATGGATTAGATCCTTTCTTCAAAGACATAAATCCCTGACTGTCCGCTTTGCATCTAACATAAAAAAATGCAGAGCGGCTATAAGCAAAGAAGTTCTGGAAGATTATATGCAAAATTTAGAAGAGGTAATAAAAGATGTTCCTCCCAGTCACATCTGGAATTATGATGAGACGAACTTATCTGATAATCCTGGCATGAAGAAGGTAATAACAAAAAGAGGCGCAAAGTACGTAGAACGCATATTGAACACGTCGAAATCATCTACTTCGATAATGTTTTGTGGGAGTGCCGCAGGTCAACTCTTAGCCCCCTATGTAGTGTACAAATCAGGGAAAATGTGGGACACATGGACAGCTGGTGGAACTCCTGGAACGAAATATGCTAATACTGCAAGTGGATGGTTTGACGGAGCAACTTATGAAGACTGGTTTGAACGGCATTTTCTACAGACCATTAAAAAACTCGATGGAAAAAAAGTAGTAATCGGAGACAACCTATCCTCACATATAAGCAATAATGTATTAAAACTGTGTCGTGATCATGATATTTCATTTGTATGTTTGCCTCCAAATAGCACCCATATTACCCAACCGCTAGACGTGGCATTCTTCCGCCCACTGAAAGAATACTGGAGGCAAATATTAACTGATTATAAAGAGAAACAAGCAAGTGCCACCAGTGTTCAAAAGCAAGATTTTCCTGCACTTCTCAAAAATCTTTATGACAGATTAAGTGAGACTGCAGAGAAAAACTTGAAATCAGGTTTTGAAAAATGTGGTATCACTCCGTTCAACATGAACCAATTGCTTGATCGGTTGCCTTTGAAAGGGTGTGATGATGAGGTGCGTCAAAGTTTCCAACAGTTTTTGGAAGAAAAAAGATTCAATCCAAAGAATTCTGTGGTAAAACGCAGGAAGAAGATACCAACAGAACCAGGTAAGAGCATTGCTCACGATCCAAATGTCCAAATGGATGTTGTAATACCTGAGACACAATCGATACATGAACCAACTACATCAATTATTCCACCTTCCACGTCAAAACCTCCAACATCTCCAGTATTATCTGATTCTACTTCACACGGAAGTTTTGAGGAAGAAGAACAAAAAGAACGTCTAGGTGAAAAACATTCATTAAGATTAGTAAAAAAGAAGGTGGGAGAATATGTTGCTTCCATTATGAAGGAGAAAAATTTCCAGGACAGATTTTGAAAATAAATAAATACGGTGTTGTAATTAAATCTATGCAGAGGAGTTTCAAATCGTGGAAGTGGCCGATAAAGGATGACATCCTTCAATATTCTTGGAAGGATGTAATCGGTTCCATAAAAGAACCAATACAGCATTCCAAAAGAGGTTTCTTTACTATCCCGGAACTCGACCATATTTGGACCTAATTTCTTTTTAATTTGTAATTTTTATTGGTTTTTTCCCTTTATTTTATATAATTCATTATAATTTCTTATAATTTCAAGCCTTTAGCTGAAAATAACATATTCGTGTGATTTTTAAATAAATTTACTATGATTATTTTATCACGTGTCTTATTTTTATTATAATTATTCAAACTTATAATCACCATTTCACGAACTGTGAGCCCAAACCCCTTATATGGTGCAAAGAAACTTGTATGATACTCTTTACTTTGCACCATTTTGAATTATAGTACCAGAAGCATATAAATAATATCATGGTGCAAAGTTGTACTGAACCCTGGGATACATTGCACCAAACTAAAAAAATTTAAAAAAAAATAAGGGGTTGACATAAAAATTTTAAAACTTGTCAGACATGTTACAGGTACACTTGTTATTAGTTTGTAATAGTGAAAACTTCAAAAAAAGGTAAAATCTGATTTGTACAAAACATATTAAAAAAAAATGTAGTATTCTGGTGCAATATATCCCCACGTGACGGTACTATCCCGTTAATCCGGCATTATTGAAAAAAAGGCTGCCAGATTAGTGGAAAATTTAGATTATTGGAATGAATGTAAAGCAAGTAAAGAAATTATATAATTCGCTACTCCCACCACCACCATCTGCACATTCTAAACATACATACATACCATCACGCCATGTCCCTCATGGGGTAGGCAGAGAGAACCAAATGCCAAATTTTTCTATCCTGGCATGCATCCCTTGCTTCGTCCACATTCATGCATCGTTTCATATATGTTTATCTGTAGTTCACGCTAACATTTCCGTCATTCAGAATATCATTTACATGGTCGTGCCATCCCTTTATTGGGCGTTCTGGACCTCATTCCATTCCTGTCCACACTGTATATTTTCTTCATCAGGCGTTCCTCATTCATTTTCCCCATGTGACCAAACATTCTTTCCTTATGTCCTCATTTCTTACCCTGTCACATATCGTTTTATTAACAATTCTTCGTAACGATCTCATTTCAACTGCATTTATTCTGCTATCGTGTGACTAATGCCATGTCCAGGTTTCACTTGCATACATCAGGGTTGGCACTAAGATATCATTATGAATGGTAGCTTTAGCTTACTTTGATGTGTTGTGATCATTCATAACTGTTCTAAGTGTTTCATTCACTCTGTTTTCTGCCATAACTCTTCTTTCGATCTCCTTATCAAGCCGTCCATTCCGTTGAGACATGCTTCCCAGGTAGACATATTCGTCGACTTGCTCGAGCCATATAAAATTTACTTTTATGTTATGACATAAATTTTATGTCAATACATAAAAGTAAAACTTTGTTAATTAAAAAAAATATTTATGTTCCATTAATTCACCTGAACCTGTTATAAATTGGAACTTCCACTGCGTTAACAAAAAAACATTGAAATTATTACATGCTTATCATATGAAAAGATAACAAATTGTTTGCACAGCACTGCTCGTCAGGGTCAGACCGTCAGAGCAGCACCGCTTGTCAGAAGTTTATGCCACTGGTTCTCAGGTACTCGAGAGCCTTCTCACTCAACAGCATTAAGTCAACTAGATGGCCCTGATATGCCCTGTGAGCACACTCTGACACAATGTGGCTCACTGTCTAACAATTTGTTATTGTATTCCTGACGTGATGTAATACTACGACCAAACGATAAAGAAATAAATATGAAAAGATATAAACCTACTTTCCGATAAACTTTACGTTCTGGCAATACTGTCCATCCCAAATCAATGTATTCTAATTTTGATAGAGCATAGCACACCCCTATATTCTCTTGTGATATTACTTCCGTTTCTAAAACAATATATTCATATTCTTATGTAGTTTTATTTGAATCAAAATAAGAAATGGTTTAATCTAGAAATTTTTACATTACAAGATGCAAAGGAGAAAGTTTTTAGCTCACTGTTGCATTAAATATATTATTCTAAAGATGTTCTAACATGAATTCATTTCGCTATATGAATGATTTAAGGTTTCATCTATCTATAAGGTATATTTTATCTTTAGTCTCTAGACTTCATTATTTCATCATTATTGAACAACTTGTATGAAATTTAACGGCTATTTTACATTGTACATTTAATAAATTATATAATATCAATATATTAACATGATATTTAAATAAAAACATACCTTTGGAAGTCCTTTCTTGTTTATTTTTTTTATTCATAAATTATTTTAAGATAAAATTGTTGAATAAAATTTTGTATCAAAAATTCAAGTGCCAAATTTCAGACCAAATTTGTCTATGCATTATTCTTCTTTTTCAAAAACAAAAAAAAAATTGAAGTAGGTACCTAAATAATATATTTTCTTGAAAGAATCTTAAATTCAAAATAGTTTTGAAGTAAGAACAGAAAAGTGTAATACTTGTACTTTTCGTCATACAAAGATAATTTGTTCACTGGTAACTTGGCATCTGATAAAACATTCTGTATAGGATTAAATATTTTATTGGTTAGGTACTCAATAATAACTTGAAAACATTGCACTATATATAGATGGGTAGTGACAGAGTGGTTAGCGTGCTGATTTAGTAATCCAGTGGTTGCGAGTTCGAATCCTGCCACGAACGATTTCGTTCACCTATAGCATAAGCATTTATGCTTAGTTTAGGAAATGTATGAGGATGTATATGTACTTGTTACAAACAAGGACATATTTATTCTTTTAAAAAAAAAATACATCTTTTTAAATAATATATTATTAATGAGATGACAAGCAGGCAGCATAAAGCTGATGTGCTTGAATGAGTCAACAGTGTCACTGTAATACATCTAGTCCGTTCTTAAAGGAGTTGACACTCTCAGCAACAACCAGATCCTGAGGCAGCCTGTTACAAGTATCCACCACTCTATTACTTAGGAAGTGTTTATGTGGATTCTGAGCAAACACACTTCTATCCAACTTCAGGCTATGGCCACGCAAGTGCTAATTTTGATTGTATATATGCGGCAGAACACTATATGTCTCAATGAGGTCACCCCTCATTCTTCTTTAAGCGTTGTCAGTCCCAAGGCTTGGATCCGCTCCTTATATATCCAATCCTTAAGCCCCGCTCACAGTTTGGTGAACCTTCGCTGCACTCTCTCCAGCATCGCAATGTCTTTCGCAAAATATGGAAACCATATTCTAATAGCAGCCGGACATAAGCCTTATACATTTTCACCAGTAATTCTGGAGATATGGAGAGAATCAAAGTATTCCTCAGCCTTAATAAATTTCAACTAAATGTTCTTAAAAAAAATATCAGACAGAAAAAAATCAAATTGTGATTTAATTTAAAAACAAAACTTTTTAAATCCTAATTTTAGTATTGATTATTATCATTTTTTGTATTCCACATAATTTATTGTTTATTTTAATGTAAACTTGACTCTGGCCAATGTTCCTCCATTTGAGGTTACAAGAGCCAATTAAGTAATAATAATAATTCTTCAAACTTTGCTTGAGCAAATCTGTAGAAGTTCATTTTTAAAAAAATAAAAATATTCAAACTTTGTAATACTTCGACTTTACAACAAAGTAGAAGTATTACAAAGTTTGTTACATTTTTATTTTTCTAATAATAATATTTTTTGTTAATAAAAACTTGACTCTGGCCAATGTTCCTCCATTTAAGGTTGCAAGAGTCATTTAAGTAATAAATAATTTCTGACTTGATTAATATAACAAATAATGTTATATCTTAGTACTGTCCGATAGTTTTAATGACCTTTAAAAACCAAAGACCAAGTTTATGATATTCAGCCAAGAGTCTCATTATATGAGACTCTTACTTGACTTTGCAACTTGAAGGACAAGCCATAGAAAGAGTCAAATATTTTAAATATCTTGGAAGTCTTCTCACTGGTGATTTAGATCCTAACAAAGAACTAAGGTGCCGCATGGAGACAGCTCGTGCGATGTTTTACAGAGTGAAGACACTGTTTTGTGACGATAGCTTAAACTTTAAAATAAGGCAGTGCCTGGTAAAGTGTTCCATCTCGTATATATTTCTATGTGGAGTTGAAACATGGACTGTAAAGTTCAATATGCTTAACAATCTGGAGGTCTTTGAAATGTGGCTACATCACCGCATGCTGAAAATTTCCTGGGTCAGTAAAATATCAAATGTAGAGGTAGTCGCAGTTAATCGATGAAAGGTATCATATTTAGGTCATGTTCTGCGAGGCAAAAGGTACAGGGTGCTCCAACTAATTATGGAGGAGAAAACAGAGGGATGTCGACAAACAGGAAAACGTCAGATGTCATGGCTCCGCATTATTCGTGAGTGGACCGGCATCAGAGACGTCGGTGAATTGTCCTGGACGATGGCGGCAGATAGAGGATCGCCAACGGCACGAAGAAGATAACAAATAATAACACCAAAACTTACTTGTAAATTTAGATATTCTTTTTTATTTAAAATCACAGAATACAACTTGTTAATTTTTAAATACATTATCTCTTTATTGTAATATATTTATAACAAATTAATATAAAATAATATTATTTATAATTTGAGATCAATTGTAAAATGGTCATTTTTTTGGAATGTTAAGAAAATCACTAAGATCTAAATAAGAGTCCATTTTTAATTTTAGTTACCTACTAATTAATTAATGAATACTTTTTATATGATATTATGTCATTTAAAATTTTTATTTTTGTGGATTGTCAAAGGCACATTAATAATATTAATTGACTAACCTAATTAACACTACAACTAAACCTCAATATTGACATAAACTTTTGGTCTAGAAAATACTTTGATTCCCTCTTCGAGTTTTGAAAGTTCCTTGTCTAGTTGCATTTTACGATTGCGCATTCGTAGTGTGTCAGTCCTGACGGGCATGTGGTTCAATTCGCTCACCATAACGGCAAATTCTGAAAGAAAAGAAAAAATATATCAGGCAGATAATTACAAACTTTTTTAAGAATTCTAAAATAATGTTTCATTATAAGTTCACATGTTTTTTTTTTGCGGGTGGCAGTTCTTAGGGAGAACACACTTAGGCCAATTGGACCTTTGTGATAGCACATTGGGGCTGTCCTCCCACTCACTCATCCCCCTTGAACCAGTCTGAGTGGCTAATGAATGTTGTCATGTCTCTGATGTCGGCCGACGCTATGTCCATCAAGATAATTATAGAAGAAACATCCCAAGGAGCTTCTCCTAATTCTAGAGAGAGCAGGACAGTGACAGAGGAACTGGACCACCGTCTCCTCCTCCTCCTCGTCCATCACATCATGGTTATGTTAGTATGACTGTCAGTCAGTCAAATAAACTGAATAATGTTGCCATATCTTAAAATTTACTTCCTCTAATCTCATATTTAAGGCTTAATAATAAGAAATTATAAAATAAAACAACCTGAACAAATAAATAAACTAAATGAACAAGTAGAATTGTTTCACCTTATTTCAAACTTTAACCTTTTGACGACGGATATGAGAACTAACAGTACCTGTGGAAGAGCATATTTTTTATGTGTACCGCTGCGCCATCTAGAGATAAAATTCATCTTTAAGGTATGGAATCGGCTGTCATGTATACATGACGCTCGTCATCAAAAAGTTAATACTGATAAAATAACTCTCTTTTGAAATGGTCTAACCTTATTAAAAATGTAATAATGATATACTTATAGAACTCTCTTTCTAAATGAGATTCACCTTTTCTCAATATTTAATATTGATAAACTGATACACATATTCAGAGTTTAATGCGGGTATTGTTTTGTCACTTGAAGGAATATATGCATTTTCAAAGTACCAGAATGCGTATGCCCAGAAGAGAAGTATTTATCTTTTCATAACATAATGTTAAGGAATACACTTTGTTGAATGTGACGTCACATTCACTCTGAATAACTAAATCACCTTCAACGTACCTTGATGGCTTACTTAAGATTTGTCTGTGAATATGTGTATCACTCTAAATCTATCTCAATTAAAAATACTGATATACTAACTCTCTTTCAATATCTTGAGTGTTTCAATCCTTTCACTTTCTGGCAGTGCTATATGTCCCGGAGGACACATTGAGTCCACTTCATATTCGTCTAAATCTCTCTTCTGTTGACTTTTCTGCTTCAGATCCTTTATGTACTTGGGGACGACGCCTTTTTGATAATCTGCAAAATCATCTGATGCTCAATAATAAATGAATACTAATTGGATAGACAATAATATTAGAATTGTATTAATGTGGAGAATCATACAAATATTTGGCTTAATGAATATTACCTGAATATAATCACTGAATATTACACAAAATATTGGATATCTTTAATACAAATAAAAAAAAATCAAATACAAAAACACACAAAATTATTAAATTAATTCTTTGTCGCAAAATTGAAATTAAATATTTATCAAAAGACTTTTTATGCATCAATGCTCATGAATCAGTAGGGCTGATAGGCAGTATAACGACCTTCTCAAAGCTTTTTTAATTGTTCACAAGTACTGTCCTTGGCCAATTGCAATAATTTTTATATCAATAGATAGATTAATTCGTATATATTACGGGAAAAATAAAAACTTTGGGCGGTCACAATAACATCTACATAATAACCTAACCAACCTGTTCAAACCAAACTTTTGGTAAGAATAGGTTGGTTAGGTTTGTATTTAGATATAATTGCGACTCGCATGAGCCGGTTGCATTAATAATCAACATGAAATGTCATAAATTTTCCAACTGTCGATTCGTTCATGAGAATTCAATTCTCTTAATGAATCGACATTATTAAGCCAAGATGCATATACGAAGGAAAATTTTGTATGGTGTAGTGTTCCCATACATGGATTTACTCAGAATTCGGAGTAGAACATTTAATGTGAGTTTTGTGTGTGTGTGTGTCTGTGTGTCTGTCTGTCTGTGTGTCCCCCCCCCCCCCCCTTATAACTTTTGATCCGCTCAATTTACAGAGCCCAAATTTTTAGAATATATAAACAGTTATAGGCCTACAAAACTTTTATACTCAGAAGTGTGAATTTTTGTTTCAGTCAGGGGTTATCAACTTTTAAAATTTTGGTTTATTTTTCCATATATCTCAGAAACCATAAAAGCTAGAATGCTGAAATTTGTTATAAACATAGACAAATACAAAATCTCAAATTAGTTTTTTTAAAAAAAATCCAGGGTTTCTCAAACATTTTTTATTAAGAAAAATATTTTTTTTATGATAAATTTATGAGTTTAACTGCCTATATTTCCAATTTTTTTAAAAATATCAAAAAAAGCCGAAACACCCCAACTAGACAATTTAATTTTATATAAAAAATATTAACATTGTATTAGCACATCTCAAATTTTTTTAATAATTTTTATAAAAATTGAATTTAGTGACGACATTGTTTCATACAATTTGTATGGCAATCGCCTACACACAATATCTGAGAAGACTTAATTGTTTGATACTAATCTCCAAACATATGTGGGGCCTCAAAGGACCACAGCCAGCGACTGCGCAGCTGTTGTGCGCATCCCATTTGCGCAGGCGCAGATCACCCGTGCGAGCTGCCAACCTGTGCCAACAGGCAAAATCATTCGTGTTGGAACTCCCTCTATGCCGAGTCGTTTTGTACGGACCACGCTGCAGTACTTCATTCCGACGACCGTCGATCTATATATAATCGATATAAAGTAGTATTTTAATTTATAATTGTTTTGGGAAATAAAAACTGTAAGTTCATCCATTTCTTTCATTTTATATTTAAGTTCCTTACATAATATCTATTCTGAATTGGTGCATTTAAGTAGAACATAAAACGTGGATTGGGTTTATACGGGTTCGATGCCGTATGTATAAACCCATAAATAATACCCACACATACATACATACCATCATTCTGTTTTCATATTCTGGGTAAGATCAAAGGACTGACCTCCAAACTATCCTATCTTGACATACATACATATGTAGGTACATGTGTTGTATAGAAAATCAAATATCTTAAAATATTAAATAATTTGTATTTATGGGATTATAGTTTGGTACTTATTCTTCAACTATACATACTATCGCTATCGACAGTTGGATCTCATGTGTTACATGCAACTAGTTCAAGATATGAAAATGTGAGAATAATTTAAATATAATGTTGTAATATAATTATATTGCACTAGTGTTCAAGTCTGGTGGTAAATTTGGGAAACCTGAGTAGTCAGGAAACCAACCATTTTTATTATCGATTCCTTCATACATTTCTCGCAATTTTATTTAATTTTTCAAAGCATGACCGTCAAATAAAATTTATTTTCCCGTAATATATACGCGTTTATCTATCTATTGATATAAAAATTATTGCGATCGGCAAGGGACAGCACTTGTAAAAAATTACCTCTTTTTAATTTGTTAAGTGTCTGGATGGATGAATTATTATCAATCGAAACTTGAATCAATGTGTTTGTCATATTTTTGATATTTTAAATAACTTACTATTTAGACATTGATCTGCTAATGTTTTTGAGAAAGTGTGCAATAGTGATAATAATAACTAAGCATTACTATGAATTTCACCAAAGTCAAAATAACTTTTGAACCACCCAATATGGCTGAACATACATGGGGGTTAAATCAATAGGTGTTGAGGTCCTCTACCTCCTGCATTGAATGATCCACCCCCCCCCCCACCCCCCTATGTATATATTATACAAAAAAGCATATGATACAGGCCCATCAGAAATAGCTGCCTGCCTGTTCAATAAAAATAATAATAAAATAAAAGCATTGTTTAATTATGTAATGAATATAATGAAATATCACTAAGAGTTGTGGCAATTAGCCCGCCTTAGTACATATTATGTTGTACATAAAATAAATAAATATTTGCATATTATTTATTTGTTGTCATACTTGATGGTAGGTAAACCCAGAGAGTATTGGAGTGGCGTCCGAGACAGGGAAAAAGAAGCGTGGGACATCCTCAGACACGGTGGTCGGACTGCATCAAAGCAGTGGCAGGAAACAATTGGAAGCGGTGTGTCCAACAAATAAATAATTATATCTTACTTGGTGGTGGAAGCATCGGGTTCTTATCCTCTTGTGAGACAGGTATGTTGGGATCTAACTTTAGCGGAGACATAGAACTGACTTTACTCCTGTCCGTGCCGGCGTCTGTAGCATTGCTGATGTTCAAATTGGACATATATCTACTTGGCACAACCTTCGAGGTGCACGCATGGCCCTCCTTCTTTAAACGCGGTGCCGCTTTTGGGGGCTTGTCTCTCTTGACGTCGCCCATTTCCATCTGCTTCTTCTTGTCCAGGGAATCTGTGACGAATTTGGAAGGATACATGACACGTATTTTCGTTCCGTCTGTGAAAAAGTGAGTAGTGTCTGGTTCGGAATATTGGCATCCGACGTCTCTGAAGTTTGATATGATGTCTGGGCGGTTTTTAGGGTCATTCAGTCTTTCAGCGGCGGCTGCATTGCACGTAACCTTGGACAGTCCAGTCTCGTAGTTTGTGGTCTCTCTGAATTTTCTCCTCCTGAGGTATTCGCTCATGTCCGCCTTGCGTATTTTTGTTAGTTCCTGTTTGACGTACGGCTCTAGGGTATTTTTCCCCGATGACGAGGAGCGGTTAAGGTTTATGGAGGATTTTTCTTTCTTCAGCTGTTTGTTCTCAGGCAGTAGTTCATTCATGGTGGTCATGCTCTTCTCTGTTTTGGTACAGTTTGTAATTTTGTTGTTACTGGTTTCATTGTGTCGGTTGTTTTGTATGTTTCGTAAATTTCTCACATTTTCTTTTATAAAGTTTTTCTTAGCTTCTTTTGCTGAAATTAAAAACAAAACACATTATTTCAACATTAGCGCTATTGACATCAGTACAGACAGCTGGCTTGGGCATTGACAACAGCTCAAAATCAAAAAAAGTGGTACAAACAGTAGAACGAAGATGCAAGACATGATTTGACAAAAAAGTTATGATGTTAATGAATCTTTGGTCAGTAAAAAAATGCAACATTATAGTATAGTCAATAAGAAGAAATATGTTTAAAATTTTTGAAATAATAAGGAAATATTTAAGTGAACTTATTTAAAAATTGATAATTTATAGTGGAAGGAATGTGTGAAAATCATTACTTAAATAATTTTATGTTTGTGTAAAAAAGTAAATTATTCATTTTGTCCATTTTTTTATTTGTTTATTACAAATCAACACAAAGTTAACATATAAATCACAATTTAAAAAGGTTTACAAATTCCATGATATGATTCATAATAACCCTCTTTTATTGAGATAAAATCTCGTGTTAAAAGAGGGGAGTATCTAATACTATTTTATATTATTACATTGTTTTGTATTTTTCTTCTCTAGAACTATAATGAACTATTGGTACTATGCAACCAATCATTATGATATTTCACATATTTAGTATAGAAAATATTGTTGATACCATGTAATATATATTAAAAATATATTTCCAAGCCTTATTTACTTCAAAATATAAATCAAAACTGATCTAAAGGTGTACCTTCACTGTCTAACATTTTAAGTGTTAATCCTCACAATATAAAAACCCTTGAAATGGATGTCCTTTCACTGGACTTGATACAATGTGGATTCTATATTTAATTTAATTTGTAATTGCATAAGTGCAGATATACTATTTAATGCTTTGTTTGACCACAATCTTAGTAGGTAGATATTATAACTTTGTATAAAACTGTTTATAATACCCACCACCAGAAAATCTACATTTAAGATGCTCATAATTATAGGCTATGTAGGTACAGTTTCATCTATCACTATTGAATTGTTTTTTTCAGATCAAAATACATTATGCTTATGGAACTGGAAATGAAGGTTGTTATTCCCTCAACACAATGACATATTTTCTAGATGCAAAATTAATCTTGAAGGAGTAAATGTTTGTCTTGTTTATCCAACTGTTGATATGTTCAAGAGAATTTATTTCTCTTAACATATCGACAAAGTATCAAGCCAAGATATGCGAGATTTGTATGAAGGGTCTATATTTTTCATGGTTTTTCCAACTTTGAAGTTACTCAGAATTCGGAGTAGAAAATTAAGTGTGTCTGTGGGTGTGTGTCCCTTATAACTTCTGATCCGCTCAATGCACAGAAAATATAGATAATTACAAGCCCACAAACTTTTGTAAGTACTCAGAATTTTGAATATTTGTTTCAGTCAGGGGTTATCAACTATAGAATTTTTACTTATATCTAAAAAACCATAAAAGCTAGAACACTGAAAATTGGTATAATATAGACAAATACAAAATCTCAAATTAGTTTCTCAAACATTTTTTATTAAGAAATTTTTTTTTTATGATAAATTTATATGTTCAATTGCCTATATTGCCAAAGTTTTTAAAAATATCCAACTAGATAAATTGCTATAAAAATTATGAACATTGTAGTAGTACATCTCACTTTTCTTAACAATTCTTATAAAAATTGAATTTAGTAACGACATTGTTTCATACAATTTGTAAGGCAGTATACTCTACACAATATCTCACTCAATAGTTTGATACTTAATCTCCAAACAAACATACATACTATCAAGCTGTTTCATATTCTGTGTAAGAAAAAAAGACTGACCTCCATACTATCCTATCCTGACATATATACCTACATGTTTTATATAGAAATAATAATATCTCAAACAAAGACTATTCAGTCTGGTGACCCCATACTACTTGAAATACAGTTACGAACTATATCCCTTCCAGAGACAGCTCGGCCTAGTGTATATTGGACAAAACGGAGTCAAGCTCACAGTCCAGTATAACCCTGTTAAACTGGACCCCAAATTGGACACTATCGCCAAACCTCTAAGTAGGTGTTTTTACTTCAAAGTTGTAAAACTATGAAAAATGCAGACCTGGCCATACAAAATCTCCTGGATCATGACTTGAAACTTTGTCAATCTGTTAAGACAAATAAGTTCTCTTGAACAAATCAACGGTTGGAATATTATGATTATTAACACTTGCATACAATGTTTTCATTATATTATTTTTATTTTGTAGTAAATAAAGGTTCCAAATATTATTTTGAATATATTTTACATGATATCAACAACATTTTCCATACAAAATACGTGAAAATTGCAATAAATGGTAATATTGTGGTAATAAATAAGCTCACGCGGTGCGTTTTTTTTTTCAATGAATAATAAATAGTCCATATAGATAAGAGGAAAAAATATATAAATGTTATGTGTGCAGTGTACGCATTTTTTCTATATTAACGTAATTCCCACTCGGACATCTGCAGTACGCTTTAAATGAATAAAAAAAAAATCAGACATCCAAAAAGCCCAAAAAGGGGCGCTGCCGCCCCGGTTAAGAATCACTGATATAAATGATGGACCGAATAAATTGAGTAAAATGGTTTTGATACAAAAAATTGCAGTACATAATAATATTTTAGATCGAAAACAAATCAGCTAATTTAAATTACTTAGAGAACATATTATTTTTACATTGATTGAAAGATTAAAATTAAATTTCTAATAAACATTATCGAGAATGTCAGCATTCTATAAAATAAACAAAAAATAAAATACATACAAGGCGGTGGAAAAATACCCCGCAAGGAAATCATTCTTAAATTTTGATATTATTAATACTAGTATATGAGAGCTATATAAATGCACTCTCAATATAAAAACAATTGTTATAGGATATTATTTATAACATATTAACATAATATAAACAAATTATTAGAAAAAAACGTTAAATTAAACAAAGCTTATTTTGAAAATCAATTTTGACAACTAATAAATGGAATTATGGAATATTGTGTTACCACATAAATCTAAATTTAATATAAATATAGTGTAATGTTACCATGCTTAGATAAACACAATAAAATGCTAGCTTTGAATATTCTGCGTTTTATTTTGCGCACCAAAACTGATGGATGGACATAATAAATTAGCTAGCATAAAATTCGTTTTAGGTATAATATGTTTTAAATAAATGGCTACTTTTGCATATTAAATGATTTCATCAAATCAAAATGATATCAATTTAATTATATTCTTTGTAATACAGAATTTGCAAATATAAAAAGTATATTAGTGAACAAATTATCTCAAATATTCAATTACTATAAATTTTACATGTAGTGCAGTTGATACGTTTTTATATTATAAAATATATCTATATTATAAATTTGAATGTTTGTATGTATCTATGTATGTGTTGAATACGCTCCTAAACCGCTCATCCGATTGCGATGAAACTTTGGTGAACTGTCGAGAGTATACCAGGGATGGTTTCTGGATCAAAAAAATTTAACTTCTTCTTCTTCATCGAGTTTTAGGTCATTTTACATATGAAGGTGGACTAACCTGAGAACCGTTCATCCGATTGCAATGAAACTTTGGTGAATTGTCGAGCGTATGACCGGGATAGTTTCTGGATTAAAAAATTTTTCTTCTTCTTCTTCTTCATCGGGTATCAGGTCATTTTACCTATGAAGGTGGACTATCCTGCGAACCGTTCATTCAATTTCAATGAAACTTTGATGAATTGTCGAGTGTATGCCCGGGATGGTTTCTGGATTAAAAAAAATTCTTCTTCTTCTTCTTCATCGGGTATCAGGTCATTTTACCGATGAAGGTGGACTATCCTTGGAACCGTTCAATCAATTTCAATGAAACTTTGATGAATTGTCGAGCGTATGACCGGGACCTACTGAAGGGACGGGAGGTAATGAAGGGACGGGAGTAACTGAAGGGACGGGAGTAACTGAAGGGACGGGAGTAACTGAAGGGACGGGAGTAACTGAAGGGACGGGAGTAACTGAAGGGACGGGGGTAACTGAAGGGACGGGAGTAACTGAAGGGACGGGAGTAACTGAGGGAGGTACTGAAGGGACCGGAGGTACTGAAGGGACGGAAGGTACTGAAGGGACGGGAAGTACTGAAGGGATGGGAGGTATTGAAGAGTCTGAAGCGACGGGTGGTTATGGAGGACAATTTTTAATTATACAGGCAATACGAAGTTTGCCGGGTGTTCACTAGTATGTTATAATTCTTATCTTGTCTTAATCTTTAGGTAAAAAATAAAAAAAATATCTGAAATGTACCTACTTTATAAAAATACGCAGAAAGTTGAATGAATTATACATACAATACAATATTAAAAATATACATAACACTTAAAATTGCATGAATCAAATAATTGTCAAATTGACAGTAACAAATATTCGATTCATGTGAAGTTTTACATGAGTGTGGAAAAAAAATATTTTCACGCTTAGGAAAATATTATTATTAATATTAGTCCACTATTGGGATGATATCGCACTGGCTTAATTATCCAGTTATTCAAACTATAGTTCAAACTCCAACCTAGTTGCCTCGACCGATTTCGTTCGCCTATAGCACAAGCATTTATGCTTAATTTAGGGAATGTATGAGTATAGTTTCCGTCAAATTTCTTGAGTCTTTTCGCCGTGGAGGGGGCGATTTGTAAACCAAGCAAAAAGACACAAGATTGCACTCTGTGTAACCACGTGACTGGCTCTAGTTGTTTTCCGATAACTATTGTATAATATTATACTTTTCACAAGGACATATTCATTTTTTTAATTAAGTTGCCATAAAATTAAGGAATTTATTATTATCAGTGGGCAATATATTATTGTATTGTTTACTTCCGTACTAAAACCTTCGCGGGCTTCGACCTTTCGACCTAAAAATATTTTACCGTTAATAATGTCAACTTTCACCGACTCTATAACATTAATGATTTGACGGAACATCTCGAAACAAAATAATGTAATGTTTATTTCGAGTTACCGCAAGTGTAATTCGTATTGCAAATAATTAATTGATTTTCCTTTAATATCTTGCAGTTTAAAAAAATGGCGCCATACAGAACCGAATCCAAAAAAAGTACCAAATGAAATTAGATGTTTTTAATTAACTAATTATTTACAATTAACAGAATAATGAATAAATAAAATACGTATTAAAAAAATACTTATGTTGTTTTATTTTATTGCTTATTTAAGTTCTTAATTTATGCATTTTATTTTACGATTTTAACTTGTCAGAATGTCAAATCAGGAAATCAAATCAGTTCATCGGGAGGAATAAATCGTTGTGCAAGTTTATCGCGCGCGTATAAACATTTTAAACATGACAGAGATACAAAATAAATTTGTTTAATTTAACGATGTAATTAATTAAATGATCATAAAACTATCATCACAGATAAATTAAGTTCATCCTAGAAACACAAATAAATGTGAAACGACGTGTTTCGTAGTTCTTTTCTGTCAATGACATCTTCGACAATGTTTTGTTACAAGTTTTTTATTATATTTTTACTCATAAATATCTATTCATCTACATCAGATATTCAACAAAGGTATGGTGATCTATTTAACATATGTTTAATAAACACA
Organism: Molanna angustata; assembly: GCA_963576475.1. Lineage (NCBI taxonomy): Eukaryota > Metazoa > Arthropoda > Insecta > Trichoptera > Molannidae > Molanna > Molanna angustata. The sequence continues at coordinate 2,406,426 of OY754978.1, read as the reverse complement.
AAAAATGTTTTATCCTTGGAGAGTTCAGTTTTAAAACTAGAGCAATTTTTGTTATTGATTTAGTTTTTTTTTATTGATGAGCTATTTTCATTTTGTGTTATAAACATACGAGTTTGTTTATGAGTAAACAAATGATTTTAAAGTATTATTTTTTAATTATTATTTCGGTAATTCTTTACAGTTACCATAATTTCTGATGAAATTGTTTAATTTATTATTTTTCTATTTATACATAATATACCCTTTATCTTTTGATATTTAAGCAAATAAATTCAATTGTTTTTTTTTCATAAACGAATCAGAAGAATTTATTATGCATTATGTCTATTATATAAAGTTTCTTAAAAAGAAAACATATTTCTTTTTCAGTTATGTTACATTTGCATTATTTTTGCTGTAGAAAGATGTTCTTTACAATTTCTATGATGCATTGACTTGAATGAATAAAAACATGTATGTTTAGATGCGATGGTGTAGAATTTAACTCTCTCTGGCTACTTATAATATGAAAAATGGTAATAATAAGTCATTTGTATTTTGTGCGGGCGTCCCGGGTTCGAATTTCAGAAGAGGAGAAATGTATTTAAAATTATTTGTCACAAAATTCTAACTTCTCTGGATATGTTAACACTGGTTGAAGTCAAGTTCATGGTTTGTTAGTGAAAGTTTTTCTGCGTTACAACATCACGCTTGGCATGCGTGTTGGTGAGTTTGAATTTCAGCCACCTGTACATGAGAAACAAATGCTTTTTGTAGTCTACTAGTCGAAACACTGGTTACTTGGATGAAATCCTTCTTCTCTAGCCTCCGTCTCCACTATTGGATGTAGGCCTCTTCCATACACTTCCACTCGTCTCTGTTCCGTCCCTTACACATTCAGGTTTTACCACATGGCCACTTGGACGATGGCATCAGACCATCTTTTAGGGGGTCATCCAACACTATTGTTGTTTGGAAATAAATTTGTCACTTGCGCAGGGTGTATATTTATATATTTATAAGCGAAGCAAAAACATCGGACCCCTCTTTTAAACAAACTGCGCCCACGGATGAGTGTCAGATTTGGCATAGTTAAAGTTCATATGAAGAAGCAGTACATAAAGCTATAATTTATACATAATATGTGTTACAAATACATTAAATTAAATAAAAAAAATTCACATCAAACCATAGATTGTTTAATTTCGTATTGCTGATGTCAAACGCAGTTGTTTTAAATTCAAATACAGATCATGTTAAAGAAAAATCATAATCTACTGTGAGATACTACCGACCGCTGTGGCACAGTTGGTAAGCCATTTGGCTTCCGCGCTGGCTTCCTGGGTTTGATTCCCAGCCGAGGAGAAACTTATTTAAATTCATTTCTCTCGCAAATATTGCTTCTCTGGGCTGGAAACACTGGTTATTTGAAAGAAATCGCCAAACGGCAATAAACTCGCCACTTGCGCAAGGTGCAAGAAAGTGTTTATTATTATTATTATACGTAGATTGATCTCGGTTATGATCCGGTAATTTCCTTCACAACGGAGCGTACTCAAGTTGTGAGGCTATGTGTTTGTGTGTCTGTGTGTAGTTGTTTAAAGTGGTACCTGTAGAAATTTTCTGACTATTGTGCATGTGTTGATAATTGTAGTTTTTTGTATGTTGGTGATTACGTATGGGGGTAACTTTAGTATGTCTATATTTTTTTGGAGAGTTTTTGGTATGATGCCTGTAGACGATAATATTATTGGGACTATTGTTACTTTTTCTTGTTTCCACTGTGATTTTATCTGTTCTGCTAAAGGTATGTATTTATCTATTTTTTCTAAATGTTTCTTTTGTAGATTTGCTGTATTTGGTATCGATATTTCTATTAGATATGTGTGTTTATGTATTTTGTCGATTAATGTAATGTCTGGTCGGTTATGTAGGTTTGTTCTGTCTGTGATTATGTCTCTATTCCAGTATAGTTTGTAGTTATCATTTTCTGTTACAGCTGGGGGTGTGTATTGATACCACTTGGGGTGTGTTTCGATAAGTTTATGTTTGTGGGCTAGTTCCAAATATATGTGTTTGCAGATGTTATCGTGTCTTATTGTATATTCCGTCGGTGCAAGAGTTGAGCAGCCACCTGTTATGTGTTCTATTGTTTCTTTTTGTAATTTGCACTTTCTGCATGTGTCGTTTGTTATTGTATTGTCTTTTATAATATGTTTCGTGTAGTTTTTTGTTTTTATTATTTTGTCCTGAATAGCTATGATAAATCCTTCTGTTTCTGCGTATAGGTCTGAGTGTTTGAGCCAATTATTACTAAGGGCTTTATCAATATGTTGTTGTTGTAGATGACTTGGGTGTATTCCATGTAATGTTTTATTTTTCCATGTTTCAATTTTTGCGTCATGTGTTGTTATTTCTAGATTGCGTTCGTTGTCGTTAAGTGTAAGTGGTGAGTAAGTGTGATCTATGTTTATGATTTCGTTGTGTATTGGGCTATTTCGTTTTGTGTAGAAGTATTGCCTTAAGTTATTTATTTGTGTATGGTGTAGATTTTTTATGTCTATGAGTCCTCTTCCTCCTTCCTCTCTTGGCAGTGTGAATCTTTCTATTGCTGAATGTTCGTGGTGAATTCTATGTTTTGATGATGTTGTTCTGAGTTTAATGTTGAGATCGTCGAGTTCCGTATTGGTCCATTTAATTATTCCAAATGTATATGTTAGTACTGGTATTGCGTATGTGTTTATTGCTTTAGTCATATTTTTTCCATTTAGTTGTGTTTTGAGGAGGATATTTAGTCTTTTAAGGTATTCGTTTTTGGTGGTTTCTTTTATCTTTTTATCTTTTATGCTTGGGTTCTGGAGAATTCCCAAGTATTTATAAAATTCATCTTCGTCCATTGCGCGTATTATTTCATTCGTATCCTTCAAGGTGCTTCCCGTGTGTTCCTTGGGTTTACCTCTTACTATTGAGCATGTGTTGCATTTATCAATACCGAATTTCATTTTTATGTCATTACTAAAGCGTTCAGTTTTATAAATTAGTTGTTTTAGTTCGTCATTATTTTTGCCATATAGTTTTAAATCGTCCATGTATAAAAGGTGGTTGATTTTTATAGGATTGGTATTTAAGTTGTGTGTTGTGATTTTGTAGCCAAGTTTGCTTTTGTTAAGCATCTTAGAGAGTGGGTTGAGGGAGATACAGAACCATAGTGCGCTTAGGGAGTCACCTTGAAAGATTCCGGTTTTAATGTTTATTTGTTTTGATTTTATCATTTTGTTGTTTAGTTTTAGGTATATTGTCGTGTTCCAGGTGTTCATTATTTGTTTTAAAAATTCTACAAGTTTTATGTCAATTTTGTATATTTCTAGAACTTTTACTAACCATGAGTGGGGGACACTATCAAAGGCTTTTTGGTAATCTATGTATGCACAGTACATGTTCCTTTTCTTCTTTATCGCCTGATTTGTTATGGTCCGGTCGATGATGATTTGTTCTTTGCATCCTCTGCTTTGCTTTCTGCATCCTTTTTGTTCTTCTGTTAATATGTTATTTTGTGTTAGGAAAAGATCTATTTTTGTAGTTATAATTGAGGTAAGAATTTTGTATATTGTGGGTAGACATGTGATTGGACGATATTTAGATGGATTTTTTGTGTCTGTTGATTTAGGTTTGAGATATGTGATACCTTTAGTGAAAAAAGATGGGAGGTTTTGGTTTTCCGTTACGCATTTGTGTAATAGTTCGGAGAATTTTTCATGTGTTACAGGGAGATATTTGTACCAGTAATTTTGGATATTATCTATGCCTGGTGTCTTCCAGTTGTGTGTCTTCTTTACAGCAGTTTTGAAGTCAGTTATATTTATTTGTATTGTGGCCATGTTTTGAAATTGATTATTGTCATTTTCTTCCTCTGTTATCCATGTGGCATTTTCGTTGTGTTTTTTGTTTTCAGACCAAATGTTCTCCCAGTATGATTCTATTTCATTTAATTTAGGTGCGTCTGTAATTTCTATATTGTTGTTTTTTAGGTTGTTGTAGAAGCTTTTTTGGCTTGTTTGAAAATTGAGATTGTGTGTTTTCCTGTCATAGCATTTTTTGTAGCGTTTTAATCTATGTGATTGTGCTGATAACTTTTGTGTTAGCGTATCAAGGAGTATAGTTAGGTTGTGTTCATTGTATTTGTCTTTTTATTATTATTATTATTATTATTATAGATTGATCTCGGTTATGATTCGGTAATTTCCTTCACAACAGAGCGTACTCAAGTTGTGAGGCTATGTGTTTTTGTGTCTGTGTGGTTGTGTGTAGTTGTTTAAAGTGGTACCTGTAGAAATTTTCTGACTATTGTGCATGTGTTGATAATTGTAGTTTTTTGTATGTTGGTGATTACGTATGGGGGTAACTTTAGTATGTCTATATTTTTTTGGATAGTTTTTGGTATGATGCCTGTAGACGATAATATTATTGGGACTATTGCTACTTTTTCTTGTTTCCACTGTGATTTTATCTGTTCTGCTAAAGGTATGTATTTATCTATTTTTTCTGAATGTTTCTTTTGTAGATTTGCTGTATTTGGTATCGATATTTCTATTAGATATGTGTGTTTATGTATTTTGTCGATTAATGTAATGTCTGGTTGGTTATGTAGGTTTGTTCTGTCTGTGATTATGTCTCTATTCCAGTATAGTTTGTAGTTATCATTTTCTGTTACAGCTGGGGGTGTGTATTGATACCACTTGGGGTGTGTTTCGATAAGTTTATGTTTGTGGGCTAGTTCCAAATATATATTATTATTATTATATAAACAATTACACTGCAATATTATGTGAAAAGAAACCTTTGATGATATTTACATGATGTTTTTATCATAGATCAGCCCCCCCCCTAGACTACGTGTCATTTTGCTCAAGAAAAGAAACAAGAAAAGATAACTCAATGTATGGAAGTGACAGTTGTCACATCACAGACTACTGTCACTTTCATCTTCTTCTTTCCCCTTAGTGCTTTTGTCCCGTTTCTATCGGGGTACTCTTTGACCATGATCCTGGAATTGGCGAGTCTGGTTATTACATTGACGCGACTGCCATCTGACCTTCGTAACCCTTAGAAAGGCGAACCAGACAAATTGGATCATGGCTACACATAGCTAGTGATACAAATCCGCACATAGATTTTTTGAAAATCCAGAGGTGCGTGCCCCGCCCGGATTCGAACCGTCGACCTCACGCATGTGAGGCGACGACCTTACCGCTGGGCTATCACCGCTCACACTACTGTCACTTTCATACATTGGGTTATCTTTTCTTGTTTCTTTTCTGGAGCAAAATGATACGTTGTCTAGGGGGGCAGGTCCAATAACTTTTCAAACTTTAATATTGAATGAATTATGCTTGAATTTTGACCTCTAGTTGTGCAAACACTTATTATTATTTCTTTAAATATATATTTTTTATGTATTCTATTGTGTAATTTTTTTAAGTAAAATTTTGGTGTTTACTCACGGACTGGAAAATGCTTTAATATTTTTACTAAATTTTTTTACAAAAATATGTTAAGACATTGTTTATTTAACCAAATTTTTACACATTGCCACATTGCTTTCTTGCAGAGATGCCCCAAAGTACCTCCTACTCAGTCCTTCCCGTCTGATAGCTGGCTCCGTGAACAGGATATGTCTATCGAGGCTGGGGCAGGCGACGCAGGGCTCTGCCACCGGACAGTTGGAGGTCCTCACGTACTGGCGCTCTACTCCGACCAACAACCGCACCACACGGAACGGAGAGTCCAGAGTCTCCAGGCATCCACACAAGTACATTGCCAGAGCCAGAAAAATGTTCCCTTCGGGTAAAACTATTTGCTTATTAATTTCATCATCATCTTGTAAGATGGGTCTATGGCAGACTTTGTAATCCAGTGAATGCGAGTTCAAATCCCACCCTAGCTGGCTCGGCCGATTTCGTTCACCGTTCCCTAAATTAAGCATAAATGCACAAGCATTTATGCTTAATTTAGGGAATGTATAAGTACATTTCACAAGAACATGTTCATTCTTTTAAAACTAGTTGCATGTAACACATGAGATCCAACTGTCGATAGCGATAGTATGTATAGTTGAAGAATATGTACCAAACTATAAACCCATAGATACAAATTATTGAATATTTTCAGATATTTTGTTTTCTATACAACATATGTAGGTATGTATGTCAAGATAGGATAGTATGGAGGAAGATCCTTTTTCCTACCCAGAATATGCAAATAGCATGATGGTATGTATGTATGTTTGGAGTCGAAGTATCAAACTATTAAGTCTTCTTACATATTGTGTATAGGCGACTGCCATACAAAATGTATGAAGCGATGTCGTCACTAAATTCAATTTTTAAAAAAATTGTTAAAAAAAAATTGAGATCTTCTACTACATTGCTGATATTTTTTATAGAAAATTAAATTATCTAGTTGGGGTGTTTCGGCTTTTTTCGATAATTGTAAAAGTTTTGGAAATATAGGCAGTTAAACTCATAAATTTATCATAAAAAAAATATTTTTCTTAATAAAAAATGTTTGAGAAACCCTGGAATTTTTTTGAAAAAACTAATTTGAGATTTTGTATTTGTCTATGTTTGTACCAATTTTCAGCGTTCTAGCGTTTATGGTTTCTGAGATATATGGAAAAATAAAATAAAAATTCAAAAGTTGATAACCCCTGACTGAAACAAAAATTCAAAATTCCGAGTATAAAAGTTTTGTAGGCCTGTAACTGTTTATATATTCTGAAATTTTAGGCTCTGTTTATTGAGCGGATCAAAAGTTATAAGGGGGGGACGGACACACAGACACACACACACACACACACAGACACACACACACACAGACACACGAAATGTTCTACTCCGAATTCTGAGTAAATCCGTGTATGGAACATATATGCTGCGAAGCCTCTAAGTTGGTGTTTTTTGACTTCAAAGTTGGAAAAGCCGTGAAAAAAGTAGACCTCTCCATACAATTCTCGCGTATTCTGGCTTGATACATTGTCGATATGTTAAGAGAACAAAGTTCTCCTGAACAAATCGACAGTTGGAAAATCTCTTATTTTGAATGGATCATTTGTTTTAGTTTCGTTCACATATTATATATGCTTAGTTTGAGGATAAATATTCCTTGTTTAGTTTTTTATTGAAAATACAAATTGTACTTTGAATGATGACCTGAGAAATTTTGTTTCATGGATAGGGATGGATGGATATGTGTATTTTTACATGTTCAAATCTATTTCAGTGTAAATTATTGTATTCTTGTCAACAAATATAAAAAGAATGTTTAACTTTTAAGTTTTAAGAGGACATATAACGCTAAACTTAGTGACTGAAAACATGCTATATTAAAACCGCCCAATGCACTATGAAGTTACGCGTTAGTAAGGGTAAATATCGCATGCGTTAAAAAAGGTTTATACGTGATTTAAATTATCGGAAACCCCAAATTTGTTGATTTTTTGCATTTTAAGAACAAACCTTACTTGAAATGTAAAAACTTTATCGGTCATTCACTTTGATTTTATGCACTCTTTAAGCACATAAAAGATTTATTTTATCTACGACACATGGTTATGGAGTAATTTAAAAAAAATGCTGTAAAAAAGGATATTTTTAATCATTTATTTATGAGAATTTAGGCTGAATTTTAAAATTGTGTGACGAACATTCACTAGAGAAATGTTGAAAAGACTTATACTATTTTTTCTAGAAACACACTGTTTAACATATTTGAGGGATTTGGTTTGAAATTGAGGTGTTTAGGTTTATATGGCCCCTTAATATGTTTTATAACAACACCTTAGTGTATAATTTCATCCCCTCTATGTAAATAATTTTTTTCTTATTTTGTATTGTTTTTACATTTATTCAAGTTCTTTTAGTTTTTGCCTTATTGTTATAATTGGTATATTCATATACATATATGCCTTTTTCTTTTTTTTATTTATTGTGGTATGTTTTTTTTTAATTTAGGTTGACTGGAAGACGTTAATTCATTAACAAGTCTGCCTTTTGACTATTATAATGTTTTCTTTTGTACATGATGATTTGTATGAATTTTATTTCAACCAATAAAGTTATACTATTACTAATGTCGCTTTCCATCACGAAGATGTGATTTAGTTCAAAACTAGTTAAAAATAACTGGTTGTGATACAAACTAAAGCAATAAGTTATCTTCATACAATTTTGTTATTACTTTGTGGCACATTTTTACAAATTAAAACTAAATAAAAATATAGAACCACGTTTGAGTATTTACAGTTGAACATTTTTGAAGCTAACCACTAATGTTTCCACTTCGTAATACAGCAGTAAATTCTGATTATAACTTACCTCTCTCCGCCTCCACTGCACCGTTAGATTTAATGAGACACACATTCCGATTTAATATAAGTGAGTCCGGAGAAAGAAGCGGTCAGCTTCGAAAAATGTTTGACTAAATACTCAAACGTGGTTTATACAAAGATATTGTATATTTTTATTTATTTATAAAATAATAAGTTTTAATTTTGATTTGCTGCAAATTTTATTCCAAAAACATATATAAATAATATTAAGAGGATGACTGCTGCCAACATACCTATTTTTTCAATTTAAAATTGCATCACTACTGCAAAACGAATCATTTTGAAAAAATAACCTAGTAAGTTTGGATATTAATAAAGAAAAATATACCTTAACTTTTTAATTATTTTTGTAATTTATCTTAAATTTCTAAAAAAATATAAGGTATAGAGCAATATATTTTTTTATAAATTAAATAAGAAAAAATATCTATAAAAATATGATGTGACGTTGCATTAATGCATCAGGTTAATAAATAAACCAAAAAAACTAATTTCGCAATAGCGCTGAATGGAAAATAAATATTTTTTAGGTTTATTTACTAAACCTGAAGTATTAATGCAACGTCATATCATATTTTTTTAGATATTTTTGTCTTCTTTAATTTAAAAGGATATATATTGAACTAAGCCTTATAGTTTATTAAAAATATAAGATAAATGTTGAAAATTGGGGTATGCCATTATTTTTCTACAAGAATTTATACAGAACATTATTATTTTTCTTTATTAATAACTAAACTATTTAAATTATTTTTTTCAAAACTATTTGATTAGAAATGATGATGGTATATTATAAAATTGAAAAATAGGTACATTGGCAGCAGTCCCCCCCTTAATCAACTTTATGTATTTATTTGTATAAAATGAATTATGTACATGAGTATTATTTATATCTATGTTGTTTTTAATATGTACTTGATAAATTGAAGTACGTAAGCTTACTCGTACATTTGTGCAGTAAATTTATCATGCGGATATTGAATTGCATCCACTCGTTATCATTATTTAGAGATAAATCTTGCATTGCCCACTGCCATCGCATTTACAGGGTTGAGTGAAAACAAATTAAATATTTTTTTAAATAAAAAAGTCTTCTTCGTGACTGAGGGTGGCGGTTACTCTCAATCACTCATTGAATGGTCCTTCTCTATTTAGGACAGTTTTGTTCAAATCAAAGGGTTTCGGTGACTGAAGGTTGATGGAAGGAGTGTTAAAATTAAACTGTCAGCATTATTTTGAACTAAGGTTTCTTTATCCAGTAAAATTATGGATCGAAATTTCAGTTGGGAATTCACGATCTTCGGAAAAAAAAACAAGATTAAAAATTATAAATTTGATGTGACAAATAGATAGTCAAACGTGGAGGCTTCAACTTTGTGGAAATTCATATTTAATCAATTATTTAAATTTGATGTGACAAATAGATAGTCAAACGTGGAGGCTTCAACTTTGTGGAAATTCATATTAAATCAATTATTTAAATTTGATGTGACAAATAGATAGTCAAACGTGGAGGCTTCAACTTTGTGGAAATTCATATTTAATCAATTATTTAAATTTGATGTGACAAATAGATAGTCAAACGTGGAGGCTTCAACTTTGTGGAAATTCATATTTAATCAATTATTTAAATTTGATGTGACAAATAGATAGTCAAACGTGGAGGCTTCAACTTTGTGGAAATTCATATTTAATCAATTATTTAAATTTGATGTGACAAATAGATAGTCAAACGTGGAGGCTTCAACTTTGTGGAAATTCATATTTAATCAATTATTTAAATTTGATGTGACAAATAGATAGTCAAACGTGGAGGCTTCAACTTTGTGGAAATTCATATTTAATCAATTATTTAAATTTGATGTGACAAATAGATAGTCAAAAGTGGAGGCTTCAACTTTGTGGAAATTCATATTTAATCAATTATTTAAATTTGATGTGACAAATAGATAGTCAAACGTGGAGGCTTCAACTTTGTGGAAATTCATATTTAATCAATTATTTAAATTTGATGTGACAAATAGATAGTCAAACGTGGAGGCTTCAACTTTGTGGAAATTCATATTAAATCAATTATTTAAATTTGATGTGACAAATAGATAGTCAAACGTGGAGGCTTCAACTTTGTGGAAATTCATATTTAATCAATTATTTAAATTTGATGTGACAAATAGATAGTCAAACGTGGAGGCTTCAACTTTGTGGAAATTCATATTTAATCAATTATTTAAATTTGATGTGACAAATAGATAGTCAAACGTGGAGGCTTCAACTTTGTGGAAATTCATATTTAATCAATTATTTAAATTTGATGTGACAAATAGATAGTCAAACGTGGAGGCTTCAACTTTGTGGAAATTCATATTTAATCAATTATTTAAATTTGATGTGACAAATAGATAGTCAAACGTGGAGGCTTCAACTTTGTGGAAATTCATATTTAATCAATTATTTAAATTTGATGTGACAAATAGATAGTCAAAAGTGGAGGCTTCAACTTTGTGGAAATTCATATTAAATCAATTATTTAAATTTGATGTGACAAATAGATAGTCAAACGTGGAGGCTTCAACTTTGTGGAAATTCATATTTAATCAATTATTTCAATTAAACACAAAACTATACTTTGTATATTTCCACTTGTTTACATCCACCTGAGGAAGGGAACGGACGTTCCCGAAACATGTAGTGAATAAGTAAAATAAACAAGTGTATATATACAAAGTATACGTTTGTGTTTAATTTAAATAATTGATTGATGTGACAACGTTTGTTGAAATAAAATAAGGATTTTAAATTATTTGAGACCTCCGTAAAACGAACTCCTAATTTAGAGTTGCTCAATTAATGTGAAACCAACCTCCAAACACAGAATTAGTATTATTATTCTATGCTTCCACAGAGAATGAAAGAGTTTTCTCAGTGGCTGGCAATTTTGGTACTAAAATTATAATTGGCTTTCTGTTGAGGCCTTAAATGCGTTAACTTGCTTAAAAGCCTATTTTGGTTAATAATATGCAAACAATTTATAGATTTTTATTTGAGTTTTTGTATAAGTGATTAAAGTCTTGTTGTTTTAAGTGATTAAAAAAATATGTGTTTGTGAAAACATTTTTTTTTCCATACGACTTTTGGATGTCTGCGACGTTTATATTTTGAAGGTAATAATGCATTTTTTGTAGATTCCAAATAATAAAATCTAATCAAAGAACTAGGATTCCTAAGAAAAATTGAACCCGCCAAACCTAGGAATTTTTTATTTTATAACCGGGTTGCGGGGTTGAAAAATAAAACTGGAAGTGGGAAACCCTATGTTGAATTTATAATCATGAACTACCCCAAAGTTACTGTCAGATTGATTAATTGCACACTCTTGTCTCAATTCCAAAGCTTTTTTCGCAGCCATGTTCTGTATGACCCTTTTTATCCCCTTGTAAGTGCTGAGATCTGTTCCCTCTATTATATTAATCAGGAGACCCCCCTGTCGCATTTTGTGCCCAACTCATCACAAACAACTTTCTGAAATGCTCTTGAGCAGGTGCCTTCTTTTTTTATTTCTTGAGAATATTGTCAATCTTGATTTGTGCCTTTGTGGCTCACATATAGTTAAATATGTCCTGGGTTCCATCCCCGTTGGGACACGGTGTTTAATTGTGTTTTCAGTCTGGATCTGTGAGACGATAAACAACATAAGTCTTCAGAATGTGGCAACTTGTTATTGGGTGCGTGTTAAATTAATATTTGACATACCTAGTACCTGTTAGTTTCCCGGGAAGCAATACAAAATAAAATAACAATTAACCATTCATAAAGTACTATTCGTTTATTATTAATCTATGATGGTTTGTTACAACCCTGTAGCTGATGTGACCTAGTGATGTTAGATAGCGATGTCACGGGGGCATTACTCTTATGACCTCACTTGTTTCGCTTCTATGACCAACTACATCTATACATACCTATACACGATTCACAAAATAAGTGTTATATTCTTTAATTCTTAATTACAATATACCTACATTGTATAAGTATGTTTAATTTGTTGTTAACAATACGACCTTCATGCGTCACTATTCAATATTTTCCAATTAGTGAAATTTTTGTGGATTTTCTAGACTAGGTTAAAAAAAAAAACAGATTTCACTGTCCGACTAGAATCACAAAATTTCTTTACATATATCATCTTCCCACTGGTCATACCAAATAAATCCATAATGTTTTTATTTTTTCAATTCTCAATCCCTCGACGAATGGTCAAACTCCGTGTAGGACGTTCTCGGGTAAATTGAACGGCTTCGGCAATTAAGATCCCGTAGCTGACTTGACAAGATCACTTAATGAGGTCGATGAGCATCCCATGGATCTCATACTTTCCATGCTTCCCATCACAACAAGGATATCAGGTTACCGTCTTGTAATATGTCCAAAATATTGAAAGATGCTTCTTCAGAGTATGTCCTTGTAACAAGAATATATTCATTCTCATACATTCCCTAAACTAAGCAAATTGCTGTTGTATGTAAAAAACGACTGGGTTGTGGCCAACACTAAACTCTCCACACCATAGTAAGCGTTCATTTTTCATCTTGAAATGTTGATAATCGCTAAATGCATTTTTATGAAGTACATTTCTATTAGATTCTACAAAATAATAAATATAATATTCCCAGAAGACAAAAGTTTTCACAATACACCATACACACAAAAACATTGTCACGAAACTAATAGTATGTATTTTCTACATGATACCCGTTGAGAAATCTTAAGTAAAATTGCTTTACTAGCAAGATGAGCATGTATGAGACAGTGTATCAATGTTGATGAGGCGATGTATGTGTCGAGATAGAAGAATGTGGTGTTCGGTTCTCACTGCCTACCCCTTGAGGAAGATAGAACTGGAGAGTATAAAATACACTTGTCTATAGAGACACATACAATATCAATATGAAGTTGATCACTCAATTTTCCCTTACAGAAGCTATTTTACTTCTGTTATATACATTTTTCATACAAATATGATATTTATTTCACATTGATATGGCAGACCATAGATTTTTTCTTTAAATTTTGACAATCCTTGAATGCATTTTTGATGAGTGTATTTTTATTGTATCAAAATTTTACAGTATAAAAATACCTCGATTTTCCAGACCGTGAGAGCATTTTGAAAATTTGGACAGATGAAATCATAGAGAAGAAATTAACAGATATCTATAGAAAACTAATCAGCTCTAATTTATGGACTTTACATATATGAAGCCAATTGGACTTATAGTTTGGGCTGTAGAGAGGACACAAAAAAGGATAATTTCGTACGCCGAACGCCATACATACAAACACATCACGACGAAACTCACAGTGTGCACTCTCTACATGATACCCATTGAGAAATTGATGTTAAAAAAATACGCTTAAAATTGTGAAATCATGACTCTCCACTATTCCATAGTGTGGAGAGTAAAAATATCAAGGCAGTATTTAAACCCGCATCCATTGAATAGCTTAATCAACACACTACCAGCTTATGTTGTGTAGCCAGACACTTAGGAATGATAAAACAAGCTGTTCTCTTTTAGTTTGTAACATAATTAGACCCTAACCCGTATCACATTATTCTTGCGTATAATTTAGTGTTACAGTACAATAATTCATAACGTTAAAATGTCCTTTATTAATAATAATTGTCTCTCTCATTTACTGAATATGAGCGTTGCACTGTATGTACTGTACACTGGCAACATCATTTCAAAGTAAATTATATACTTGGGCTTATTCCACTTATTGCGACCTGACGCTGATTGGATGTCAAAATATTAATGACCTTTTCATTTGTTGAATGACACCAGTTCAAATACCGCAAGAGTTCACAACATGACATTTGTGTTCAATTAGGAGCAAACTTAATAATATTCTTAAAAATTTGTATAATCACGATAAAATTAATTTTAAATGGATTGTGGCGGAGCGGTTAGCGCGCTGGATTAGTAATATAGTGGTTGCTAGTTTTATTCTACCATGACCGATTTAGTTCACCTACAATACAAGCATTTCTGCTTAGCTTAGAAAATGTATGAGGATGTATATGTACTTGTTACAAGGACACATTCATTCTTTAAAAAAAAATAAAAACTCATTTCATGAAAATCTTGATAATTTTCTATACAAATTTTGAATACTTTGTGGAGTGACTTGGTAGTGAGGTGTAGAGCGTTGGCCACAACCCACTTGTTTAAATCAATACCTGGCTCTGACTATGTGGTGTCGTCCAAAAAATCAGTTGCGGCATACTTTAATCCGACACTTAACAATAGTTACGGCCAACCTTCATGGTTACGGCAATGCTGAAATCTTTAAGTAAGGCCACAAATAGTGTGATGAGATCGTATTGGTATAATGATTTCCGTAGCCAAAGAAGTTTCTCACATTTCAAATAAACTGACATATTCTGATTAAAATAAACACAGGAAACATTTCAATAAATACATTCAATAATATTATATGTACAACGAAATATACATACATACATACATACCATCACGCCATGTCCCTCACGGGGTAGGCAGAGAGAACCGAACGCCACATTTTTCTATCTTGACACACATTCATCGCCTCATCAACATTCATACATCGTCTTATACATGTTCGTCTGTTGTTCATGCTTCTTACATTTCCATCTTTCAAAATATCGTTTACATGGTCGTGCCATCCTTTTCTTGGGCGCCCGCGACCTCTTATTCCGTTCCTGTCAGCTTTGTATATTTTCTTCGTCAGGCGTTCTTCGTTCATTCTCCCCAAGTGGCCAAACCATCTCAATGTGTTAACTTTCATTCTGTTAATTACATCTTTCTTTATCTTACATTCTTTCCTTGTATCTTCATTCCGAACTCTATCATACATCGTTCTGTTACAAATTCTTCTAAGCGATCTCATTTCAACTGCATTTATTCTGCTTTCGTGCGACTTCTGCCATGTCCAGGTTTCACTTGCATACGTCAGGGTTGGCACTACGATTGCGTTATGAATGGCAACTTTAGCGTCTCTTGATATGTTGCGATCATTCATAACTGGTCTAAGTGCTCCATTCACTCTGTTTCCTGCCATAACTCTTCTTTCAATATCCTTATCAGGCCGTCCATTCCGTTGGAACATACTACCCAGATAGACATACTCGTCGACTTGTTCAAGCCATTCATTCTCTACTTTTATTTGACACACTGTTCTGCTTTCACTCTTTTCAAAGACCATTACCTTTGATTTGCTGGCATTCATTTTAAGTCCGTTTTCTATGCATCCTTCATATACCATACTTACAAGATACTGTAACTCTTCCATACTTTCTGCTAACAATACTTTGTCGTCTGCATACATCAGATCACGTACTGTTACAGTACTCAGTTTCAGACCCTTACTTTCATACTTAAGGGCTCTTGTGCAGAAATCAATGTAGAGATTAAAGAGCCAAGGGGACAACACGCACCCCTGTCTAACTCCATTATTTATAGAGAACCAAGTTGTTGTTGTGTCGTTAACACGAACACATGCTTTGCTGTTCTCATATAATGAAGCGATTGCACGTATCAGCTTACTCTTCACTCCGTACATCGATAGTATATTCCATAGTTTTTCTCTTACAACTTTATCATAGGCCTTTTCAAGGTCTATAAAGGCGCAGAAAAGTTTTTGGTTTTTACCCAAAACCTTTTCTGTGACCATACGTAAAGAAAAAATTTGGTCTATACATCCTCTGCCGCCAACAAAAGCCCCTTGAGCATCCCAAATCTTGCTCTCTGTAACCTTTCGTACTCTTTGATCCAGGATCCTTGCATACATCTTACCAACTGAGCTTAGCAAACTTATGGCTCTATAGTTTTTGCAGTCGAGCTTCGATCCTTTACCTTTATACAAAGGTACCACGACTGCATTTCTCCAGTCTGAGGGAGTGTGTCCTTCTTCCCAACATTTGTTGAAAAGAGAGAGACACCACTCCAACGTCTGTTCGCCGCCATATTTTATAAGTTCAGCTGATACACTGTCATACCCGGCAGCTTTCCCCGCTTTCGCGTGTTTTACTGCTTCAAACACTTCTTCTTGCGTTATTTCATCCTTATCATCTTCACTTACTTGCCATGTTCTCTGACTCACGTCCCCTCTTACTCCGCTATCATACAGTTCCTCGAAATATTCTTTCCATCGCTCTTTCACGCCATCTTCGTCCATAATTATTTTTCCATCTCTATCATTTATTCCTTTCGAAGCTTTCACAGTTCCATTTTTTCTTTTCGCTACGCCTTTCCAGAACATTTTCATGTTTCCAGGAAAGTCGCTGGCTATTTTCAGGCTTTCTCTTTTATACCATCTTTTTCCCTTTTTACTGTGTCTTTGACTACTTTCTTGCATACTTTATAATTCTCTTTTGCTCTTTCTTCATTATTCGATCCTTTTGCGGCTAATAATGCCATCCATGCTTTCTTCTTTTCACCCACAACTATCTTAACACTCTCATTCCACCAAGCATCGCCTTTCTTTCCACCTCTTTTAGCAATACCACAGATCTTCTTCGATGTCTTACACACGGTCTCTTTTAGCGTCGTCCATGCTTCCTCAATATTTCTTCTACTGTGTATTGCTTTAAAGAGTTCGTTTCCGGTCTCTTTTGCATACTGATTTCTTACACTCTCATCTTGCAGCCTTTCTACCTTGGTTCGCATCGGTGGATCACTTCGGTGTGTTTTAGAGCGCCACCCGGTGAACAAATCAATTCTTGATATTAACAAGTAGTGGTCTGTCTCCAGTTCCGTGCCCCTATACACTCTAGTATCCACTGTCGCTTTCCTTAGTGCGGCGTCAACACATACATAGTAAATTATCGACCTTTCATTCCCTCTTTCCCATGTATACTGGTGAATTCTTTTGTGGCTGAATACTGAGTTCGCCACAAACAGATTCCCTTCCGTGCATACTTCCAATAGTCTTTTACCATTGTCATTCACTCTAATATCGCCGTGAGGTCCAAGGACTGACTCAAAATCTTTCCTACGGACACCCACCCATCCATTTAGATCTCCAGTCAGAATCACTCTTTCATTATCCTTTTTTTCGTTCATTATCTCGGTCACACTGTTCCAGAAATCATCCTTTTCACTCTCACTATCGGAGTTTCCGGGCGCATATCCTATTATTAGGAATACGCTTGTAATTCCGATCTTCAGCCTTACCCACATGAGTCTAGAGTTTTTTTAGCTTGTACTCTTTCATACATTTCCCCATTCGTTTCGCTAGAAGTACACCAACTCCTTTGCATGCAAATTCGTCACTTTTCACTCCCGACCATAGTTCTATCATACCATCATTCCTAACGTTCATCCCTCTACCTTTCTTTTTTGTCTCACTTACACACAATACATCTATTTCTTTACCTTTTATTACGTCGCACAATTCATTCATCTTTCTATCCATTCCTCCTCTTATATTCCAGACTCCCAATCTGCACTCGGCTCTCCTCTTTTCGCCTACCCCCTGGACCGTAACATGACGAGTGGCGGGCTTCATCGATGTTCTCCCGGCAGAGCCCAGGGGGTTTTTCTTGATTCAGCTATCCATTCATCACACTTTCATATACGTCATCTGATATAACACACACATTTTTTCCTTAGATTATTTTAACACTTATTTACATATAATTACACTATTTAAGTCCCAACTTTTGTCTTTTCTCACCGCTTACATTTATATTATCTTACCAAGTAACTTATACAACTAGTTATTTCTTATTCTTAGCTTAATAGTTCACTTAATATAATTAACGATTACACTTATTACCTATATCTTACTCACTATTTCACTTATTTTATGTACCTACTACAAATTTACTAGTTCTGGTACGCACGTGTCTTTTCACTGTTTACACCTCTTTATGTACTTCCTCTTTCACACTTTGCTTCGCTTCCTCACTTCACTGCGTAGCACTTTTACCTGGACAGAGTCATTTTTTGTCTTAAGCAGGGCATGTCACTTTGAGAGAAGGTTATCTATCGGGCAACCCGAGACAGGATAATTTACGGGTACTTTTCAGGAAACCATTCCACAGTCACTCCCGTTCATCTACTGCGGTATGTTTTTAGTAATGTAGGTATTCCTTTTTCCAGCCGATCGTGTAAAAATTGGTCTTTTCCTTGTCTACTGATTTATCTTCTAATTATTTCAAAAATGGCATTGTATCATGGCATATTGTTCCCACCCATACTGTCATACTAATTGACCGTCTTTTTTCTGGGGTCATTCGCACTCACATACAAAAACCACCATTACAAAGAATATCGATGAATGTCGGTCGGTCGGGCTGCGTCCAACATGTGTTCACCGTCTGTGGGCCGTTAAGCCCAGCTTCAAGGGGCAGGTACACAGGTCTGTTGACAAACTCACTTAGTCACACACATTAACACTTTGTAATAAACTATATAAAACTGCTTTTGTCCACATATCGATTTATAGAAATACTTAATAATTACATATATTGAAGAGATAGTGGGAAAGGCGATGAGGACCCTAGGCTTTTTATTGCGTCTGGGAACAGACCTTCGAAGTTTGCAGTCGTTCAGATCGCTTTATGTATCACTGGTTAGACCTCAACTTGAGTACAACACAGTGATATGGTCACCTTATTATGCTATTCACTTCATAGCGATTGAACGAGTGCAGCGCAAGTTCTTGCGCTTTTTAAATTATAAATTAGGTCGTTCCATAGAAAATATTGACTATCCCGAATTGATGCGTGGCTTTCATTTACATTCATTGGCCGATCGACGTAGGTTATTGGACGTCTCATTTTTGCACAAGTTAGTGAACGGAGCAACGGA
Organism: Molanna angustata; assembly: GCA_963576475.1. NCBI lineage: Eukaryota > Metazoa > Arthropoda > Insecta > Trichoptera > Molannidae > Molanna > Molanna angustata. The sequence goes on along the minus strand of OY754978.1, from coordinate 2,387,205 downwards.
CTGCATTGAGCTTGTAAGTGCAATCAACTTTCATGTTCCGAATAGACGGACTAGACAAGCTGTGCTTTTCCATGAGGGAGCCGCTTCCACTAACTATATATTTAACTCTCCAATACCGAGATTGCATAGGCTGGGAAATGAGCTGTGTGTTGATGCAGATATTTTCGGGGATAGCCTGCCGGTTTTCAAAAAAATTATTTATAGGTCTTTCTAAAATTCAAATTCAATAGCTAACCTTGCAGTTTTCTTTCTTTTCTTTATTATTTGTTTTTTGTAATTATCCTATTAATATTACACAATATGTTATTATAATTAATGCATGTGTTTATTTCTCTGTGCAAAAACTTGTGTTGTCAATTTATTGTTGTTTCTGTATTTTTTTTTTTTATATATTCGACCAGTATTGTTTAATTTTTGAATGTTATTTCTTGTTAATTATGTTTTTTTTTCTTTTTAACATGTAAATGGCTTACGCCGTATATTGTATTAAATAAAATAAAATAAAAATAAAATAAAAAATATATGATAGGCAAAATTACACTACATCTACTGTACTAAAAAAACAACGAAATATGAATAATGTAATTTTTCATTGCGAGCACCTGTAAGATTGATTTTATTTCAGTATGCAATCATGTTGCTAAGCAATCTATTTTGAATATTTAAATCTCCGGATAAGTGAAAGTTGAAAATTTTATACTTGCATTTTAATCGCTTATAAGACTCACACAAATGCATTTTTAATATATGGGGTATTCTTCTTCTATCATGTCAACAGCGTTCTAAACTCCCTTCCCAGACCAATAATTCAGGATTGAGACGATTCTCCCAGTTGGTTCCTCCCCCAACTCCCTTTCGGTGCACTTTGCCCCCACCAGAGGGCACTCCAACAGGTGTGCCGTCGTCTTATCTTCGCCGCAGTCACAAAGTCCATCTTGATTGCTCTTCGACATTCCCTATCTCGCCAAATTGTCCTCAATCATTCCACAACCCGTTCTTAGTCTGTTCAGAGTTTTCCAGAGACACCATGGAAGGCTCTTCCCTGGGGGCAGGGACTCGGATGGTTCTTGGGGTGTGTGGTTGCCTAGCCTTTCCTTCCAAAGCAACAATCGTTCTGTGCTTGAAATATATAGATATTTTATTTAATTGTACTTGTCACAAGTAGGTACACATTCATTCTTTAAAAAAAAATATAATTGTTATATCTCAATATAGATGTAACAGGAATTAATATTAAGAAGTACTGAGAAACTGCAAGTCACTCAATGAACTATGGAAATATACATACTGAGTCTGTCACTAAGAGATAAAATAAGAAATGAAACAGCGAGTGATAGATCAAAAGCACCTGATATAATCCACCGTGTGGCGATTCTGAAATGGAAGTGGGCGAGACACGTAGTCAGAAGCTCGGTTGATAAGTGGACAAATAGTGTGATGACTTGGAGACCTCATATGACAGAGAGGTGTGCGGCAAATGCAGCTGAGGTGGAGGTATGATACACAACGATATGCTCTCACGTCCTGGATGCAAACTGCACAGGACAGGACGACGTGGAGTCAAATGGAGGTGGCCTTCGTTCAGAAGTGGACAGAAATAGGCTGAAGAAGAAGAAGAAGAATAATCATGAATTTTAATAAACAATAATTTGATTTATTTTACATTTTTTCAGGAAATGGAGGTTGTTTCGATTTGCTGGTGTCAAGAACTCCACACAGGAAAGCTATATTACAGTTTCGAATGAGGTATTGTAATTTTCAATAACCAATAAATTGATGATAGTGCTCGAATTGCATTGAATTAAAATTGCAATCATAATAATTAGTATGTAGCAATAAAGCAACATACTAATTACTATGAGAATATGAAATTTTTTTGTCTATAATCGATAAAGTAGAATAAACTCGTCGTACATAGCACATAGTATACAGCACACATACACACAGATACATCCTTGGGTTAGTGAGGAGTGAAAAACATATTATTTCTCTATTTGTTTTTGGTACCTACCTGACCTTTGAAATTATCTTTTCATCTGATAAAATTATACATAAAATAAAAAAAAAAATAAAATAATGAACACTTCTTTGCACCCTGAGCAAGTGACGAGTTTATTGCCGTATGGCAATTTCTTCCAACTAACCAGTGTTTGCAGCCCAGAGAAGCAATATTTGCGTGAGAAATGAATTTAAATAAATTTCTCCTCTGCTGAGAATAGAACCCAAGACGCTCGCACAGAAACCGAACGGCTTACCAACTGTGCCACGGCGGTCGGCATACATGTTGGTATTCAGGTTTTTTTTTTTAAATTATTTTTGATTTTTTGAAATATATTATTTCCTATAAATTAAAAATTTTAGTTATTTACAAAGTTCTTTTAAAGAAGTTTTCGCCATTCGGATATGTGGCAACTAACAGTTCCTATAGTAAATATTAATTTAACATGGACCCGTTTAAGTTGTCACATTCTGAAGACTTGTAATATTTATCTCACGGATCCAGACTGAAAATCCAATCAAAAGCTGTGTCTCCACCGGAAATCGAATCCGGATCCTTTCAGATAGCTCAGGTGGCAGATATCCTACCAAGGCCGATTAGCCACAAAGTTATTTATTTATTTGTTTTTATTTTTCAGGTTTGACGCTCTGCCTGGCTATAAGGTATGGCAGAGACGAGAAGTATCCGTACAACACGACTCCACCATCGCAGTCATACAGACTGACAAAGCACTCTACAGGGCGGGGGAAACTGTCAAAATTAGGATATTGCAACTGAGACCCGATCTCACTCCCCTCATGATACCAGTTAGTACAGTTTTTACCACAGACTAATAATCTATTGACATGATACACTGCTACTAAAATTTGGTGGCAATCAATATAGCATATTTAAATATTTTTGGAATGAAAATTGCAACAATACTCAACACTAATATCAAAAAGTACATTTTGTTAATCTTTCAACGACGGATATGACATCTGTTATATTAAGTTCAGGGGTGACATCTGTACAAAAGCATTGTCACCTCATCTATAAGGACTGTTGGTTTCATTGTTAACAAACCAGTTTCTCAATAAAAAAAAATTTCGTTGAAATTATTTTTAGTAACACTGTGGAAATCCATAATAATTAAGTAAATAAAAATTTTTAAGAAAAAATCTTGAAATAAAAATTTGGTAACAAAAAACTTTGTTTCTTCCACTTCACATTTATATTGGATGGAACGTTTTCGAACTGTACTAGTTCATCTTCAGCATCTGAAATGTGTCTGAAATATGAAATGTGTCTTCAGCATCTGAAATGTGACATTTCAGATGCTGAAGATGAACTAGTACAGTTCGAAAACGTTCCATCCAATATAAATGTGAAGTGGAAGAAACAAAGTTTTTTGTTACCAAAATTTTTATTTAAAGATTTTTACTTAAAAATTTTTATTTACTTAAAAAATTTTCCTCGCTTGATGGCGATGGTGCTTTCAGTTTATTTAGAAACAAACAGATTTTCATGATTAAATTATATTGAATTTGGATTGATAGAGAAATCAATAAGAAGGCATAATTAGTTAACGTAGAGCAAGCGCATAAAGTGATCACGTAAACCAACCGATGACAGGTCATAAGCCCTGTAGGTGCCTTGAGTTCCTGGTTCTCCTATTGAGAACTTCATCTCTATTGAGATGTTAAAAATTTATCATAAAATATCACCTTCAGTTTTGTAGAAGTCTTGCAGATGTGATAATCATTGAATGTTGTTATGTTAAGGTACATCGCGTTTCTATAGAGACTCCACCAGACAAATTTGCTGGACCAGTGAAGGTTGTTCAGTGGTTCAATATGACAACACAGATGGGGTTGACACAGAGAGAGTATCAACTGGACAAGTACGCACAACAGGTAATATATTCATTAGTTTATTTCATTTGAACATAAGTATTAAAAAAATATTTTAATTGGCAATTCTTTTTTTGGTAGAATTCCTTTTGAAATAAAAAGAAGACTATGTACAATATATTTAAATTACTTTACATAGGGCCGGTATTACAGTCTCAGTTTATGAGCTAAACTCAAGTTTTACAAAAATATAGCGTATTACAGTGTCCGTTTAGGCCTAATCTTCCCTCAAATACGTCACTAAAACGACAAATATTTCACTCAACGTTTCTGGCGGATTAAGTAACAGTGAGTCAACTGTCATTTGCTAGGCAATGCGTGTAGTTTCAGTGTTCTATCACTAGAGGCGTTAGTTGTGTCGACGGTGGCGCCACACAACAAAACAAACTGACAGCCATATTGAAACGAACATGGGCATATAAAAGCATTATTTTAGTGAAAAAAATTAAATTTACCATGTTGGATAATAAAACATTAGTATTTCAAGTGATAGCGTCCCGTTTTGTAGTTCATATTATATGAGGTTATTTAAAATTTGACAGATAATAACCACAGAAAAAGTAAAATATGTCTATAATTGAAGATTTAGTAACTGACATGTCATATTGCACTGTAATACGGAAATGGATTCAATCTCCCCTTCTCATTAATCTTGAGTTTGACAAACTCAATGAGTTGAGGGCCGACTGTAATACCGGGCCATACTCTTGATAATACCCTAATATTGGGAAACAGCCATTGACGTAAAATTATTTCAATATATTGTATGTAGAATCAAAAACATGTTGTTTTTATTTTTATTTAAATGAAGAAACTCATAATTTATTTTTCATATATGAGAAAATTGCTCCAATACAAGTTTTTCTCAGTTTACTGTCTGAGGTTCATTATTTAAATTGTTTTTTTTACGTCATATTTTTCTATCCTGGCATGCATCCCTCGCCTCGTCCACATTCATGCATTGTCTCATACAACATGTTCGTCTGTTGTTCACGCTTCTATCATTTCTGTCTTTCAGAATATAGTTCACATGGTTGTGCCATCCCTTTCTTGGGCGTCCCCTACCTCTCATTCCATTCCTGTCCCGATGTATATTTTCTTCGTCAGGCGTTCCTCATTCATTCTCCCCATGTGGCCGAACTATCTTAATGTGTTCACTTTCATTTTATTAATGACATCTTTCTTCATCTTACATTATTTTCTTATGTCCTCATTTATTACCCTGTCATACATCGTTCTATTACAAATTCTTCTCAACAATCTCATTTCAACTGCATTTATTCTACTTTTGTGCGACTTCTGCCATGTCCAGGTTTCACTTGCATATGTTAAGGTTGGCACTACTATTACGTTATGAATGGCAACTTTGGCTTCCTTTGATATGTTGCGATCATTCATAACTGGTCTTAGTGCTCCATTCACTCTGTTTCCTGCTATAACTATTCATCAAGCTGTCCATTCCGTTAAAATATGCTTCTCAGGTAGACATATTCGTTGAGTTTTCGAGCCATTCATTCTTTACCCTTATTGTAGGTACATCATTGCCTTTGATTTCTGGCATTTGTCCTCAGTTCGTTCTCTATGCATCCTATGTTATATTTTTATTGTGTATGTCGAATTTGTTAATTATTTTATTATAAATTAATTAAAAAAAAATACCTTACCACAATGCAATAAAGATATTTTATTTGAAATGGTGATGATGTATTTATTTTTTGGCATTCAGGGTACTTGGAGAATAGTGGTGGACAGCAGAGATCCATGGGTTGGTTCAACAGTACAGACCTTCCTCGTGACAGACTATACTCTGCCAGCATTCCATATCACAGTACAACACGATAAGACTGTTCTTGTCACATTCAAACAGATTGTATGGAACATTTGCGCTAGGTATGCATACTATTTTTTTTTTATCTTATTAATCAAATAAATTATAATTAACATATATATTACAATTATAATGGTGTACAAGTTCCATAATATATATTTCACAATAACCCTCTTTAATTGAGACAAAATCTCGTGTTAAAAAAAGGGGAGTATCTATTTTATATTGCTACATCCACCAAACATAGCATGGCTACTAAATAATTCATAAAACATTTACGGTCTTACTTATTAGATTTCGTTAATAGCTTACTTAACGCGCAACTAGATAAACACGTCTAAAATAGTTGATATTGGTATCAAAAAATCTTACTTATAAACGTATACTAAGATAAGCTGCTCCTTGGAGAATTTTATTTCAAATTTGAACATTTTGTCTATAATTTCCTAGAATATATTGAGTTAAATCAAAAACTTGGCTCAGGCCCCTTATCATAAATCTCTAAAAATATTATAGTTTTATCAAAAGTTAAAATACGTTGAAACAGTATTGTTTATAATTTATTTATTTAAACTATATGTTTGAATTGTTATGTGTAATGTTTTGAAATTGTCAGGAGTGATAGTATTTAAGATGTAGAATTCCATTAAACAATGTATTTTTATATCAAATAATTTGATTATGTTTCTACATCATATATTTATCCTTGTCTCAGTACAAGGTTATATATATGTAGAAACATAAATCAATTTTGTTTTATTTAAAAATACCTAATAATTGTTGTGTCATGCAAATATTCTTAATTTTAAAATATTTTATTTATTGCAATCACATTTATAAAATTTTATTTAACTCACAGTCTCAAAATTGGATAAATACAATTTTATTTGTCAGTATGTCGTTTTTTTAGGTACATATATGGAGAGGGTGTTATTTACTTTACTTTTTGTTTGGCATTGGCTTCTCTACGCCATCGGCTGAGAGGGTGTTAATGGCAAACTAGACATAACTGTGTCGTCTGATTCATACATTTTTAGGTACATATACGGAGAAGGTGTTAATGGCAAACTAGACATAACTGTGTCGTCTGATTCATACATTTTTAGGTACATATACGGAGAGGGTGTTTATGGCAAACTAGACATAACTGTGTCGTCTGATTCATACATTTTTAGGTACATATACGGAGAATGTGTTAATGGCAAACTAGACATAACTGTGTCGTCTGATTCATACATTTTTAGGTACATATACGGAGAGGGTGTTAATGGCAAACTAGACATAACTGTGTCGTCTGATTCATACATTTTTAGGTACATATACGGAGAGGGTGTTAATGGCAAACTAGACATAACTGTGTCGTCTGATTCATACATTTTTAGGTACATATACGGAGAAGGTGTTAATGGCAAACTAGACATAACTGTGTCGTCTGATTCATACATTTTTAGGTACATATACGGAGAAGGTGTTAATGGCAAACTAGACATAACTGTGTCGTCTGATTCATACATTTTTAGGTACATATACGGAGAAGGTGTTAATGGCAAACTAGACATAACTGTGTCGTCTGATTCATACATTTTTAGGTACATATACGGAGAAGGTGTTAATGGCAAACTAGACATAACTGTGTCGTCTGATTCATACATTTTTAGGTACATATACGGAGAGGGTGTTAATGGCAAACTAGACATAACTGTGTCGTCTGATTCATACATTTTTAGGTACATATACGGAGAAGGTGTTAATGGCAAACTAGACATAACTGTGTCGTCTGATTCATACATTTTTAGGTACATATACGGAGAAGGTGTTAATGGCAAACTAGACATAACTGTGTCGTCTGATTCATACATTTTTAGGTACATATACGGAGAAGGTGTTAATGGCAAACTAGACATAACTGTGTCGTCTGATTCATACATTTTTAGGTACATATACGGAGAAGGTGTTAATGGCAAACTAGACATAACTGTGTCGTCTGATTCATACATTTTTAGGTACATATACGGAGAGGGTGTTTATGGCAAACTAGACATAACTGTGTCGTCTGATTCATACATTTTTAGGTACATATACGGAGAAGGTGTTAATGGCAAACTAGACATAACTGTGTCGTCTGATTCATACATTTTTAGGTACATATACGGAGAGGGTGTTAATGGCAAACTAGACATAACTGTGTCGTCTGATTCATACATTTTTAGGTACATATACGGAGAGGGTGTTAATGGCAAACTAGACATTACTGTGTCGTCTGATTCATACATTTTTAGGTACATATACGGAGAAGGTGTTAATGGCAAACTAGACATAACTGTGTCGTCTGATTCATACATTTTTAGGTACATATACGGGTGTTTATGGCAAACTAGACATAACTGTGTCGTCTGATTCATACATTTTTAGGTACATATACGGAGAAGGTGTTAATGGCAAACTAGACATAACTGTGTCGTCTGATTCATACATTTTTAGGTACATATACGGAGAGGGTGTTAATGGCAAACTAGACATAACTGTGTCGTCTGATTCATACATTTTTAGGTACATATACGGAGAAGGTGTTAATGGCAAACTAGACATAACTGTGTCGTCTGATTCATACATTTTTAGGTACATATACGGGTGTTTATGGCAAACTAGACATAACTGTGTCGTCTGATTCATACATTTTTAGGTACATATACGGAGAAGGTGTTAATGGCAAACTAGACATAACTGTGTCGTCTGATTCATACATTTTTAGGTACATATACGGAGAGGGTGTTAATGGCAAACTAGACATAACTGTGTCGTCTGATTCATACATTTTTAGGTACATATACGGAGAGGGTGTTAATGGCAAACTAGACATAACTGTGTCGTCTGATTCATACATTTTTAGGTACATATACGGAGAAGGTGTTAATGGCAAACTAGACATAACTGTGTCGTCTGATTCATACATTTTTAGGTACATATACGGAGAAGGTGTTAATGGCAAACTAGACATAATTGTGTCATCTGATTCGTACATTTTTAGGTACATATACGGAGAAGGTGTTAATGGCAAACTAGACATAACTGTGTCGTCTGATTCATACATTTTTAGGTACATATACGGAGAAGGTGTTAATGGCAAACTAGACATAACTGTGTCGTCTGATTCGTACATTTTTAGGTACATATACGGAGAAGGTGTTAATGGCAAACTAGACATAACTGTGTCGTCTGATTCGTACATTTTTAGGTACATATACGGAGAAGGTGTTAATGGCAAACTAGACATAACTGTGTCGTCTGATTCGTACAACTCTCAAAAGGTTCATTTTGTCACGGAACTGAAGAACTCCATCGGCTGCTACAACTACACTGTCAGGACACAACCGCTCGGCTTTGGGCAGTCAAAGGATGTGCCTACTGTTGTGATAGCCGATATTGCCTTTCAGGTAACAACAACATTTTCAAATGTTCCAATAAAATGTATGCTTTATACTCTGTATACGGCAAGCATATTACCAAATGGAAAACTATTCCAAGTAACAAAGTATACCATTCCTATCTAGGATGTCCAACAATAAAAGTAAAACTTATGTGTATTTGTAAGGTATTGAAAAATGTAATGATGTTGTCTTCTTCTTCTTCTTGAAGTGCTGTGTAAGATCTCCATAGGTCTGAATACCTGTCCAGACTCGAATATTTCCAGCCAAAATATGTTTCTTCTGCCCACACCACGTCTTCCCTCGATGGTGAGCTGAAGGAGCGAACACTTGTCTCCTCTGAGTGTGTGGTCCAGAAATTAAATTTTCCATATTTTTATAATACTGTCAGTGATTCCCTGTCATTATTTCACTTCTCAAGACAGTGAAATTGCTGACTATATCTGTCCATGGTATTCGCAGCATCCTTCAGTGAAACCAAAATCTTGAATACATTTTAGGGTTCACATTTTAGCTCCTTTGAGAAGCAATGACCGTAATATTATATAACATTTTATCATTCTCTGTCTTAATTTGAAATTCAAATTAAGACAGAGAATGATAATTGGGAATGATGTTTTATTGAGGTCATATGTCGATTGAGATTCGGACACTGCTGTTCCCCTTCTCACCTAGCAAGGTTGGGTATTAAGAACTCATCTCTTTGTCAATGTGGCCAAGAAGAAGGCAGCTTGGATCACATATTTTTCAATTGTTCTACATCCAAGTTCCCAATATCACTAACACACTTGATTAGATTTAAAATATTTCCTCCTCATAATATCGCCTTCTTCTTCTTCTTTATCAGCCATCTCTCCACTGCTGGATGTAGGCCTCCTCCAATGAACTCCATCCCTCTCTGTCCTGTGCTTCCCCCAGCCAACCCTTTCCCGCAACCGGGATAATATTGTCGACCCATCTTTTTTGTGGTCGCCCTACCGGTCTTTTATTTTCGCACAGTCTCCATTTTAGTATTCTGGGTGTCCACCTGTATCGCCTCCTTACTCAGCCTTAACAAAATTTCAAGTACTTGACAGAATAACATTAAATTGTGATTTCGTTTTCTACTTCCCATTTAAAGACAAAACTTTTTTCCTACCATTTGAATTCTAATTTTAATATTAATTATTATAATTTTTTTGTATTCTACAGTTTGTTGTTCATTTTAATGTAATTAACAAATGCACGATTTTATAACAAACTTGACTCTGACCAATGTTCCTCCATTTGAGGTTACAAGAGCTAATAACAGTAAAAATATAATAATATGTTTTATTGAGATAAATTGTATGTGTCAATAGGAGTACGGAACGAGGACATGGAAGAACGCGACAGCTGTGTCAAATGTGTCAAAACAAGTTGTCAAAGTACATTATGTCAGCCGACACAACAAAAACTTCAAACCGGGATTGCCGTACAAGGTCAAGGTAAGAATACTATGACCTACGTTGTTATTTCAAACTTAAAATGAACATCAACCATACATTGCCCCCAAGTCAAATTGAAAACGCTGTTCGTTTTCGCCAAGCGCTAATTTTTTTTGTATGGGATTTGACGTTTGTTGTTTGTTATTGTAGAAAAAATTTCTACAACAAACGTCAAATCCCATACAAAAAAAATTAGCGCTTGGCGAAAACGAACAGCGTTTCAATTTTACTTGGGGGCTTATTCTTACAATAATAATGTTTATGTTTGCGGACATACTATCTACCAGTATTGAATTCCAGGCCATGCAGGTTGGACAACTTGGGGAGGATAAAAATACAGATAGGATATGCTTTATGTAAATTACATTTCTTTTTATATTCAAGCATATTGTAGTGGCAATCATACTGGATTATTCTAGAGCATTGATCTACAGTATTTTTATATTCAAACATATTGTAGTGGCAATCATACTGGATTATTCTACAGCATTGATCTACAGTATTATTATATTCAAATATATTGTAGTGGCAATCATACTGGATTCTTCTAGAGCATTGATCTACAGTATTATTATATTCAAATATATTGTAGTGGCAATCATACTGGATTCTTCTAGAGCATTGATCTACAGTATTTTTATATTCAAATATATTGTAGTGGCAATCATACTGGATTCTTCTAGAGCATTCATCTACAGTATTTTTATATTCAAATATATTGTAGTGGCAATCATACTGGATTCTTCTAGAGCATTGATCTAAAGTATTTTTATATTCAAATATATTGTAGTGGCAATCATACTGGATTCTTCTAGAGCATTCATCTACAGTATTTTTATATTCAAATATATTGTAGTGGCAATCATACTGGATTCTTCTAGAGCATTCATCTACAGTATTTTTATATTCAAATATATTGTAGTGGCCATCATACTGGATTCTTCTAGAGCATTGATCTAAAGTATTTTTATATTCAAATATATTGTAGTGGCAATCATACTGGATTCTTCTAGAGCATTCATCTACAGTATTTTTATATTCAAATATATTGTAGTGGCAATCATACTGGATTCTTCTAGAGCATTCATCTACAGTATTTTTATATTCAAATATATTGTAGTGGCAATCATACTGGATTCTTCTAGAGCATTCATCTACAGTATTTTTATATTCAAATATATTGTAGTGGCCATCATACTGGATTCTTCTAGAGCATTGATCTAAAGTATTTTTATATTCAAATATATTGTAGTGGCAATCATACTGGATTCTTCTAGAGCATTCATCTACAGTATTTTTATATTCAAACATATTGGATTATTCTAGAGCATTGATCTACAGTATTTTTATATTCAAATATATTGTAGTGGCAATCATACTGGATTCTTCTAGAGCATTGATCTACAGTATTTTTATATTCAAACATATTGTAGTGGCAATCATACTGGATTATTCTACAGCATTGATCTACAGTATTATTATATTCAAATATATTGTAGTGGCAATCATACTGGATTCTTCTAGAGCATTGATCTACAGTATTTTTATATTCAAACATATTGTAGTGGCAATCATACTGGATTATTCTACAGCATTGATCTACAGTATTATTATATTCAAATATATTGTAGTGGCAATCATACTGGATTCTTCTAGAGCATTCATCTACAGTATTTTTATATTCAAATATATTGTAGTGGCAATCATACTGGATTCTTCTAGAGCATTCATCTACAGTATTTTTATATTCAAATATATTGTAGTGGCCATCATACTGGATTCTTCTAGAGCATTGATCTAAAGTATTTTTATATTCAAATATATTGTAGTGGCAATCATACTGGATTCTTCTAGAGCATTCATCTACAGTATTTTTATATTCAAACATATTGGATTATTCTAGAGCATTGATCTACAGTATTTTTATATTCAAATATATTGTAGTGGCAATCATACTGGATTCTTCTAGAGCATTGATCTACAGTATTTTTATATTCAAATATATTGTAGTGGCAATCATACTGGATTCTTCTAGAGCATTCATCTACAGTATTTTTATATTCAAATATATTGTAGTGGCAATCATACTGGATTCTTCTAGAGCATTCATCTAAAGTATTTTTATATTCAAATATATTGTAGTGGCCATCATACTGGATTCTTCTAGAGCATTGATCTAAAGTATTTTTATATTCAAATATATTGTAGTGGCAATCATACTGGATTCTTCTAGAGCATTCATCTACAGTATTTTTATATTCAAACATATTGGATTATTCTAGAGCATTGATCTACAGTATTTTTATATTCAAATATATTGTAGTGGCAATCATACTGGATTCTTCTAGAGCATTGATCTACAGTATTTTTATATTCAAACATATTGTAGTGGCAATCATACTGGATTATTCGACAGCATTGATCTACAGTATTATTATATTCAAATATATTGTAGTGGCAATCATACTGGATTCTTCTAGAGCATTGATCTACAGTATTTTTATATTCAAATATATTGTAGTGGCAATCATACTGGATTATTCTACAGCATTGATCTACAGTATTATTATATTCAAATATATTGTAGTGGCAATCATACTGGATTCTTCTAGAGCATTGATCTACAGTATTTTTATATTCAAATATATTGTAGTGGCAATCATACTGGATTCTTCTAGAGCATTGATCTACAGTATTTTTATATTCAAACATATTGTAGTGGCAATCATACTGGATTATTCTACAGCATTGATCTACAGTATTATTATATTCAAATATATTGTAGTGGCAATCATACTGGATTCTTCTAGAGCATTGATCTACAGTATTTTTATATTCAAACATATTGTAGTGGCAATCATACTGGATTATTCTACAGCATTGATCTACAGTATTATTATATTCAAATATATTGTAGTGGCAATCATACTGGATTCTTCTAGAGCATTGATCTACAGTATTGTTATATTCAAATATATTGTAGTGGCAATCATACTGGATTCTTCTAGAGCATTGATCTACAGTATTTTTATATTCAAACATATTGTAGTGGCAATCATACTGGATTATTCTACAGCATTGATCTACAGTATTATTATATTCAAATATATTGTAGTGGCAATCATACTGGATTCTTCTAGAGCATTGATCTACAGTATTATTATATTCAAATATATTGTAGTGGCAATCATACTGGATTCTTCTAGAGCATTGATCTACAGTATTTTTATATTCAAACATATTGTAGTGGCAATCATACTGGATTATTCTACAGCATTGATCTACAGTATTATTATATTCAAATATATTGTAGTGGCAATCATACTGGATTCTTCTAGAGCATTGATCTACAGTATTATTATATTCAAATATATTGTAGTGGCAATCATACTGGATTCTTCTAGAGCATTGATCTACAGTATTTTTATATTCAAACATATTGTAGTGGCAATCATACTGGATTATTCTACAGCATTGATCTACAGTATTATTATATTCAAATATATTGTAGTGGCAATCATACTGGATTCTTCTAGAGCATTGATCTACAGTATTATTATATTCAAATATATTGTAGTGGCAATCATACTGGATTCTTCTAGAGCATTGATCTACAGTATTTTTATATTCAAACATATTGTAGTGGCAATCATACTGGATTATTCTACAGCATTGATCTACAGTATTATTATATTCAAATATATTGTAGTGGCAATCATACTGGATTCTTCTAGAGCATTGATCTACAGTATTTTTATATTCAAACATATTGTAGTGGCAATCATACTGGATTATTCTACAGCATTGATCTACAGTATTATTATATTCAAATATATTGTAGTGGCAATCATACTGGATTCTTCTAGAGCATTGATCTACAGTATTTTTATATTCAAACATATTGTAGTGGCAATCATACTGGATTATTCTACAGCATTGATCTACAGTATTATTATATTCAAATATATTGTAGTGGCAATCATACTGGATTCTTCTAGAGCATTGATCTACAGTATTTTTATATTCAAACATATTGTAGTGGCAATCATACTGGATTATTCTACAGCATTGATCTACAGTATTATTATATTCAAATATATTGTAGTGGCAATCATACTGGATTCTTCTAGAGCATTGATCTACAGTATTTTTATATTCAAACATATTGTAGTGGCAATCATACTGGATTATTCTACAGCATTGATCTACAGTATTATTATATTCAAATATATTGTAGTGGCAATCATACTGGATTCTTCTAGAGCATTGATCTACAGTATTATTATATTCAAATATATTGTAGTGGCAATCATACTGGATTCTTCTAGAGCATTGATCTACAGTATTTTTATATTCAAACATATTGTAGTGGCAATCATACTGGATTATTCTACAGCATTGATCTACAGTATTATTATATTCAAATATATTGTAGTGGCAATCATACTGGATTCTTCTAGAGCATTGATCTACAGTATTATTATATTCAAATATATTGTAGTGGCAATCATACTGGATTCTTCTAGAGCATTGATCTACAGTATTTTTATATTCAAACATATTGTAGTGGCAATCATACTGGATTATTCTACAGCATTGATCTACTGTATTATTATATTCAAATATATTGTAGTGGCAATCATACTGGATTCTTCTAGAGCATTGATCTACAGTATTATTATATTCAAATATATTGTAGTGGCAATCATACTGGATTCTTCTAGAGCATTGATCTACAGTATTTTTATATTCAAACATATTGTAGTGGCAATCATACTGGATTATTCTACAGCATTGATCTACAGTATTATTATATTCAAATATATTGTAGTGGCAATCATACTGGATTCTTCTAGAGCATTGATCTACAGTATTTTTATATTCAAACATATTGTAGTGGCAATCATACTGGATTATTCTACAGCATTGATCTACAGTATTATTATATTCAAATATATTGTAGTGGCAATCATACTGGATTCTTCTAGAGCATTGATCTACAGTATTTTTATATTCAAACATATTGTAGTGGCAATCATACTGGATTATTCTACAGCATTGATCTACAGTATTATTATATTCAAATATATTGTAGTGGCAATCATACTGGATTCTTCTAGAGCATTGATCTACAGTATTTTTATATTCAAACATATTGTAGTGGCAATCATACTGGATTATTCTACAGCATTGATCTACAGTATTATTATATTCAAATATATTGTAGTGGCAATCATACTGGATTCTTCTAGAGCATTGATCTACAGTATTTTTATATTCAAACATATTGTAGTGGCAATCATACTGGATTATTCTACAGCATTGATCTACAGTATTATTATATTCAAATATATTGTAGTGGCAATCATACTGGATTCTTCTAGAGCATTGATCTACAGTATTTTTATATTCAAACATATTGTAGTGGCAATCATACTGGATTATTCTACAGCATTGATCTACAGTATTATTATATTCAAATATATTGTAGTGGCAATCATACTGGATTCTTCTAGAGCATTGATCTACAGTATTTTTATATTCAAACATATTGTAGTGGCAATCATACTGGATTATTCTACAGCATTGATCTACAGTATTATTATATTCAAATATATTGTAGTGGCAATCATACTGGATTCTTCTAGAGCATTGATCTACAGTATTGTTATATTCAAATATATTGTAGTGGCAATCATACTGGATTCTTCTAGAGCATTGATCTACAGTATTTTTATATTCAAATATATTGTAGTGGCAATCATACTGGATTCTTCTAGAGCATTGATCTACAGTATTTTTATATTCAAACATATTGTAGTGGCAATCATACTGGATTATTCTACAGCATTGATCTACAGTATTATTATATTCAAATATATTGTAGTGGCAATCATACTGGATTCTTCTAGAGCATTGATCTACAGTATTTTTATATTCAAACATATTGTAGTGGCAATCATACTGGATTATTCTACAGCATTGATCTACAGTATTATTATATTCAAATATATTGTAGTGGCAATCATACTGGATTCTTCTAGAGCATTGATCTACAGTATTTTTATATTCAAACATATTGTAGTGGCAATCATACTGGATTATTCTACAGCATTGATCTACAGTATTATTATATTCAAATATATTGTAGTGGCAATCATACTGGATTCTTCTAGAGCATTGATCTACAGTATTTTTATATTCAATTCAAAGATATTGTAGTGGCAAGTCTTTAAAATAATTGGATAGAGCCGATAAAGCGGCATACTTTGATCTTGGTTTCTGTGTAAACGGACCTATTATATGGAATAAATTGCCTTCTGAAGTGCGTGGAGAGCAGAGCTTTGCGGCCTTCAGTAAATTGCTTAAGAGTTCTTTGTTTCGCAGAGCCAACAAATAAGCAAAAGTGCCCTTGGAATGGTCTTTTACCATAAAAAGAAGCTATGAATTTTTTATTATTATAATTTCAGGTCCGCGTAACAGACTGGGGTCACCGGTCAGTGATCAACGCCAAAGTTCAGTTTTGCAGGATCATCGGCGTTCAATCGGAGGAGATTGACAATATGCAAGAGGCTGAAGTGTTGTATGACACTAGGAACATTGTGATTGTAGCAGGAGAAGGCAGCAACTCCAGCGCTGATTATCTGAGAGCCAAGAATCTGATAGACGAATGTGAAACTGCCATTACCGACATCAAGGGATATGTCTCCTTTACATTTACCGTCGGTATGGATCAAAATATAGACTATCTAACTTTGAAAGTAAGTAATTCTTATTTATTTTCTTTATTCAAATCATAACAAAATATAAGAACATACAAAGTTTATACATTATATAATTTACAATATCACCTCCCTTTTAAAAAATAACTAAACTAAAATGTAAAAAAAATAAAAATACATTAAGATTATACCAACTTATACAAAATTAATTATGCATGTATCAAACACAATATTATGTTAGGTAAAGTCTGATTTTTTTAAGAGTGCCAAAGCTCATAGAGTGACCATGGTGTAAAAGAAAAAAATATTATGGGATTTTTTTTATCATTTCATGATATAAAACGGTTGTAACTTTCACATGCATATATCTTCAAAACCTTCAAATCTTTTCATACCTATTCTTACTCCCGGTACCATGCGGCTTTAATGGGTCTATATTATTAGGTATTTTCTGCAAATGTTAATGGGCATCTCCTGGGAAAGTAATATTTAAACAAAATATTTATTTGATACTTTTTATTAGGAAAATAAAATAATACATTATGAAGTAATTAATCCTTATAATAATAAACAGTTACATATTATTTTACAAAATAATAAATTATATTTTACAAAATATTTACATAATAGGTCATTGAGGCAAACACACATACATAAATAATATATCTATGTAACTAATACAAATAAATAATGGACACTTATTCTATACTAAGACGGTGATAACACATGTTTATAATAATAATTATTTATCGATATTAAACAAAAAATAAAATACATAAGTTAGAAATAAAAAATTAAATTCTTAATTTAGAACACATGGTCACCATAAAAGATCAAACGTGCGCTCACTTCGAGAGATAGATACGTACTGTCGGGTTTGTTGATGTTTGTTGTTAAGGACACCAAATGGTGTAAACCAATCAGCAACCACGAGTCTACTAATACATTTACATGCGTAAATACTATGCATTTTTTTTGTTTATGTATAGAATTGGCACTTTAAAAAAATCAGACTTTACATGCATTAAACTCAATATATTGGATGGGATCCATTTCTCACTATCATATTGAATAAAAAGAATTATCAATAATCAGTTTCACACAAGACAATCACAATCACCATCACCATCACCATCACCATCACCATCACCATCACCATCACCATCACCATCACCATCACCATCAAAATTACACAAGTCACAAACAAACACATAATATGTACCTATATCTATATAATTAATAAAATTCAGTCAGTTTTCAATGCTGCAGCCAGGCTCATCACTGGAACCTCCAGGTTTTCTCACATCTTCGCAATCTGCATTGGCTTAAAGTTCCTGAAAGGATTGAATATAAAGTCTGTCTCGTGATCTTCAAAGCACTTCACATTATGGCTCCTACTTACCTCTCCGAACTTTGCATTCCACTATCAATTAACGTTCTGTATCTTCATCCATGGTTGGAAAATTATCTGAAATAAACAGGGTGCACACCACTAATTTCGGCAATCGTGCATTTGCTGTGGCAGGACCAAAGGCATGGAATAAGCTCCCAAATACCCACAGACAGACTGAAAAAATATATATATTTTTTTTCTCAAAACACACCTTTTTCGCAAATCTTACCAGAGCCATAAAGATACATCTTAATCAATTTTTAGCTCCCTTGAGGTGAGATATTCACGAAAACGGTGATATATAAATTATCCAATTTATTATAATTATATTATCTACTAAACTTGCCTTTGAAGGAAAAATTTTTCACCCAAAAAAGAATAATGATGCTGTGCAAATGTCTAATTTTGAATTTGAATTTTTTTTTAATTTATTTTTCACACCCTTATCACAAAGACTATTATGAAGATTACTGCTGCCCAGCTAGGTAACCCTGTTCTAGGGCTAGCAGTTTACAATTTTACCAAGCCAAATATTTGACATATTGGTTTTACATAGTTACATAGAGCGGACACCAGACATCACAACACAACAAATTACAATATTACATAGTTACTTATATCTTAAACACAAAAGTATAAACTGATACAGTAAATTTTGATATATTATTATTCCAATATTATTTCTACCATAATATGCACACCCGTTGTTGTCATTTATGTTATGTAGCAGTTTGCTCTGTGGTCTTCCCAACGTAGTAACAATATTGTTTGACTTGAGTCACAAATCAAATAAAATACAAAATCAAGTTTTCTTCTTTGAAATTAATTTAATAAAAAAGAGAAATGTTTTAAAGTTTATTTGTCTTAAAATAAGATGCAATGTAAAGACAAATCCTCGAACCCTCAATTATAATTATTTTTTAATTCTATTACTTAATTTGTTCAGAAATTAAAGATATAAATTTATTTATGAGTGCCATATTGGGTTTATAATCATATTGGGTTCAATTCTGAAAATGCACTAAAATTTTAATGAAATGTCAAATTTATTCTTTTTATGTATGTTTTCGGTATTCTGAAGATTGAATAGAATAAATGAAATTAAAATGACAAAAGAACATCACTAGTGTATTATAAAATGGATGTAGTAGTGACAGTTCTGGTGAACACATTTTTATATTTGATGACTTTAATGTTACAATAATAATAATGAAGCAAATACTTTGCTATATGCCACTTATTGAGTATAATTAAACACTACTAGTTTCGGGAGTGCACTCCTCCCATCGACAGGTGAATTATAACTAAATAATGTTACTGAGATTCTATGTCTACTAAGTGTGTTGTGTTGATTGGTGGGGTGTAGGATGGGGTAGGGGTTGGGGGTGGGGTAGGGGGGACTTTAATGTTCATTAAAATTTTAATTCGTCTTCAGAATTGAACCCATTAAATAAGTATAGTGCATTGACATAAAACTGATTAGTTTTCTGTAGAAATCCGTTCAATTCTTCTCTATCTTTTCACATTCTCATATATAGACAATAAATATGGAATGCCTTCAGAATGTAGTAACTTGATATTGAGTGCTTGCTTCTTTAATTTTTGACATAGTACCAATACACCACACATCCTCCTACACTTACTCGTTCACAATACACGCAGCCCGGCTGTGGAACCAATTACCCAATCGTATATAAGAGAAGCTCCTAGCTTAATGTACTTCAAGAAGCTTCTCAAGTCACACTTCTTATCCACATACCTATAATTCCTTTATATCCTTCATCCCTTCACAACCCATCCTTTTCCTATTTTTGGACATTATCATTATTATTTTAATTTATGTTTTTTTATATAAAATTTACATTTTTATATTATTTACTTTTTCTTTGTCATGTATACCTATTAGTTTTTATTTTTTATTATATGTATTTTTTGTACTTGCTCGTACTAATGTATTTACTAGTGTGGTTGACTGGTAGAAATTGCCTACGTGCAATAAGTCCCCCACATTATGTGATTTGTTTTGCATAATAAAAGAGTTTTATTATTATTATTATAGTACCTGTTACTAATTTAAAGTAATTTAAAGTGTCTGAGAATTAATTTAAATAAATAATTATTTTTTCAGGTTTTAGTGTTGCAGCATCCGTTCACAGATTTAGAGTCGCCGTCGGATGAGAAACGTTTTGCCGCAGCCTCAATGGTGTTGCGTTCTTGGGATGATCCTGTGCTCACTGCGATGACACACGGCGGAGCCTACATGGAAATTGGATATCCATTGGCTGGCAACACGGAGCTACGTCCCGGCTCTAGACACACATTCCCCGTATTCTTGACAATGAGACATCAAGAGAGGGTTGAACCAATCACGTTGCATTACACAGTCAGTCTATTATTTATTAAACGTGCCTCGTGTCTCTTGTTTTAATTTGGAACATGTCAGATGGGTGGTGGCAGAGTGGTTAGCGTGCTGGGTCAGTAATCCATTGGTCGCGTGCTCGAATCCTGCCACAATCGATTTCGTTCACCTATAGCACAAGCATTTATGCTTAATTTAGGGAATGTATGAAAAAAAATCTCCCAACTCCGATTAGTTATTAATGATTGACAAAGTTTTTATTTTGTAGAATTCCATTATAAATGATGTCTATAATTAAAAGTAAACCACCTTTTGATTCTACATGAATTTTATTATGTGCGATAGACCTATTTCGTCTTGTTGGGGCATTTCCTAGCTTACTATTTATAAATAGTTTAAAAACAATTTGTTTGTGCCAATAAAACTAATCAGAAAAATGTCAGATATCATAAGAAATATGTAATATGTACACAGAACAGAGAAGCTAGTCTACAGTCATTTCATTCGAGTTTCTTCCGTTAGAAAGAGATCTACTTATATATACCCATGTATGCGTAATAACAATGTTGCGTCGTTAGAAAGAAATGCACTCAAGTTTACTTCTATCTTATCTGTGTGTGCGACAAGGATAGATAAATTCTGTAAATTTATATAGTCAGTCTAGTCAACGTGTCTCTCTCGTCTAGTTACAAATAATATTATTTTATTACATCCAATCTTTCGTAAATTATATTATTACTTTTAATTTAGTTTCACAGTACTATTAATTTAGTTTCATAGTACTTATAAACAATAGATTCATGCAATTTTTATTTTTGTAATACTTATTTTTGTTGTATTCCAGTTGATTACTCGTTCTGGCACACTTTTCCGTTGGGGCACATTAGTACAATGTCCTCGGTTAGCTCGCGACGTCCAAAACATCCAAATAGTCTCAGTGCCCGACTTGGAACCCGGCCCCACCGAGTGTCTTAGGACAGACGAGCGCTACGCCAGAGGCTCTGTGTATCGCATGATGCTCTCTGTCAAGATATCGCATCACATGTGCCCCTTCACAACACTGCTGGTCTATTTTGTCAGTCACGATAATGAGCTAGTAGTCGCCAGTAAGAACTTCAGGGTCAGCGAGTGCTTTTATAATAAGGTATGTAGAAAATTTATTTATTTTATTTTATTTAAACCTAACAAACATACAGTCATACAAACAAATATTACAACAAATTCAATTTTAACAATATATCATAGACCAATTTTGTTTGCGGATACTACATTATCTTTTTAAGCTGCACAGTGTAAAACAATTGCTATTTAAAATTTAGCAAGTACACAAAATTCAGAAGAAAAAGGACAAAAAGAGAGAAAAGAAGGTTGTGGCACTCGCAGTCAAAAAGAACAAAGCAGGAATCAGCTACCGTGTAAACCTCTAAGGGTCTCAGAGATGGCATTTTTATATTTTATTTTAGTATGTCTAAAAATATCAACATTATTAAAAAAAACATTATAAATGTTACATGTCCTTTGGATGAATGAATTTTGTACATAGTTAGTTCTGCAGAGATGAAATCTAAAAGTAAGATTTGTTGTAGTACTACGAATGGGACAATTAATTGAAAGACTCCCAACAAGAGACTCAGAGTCTTTATGTGTTGTTGTCAGGTCCTCATGACATTGATGATCACTTGGGAGAAAGCCTCTTAGTCTTGGGCAGTGCAAAACTGCTCCTCGACATACCTCAAACCGATCCACTGACATCCATTTTTCAGAGCAAGGAAAGCCACCCTCCTACACCTCGCAGCCCTTCCCCGCGATGATTAACTTGAGGTTCCCACATGTTCCTGTCACCTCTATAAATATGGATCAGTGGCAGTCCAGCTAGTGCACTGGATTAGTAATCCAGTTAATATGGGTTTGAATCTCAGCAGAGAACAATGACTGGTTTATTTACTGGTCACTTTCATCTAAAAAGACACCATTACATTCATAATGGGGATCGCAGAGGACCCAAACTGTAAAAAGTGTCAACAAAAGGAAGAAGCGAGTGCCCAGTGCTATTGGAATCCAGACACAGACACCTGGGAGCTTTTATGCTAAGACTCAAAGACTTGAAAGGCATCTCAATCTGCATAGCACCTACCCGACGAGAAGTCTGCGGGACTTTAGACTGCCTCAGACTAACCTGGTAGTGTGTATTACAAAGTACATCAATTGTATAATAATTGACCAGAACATGTGCACGAAGCAGCCTTCGCCTTTCCCTGCCTAGGTATTTCTTTAAGATGTTGTGTGCTTCTTTTGTTTTTTGTACCAAAGGTTTTTTAAGATATTGTGTGCTTCTTTTGTTTTTTGTGTCTTTGCTGGATATTGGAATATATTTTCTTGATTGTTGTTGGTTTTATATAAATAATGCTAGGTATGTAAATTATTTTTTTTCTCAACTTGTTTTTATTATTTTTGTTTAAATGACTGAAAACAGTTTTGTTTTTCAGAAAAATACAAGACTAATCCATCAGCGCTCTTAACCTTTTTAAGACGAGCGTCATGTATAGATGCCCACCGGCCACGTGCCTAAACGCCGAGCGTCATCTATACATGCCCTCATGGCTATACACAATTGTGAACCTTCATATCTCAGTAAATTCATACTTGATTGAGACGAAAATTGGATGAATATTACTCCCATATATTTGACTTCAAGACATCTGTCCGTGAATTAACAAATGCATCGATCATCACCGGCGAAATTCACACTCTCCCGCGCTTTGTAAGGACCTAATACGCATGCACGTAGGAGAGAGGGATACTGCGTCAGTTCATTTTGTTGTTTCGCGCTCAACATTCTGCCTTGAATTCGATATTTAACAATACACAATCGGCGCATATTCCTTATCTACATCAAATGCCCGAAGGATCGGAAGGATATCGTTGATGCCATGTACTTTTTTGTATGGAGATTACGATAACATTATTCTTCATTTATCTTATGTTTATATTATGAAGTGTTCAATTTCATTGAGTTTATGTGATCTTTTGTTTATCTTTGATCTTTTTATGATATATTTACATCGTTAGATTTTTTTACTGTTATTATATTCAATTAAAACGAGATTGAAAAAAATCTGTGTGCAAGGCGAAATACTGTCCGTCCGTAGGTAATGCAAGTACTTGTACCTATCCGTCTTGATCAGGTTAAAATAATCTTGAAACTTTAAATGGCGCTTGTAATAATTACAATTATAATATTGTTATTATTAAAAATGTTGATTTATTTTGTGCCAGGTTCATCTGCAATGGATCCCAGACACGGTGGCTCCTTCTTCCAACGCCAGACTTCAGCTGCGTTCTCCCGGTCCCGCTCTCTGTCTGACCTCTGCTACCAGCTCAGCCCTGCAGTCTCCCTTCTCACAACCCCCTCAGGTACATCGGCAGGTGACAGCGCGCCTCATGTCCTTTGTGGAGGCAAGAATCAACCGCACCAAAGAACTAACGGCATCTGATATTTGCTTTAAAGGTATTACAAGTTTGAAAAATGTTATTTGTATGATACTTAAACAAACTTATATATAATTACAAAAATTAATGTACTGCTAGTTGTCGTAGACTTTATTCTTATCGAAAGGTTGACAACATGGTTTCTCAGTTCCCAGGTTTTTTATAATCCCATACAAAACATACATACAAAAACTCAAGTAAAAATCTTCAAACTCATTTACTTGTTACTTAGCAAATTAGGTCTTTAAATATCTTAATTTAACACCATATCAGAACGCTGACTTTTAATTTTGGGAGAAAAATTTCCTGCCACTGAAAAAACTCTTTCTCTCTCTATGGAAGTTGGTTTTACAGATAATTAAACTTTGTAGAACAACTCCAAATTAGGAGTTGGTTTTTTCTGGAGATCTCAAATAATAAAAAATCCTTCATTCATTTTAACAAAAGTCGCATCAAATTTTGAATTTTTGATTTTGATTTTTTCCCGAATGTCTGGAATTCCCAACTAAATTTTTTCAGAATAAGGATTGATAATTTTCCCGGATACAGAAACCTTTTTTGACAATCTCTGAATGAATGTTAATGGAGTACCTCTCTATTTTTTAAACTAAACCACTTTATACTTTGTACGAACAGTCTTTGCTGGCGGCATGTGGTATATTTTAATAAAGAAAAATTGCTGTTAATTTAATACCACTTTATTAATAATTATTCGATACAAATTATCTATATTCAAAATTATAAAAGCACACTTATTAAATCAATTAATCTAGACTGTGTATATATCGGAACGGTTTTTCACAGAATGACGCGACCCACGCCATTCGATCGAATCTTTTGTTTTTCCGGACACCGCCGTCAATTGCCGACGGTCTCCGAGGATATCACAAAATGTGAATTGGTATGGCAAATCCATATACCACACGGCACATGCATCATATCCTACTGCAACCCGAGCACTGCTCGCATGTTTTGACTTGTTTGCATTACATAAGATAAACAGTCTTTTTTATGTTATTTTTATATAAGAAATGGATTTGGATTATCTTTTGGATTTGAATGATGATTCAGGGGTAAGTCATGATATTGATAGTCCTTTAACATGTGAAGCATTTTTGAATGACTCAAAACTGTCTATATTTTGTATGAATATTAGAAGTATCAACAAAAATCTTGATGAAACACTTGTCATCTTGAACTCTATGAGACATTGTTTTGATATTATAGTATTGAGCGAAGCTTGGTTAAAAGAGACAATGACTATACCTAATGTTAATGGTTTCTCCACTTATAATACAAATAAAAGCACTTTTCAAAATGATGGAATTGTCATTTATATCAAAAAAGATATATCAGTGACTGTGGAGGAAGTATCCATTCCTTATGCGAACTGCTTGAAACTTCTACTAAATAATGCAATCAGCTTGATAACTATTTACAGATCTCCATCTCAGGCAAATATAGATACTTTTCTGCAGGCTCTGGATAATTTGCTTTCTTCGGAATCAATGCATCAGAATTTAGTTTTGTGTGGGGATATTAATATAAATATCCTAGATACAGATAGTACAAGAACACAACAATATTTGTCGCTTTTGACATTCTATGGATTAAAATCTGTAATTAATTCACCTACTAGAATTTCACAAACAAATACAAGCTGCATCGATCATATAATGATTAAATCCAAACTCAATCATCAAGGAGCTGTTTACAGGACTAATATTACAGATCACTTTGCCACAGTGTTAAAATATACCAATCTCACTCTAAAAAGAATTCACAAGAAGGAAGATATATACAAAATAATTGTCGATAGTGAAGAGTTGAAAATAAAGTTAAATAGAGAATCTTGGCACTCCGTTTTAAATTCAAATAATGTGAATGAAGCTACTGTTAACTTCATAAAGTGTTTTAAAACTCATATTGATAATTGCTCATCAACGAGAATAACACATATTAATACCAAACACTTAAAACCATGGATTACTTCTGGAATCATCAAATGTCTCAAAAATCGTGATAAACTACATATTAAACAACGAAGGGATCCAAATAATAGAGAACTACTAGCCTACTACAAGCGATATAGAAATTGGTGCACCAAATTAATTAAAATAATAAAGCAATCATACTATAAAGAGAGGCTTAATAAGGCTGATGGTGATACAAAACAACAATGGAAAATTATAAAAGAAGCTGTAAATTTGCAACAAGATACTCCTTCCCTAAAGAAACTTAAAATAAATGATAATATTGTGCTAATGAAAGATAACCCTAACTTATTAACAAATCATGCCAATAACTTTTTTAGTGAAGTAGGTCAAAAATTTGCCAATAATTTGTGTAAATTAAACAAAACTACTGAAGAAGTCCTGGTGAACAACTTCCAACCAGCTTACAGTGATCATTGCTCAAACTTTTATTTTAAACCGACAAATGATGCTGAAGTATCAAAAGTAATAGGTGATCTTAAATCAGGCTTCTCTAGTGGTAGTGACGGCATCAGTTCTATGATTTATAAACAGCATTGCTCAAATTTATCTAAACCTATATCACACCTTGTAAACCTTAGCTTTAAGACTGGTATATTCCCTGATCATTGCAAGAGTGCCAAAGTGATTCCCCTTTTCAAGGGAGGTGACAGTTTAAATATAAATAATTACAGGCCTATATCTCTACTTAATACCTTATCTAAAATAATTGAGAAACTAGCTAAAGTCAGGTTAATATATTACGTTGAATCTAATAAAATTCTTTCAGCTAACCAATTTGGTTTTAGAGAGAACATGGGGACAAGTGATGCTATTCTAAAGTTGATTTCTACGATAGTAAATGCGCTAGATGCGGGTGACAAGGCTATAGCTTTGTTTTTGGATTTATCGAAAGCATTCGATACTGTTTCTCATGGTATCCTTCTCAAAAAACTTAAAGCACTCGGCATTAACGATAAGACCTTGAATTGGTTTAAAACATACCTTTGTGGTAGAACACAATACGTGGAAATTGATGACTATAAAAGTTCGAATAATCAAATTTCATATGGTGTTCCACAAGGCAGTGTTATTGGCCCAATTTTATTCTTAATATACATAAATGATCTGTGTAACTTAAATATTTCTGGCACTATTGTTACTTTTGCGGATGATACCGTGTTAATATTTACTGGCAATTCTTGGGAGGCAACATATTCAAAATGTAATCTTGGATTAAATGTTGTAAAAAATTGGCTTGATCACAATATTTTGACCTTAAATTCAAGCAAAACTAAATATATTACTTTTAGTATTTCTTCCAAAAGCCAACCTTCAATTCAAAAACCTGTAATAATACATAATTGTTCTCATACTTGCACTTGTGAATCCTTAGAAAGAGTGGACAGTATCAGGTATCTTGGTGTAAAAGTTGACAAATTTTTGAAATGGAATGAACACATACTTCTTATATCTAACAAAATTAGAAGATTAACATATATACTCAAAGATCTTCGATATATTTTGGATAAAGATAAACTGAAAACTGTATATTTCTCTTTTGTTCAGTCTTTGCTGTCATATGGCATAGTATGCTGGGGGGGTTGTTACAGAACAAATTTAGAACCACTAAATATAGCACAAAAATTGATCCTGAAGGTCATGTATAGAAAAAAATTTGTATATCCATCTGAACTATTATATAATGAGTGTAAAGTTATGAATGCTAGGGAGCTTTACATTTTGAAAGCACTGTGTAAATTTTACAGCTGCATTGATTTGGCACAGAGAACTCAGCAGGTGCGTTTCACTAGACTGGGAGCTTCTCTAAATTATCAGCCGATAATTGTTAAATCAACATTTGGACAGAGAAATTATTTTTATCATGCACCATTACTGTTTAACTTCCTTCCAAATAATATAAAAGCATTGAAAACGCTTGCTTTGTTCAAGAGCAATGTCAAGCAGCACATCTTAATTAAAACCTCTCCCATCAATTCATTTTTATTTTAATATTTTTATTTTTTTGGTAGCCTTTGAAGTATATGGTCACCCTATACATGTCATGTTCTTTTGTGTTAGTTGTCTGTGTGTTGGGTGCATAGATATTATTGTCACAATTATCTTCCTTGTGCCCAACTGCAGACAACATTGTAACATAGTATTTGTTAAAAATATTTTTTTTGACTTAGTGTTTGTTAATGTTTTTGTTTGTTTTGTTATTCAATATTCAAAAATTATAATATTGTTCTTATTTCACTCGTTGTTGTAAAGTCGCTCATCTCGATACAGGTTCAACCCTAGTGAGATGATTGACTGTAATGTTTTTATGTTCCATTATAATTGTTGACAAAAAAAAAAAAAAAAACAAACGATCTGTGATCGCCAGTTACCACTTGACGCTTATAGAGGTTTATGAAAATCGTTTCTTCTATTTCAACTTATTTACAAAAAAAAAATTGTATGTATCTCATTTACAAAGTTGTGATAAATGTTTACCCATATCATGGATGGTTTTGATTCCGCCTGTTGACCAGACTTGCCCCCCTGATTTTTTAGTTCTATTTTTGTGAAAAAAGCCCGAGCATGAATTGGTTAATGTTTTGACAGATGAAATCATACATGGAAAATTTATGTACATATCTTTTACACATGATGGTAAAAATTTTAAATAAATATTAAGACTTTAGTAAAATGGTCTCTTTGCAGAAAAGGCTGGTGATGCACTGGATAATTCTTCCGTAAAGGTATTGGAGAATACAATCAAGACATTTTTGAACTCTGGCATGGAGATATTGTCGGATGTGGTCCCCCATCGAGCTGAGTGTCCTCAGGAGAGTTCAGAGCAGACACAGATGCCAGCGGAGCTTGTCTCGCAGGAAAACCATCCCAAGGAGAGGTCCTTCTTTCCAGAAACGTGGCTGTGGAACATACATTTGATGGATTCCAGAGGTAATTCTAATAATATACTATGCAAAAAAAAGATTTTTTACATAAAATATGGCTGACTTATTGCCTGTAGGCAATTTCTGCCATTCAAACACACTAGTAAATACATTAGTAACAACTAATAAAAATGAGTGGGTTGTGGCCAACGCTAAACTCTCCTCTACACAATGAAGCTTCCCTGCTAATATTACACTCTAATATCAATATGAAATCAAATAACTAAACATTGCCAAACATAAAAAATTCTCTTGTTATATATATATTTTTCATACAAAAATCTATTATTATGAACTTAATTTTTCAAA
Source organism: Molanna angustata (assembly GCA_963576475.1). NCBI lineage: Eukaryota > Metazoa > Arthropoda > Insecta > Trichoptera > Molannidae > Molanna > Molanna angustata. Next base: position 2,357,405 of record OY754978.1, on the reverse strand, counting down.
CGGTTGTATTGTTTTTCTTTTAACGTTGACCAACTTTGAATGAAGTTTTTTGAAGATTATTGATATTGTATAAATAGTTTAACCAAAATTAAAATATCTCAAATTTCCAGGTCGTGAGAGCATTTTTTCAGTATTAACAGATGAAATCATAGAGAAACATTGAGAAAAAATGAACCGTTGTCTATGGAAAACTAATCAGCTCTAAGTTTATGTACTTCACACGTATGGTATCAATATTCAGTTCATCGGCCTTTTAGTTTGACCTGTACAGAGGAGACAAATTTTCATATTTGTTTACGACATACACACAAAAACATCACAACGAAACTCAAAGTATGCACTCTCTGCATGATACCCAAATACGCTTAAAAATTGTGAAATCATGACTCTCCACTATTCCATAGTAGTAGATAGTAAAGATTGATACAAATCATTAATAAATAAAAAAGAATTACTATAATATTAGAAATTTCATAATTTGTATTGATAAGGGAAGTCAAAAGGATTAATTGGTGTGAACATTGTGCAAGCCCTTCAAGTGATCACATAAACCAACTTATGACAGGTCAAAAATTACCGATTCTCCTATAAATATATATTCGTCTCTATTGAGATATAAAGTTTGTCAATAAATATAGATACCTAATTTTATTTTTGATCAGGTGTTTTAGACGTAAGTGCTACTACACCAGACACAATCACCCAATGGGATAGTGAGGTGTACTGCCTGAGTAGATCTGGTATAGCCGTGCCTTCCGTCCAAGAGTCTGGAGTACTGAAGGTCATGCAGCCGTTCTTTGTGGAACTCGTCACACCTAAGGTCATCAAGAGAAGTGAAGAAGCTCACATGCATTATAAGATATTCAACTACATGGATCAGGATATACCGGTGAGATTTTTAAAATGAGTCAGTTGTAGCTTATGAACTAAACAACTAATCATAATTTTTAAAATGCAATGCATTTATTTTAAAATGCAATACATTTAGAATATTTTATAGTTGTTTTCCCCGTCGGAAGTCAATGAGGGAATCATGAATGTGCCATAATATGTCTGATATAACTAGTTTTGTTTTGTGTTTTTGTTTATTGTTTGATATATTTTTGTTTGGATTCATATAAATCATGTTGCTATATAAAATACGCATTTTCATGGAAACTGTATTAAATACAATGAAAATATTGTATATAGATGTATTGATGTGATTGTGAAATATTCCACCTCGGTACAGGCAAAGCCTAGTGAGGTGGATATATAATATGTAAATATTGTATATAAATGTATTGATGTGATTGTGAAATATTCCACCTCGGTACAGGCAAAGCCTAGTGAGGTGGATATATAATAATATGTAAATATTGTATATAAATGTATTGATGTGATTGTGAAATATTCCACCTCGGTACAGGCAAAGCCTAGTGAGGTGGATATATAATATGTAAATATTGTATATAAATGTATTGATGTGATTGTGAAATATTCCATCTCGGTACAGGCAAAGCCTAATGAGGTGGATATATAATAATATGTAAATATTGTATATAAATGTATTGATGTGATTGTGAAATATTCCACCTCGGTACAGGCAAAGCCTAGTGAGGTGGATATATAATAATATGTAAATATTGTATATAAATGTATTGATGTGATTGTGAAATATTCCACCTCGGTACAGGCAAAGCCTAGTGAGGTGGATATATAATATGTAAATATTGTATATAAATGTATTGATGTGATTGTGAAATATTCCATCTCGGTACAGGCAAAGCCTAATGAGGTGGATATATAATAATATGTAAATATTGTATATAAATGTATTGATGTGATTGTGAAATATTCCACCTCGGTACAGGCAAAGCCTAGTGAGGTGGATATATAATAATATGTAAATATTGTATATAAATGTATTGATGTGATTGTGAAATATTCCACCTCGGTACAGGCAAAGCCTAGTGAGGTGGATATATAATAATATGTAAATATTGTATATAAATGTATTGATGTGATTGTGAAATATTCCACCTCGGTACAGGCAAAGCCTAGTGAGGTGGATATATAATAATATGTAAATATTGTATATAAATGTATTGATGTGATTGTGAAATATTCCACCTCGGTACAGGCAAAGCCTAGTGAGGTGGATATATAATAATATGTAAATATTGTATATAAATGTATTGATGTGATTGTGAAATATTCCACCTCGGTACAGGCAAAGCCTAGTGAGGTGGATATATAATAATATGTAAATATTGTATATAAATGTATTGATGTGATTGTGAAATATTCCACCTCGGTACAGGCAAAGCCTAGTGAGGTGGATATATAATAATATGTAAATATTGTATATAAATGTATTGATGTGATTGTGAAATATTCCACCTCGGTACAGGCAAAGCCTAGTGAGGTGGATATATAATAATATGTAAATATTGTATATAAATGTATTGATGTGATTGTGAAATATTCCACCTCGGTACAGGCAAAGCCTAGTGAGGTGGATATATAATAATATGTAAATATTGTATATAAATGTATTGATGTGATTGTGAAATATTCCACCTCGGTACAGGCAAAGCCTAGTGAGGTGGATATATAATAATATGTAAATATTGTATATAAATGTATTGATGTGATTGTGAAATATTCCACCTCGGTACAGGCAAAGCCTAGTGAGGTGGATATATAATAATATGTAAATATTGTATATAAATGTATTGATGTGATTGTGAAATATTCCATCTCGGTACAGGCAAAGCCTAATGAGGTGGATATATAATAATATGTAAATATTGTATATAAATGTATTGATGTGATTGTGAAATATTCCACCTCGGTACAGGCAAAGCCTAGTGAGGTGGATATATAATAATATGTAAATATTGTATATAAATGTATTGATGTGATTGTGAAATATTCCACCTCGGTACAGGCAAAGCCTAGTGAGGTGGATATATAATAATATGTAAATATTGTATATAAATGTATTGATGTGATTGTGAAATATTCCACCTCGGTACAGGCAAAGCCTAGTGAGGTGGATATATAATAATATGTAAATATTGTATATAAATGTATTGATGTGATTGTGAAATATTCCACCTCGGTACAGGCAAAGCCTAGTGAGGTGGATATATAATAATATGTAAATATTGTATATAAATGTATTGATGTGATTGTGAAATATTCCACCTCGGTACAGGCAAAGCCTAGTGAGGTGGATATATAATAATATGTAAATATTGTATATAAATGTATTGATGTGATTGTGAAATATTCCACCTCGGTACAGGCAAAGCCTAGTGAGGTGGATATATAATAATATGTAAATATTGTATATAAATGTATTGATGTGATTGTGAAATATTCCACCTCGGTACAGGCAAAGCCTAGTGAGGTGGATATATAATATGTAAATATTGTATATAAATGTATTGATGTGATTGTGAAATATTCCATCTCGGTACAGGCAAAGCCTAATGAGGTGGATATATAATAATATGTAAATATTGTATATAAATGTATTGATGTGATTGTGAAATATTCCACCTCGGTACAGGCAAAGCCTAGTGAGGTGGATATATAATAATATGTAAATATTGTATATAAATGTATTGATGTGATTGTGAAATATTCCACCTCGGTACAGGCAAAGCCTAGTGAGGTGGATATATAATAATATGTAAATATTGTATATAAATGTATTGATGTGATTGTGAAATATTCCACCTCGGTACAGGCAAAGCCTAGTGAGGTGGATATATAATAATATGTAAATATTGTATATAAATGTATTGATGTGATTGTGAAATATTCCATCTCGGTACAGGCAAAGCCTAATGAGGTGGATATATAATAATATGTAAATATTGTATATAAATGTATTGATGTGATTGTGAAATATTCCACCTCGGTACAGGCAAAGCCTAGTGAGGTGGATATATAATAATATGTAAATATTGTATATAAATGTATTGATGTGATTGTGAAATATTCCACCTCGGTACAGGCAAAGCCTAGTGAGGTGGATATATAATAATATGTAAATATTGTATATAAATGTATTGATGTGATTGTGAAATATTCCACCTCGGTACAGGCAAAGCCTAGTGAGGTGGATATATAATAATATGTAAATATTGTATATAAATGTATTGATGTGATTGTGAAATATTCCACCTCGGTACAGGCAAAGCCTAGTGAGGTGGATATATAATAATATGTAAATATTGTATATAAATGTATTGATGTGATTGTGAAATATTCCACCTCGGTACAGGCAAAGCCTAGTGAGGTGGATATATAATAATATGTAAATATTGTATATAAATGTATTGATGTGATTGTGAAATATTCCACCTCGGTACAGGCAAAGCCTAGTGAGGTGGATATATAATAATATGTAAATATTGTATATAAATGTATTGATGTGATTGTGAAATATTCCACCTCGGTACAGGCAAAGCCTAGTGAGGTGGATATATAATAATATGTAAATATTGTATATAAATGTATTGATGTGATTGTGAAATATTCCACCTCGGTACAGGCAAAGCCTAGTGAGGTGGATATATAATAATATGTAAATATTGTATATAAATGTATTGATGTGATTGTGAAATATTCCACCTCGGTACAGGCAAAGCCTAGTGAGGTGGATATATAATAATATGTAAATATTGTATATAAATGTATTGATGTGATTGTGAAATATTCCATCTCGGTACAGGCAAAGCCTAATGAGGTGGATATATAATAATATGTAAATATTGTATATAAATGTATTGATGTGATTGTGAAATATTCCACCTCGGTACAGGCAAAGCCTAGTGAGGTGGATATATAATAATATGTAAATATTGTATATAAATGTATTGATGTGATTGTGAAATATTCCACCTCGGTACAGGCAAAGCCTAGTGAGGTGGATATATAATAATATGTAAATATTGTATATAAATGTATTGATGTGATTGTGAAATATTCCACCTCGGTACCTACAGACAAAGCCTAGTGAGGTGGATTTATAATAATATGTAAAAAATGATTTTGTTAATTTTTATTAATTAATAAATAAATATTATTATATTATATGTACACGAGTGTCATTGTTCTATCAACATTTAAATGGTAAAAATCATATCAGGGGAGGCAAGTCCGGTCAAACAGTGAAATCAAAACCCTTTTGAATACTCATATCATGGATATAATTATCATATTATGGAGTTCTTTAATATCTTAAGATGTTATAGAACTCTATATCGCTCATTTGCGAGAACAATGACATGAGTTGAATATTCCGATTTTTGAGTTAATAATGCAGAAATGTTGTCAATATTCATGTCGTCTCCAATTCTCAGTACAATATCTCTATAAGTGCGAGAGAAATAGCACATGTGTCTTTTTCACTGTCATATATTCTTCTTCTTCTTCTTCTTCGATGGCGCTACAGCCCAAGTCGAGCCTTGGCCTCCTTCAACTTCTGCCTCCAACCCCGTCTGTCCTCAGCTGCCGTCCTCCAGTTTGTAATGCTTAGGAGCTGTACCGCATCCCTCCTCACCTCGTCCTGCCATCGCAACCTGGGTCTTCCTATCTTCCTTTTTCCTCCTGGATGATCAGTCATAATTCTCTTGGGAATTCGCATATTTGGCATTCTCTGAACATGTCCAGCCCATCTCAATCTCGATAATCTTATATATGTTGAAATACTGGGTGTTTCATATATTCCTGTCATATATTCACTGTAATATTTATGAACACAATGTTTCTGCATTATTTAACTCAAAAATCGGATTTTTCGACTTATGTCGTTCTTGCAAACGAGCGATCCAAAACCATGATTACCCATATCCATGATATGGGTAATCATGATAGTTTTGATTTCACCTTGTAACCAGACTTTTGCCCCTCAGGTATCTCTGGAGTTGGACATATCGCCGAGTGCCGCTGCCACCATCACCAGCCACTCCCTGGGTCAGCTGATCAACCGTGTGGCGTGCGTGAGGCGTGGCTCATCCCTGGTGAACCACTTCACTCTCAAGGGACACCAGCTGAGGAGTATCAACGTCACAGTAGCCGTGCAGGTCGTCAACAACATGAACCATTATTGCAACTCTAACGTCACCACTGAATACGACATCAGGTATAAATTATAAATATTGTCTCTATTGTGTCTATTAAATAATGTGACTCAAAAGAAAGTTTATATTTGTATTCAGAGCGTTATGTGGAGATGTTTTTTGTTTTTTTTTGCGGGTAGCAGTTTTTAAGGAGAACACACTTAGGCCAATTGGCCCTTTGTGATACCACATTGGGGCTGTCCTCCCACTCACTCATCCCCCTTGAACCAGTCTGAGTGGCTAATGAATGTCATAATGTCTCCGATGTCGGCCGACGCTATGTCAATTAAATCATCATAGAAGAAACTTCCCAAGGAGCTTCTTTTTATTCTAGAGAGAGCAGGAAGTGACAGAGGAAGTGGACCACCATCTCCTCCTTTTCCTTGTTCTGACATGCTCTGCAGTAATCGTATGCTTCCAGTCCTAGCCTTTTGGCATGCTTTCCTATACCCAGTGTCTCGTTAATACAGATATGACTCTGGCAAGTGAGTCTCTTCTAAACGAGAGTATTTCTCTGGTTCTTCTGAGATCATATTTTGGCCACGTTTGGCAATGGAGCATGTGCTTTCCTCAGACCACCTCTGGTTAGTATAAGCAGTCGTTTTCTCACTGACCTGGAGTTTACATGTTGCCATGGGGATATTATCTAGAGATAACAGGGTACCTGCTCTGGCAAGTTGGTCTGTCCTACAATTCCCCACTATATTACTGTGACCCAGCACCCACACGATATGTAGATTGAACCGCTCCGCTGCCCCATTTAAGATGCTGCGGCAGTTTAGGGCCACTCTAGAAGTTGTACTTACACCTTTTAAGGCTTTAATAGCCGCTTGGCTGTCTGTGAAAATAAGGACAATTATGTTTGACACTTTATTTATTTTTAATCTTTTTGTACATATAATAAGTACACTGGCGGGCTTATTGTCTAATGGCAATTTCTTCCAATCAACCAGAGTAAATGTGTAATATAAAACAATGTGTACTATGGCAATTAGTGAATCACATTACAAAATAAATAAAGATAGCAGAAGAAAAGTAATAAAAAAAAGAATAAAAAGAACACAAAAACAAAGAGGATAGCATAAAAGAACAAATCATAGCAATGATAGGAAGACTGAGGGATAAGGAAAGGAAGAGGAGAGGAAGATGTAATCAGGTGTTGTCAGATAAATATTGGGGCATAAATTTAAGCTGGGAAAGAGAACCAGACAGCAGAAATACCCAGACGAATAGGGATGAATAGCTATTATAATAATAATAATAGCTTACAATAAAATAAAACATGTCTTTGAGAATAATGAGGTTCCAATATGCTTAAAAAGAAAAACTTTTGAAATGTGCATACCTACTGCCGGTGGTGACATATGGGCTAGAGACAATGACTCTCACCAAAAGAAACTCTGAAAGACTGAAATGCACCCAGCGATCCATGGAAAGGTCCATGCTCGGAGTAAGTCTGGGAAACAGAATCTGAAATGAAGAAACAAGGCATCGGACCCGAGTAATGGACTTCATGGATCACATAGCGAAGCTCTAATGGCAGTGGGCAGGGCATGTCACAAGATAAGATGCTGAGCGCTTGGCACAAAAATCCTTAAATGGAGACCATGGGCAAATAGAAGAGGCATCAGCAGGCCCCAAAAAAGATGGACCGATGATATTGTCAGGACAGCGGAGAGAAAATGGATGGCATCAAATAAACAAAGATGGAAGGAAATGGAAGAGACCTATCTCCAACAGTGGAGGGAAGAAGACTGATGAAGAAGAAGAACTTGACTATAAATAATCCAAAACTTAGTTTCGGCAAACAAAAAATTGGCTAAACGTCAGTCAAGTTGCAAATAGTAATTTAGGCCCAAATAGTTTTTTTATGTTTTTTTTTTTATTTTTTTATTTTAGAGACAAGGTATTGAAGACTGTGTCTGTGGAGCCAGAAGGATATCCTATAGAAAATCATAAATCTGCTCTACTATGCGTTAACGGTGAGACAAATATATTTTTATTTTATTATTTTATATATATGTATCAAACCTATATAAAACTGAATGCTAATTTAAATTAAGTAGGTACATTATAAACAAAAAAAAACACGGTCTTCTGATTAATCCCACTATATCAAATTCAATACTGATTGGAGGTCATCGTCTGTATCTTAGAACTACACAATCGACTATTTTACCGAAAGATCTTCCCGACAATGTAATCATATCTTTTTCTTCAGACGTCAGAAACCTTGGTCTGATCATGAATTGTAACCTCTCATGGTTAGATCATGTAAAGGGAGTAAGCCAACGGATTTTCGATCTTTCCATGGACTAAACCGCCTTACATACTATCTTTCTCAAAATATCAAAATTACTCTTACACAGCAACTGATGTTACCTCTACTCGGCTGCGCAGACGTAGCTTACCTAGACGCTACTGAGGATCAACTTGACAAACTTGAGAGACTGCAAAATGTCTGCATACAATATGTGTTTGGACTTAAAATGTTTGATCGCGTGTCTGAATGCAGGAAACAATTGAAGAGGCTCAAAATCCGATATCGAAGAAATTCCCATGTTCTTTCTTTACTTTATCAGACACTTAAGAACCCTCTCACACCTAAGTACCTCAAGGAGAAATTGCCCATCTTTCACCTCATGGCCTAAATTAACGATCTCAATACCAAAGTACTCTCTCAATACCAATACACCACACATCCTCCTACACTTACTCGTTCACAATACACGCAGCCCGGCTGTGGAACCAACTACCCAATGGTATAAGAGAAGCTCCTAGCTTAATGTACTTCAAGAAGATTCTCAAGTCACACTTCTTATCCACATACCTTTAATTCCAAATATGATAATTAGATGGGTCGGTGGCAGAGCGGTTAGCGCGCTGGATCGCGATCGCATTCCAGTGATCGCGAGTTCGAATCCTGCCTCGACCGATTTTATTTTATTTTATTTTATTTTATTTTATTTTAAACAAAGTATACAAACAATAACTGGACAAAATATACAGGTGATACAAATATTAAAAAAAAAAATTAGCATGCCCAGCATCACTTACATGTATACATTATTACCATTTATATATTTATGTAGTGTAGGAGAAAAAAAGAAAACAGTTATAATCAGATATGTGACATGTGAGTGGGGAGTGTGTGTGTGTGTGTGTGAGTATGTGTATGTGTGGGTGTGTGTGGGAGTGTATGAGGATGTGTGTGAACCTTTATGTGATGAACCCAACTTGAGTATCAGCAGAGTATCTAGGATTATATTAGAGTACTTAATAATCTATTCTTTATCATAATCAATGGGGAGTTAAAAAGGTCTGCATCACTAATGTTGGAGTTATAAAAATGGGAAGTGCGGTATATGAAAGAATTCTGTCTGGCATTAGTGTTACAAATGGGGAGGTAAAGTAGGTCAGTCAGTCATTTCGTTCACCTATAGCACAAGCATTTATTTGCTTATTTTAGGGAACGTAGGAAGATGTATATGTACTTGTTTAACAAGGACATATTCATTTTTATTTAAAAAAAAAAAAAAATCCTTTATCCTTCATCCCTTCCCTTCCCATCCCATCCTTTTCCTATTTTTGGTCATTATCATTATTATTTTAAATTGTGTTTTGCAGTTACAAAGAGATGAAGAGACTGACGGACGATAGAGTTAAGTGAAAAGATCGAGTGTTTGGTGCAGACCAATCCTAGGATTGTGACCCAGAAGAAGAAGATATAAAATTTTGAATTTTTTTGTTCTTTTTCATTACTAGTGCCACCAGTGTGGTTGACTGGTAGAAATTGCCTACAGGCAATAAGTCTGCCACATAACGTGAAAAAACTTTTTTGCGTAGTAAAGGAATTTTTATATTATTATTATAAAACTGATCTTAGTTATATTTGTTGACCCTGGAAAAAATGAATGAAGAATTCCTGATGAAAAAAATATACAAATCTGACAGAAATGGAATATGAGGTCGGGGGCGCATAAGAAATGGATTGTACAACCATGTGAACGATATTCTGAAAGATGGAAACGTAAGAATCGTGATCAACAGATGAACATGTATAAGACGATACATTAATGTGTGTCAAGATAGAACGTGTTTTAAATGAGTAAGGCGAAAAGTTTACGGCTTTCCAAGTCTCTCTTTAGTTCAATTGAATTCTTATTTACAGATCACAGCAACCACAGCGAGTTGTCGTGGAATATGGAAAGAGTGGAATGTGTGGATCAGTCAGAGAACTGGATGGTGTCGATAGTTGGAGACATCACGGGACCAATGCCATTGGTAGGTATGGACTTTTGGACTTTTCCTATTTACTCAGTTAATGACATTAACTCACCATAGCAAATTCCCTCTATTAGCTGGCGACATACACAGATGAATTTCGCATTAATTACTATTTTGACGTTAACATTGTTAGCGGTACTAAAATGGATCGAGAATCTTATTTAGAACCTTCTAGGAGTAATTTACATACAATCATTCATAAACTAATTATGTTAATTAAATTTTGTAAGATTTCATTGAATTTCCGGTACATCCAGTAAATATCATGTTGTTATTCTATGCATGTTGTATCATATTTTGTAATGGCTGCCTTTCCTGGATCTATTAACTGTAGGTACATACATTCCCATAATATGCTATATGACAGATAATGTATTTATTTTCACTATTTAATCAGGTATCATAATATTATGATGCATAAATTTCTCTTCACTTTCGAAGATTACTAAGACAACGAATTGTCATAATATCTATAAAAAAATATTCCAACTCATTGCTACCAACATAAAAATGCTGAAATTATTGCCATTCACGAGAAAAAGTACTTTTTTATAGAGCTGCATCCACATTTTTTTCAAGTACGCTTTCTCGAATGAGACGGCGTATATATTTTACATTTAATACGGATTTTCAAGCATGAATTTGGGACTTAGAGTTCTGTGATTAACATTGATAAATTGAAGATGGACATGGGAGGCTAGAATATAAGAAGTGTTATTTTGAAGTCATTTACCACTGTTGAATTTGTTATATTTTAACAAACCTGGATTGAGGAAATCATATGAATAACACGCACCTTTTCTTAATGGATATGTTTGAATGTTGTTCAACAGAATTTGGATAGTTTGATCAGCATACCAATGGGCTGTGGAGAACAGAACATGGCGCTGCTGGCATACAACATTCAGGCCATGGAATATGCTATGGCAGGGAAGAGGTTACCAAGTGATGTCAAGGAGAAGACTCTACAACACTTCTCTATTGGTTTGTTTCATGTTTTCTCTTAAACGACTCAAAATGTTTTTAGTTTAGGAATACTATATTTTTATACAATCTTTTCTCTTGAATGAAATAGCTGGTGTTCTATATTAGAAACAATTACAATTGTTTGTCCTAGATTAGAAACAATTATGAGTACAATGGTTTGTGCTAGATTAGGAACAATTACAATTGTTTGTGCTAGATATGAAACTATTACAATTGTTTGTGCTAGATTAGAAACAATTACAATTGTCTGTCCTAGATTAGAAACAATTACGAGTACAATGGTTTGTGCTAGATTAGGAACAATTACAATTGTTTGTGCTAGATATGAAACTATTACAATTGTTTGTGCTAGATTAGAAACAATTACAATTGTTTGTCCTAGATTAGAAACAATTACGAGTACAATGGTTTGTGCTAGATTAGGAACAATTACAATTGTTTGTGCTAGATATGAAACTATTACAATTGTTTGTGCTAGATTAGAAACAATTACAATTGTTTGTGCTAGATATGAAACTATTACAATTGTTTTGTGCTAGATTAGAAACATTTTTAATTGTTTGTGCTAAATTAGAAACAATTTCTGTTAAAAATTTGTCAGTTTGATAGTTTTTAAATTGTCAATGATAACGGTATTTAATTGTAGAACTCTTATCAGCTGCTACTCAACTGGTAAATTCTACACCTTAGCGTTTTTGGTTAGGTCTAGACCGTTTTGGCCTAGTCAGCCAAAGTTAATTTTTAAGTTCTTAATCACTTAATGAGATAGAAAAGTAGCACAAGTTGTACATTTCAGGATATCAGAGGCAGTTGAGGTTCCGTCATGCTTCCGGAGCTTTCTCTGCGTTTGGACCCCAGGACCCATCACCGTCCACGTGGCTTACGGCATTCTGCGCTCGTCACATCCGCCTTCTGTCAACGCACTGGGAGGGTGCGGGGAGTCAGGGTGTGGTTACATCCGCAGTTTCCTGGCTGCTGGAACAGCAGATGGAGAATGGATGCTTCAGGAACATAGGACAGGTCTTCCATAGAGAAATGAAGGTATATCTATGATATTTTCAGAATTAAATTTATCTTTATTTAATAAATAAATTACTTAGTTAATTATCACTAATGAGTTATTTGATTCCAATGATTTCATAGTGACTGCTTCTTCCTCAGTCGTCATCTATCTTGAGGAAGAAGCAGTAGCGTCCAATTTGATCATAAGATTTTATTTATCATAATTTAATATTGTAGCAATTTTAATTTTTCAATATTTTTAATATCTTGACAAGCTTCCAAAGGAAAAGTGGATTTTTACATTTTTTACTATTACCAGTATTTTATTGAATGTGGTCTGATTCATGTCATCACTTTCATGTGCTCAAATATTGGATAGAGAAATATTAAAAAAATATATTTTAATAATTTATATACAGGGTGTCCCAAAAAGTATGGATAATCGGTAAACCAGGGATAGAGGACCCCTAGGGCTATCCAAAAACCTCAATATATGTTCTACGATTTTTTGTCGTTTTCGAGTTATAATTTTTTTTCGAATTTTTTCGAAAAACTCCGACTGTCACGACATAATTGGTCACAGAGACGCTATTTATTGAGATACACCCTTCATTATTTTTTTCAAAATTCTTGAATAGTGTGCGTTTTAGTTGTAATAATTTTCTTTATCCAATCTGATACCATATCTTAAAAAAAAATGTTGTATCTCAAAAAAAGTCAAATCAGAAAATTGACAAAAATGTTTGAGGGCGATTTAAAAATAGAAGGTCACATAAAAAAAAATTCCCAAACATTTTTTAAAAACTTTCTTATTTTATCTAGTATCTACCCTGTAAATTTCATTTTCCTATTCCTACGGGATCATACTTAAAAACGGTTTGAAAGTACGAGAGGTAGATTCTTACGTAGTGACATTTTGTTACATTAAATTTATTATTCTAATACATGTATTACTCGTAGAATAATAAATGATTATTTTTGTATGGAAATGTATGTATTTCATTACGTGAGATATCGCCATCTCGTATTTTAAAACCGTTTTTAAGTATGATCCCGTAGGAATTGGAAAATGAAATTTACAGAGTAGATACAAGATGAAATAAGGAAGTTTTTGAAAAATGTTTGGGAAAATTTTTTTATGTGACCTACTATTTTTAAATCGACCTCAAACATTTTTGTTAATTTTCTGATTTGACTATTTTTGAGATACAACATTTTTTTTTAAAGATATTATATTAAATTGGATATAACAAATTATTACATCTAAAACATACACTATTCAACAATTTTGAAAAAAATAATGAAGGGTGTATCTCAATAAATAGCGTCTCTGTGACCAATTATGTCGTGACAGTCGGAGTTTTTCAAAAAAAATCGAAAATAAATTATAACTCGAAAACGACAAAAAATCGTAGAACATACATTGAGGTTTTTAGATAGACCTAGGGGTCCTCTATCCCTGGTTTACCGATTATCCATACTTTTTGGGACACCCTGTATATACAAAATAATAAATTTATGTAGAAGAAAAATAATATCTCACATTGTTTAACAATACCCATTCTGTTTAACAATACCCGTGTCTTGGTGAACGGGTATACATACATATGTCGTGCTTACCTTAATACGGTAATGCACACCCGCCCGCCTGTCGATGGTACCCTACATTGAGGGATATGCTGTGATAATATGAATGAATTAATGAATGAATGAACAAATAAAAAAATTAAATTGCAGGGTGGCCTTCGCAGTGGAATATCCAACATTGCTCTCACTGCCTACGTCGTTATATCGCTCATTGACTCCAACATACCGGACCTCAAGGTCTCCGTCATACAGAACGCAGCCTTCTGCTTGGCAGCTCTCAAATACAACCATCATCAGGGCAACACTCGTTCTGCGTCCGACCAGGATCCGGACAACATGTACGCCTTTACGCTTGCGACACTCGCCCAAATCAAGATAGAAAAGTTCCTCAAGGCTGTTGCTGACAACAAAAATGAGGTCTACGAACAAAAAAGGAACCTCGTGAAAAGAGAGATCAGCGTGGAATACGACGACCACGACTCGCAGGAAGGCGATTTCAATCAATTTATAGACACTTTCGACCTAGACAATGAATACGAAAACGTTTCCAGAGATTACGAGACAGACAATGTACTTACGGTGCCCCTCTTCAACATCTTCAACAAAGACGAGGAATCGGAAGATAAGAATCGAAAGGAAAATGCTTTCCTTGCTGGAGGCGGGGCCAATGCTTTGAATATCTTGAAGACTTTTGCTCAGAGGAGTGGAGACATGATCTGGTGGGAGGCAGGTAATTCATTTTCTTTTTACTATGTACATACATACCATCATGCTGTGTCTCTTACAACCACATAAATATACAATATTCGAAAACACAACTATAATTACAATCAATATTTATTTAACATTTATTTATATTTTAATAATACAGTTAATGCAATTTTAAATAATTTTTGTAAGCTGGTTACACCAAGTGTACATAACTAGAATCTGAGCCAAGTTCAAAACGCTTAACGATATCGCCAAACGCTAATTTTTTTGTATGGGATTTGATGTTTGTTGTAGAATTTTTTTCTACAATAACAATTGTCAAATCCCATACAAAAAAAAAAATTGCGTTTGGCGACATCGTTAAGTGTTTTCGATTTGACTCAGGGGCCTGGCACCAAGACATTATTAACATATGTAGTTTCCGCCTGAGGCTTTGGCGTCGACCACCTGCACCCAAAAAAAGCGCCTTCAGCCAAAATTAAGTCAAAGTTATCAATCAGCTGCTAAAAACAGTAAAAAGAATTCTCATTCTAGTTATAGGTATAACACTAAATCCACAATTTGTATCAATATTTCTATGGCTAATAATTAGGTATTTTAAAAAATTCCTTAGAAGTCAAGTCTTCATTCAGACACTATGATATGTACATACATTTTATGTATTCCAACTGTCGATTCGTTCATGAGAATTCAATTCTCTTAATGAATCGAATCGACGCCAAGATGCGTGTACAAAGGAAAATTTTGTATGGTGTAGTGGACTTTTTGCATGCTAATAACACCAACTAGAGGCCTCGCAGCATATATGTTCCCATACATGGATTTACTCAGAATTCGGAGTAGAACATTTTATGTGAGTTTTGTGTGTGTGTGTGTCTGTGTGTGGGTGTGTGTGTGTGTGTCCCCTTATAACTTTTGATCCGCTCAATTTACAGATCCCAAATTTTCAGAATATATAAACAGTTATAGGCCTACAAAACTTTTATACTCAGAATTGTGAATTTTTGTTTCAATCAGGGGTTATCAACTTTTGAAATTTTGGTTCATTTTTCCATATATCTCAGAAACCATAAAAGCTAGAATGCTGAAAATTGGTATAAAGATAGACAAATACAAAATCTCAAATTAATTTTTTTTTTAAAATTCCAGGGTTTCTCAAACATTTTTTATTGAGAAAAATATTTTATTTATGATAAATTTACGAGTTTAACTGCCTATATTTCCATTTTTTTTAAATATCGAAAAAAGCTGAAACACCCCAACTAGATAATTTAATTTTATATAAAAAAATATCAACATTGTATTAGCACATCCCAAATTTTTTAACAATTTTTATAAAAATTGAATTTAGTGACGACATCACTTCATACAATTTGTATGGTAGTCGCCTATACACAATATGTAAGAAGACTTAATAGTTTGATACTTAAATCTCCAAACAAACATACATACATACCATCATACTGTTTTCATATTCTGTGTAGGAAAAACAGACTGACCTCCATACTATCCTATCCTTACAAACATACCTACATGTTTTATATAGAAAATAAAATATCTTCAAATATTTATTAATTTGTGTTGTTTATAGTTTGGTACGTATTCTTTGATTATGCATACTATCGCCATCGACAGTTGGATCTCATGTGTTACATGCAACTAGTATTATTATGTTGCCATGTAGTTCATTGATACTTAAATAACATTCAAATAATATAGGAAGCAATATTTATCTAGTGTGTAATATATTTTTCAGGATCTCTGTCGGTATCAATTGAAACAACGGCTTATGCCATGTTGAGCCTTCTGGAATCTGGGGGTGATGATAATATATTGGAAGCCATGTCTGCAGCAAGATGGATGTCACTTCATAGAAACTCACACGGAGGATTTATTTCAACGCAGGTACTATGTTTTTATGTGATTGACAATGTCAATAATTATGTATATATGAATGGACAAATTTTTTCTGTTTGTAAAAACATGTCTTGAAGTTAACACATACTAATTGGTCAACCCCAATTATTTGAATTTTAACTAGACAACAATTACTTGATGCAAGCATTTTTCAAGTACTTTCAGCTAGAAAGAGTTGATAGCTTCAATAGATAGTTTTGAACAGATTAATTGTTACAAAATAAGTTATAGAATTTTTTGACAAATTCATATCTCAAAAGAGACGAAGTTTGAATATTAAAGGAGGAATCAAGAAGACACATACAGGGCTTACGGCATGTCATCGGCTGGTTTACGTGATCACTTTGAGTGCATGCGTAACATTAACCAATTATTATGCCTTTTATTGAGTTCTCTTATCAATCCAATTTTGTTAGTTCTATAATATAATGTATATATTCTGTTAGGTACCCGAAAAAAAATTATCATTGATTTAAAAAATATAAGTAAATATGAATATGACCTTTGATTTCAAGTAAAAATATTATCCTTCTTGTCATTGATTCAATGAGCTCTGGTCTCACATTTGGCAACATTGTAAATATTTGAAGTAGGTACAGTGGGATTAGTCTATAGATTTTTACTATAATATTCTAGATGTAGTACTCCATGCAAAAAATGAGTCATGGAATATCGTGCGTTTGACGTTTTTGGTTGGCAACATATTTCAGTTTTCCTTACATTTCAACACATCCTTGATAACTGTTCTCTAAACCTTATTAATTAAAATGTTTTTAGACAAATAAATCCAAAAACAATTCACATTAGTCGTTATTCTGTATAGAAAAATGATGTGGTCTGGAACCAAAACGTCAAAAAATCCCCCGGAAAAATGACTCATATGGAAAAATGATTCATACAAAATTTGCTAACTACAACATTTAGTATATTATAATAAAAATCTATGGATTAGTCTTGTCAAATTTAGATACGCCGGCAAAAACTTTTTGTTATTTATAAATCGAATTTGTGTAAAAATACTGTTTTCTATTTTATTTGTTAATTTCAAAATGGATTATCACAAAAACTTAAGAATTGTCAAGCTTTTGGTTGTTAACTTTTAATCTTGTTTCAATTAATCTGTATGTTTATCAGATCAAAATAAAATAAAAATGATGTAAAATTTCAGGACACTTTAGTAGGTCTCCAAGCATTGGGTGCTCTGCGTCGTGCCATGCCCGGCACGTCGATGGTGCCATCTCTGAGTGTCATTGTGAGAGCTCCGGGTCGTGGCCGCCACTTCTCTGTGAGTCCTGCTGAACGACACAAGCTGCACACCGTTGTACTGCGCGCCGTCGACTCTCGTAGATCCCCGTCTCACCTCTCAGTACATATACAGGGGAAGGGATGTCTGCTAGTTCAGGTGATAAATATACTGAATACATCAAGCAAAATTACAACAATATGCACCTTAAACTTAAAAGATCTAGTAAAAACATATATATATAAAATCAATCAAAATCTATTTTTTTTTTGTTTTATATTACAAAGGACAGCACACATTATACCTCGCCCAGCGAAAGATTGCGGCTGACATAACCTGTGCATAAACCAATTTTAGTGCAGAAAAATAATCCTCTAATTTGTATTAACCAATAAAATAAGTTGACTTTCGATGTTGTGCAGCGAATTATGTGTCACTTTTTCCCTGTCCTTTGCATCCATAGATTTTTAACAACGCTTTATAAAACTGTCACCCGCATTCTCTTGTTTGTCGAGTCCTACATGTATACAATTATTAAAAGTATATAAGAAAAAATACAAATAAGACATGTACCTCTTACGTACTATACCTAATATCATAAGAAGATAGTAAAAATACAAATAAGACATGTACCTCTTACGTACTATACCTAATATCATAAGAAGATAGTAAAAATACAAATAAGACATGTACCTCTTACGTACTATACCTAATATCATAAGAAGATAGTAAAAATACAAATAAGACATGTACCTCTTACGTACTATACCTAATATCATAAGAAGATAGTAAAAATACAAATAAGACATGTACCTCTTACGTACTATACCTAATATCATAAGAAGATAGTAAAAATACAAATAAGACATGTACCTCTTACGTACTATACCTAATATCATAAGAAGATAGTAAAAATACAAATAAGACATGTACCTCTTACGTACTATACCTAATATCATAAGAAGATAGTAAAAATACAAATAAGACATGTACCTCTTACGTACTATACCTAATATCATAAGAAGATAGTAAAAAAGTGTGAATTAAGTGCACTTTACACGGACACTATTTTCAACGCGACCCGGTTTCCAACGCTTAAAATAGTATCCAAAATACAGGTTACTCCAAACATTGCTTTACACGCAACGCTTAAAACAGCATCCAAAATATAGGTTACTCCGAGCATCGCTTTACAGTACTTTATACAGTTTACACAATTATATGTGCAAATTTTTAATATAATATAAATAAATGTATACCGAAAAATTATATAATAATTATAATATAGTATATCGAAAATTTCGATACTTTCCAAATAAACAAAATACATCGCGAGCGAATGTCTGCGTAAAAGTCAACGCAAACGGCAGCCATTTTGACTCGTCGGTAACGATGACAGCGAATAATTTTACAGATTTCTGTTTTACCAAAAAGGATGAAAATCGCGTTGAAAATAGAACACGTTCTATTTTTTTGATCATCGCGTTGATTTCCCATCAAAAACCTGAAACCCATTGAAAATAGTGTTCGTATAAAGTGCACTTTAGAGTGGGTGCACGTATGAGAGAGAGAGTAACAATATGTATGTGTGTGTGAAAAAGAGATAGAAAGAGTGTTAGTGTGTTTGAGAGAGAGGGTGTGCATGTGTGAGTAGACGAACATATATTGACAGATTCATGAGTTGAGAAGAAAAAGAAAATATATTGCTGAGGGTGGTTGGGAAAAATAAATTAATCTGTAAATAATTGTTTATTGTTATAATGTCACAATGTTAGATATAAGTTTGTTTTTGAATGCCATATGTGAATCAAAAAATATGTCTTAGTTGGCATTTTTTCCATAATTCTTTTTTCATTTGAAAACAAAGTTTCAATCCACAATGGTGTAAATCTTTGATCTAATATGTTTATTTCTAATTGTCCCTCGGGCAACTAACAGGGATTATATCAAACGAGTCATATATGTAGCATCAAAAATGGCTCAGTTCGATTTCGAAAAAAATCAAACTATATATCAAAATAAATCGTTTCCATCTATTTATTTGAAATAAAGAATTCTCATTACTATTTTAATCATGCAAAATAGCATAATTTTTACTATTGAATATTTTATATACTAAAAATTATTTATATTTTAAAGAGTAAAAAAAACAGTTTTAACCAATTGTGAAAAATATGGTTGAAACAGCTTAGCTGCCTTTGATACTATACGACTCAAATATTAATTTAACACACACCCAATAACAAGTTGCCACATTTTGGAGACCTACGATGTTTATCGTCTCACAGATCCAGACTGAAAACACAAAACTGTGTCTCCACCGGGAATCGAGCCTGGGACCTTTAGCTCAGTAGTCAGATACATATGTTGTGAACTCTGAAGAACGTTTGTGAATATTTGAATGTTGCGTGAGTGAATTGTGTGTGAGACAAATGAAAGATAGAAAGACAGTAGCATTGTGTCGGATGATGTCAGATGAGAATGTTCTAAACGGAAGTGTGTGCGATGTTTGTGGTGTAAATAAGAAAATATTCTTACAGATATTTAACCAAATGATTTGCAAAGGCCTTATAAAATGAATTTCCACTTTATTGACGAAAATACATTAAACTTGGATGGAGTTATGCTGTATAGTTGTGACACATCTACAAATACTGGGCATATCTTGGAGTGATCATATTATGAATGATGAGGTTCTCAAAAAGAATCAAATAAACCAGAAACATATATAACACCGTATCGGAGAGGCGTGCAAATAAAATCGGTCACGTGTTGCGACATGATGATCACATTATATTGAAACTTTTTCAACCTGTATTTAATATATTTTTTTTTAATTAATTTTAGGCAACTCAACGTTACAATCGACTATCCAAACCTTCTGCAGAATCACCATTTATGCTGTTTGCCAAAGTAACAACGGACGGTACTTTTGATTGTAAGGATAATGGGACGTTGTGTATGTGCGCAGCTGTTTTAGAGGTTAGGTTCATAGTTATCGCATACTTTGACAATTGAGATATTTTTTTATTGTTTATCTTACAGATTTGATTATTTAATATTAATAAATATAAATCTAAAAATGAAATACCAAACCTTCAATTGTGCATTATAAATCTTTTGTTGTCTAAATTAACAGGTATGTGTGAGTTGGTCGGCTCCATCTGGTATTGAATTTCCAGAGATGGCGCTACTGGAAGTGCAGCTACCAACTGGATACTCCACAGATCGTTCTCTGCTGAATCGACTGATTAATCCACAAAATTCATGTTTGTATACATAAAATTATATAGGTACATTCTGAGATTCAGTTAGATTTAAATAAATTGAGTAAAATGCCATGAGATAGAGGGTTCTTTTATGTGCATAATCACAATTTATAATTTTAAAGAAATACAATGACATTGAAGACACAAATATGTATTTATATAGAATAGTTTAAATAATATTTAATCTGAATTTAATAGTTATGTCGCCTGTATGTCTTCCCATCCACTGGTAAAATATCTACTGTTATATGTTGTGACGTTATTTTTGTATTTGCACGTCACTACTTAATTATTTTAATTTAATGTTTATAAAAATGTCTTAAACGAACGCACTTCGCAATATTGGAAATATTTCTAAAAAAGTTGTAAGGCGAACGCAGCCGTGAACGGATTAGATACGCGGATCGAGGTATCTATGCCTTCCTTTTCAACGCTGACAGCCGACACAATGTGTCACATGGCGCCAAAATGCGTGAGACCCAGCAAAGACGGGAAATTTAAGTTCAAAGGAGGCTGGGTAAGTTTTATTTAGTTTCATCGATCCTCGTCTATATAAAATATCTGGCATGAGTCACGTTCGCTAATTTAACTGAATTCTTGCAGGAAATATAACCGCATCCTTTGTTCCTTTGTTACCTTTACCTTTTCTTGTCTTTTTTGTACATGCTGTCTTGTCATCATGCTTCAATATTGGCATACTTTACTAAGTATGCCATGGATGATGAAAAATAAATAATTTTAAATATCATGGTTGGTGCACACTCATATTTGCACATCATTAATGAATAATAACTGTAAAACACCTGTAAATTGCACTTCAAATCGACGTAAATACTACGATGGTAGTTTTCATCTCAACAATTGTACCTGCTGATCATCTTCAAGAAGATGGAAATTCATAAAACTGTTTCATTTCTAATTAAAACATATGAAATACTGATATTATTTGAAAATTTAGTTCAATCTGTTTAATTATGTCATGTTTAATATTTCTTGGTTATTATACACCACATGGTTTAGAAAAATATCTGAAAACTTGTGAATTATAATTTAAGAATTAACTTGTTTTATCAATATGTCAAATATTTAGATTAGTTCAGGTAGCGTAGATAATTGCATCATATTTAACACTCATTACCAACCATGATAACAATAAATTGTAATTTCTTTTGTACTTATGCGTTTCTTTCATCGCTCAATCTTACCCACATCATATCTGACTCAGCTTTCATGTTTTCCTTACTGTTCTATTGAACAGAAAATTCTTATTTGATACTTAAATATATTCTTTTTTTGTCTTAATCAATAAACAACACGCTCTGAGATACTGAGATATTTGCATTATTTTATATGAGTCTCATTGCAATATCGCTGACTGCTGGTGGTAAGGTTTTATGGTGAGTATAATTTTAGCTTCTCTGTTTTTGTTTTCTCATAAACCACCATACCTTGCAATGTATTATATCCTATCAAATTTATCTATTCATAAATAGCTACTGTTATAATATATATCCCATCAAATTTATTCATTCATAAATACCCAGTTTTTTATCCTATCGAATTTTGTAATGCCCTAGTAACAATGTCGGATCTAATATTTTGGTGAAAATGCTTTTATTGCAAAATAACAACGTAGGTTCTGTACTTAGGAGTCCATATATACATATATAGTAATGATGTATTTTATAATCCGACATTGTTAGACGCGAATTCACCTTTGTGCTGTGTGCGTATCTACTACTTCCATCCATGTTATAGGGATTGTATCTTAACCTCACCTTTGTGCTGTGTGCGTATCTACTACTTCCATCCATGTTATAGGGATTGTATCTTAACCTCACCTTTGTGCTGTGTGCGTATCTACTACTTCCATCCATGTTATAGGGATTGTATCTTAACCTCACCTTTGTGCTGTGTGCGTATCTACTACTTCCATCCATGTTATAGGGATTGTATCTTAACCTCACCTTTGTGCTGTGTGCGTATCTACTACTTCCATCCATGTTATAGGGATTGTATCTTAACCTCACCTTTGTGCTGTGTGCGTATCTACTACTTCCATCCATGTTATAGGGATTGTATCTTAACCTCACCTTTGTGCTGTGTGCGTATCTACTACTTCCATCCATGTTATAGGGATTGTATCTTAACCTCACCTTTGTGCTGTGTGCGTATCTACTACTTCCATCCATGTTATAGGGATTGTATCTTAACCTCACCTTTGTGCTGTGTGCGTATCTACTACTTCCATCCATGTTATAGGGATTGTATCTTAACCTCACCTTTGTGCTGTGTGCGTATCTACTACTTCCATCCATGTTATAGGGATTGTATCTTAACCTTCTTTCTTATAATAATTTTATGTCGAAACATACAATATCTTTTTATGAGCTATGCAGTTTTAATATATTGTATTGGTGACTGTACCTTCTATTGAATATTTAAAATGGATTTATTTATGACATCTTTTAATCATTCAATTAATTAAGTGAATGTAGAAGTAAAAATAATAATTAAAACAAATTCCAATTTATTTTCTCTTTAACTACCATATACGACAATGTTTTTTGATGAATAATATTTCTAAACGCTGTAAGTAGCAGATCCGCTGTTTTAACATGGGATGTAATTTAATGTCAATAGTTTTATTTGGCAGTGTTACGTCGTATTGAAGAGTCACCCAACGAAGACACGGTCTACCTGTACTTGGCTCTTAGAGATCGGGAGTCTTCGGTGAACCCTGGAGAGTGCATTCGTCTCTACCTTGTGGGGCCCATGGCTCACACTTTACCTGCCACTGTCAGAGTATACGATTATTACCACACTGAGGTGTTTCAAACTGCGGTGAGTGCTATGATCATATTATAAAGTCTTTTATGAATAAATAATAATTAACACTTCCTTGCACTCCTGAGAAAGTGGTAATGGATGATGATTCACTGTCCTATCAGAGATATCCTGCCCAAGTTATTTTTTTGATAGTTTTTTGTAAAATCCAGTATCTTCTAAAGAGTATATTTCAAAGCAGAACAGCTTATACAGGTTTGTCATCATACTATTTTTTATTCACTTAAAAAGAGCTATTGAGTGATGGACTCATCTTGATTGGACATGGCTACTGAAACGCTCATCATCCTTTATTGTAAAATTGCAATTTCTTTCAATAAACCAGTGTTTCCAGCAAAGAGAAGTAATAATTGCGAGAAAAATAAATTTCTCCCCTGCTGGGAATTGAACACAGGACACCAGCATAGAAATCGTACAACTTACCATGCACTTTGCTATTATTAATATTTTTATTCATACATTTTTCACAACTTTCAACTGTACGAACTTAACTGGTTGAAGTATATGTAGCGAATAAACATGCTTGATGGTCTTTAAGGAATGACTTGGCTCCACACGCCATTCAAGAACTGTGTTAAAATAATGTGCCACCAGGAAGACATCTTAAGGCCTCTGCATACGGGACGGGGTGACGACGTGGACGGAACAGGGGCGGAACGGGGGCGGGAGGTGGTGTTATGAAACCATGTATGCATACGCACCGTGTCAGCGACGTGGACGTGACGTGCTAGTGTTGATAACACAACACGTACGTCACTACTCAGCTCTCCGGAGGGACTGTAATTGCCATGCATACGTAATGGGGCATAGACGGAGCGTGGCGGGACGGGGCGGGGACGTGCAAAACATCGTCGGCGACAATGTTTTTTCCCGCTCTGTCCACGCCACATTCTCGCCCCGTCGTGCACCCGTGGGGTATGCACGTTCGTATACATTTTATATGGAACGATGTTTAAAAAAAACACGTCCCGTCCTGTCCACGTCGTCGCCCCGTCCCGTATGCAGCGGCCTTTACATTGAGATCGTCTGGATCAAAGAGTAACAATTCTTTAAAGGAATTGTACAGATTCACAATAAAGAAGTTTTTCATGACCTCAGTTTCAGTGTAAACTGGCTTTTAAAATGTAATAAATATCATTTGAATAAAAATAAAACAATATGTTTTAAATTTTACATACAATATATTTCAATTATTTTATGACGATAACCATATTGTCTTATTAAGACTATGAAAATAATTTAAATTGGGTTTTTTTATATTGTTTCTACTTGTCCGTTATATAAATTAGTTGAATATAGTACAATGGGGTGGTGTGGTTCAACCAACTTGAAACAGATTTGAGACTGGCAATTGAACATAATGATTTTTAAAAAAAAATAAAGAATAAATCAAACTTTTTATTTGACTGATATGTAAATTATATTAACTTCTTTTTGTATAGATAATAATTATGTATGTATAATATTTTGTGTATTCTGTATTAAATTGTCTCCTTTACACACGAGTGCTTGCACTCTAGTAAAGGGTAAATATGTTTTGTCTTACTGTGAATCTTTTCTATATAGTTTGTTCGTTTTATATTTTGTATATGTTATTGTAAACTTAATAAAATAAAAAATAGTGGGTGTGCCGATTACGCTTGCACAACACCAGTGAGTACTTCAAAAGCATAGGACCCCCCTCAGAAATTAAATGAAATAAATTTCCCCCTGACATATGTAGAGCTGTCAGTAAACTATCTACTTCAGAATACCTAGTGTAAATTAAGCTGTTAGTGTAAATTAGCTTAATTAGTGTATAATTAAGCTATATCTAATAATCCTTGGAGTGATCTTGTATCACTAAACAGGATTTTATAAATTGCTAGCGGACTCAACAGACCTGCCCGATCATTGGCTTGCCTGCTATTAGCTGGTTTAGCAAACATAAAAATAACCACGTACCATTATGGCATATCCCACAATATGAGGTAACCACGTGTGCGAGTGTGCACTGTCTTATAAAAGGAAGCACGACACATCAGTCTCGCTTCACCTAAAAAGCAACATTCGGAATAGGTGATGAACTATGTTTCGCCTGTGGTATTTTCGATTACACAGCTTTAACAGGACACCAAATAAAAGTAATAGAAAAAATTTAATCAAATTCTAGAATTATATATAAAGATATTAATGTAACTCCTGTTTCGCATTTTACTGTATATTTCATCACTGTTCACGTAAAACCGGACATACTTTTTTTATGTTTTTTATATTTTTTATTTCCACTGTTATAATTTTTGATTCCAATTGTAAATCTAAACCATCCAGGGACCCACTCAAATACACAAAAAATTTCATCAAAAACAGTTCAGCTGTTTAGGAGAAGTTCAGTGACATACACACGTACAGAATTGAAATTCCAAAAGGAAGCTAAATTATCGACATGAGGTATATTAGAAGAGCCAATTTTGGTGAGCTTACCACTGATACTTTGCCAGCACCTAAATTTTGTACCTTGTTTTTTTTTTCAGTCGTACACCATTCCCGAATCTTGTGATTTCGACAGAGACAGGAAACCACACGACGAGCCAATGGACATGATGACTCAGCAGAAGACTCCGGAAGAACGTCGTGACACTGTCAATCTGTCTCCACCATCTGTATCTGCCACTACTGTCGATGGCGATCAGTTCATCAATAACTGGCACGTCATAGACACAGACTACGACCTGGAGACTCCCAAGACTAACGAGGGGGTACCTCCCATGTTCGCTTTACCCCCACCCACATTCAACACGTCCATATATATTTAATTTATCCATTTCATGTTGTGCCTTATAGAATTGATGTGTTCAGAATGGAATGCTGCCTTTTGAAATGTATGTTGTGGGCATTCATGTACCGTCTGTCAATGGAGATAATTCAAATTAAAAAAATATATAAACAGCATCAAATAATATAGGAATATTTCCAAGGGTTTCATTCTGTGAAATCAAGTAGTCTAATTAATGTATCAATAGTGTGAACACATATTACATTTTCTAGGTCTCACAAAATAAGCAGTTCTGGGGGGCAAGTCTGGTCCAACTGGCGAAATCAAAACGCTCACGATTACCCATATCATGGATATAATTATTATATGGAGTTCTGTAATATCTTCAAATGTCATAGAACTCCATATGATAATTATATCCATGATATGGGTAATCACGAGGGTTTTGATTTCGCCGGTTGGACCAGACTTGCTCCCCTGATTGTAACAATGTATAGGATGGGTTGATGGCAGAGTGGTTAGCACTCTGGGCTAGTAATCCAGTGGTCGCGAGTTTGAATCCTGCCTCGACTGATTTGTTTCACCTGTAGCACAAGCATTTATGCTTAATTTAGGGAATGTAGGAAGATGTATATGTAATTGTTTATCAAGGACATTCATTTTTATTTATAAAAAAATTTAGGGTTTCATTAAATCATATTGCTGTTTTAGAATCCACAAAAGTGGTTTCTTTATCTTCTTAGGATGATGAGGTCTTTATCTGATTTTATAAAACCTTGAAATATAGTTTTTCAATTTCAGTGATGTTAACATAAGAAAAACTAAAACATTTTAAATCCCTTTTAAACCGGCGATCTGGCCGATCTCAAAGTATAATGCCTCTCATTCTTTATTGGGTAGTTTAACATTTCACAAATGTTAATGGAAATATTTGGAGTCGATTTAGGCTACTAAATAATGTTTTTAATAAAACTGTAAAAATATATTATGCGTGAAAAACACGAGTTTTGTGTCCATCTCGATTAATGACATTGTTATGATATCAGCATTAGATTTTTCTATGGTTATTGATTCCCCACGTCACTGACATATTTGTGCCGTAGCTAGAAATGTATCATTTTTGCGGGTGTAAATTTCTTATAGTTTTTAATGTAATATGCCATATTTTATAAGATTATTTATTATAGGTTAAGTTTGTGTTTATATTTTATAAGTTTTGCATAGACAAAATATTATTTTTGTGATATCTATTTATTATTCGTAACAGTGTTGCCACTATAAATATTCAACAGTCAATTTGTCTTCTTCAATTAGGATGTAGTATGTTTTATTATAGCATAGATTATCATAATATTATGGTCCAATTTCTAAAAGTTTTTTGTCCTTTTATTAAATTAAATGTATGTGTTTGGCTGTAAATTAAAATATGTATTTTGAAGTCACAGACTTATATAAAAAATACAGATGGTGCTAAATAATAATTTATAAATGAATAGTTTAGTTAAAACTTGAGGCTATTTAGAACTATGCAGTTAATTATTGCATTGGATATGTATAGAATGTGCATACCAAATTTAGAACTATGCAGTTAATTATTGCATTGGATATGTATAGAATGTGCATACCAAATTTAGAACTATGCAGTTAATTATTGCATTGGATATGTATAGAATGTGCATACCAAATTTAGAACTATGCAGTTAATTATTGCATTGGATATGTATAGAATGTGCATACCAAATTTTTTTAAATTTTATTTGACTCACACCACTGTTGCAGATACACAATTTGCCATACAAAGGAAGAAGTATGGTTTCCATTATGTCTTTTAATAAAGTTATTCTTGAGTATTTTTTTAAAATTACAATCTGATTATTGCAGCATGAAAGTAATCATAAAATGTCACAATATTAAGATACAAAAGAGAAAGGCAATTGTGGTTACACAGGATACACTAATCCAGGCCCACGAGCACAGGCGACCAGAGTACCAGCCAGAATAGGCTAGCCACATGGGATTGCGACCATGTATGCGGGATTAAGGGGCCCCTTTATGACTCAAGTCACGCTCACCACTCACCCACCAATCTCCGACTGATACTCCACTCCCCTGCGTAACCAAATCCAATAGGATGCGGATAATGATGCTTTTTCCACCCTATCCAAAAGTTCTTTTGTTTTTCCTCTAGGGAGACCCAGGTCTTTAAAGTAGGAATATAAAGATTTTGCGGGCAGGCCTCTCACCCCCACCTCTACAGCATATATTATATTCGTGCTAAAGCCATTTTGAACTGTTCTATATGATTGTGTTAGAAATATACTTTTAATTTCATATGAAGTAATACCTGTTCATATAAAATCAATATGGATTGAAAATAGGCTTTGCCTTGTATAATAACGTCTAATTCTGTAACTTTTTGAAATAAAATAGGAACGTTTTAAAATTTTAGAACTAAGGTCATTTGAACATTATTTTGTATTCTGTATCTGATGTTGTTCCTAAAAACAAAAATCTACAAAATTAGTGCACTGTACGTAATACTTTGAAATCAAATTGTCTATGGAGCAGAGTATGTATGCGTACTGCGCACTGTTCGACTATATACTAGATGTACTCCGTGCAAAAAGTGAGTCATGGAATATCGCGCGTTTGACGTTTTGGTTGGCAACATATTTCAGTTTTCCTTACATTTCAACACATCCTAGATAACTGTTTTCTAAACCTTACTAATTAAAATGGTTTTTAGACAAATATATCTGAAAACAATTCACATTAGTCATTATTCTCTATAGAAAAACGATGTGGTCTGGAACCAAAACGTCAAAAATTCCCTGGAAAAATGCCTCACTTCGATTCATACAAAATTTGCTAACTACGACATCTAGTATATTATGCTTAATAAAAATCTATGGTTTATTTATGTCATGACGCCTAACCTAACATATATGGCACTAGTTAATATTCTTTGCTTTTTATTTTCAAAACTATGCAACATGTGTAAATAATTCATTTTTATTTGTTTCTGTACACAAATGACGTTTTAAAATATCCCAGACTGCTGTGATAATAACTTGTACGCTTCCAATTACGTGTGAACTAAAATTAGGAATGTTTTGACAGTTGTTTAGACTAAAATGTGGTTGTAGAATAGGGAATTGAAGTAATGCGTGACTTACTTATAGTAATAATGTTCCTAATTCGGTGTTATAGAATATCAACTTGGACTAAGTGGAGTAGGAGAGCACCTATTATAGCCGGAACATTCTTAAAAAGTTATAGAATCGGACATACTATGAAATTAGTCATAAAATGTCACAATATTAATTTCTGTGCGATTGTGTTAGGAACACACTTTTAATTTGAAATGAAAAAATAGCTGTTTCTGTAATAATATGTCTTCAATATAGATTGAAAAAAAAAGCTTTGCCTTGTATACATTGTAATAAATAAATACACATAAAATATCATTAAGAAATAATTATATATTATGTGTTCCATATTATGTACCTACCTTTATACCTTTTATTCTCAATTTTATTAATAAAGTTATTCAAACATTCCAGTGCCTTAAAAATGGATAAATTGTGTTTCTTTTATATTACCAATAACCTATTCAATGTTTTGAATTTCATTAGGTTCAAGAAAAATATAACATTAACCCTATGAACGCTTTAAGCAAAAAATAAAATATGATCTGAAAAATGCAAATTTTCCATAAAAAATAAAGTATTCGATAGTATTACTTTTAATTTTTTTTATCAATATCTATAGAAGGAGCATTTGATGCAGTACCAATAAGCGTACTAATTAGTGGACTAAGACAGAAATGTGTAGACAACACTATAATAAAATGGATTGACAACATGTTATCCAAGAGATACATCATAACTAATCTGGTGGACGAGACTACTAAGGCTAAAACAAACAGGAGGTGTCCGCAGGGTGGAGTCTTATCACCACTCCTGTGGATGCTGGCTGTGGATGGCCTAGTATGCACACTGAACGAATGTGGATATAATACACAAAGCTATGCAGATGATATAGTCATTACAATCAGAGGGAAAGAATGTGAAACAATCTCTGATCTGCTACAAAATGCACTAAAAATAGTTGAAAAATGGTGCAAAGATAATGGACTAACAGTTAATGCAAATAAAACAACTGTTGTACCTTTCACTAGGAAAAGAAGTTGAATAAACTCTCACCTCCAATATTCTTTGGAAAAAAACTGGACTTCTCTAACAAAGTAAAATATCTGGGATAGTAAATTAACATGGACACAACATGTAGAAAAAGTTGCTCAAAAAGCAATCAAAGCATTATGGACTTGCCATAGACTCATAGGGAATAATTGGGGATTAAAACCCCAACAAGCTTTGTGGTCATACACTACAATAATAAGATCCATAGTATCTTATGCCGTAACAGTTTGGAATGACAAACTACAATAAAGAGGCTGTGTAGATAAACTTAGACGTTTACAAAGATTAGCCTGCCTGCTCATTACTTTAGCCTTACACACAACTCCCACCGCTTCTCTAGAGGCCATGATTAGTCTACCACCTCTCCATTTATACCTTGAAAAAATGGCAAAGGAAGGTATTATAAGACTAAAAAGGGGAAATAAATTAAACACAAATTTAGAAATCCAAGCAAATCTAAACAAAATAGAATTTCAAGACAAACTACTTGCATTCCCAACAGATAAAATATTAACTGTTTACAACTTTGAAAAACCATACAAAGTAGAAATACAAACCAAAACTACAATAGCAGATGTTTGGTATCAGGAATCCAATGGTGCACTCATATGGTACAAAGATGGATCCAAGAAAAAGAATGGTATAGGATTAGGCATATATGGGCAAGTGCCTAGGGTGGAGATCCACAAGCACTTGGGACAGTATGCAACGATCTTCCTGGCAGAAATATGTGCTATAACACTCTGTGCCTATGAAAACCTAAGAAGGAATTAGAAGAACCACAGAATATACATTTACTCTGATAGTCAAGCCGCTCTTAAGCTCTTGATTCCTTCACAGTAACTTCATCAACAGTATCAGACTGCATTGAAGCGCTGAAGACTTTATCAGTAAACTATATGGTAACAAAATCATATTAAGATGGGTACCTGGACACTCCAATTATAAAGGTAACGAGGAAGCTGATGCTCTGGCAAATAGGGGAGTGGACACAGCTACCTATGGGCCGGAGCCTCACTGTCTCCTAGCTAAAAGTATTGTTAAATCAACACTTTACCAAAGAATGCTTGACAATGCCACTGAACTCTGGTTATCTACTCCAGGACATAGACATTCAAAAGCACTCATTTCAGGATTCTCTTCAACACACTCTTAAGCGGATCCTAATAATGAGCAGGAACAACCTTAGGATTCTTACTAGAATCTTAACAGGTCACTGTAGACTCAATAAACATCTATGCACAATGAATTTATCGGAAATGTACCTATGCAGGTTCTGCATGGATGAACATGAAACACCGATGCATCTACTTACAGAATGTGGCCCACTAATGCAAACAAGAGTAAAGAAAATAGGTTTGCATATTGCTGATCAAAAGCAAATCAGAGACACCGATCCACAAAGGATTTTACAGTTCTTCCAGGAGATAGGACTATGGAATGACATCTAGGAGGCAAATTATCACAATGGAATACTATTGAGTCGACGTGAGAAGGTCTCTAGATGGGTTAAAAAAAAAATCAATATCTTGATTTAATACACCAAAAAATAAAAATTTCTCATAAAATTTAATTTAACTTTTTTTTTATATTCATTTCGTAAATTTATCGATAGTGATTATACAATTATTAGTCATTATTTATGATTTTAGAAAATACAAAAATTATGATATTTATACTGTCAATATTTATAAAAACATTTTATGAAAATAATATGAAAAATAACAGAAAAAACAAATAAATATAACAATTAGTTATGTAATGAAATGATCTAGTTTGTTATCAAGTGGCTGATACTAGTCGGTGTTTAAATTAAAATGGTCAAAATATTATATTCATCCTTATAAAACAGATAAATTTTAACATATAGTTGTGATAATTTAATTATTAAAGATGAAAATAAGGAAAAAACGAACATAACAACATGCATTTCATTTTATCAACAGTATAAATTGTTAACATTACAGTAATATAGACTATGAAATATGGGTGTGGGTCTGTCAGTCCTAGATTATATCCTCAATGACTCAATACATATTATTATACTTTATGGCAGTGTTTGTTGTATTACTTACATATAGCAATGTACCAAACTGATAACACTATCTAAGCATATAGTATGTTCCTTATCCCAATCTACATCAATATTATTTATGCCATTTAAGTCAGTTGCAAAACACAATCAATTTGTAACTCTTCATCAGAATGATTTGTGAATAATTCATAGGAATTACCATGAATATGCTCTTAATATATTTGGGAATTATATTTGTGGACCATTTTAAACCATAACTCACTTTATTTGAACCTCAAATGAGCTATTTTATATTACTGATTTCAAAGCGATCGCCTCTTCCTCAGAACGGATGGCAACTTCCAATCAATCCATCTTCACTGCATATTTTTGATTTATTATCATGTAGTTAAGTTGCATCAGTAATTAAAATAAATATTTCTCAAATACTACTTTTACATTCTGGTTCTAATTCTCTATTTGTTTAGAAGAAATGTGTGTGGCTGGAATACTGAAAACTTTCAGTAATAAGATGACATATTTTTTTCCACAATTCAAAATTCATATTATAGCATATGCAGAAGAGATCATCAAAATAATTACATTTGTGACTATATTTTAAAATCTATTGATATAATTTTTGTCATATAAATAGAAACTGTTAAATCAAATACATAAATTAAACATGCGGTAGATCGGTTGGTCTACGTTTTATGTAGGTGTGCGTGTCGGTACGTGTACGTATACTAGAAATTCGTCTGTTTCAGCGTAGTTTTAGTTGGCATACATTCATTGCGCTGACTAGGTATCTGTATCATATATAATCTAAGACAGCGTAGTTTTAGTTGGCATACATTCATTGCGCTGACTAGGTATCTGTATCATATATAATCTAAGACAGCGTAGTTTTAGTTGGCATACATTCATTGCGCTGACTAGGTATCTGTATCATATATAATCTAAGGCAGCGTAGTTTTAGTTAGCATACATTCATTGCGCTGACTAGGTATCTGTATCATATATAATCTAAGAATACATTCATTGCGCTGACTAGGTATCTGTATCATATATAATCTAAGAATACATTCATTGCGCTGACTAGGTATCTGTATCATATATAATCTAAGAATACATTCATTGCGCTGACTAGGTATCTGTATCATATATAATCTAAGGCAGCGTAGTTTTAGTTGGCATACATTCATTGCGCTGACTAGGTATCTGTATCATATATAATCTAAGAATACATTCATTGCGCTGACTAGGTATCTGTATCATATATAATCTAAGAATACATTCATTGCGCTGACTAGGTATCTGTATCATATATAATCTAAGAATACATTCATTGCGCTGACTAGGTATCTGTATCATATATAATCTAAGAATACATTCATTGCGCTGACTAGGTATCTGTATCATATATAATCTAAGGCAGCGTAGTTTTAGTTGGCATACATTCATTGCGCTGACTAGGTATCTGTATCATATATAATCTAAGAATACATTCATTGCGCTGACTAGGTATCTGTATCATATATAATCTAAGAATACATTCATTGCGCTGACTAGGTATCTGTATCATATATAATCTAAGAATACATTCATTGCGCTGACTAGGTATCTGTATCATATATAATCTAAGGCAGCGTAGTTTTAGTTGGCATACATTCATTGCGCTGACTAGGTATCTGTATCATATATAATCTAAGGCAGCGTAGTTTTAGTTGGCATACATTCATTGCGCTGACTAGGTATCTGTATCATATATAATCTAAGAATACATTCATTGCGCTGACTAGGTATCTGTATCATATATAATCTAAGAAATTAAATAAGGAACTCCAAATATTTACAACAGATTCTTCAGTCAGTTAGGACTTACACCTTCTTATAGAATTGAAGATGACAACAAGGAAAAAAAATAAAAAAAGATAATAAACATTTTAATATAATTTATTAAAATGAAATTTCCCATACATATAATATTCTTCCAATGCAGATAATTAAAAATAATATATTCCACACTGGTGAATATAAAAATAAGTAAACAATAATACAAATTAAAGTCTCCACTGATACAATACAATACAAGAGACCACTCCATGTGCCTTCTCTCACATACATCCCGAAACGGCAAATATTGTTAATTCGTGTGTGCCGTTTCAGTCAAACAATTTCATTTTTTGAGCAGAACAATTCATCAGGTGTCGATCAACAATCATTCCAAAATATTTTTAATATAAATCATAATTTAAAATATCATACTATAACAAGTACAAGGGTAACAGCAATGAAATATAAGACCATCTAAAAAAATCATTTATCGCAAAGTAAAAAATTGATTGGCTTGTGTCAGAAAAAAGAACATACAGTTCTCTCTGCCAACATTTGCATGCACAAAATAGTTAACATTTATAAGTTTTCAAAACACATATGTATACATGGAGAAATCCATTTATATATTATTAAATAGTTATTATGTTCTATTCTGATTCGTTTCAGAGTACGAAAACGTCTGTAACCAACGGGCGACCATGGATAAAATGATTTTTTTCACGCGGTGTGACGTAATGAGTCCCGTATAAATGTAAGCACCTTTTTTATCTTCTTTTATTTCTCATGTACATTTTATTTTAAATTCAGATGGATAACTTTAGACGAATCAGAATTGGACATAGTAAAAAAAATCTTTTCATTTTTGCATATTGAATATTCTAAATTCAAATTTTGCTTCAATGTTGCCAACAGATTGAATATTGTTTTCACATTGGTTTTAGTTGTAACAAACTGAATGAAGAACAATAGTGTTGCTATTAAGTGTGGAATTTTAGAAATTCATAGATTAATTTATCGGATTCCTTTTTTTAAAATTCTATTATGATCGCAGCAGGAAAGAGTATGAGCAAAATTGGACCCCTATACTTGTTATATGACATATTTTTATGAAACGAAAACAGAAATATGTATGAAATACAATAATATATTGTGCATATTTGTTAAAACACGGCACATTGCATGCTGTGGTACTAATTAGTATAGAGATGCTCTCAAATAATACCGCAAGAGTGAGGCCACTATTTATTTTTAAATGCAATATTACACATTTCATATAAAATATCTTTGCCTTTGTTCTATACATAATATTCACTTTGTAATACGTCACTTTTTTTAACTCACAACGCTCCAAGTTCTATATAAATTCTTAGGTTAATCACAATCTTTTCCATTGAAAAATAAAACAAATTGAAATACTGTTTATATAATATATATTATTTGTATTACTGCTTCAAAAATATTTAGCTAACTACGTAAAACAATAATCAACTGGGATTAAAATGAATACTTTTCAGCAAAGACAACAAAATAAATGGAAAAAAGTATAAAATTGATTAGACTTAAAATTATAAAACTTAATTTCTTAATTATTTACTAGTGAAATTAAAAAAAAGTAATAAGAACAGACAAAATCAATTGACATCATCGACCTGTTAAATGTTACGATTATTATTTTGAATAGATCGTACATTTTTTTTATTTTATATTAAATAGCTACTATTTAATACTAAATAGCTACTATTAGGCACAAAAAGATTATATCCATGCACACTTTATATAGAAAAATGAAAAGGTTTATTATTATTTCTTAAGATAAACTCTCCAAAACACTATTTCTGTTCAAAAAGAAAATAAAGTAATTTTTATTAATATTTTAATTGGGTTTTCCATTATTTTCAATATATACAAAATTGTGTTTACATTAGTGGCAAGCTAACATAATTCTTTTTAATAATGACATCGATTTCTTCAAATTATAACCAAGTATAATTAAGCGTTAAATTTATTTATGAAAAAATTTATATGTAGAAATTCAATATCATATTTTTATATGGTATTGTTTCAACGTTCAATTCTGTAACTTACAGGAATATTATGAGACTGACGCCTTTTTTATTTCAACAACATAACTCCTGTCATTTCTTTACATAAGTCAATTTATATTTTTAAATTTATTATAAATATGAATGATTAATAGAACAACTATTTATCAAATACTGAAATAAATAGCAAGTGTACAAGTATTTGACCTATTTTAATTTATGGAAATAATATTTAAATTAAATATAAAGTTTTGTACTAATTGAAATGTATCAGCAAAAAAAGTATACAAAATGGATAAAATGAAATGATTTTATAAAGTTAAATAAAATGCACAAATATGAATAGTATTTAAATACAAATTTGGCACCATAATAATCTATTTGTCATGGTTCAGTGTCAGGCCTCACTCTTCCACGGACACAATAAACATGTCGTCTACAACAAAATATATCTATTAAGATAAAATCTTCCTCCAATCATAAAAGCCACTGCAACTGACAGCCAATCTCATCCAAATGTTAACGGGGGGTGGGGGGGGGGGGGTCTAATGCTAAGACACCAATTTCAATTTGGAATCAGCCGATAGCTCAGGATAATATACCTTTAATTAGATAGTGACAAGAATATTTCTTTACAAGATAATGCCTAGCAGATGTAAATAGGTAATTCATTTTATTCAAATTATAAAATCAAAACTTCATTAAGATACTAAAACAAATTAACTAACTTTGCAAGGGACACAGTGTCGTTACAAATTAACACTCCATAGCTCTTTTGACGTTGCGCAATTGTTTTGCGTTAAGAATGCTCCTTCCCCGGATTTAATACAAACAATCCTTAGATAATAACTTCATCTAACATTGACACAATTATGGAAGTTTCCCCGATGGGACACCGTTCTTTAAATACTTTTTATATTCATAATAGAAGTTAGAATTGTCAGTGTTATAATACCGTGAAAGTTAAAACAATTAAAATAGCAAAATAGAAATGATCGGCGGAACGTGACCGCTCTGAAAGGCCTAATCCACGGTTAATTCATTGTTAGACCATTTATATTCAAATAATTCTGCAACCCTTAGCAATATTAAATATTTGAACAGAATTCATACTTATATATTATATGTACCTATATGATTATTTACATTGCGTCGCCTGGAGGGCGGAGGGGAAGCGGCCATCATTGGCTCTTCAGTTCCTTACCGATGCTGTACGATACTATCCTCGTCCAGTCTATCTTAGTGCGGGTCACAGGGAGCTGGCGACGGAGGGCCTTGAACGTCGTGTCACTCATGGTCTTGTAGTTGTCTGAGATGGCCGCTTGGTACCCGGCCTCCGCCTCAGCCACTATCTTCACCAGCTCCCGCGCCAGCCGCTCCGGGCCGTCGGGGGCCGCCGTTCCCGTCGGAAGGGCAGCGCGGACCTCTTTGCTGCTGACCAGTTGTACGTTGCCGTCCTCGTAGTAGTGAACCTGCACCTTCAACACGCCGCGGACTTCTCCGGCTCCCGCTCCACCCGTTGCGCAGGACCATACGCTCCGCCATCGACCGTTCCAGAAGTTCTTGGGTTGGAATTGATGGTCTTCGATGCAGGCCACTAGCGCTATGCCTCCCGCGTCCAGCGGCCTCGCGAAGACGCTGCACACCCCGTGCTTGTAGTGCGCCGCCGTGTAGTTGGCTACCTCTTCGTCCAGAGCGGCCCGCCACGGCTCGCATGCTGCCTCTGGTTCGTGAGCTTCCCACTCGGACCCCTCCTTCCTCAGGTGGTCGTATCGGAAGGAACGTTTGCTGCGCGGATCGAAGAAGCGTCCCCCTCCGAGGTCGTTGTGGTCTGTGATGAGCGCCTGCAGCTCGGCGCCTTCCACCCGCACGGGGGTCAGCTGGTCCTTGTTGTACTGAGCGAATGCGCCGCTCGCGCCCTCCTTCAGCAAACTGTCATTATCCAGCAACACTCTCACATCGTTGAACACTTCGTTAAACTCACCCGGGGGCGAATGTAATATAAAATCCGATACGATTCTCACTTTTTCGCGATCACTGATTACTTCGTCACCGTCCGCCGCCATCTTTAAAAGGTTGGGTTTTTGACACCGCAACTGACAAGTGACTCAAGCGACCGTCGAGATTATAAAAATGTCGCTACAATGGGGAATATTTAACATCCCGATAACTGAATTTACTTATAAAATCATTGCCATACACTCAAATTTCGATACTAGATCAAATATTTTCATTGCGATAAAGTTTTTCTTTTTCTATCTTTTTTAACTATCAAGTTTTACGTAGGTTCTAAAATCCTAAAATGTTTTTTTTTAATTACTGGCCACTAGTGTTGTCAGTGTAGGTTGTGTAACATCTGTCAAAATTGGTTAGAGTTTTCAATCTTCGTCGAGGGTTTCGATTAGATTAATTTTACTATGAACGTGTTAAAATATTCGTATTATGACACTCCCGACGGAAAAGACTATTTTCCAAAACTGTTATATACGACAAAAATAGCCGGTGGTCTCGGTTTGGTACTATCCACTTACGATGTGATGCTTTATTCACATCCGAAGACTTACGGTGCAGCCGCGGGGAGGTATATCTATCTCACAGCACCTCTGGTAGGGATGGCAGCTGCCTTTACCTCCGCTACTTACTTGGCCACATCAATTAGAAAGAAAGACGACGAATTCAACTATATGTGGGGCGGTATTGGAGCTGGTTGCATCTTCGGTACCTGGCAAAAATCCATTTTATCCGGAGTTAAGGCATCCTTCGCTTTAGGCGTTTTCCTAATGCTCAAGAAAAACTCTGTGATGGACGGCTGGAAGTTTTTCCCGGATCCAATTACTAGAGAAGACGGCGGAGTATTTATAAACAAAAGAGATTATACTTTAATGAAAGAACGTGAACGCGGTTGGACCACCAACCCCAATGAGGCGTAGATTAAAGGTAACCTTTCATATTTCTTTTGTGAATTTATCGTGGCTCAGTTGGTTGGGTTATCTGATTGCTGATCCAAACACAGTTTTTAATTATGTTTTTAGTCTGGATCTGTGAGATGATTAATACTGAAAGTCTCCAGAATGTGGCAACTTGATATTAGGTGCGTGTTAAATTAATATTTGACATAGTACATGTTAGTTGTCCGAGAAGCAATATTAAATAAATAAATTCATGGATCTGTATGATGTATGTGTTACTTGTAAATCATCTCATGTAATGGTGGTTATACATGTAATGGTTTACCTGACAGATTAACCTATAAGTTATACATATAATAATATATGTATAAAGGTACAGTTTTATAACACATTACATGTATGGCCAGCATAAGGTGTTATGATACCATCTATTACTTATTATACTAGGGGCATCATATGATACCATTTTTGACTCTCATGAACTCCCATAAACAAATGCTGTACAGTTTTGTGTTTTCCCCGCACTTGGTTCTCATGATTGTCAAAAAGACCATCATATTATCATTCAGTTTGCAACGTAGGCAGCATAAAGCTGAGTCCATGATATCACCACTGTCTAGTACCTACATATGCCATGTCCCTCACGGGGTAGGCAGAGAGAACCGAATGCAACATTTTTCTATCCTGACACTTACATTGTCATACACATACGTCTACGTCTGTTGTTCACACTTCTTACATTTCCACGTTTCAGAATATTGTTTACATGGTCATGTCATCCTTTTCTTCGGCAACTCTGATCTCTTATTCCATGCCTTGTATATTTTCATCAGGCGATCCTCATTCGTCCTTTCCTAGTGGCCAAACCATCTCTATGTGTTACTTTCTTTTTATTAATAACATCTTTCTTCATCTTACATTCTTCCCTTGGGTCCACATTTCGTACCCTGTCTTACATCGTTCTATTACAAATTTGTCTTTACAATCTCATTTTAACTGCATTTATTATGCTTTCGTGCACCTTCTGCCATGTTAAGGTTTCGATACATAGTCAAGGTTGGCACTACGATTGCTTTATGAATGGCAAATTTGGCATCCTTTGATATGTTGCGATCTTTCATAACAGGTCAGTCTATTCCGTTCTTAAGAGTTGAAAGCAACAACCAGATCCTGGGGTAGCCTGTCCTGTTCCATGCATCCACCACTCTGTATATGATGCCAATATATAGTGGTGGAATTCTAATAAAAAGTAGCAGTTGAAAAATTTGAAAAAAATATTGAATTTTCTAACATGTCATGTATATATTGGACTTCATATTTTTGAGGAGTATAAAATTTAACTCAAGAGAGTGACTGCTGCCAACGTACCTATTTTTTCAATTTGAATTTGTATCATTACTACAAAACGAATCTTTTAGAAAAAAATAACCTAGTTAGTTTGGATATTATTAAAGAAAAATATACCTTAACTTTTTAATTATGTTCTGTATATATTCTTGTAGGAAAATAATAAGCATACCCCGATTTTTGACATTTATCTTAAATTTCTAAAAAACTATAAAGTATAGAGCATTATATTTTTTTATAAATTAAAGAAGATCAAAATATCTGGAAAAATACGATGTAACGTTGCATTAATGCATCAGATTAAGTAAATAAACCAAAAAAACTTTTATTTCGCAATGGTGCTGAATGGAAAATAAATGTTTTTAAGGTTTATTTACTAAACCTGAAGCATTAATGCAACGTCACATCATATTTTTCTAGATATTTTTGTCTTCTTTAATTTAAAAATAAATATGTTGAACTGCACCTTATATTTTATTAAAAATATAAGATAAACGTTGAAAATCAGGGTATGCCATTATTTTTCTACAAGAATTTATACAGAACATTATCAAAAAGTAAAGATATATTTTTCTTTATTAATACCCAAACTATATAAATTATTTTTTCAAAACGATTTGATAAGAAATAATGATGGTATATCATATTGAAAAATAGGTACGTTGGCAGCAGTCCCCCCCTTAATAGATTCTCAATTCTTTGCAGGTTTTATTTTGTGGCTAATTTTAACTTATAAATTAAAATTATAACTTCATTCATTCATTCACAGTCATTAGTTAAACAAACATGATACAATGTTATAAGTAAATATGAAATATAAAAAAGTATGATTAGTTCATTGTATCCCAATAAGAGTAACAAATACATAGGTTGTCCGTAAAATAAGTTTCCCTATTTATTTTTAATGAAAACCATTTTAATTTACAACGAGCAATACATCATTGGAAAGCTTAGACTCTCAGCTATTTTTCTACAAAGTCCCCTTTGACTTCGATGCACTTTGTCATCCAGTTCATCATGTTTTTGGTTCCCTGGTCATAGAAGTCTCCCGCCAGGCCATGGAGGTATCTCAAAACCTCTTCTTTTACATTTGTTGTAGAAATTTTCTCTACAACAAACGTCAAATCACATACAAAAAAATAGCGTTTGGCGATATCGAACAGCATTTTCAATTTGACTCAGGGGCCTAGTATATACTTGGCCCACCAACTACAGTACACTCGGTCTATACATATAGTTTAGTATAATTTTTTTCAGGATGGTTAGATATTTGAGTCCAGAGAAAAAGATCCTGGGTTTGATTCGTGGAGACGGATTTTAATTTTGTTTTCTGTCTGGATCTGTGAAATAATAAATATTATAAGTATCCAGGATGTGGCATCTTAAATTTATATTTGGCATAGTTAGTTGACTGAAAAGTAACACAAAAAGTTTTATAGATTATATAATTGTTTTTTTTTTTATTTCAGAACTCCACTCAATCGTCGTTCACCCGAAGATTTTTCCACCAGAGAACAGAAACTATATAAAATACATTTGGTTTGATTCTAAGAACGAAATCAACTAACAAAGGAAAATACCTTTTTTTAAATATTTTTTTCTTTGGTCAATTGAAATGGTTTAATTGTGTACAACAACATCTGGGGGGCGAGTCTGGTTCGACCGGCGAAATCAAAACCCCAGTGATTACCCATATCATGGAAATAATTATCGTACGGGGTTCTATGACATCTAAAGATATTGTAGAACTCCATATAATAATTAAATCCATGATATGGGTAAATCACAAGGGTTTTGATTTCGCCGATTGAACCAGACTTGCCCCCCTGATTTCACTAGCACCAGTGTACGTTATTAATGATGATATTTATATATAGGAGTGCGAAATTAAGTTTGTTATGTAGAAAAAAAATGTAAATAAAACCAAAATATTATATTATGAATGTTTTTATTATTTTTTCTTTATTTTAACAAATTTAATCAAATAAAATATAAATGCAAAACCTTGCACATCAACACACTTGTATTACAATCTCGCTCAATTACTTACTGTGAGACAACAATTTGTTCAAAAATCATTTTATTTTGCTTCAATGTAATTGTTGTGATCATTTGCAAGGTTTAT
Source organism: Molanna angustata (assembly GCA_963576475.1). Lineage (NCBI taxonomy): Eukaryota > Metazoa > Arthropoda > Insecta > Trichoptera > Molannidae > Molanna > Molanna angustata. The sequence continues at coordinate 2,314,203 of OY754978.1, read as the reverse complement.
GCCGTGTTCAAAACATAGAATATACAGGAATATTTATATAACCTTCATAATACAAATATTTGTAAAGAAAAAAATTTGAACATAAAAATCTCTTGACCCGCACCATAAAACAAAAAATATTCAATTTAAGATTTAGTTTAATATCAAATATTTGAGTTGGATTTACGCTTCATTATCATGGTCGCAGTGCTGGGTATACGAAAGTCCCAATTATTTTAATACCCTTCATTATATGACCTTCTAAAAGATTAACCACGATCTGCAACATTGCTTCTTCTTGTGCTGATCCTAACGGAGGTTGGCGACCATCACACCAAACTAATCTCTTGCAAATGTTTCCAGCCCAGAGAGAAGCAACAAATTCGTGACAAATTATTTTTAATAAATTTCTTCTTTGTTGGGAATTGAACCCAGGACGCCGGTATACAAGCCAAACAACTTACCACAATGCCACGAAGGTTAACTACAAGCATAAACATTATCAGACCTGTATTGCCAGCTAAAAAAATTAATAATTGTGTTCATTGTTGGTTGTCCCGAACAATGAACACAATTATTAATTATTGTCCCGAAGGTAGAAGAAGTAGAGGCAGACCTAGGTTGGATGAGATGGCTGGACGATGTGCTGTGTGATATAAGAGAAATGGACCTGATAAATTGGAGAAGACTGGCGGTTGACAGGGAGGGATGGAGACAATTTCTGGAAGAGGCCAGGGTCCGTAGCGGACTGTAGTGCCAATGATGATGATGATGTTCATTTGTTGGTTTGTAAATTGTACGTCTTACGTATGTTGGTAATACTTTAAATTAAAGTAGACCAATTTCTACACTTTTTGTTTTATCACTGGTTAATGTAATATTCCCGTATATCTATGAAAATAATGCAAATTTGACTAGAATTCATTACCAAATACTTATCAAAGACTAGAATATAAATACAGCCTACATTTAATTAATAAAACTTTTACATCTCATAAACACTGTGGAACATTATCGTAAAATTATAAAAATCACAAAACAACCTTTGAAAATAAGCGAGTCTTGCTAAAATATGTAATTCTCAAGCCATGGAATTTATATACATAGTAAAGTTTTGATTATGCAATATAAAAGATGCAATTAGAGGTACCTAACAGATGGCTGATACAATAAAAGATAATTTGTTTTTTAATAATGGTAACATTTTTTTTTATTCAATATTATAAACAATTTTTTGTGTAGTGAAATAATACTGTAAAACAAACATACTGTAAAAATCTGTACCTATTTATTATACACGTTGGAAAATAATGCTCAATTTGATATGTCAATAACCCAATTATGAATTTAAAAAAAATATGAATCTATTCAACTAAATTGATTTAGTGTTCTATTTAAAAAAAAAAGTATTGCCGCCTCCGTAAATTTTATCGGTACTGCCTCCCTGACCATCCATGACAGACAGTTTATCTAGTATTCACACCAATTTAGTTATTTTATTTTAATATTTTAGTTACTTTTTTTAATATATTATGCAACTGGCTCACGCCAGTCGCAATTATATAACTACAAACAATCCTAATTAACCTATTTTTACCAAACTTTTGTAGGTTAGGTTTAAAAAATCGGTGTACATCCTATGATATCCTGGCTGGTCAGGGAGGCAGTACCAATTTCATAACATAATATCCATATTTATTTGGCAGTTCCAAATACTATCATTTTCAAGCATAGAAGTAAAGAATATTATGAAACGCAATATTAAACTTTTTAAGGTTTTAATTTATAAGGAATATTCGATTACCCTATTTATTGCACAGTCAAACCAAAAGCTATGTATACCTAATAAATATATTTGTTAAAAGTACAAACAATTTAGTTTTCTAAATGTTAGATAAACTAAATATCTGAACTGTGAAACAAATGATTATTTAGGATCAAAATGTATAATGTATTGTGAATAAACTTATAACCTAAAAGTGTAAAAATTGTGTTGGATCAAAATTGATATAAAATATTCAACATTTTTTTAAGTGCAACAATGTGATAAATTCATAAATATAATTCAAAATACTATTAATAATAAATTGTAACATGCTTGTTAATATTTTATTACCATTCATCGTAACAAATAATTTTTATGTTAACCAAATAATATATGATTCCATAAATAACAAAAATATATAGACGTTTTTTGCGTAAACTTCAATATCATTATAAAAATGCTACGATATCTCATGTCATTACAAAAATTATCTACAAAAACCATAATATATATATATATATATATATATATATATATATATATATATATATATATATATATATATATATATATATATATATATATATATATATATATATATATATATATATATATATATATATATATATATATATATATATATATATATATATATATATATATATATATATATATATATATATATATATATATATATATATATATATATATATATATATATATATATATATATATATATATATATATATATATATATATATATATATAAAGTAAATATATTTTTAAATTATAAAGCGTAACATGTTTATTATACATACAATTAATAAAAATATTGTGTCCCAAACTAACATGCCAACAAATAAACATTATTTTTATGTTTTATAAAAAAAGAAATAATTCTATATGACTTGAAAGAGAATTTTCACAATAACTTTTCAATTCGTTAATAAATAAACATAACAATTTCTATCAACAGATAATAAAAATTAAGGATAACCTAGTCTTCACACCATTTTTGTAAACCTAACCTACAAAAGTTTGGTAAAAATAGGTTGGTTAGGTTTATTTGTAGTTATAATTGCGACTGGCATGAGCCAGTTGCATTATGTATTAAAAAAGTAACTAAAATATTAAAATAAATGACTAAATTGGTATTTTTACCAAACTTTTGTAGGTTATGTTTAAAAAAAAATGATGTGAAGACTAGGCTATCCAAAAATTAACATATCTGCCATCTATTGACAAATTTGATGAGGTGTAAAGATACTTTTACAATTTTAAATATCATAGTTACAAATATATTTCACAGATAGAACTAATGTTTTTAAAAAATAATGATATTTTTCTAACAGGTATTATAATATTTTTGGACACACATACCTCTGAAAGAATAAATAATGTAGTTTATAATATTATAACGGCAAAAAATATATAGACACAAGATAGAATCTGAATTTGTTGATAATTTAACGCTAATGGAAAATCAGTTCACAAAATGGTTGGCACTCGGGGAAATATTTAAGTAAATATATATTTTGGCAAAGCAAAATTAGCTGAATCATTACTATATAGCATATAATAGAGTACCTACACCTCCAAAGAATTATCTAATAATCATTTTAAAATTAGCTAATGTTTGGTAATTTACATGAACTCTTTACTGCCATCTGTGTTGTGAAAATTGTATTAAAACATTATGCCTTAAGTGACAAGTACATTGATAGTAAATTTTGCTACAAATATGTTTTGGAAAAAGTATAATCTTTTCTATTATAACCAAGCATTCATTATAACATTTGTTTGTTTCTTTGATAATTATTATGTTAACATTATTAGCTGGTGATGAGTTATTAACAAAAGATTGCAGCTCAACCACATTCCACATTTACGTGATGTCACAATGGTGACCTCGATGTGATCCGAACATGCAACCTTTTGATCTGAAGTCAGAATGTGACTTACCGCAGACAACCTTGGAGACTGCCCTGCTACCTGATTATATGAGGAGTCAGATACCTGACACTTTCACTTGACATGAGCACATTTATAAATATTTTGGAAGACTTAAGTAAAAATTACTTTGTATGATGTCACATTTAAAAGACAAGGCAGTAAAGGGTTATTTATTACAAACAGTTCAGATTTGTTTTGTCAACACCTTGTTTACCGAGAAAAATTTAATATTCCACTCATTTTATTAAAGAAATATTATATCAATATAATATATAAATAGATACTCGGCTCATCAATGAAATGTTATATCATTCGCTACATTATTACTTTTTAAATATCAAAAATACATTAGTCGAGATTATTCATGGTAATTTCTTATTAATACATTTTTTTTAATGCTAACAACTTCAATACTATTACTAGTTTTGAAAACTAAATAAAAATTATTTTACTTGTCGACCTTGAAAATGCCAAGCAGTATTCGAGAAAGTGTTGAGTCATTTTATTTAATTGTTTATACATTGATATTATGTGTGACACACAACACCAGATTTACTAGAAATGATGTAGTAAATTTCAAATTTAAGCTTCACATTCAAATGTCTTTACTTAACATAAAATGAACAGTAAAAATGTTTTTATAAAACAAATACAAAACATCAATGCAAGACCGACAGTCTTATATAAAATAAATAAAAGCATATTGTTTTAAATGTCATGTCACATTAATAATACAAAAACAACAATTGATAACGCTAAAATATATTTTTGTGGAAAGATCAATGCGCGGGTGAAGTCGGTATTTACGTGTTAGTGACGCCATTAAACTAATTACTAAGTCAACTAATAATTTGATATAATATGCACTTAATAAACACATTCAATTGTAATTATAATTATGGTTGATGCTGCAATACATTCTATGCCATTAAAATAATATATAATTGAAAAAAAAAATAAGGAACAAAATCAACTTGTACAGACCGTTTCACTTGATTATTCCATTTTTATCTTTGTATTGGTAAGATTTCTTATCAGATGGAAGAAATTAAACTTTGCCAGATGTGACAACATATAGATCACACTAAGTTGGCTAAATCAATTCTGCAGTATTTGCCACAAAGTAGGAATAATGAAAGTTATTATTTCGACATACCCCATGGACAAAGACAAAGTCTCCATAAATTTACAGAGTAACGAAATATTTAAAATGTTATCAACTCCGTAGAACTAAATTCGCCAGATCATCAAATATGCAAGGTTACCAAAACAAAAACATGAAAGGAGTTATTATGTTGAATGCACTATAGTATCATTTATGAATAGCAATAAGAATTTTTGTCGCCATAAGATAAAAAAAAATTTAAATAATTTTTATTTAAATATAACTGAAAAAACCTATCACAAAATATGTCTTGTAATCAATAAATAAACTAATGACATAGAATGTAGGTACTGCTTAATCATAGTCAAAGTCAGCATTACTTAATATTATCAGATTGTAGTCAGGCTGCAAATATTAAGTAACACCGCATGTGTTTCGAGTATATAAAATAAATACTAAAAAGTTTTGCAGTTGTGGTTTAGGATTACGTATCTTTGGCAGGCTTTTTACTTTCTAATTTCTCCTCTTCTTCGTCTTCCAACTCCTCCTCTTCGTTCTCCACTTCTTCGACTTCAACCTCCTCTGCCACCACAACTTCATCCTCCTCTTCCTCCTCCTCCTCAACATCTTCTTCTTCATCCTCATCCTCCTCCACTTCAACCTGCTTCTTACCAACTTCTGTCACCTTTTCTTCCACCTTGACCGCGTCAGTCTTGGCCTCTTCCACTTTGATCTCATCGTCTTCTTCAATTTCCTCGACTTCCTCTTCCTCCTCTAAATCCTCCTCTACATCTTCCTCCTCCTCACTCAGACAGATGGCGTTGTCTGTGTCGATGCTCTTAATACCGTTCTCTGTTACCTTTACGCTGTCACTGACGTTGTTACCGACATCTTTTTCAACTTCATCTTCTTCCATTTCTTCCTCCTCCTCTACTTCTTCTTCGGAGCCATCCTCATAATCATCCTGTAAAATTATTTACAAATGAAACAATAACATAATTAAAGTATACATTACATAATAAACATATTTAACTTTGTCCAAGCACTCGTGTGTACAGAAGAGAATTAAAATTAAAAAAACAGATAGTAACAAATCCTTTACATATAAAATAAGGTGAAAATGTAAACAGATTTTAAATGGAACTATTTCAATTTGTTTTGTTGATAACTCCTGCCTGAAGTAACTATTCAAAATTTAGTTATGAATGATTTATCCATTATGCGGATCAAAAGTTATAAAGGGGGGACAGACACACACACACACACACACACATACAATAAATGTGCTGCAAAACCTCTAAGTTGTTGTTTTTTGACTCCCCAGGCGTTACTATGTTATTACGTTAATAGAAATTAATTTTCTTGAACAAATTGACAGAAGAGATGAGAGCATGTTATTCAATTATGTTTTACTAATTAAATATTGTAATAAAGAAATGATATCTGTATAAATACCTCAGCCTCTTGTTTAGGAGCAGTAGCAGCACTTGCAGTCAAGAATTCATCATCGTCATCGTATGTGTCATCTTTAACAGCTGAAATTTATATTCAGAATAATTAGAATTATTATTATATTGCTTATAATTAGAATTGTTTAGGATCATTCCAAGGGTCTCATAGCATAGTCTAGAAATGAAAATATTGTATGTATTCTTCTTGAGCCACTCCAAACGGATGTTGAAGAACATCATGCTATTGTGCCAATTTAATAAGTTACTCCGCATCTGGAATCCCGAACTACTACCTGAGATTTTTAAGCTACGCTGTTCATTTTCACCCCATACCTCGTTTTCCCTTTATATGTCCCTTAACTATAGAGTTGTAGAAGGGTATATTTATTACAACGGAATATATAGTCAAAGCAATATATAGGCAATGCATCTCATGATAATGATCAGCAATTTGTCTTCCAGTCAATAAGGCAATGCGTCTCATGATAATGATCAGCAATTTGTCTTCCTGTCAATAAGGCAATGCGTCTCATGATAATGATCAGCAATTTGTCTTCCTGTCAATAAGGCAATGCGTCTCATGATAATGATCAGCAATTTGTCTTCCTGTCAATAAGGCAATGCGTCTCATGATAATGATCAGCAATTTGTCTTCTTGGCAATGAGGCAATGCGTCTCATGATAATGATCAGCAATTTGTCTTCCTGTCAATAAGGCAATGCGTCTCATGATAATGATCAGCAATTTGTCTTCCTGTCAATAAGGCAATGCGTCTCATGATAATGATCAGCAATTTGTCTTCCTGTCAATAAGGCAATGCGTCTCATGATAATGATCAGCAATTTGTCTTCCTGTCAATAAGGCAATGCGTCTCATGATAATGATCAGCAATTTGTCTTCCTGTCAATAAGGCAATGTGTCTCATGATAATGATCAGCAATTTGTCTTCCTGTCAATAAGGCAATGCGTCTCATGATAATGATCAGCAATTTGTCTTCCTGTCAATAAGGCAATGCCTCTCATGATAATGATCAGCAATTTGTCTTTCTGTCAATAAGGCAATGCATCTCATGATAATGATCAGTAATTTGTCTTCCTGTCAATAAGGCAATGCGTCTCATGATAATGATCAGCAATTTGTCTTCCTGTCAATAAGAAAAAATCATGATCTGAGATAATTCTAAGTATTTCTTTTTTAAAAAAAAAAAACGTAATAAGGTTCTTCTTGTAATACCGAGAGCAGTCGGTGGAGGTCTGAACTCTATGAGCAACTTGTAAAACTCTTGCTTCTCTTACTCTCATCCATAGAACTCCTCTATCTCCGTCACATTTAAAACTGTTTTGTTGGAAACTATCAACCCATGAGATACACATCCACTACATACAATAGTACTGGCAGCATCTACGCTTTAACAGCTCTCCATCTTGTACTTAATTTTAAATCTTAATTACACAGCAGTTTTTGCATTTTGTAGAAGGTGGATCTCCCTATCTAGATCCCGGTCTTTATTATATGTCTTAATATTATAAAATGATATTGAACTCAAAGAAAATATTGATTACATGAAAATTCTTCGAAACACAATTGTTCGAATGCGCAATAGGCATGATGACTAATTTTGAAAAACTATCTCACGATGTTTTTACGCATTCACTGTTTTCAAATATATATACATTTCTACATAAAATAAAGGTTTAGTAGCAAAAATCGCCATTTTAAAATCAAATTTGACATTTACGCCAAAAAAAGCTTGTAGTATCATGGCGGCTGCCGACCCTGACGGTGACGTCATGGTATCGTAAACTGCATATCACTACTATATGTAATATATGTGTTCTAAGACGATTTGTGTATTTATAATCAATTCAAAAGTGCATAAGTGTTGTGCGGTCCCTAAATGTACAAACACGACGAAAAAAACACCTACTGAGGTATTTGTTTTCGTCCCACGCGAAAAAAAAGAGAAATAAGTGATTAAATTTCGCACGGCGAGACACAAGTGAATTTTATTAAGTACGCGTTTACAATGAAGTACAGTATTTGTTCCCCCACTTTTAGCTCTCAATAATATAATATTTACCATTATTTAGGCAATAAGCATATAAAGAACTTCATTAATGTCCAAACGTCAAAATAGGCCATCATAAGTTTCCCGCGTATGTTTTTAGCTTATGAACACATAATAGAGAGAAGAAGGAGCACATAATGTAGAGAGAAGAAGGAGCATATTTTATCGATTTTCGAGATGTAAGTTGTATTTAAATTACAGATAAATAAAGTACTTATATGTACTTATTATTAAGTTTTTACGTTTCGAAATTCTGATGAACAAAAGTCTTTGTTCGACGCAAAGAAATATCCGACCATCAAAAGTTCCATTCTAGTTAAGAGTAGTTAAGACAGGCAGAAAAATAACTACTATGGCTGCTATTGCTAAAAATAACGATAGCAGATAAATATAGCTTGTTATGAACACAATACAAATAACGAGCGCTATGTAATAATTCGTATGCTGCTAAAATTGTAACGATGTTTTAAAACGCATGCTTCGCGTAATCGCCGTCGTTTCGCAAATCGCTTCATTGCATGAAAAAAATATAGCTTGCTAGTTTAGTTTGGCAGTGACCAGCATCATAACATGTCGAACGTTCGTCAGCTCACCATCGCGTGACAAAATTGTAGAATACTAAAACTAAATTAGTTTACCATACGTTGCGAGCGTTCATTATTTATTTATTTATTCAATAAAAACTAAGTTACATACAAAATACAATTAACATAGGCCCGATATTACAGTCGGCCCTCAACTCATTGAGTTTGCCAAACTCAAGATTAATGTTAAGGGGAGATTGAATCCATTTCCGTATTACAGTGCAATATAACATGTCAGTTACTAAATCTTCAATTATAGACATATTTCACTTTTTCTGTGGTTATTATCTGTCAAATTTAAATAACCTCAAATAATACGAAATACAAAACGGGACGCTACGACTTTAAATACCATTGTTTTATTATCCAACATGGTAAATTTAATTTTTTTCACCAAAATAATGCTTTTAAATGCCCGTGTTCGTTTCAATACGGCTGTCAGTTTGTTTTGTTGTGTGGCGCCACCTTCGATACAACACTGAAACTACACACGTTGCCTAACGCCTCTAGTGATAGAAACTGAAACTACACGAGTTGCCTAGCAAATGACAGTTGACTCACAGTTAAGTACCTGCCAGAAACGTTGAGTTAAATATTTGTCGTTTTAGTGACGTATTTGAGGGAAGATTAGGTCTAAACGGACACTGTAATACGCTATATTTTTGTAAAACTTGAGTTTAGCTCTTAAACTGACACTGTAATACCGGCCCATAGTGTCCCCCGATAGGTAGGCGAGTATCTAGGTAAATTGAAACTATTTGCTTTGATGAATACTTGTTCCATTTATATTTAATTTGTTTTAGTTTTAAGTATCTAATTAAAATATTAATATATCGATAACACCAAAATAAACATAGTCCAGACCGACAATTAATGCGTATATTGTATTGAAGACTATCAGAAGAATTGACGCGACCATACTATGACGTCGTGCGCTCTGATTGTTTTTTCTCATAAAATGGCGGACTAACACATTTTGTATTTTTATATTTATAATATTATTATTGTTCACTCCTATAAATTAAAAAAAAAACATTTTTTAAATCTTTATAACCTATTTTATTTTTTAAAATCATAATTTCTATGATTTTTTTCTTACAGTCATCACACCTATTACATATTTTAATATATTAATCATAATATGTATATGAATCATAACAGTTATCCCATATGTATATTAGATTCATCATAATACATTGTGTATTTCCATTTCAACCTCATGTAACACTGTACAACTCCCACAAACAATATAATTACATCATTTTATTTTATAATCAAGCAATGAAAGCCACCAAGTTATTTATTTCTGAAACGTTAAATATTCTCCACCACGTTACAATACTCGGTGCGTGTTATAACAGATGCGTCAACGATTCAATAGAGCGGATAGCGATATTATTTGGTTTATTGTCCCAAATAAACCAAATAAATCAATAAATAAAAATAGCATGTTAAAAATAAGCAGCATATTCCATATACTTTGTTATGAAAAAAATAGCCATTTCGAACAACACAACAGTTGACAGTAACAAACACAATTGACAGTGACAATATGGTGACGTCATGCGCTCTGATTGGTGTTTCACATAAAATGGCGGACAAACATATTTTGTATTTTTATTTTAATAATATTAATATTATTCGCTCTTTTAAAATGAAAATAAATATATTTTTTCAAATCTTTATAACATATTTTATCTAATAAAATCATAATTTCAATGATTTTTTCTTACTGTCATCACGCCTATTGTACGAATAACAATTTTTCGAAAATCAGTTATCAGAATGACAATTGTCCGAAAGCAAATTATTCGAACTAACATTTGTTGGAAAACCAATTGACCGAATTTAATTTATTTTTGTGTCATTATGTTGCCTCCTTTGACATATTTGTTGCCAGTAAAATATATTCGATGAAGACTATTATTACTGGGTATGTATGTTTGCACATTTTTAATAACTGATGTTTGACAGCGCGGGATAGCCTAGTTTGTACACCAGTTTATGTTTATCTAGTATTCACACCAATTTAGTTATTTTATTTTAATATTATAGTTACTTTTTTAAATATACAATGCAACTGGCTCAAGCCAGTCGCAATTATAACTACAAACAAACCTAACCAACCTATTTTTACCAAAGTTTTGTAGGTTTAGGTTTTAAAAATAGGTGTACACCCTAGGATATCTGACAGCGTGGTGCATCGCCATGTTGTTTATTCCATAGATTTTTATTAAACATAATATACTATGTAGATGTAGTACTCCGTGCAAAAAGTGAGTCATTTGTTTTCGATTCATACAAAATTTGCTAACTACGACATCTAGTATATTATAATAAAAATCTATGGTTTATTCCTCTCACAATACTACCAACATGACGTCATAAAAATTCGAACAATTGTAAATTCTGATAATTGTGTGTTCGGAAAATTGTTTTTCGAAAAAATGTGATTCGAATAATTGCCATTCGTAAAATTGATTTTCGTAAAATTGAGCATTCGAATAATTGTTTTTCGAATAATTTTCCTGTCCCCGAAAATATTATATTAAGTTTTCTTTACTAAGTCTGAGTGATGATTCATTCAGAAATTTCACTAAGTATTGATATGAAAAATAATAACTCACCAAAATCTCTTTCTGGAGTGGATTTTGTTGAAGAGTCATTGATTAAGGACAAAGTCATCTTTCCACTTAAGACAATCTGAAAATAATATTTTGCTTTGATCATAAACGTCTTTGTGTAATGCAGTTGATCAGCATACCGAGTCAAACTGTAAGCTAAAATAAAAGTATGAACAGTCCAAGATTTAATAATAACTTTTTATCATTCAGAGGTCAACATTCAACAGTAAATTAAATTTTTAAGTTTGAAAAGTCATAGGACCTGATCTATGATAAAAACATCATGTATTCATCAAGGGGTACAAAGTTTTCTTTTCACATATTGCAAAGTGTAATTATGTCATTGGACCTGATCTATGATAAAAACATCATGTATTCATCAAGGGGTACAAAGTTTTCTTTTCACATATTGCAAAGTGTAATTATGTCATTGGACCTGATCTATGATAAAAACTTCATGTATTCATCAAGGGGTACAAAGTTTTCTTTTCACATATTGCAAAGTGTAATTATGTCATTGGACCTGATCTATGATAAAAACATCATGTATTCATCAAGGGGTACAAAGTTTTCTTTTCACATATTGCAAAGTGTAATTATGTCATTGGACCTGATCTATGATAAAAACATCATGTATTCATCAAGGGGTACAAAGTTTTCTTTTCACATATTGCAAAGTGTAATTATGTCATTGGACCTGATCTATGATAAAAACATCATGTATTCTAGTTTTCTTTTCACATATTGCAAAGTGTAATTATGTCATTGGACCTGATCTATGATAAAAACATCATGTATTCATCAAGGGGTACAAAGTTTTCTTTTCACATATTGCAAAGTGTAATTATGTCATTGGACCTGATCTATGATAAAAACATCATGTATTCTAGTTTTCTTTTCACATATTGCAAAGTGTAATTATGTCATTGGACCTGATCTATGATAAAAACATCATGTATTCTAGTTTTCTTTTCACATATTGCAAAGTGTAATTATGTCATTGGACCTGATCTATGATAAAAACATCATGTATTCATCAAGGGGTACAAAGTTTTCTTTTCACATATTGCAAAGTGTAATTATGTCATTGGACCTGATCTATGATAAAAACATCATGTATTCATCAAGGGGTACAAAGTTTTCTTTTCACATATTGCAAAGTGTAATTATGTCATTGGACCTGATCTATGATAAAAACATCATGTATTCATCAAGGGGTACAAAGTTTTCTTTTCACATATTGCAAAGTGTAATTATGTCATTGGACCTGATCTATGATAAAAACATCATGTATTCATCAAGGGGTACAAAGTTTTCTTTTCACATATTGCAAAGTGTAATTATGTCATTGGACCTGATCTATGATAAAAACATCATGTATTCATCAAGGGGTACAAAGTTTTCTTTTCACATATTGCAAAGTGTAATTATGTCATTGGACCTGATCTATGATAAAAACATCATGTATTCTAGTTTTCTTTTCACATATTGCAAAGTGTAATTATGTCATTGGACCTGATCTATGATAAAAACATCATGTATTCATCAAGGGGTACAAAGTTTTCTTTTCACATATTGCAAAGTGTAATTATGTCATTGGACCTGATCTATGATAAAAACATCATGTATTCTAGTTTTCTTTTCACATATTGCAAAGTGTAATTATGTCATTGGACCTGATCTATGATAAAAACATCATGTATTCATCAAGGGGTACAAAGTTTTCTTTTCACATATTGCAAAGTGTAATTATGTCATTGGACCTGATCTATGATAAAAACATCATGTATTCTAGTTTTCTTTTCACATATTGCAAAGTGTAATTATATCATTGGACCTGATCTATGATAAAAACATCATGTATTCATCAAGGGGTACAAAGTTTTCTTTTCACATATTGCAAAGTGTAATTATGTCATTGGACCTGATCTATGATAAAAACATTGTGTATTCATTGTCAATTCTAGACGAGCTAAGGATCGAGGATCGTCTATCGACGATATGTTACAGACGTATCCTTCAATTCTTTGGACACATTGCCAGAAGGGAACCAGACTGCCTCGAGAAGCTGCCTCGGGCCATACGTGTGGCGACGGACTGCAGCCGCTATCCTCAGTCATGAGGAAAAGGACGAATGATGATTCATTAAGGGGTACACAGTTTTCTTTTCACATATTGCAAAGTGTAATTGTTCAAGTAACATTTATATTGTTTCACAGTAAATAATGAATTTTCTTCAACATGTTCTGTATTTGACTTTACCTTTCTTTGTAAAACAACTACGTTATACATTGGCAGTATGAAAGTAAACAATCTATAGTTTGACATGAAATATTTTTTAATTTAATGTATTTGTAACACACATTATATATAAATATTAGCTTTCTGAACTCCTTCTATATATAAACTTTAACTATGACAAAACTCAAACTCCTCCGTGCTTAGAGTTGTGTTACAAAGTTTTTGCTTCACCTACTATAAATTATTATATATAATTATTAATAAAGCGCCATATGTGCAATACTCCAAGAGTGCAATAACTTAATTTATGGCTCCAAGAAATAATGCAGCTTTATGTTATTTACTGAAAATGTCAACGCTCTGAGCTCCACGTGTCAGGCGGCAATTTATTATACTTTAAAGGCTTGTTTATATCAAAACTGAGATCTCTGTACTCTGTGATCCAGACAATCTCAATGTAAGCTGTCTTCCTGATGGAATATTCTTTTGACACAGTTCTTGAATGTAGTGTGGAGCCAAGTCATTTAGAGCCTAATATTTGTTTCCAATGGAAAAATAACATATCATTTAAAGATAACTTATAATATTAAGATATTTGTCAGTCTTTGTGGCTCAGTTGATTAGTTATCCGACTCCTGATGTCACAGGTTCCATTCCCATGAGGCAATAAACGTGATAATAACTAGTTATTGGATGCATGTTAAATAATATTTTATATAGTTACCTTTTAGTTGCCCTAAAATCATTAAAAAAATTAAAGTCTAACTTACAGGTGGGTCCTTATCGTCACCATTGGAAAGTTGCTCTGTGTGTGTCTCTGAATCAGCGACCAACAGCCGAGACTGATGGGGCAGAGCTCCTTCAAGATAGATGGAAGACACCTCAACTGGGGGCTGCAATTGGACAACTATATATTCATATTATTCCATGTGTACCAACATTTTCTCATTGCAAAGGAATATTGTATAAGCTATAGTATATTTTTTAAATTTTATATTTATAGGTAAATTTAAAGTCAGAATTCATAAAAAATAATTTAAGGGGCTTTAATTTATAGATTACAATAGGCCTGCCCCCTGAGACTGAGTTCCATAGGGTGCTGTGGAAGTCTCAGGGGGAGTCCTATGTCCTTTACTGGACCAAGGAGGTTTGACTAAGAAGTTACAGATTAGATTAATATTAAGATATAAGCATTTTTTTGAGAGATTAAATATCCATACTACATGAAGGTATCCTTCTGCTACTGGTGATTATACTTTGGCTCCAAGTTTGAACGCAGAAAAGCTAAAAGCAGACAAGGCTGGGCACATTATATAAGTATAATTGATTTGTTAAACTTCTGTATCAACTTGCACTCTCACTGTATGTATGTATTATTAATTTATTTTATCATACAGAGTTCAATTCTTAACTCAAAGATTAGCATAAATCACCCGATTTATAAGATGTGTGTTGCCTAGCTAAAAAAAAATTTTCTTAAGGTAGGGAAATATATTTTTCACATTTTTTTCTGTGATAACATCCGTTAGAAGTTCAAAAGTGTATTATGAGAATAGATTTATAAGTATTCTACCTTTTATTTGCTATTGTGTTAGGTTACTTTAGAATTATTATGGCTGCCAAGATTGAATTTCAAAATGAATTGGATTCAAATACATTTTCTAAACTCAATATTATATTGACATCAAATTACCATACGCCATATTTGTTCGACTTAATATGTGTAAACATATTTGCAAAAAATTAAAATCTTTTATATTTTTTCTTAGAAAGAATGAAAACGTCATTGTAAAAAGTACATATACATCCTCATACATTCCAATGAATTTGAAGCATAAATGCTTTTGATGTAGGTGGACGGAATTGATTGTGGCAGGATTTGAACTCGTGACCACTGGATTACTAACCCAGCGAGTTATCCACTCTGCCACCAAAATTAGAAAAAGAATACAAAATATTTTTTGTAGTGTAAAGATCCTAATTTTTAGGACCCTAAAAGTATATGAAACTATGTATACTTAATGGAAGTGTGCTGCACTATTTTTTTCTTGTCTTAATAATAAAAATAGTGTTCATAAGATGTATGATATGATTTTTGATGTGGCTTATAATATTTGAGTAGTAGTAATGTATTTATTGCAGAAAAGTGTGTCTTGTGACTTAAAATGTGCCTACATTTGGTGCAAAAATGAAACACAATTTATTCAAAAGAAAATATTTATTTTTCTCAAAACATGTGACACAAATAAAACAAAAAATAATATAAAAATATTTTTTTCATTGCAAAAATTGTAAAATATGCAATGAAAAAGAATTTGAAAACCTTGTTGAGGTAGAAATATAATAGGAACAATTATATTATAATAGTTATCACAGATTATTTTGTCAAAACATTTAGGTATTAAAAATATATCAAAATAAATATTTTCTTTTTATTTTTGCACAATCACAATGTATTTGTTCACTTGCAAGAGCATATTTATATGCTATATATTTTGAAATTGAACGTACATTGAACATGTAAATGTGTATTAGTAAGATGTCATTTTAAATTGTTGTCTTTGGTTTGACACAGCGCACGTTACTACAAACGAGTCCAAATAAAAATAAATATTGGAACATAGACTAAAGAAGCACATTACATAGACAGATCATTGATTATTAAATATATACCTAGACGGCGTACATATCTACTTAAATGATGAATTGAAGTGAAACCTGTTTGACAGTCTGGTTGGTAAAGAAAAATCCACACAAATACTGGAGATGATTAAGTTTTGCAAACAATTTTTTACTTTACTTATTTAGATGTTAAATCAATCATTTATACTAAAAACAACCCAATAATTTATATTGAAAAAATGTGTATGAAAACGAAAAATAAACTACCAACTAGATGATCAAACCAGACTAAATATTTTAAACCCACATTATTCTTGAATTATATTAAATTTGCCCCTGTAACAATGCCTTATCACATATAGATTTGGAAAGGATCAGATCTGTGGACATATTCTGTATGTCCATGACTATCAGGAGTCACATTTGACAGGAATAATTCATTATTTTGTTACCAGCAGTGAGTACATGTATTCTATCTAGGTATAAATTATTTATCAATGTCTACCAGACAAACATATGGAATAAAGTAAAATATTAACCTTTTGAGTGCTAAGAAATAAGAACTATTAATATACAAAATTTAGAATGAAAACAGATAGATTTGACTTAACAGTTGTAATGATCCTGGTCACGGCACCACTGAAATGGGTTTGAGGCCTCTGCTCTCCCATTTATTAAAAAAATATTGCTCTCCCATTTAGTAAATATGTTGTGACAAAATTCATTATAAATATATACAAAAATCCAAATGATATTGCATGTTAATTTCTATTAATTACATAATATAGTAAAAAAAAAAACATTTCAGAATAGGTCATCACTCAAAACATTAATATAACAAGACACAGAAGCACCAACGACAACTCAAATAAATATGAAATAATAAAAAAGGCAGTTACTTATATTGAATAAATAAATACTACTTACAAGAAGCTACTAAACATTGAACAAGCTACGACAAAACTAATAAAAAGTTAATATACAAGATGAAAATTTGTGTAAAATGATTAAGTTTACAAAAATGAAAATTATTAATGTCCGAGTTTTACATCATTCTTATATCTGCTGTAAACTCAGTTATCGTGTCATTTTTCAATCTAGGTATTCGATTTTTCAATAACTAATACATTTCGTAAAAGATATGCATGTGCTCTAAACGTGTGTAATTTTTTCGTCAATTCGGTATTTTTTTGTAATTTTTGTTACTTCTTAACAAATGGAAATACCATTTTATTAGCTTTTGAAATAGATAAAAACCAATATACATATTTATAACATTTCGGTTCCTTTCTATACAAAATATAAGTACATTTGTTTTTATTATTTTTTTTTTAATTTGACTTTCGATCGATGTATTTTAAAATATTGTGTAATTTAAAACAAAAAAAAAATTTTGTAAGAACAAGTATTCAAATTTTTGCCTAATGGATTCAAAAATATAAAATCAATTATTATATTTAACAAAGATAAAGTAAATATATATACATTATACATCAGAAATATTGATATAATATGTATGTAATTCATTTATGCTATACAAGCAAATTTAATCAACTAATTAGCATGAAATGATTTATATCATTTTATGCACACCTTAATGACGCCTATAATTTTATATAAGTAATTTTTTGAATTTTGCATAGAAAAAGTTGTGGAATATCCCTATCATTTTAATGATATGACATATTTGTGGAAATCTCTTTGTAACAGTATAAATATGGAAGCGTGTAATGAAGTGGGTATGTATAAGTTATGTAACAACATCTGCTAGCGTCTGTGTGATGTGCACAGTATAAGAGCATTGTCTAACCGTTGGGTGTCGCGGTGGCGGCTGGTGCTGCTTGCGGAGGGGTGGTGGAGTGCTGGGTGGGGCGGTGGGAGGGGTGGGGGGCCGAGCCTGACTCCATTTCTTGCCTCCCTCACAGTGAGCGCGCATTTCCATGCCCAGGACCTGAAAGAAACAAATACAGACATTTTTTAAGTTCACTATTATTGCTCTTTAAGATATCTTATTATTGCTCTTTAAGAATTATAGTAAGCAGGTGCTATGAAAAATATTAATTTAACACACACCCAGTGAATAATATGCTGAATTTTGAACACTTGTGATGTTAATGTGAGTGACTTTTGACACAATCACAAATCTAAACTGAAAACCCAGTAAAAATCTGTGTCTCCACCATATCATACACTGTCACAGTCACAATCATACACTGTCAGTCACAATCATACACTGTCACAGTCACAATTATACACTGTCACAGTCACAATCGTACACTGTCACAGTCACAATCGTACACTGTCACAGTCACAATCGTACACTGTCACAGTCACAATCGTACACTGTCACAGTCACAATCATACACTGTCACAGTCACAATTATACACTGTCAGTCACAATCGTACACTATCACAGTCACAATCGTACACTGTCACAGTCACAATCATACATTGTCACAATCACAATCTTACACTGGAAACAGAATTCTATTTAATTGAGCCACAAAGGCATTGCGTCAAAACACTGTTTTTTATTAATTTACAGATATTGTATAAAATAAATAAGGAAAAAGACAAATAAATTAGATTTTCACACTGCAACAATTCACATAATAAAACTATTACCAAAATGCTTTGGTAAAATAACTACCATATAATATATTGATAATATATTATATGGTAACTACCATATAACATATTGACATTCCTTAAATAAAGCGAAAATAATTGCACGATGGATGAGCGGAAATAGTTGAGATAGGATTTAGACCTAGTCTACTGGAATGTTAATCCACCGCAATAACAACTTGGCCATTGATTCATTTCTTTTCTTATTCTTGAAAATAGCTAGAGATGCTAATGAGGTTTTATTAATTTACAGATAGTTTTTACCATATTATATGCAGAGATGTGCAAAATGGGTACCCAAAACCATTTGAAATGCAAAATGGAAATGGGTTGAAACTTTTCCATTTGAAAATGCAAAATGGTTTTTAAAAAAGCATTTCAAATGCAAAATGCAAAATACCTATTTTCAAAATGCTTTTTAAAATGCTAAATGGTTTTTCAGGTGAAATGAAAAAGTTGAAACAAACAGTTTTGTGTTAAAATGACTATTGAACTAAACAGTTTTGTAATTTTATAATGAAAAATAAAGTAGAACAGCTTGTGGAATAATTTTCTTAAGTTCAGACTAATTTTAATTTCCCAAACAAATAATAGTTACTTACATATTAGTGTGCTTCTTATTTGGTCAAAAATTTATATATATTTTTTTTTGAAATTTCTATGCGTTCATCCCTATTTATTTTTTCATATCATGCTTAGGGGTCGCTACCAGTAATCAAAATTCAGCAATTTATGAAAAAATATAAATTGCTTATATTGCCTGAAAACTTACAAATTAATTTAAAATGAAAAGTATTGCTAAAATTATTTTTTAGAGTAGATATAATGGTAATTATTATTCTTTTAAAAAATCGTATAGCGCGGATTAATGAATCAGAAGCACTCCAAGTATTTATGCTAATATTTCAGTGTTATGTTGCTCTATGAAACAATTATTCATTAGTCCTTAAGAAAAAGTTGTCATGCTTTGACCACTGTGGACATTTGGTGACAATGTGGCAATCCATTCAACTCTGTAGGACCATTTACACCAAAGCATCGAACACTGCAGTAAGCCGCTTTGTTGGCTCTGTCCAGCCACTTAAGGTAGCAAGGTAGAATTTTTGGTATCAGGGTACTTGTTATGTTGTTTAAAGATTAGAAGAAGATATTGTTCTTTAGTGATGATTGACTTATTGTATTCTTCAAATTATGCCACTCATTGTTCTACTATATCATTCACGGCTTGCAATGTATGTATTTTTACCAGCACTGTAGTCTTCATCTTATTTCAAAAGTCAGATATGATTCCATTTCTGGAAAAAATTCTTCGTCAAAAAATGCAAGTGCAATAAGCTCTTGGGATTGATAGGTGCCACAAACGATCAAGGATATTTTTCAATTCCTTTGTTTCCATATTTCTTGAGTTTTTTTAAGAGCCACAAATTGTTTCTTTCTAAAATGGGTAATCGGTACCTACACAGATTCATGTTTTGTGATTTTTTCTATTAGATCTCTATCTCAATAAATAGTGAGAGGTATATTTTAATAGAATTCGTTTTTCAATGACTTCACTACATTTTTTCTTTGCTTCACGAGTTGACGACGAATGGTTGAAAAATTATTTTAAATTCATAAGGATCAGATCCTACACTTTTCAATGCTGACATCAAAACAATAGGTCCTTACAATAATTTAAACACATTTTGGGGTCAAAATTAAATATTTAGACTTGTTGCATAGACGATAGATATAGGTACAAAATTTCATATGTTTTTCAAAATTTTGAAGCTCGTTAGCGACCCACAAAAATTATTTAAAAAAAAATACGGGTATACTTTTTTTGGTAATAGAAGCGAATAGGGGGGAAGCACCCTATTACTGACACTGTGTAACAAATCTTGAAATCTCTCTGGCTCATGGAGATTGCAATAAGGAAAAAAAAAATTAAAAAAGAATTGTGTAGTATCGGCGTGTTGGTAAGAGTGAATAATAAGAATGACCAGTTACTTACTTTACATTTTTCTCCACACCCGCGTCATGTATGCCGTATGGGATCAATTTTACAATTTCTTCTTTCACCAATTAACCATAATATAAGTAAAATAAAACACGTGAATTTAATTAGTTCAAAAGGAGATTACAAGATTAATGTGGTCACAAGATAAAATGAATCTATGAAAAAATTAGGTTTGGTACCAAAGAAGAGTAATGTTGCAAAAATGCATTTGAAATGCAAAATGCATTGAGAAAAGCATTTAAAATGGAAATGGAAATGGGTGAAATAAAAAAGCATTTAAAATGCAAAATGGAAAATACCTATTTTGCATTTTGCATTTCCATTTGAAATGGATTTATTTGAAATAAAGCACATCTCTGATTATATGTACTTAAACAGGAATAATGAATACAAGAAATATAATGCTAGTTATAGTTGTCGTCAAATATCTTGAACCATTTCGTTGAGAAGGGGGGCGAAGCAAAAAGACACAAATTTGCGCACCCAGAACCCTGTTTCAAGATATTTAGTTGCCTTCATGGCTCAGTTGATTAGATATCTGAATGCTATTCCAAAGTTTCCGGGTTTGATTCCTGGTGGGGACACAGTTTTTTATTGTGTTTTCAATCTGGATCTGTGTGACGATTAATATCGTAAGTCTCCCGAATGTGGCAACTTGTTATTGGGTGCATGTTAAATTAATATTTGACATAGTACCTGTTAGTTGCCCGAGAAGTAATAAATTTTAATTTATAAAATAAAAAAAAAAACGCATTACACACTATGAAGTTACGTATAATAAGTGTAACTATGCGTGCGTTAAAAAGGATTTATACGTGATTTAAACTATTGTAAACTCGGAAATTGTAAATTTTTTATTTTAAGCACAAACCTGACATAAAATGAAAAAACTTTTTCGGTCATTCACTTTGATTTTATGCACTCTTAATTTATCACATAATAGATTTATTTCTCTATGACACGTAGTAATGGAGTAATTAAAAAAAAAATGCTGTAAAAAAGGATATTTTGGACAAAAGTTTTAGGGAAATTTCTGCTGAATTTTAAAATTATGTAATGTTTATTCAAATGTTTATAAACACACTGTTTTATCATATTTGAGAAATTTGATTTCATATTAGGGTGTTTAGTTTTAAAAATATAACCAGTATATTATTACTGCACATTTACAATTGCACAAACAAAAAAGTACTAAAAGATAAATAATATTGATTGGTTACCTTAACGGTGGCATTTTCTTTTTCCACACTGGTTCTTAGTTGTCTGATGGCTTGATCCTCAACCAACGGTTTCTCTGGTATGTCCATTTCGTGCTTTTCTCCTATTTTTTCCACTACTCTCTCTTCTTCAATCTCTTCGTCTTCTTCAACCTCTTCATCTTCCTCATATTCTTCATCTTCTTCTTCGTCAGTTGCGACCAAGTTATCTTCTGGCACCTTACCCGGTACAATTTCTTTCAACGGAGATGCTTCCTTCAATGGGACAGCTCTTTCATAAACATTACTAACCTTCTTTTCCACTGGCTCTTCTATGTGTTTTGGAGGCGGAGTCAACTCTTTAGGCGGCGGGGTCAACTCTTTAGGCAGCGGGGTCAACTCTTTAGGCGGCGGAGTCAACTCTTTAGGTGGCGGAGTCAACTCTTTAGGTGGAGGAGTCAACTCTTTGGGAGGCGGAGTTAGTTCTTTAGGTGGCGGAGTCGGTTCTTTAGGTGGCGGAGTCGGTTCTCTTTGCGAAGATTCCTTGATTGAAGGTGTGAATTCCTCTGCCAAGACGGTTTCCTCCCTGTGTACAGGGGTGGATGCTTCCCACGAGGGAGGGGTGGTTTCCTTAAAGAGAGAGAAGTCTTTGGACTTGGACAAGATGGGAACTTCCCTTTGAGCCTGAGGGACGGATCCATTTGTGTATGGGTGAGGGGGGCGTTCCTAGAAACATAACCAAATCATATTGAAAATGGATACTAAATAAATTTTTAGCTGGTGAAATGAATGGTATTTTGGATTTCTCATAATTTTTACATTTTGTTTCTCAGTTATGAGGAAACAAGATAACAATAGGCAGTTTATTCATTATGTGATCAAATTTTTTAACTTTATTTAATTTGTATTATGAATGTGCTTAAATATATGAATATTTTTTAAATTAAATATCGTGGTTTAATTTTAATAAAAAATCCCAATGTAAATTTTGTGACATTAAAAAAGGGATTTAAATCTATTAAAGGTAAAAAATATTATTTTTCCTTCAAATATATTTTTTTCATTTACATCAAATACCAATTGAATCATGTATTTTTTTAATACTTAAAAAATTTTGAAGACAATTTTTTTGAAAGGATGTTCACAAGAATTCATGGAAATATCATATACATAAATTATTATATTTCCCAGCATAAGCAAACTATTTTAAATAAAATTGGACTTGAATAATTGGTTCAATAAATAGAATTCAATTAAAACAGTTAAAATTTCATCAAAAGTATGCCTTAAATGATGGGAAATATATTTTTGAATAAATTAACAATACTTCAGAAAAAAAATATATTAAACGCACACTAAACTTGAATGCATCCAATCTAATAAAATAGCACACAAAATTAAAACAAATACATCAAGAGTCCCCTATAAGGCTTTATAAAGATGCAGCTGGAAATAATAAAAGATTAATAAAAACATGACTTCCAAAAATAATGAAAAATCGATTAATATGAAAACTGAGAATCCAAAATAACAGCCAAGACTGAAAATAAGAGAAATTTCTGAAGCAGTATAAACTACAAAAGATTAGGAAAACACTCAAATCTACAAGGAATCATAATTTCAAAAAATAAACATGATAGCAATACATCAATAGGTAATAAAAATTTCAAAAGTAAAAAAAAAACACATTTCATCTATGATTTAGAATTATTATTAAGGGGGGGACTGTTGCTGAATACCTATTTTTCAATTTGATATACCATCGTTATTTCTAATCAAATCGTTTTGAAAAAATATTTTAGATAGTTAAAGAAAAATATATAATATATATATACCTATTCATAAAGAAAAATATATCTTTACTTTTTGATAATGTTTTGTATAAATTATTGTAGAAAAATAATGGCATACCCCAATTTTCAACGTTTATCTTATATTTTTAATAAACTATAAGGCGTAGTTCAATATATATTTTTTTAAATTAAAGAAGACAAAAATATCTAGAAAAAATATGATGTGACATTGCATTAATGCTTCAGATTTAGTAAATAAACCTAAAAAACATTTATTATCCATTCAGCCCCATTGCGAAATAAAAGTTTTTGTGGTTTATTTACTTAACCTGATGCATTAATGCAACGTCATATATTTTTCCAGGTATTTTGTTCTTCTTTAATTTATAAAAAAATATATTGCTCTATACCTTATATTTTTTTAGAAATCTAAGATAAATGTA
The DNA here is from genome assembly GCA_963576475.1 of Molanna angustata. Classification (NCBI taxonomy): domain Eukaryota; kingdom Metazoa; phylum Arthropoda; class Insecta; order Trichoptera; family Molannidae; genus Molanna; species Molanna angustata. The sequence continues at coordinate 2,289,751 of OY754978.1, read as the reverse complement.
AAAATCGGGGTATGCTTATTATTATTTTTTACAAGAATATATACAGAACATAACTAAAAAGTTAAGGTATATTTTTCTTTATTAATATCCAAACTAACTAGGTTATTTTTTTCAAAATAATTCGTTTTGTATGTAAATTCAAATTGAAAAAATATGTACGTTGGCAGCAGTCACCCTCTTAAACAAATTGCTTGAAATATTGAGCATAAAAAAATAATTTATATTGCTGTTCTATTTCAGTTACAATAATGTGGTTAAAACACAATAAGCAAAATGGCAAATATAGGCACATTGACAATATTTCAAGCAATTTTAAAATCATATACATATTATCAAAGCTCCATTTCAGGTTTGGTTGCTTGGCACAAGGATTTTGGTAAGTTTATAATATAAAATCTCCATTATTATGTAACAAGAGAATGTTATAATCTCGTAATTAAGTACTAGGCCTATTTTTTTTAACAAATCTTTGATTTATCAACTGGCGAGTGTGTACTGAATAATTTCAAGTTTTTAAAGTTTTTCTGTATTTTGTGTACATCGAAACAAAAATGAATTTGAAAAAGTTTGTGGGACACTTCTTAGAAGCAAAATAGGTTAATATTTTTGTGATAAGGATTCATATTTACACCGAATGAATAAAAAAATGTATACAATATTGAAATAGGAAGATCAAATAACAAATCATATAGGTCCAAATATATGTATGAGTGATGAGCACATTTATTTATGTATTTATTAATAATTAATTAAATAAATGTGTTATTTGTTATCTAGTACTAATATTATATTCTAAATAAGAAGTATCACTTCTTCGCCTTAATTGATTTATCTATAATGCATTAACCTCAACTCTCAAAATAATTCAATAATATTTTAATACAGCCAGAAATCATCATAATGATTGAGTAAAATGACACATAAGGTAAAAAGGAGAAGAAGTATCACTGATACTTGCAATACAATCAAGAATTCTGAGTAAGTTAATTTTAGTTGAACATCTTTGACAAAAATCAATTTTGAAAATAAGATGTGGTCACCACATCAATCAAATAGGAAAAAAAAAAAAACAGATTAATGTTAAAAAAGCAATAATAATCCATATGCATGTTAGAAGTACAACAAAAACTCAGAAATCGAATCGAGGGATGAACACAAAATTAATTTGTCAAAAATTTGTGTTGTTGTGAAGGTGTTGTTTGGGACATAGAATGGTGTAAAATCAAATTATGTTTTTTTAATTGTCAATATTGGCGGTGTTTAATGTGTAGATCTCCATTATACTAGGTATTTTGTAATCAAACAAAAATGAGTTCTACATGTATATTTTCCTTATAATAGGACAACCGTTTCGGCTGACTAGGCCCTTATCAACTGTGATAAGGGCCTAGTCAGCCGAAACGGTTGTCATATTATAAGGAAAATTTACATGTAGAACCCATAGAATAATAATAGTATAGAATACTCTTTAGCCTGCAGTAAACGCGACTGCTTTATGTTGACTAATTTGGTCAACATTTTGCTATGAGCATTCAGTAATCATTTGGTCGTCTGCGTGATACATTCTCCAAATAGGGAATTTTTAACTGCATGCAAAATTATTTAGGCAGTCATAACGAGTAGTACTATACGAACAATGTCTACCAGCAGAGTCATACATATATTGACAAGAGCCGGCCAATAAAACAGCTTCACTTTTTCAGCGAGGTATTGTATGGGAATGAGTATTCTATAGTTTTATTATTATTCTATGGTAGAACCATAATCATTTTTGTTTGATTAAAAAATACCTAGTCAAGTTATGTTATCACAAAACATCTAGAAAAATCACGTGAGTACGCAAAAGACAAATTTGGGTTTTTTGCTGGGTTGGTTTGATCACGTTCGTCGAAAACCACCCTCTCCATGTTGAAAAGTTTCAAGAAGTTTGGTGATAACTATATTGCTGACACTTTTGATTAAATTAAATGTATCTCAAATAATCCTTAGAGTTTTTTTAATTCACATGAAATTGTTAAGTGTTATATATTGTTAAAGATTTTACTTGACTGTGAGTTTGAATACGGAGATCAAATTATAACACAATATAACTACAATTATCACATTCAATAAAAGCAAAACCACTTCAGACATATCGAATATTACAATGTTTATATTTTGTATCCAATGGAACGAAGGGATAAAATAACTAAAAAAAAAAAAGACACGGAACATGCGTAATGAGGGACACGTCGACGACGCTACCTGATTAAGCGTTGCGTTATCGATCTTGGTCGTCTCCTCGTCCATCTGCTGTTGGACTTCCGCTACCAAACCTGAGATGGCGTTAACAACTGCCCGACGAGACCAAACGTCCAAATAAAAGAAAAGAAAAACAAAACAATCCACCACATGTTTAATGGGCATTCTCTACTGCACGTCATTGCATATTCACATAGCCTAAATAAATATCATCGGTCACAACATTCTGTTCATTACAAAATATTCGACTTTATAATAAGTATTCATCTTCTTTATCTATTAGTCAGTATGAAAGCAAAGGTGAATGTAACTTACATTAATAAAGTACAAACACACCTACATTAGCATATGAGCAAAAACAAGATTATGTCTGAAAAGTGAATTGAGTTGATATTATAGATAATTTGCCAAACCAAATTTTAATTTGGGAACATAACATTCCTGTAACTTACAGGTAAAAGTAAATACATAGTTCATTATGATGTTCCAAATACAAGGTTGTAATCTTTGTTTAAAAGAACTAAAAAATATGACATCTTTAGACCATTTTTAACAGTTTCATATACCGTATTGACTGGTTCAAATCTTGGACAAATTACTTCAAATTATATTATAAAGATGACAGTAAAATTCACAACTTAATTTTTTTTTTAAACAGAATTTCGAATATTTAATTAAATCTCAGTGAACTCAGAAATAATTCAAAATATTTTATTTTATTTTATTTTTATTTTATATAGCTTCTCGGGCAACTAACAGGTACTATGTCAAATAATTATTTAACACGCACCCAATAACAAGTTGCCACATTCTGGAGACTTACGATATTAATCGTCTCACAGATCCAGACTGAAAACACAATTTTTAAAAACTGTGTCTCCACCGGGAATCGAACCCGGGACCCTTGGATCAGCAGTCAGATATCCAACCAATATACTTATTTTAATATTTAAAATCATAGAAAAAGATGACATCTTTTGATAATGTTTATAAAATTACTATGCGTTGGTTCAAATATTGGAAAAATTATCCTACAAAGATGTCAGTTGATTTACACATTTTTAAATTTTGTGAAACGGATAATGAATATTAATTAAGTATTTATATTTCTTTAAATATAAAATATTCTAAACACAATGTTGTGACTTTTAAAAAATAAAATTAAAAAATATCATAATAATAAAAATGAATAGAGCTTTCTGAATGGAGCATGGCGATACATAAAGATGCGACTATTTAAATATGTCCAAAATGAACTACACGTTGACTGTTTTGCATGCTGCGCGTCATACAAGAAGCTCCATTTTTGTTTGTAACAGCGGTCTAAATAAAACATTACCAATGTAACACACACAAGACCAAAAAAATGTTATACTAAAAAAAATTTAAACATGCTGAGAGATGAAAAATAAAATATATGAACAAAGTGCTAAAAATACAGGGTCGTAATTAGTGATTAAGACAAGAAGGTAAAAAAGTTTCGAATCCAGGTCCGTACGATTCGGTTTTCACTAAAAAAATGCGACAAATTCTACTCTCTATACATTGACAATAATTAGTACAACATTTTAGAGGTCTCGCATAGTGTTTGAATGAGGTGTATTGGTGTTGAACGCCTTCACAATCGTTTATTCCATTTAATTACATTTTATAACAAAAATCAAAATAATCTAAATATAATTATTTCTTTAAATATATTTCATATTATGCTTCATTTAGGTGTGCGTGAAAGAACACAAAAAAAGTATTTTACGTAATAAAATTATAGTAAAAAACAGCCTAAATAAAATTTTATAAAAAAAAATGATAAGAAAATGTGCTTTATACACTAGCACACTAATTTCTATAATATGTCTCTTAATTATCAGAAGGTCTCTTTTGTAAAAACACCATAGGAGAAGAAAGGAGTTCAGAACTATTTTATCTCGTAAACGCAATGCATTTTTGTACTAACTCAAACAATAACCTCCAGTATTTTGATCGAGTTAAGAAAAGGAAATAAAATTCACTTTCAAAATACCAAAAGGGTAAACCTTTTTTCTCATATGGTGTTTATACAAAATCGACCTTAAGATTGCTATCCCAAGTTATTTACTGTTGCGTTAATGACTTATCATTTTTTTTATATATTTCCTGAATTGGTATATTATACCTTGGACTTATAAGTCTCTTTAAAAAGTTTTTAATGAATGACTCATCTCTACAAATAAGGTATTCGAAACCGGTCACATGAAATAACTTATTCGTGCTTAAATGAAGTGAAATATATTAAATAAAACTGTTTTAAATGTGCCAATAAGTTAAAAATGTCCTCTGAAGATATTAAAAACATCTCTACTATCTTGATAAGTTTGTTGTTAAAAACATCTCTACTATCTTGATAAGTTTGTTGTTAAAAAATGATTATTTTAACTGCCTTAGTGAGTATCTAATGTTTTGATGATTATTTTAACCGCCTTAGTGAGTATCTAATGTTTTGATGATTATTTTAACCGCCTTAGTGAGTATCTAATGTTTTGATAATAATTTTAATTACTTTGATAAATATCTTAACTTCCTTGATGAGTATTTTTACTACCTTTAAAAAGTAGTTATGTTTCGACAAATACTTCCATTGCCCTGTGAGTATATTAACTCCCTTAATGAGTATTTAAATTACTTTGACGAGTATCTGTTACTGTCTTGATGAGTTTTCTTATGCTTCATAATAATTATCACAAACATTTGTAATATCGATAAATAAATATAATTGGTACATACGAATCATCATGTCCTTAATGGTATTATTAATGTTGGACAAACATGGAGCAGGAAACGGTCCAAACTAATGAGCACAATGAGTCAGCGATATTCGACATATTTGCGCGTCGTCTGTTCATCAGTATTCTGTCAGGATGTTCCATTGTTTAAACACCGCACAATGGATACTTTCTCTCCGCGGACGGACGCGTGAGGAGCATAACTAATTAGGATAGTTGAACTCGATACCAAATTATGACTTTGGTTCTGATTTTCTTTAAATCAATCGAGAACAGAATAGTTTCCCTATTCCAGGTAGGCAAAGAGAAGCTATCACTACTCTTAACTCTCCATATTTTTATTTTTTATAATTGCTGTGACCGGTATTTTATATTAAGCAAATGGAATTGTTTTTTCATCTTCATGCTGAAAATAATACTGCTGGGGGCTTGACCTCCCACTGGGCATGTCCTTTTGATGATATATCAAGATCATTCCATTTGTATTTATTCTAATTTTGTTTTTCGTTTTTTTGTGTAAAAAATTTAAGCAACTTTATCACAATAAATGTTTATATTATCATAATCGAATATACCAACAAAATAATACAATAATAGAAATAAATTTTAATTTTGATTTTGTGATGAACAGTATTGATGATGTTTGTAAGAGCTCTACAGTAATATATCATGTTGAAATGTAAATAGGTACTCAATACCCCGTATTCAGTAACTATCGTAACTAAAATAGGAACAAACTGAAGTTGTAGATTTTAGATATACGGTCTTATTTCAGCGTTATAAAATATCAACTTGGACTAAATGGAATAGGAACGTACCTATATTTGCAGGAACGTTCTTAAAAAGTTACCGAATTAGACATATTTTGAAAAATTATGAAAATGATGAAAATTTCATAATTTTCATCATTATTCAAAATACGTCTAATTCAGTAATTTTTTAAGAACGTTCTGGCCAGTATAGGTACGTTCTTATTCCATTAAGTCCAAGTTGATATTTTATAACGCTGAAATAAGACCGTAAATCTAAAATTTACAATTTTAGAACGTTCCTAATTTAGTTCCAATAGTTACTGAATAGGGGGTAATGTATCTGAGGCAACTAGTAGATCAGAATATGATGAATGTGATAATTCTGATACACTAGTAATGATTTATATACATATAGTTAATATATTAAAAGAAAAAATATATATATAAAGTAATGTAGTATAATATGATGGAATGTATTATAATATAATGTAATGTAAAATGATGGAATGTAATAGAGGTAATATAATGCTATGGAATATGATGTAATATGGTGTGATATAATGCAATATGATAAAATGTTACATAATGTGATGAAATATAATATAGTATGATAAAATATTGTAAACTATAGTATAATATAGACCATCAACACGGGTAGGTACTCGTCTACCTAATTGTTAGTGAATGACTAGGTAAAAAAAAATAATCCTTTGATATGTTAAGCATCTAGATGGGTGAATTATTCCCAATTGAAAGTTTGATTTAAATTGTAAATAATTTACAATTTAAATATTGGTCTGCTAATTCTTTTGAGGATGTGCATAATAGTACCAATAATAATGAGTTTTATTATTTGTAGTAATTAATTTTTATTAAAATTATTAATGAATCGGACAACACCATTAAAAAGAGTAAGTGGAGGTGAATTATTCCTCTTGTTGAATTTCATTATGAACTTTTGAATAATTTATAATTTACAAATTGACCAGCTAATACATTTCGGGAAGGGTATAAGTCGGTGAACGCCGTGATAACAAAAAACAATATTATCAAATAAATAATGAAGATAATTTATGAGAAAATAATTATTGCAACACACATAATATGAAATATATTCCTCTGGAGACGACAATTGGCAACGTAAACACAATGTCACTATGTCCATGTGTTTGTGTAACGCGTTACAAGGTTGACTCCTTCTACAGTGTCACACCGAGTAGCGCTGGTGTTGATAGGAGCGGGGCAGCAGAGAGGGGGGGGGGTAAACTATAATGGAAGTCATGTGAACCAAAAAAAAATAACAATAATTACAACTTGTATGAAATATCACTGCATCCAACCAAATGCCACTTGTATATGACAACACTCAACAATCTCTTTCTCTGTATGTCTTATGTTCATATCCAAATAATGTTTGTTAAAAAATTTGTATTTTTTGTTTACCAAATTGCTTGGATTTCATCTTCAAATAATTGAATTTTTTTAATTAACAGGAATAATTACATTCCTGTTTTCAAAAGAAATGTTTGTTGTTTTATAAAACATGATTTTTCTTTTCACAAGTACGGAAAATATGCAATTATTACGAAAAATACAATAATATCTAATAATTATAATACAAAATGTAATAATTACATTGTTACAAAAACACAGATGTGTAATAATAACATTGTTCAAAATAAGTCTATAATTGTTGCATTGTATTTAATATAATTTAAATAGTTTAATCAAAGAAATGATACAATGATTATTTGTATATATTTAATATACATCCAAATTTCTTTCCAACTTCACTTGTCTGTCTGTACAGGAATTTCACAATCGATTTTTAACTAACTTACCGACCAGTTAGAGTTCTGAAACTTTCAGAATTTGTATATTCCCAATGACAATGCATGTTAAAACTGTTTTCAGTTTGATTCATTTGATATTTTGATAAAGTTTAACTACTTTTTATTTCATACAAAGTAAACATAACTATGAGCTTCTGGCTGAGCGTTTATAAAATATGAATTATATTTGGTTAGATGCAAAAAAAAATTTACTGTTATATTTTTTCAATATAAAACATATAAAAAATATTTTACTGTTATTATATTTTTTCAATATAAAACATATAAAAATATTGTACTGTTATTATATTTTTTCAATATAAAACATAAAAAATATTTTACTGTTATTATATTTTTTCAATATAAAACATATAAAAAATATTTTACTGTTATTATATTTTTTCAATATAAAACATATAAAAAATATTTTACTGTTATTATATTTTTTCAATATAAAACATATAAAAACAGTATTTATTTTATTAACTTGTTTGTAAATATAATAGCATAGTTTCAACAATTTATTGCAGAATAAACAAACTTATGTTGGATATGGACATAGAAATTCGATAAGTTTGATGAGAGTGTTGCTACATATATTGATTGTTGTGCGTGTGTATGTAAGACCTGTGATGCGAGCCCCGTGTGCATCCTTCCGAGTACCCTGGCTAGGGCCAGCTCTGTCTCTGCCAACCTGGCACGCAGCTGCACCACCTCGTCGCTCCCAGTATCGGACAGGGGAGACCCTTTTATCATCGAATGCTCTGGTATATTATAAACCAGTCACATTCATTTCATTAAGGTACTTTACGTTTCAACAGTATTGATGGATGTTCACATTTTAACAATTAAATAATAAATTGGTAATTATTTCTATATTTTAATGTCAAATAAAATCATATATTTATATAAAGTTCTACCACATTATAACAATGCTCGTCAAAGATAAATGAGTCGCATTACTAATGAAAACAAATAAATAGAACTTGATATATTATATATGAATTTATATATAAATAATTTTCTAATATGTATAACTATAATTCATTTAAAAATTAATAATAACAAATAAGTTAAATACTATTTTACATGTAAAAAAATTAAGATTATTGTTTCTTATTATGACTAACAATTCAGAATAAATTCATTGTATGATCCCTTTACATGCTTGAGCATCTTGGGCTGATAAATATCTCCCTATGATGAAAAACTTGTTCAAATTGTTAAATAGTATTTTATTTTGAAAAATTTACTGTGAGTATGATTTGAATTCAAAAAAGGAACCATTAGCTGAAGTTCAATTGAAAATAACAAGTATTTTTTGTGCTAACATAATAATAAACAAATTTTGTAACAAAATGAAATAAATATATCTAACATTAAACCTGTATTACTTTAGCTACATAAACAAGGTATTAAAATTGTATAGTTGATAAGAAAAATATCACATATAGAAAAAAATTAAACACCCTATGTGTAAGAATATTGAAGTTATGAAACACTTGGACCTTAAAATTTAGTCAGACAAAATCTAGTGCCGACCACCTAGTAACAAAAATCTAGCGCCGACCAAGTAGTACCAAAAATCTAGTGGCATAAATGGTAAGTTATGGCTTCTGTGACGACATCCTTGGTTCGATACCCAGCAGAGGAGAAATTAATATATATACATTTCTCACACAAATCTTGCTACACTGGACTGAAAACACAGGTCGTTTGGAAGAGTGTTGATTAAACTTTTTATACAAAAAAAGACTAAAGCTGTTATGCCTCTCTAATAACTCTTAGTTGACACTCTTTCTCCATCCTCTCTCACCTCTTTTCTTTGTTGGTGTGATTTTACATTTAATAATTTTATATTTTTATCTTTCTGTATGCTTATTTATGTGAAGCTGACTGTTCCATGGAACCAATAAAAGCTAAACAAGTACAAGAAACTGGTAGATAAAACAGTTCTAAATAGCTTTAGCACAAATATATATGCTGTAGAGGTGGGGGCGATAGGCCTGCCTGCAAAATCTTTATATTCCTACTTTAAGGACCTAGGTCTCCCTAGGGGTAAAATAAAATAACTTTTGGATAGGGTGGTAAAAGCAGCATTATCCGCATCCTATTGGATTTAGTTGCGCAGGGGAGTGGAGTATCAGTCGGAGATTGGTGGGTGAGTGGTGAGCATGACTTGAGTCATAAATGGGCCCATTTGGCTTGCCTATTCTGGCTGGTACTCTGGTCACCTGTGCTCGTGGGCCGGGATTCGTGAACCCATTGAAACCACGATTGCCTTTCTCGTTGTATCTTGATATAAATTTAATGTACCAACCACTACACTATTTATGGCCCACGTTGCTTTGGTTGGTTGGAAGAAATTACAATATTGGCTTATTGCAATAAACAAGCCATTGTACAAATAATATTGTACATGTAGTAAAAAATAAATATCCATTTTGCAACAAGCACAGGGTGTAAGGAAGTGTTAAATAAATGAAGAAATGTTTAAATTAAACAAACACCCTGTATGTAAGAGTAGTGTGAAGTTACGAAACATTCGGACCAAATATTTAGTGAAGAAACGTTTTCCTTGAATTACCAACGATCACATTATCAAAGTATTAATGTCTGGTCTGTGTGATAATTGTTACTGTAAACGCCACCGTGAACAAACAAATATAATATTGGGTGAACTTTTAAAATGAAAGTGATGTTTGTTCAACAATTATAACCATCGACACCACACTGGGACGTGGTACCATTCATATATTTGTTACACAGCATTAATAATTGGCCAAGAAAGATACTCAAATGAAAATAACACTAAAGGATTCAGCGCTATTGTCGCCTCATTTAAAAATAATGTTTCATTTTGCTCATTTCTATTGCTTCTCGGGCAACTAGCAATACAAATTTCATATATTAATTTAACACGCACTCAATATGTATATACATGCATACATACCATCACGCCATATCCCTTACGGGGTAAGCAGAGAGAACCGAGCGCCATACTCCTGTATTTTTGCACACATTCCTAGCTTCCTTTACATCCATGCATCGTCTCATACATGCTCGTCGATTATTCAAGCTTCTTATATTTCCATCTATTCAAAATATCATTCACATGGTCATGCCATCCCTTTCTGGGGCGGCCACTGCTATTCACCCCATCTCTTACACCCATGTATATTTTTTTGGTCAGTCGTTCATCATTCATTATTTCAATATGTCCAAACCACCTCAATTCACTTTTATTTTACTTATAATATTCTTCGTCATCTTGCATTCCCTCCTTATGTCCTCATTTTTTATTCTATCATATATTGTTCTATTACATACTCTTCGTAGTGATCTCATTTCCACAGCATTTATTCTACAATATGTAATCCTTGTTAAACAAGTACATATACATCTTCTTACATTCCCTAAAATAAGCATACATGCTTGTGCTATAGGTGAACGAAAACGGCGAGGCAGGATTCGAACTCACGACCACTGGATTAATAGCCCAACGCGCTAACCACTCTGCCATTAACCTATCTGATTATGAAACTCATCAATTTGAGAAGAATTTGCGTATTATTGTATAGGTGAATTGTATAAAAGATATTACTACATTCATACATACCATCATGCCATATCGATGGCATGATGGGATGTATGAATATAGAAACGATGTTTAAAAAAAACACGTCCCGTCCACGTCGTCGCCCCGTCCCGTATGCAGCGGCCTTTATAATCACTTTGTTATATTCATCACATTCATTTAAATTAAATTGATAATAATTTGTCTTCATTTTTACATGATACTATTACTGTTAGTTGCCGGAGGAGCATTACAAAATAAAAAAATTACATTCTACCCTTCCATCTTCATTTCATATTATTTATTATATGACAAATATAAAGGAAAAAAAATGATGTAACAAAAATAACATAGTTAATTAAGAAAACCACTTAAGCTAATGGTTCCTCATTTTTGAATCTTTATAAAACCACCTTGAAATATATGAAAATAAAATAAAATTGATTTAACATAATTAACTTACTTGTGTTCATTTCTTGGTGTCCTATAGCAGCATTTTAACAAACATATCAATTTATTTATTAAGAAAAAATTAAATTTTCCAAATCAACTTTACTTTACAACAGACATATAATTGAAACTCCATTACAAATTAAATCAAACATTTGACAATATTAATAAAATCACTGATCCATGCTATAAAAATACATACCTTCATACCATGTCCCTAACGGGGTAGGCAGAGAGGACCAGCCTCCCTAGACAATGTGTCATTAAGCTCAAGAAATGAAACAAGAAAAGATAACTCAATGTATGGAAGTGACAGTTGTCACGTGACTGGTAACTGTCACTTCCATACATTGAGTTATCTTTTCTTGAGCTAAATGATAAGTTGTCTAAGGGGGCTGGTGCCATACACCTTATCTTGTGCATGCTTGTCGATTGTTCAAGCTTCTTATGTTTCCTTCTTAAAAAATATCATTCAAATGGTCATGCCATTTCTTTCTGGGGTGGCCCCAACTGTTCACTCCAAATATCACACCCATGCATATTTTTTTCATCAGTCGTTCATCGTTCATTCTTTCAATACTCCTCAACAACCTCAGGGCATTCACTTTTGTTTTACTTATAATATCTTGCATTCTCTCCTTATGTCCTCAATTTTTATTCTATCTTATATTGTTATGTTACATAACCTTCTTAATGAATACGCAAACAAAAAATGGATTCACTATTTGAGAACAATCAGCTAATGGTTGTTAAGAATGATTAGCAAACATATAGAATAATAGTAACAATGCGCAGAACACAAATTTTGGGGTTTTCATTTGGCTGGTAGACGCCCAAACCACCCCCCCACTACGTCGAAATATGTCAAAATGTTTGCCGATATTAAAAAAAGAATAAACTCCATGTAAACTAACATAACTTATCTACATTGACACTCATTTCAAAGAGTAAGGAATATACAGTGCTGACATAGACTACAACTTTAGGGAATTGGTACACAAAGTGAGGTGGAACGGAGGTTTCCCAAACACATTCAATGTTTAAATATAAATTGGATATTAATGACACATTTATTTGCTTTTTCAAATTTAAATCTCTTTGTTAACCTCCAAGTCAGTATGGCCGTACCCGTACGGCAGGAAATGTCATTGCAAATCGAACTATGGCCGTATCGGTACAGCTAGAGAAGTGAAGTGAAGATATTTTTACTAAAGTACGAATATTTTTGATACCGCAACCAATAGTTGAAGACACCTGAAATAATCATACGATTTTTCAATATAAACTTTGAAAAATGGTGTTATTGTGCCGATTATTGTGTCAGGAGTCGTCAAACGTAATACTTTTTAATTTAAATTTTTTATATTTAAAATAACTCACTCCGTATAGGTATGTACATCATACCAAAATTCACTTTCATAGAGATTAACAACAAGTACCTTTTGATATCAGCGTTGAGTACTGTTTCCATTTTCATTCTAAACTATTCCGAATATATTCAAATACGTTATATTGATTGCCACCAAATATTGAACAAAGAAATTTCGCTCATGTCATGTCTATAAATTATTGGTCTGAGATTTATTTATATTTCACAAAAATAATTGATGTGTTGTGCGAGTACAATAAGTAGGTATATATACTGACCAAATTTACTTGGCTCCGGAGACATTCTAGAGCTCTTGTTTGCACCCTTGAAGACAGTCTGCCTGAACTCAGACTCTGGTCTGTCGGGGATGTACTTCAAGGGTTGCGTGCTGCCGATTGTGCTGTCGGAACTGCCCTTACGGAATACCATCTGTAAATTACAAATATCGATAAAAATAAAAATCTGACTACATTTTGTTAGAAATTCAATGTTAAATTTAGAGCTAAAAATCAAATATATTCTTTGAACTCTATCGACCAGTTTACGGGCTTGATGAAATAAATAAATGAATATACCCTCATGTTCGGTATATCGGCTGTTTTTTCTGCTGTTATGACAAAAAGGTTTTGTAATATATTGAGTATCATAAAAAGAAAATTGTTATAAAAAATAAAAAAAGCATTTTTTCACTAAATCTCAAAAATTGTATAACTCGTTCAATAATAATTCTGCTACTCAGAAACTCAAAATTTCAGTGAAGCAAAATGCAGAAGCTCAGCAGGGCTAATTATGATTAGATTCTGATTTGAATATTTTTTAATTGCATATACGCAAACATTGGATTTTTTTCCCTGTCGGGAGTCAAATTATATTTTTATTGACAAACTTTTTAACATCTCAATAGACGAATTTATAGAAATATTAGATTCAGACTTTAGATTACAATTTATTAATTATATTGTTTTATGACAAGTATTTAACATCTCAATAGAGACAAAGTTGAAATTGAAACCAGGAACTCAAGGCACCTACGGGGTTTACAACCTGTCATCGGTTGGTTTACGTAATCAATTTATACGTTTGAGTAACGTTCACCGATTATGCCTTCTTATTGAGTTCCCTATCAATCCAATTTTCGGAAGTTCTATATATTTTTAACATGAAAATCTGTTCATTTGAAAATAACCTGAAACACCATCGCCATTTATAATGTGACGAAGTAAAATATCCTGAGAGGAAAAAACTCCAATGTTTGCCATATATACAACTATAAAAAATATTTAATTTAATTATATTGATTTATACAAAAATCAATGACAATGTCATATTAAACATTGACCTTTTACCTGTTTAGGTGTACTCTCGTCACCTGTTTGGCTTTGAGCCCTCGGGATACCAAGTTACCTGATCTTGGTTACCGAGGACTGGGTTGTGCTGCCGATCAAGTTAGATAACCTGTCGGAGGTCACCCAGGATAGGCTATGCCGGTCTATATAGGCTTTAGGTATTTCAACCTGTTTGCCTATCCCCAAGCGAAGGTATTGTAATGACTGTGTAGGTACTTACCTAACACAGCACTACGTACATATAGATATTTAATATTACAGTAAAACACAAGTAATTAGATGGCAGAAATCAAAAGATAATTGGTGCAATTACTTACATGAATTTATTTGGATAAGTGACTCTAATACATTGAAAATAGTTGACTTAATAAATATTTATATTTTAAATTAGAATAATATACGATGATTACGCGGATTGAAAACTATGAGGTCGCAAGGACAGCGCGACCGCGACAACTGGAACAGGGTAGATCGAATGGCCGCTCCCGATCTGAGGCGTCTTTTGAATCGTCCGGATTCAGACACTAGCGCGCGCCATAACCTAAACTATTTTTTATTTTAGAATGTACATTAAGATTAGATTATGATCGAGAACTGATTTATACATTTTTAAGATAATAACAAGAATCTTAATCAAAAATGAAAGTAAGAACTGACCTTGAATATGGTGTAGAAGAAGAATATGACGATGCAGAGAGTGTAAAGGGGCATCAGGAAGCCAACTGAAGACTTGGGAGGGGAGACGACTCGACCGGCACCGCCCATCGGAGGACGCACTGTTATCGGCTGCAACACATTGCATCAATATTGTTATCTTCATCTGTGTTTGTTTGTTTAATTGCAGATGTAGCAGATTGGGTTTATCTTAATATGTACATACTTACTTAAGTCTCACATTTGTGAAAACCATTTTTCTCCTCACTAACCCAAGGGTATATAGTGGGGAGATTATTAACTAGTATCATGCTGAGATTGTATTCTGAAAGTTTCATCACAATGTATATGTGTGTGTGCTATGTACATCGTGTTTATTATACTTTACTGATTATAGTCTAAAGTACTCATTCGATTATTTTCAAATTTTACAAATTTGTATTTATGTAATACCTACTCGCTTAGACCCCATTAGATTTTGAAGGAAATTTGAATAGTGCTTTCTCATTTTTTTTAATTGTTAAATATTTCAAAGTGACCCCAAGCTCAAGAAACTTGAAATTGAATATTTTTATTTTCAAATTGCTAAAAAGACACTTCACTTTTATAAAATGGCATTGTAGAATTATAATAATAATAATGAACACTTTCTTGCACCCTTCACAAGTGGCGAGTTTATTGCCGTATGGCAATTTCTTCCAACTAACCAGTGTTTCCAGCTCAGAGAAGCAATATTTGCATGAGAAATAAATTTCTCCTCTGTTGGGAATCGAACCCAGGATGCCCGCACAGAAACCAAACCAAGTATTATCAATTATCAAGTTTTTATAATAAAATATTTAAATCGAAAATTTTTTATACAAAATTTGAATACTTGCAGAGTGACTTGGAAGTGAGGAATTTAACGTTGGTCACAACCCACTTGTTTTGTGATACAAAAGACATGACATGAAGAAAGGTTAGATAAAAAGGTTGTACCCACTGAAAAACTGTCTACAGTTTGGTGTGATCATACCAACGGCCACATCACCTTACTCCGTACTGCAAATCTAATCCCAATTTTTCGCTAAGATCTTTGTTACAGAGAATAATATGGTAAATAATTTGAATGTTTGCTCCCTTTTCCTCATGTCAGTTTTGTCAATGTCCGGACCAAACTTCGGATCACATCCCACGGGAGTGTTACCACCCAATTGTGTCCTCTTACAGATCGGAGCTCCTCGTTGCTGTCCGTGAGCCTCTTCAAGGTCTCATTGGACATGCGAATTTAGTGATCTCGAAGAACAATTATAAAGCCTTCAAAAGATTTTGCCATAGACATGGTGCCTTATAATCCAAAGACTCCCACTGACTTGTTTGTTTCCAGAGATCTTGGTCACTTCTCTGATGCCCTATATATATGGATCTGAAGTCGTCGATAGTTCGCAAGTGTGAATCTCGACTTGCACTTGCTGATTGTTCTTTTTGCACCATGGTGCCGAGACTGCTAATCTAGAGGGCTCCATAAGCTACTCTTCGTGCCATGCATTGATTTTTTTTTATTCATTCTAGAATTCTACGAAGGGGCCGTTGACAGTCCCCATATGTGGAGCGGGTGGTGGTGGGTGTAGCGAAAATTTGAATGTACACAGGTAACAGTTAGGTTAGTTCAAACATAAATTTTAAATTGGGATGATATTCGAGTGCACAGAATAAGGCTACATGTCATTTATATGATTTTTTTTAAGGGGGCATATAAACCTAAACAACCCAATTTCATATCAAATTTCTCAAATATGTTAAAGTATTTTTTTTATAAAGTAGGAAAGTATTAAGTATTTTCGACATTTCTCTAGTGAATGTTCGTCACACAATTTATAATCACCTAAATAATTTATCAATAATATTTTTATGTCACATTTTTTTTAATTACTCGAAAGCTCCGTGTTTTAGAGAAATAAATCTCTTATGTGCTTAAAGAGTGCATAAAATCAAAATGAATGACTGAAAAAGTTTTTTCATTTCAAGTCTGGGGGGGCAAGTCTGGTTCAACCGGCGAAATCAAAACCCTCACCATTACCTATATCATGGATATAATTATTATATGGAGTTCTATAATATCTTTAGATGTCATAGAACTCCATATGATAATTATATCCATGATATGGGTAATCGCAAGGGTTTTGATTTCTCCGGTTGGATCAGACATGCCCTCCAGGTTTGTTCTTAAAATGCAAAAAATCAACAAATTTTGGGTTTCCGATAATTTAAATCACATATAAACCTTATTTAACGCAAACAATAGGCTACCTTTACTAACATGTAACTGCATGCTGCATTAGGCAGTTTTAATACATAATATATGTTATCAGTCACTAGATTTAAGATTATATGCCCTTATTAATCAATATATTTTATGCCAATCTCCCTTCATTTTTGATACGATTCGAAAACAATTATTTAAAAAAAAAATTAAATCATGATCACATAGAATGATTAAAATAAACATTTCCTACACCCTGTGCAAGTGGCAAATTTATTGACAGATGGCAATTCTTCCGACTAACCCAGAGAAGCAAGACTCGATTGAAAAATAAACTACTTCTCTGCTGGATATTGAAATCGGGACGTCAGCTCAGAAGCCAAACGGCTTACCGCCATGCCACAGTGCTTGCCTGTGAGCCATCATACAAAGACCTGAGGACTTGGGGGGGGTGGGCATCTCCATTTGCGAAATTTGGGGTTTTATTCAAGAAACCAAACTGCTATTGAAGCACAATAGATCAAGCATGGTCGCAGTGCAGAGGCTTTAAGGACCCACTCCAAGCAAATAATAATAATGCCAGCGATCATCATTAGTTTGTTATTTTTTTTTATTCTTTTTAATATTTTTGACACCCAATGCAACTGCACCTTTTTGGACATATCTGAATCCGGTCCCATATAGTTTGGTGGTACCTATCACCAACATAAAACATTCAAAACTCCATTGGAATGACAGGAAATGATTTATCAAAGCTAAAAGTCATTTCTCTCTCTCTCGTAGCGGGGGGACTTGGACAAAAGCCAACAAGCTGTGAAAAAAATCATTGTAAGACGCGATATTCTTATTCAATTTAAACTAAAATTAAAAATATAATGTGATCATATTCAACATTCTTTTGGATTTGAAAACGCAGAGAAATACAGAATTACAAAGAGAAAGTTACATAAATTCAATCATATCTATTAAATGATAAATAATATTTATGGCATAAACTTTGTAGTACATTTTAAATTTATTTATTACAATATCCAATAGAGTACAAAAACATTGGTAAGGTACGAAAATTAAAAAAAATGTAAATATATAAAATGCTGATAAGTAATTGGCGTCATATATAGATTTATGTTATTTATATTTTTTTCATTGTTTGTATCCAAATATTTTTATAAAATGTATTGAATAAATCATTCTATTTACACCCCATAACTTTATTGGTTTTGTAATGAATTCTGGATACAACACTCCACTAGGCCAATGTCATTATCCAACTGTCGATTCTTTCATGAGAATTCAATTCTCTGAATTATTAAGCCAAGATGCGTGTACGAAGGAAAATTTTGTATGGCGTAGTCGACTTTTTGCATGCTAATAACACCAACTAGAGGCCAGGCAGCATATATGTTCCAATACATGGATTTACTCAGAATTCGGAGTAGAACATTTTATGTGAGTTTTGTGTGTGTGTGTGTGTGTGTGTCCTTATAACTTTTGATCCACTCAATTTACAGAGCCCAAATTTTCAGAATATATAAACAGTTATAGGCCTACAAAACTTTTATACTCAGAAGTGTGAATTTTTGTTTCAATCAGGGGTTATCAACTTTTGAAATTTTGGTTTATTTCTCCATATATCTCAGAAACCATAAAAGCTAGAACGCTGAAAATTGGTATAAACATAGACAAATACAAAATCTCAAATTAGTTTTTTTAAAAAATTCCAGGGTTTCTCAAATATTTTTTTATGGTAATTTTATGAGTTTAACTGCCTATATTTCAATTTTTTTTTTTAAATATCGAAAAAAGCCGAAACACCCCAACTAGATAATTTAATTTTCTATAAAAAATATTAACATTGTATTAGCACATCTCAATTTTTTTTTAACAATTTTTATAAAAATTGAATTTAGTGACGACATTGCTTCATACAATTTGTATGGCAGTAGCCTACACACAATATCTAAGAAGACTTAATAGTTTGATACTAATCTCCAAACATACATACATACCATCATGCTGTTTTCATATTCTGGGTAGGATCAAAGGACTGACTTCCATATTTTCCTATCTTGACATACATACCTAGGTACATATGTTGTATAGAAAACCAAATATCTTAAAATATTAAATAATTTGTATTTATGGGTTTATAGTTTGGTACTTATTCTTCAACTATACATACTATCGGTATCGACAGTTGGATCTCAAGTGTTACATGCAACTAGTATTTATACTTATTTGTTTTGTGCTTAATTCCTGTCAGTTTGAATAATGTGTTTTTTAATCTACTCCATTATTATGATAAAAGATATTTGTTCAGTTCATTATGTGTAATAATCTTTAGCTCTCTTCTCTCCCTTTGTTAAATAGCCAATTAAATATTATTTTTTTGCTTTACTAACTGAAAGAGTTAAAATTTCTGGTATGTCTTGTTTTAGCTTGTTATGTAGGTGCTAGGTAATGTATAGTTTGTTTGTCCTTGTGTGGTTTTCATTCTAGGTAGGTACTACTGCAAGATTTTGTACAGTTTTCTTGTTAGTTATTTTTTTAAACTAAAAATGAGTTATATTTGATACAATCAATGCATATTATAACAAAACTACCTCATTTGTGTCTTTAAACAAAGTGAATTATTATTGTAGTATGAAAGTCTCATCAAACAAACAGATTACACAGTGTTATGTGATATAATTAAAATTTTAATAATTCTATTCAACTGTTAATCTGACACCACTACCCACTCAACTTGTGGGGCCTACCTTAAAACCCGTAGTAGCCCAAGTTATTTGAATAATAAATAAACCTTTTTGATCTACTTTCTTCTTCTTCTTCTTCTTTGTCAGCCATCTCTCCACTGCTGGATGTAGGCCTCCTCCAATGATCTACTTTAAATTAGTAATATAAACAATACAACATTTTCGTAGTAACAAACACTAGTCGGTACAGCAAACGAGAATATTTTCTATGGTTTATTATATTTTTTTGTGAAAAACCTGATATAATGACAATGGTGATATAATATAATCACAACTGATATAATGATATAGATGGGTCGATGGTAGAGTGGTTATCGCGCTGGGTTAGTAATCCAGTGGTCGCGAGTTCAAATCCTGCCTCAACTGATTTCGTTCACCTATAGCACAAGCATTTATGCTTATTTTAGGGAATGTAGGAAAATGTATATGTACTTGTTTAACAAGGACATATTCGTTTTATTAAAAAAAAAATAAAAATACTATTTTTTTTATTTAAAAAAACGAGTGGGTTGTGGCCAACGCTAAACTCCTCACTAACAAGTCATTCTATAAAGTATTCAAATTTTGTATGGAAAATTTTCAGCATTTTCATGAAATGAGTTTGTTAAATTATTTTTTATTTAAATATTTTATTATGAAACCTTGATAACTCTTAAATGCCATTTTATGAAAGTGATGTGCCTTTTTACCAATTTGAAAGTAAAAATTTCAAATTTTTAGTTTCCTGAGTTTGGGGTCACTTTGAAATATTTGACAGTTAAAAAAATTGAGAAGCACTATTCATATATCGTTCAAAATCTAATGGGGTCTAAGCGAGTATTAGATATACATATTTGCAAAATTTGAAAAGAATTAATTGAGTACATAGCACACCGCACATAGCACACACACAAAGATACATTGTGATGAAACTTTCAGAATACAATCTCAGCATGATACTAGTTGATAATCTGCAATAAAAAAATAGCCTTAAAAATTGCGAAATCATAACTCCCCACTATATCTCCTTGGGTTAGTGAGGAGTAAAAAAATGTCATTATTATGTACCTATATATCATGGCCATAATGTGCATAGTGACCAGGAAGCCATTTTTTGTACTACTTTCAAAAGATCATTTTTAGAAATAGTAACATGTAAGTCATTTTTTTTTTCATTAAATTTTGTATTTTGTACCTTATATTATAAAAAAAATCTATTTTTTGAATGTTACTTGTCACTAATTTATAATGAGTATTCATAGATTACAACAATTTCTTTAGTAGGTTTTTTGGGATAAATATGGCAGACCTCCAAGTTGATTTGTATAAATATGGAAATAGATTAAACATGACTTGACATTTTTAAATCTTTTGTAAAGGTTATCATTTCTTGTAGCAAATATCATTATTAAAGAATATGTTTTTCTTTAATTTTTGTATTTGTGCATCCTTATATTATAACCCAGGGGACCTTTGTTTTGAATATTGATAGTATGAAAATTTTGTTGAAAAAAAGATTATGAGGAGTTGTCCCCATTGCCAAAAATGCCAGACGGTATCATGTTAAAATTAGCGTAAGAATTATATTCAAAAAAAAAATTATATTCAAGCCTTTCTAAAGCCTCATTATTATCAAAGTATTAAAAAAATGAAAATTCGAATCATATTAATATATGGGCAATAAAAGATAAAATGTGTCCAGTAGTTGAAAGCACCGATGGACAACTAATGGCACGTTCCCACTGGTCGTGTGTTAGGTCCGACAAAATGTCAGGTGATCTAATGGCAATAGATTTTAAATGGATCTGTTCTCGATAACGCCATCAGCCATCGGAGTCGGCATATTTTGATATACTGGGTGACGTGTACATCTGAGTACAACTGGTACAGTTCTTGGTTGTACCTGATACGCCAGGCTCCATTTTTGCATACGGGGCCATAAATGCGTCTCAATATTTTCCTTTCAAAGGTTTTTAACCTTGATTCATCGGCCTTTGTTAGGGTCCATATTTCAGCAGCATAAAGACTGGTCATATGAGAGTCTTGTACAGTTGGACTTTTGTTCTCTTTGATACTATACCAGTGGTCTGCTATCAAAAGCGGGACTGAAAGGTTTTACACGAAAATACAATCGCGTCAATTGAAACACAATTAAAAACTGTGTCTCCACCGGGAATCAAGACCAGACCTTTGGATCAGGTGTCAGATATCTAACCAATTGAGCCATGAAGGCCTACTTGTTATTTATTTTTCCAGGACTATTTGCTGTATATGAAAAGATTGCAGGTCGTCTCTCAAATATTAAATATACAAATCTAATATATTTTATACTAATAGTGAAATGACTGTTTCCAAGAAACATGACAAAAGACGCTAACATATGAATGCGTAATTAAATCTGTAACTCTAATGTATGCAATAAGGCCAGTAGGCGAGCTGTGTAACAGAAATAACTCGGCATTACGCGCCACCATCGTTGCGTCTGTCAAACATTCAAACCTATAATCACATCCCTAATGCATCTAGCGAACCAATATCATCTCATTGTGGTTTGGTGTGAAGGTGCATATTCCTGTACTAGATAACGAGGACATAGGACCATATATCCAACTACAAACACGTGTACAGCTGCCAAATTCATATTGGAACAATCGGTGCAATAGTGTGACACATGAAATTAATTATAAGTTAATTGTTGGCAAATTTGTTTTTAATTTATTAAACGAGTAATGTAATAGAATAAATATATAATTTTATATGATAACAAATTAAACAAATGATTGTGTATTTATAAAAGGATAATTTAAAATGTAAATTACTAATGGAACAGTGATAAAGAATATTAATGATAATTCAAGAGCAAGGGCTACCATAATAATCAGACTACACCAATGAGGACAATCCTTCATAATATTTTTATCAACAAAATTTCAGTCTATCAATATTAAAAAGAAGGTCCCCTGGGTCATAAGGATGCACAAATACAAAAATGAAAGAAAAACATTATTTTAATACTGGCATTTGCTATGAGAAATGATAAATTTTACAAAAGATTGAAAAATGTCAAGTCATGTTTAATCTATTTCCATATTTATGCAAATCAACTTGGAGGTCTGCCATATTTATCCTAAATAACCTATTACCGTCTATAAAATGGTTGAATTCTATGAATACTAATTATAAATTAGTGAACCTCAGCGCTTTGACACTTTCAGTAAATTTTAAGATAACTTTGGTTGGTAGAATCAGAAAGTAAGTTATAGCACAGGGTGATCTTGTATACGACAATATGGTGCTTTATAAATTATTATTGAATATGTTAATTCTTGAAATAAAAACTGAAAAATATAGATTCAGATTATAATTTAACAACTCAGTCAACGGCACATCTTTCGCATAAAATAACATAGAAAAGTTTTGCATAAAATTAAAAGTTATTTTATGCGCCCAGCATATTGATAGACAGTGGTACTTTTTAATCCTTGCAGTACTTTTTGAAATGAAAATGCTTAGATGAATGTGGATAGGGTAACTAGGCTAGATAAAATATGAAACACCCAAATACGAGGTAACTTAGGAGTGCGCGATATATCTGAGAAGCTCCAAGAAAACAAATTGAGATGGTACGGACACGTTTGTAGAAGACCACCGAAATATATATGGAACATAGCCCAAAACTTAAATGAGCCGGGTAAAAGATCCTGAGGGAGACCAAAGCGCAAATGGATAAGTGGTGAGGAAGGATATGCTAAGCAACGGAGTTACCCCAGAGGATGCGCAGAACCGAGGACAGTGGACGTGTAAGTCGCAGAAAGCAGACCTTACCATTATATAGGACAATTGCTGAGGAAAAGAAGAAGAATACTGTTTGCATTCAAATTTAGTAATTCAAGGTTGCGTTCACAATTTACGCCAAGTGCCCTTAGTGACGCTCCAAGCCTTTTAGAATAACCGGAAACAGACGTTCGAAAGATACTCTGTTGAGTTCAGATTGAACATTAGGCTCCAAACGCTCTGTATAATCGTTGGGTGAAAAACACTCTGACAGTTATAGTATCTGTTGACATCTATTTTATCTGTGGTATTTATTATGTCAGTTGACATTATTTATGATGACAATATGCATTCACAATGAGGTTAATTTATAAAAATTTCCAATAAAAGGTCAGAGAGCATTATAATATAAATATAACCTTAAAAGACACATGTATGATAAAAGACATTTGACATTTAAAACGCCCGATGATGCGTTCAAATTGAAATGCCGCTCGAAAGCGTTCAGTGAGATTGGTGTGAAAAACGCCATAATCTGCAACTTCAGGTACATCCGACACCCGACGTCGAGTGTTCTATCTGAACACAGTCTAGGACATCTGGTGTTTATGTCATGTGTTTTAATTGCTTTTGTTTATATTATCATTTCTAAGATATGACCGCATTGCATCATAAAAGCCATTGCAATGTCCACTAACATCATCTGGAGTATTGGTTTTGTTCATTTTTCCAACGGCACACAAAGTCAAGTTTATATTATTCCCGTCTGACGGTTAAACGGTGACCCCATTATTGCACAACTGTTTAGGATTCCTTCACCGGACACATTTATTGATACCACATCACTGATGTTATGTCATACATGTGCTAGACACTCTGAAACTTAACTGTGTGTGTGTCTGTCTGTCTGTGTCACACACATGTCTGACATATTTTTAATCAAGATAATTTTATAGTAATACATTAATGACAGATATTAAATTATTGTGGACAGATATATGTCAAGATGAAATAAATCCTTCGTTACTATAGTGAAATAGTTTCATACAAGAGATGAAATGACATTTAAACATTAGTTCGCACAGAAAAACATTCTAATTATGGTTTTCAGTTATAATTTCTGATTTAGAATAATTTCAGAGAGCTCTGCCATATTTTAACATCACTCACTGCAAAAGCTGATGTGACACAATTTGATGGATATCTAAAGAATGATTGTAGAAATAAAGTCTCAAACTTATGAAATAAATAACAAGATCTGATTTTATAATTATTTATCAGATTTTATTTTGATTGCAACCACAATAAGAAGCGGATATTTCCAATTTATGAAATAATCTCTTTAGAATTATAAATAGATATTTTTTCCACAGACAATTTTTTATAAACAATTCAAATTGCATAATTTCATTTAACTTAATGAAAACATATAATTTATCCTATCTTCTAGCTCAAAGTAAAACTATAAATTGAAGATTAATGACATAGAAGTCATTAACTATTAGATGGGTGGATGGATTTCGTTCACCTATAGCACAAACATTTTTGCTTATTTTAGGGAACGTACGAAGATGTATATGTACCTACTTGTTTAACAAGGACATATTTTTCATTTTTTTCAAAAAAAAAAAATATCTATCGGGAATCACTAAAATACCACAGACTTGATACACTCAAATGTAGAAGAGTCTTGCAAGACCAATAGCTGCTGCATAAAATTCAGAACAGTGCCATCGAATCGCCTGAAATTGCCAAGTAAACCTGATGGGTATCCATGTTTCAAGTAGAAGAATGATTCGCCGACCTAAACATTTACATGTTCCAGTATGTAGAACTAATGTCAGGAAGAATGCCACAATTCAATGCAAAGTATGATAGGTGTTGTCATGAAATATTGAAGGTGATATGCATTTAATATTCCTTATTCCTCACCTAATTGTGCGCGTGTGTGTGTGTTTTTATTGTTTTGTACTCATTGGTGGAATGCTTATATTTGACTCTCTAATAATATCATACCTAAATTGTAATATTAAAATTTCAATGAGCTGGTGGCTTCCCTAAATGAAGTAAAATAGAAAAAAATTACCGACAATTAAAACTTATATTATGTACATAGGTACCCCAGCCTTATTTAAAACCATGTTGAGACAGTGTCGCTCTTTTCTATCCTTGTAGTAAATATATAAATAATGTCACCAGTAGTAGAGGACATCTGGTGGTTTTGTCCTTAAGTGTTTCAATAGTTTTTGTTTATATTAAAAGCTTCATTACCTCTCAATTGGCAGGGATTACATTACATTTTACTGTATCTAGATTGATAAATATTTTTTAAATGTTATTTCACAGTAAAAAAATCTTATTGACATCTGACAAATCACAAAGCGAAGTATATTCATTCATTCATACCAACACAGCATTTCCCCACAATACCCCTTATTCAGTAACTATTGTAACTAAATTAGGAACATTCTAAAATTGTAGATTTTAGATTAACGGTCTTATTTCAGCGTTATAAAATATCAACTTGGACTAAATGTCGGAATAAGAAGATACCTATTTTGGCCGGAACGTTCTTAACAAGTTACTGAATCAGACGTATTATGAAAATTTTCATAATTATTCAAAGTACGTCTAATTCAGTAAATTTTTAAGAATGTTCCGGCCAACATAGGTACGTTCCTATTCCATTTAGTCCATATTGATATTTCATAACGCTGAAATAAGACCGTAAATCTAAAATCTACAATTTTAGTATGTTCCTATTTTAGTTACAATAGTTACTGAATACGGGGTAATATGGGAGTCTTGACTCACCTAAAAATAATAATATACACAAATGAAACAAAGAATATACTATAAAAAAGTGTTAATCTTCACAAAACACAATGTTAATAAACACAAAGCTAATTAATTCATGTTAATATGTGTTAGTAAAAACATTTATTTTGACGTCAAATATGAAATATAATAATTTTTAAATGATACTGAATTGTGTTAATATTTTACAATATACACATCACAGTGTCGTTTCTCACTATGGGATAGGCAGAGAGAACTGAAAGTCACACTCTCCCATCATCATATACAATTCCAACCCATTTTAAACCCATGGATCATGTCTTTAATTAGAGTTCTTACATTTCCATTATTCAGAATTTCATACATATGTGATTGTACCAATATTTTTATAGTTATAATTCTAACAATTTATTCTACTTTTATCAATCAGCCTTGTACATTTTGCTTTGCCTGACATTCATCATTCATTCTTTGTATGTGTGCAAACCATGGGGGTATAATACTAATCAAAACCATTTTATTTACATACTGAAAATATTCAATATGATTCAGGTAATAAATAAATAAAATAATGTAAAAAAGTCACTAACAAATATTTATATAATAAAAATATAAATATTCGGGGATCAGTTATAGGTAGTGTAGAGACTACCACAAATATTGGTCCTTTACGCTACATAATATTTCTCAATTCTATTTTTTTACCTAACTGTACCTAATTAAAACTATTAAATTTCCTCTAAGATATTTGATTTCATTTCATATTGCTTCTCGGACAACTAACAGGTACTATGTCAAATATTAATGTCACACGCACCCAATAACAAATCGCCACATTTTTTAGACTTATGATATTTATAGTCTCACAGATCCAGACTGAAAAGAATTCAAAACTGTGTCTTCACAGGGAATCGAACCCGGGAGCTTTGACTCAGCAGTCTGATTTCAAACCAACTGAGACAAAAAGACCGACAAAAACAGTCAAGTAATAATGAACAGAATAATATAATTTTTTTTATGAAACATACATCAGTTGGTAAAGGGTGAAATATAAATAAGATCAAATGAGAAATTTCCGCCAAATGATAGACAATCATCAAAGCAGGGTAGATATGAGAAATCATAAATATTTATAAAAGTTTATGTGCCATGACTCTGCCATCTATTTTAAGACGGATAGTAAAAATATCATCAATACAACTGACAATGTTCGTAATATATCCCGTTTTGCTATAATTTCTTTCTTAATAATAAAATTGGATAATTCATATAGTGCCTAGATATTGCAATTTCTGGATCCTGCATCCAGCAATATCTATAAAAGAACTATGTTGATTTATTAAAACATAAAGATTCCATGCAAAATTATAACAACTATTTTTTTTTCTCTTCATTTTTTGTTAAAAAGTTATAAAACGAGGATCCAGGATGTCATGGAGAAGTTTTTTGTTTAATGTACATTACATTATTCAATATAATAATTTTACACTTAAAAATATAAAAAAAATCAAGAGTTATAACTTTTTTCAAATTTTTCGACTGCTAATTCATGATAGAATTCCATTATCAATTTATAAAATTACTCCAAAAAAATAAGTAACAACACAAATTTTTAACTTTTTTCCACTAATTTTAAATTTGTGTTGTTACTTTTTTTTTTAGTAATTTTATATAAGAGATATAACTTATTCATAATATTTTCAATTGACTAAAATACACTTATAAAGAGTGTGTGATAGTATTTTGTTTATGTTTAACTGTGTGTTTGTTTTTGGATTTTGATGTATTCACTATGTCATACGATAAATAAATAAATAAATACAAATACAACTATGTTATCTTATATTAATGAGAATATTTTATTTTATAAATAAATACGCAAAAATCCTGCTAGATTGTAATATCTAATAGAGCTGTTTTTGTAAATATCTTCAATTTAATGTCATACATGAAAAATTAATCAACTTAGTGTTAAATAGTTTTCTATAGACATTCGTCCATTTCATCTCTACAATATCATCTTCATCTGTCAAAAAATTAAAAATGCCAAGTGGTTAGTAAACTGGGCGAGCAGAATCTACTAAAAATGAACTTATTGATCAAAGTATCAAATCTACTAAGCGCAATCTCTTGACCAATGTAGCCATTGTCGAGCTCGTGTTAAATAGCTCTAAACCAACAATTCAGGCAGTATGTCAAATCAGAAAGTCGCAACAAATCTACGAAGCGCAAATGCGTCACTCTGCGATGGGCACGAACGCATGCGCACTCACACCGACGAACCTTGATTGTGTAATTGGACAAGTAAACGTGTAGCTGAGACGGCCATACCCTTCCTTGCATCGGTCCCTGCTGCACAATGGGAACGGTCGGGTGTGGGACTGGTGATGCAGGGATGGCACGCCCGCGCTCCCTCAGCGCCGGGTGCATCGGGGTGTGGCGCAGGTGGGGTGGACGCTCCTGACGGACACCTACGTAAAACAGACGATATTAAATTTGATACTTAGAAAGTAAGCAATGATTCTGATAAATAGGTATATGTGCGCAATCAAATTTTTTTTTTATTATTAAAAAAATGAATATGTCCTTGTTAAATAAGTACCTACATATACATCTTCCTACGTTCCCTAAAATACGCAAATAAATGCTTGTGCTATAGGTGAACGAAATCGGTCAAGGCAAGATTCGAACTCGCGACCACTGGATTACTAGCCCAGCGCGCTAACCGCTCTGCCATCGACCCATCTAAATAATAAATTTATTGAATAATATTTCATAGCAATTATTATTACTATAAGCAGTGGTTAGTTGGTTTAAGCATGTAATTAAACTATTTAACACATAATTTTAGTAAGACTAATCATAAGTTATCTTTAAAAAGATTGGACAATATAAAATGAATGATTATGAGAGAGGAAGTATTATAGAAATGATTCTGTGAAGCATAGTCCAAATTTATAGTAAGATTGTAATTGTATTGTAAGTAGAATAAAGATAAATGCTCTGCGATGTTTCGGACATGTAGAGAGAATGAACGACGAACGCCTTATTTATAAATGAGATTTTTAAAGATGGTAATATACCAAGTCATCATATCAAGAATGATAGGTAAGATGCATGAATGTAAATGAGGCAAAGATAATATATATGTAAAATGAATGATAAGAATATAGCAGTTTATGTTCCGCATGTAGTTCTTAAGTATCTTTAATGTAAAAAAAAATTGTATTGTTAAACTTTGATGACAAAAAAAAAGAATAAAAAATCATAATCGTACCATAGCATAGTGGCATGTTTTTTTACTTCAATGTGAGCATCCTGAATTCAATTGCCAGCAGAGGATTAATTGATGAAAAAATATCTTTATCAAGCAATTTTAGCTTCTTTGGGTTAGAAAAGAACATATGTTAATCGGAAGAAATTGCCATTTGGCAATAAACACACCACTTGTAAGGAAGTGTTCATTAAAATTCTTACAGGGAATTAATTGGGGGTAAATGAAGTGGTTTAATAATATTGTGATTTTAGTGTAACATAAAACAAACCTTTTTAATGCAGTTGGACAATATACATATATATGAAGAAAGACAAATATTAAATGTATACTCGTTCATATTCACGCAACGATGTACAATTATAATGAAATATGCATCACATAATATAAATTATACATAAGGAATACACTGGTTTATTTAAATAACCTGTTATCTCATGGTGTGGTGTTCATGTAACAGACTGATCATGATGTATTGTGTCCAGATATAAAATAGCCAAAATACTTTATGATGAAATTTTTAACACAAGTTTAGCCCATACTACAATTAGAAATGTTTTTCATTTAAAATTCTTTAAAGTTAGCTGTGAGGTACCGGCTTAGAATAGAGCTTCCACTCTTTTCTATTACTGTTTTCGAGTGTCCCGTAAGAGCCGGGTAATCGAAAATACAACAGGCAACAATAACATCTGACATAGTTCAGCAATGAGGTTCACCACCCATTCTGAATGTAGTGCCTTTTTAGGTGAGACGAGACTGGTGTGTGGGTATACACGTATGTGTTGTGCTCCCTTTTATAAGGCAATGCACACCCGCACACCTTTCGCTGGTTACCCCACATTGTGGGATATGCCGTGATGGTATGAATGAATGAATGAATGAATACAAATATCGGTTATTTTTCTCCTGTTCCTCGCTTAGTCAGAATGTACAACACAGTTCATCAAATTGATAATATTGATATATTCTCAATCTCCAGATTAACTTTCAAAAAAACAAGTGATGTCCCAGTTTGTAACCTCTCAATTCTTTTGTTTAAATTTATGTATAACTTCTCTGTTTATTTTCTCATGTTTCATTTTTTCTCATTTTCATGAATCTACAACTCTAAACTTACTATGTAACTTCCACCCGCAACATAATTATATACACATAAAATACACTGCACCTTCCATACACTGCATAGTGTAGTGTAGGTAGGAAACTTATATACCTACATACAATACTTATTATGTGTTCTTCCCATGTATAACAGTACACTTTTTAAGAAGATCACTTTTTGACAGTACACTTAGCAATATTATTTAATGTTTGAATGTATAATTTTGTTCGGATGAGGGGAACGGGTCAGATCTGAAACCGGTTAACATTAAATACTCAAAAGTGGTGTTAACAAAAAAGTTATAATTTTAATTTATCAGTTAAAACGAGCCACTAAGTATCTAGATATTATGTAATGTTAATTATTCTTCAAGTATCCACAAGTCACAATGATGACATTATAAATTCAAGAAAATTTATATGTAATTGTGTAAGAAAAGTTAAGTATATGTTTTTAATATGTAAGTAACAAAACACTCGTTACTTTTTGCATATAAAAAAAATATAGTGATACGATTCCCGTGAAATGTATATTTTTTGAGGCATGAGCATAATGGAATAATGTTTATTTTTATTGAATTATTACCAGTATCAAATGCCAGACAACATTCAAGGAATAAAAATACAGAGGTAAATACTCATAGGGCCGGTATTACAGTCTCAGTTTAAGAGCTAAACTCAAGTTTTACAAAAATATAGCGTATTACAATGTCCGTTTAGGCCTAATCTTCCCTCAAATACGTCACTAAAACGACAAATATTTAACTCAACGTTTCTGGCGGATTAAGTACTTAACAGTGAGTCAAATGTCATTTGCTAGGCAACGCGTGTAGTTTCTTTTTTTATCACTAGAGGCGTTAGGCAACGAGTGTAGTTTCAGTGTTCTATCACTAGATGCGTTAGTTGTATCGACAGTGGCGCCACACAACAAAACAAACTGACAGCCATATTGAAACGAACATGGGCATTTAAAAGCATTATTTTGGTGAAAAAAATTTAATTTACCATGTTGGATAATAAAACAATAGTATTTCAAGTCGTAGCGTCCCGTTTTGTAGTTCGTATTATTTGAGGTTATTTAAAATTTTACAGATAATAACCACAGAAAAAGTAAAATATGTCTATAATTGAAGATTTAGTAACTGACATATTGCACTGTAATACGGAAATGTATTCAATCTCCCCTTAACATTAATCTTGAGTTTAACAAACTAAATGAGTTGAGGGCCGACTGTAATACCGGGCCATAATGTTAAGGTATTTATATTTTGTAAGGAAATTTAACTAAAGGATTGAATACTCCAGAAAAGTTTTGAAAAACAACATTAAGAAAATGTTCACTGTACTGGCAATTGAACCAGATTCTTCTTGAGCTTAGATTTTGTTAGATGCTTGTCATGGTTAGGTAATATTTATAATTTTTATGGTAATGGGTAGTAGCGGAGCATTGGATTAGTAAGGTAAAGAAACACACATTAGATTAGTAATTTCGAAGCAATTTTACACGCCTCAATGAGTGTTTATGATTATTGTTATGCACTGGCCACACGTCACACAAGCAAATAGTAATTCAGACTAAACTGACTCTGCGAATCTAATCCTTCCATCCAGAACTTTCCGACTAGATGTGGCACGCCTAGACTCCACGGTGCTACTCCGTAGTTCATCTTCAGGCAGTTGGAACTGTTGTAAGATCTGACGTCGTCTAATATCTGCCTGTAGGTCTTGCCCAAGGCAATGTTGTGTGTCAGGAACAGCGCAATGTCGACGCCGCATGTCCTGTTCACCTCCTGACGACACGTCGATATTATATCTTTCGTAAGCTTGCCGCTCTGAAGGGCCTGTTCCATCTTTGAGTCCATGCCATCTTTGTTGCCGCGCAAAATGTTGCCGCACACCTCTGTCATTATCTTTATGGCGTCTATGTCAGTTTCGAAAATGACATCGCAGCATCCTGGTTCAATGAATAATTTTAAATTATTCTCACAATATTGTATTCTTAGATTATATATGATACAGATACCTAGTCAGCGCAATGAATGTATTCTTAGATTATATATGATACAGATACCTAGTCAGCGCAATGAATGTATTCTTAGATTATATATGATACAGATACCTAGTCAGCGCAATGAATGTATTCTTAGATTATATATGATACAGATACCTAGTCAGCGCAATGAATGTATTCTTAGATTATATATGATACAGATACCTAGTCAGCGCAATGAATGTATTCTTAGATTATATATGATACAGATACCTAGTCAGCGCAATGAATGTATTCTTAGATTATATATGATACAGATACCTAGTCAGCGCAATGAATGTATTCTTAGATTATATATGATACAGATACCTAGTCAGCGCAATGAATGTATTCTTAGATTATATATGATACAGATACCTAGTCAGCGCAATGAATGTATTCTTAGATTATATATGATACAGATACCTAGTCAGCGCAATGAATGTATTCTTAGATTATATATGATACAGATACCTAGTCAGCGCAATGAATGTATTCTTAGATTATATATGATACAGATACCTAGTCAGCGCAATGAATGTATGCCAACTAAAACTATGCTGAAGCAGACGAATTTCTAGTATACGTACACCTACCGATACGCACACCTACATAATACGTAGACCTACCGATCTACCGCCTCACACACACACATGTAAAAAAAACTTGGCATACATTTGAATTCGAAATTTGTACTACACGCGGCTTCTGTACATTATAATTCTATGATTGTATTATTACAACATTGTAATGATTTATCAACAATTATTTGTATAATTTTTAAAAGTTTTAGTATTCCATTTCTAATAGTTTTTAAACTAGAGCCATTTAAAGACCTCAGGACGAGGCCAAATTTGTGTAATTTTTGTATTTTCGAAAATTAATAACTAAAAAAAATAAGTGTCAAAAAGATTGTAAATTTGAATTTAGAACAAATATACAAAAAAATATAAATATCTGAAATGGTGATGTCCAAAATTATTATGTTTTTGTTGATTTCATGCAGACTGGCCCAGAAACATTTTTTTGCACAAGTAAGTAGGTACCTAACATTTGTGATGATTATCAATATTATCAAAATTTACTCAATGTGATTATTTTTTTTTTTGACAAATTTAATATCTCAATAGAGATGAAGCGGGAATATATATTATCTATAGAAGAACTGGAAATTACTGTCAAATTCATCAATATTATTACAATATACTGAGCAATTCATCAATATTATTACAATATACTGAGCAATTCATCAATATTATTACAATATACTGAGCAAGTCATCAATATTATTACAATACACTGAGCAATTCATCAATATTATTACAATATACTTGAGCAAGTCATCAAAGGATCAATAATATATTTTGAATCAGTGTCAACTACATATTATCATAGTGGTAAGTTATTTGACTTTTGTACTGGCTCAACTTAAAGCAAAAAATATTATTGCACATATTATTTTTCTTCAATTTTATGGAAGATGAAAAAAATTACCAATAGGAAGAAATTTCTATCTAGCTATAAAATTGTAACTTCATTGTCAATACCAAAATAGGAAGAAATTTCTATCTAGCTATAAAATTGTAACTTCATTGTCAATACCAAAATAGGAAGAAATTTCTATCTAGCTATAAAATTGTAACTTCATTGTCAATACCAAAATAGGAAGAAATTTCTATCTAGCTATAAAATTGTAACTTCAATGTCAATACCAAAATAGGAAGAAATTTCTATCTAGCTATAAAATTGTAACTTCATTGTCAATACCAAAAATGTAAATTATTTGGTAACAAAATAAACTTTAACCAACGCAGTGATCAATTTTCAAAGGGAAATAATTTAGACATTTAACAAAAATATGAGGCTCAGTGAGAGTCCCAATACTGACTATCAACCCTTTTTCTATACAACCATTTTTTAGTTATTTTATCAAAAAATTAAAATAAATATGTTGTGTATAATTTAATTTATTTTTTATTTTACAAAATGATTTGTAAAAATCATCATATATAATTTTCTTTTAATAATTCATATAAAATATCTTTATACTCTATTGTTTTTATTAGATATCCACAGTATGAGTTATTCTGGATTAGTAGGTAATTATTTTATAACACTGATACACAACTACTTACCTAGATGAAATAAAAATAATTTCAAATACATTAAATATTTATAAAATAAAGTAAATAAACAATAATATTTAAAAAGGCAACCTCATTATAATTATTAAAACTAGCTGTTACAATTTATTAGCAATACTATAATGCTTTGAAGCCGATTTAACTTTGATTATTACTGAACTAATCCTACATACAAATATTAAATAATAATTTTAGTAAACATAATTAATAAGTATCCTATTTTTAAATCTTTGTACGATGATTATTAAAAAAAAGTTTTTTATAAATACAAATTCAAAATTGTGTAAACTATATTTTTTTTATGAAAAATCAACATACAGTATCTACTCGAAGCAAATTCTTTAAACATAATAATACTCATATAATATTCGAAAAAGATGAATGAATATTAATTCTAATAAATAATACATGAAGATACAGAAATAGCGCCAAGGTTTCAAATATTTCTTTCAAAATACACCAAGTTATACATTTACGAGTAGACAACGCAATTTCGTGTGTTCTGGTGACAGAAATATTTCAAAATAGAATTGCATATCTAAATTTAGATTAAATTTTTTTTAAACAGACTAAAGTCACTTACCTGAAGCTTTGTCTTTGGTGTTCGGGCTTAAGTAACTTTCCTTCGGGGGGCCCACAAACATGGGGCTCAGGATACGCGGCCATAGCGCAGCAAAACAACCAACAATTATCACCAATACAAACATTGATTTCTGGGGACCTAACCCCATCGTTTCCACATTCGCCATTTTATCGTTTATTTCGCGATTCGTTTTCGTTTTACACACTTTATCAACACATGCGGACGCGTCCACCCGCTACGAGCACATCATTACCGAACGGTAAAAATAAAACTTAGCGTCGCGAAAAACCTATTAAAAGTGACAGCCGTCAGACCGGGGGCGGCTTCGTGAAAATTCTGCGCGGAAATACACACTTTTATGTTGGTACGGCGCAAGGAAAAGCTCCACTACCAACATTACCAAACATATGCACGAGGGAACTTTAAAAAGCGGTTCAACGATAATAAAATATTACATTTTTGAATAAAGTAATGTTCAACGTCGAAGAAGTGAAACATTTTGTTATATACCAGAAGAAAATCAGTGGTTTAAGCTGGCTTGATGTGACACAGCCGCAAATATAAAACAATCAGCTATGCCGACATCTTGCCTTCTCAGCCACTAAAACAAAAGTTTTATATTAGGTAAGTACATAAAAAACACTGAAAACTTTTTTCAACAATTATAAAACTATTTCATCACAATTGAAATTATTTAATCGGTCCGTTTGACTTAAAGTTTTCACTGATTTATTTAATAAATGGTGAAAAAAATATTCATAAAATTTTAAACACAACTCAATCTTGAAACGATGTAGTTTTGAATATGGAATTTTTCACGTTAATTTATAAAGTCAACGTTAGAAAATGACACCGACCGTCAAATCAAGTGTTGCCTGTTCAAAGAACAGTGAACAATTGAATGTTTAGACATTATGGCTGTTATTTAGCACCGCTTAAGGTATATTCACCTGACCCCCTCCAATCTCCAATATGACACCTAATATAGCAGTCGAAGTGACAACAGAATGTTAAATAAACGATTACGATGTACACGATAAATCTTTACTGTTTGTACAACAAAAAACTGTATCCATAAAAAATCAAACTAAAATTTTTTTTTCAAATACTACTAGTACATAAAATGGCATGTATATTATTTGTTATGGCACCTAGGTAATTTTTTCGTTCTAGACTCTTTTATGCGCCTATTTAATTGCATTCTGTAGAGCATTAAATATATTTTATACAATTTATAACTTTGAATAAAAAATATATAGATAATGCGTGAAAAAAAAATATATATATACAGACACACACGTGCGTACACGTTTTGTTTAAATAAGTCTCAAAAATCTAAAAGAATCAAAATCAAAAAGTTGAAAGTCCAATTTAAAATTACGAGTAAAACAGATTGTCACAATGCAGAAACATTTTTTATTAAATAAAATTTTGTGCAAGTTTAAATACTTTTGAATATGATACAGTAAATGTTATTATGTTATAAAATTAATGTTCCTCTTTTTTAATTCAATATGAGTATTCTATTACCTACGTGAGATTAAAGTATCTAGATATACATATTATTTTATAGGTAGAAATACCTAAGTGACTAATTCAAATTAGCTCCTCGTATAGAACATCCTATAACCATATATAGAAACGGAGAAAAGACAACCGTATCCGGTGAATGCTTCCTGTTTCAATTTTGAATTTAAATTCCGAACGCTTTCCATTGGATACAGGCGGCTACGGTTCCTTTTCCGGCTTCTATTTAAAAAATAATAATGGCGTGTACTTGGCGTATATTTGATAGTAGATCCCTTTGGCGGGATAACACAGTGAAAAAAATAACATGTTATAATTATTACGACTACTATAAAACTAAGTAAGAATAATCTTAATGTTTTTTTTTTGTTATGCAAAATACATAATTAAATGAATTTGATGGAAATTCGAAAAACAATAGTTTTCAAATTAAAATTTTATAAATGTAATATAAAAGTATAGTAATAAGTTTTTTTGTTTAACAATGTATTTTATTACTATACAATTTGTCATTGTATTCTATGTCGGAAATGGATTTGAAATAAATTAAAAAATACATCGAAAAAATAAATGTTTACATCAGCTATCGTCGAAATTGTCACGGGCCTCGAGGGGACAACATTACATGAAATACCAAGAACACAAATAAAATACCATTTAAAAACTTTTTTTCGTATATGAAGCTAAAAATATTTGTTATAAACTTCCATTCAATACAATAAAATTCAATAATAGTAGCATTATCCGTTCCACAAAAACATCAAAATAGGAGAATAAATTAAAATATCAGGTACATTTTATTCCTATTTAATCTGTAAAAAATAATAATATGGATCTTATGCGTTTTCCGTAAGTAGATATGCCTTTCTTCATTGGCTCAATTTTGTGATTTTTTACATGTTTTTTTTTACTCCTCACTAACCCAAGGGGATTTATGATTTCGCAATTTTTAAGGGTATTTTTTTATTGCAGATTATCAAGTAGTATCATGCTGAGATTGTATTCTGAAAGTTTCATCACAATGTATCTGTGTATATGTGCTATGTGCTGTATACTATGAACGGCGTGTTTATTTTACTTTATCGATTAATTATAGACTAAAGTACCTACTAATTCAATTCTTTTCAAATTTTGCAAATATGTATATCAAATACTCGCTTAGACCCCATTAGATTTTGAAGGATATCTGAATAGAGCTTCTCATTTTTTTAAGTGTCAAATATTTCAAAGTTACCCCAAGCTAAGAAATTTAGAATTTAAAATTTTTATTTTCAAATTAATAAAAGGAAAAGCTGAATATTTTCCATACAAAATTTGAATAATTTATAGAATGACTTGTTAGTGAGGAGTTTAGCGTTGGCCACAACCCACTAGTTTACTTATTTATTAAAAAAAAAAACATTGGATCTGGTGGGCAAGTCTGGTCAACCGGCGGAATCTAAACCATCCATGTTTAGCCATATCATGGATATAATTAACTATAACTGTGCCAAATCTCACATTCCTCCATGCGCGCAGTTTTCTCAAAAAAGGCTCCAATATTTTCGCTTCACATATTATATAGATTAACCTAATTTTATAGTAAGCCAAATTATTATTCCTAAAGCTTCAAACGTTGCTTTGGTTGGTTGTAAGAGATTGCATACCCAATGTTTACGATACTTGCGACACTCACGCGAACTAACCCGACAAGAGATATGTTCTTCCCCCACCACCACCCGTTCTGCTTATGGGGACTAATAACGGCCCCTTGCAAAACTCTGAAAAAACACATAAAGAACATACGAAGAGTCCGGAGAACTCTAAAACCTTGCAGACACTGCACTTAAGGTGCCAAAGAGAGCTAATCATGTTGAAACAACTGGCTCACTGCTCGACAAGAGATATATCAAAATAATATATAAAACTTCATAGCTTCTAATATAATTCAACATTTTTAAATTGCTCGTTTACTTAGTTTGAAACCTATAGTATTTTAT
This sequence comes from Molanna angustata, assembly GCA_963576475.1. NCBI lineage: Eukaryota > Metazoa > Arthropoda > Insecta > Trichoptera > Molannidae > Molanna > Molanna angustata. The sequence goes on along the minus strand of OY754978.1, from coordinate 2,250,584 downwards.
TCAACACGTGATAGTCTATGTCAGTGTTTCTCAAACTCCCCAAGGATCCACAAAAATATTTAATAAAAAGAAAAAAAAATAGTTTCACGGGTCGTGTGTTCAAAGGAGTGTGTTTTTTATTGTTTTAAAACAATGCTTTTGATAACATGTAAATGATTATATTTTATGTTTATGTTAACATGACAGACATCAAATTTAATTTGTGAAGTCGAATCAGTCGAATTATTGTTTTTATACATACATACTATGTCCTCTATAGGTTCAGAACCCATAAAAATTGATGGTCAAGATATTGGCAGAGTTGAATCATATGTCTATCTCCGTCACACCGTGAAACTGGGAAGATATAATTTATAAGCTGAAATAGAAAGAAGAAGAGGTCTAGGATGGGCAGCGTTCAGCAAATTATCAAATGTTCTTAAATCTACAAATATCCCAATCCACTTAAAGAAAAAAGTTTTTGACGCTTGTGTACTCCCTGTGCTCACTTATGGCTTTGAAACATCCGCATTTACTAAGAGAATGATGGAAAAGCTAAGAGTGACACAAAGAGGGATGGAAAGAAGAATGTTGAATATCTCGCTAAGGGACCACAAAACTAATGAATGGATTAGGAAGAACACAGGAGTAGCGGATGTGGCCAAAAGAATAGCGGAGTTGAAGTGGAGTTGGGCGGGTCATATATCTCGGATGTCAGATGGACGATGGACAAAAATTGTGATGGACTGGAGGCCAAGAACGGGAAGCAGAAGCGTGGGAAGGCCCCAGACCAGATGGTCCGATGACATCAAAAAAGTGGCAGGTCCTGAATGGCGAAGAATGGCACAAGATAGAGATCAGTGGAAGTCCAAGCGGGAGGCCTTTGTCCAATACTGGACTCAAGAAGAGGCTGAGTAAGTACGTAAGTAAGCCTTACGGGGTAAGCAGAGAGAACCGAGCATCATACTCCTCTATTTTTGCACACATTCCTAGCTTCCTTTACATCCATGCATCGTCTCATACATGCTCGTCGATTTTTCAAGTTTCTATTATTAGCATTGCATTTTTTGGATAAAGCGATCATCGCCATTAATATATGAGAATTAAAAATTAAGGCTGAAATAAAAATGTGCTGCTTCTACAATATACTCACATGCGTACCTACTTTGGGTATACTAAAAAAATGTAAAAGCTTGGGTATACTGAAATTAATTTTAAATTAGAGGAAGTCTGTATTTTACCTTACGTAAGGATTTTGGTTAAGTTTTTGCTTCACATGAGTTGGGTTCGTGATTGAGTTTTTGTTATGTCTATGGACTTCGAGGATAAGTTTTTGCTATTAAGTAGAATTCGTGGTTTTTGCTGCGACTAGAACTAGATCGACCATACATAAGTTCAACTGGTGCAAAATAAATATAAAGATAGAAAGATTATTTTCAAGGGAAGGGAGCGCTGTTTGAATTTAGTACAACTAAAACTATTTATTCGGCTCTGTCTATTAGTATGGATCGGCAACCTGCGGATCGCGAGCCACATGCGGCTCTTAGGATGTGAAGCTGCGGCTCTTTAGTTCCATACGCAAATATTATTTATTTTATCAATAAAAACATTTAAAAATCGTTCTGAATCGATTAACAGTATAAGGCACTGATTCTATCTCTCAGCCACTTGTACTCGCTTTTCACCGCAACCCTCCCCCGTGACCATGCAAAGCCAACGCTCCCATTGAATTTGTTTGCTCAAATGCATGTTAATGTTTTTTTTCATTTATTTTAAGTACAAGTTACATTGTTTGGTAAAGTTTAAATTTTCTACTTGAATAACCATACAAAGCCATCGCTCCCATTTAATTTGTTTGCTCAATTGTTTGTTATTGAAGTACAAGTTAGTGTTGTAAGTAAATGTTTAATTGTTTTAATTCTTTACTTAAATAATAAGTACTTAATTATCTAATGATGCCATATATACTATCTAATTTGTTGTGAAAAAACACTATGAATAAATAGATTATTTTTTTATCAAAAAATTTTATTTATGCGAGTACTATTTATTGTTGGCAAGAAAAAAAGATGTGGCTCTTGAAAAACTTTGAAATTTTTGGCTCTTCCGACTCAAAAGGTTGCCGACCCCTGGTATAGTCCTATAATGTTCCCTATGGGAAACAGGTGTGGAGTCTGCAAAAATCCTCTTATGAGTAGGGTCCGTGGTCATTTGAGAACCTCTGAAAAATACGAATAATGTGGCATTTGTTATACAGTAGTGTTTAAGACAGCAGCAGCTATAGCAAAGATAATCTTTAATGGTGAAACATGTCATACATTTAAAGATGTTACAATTTTCTGAGAAATTCTCCCACTAACAACCAAGACAATGCTTGCTTATTGCTATTGGAGGTATTAGGTATGTACGTACGCGTAGCAATGTATGTCTAGCTATATATTTGTTAGACTCTTTTGCACTCATACATTATTTCGTCACTTGTGTATAGTCGAAATAAATACCTACATAATTTACAATGAAAAATACTTTATCATACTTTATACATTACAGCTATCTCTTTGGGTCAAATTTTATTTCTATATTTCTACTAATAATAATATGTAGTTTCGGAGCAGAAACGCTCCTCCGTCTAATTAAATGTATACTTACCTATAGTCAGGGCCAAATAAGCGTGTGTTTGCGCCCGTAGCAATATATTTGAATCCGCCTCCCCCCCTCAATTTTTTTGGAATTTTAAATGTAGAACAATTTACATAAATGAACGTTATATCCGAGAAGCTCCAACAGATTGAGATGGTACGGACATGTTTGAAGAAGACAGACAAGATCCAGAGGAAGACTAAACCACAGATGAAAAGAAGTTTTGAGACAGGATATGCTAAGCAGGGGCGTACCTAGAATCTCCAGACTACGTAAACCCTGAAAGAAAATTGGGAAATGTCGAATATTGAAGTTTTTAAGCGTAATTTCTTCGTTGTTCATTCCAGGGGTCATGAACAATCACGTGCCAAAATAATATATTGACATATTATGGGCCTGAAAAGGATTGTATCACGTTTCAAACCTGGATCTTGTAGTATGGTTGCGATAAAACATGTTCACTAAGTGTCCTGAGGAAGAGAGCATTGCTCTCGAAACATGTAGACTTGGTTCTAATAAAAAGTGATTAATACAAAGTTATTTTATTGTTATTAATCAAAAATAATTAGGATTTATTCAAAACGACAGTATTTCTAACCTAAATAAACATTAAATATTTAATAGATTAAATATTTTTTGTGTAGGTATTTCTTTGCGTATTTATATTTATAGGCAAGCCAACGTTTTCGGCTTCTATTAGCTATTTACAAGAATTGCCGAGGAATAGAAGAAGTACCTACCTACCTACCTATGTGTATGTATAATATCTAGTTTTTTAGATATTTATTATATTTATTTCATTTTTTTCGTGTTAATATGATAATAATATAACCTACTCATTTATTAATAATATTTTTGACAACGCCCCAACATCAACCACACGTAAAATGACACGTAACCCAAAAGTCAGTCGCCGTCAGCAGTCTCCATACCATCTATGTATGACGTCCAATAGAACGGAAGTATGTTGCAACGTGACTAAAATTTGAATGCACATCACTCGACTGTGCACATCCAAATATAAAACTAAACAATAAATCGATGATATTACTCCTCAACTCCTTGTCTTGAATACTCAAACGGATTCACCAATACCAACATTGGAGGCAGCTGTGGAACCGCAGCATAAAGAAAATAAATTATAGATATTAAATTAAATTTGACTTTTAATAATCGTTTGAGACCTTTTGTTTCACACGCTGAATTTGTCGTTTGTTCGAGTGCAGACGATTTGAAGATGACAATGGATAATATCTAGGAGGACATGACCAATATTATGGACGCACCATGAAGAGACATGCACGTGCAATGGCCGCGGTAGATAAAATTGGGGGAAAAATACGAAGGGTGCAACGAATTTTAAATTTTTTAAATTCAATTTGACAGAACGGAAATTATGTATATGTGAGGTGGTAACTGTTGGGACATGTCACGGGATTCTAATAAGAAACTGATGAGATTATTTTGGTTAGTATATTAACAACAATAATTTTAATAGTAGTTGTAGCCTAGTTCAGAGTGGGGCAGACGACAACTTTGCCAAATCTTATAAGCCCTGATTATTTTTCCCCAAATTATTAGATTCCAATAAGGAGCTAACCGTAAAACAGGATTTTATAGTTGGGCAGCAGTAATCTAGTTGCTGTCATTATAAATATGTGGTGTTATAAAAAAAAACAATTTATGTGCATTATTAGAATTTGGTTATAAATCAAAATTTCGTGTAAATACCGAATGTATGTTTTTAAATCATAATAATATAACCGCTAGCCCTAGAACAGGATTTCCTAGTTGGGCAGCAATAATATTCTTGTACTAAATAAATAATAACTTTGCATGCTAATATTTTGATAATTTAACCAGAATTTCGTATTTGAAAAGAATTTTAGTTGTTAATTTTTTTTTCATAGTTGCCTTCTTGTAACCAAATTGGAATGTATAATTTTTCTAATGTATATCTTTAGCAATAAAGTTTAAAAAAAAATATTGGTTTTTAAATCATTGACGACATAAAACTGAATCGAATATAGAATTTTTCTCAGAAATTTTAATACAGGTGCAAGATAAATTTCTGCTGCAAATTTACGCGAGTACGAGAAAATCTTTTGTTAAAAAGTATTTTTTATCACGAATTACTTACGTAATTTTTCTTATTTTTTTTGTCACTGCAGGGCTATTCTTAATACGTTATCTTGTCTTAATTTTAAAAATGCATTTATCAGTTCTCGACCATAATCTAATCTTAATCCAATTCTACATCAATCATAAAACTTCAGTTTGAAATTGTTACTAATTTTTGTATAAATTAATACGAATAATTACATGCTTAATTTAAATCTAAAAGATTTCTTTATTTCTTCATGAGTAGCCTTGTAGGTTATTATCCAACTGTTGATTTGTTCAAGAGAATTTATTCTCTTAACATATCGACAAAGTATTAAGCCAAGACCCGCATATAAGGAATACTAGGAACATTTTGTATGGCGTAGTGGACTTTTTGCATGCTAAAAACACCAACTTAGAGGCTTCGCAGCACATATTATGTTCCCATACATGGATTTACTCAGAATTCGGAGTAGAACATTTTATGTAAGTTTTGTGTGTCTGTCCGTCCCCCCTTATCACTTTTGATCCGCTGGATTCACAAAGCCTAAAATTTCAGAATATATAGACAATTTTAGGTGCACAAAACTTTTATACTCAGTATTTAGAATTTTGGTTCCAGTCAGGGGTTATCAAAATTTTAATTTTTATAGCATTTGTCCACATATCTCAAAAACTATAAAAGCCAGAACGCTGAAATTTTGTACAAATATAGTATCATGAAACGGATTTTGAAAAACGGTTCTAAGGTTTCTCAAACTGTTTTTATTAAGAAGCAAAAAATTAGTATGACAATTTTTTGTCTTTAACTGCCTTTATTTCCATTTCTTTTAAAAACATCGAAAAATGCCGAAACATGTAAACTAGAAAATTTTATTTTCTATAAAAAATGTATATGTACATTATAGTAATATATCTCAAACTTTTTTAACAAAGTTTGTACAAATTAATATTAGTGACGACATTGCTTCATACAATTTGTATGGAATACACAATATCCAAGTTCAACTATACATACTATCGCTATCGACAATTGGATCTCATGTGTTACATGCAACTAGTATATTATATTCTATTCCCAGTACATCGTTAATCGCGTTTAATCTTATTTTACATATTCGTAGATTAAAATTAAAAATTAATATTAGGTATGCAAAAGATATTTGAAATACATCATTTCTCAGTAAATGGAGTTATTAGAAAAAAGTTTCATTATCATTCCAAAGATGGCGATGGTGTATTCAACTTATTTTCAATAGTAAACTACCATTCAACATATGTATATTTGAAATTTCAAAATTTGGATTGATAAAGGTATAAGGATATATCGATTTAAGGAAGAATATAGATCCCACCAAACTTCCTGAACCTTTTCGCCGTGGAGGGGGGCGATTTGCACATATACCAACCAAGCAAAAGCGAGTCGCTATACAATAATTATTGACGAATCGACCCGGTAATTATTTCGAGGAAGTATCGACCAGGAATCAGGTCACGTAAAAAGCCAGGTAGGTAGCTATACCTATAATATTGTGTATATTTGTCGAATAAGGATGTGAATGTGTTGTGATGTGATATGTGATGTCCGCTTAGAGGCAAGATTGATAATATCAAAAGACACCATAATATATTAAGTATAATATTCTCATTTGTATTCAGACCATAGCTAAAACTGACTAACAATGTTTTTGGGAAGACACTACCGCGATGTGGCGTGATAGTACCTACTTAACTTTGGATAAAATACAGGTACGTCACTCACTAACATTGTGCCCAGAGAATTCAATAAAAACAAGCGTCGAATTTATTTAATTTTGAGTAAATTCTAAGTAGTAAAAATAAAAATAAATTAAGGGAGATTTGATAAAAGGAAAATTATACTAAGTAAACAGGCTATCTGATCCACATGCCGGCCTAGCTTAAAAAAAAATAATTTCAAGTCCGTGGACCAAAAATAAAAGCAAATAATTTGCAATATTATTATTTCGCGCTATATGCTAGGATCTAGGATTGCATGAAAATCGTAGCTCCTAAAAAATTTTTGCCGAAAATTCTGAAAATAAGAATCTTACAGCTTAAGGTGACGGGATAGGCTCCAAGATACTTTTTGGAAGCTCATTTCGCCTTACTCTTAAAAGTTACGTCTTCAACAAGAATATATATTATTTTCTCATTATTTGCCTATACATTGGCCCGATACCTACACTTTTTTTTATTTTGTGTACTTTGTTCATAGTATTTTTTTTAATAGTACCTGTTTTCTTAGATTTTTTATCCATAACTCAAAACTTATAAGGCTTAGAAACATGAATGTTTCTTTAAATGATTAGATATTTTATAAATCTAAACATTCGCTCGATAAGTTTTCACACATTGTTCTCACTTTTTTGTAAAATCAAATAAACCATAGTATTTTATGTGACGCTCAATTCAAATTCACTTACTTGGGCGCACACGATTGTAATCTTTAAGGACGTACATTCTCATACAATAGTTTCAAATTTTGCATTTGACTCGCCTACATTGCCTTACCCTGCCCCTTAAATGCTTTTTTAAGTTTCAATACGACAATTTTTCACCGAAAAAATGCCTGTCAAAAATCATCCAAAAAATTGCAATTTTGTTTTGTTCCCTTAATTTTTTTAAGTACATAATACCCTCTATTCAGTAAGTATTGTAACTAAAATAGGAACGTTCTAAAAGTGTAGATTTTTTATTTACGGTCTTATTTCAGCGTTATAAAATATCAACTTGGACTAAATGGAATAGGAACGTACCTATATTGGACGGAATGTTCTTAAAAAGTTCCTGAATTAGGCGTATTATGGCATTTTCATAATTATTCAAAATATGTCTAATTCAGGAACTTTTTAAGAACGTTCCGGCCAATATAGGTACATTCCTATTCCATTTAGTCCAAGTTAATATTTTATAACGCTGAAATAAGACCGTATATCTAAAATCTACAATTTTAGCATGTTCCTTTTTTAGTTATAATAGTTACTTAGTTAATTAGTATAGCTTTGCCCATTCACTGCCTTCTGATAGTGTTGTTTACTTTTTATTGTGTCTGACAAAATGCCAATCGAAACTCTTTACATTCCGATTGGCGTCGATTAATTGTTTATTTCATTTAATTTTATATGTCATGTTTTTTTTCCTTTTCTGCTGATGTATTTGTGATGTGATGTATTTTGATAATTTCTCGTGATATAATGTATTTTGATATATGCTAATAATATCTATTTTTTGATAATGCAATTGACGAGAACAAGCGCTTATCTCAAGCCCATGTTTTATAATATAACAATAAACTGAATAGGGGGTAGTGTATTATCAGCCTACATTGATAGATAAGCCAAGCCAAAATTTGCATTCTTTACTATCGAAACCAGATAAATGTTCGTGTACCCCCACTTACAAATCGAGACAAGTACCGACACAAAAATGCTTATATTTTTCATATTTTACTATGTACAATTATGATATGCGTATGATAAACAATAAAACTTATTATTAACAGAATAATTATTGTCGGCCTTTGTGGCTCTGTTGGTTGGGTATCTGACTGCTGATCCAAAGGTCCCGGGTTCGATTCCCGGTGGAGACACAGTTTTTAATTGTTTTTAGTCTGATCTGTGAGACGATTAATATCGCAAGTCTCCAGAATGTGGTAACTTGTTATTGGGTGCGTGTTAAATTAATATTTGACATAGTACCTGTTAGTTGCCCGAGATATAATATATAATAAAAATAAAATAAAATATTCGGTAAATACAAAAAAGTTTCAAAGCATTATATATTTTAAAATTAGTTTTTTGCACTTCACACTTCTGTGCACTATTACGGGGTTGTCGCGAACATCGGCATCAGCATCCGTGGTACTTCAGCTTCTTTTTAATATCAGCATCTCATTGATCAAAAATGTTACAATTTTTTTTGGTTTTTGGGTTATAAATAATCTTTCCTTCACATACATGAATGTGCTGATGCACCTTCAATGCCGGAACGGACCGTCGTCAATGGGCGAAGGGGGCGGGCTATCGGCGAAAGCATCCTCGGATCCCAGACTCCGGCAGATGCCGGTCGAATGGTTGCGTCAGAAGCAACGACGGCGGCGCTAATCTCAAGGAGATGCAGGCCGTTGCTCCAGGGTCCAGCGCGACTCGACTGCGTTTGGAGCACTTTCCAAACTCAGCATCCGTCACGGTCCAGGACGTTTCTCTCACCGAAGGTTCATTTCGGCACTCCCGGCACTACATCCACGATTGTCGCTGCCAAGTCGGCCCGACCGATATGTCTCCGGGCACGAGGTTACGCATCCCTCGGCCGTTCCGACAGGGCCGACCCCGACTAAGACGGGATAAGGGCAAAGAAGAAGAAAAAGAAATAAAATATGTTCAAGTTGGACAAAATGTCGGAAGTGTGTATTAAATTATATTAGTAACGACGTTTTTGAATTAAAATTAATTAACACGCTCTGTCGTTTGACGACCTCAAAAAAGGTGCATCCATATTGTTACTTACTAGATGCGAACCTGTTTGATACTAAGAAATCCTTACCTACCGGGTTAGACCAATGTGTTTCGTTTTTCACTAACAATCGTTACAAAATCAAATATTTATATATTGTAATAGAATAAAATTAATTAAATAAACTATTTATTTTTAATTTTTTTTTTTTTTTGTAATTACCTTCGTCGTATCAGTTTAAGCGAAGTCAAATAATTCTTTCGACAGCTTTTTCATTAACTCAAATTAAAACTATTTTTACTTTCATTGTGATTTTTTTAAGAATATTTCTCAATTAATCTTTCAATTATTATAGAGGAGAGGTTTAAATCATGTTTAAAAATGTACCTAAGTATATTATTACTAGTGATGAGCAAAAGTCTTGCTAGTATTGGCCTTGCGAGACCCTGGAGAGTCTTTAAAATCTTAGTCTTGGTCGAGACTTGCAGGACCAAAACCGCACGCGTAGCTGCAAGACCAAGAGTCTTTTAAGACCTAATGCAAGAGTCTTGTGGTCTTGCAAATTTTTATAAACTCATTCATTTTTAATTAAAAAGTAAGAAATTACTTTAGATTGGACTGGATTGGACAGAATACTTTAAATTGGTGTTCAGAATTTTAATAGAAAAAGTCACAAGACCAAGACAACCCCCGTCTTGCATTTGCTTATCACTAATTATTACATTGAATACATGTAAAAATAGTAAATTATTATTATTGCATCTAACTGAATAAAACTCAGATTTTATTAACACCGGAAATGAATACTTAGCTATGTTTACTTTGTATGAAATACAAAATTGTTCAATTTTATCAAAACGTCAAATGAATCAAGCCGGAATTTTAACATGCATTGTCATCGGGAATACACAAATTCTGAAAGTTTCATATCTCTATGTAGTAGGGAAGTTAGTTAAAAATCGATTGCAAAATTACAGTACAGACAGACAAGTGAAATTAAAGAAAATTCGTGGCTTGGTTGGTTAGGTATCTGACTGCTGATCCAAGGGTCCCGGGTTCGATTCCCGGTGGAGACACAGTTTTTAATTGTGTTTTCAGTCTGGATCTGTGAGACGATAAATATCGTGTCTCCAGAATGTGGCAACTTGTTATTGGGTGCTATGTCAAATAATTATTTGACATAGAACCTGTTAGTTGCCCGAGAAGCTACATAAAATAAAATAAAATAAAATAAAAGGGTTTAAAAGGAGACTCAAATTAAAGTCTAAAACAAATATAATATAAAGATATATCATTTTTGTATAGGCCCCACATTGGGCGCCATTTGTTGCAATCTCTCGTGCTGGAAACCCACATCAAAACATGTGCGAGAAGAGAACATAATAGTTTAATTTTATTGGACAAATAAAACCAAAATAAAATGTTTATTGTACTGTTATATTATTATTATTATTGTTTTCAATTATAGTAGGTACATGAGGAATGTTATAAAAAAAACATCATTGCTTATTTTGAAAATTAACCTACAATATGAATATAATGTAATTAGTAACAAGAGTCTAGCCATCTATGCATGTATAGCTGTTTTTAATTTCCAAGCAAATATTATATTAAACAGTAACTACATTTATATTTAATTGTAAACATAATTTATTGTTGAGCTGTCCCATAGATTTTTATTACAATATACTAGATGTAGTACTCCGTGCAAAAAGTGAGTCATGGATTATCGCGCGTTTGACATTTTGGTTGGCAACATATTTCAGTTTTCCTTACATTTCAACACATTCTAGATAACTGTTCTTTAAACAAAGTGTTTTTTCGACAAATAAATCTGAAAACAATTCACACTAGTCATTATTCTCCATACAAAAATAATGTGGTTTGCCCACCAAAACGTCAAAAATCCTACGGAAAAATGCCTCACTTCGATTCATACAAAATTTGCTAACTACGACATCTAGTATATTATAGTAAAAATCTATGAGTTGTTCATGTTATCAAGAGATGATGATGAGTACATAGAAAAGAGGATTGTGTGACATATGGTTCCCTCAACCGAAGTTATAAGGGATATGATTTAACAATAAGTAGCAATTTATTTATTTATATCAATATTATTAATTAACAGAAAAAAATGGTAAGAATGAGTAAAAATTTGGAAATACCAACTGGCTAGAAAGAAAAAAATATATTCACTTGAAAATTACAACATATTTTCAGTTCTAAATTTGTTTTCAAAAAGTTATAATTATTAACATTTAATCACCCCTACCATAAGGCATATAGTGTGTGAAGATAAAGCGCCAATAATAAAATGGTCAGGTGTGCATTCAGAATGAAAAAAAAAATGGTCATACCAATATGTTAGGTATGTGGTTTGTCATTTAAATTTTCCAGCATCAATATAATGTTAAGTCACATCTATACACGCATACAGCAGATAGTAATAAATAAAATAAAAATGTAAATATTAGATACTTAACATACAATATCATACTTTTAATTATTATTGATAGTTAATTCAATGGGCACCTTACTGGATGGAAAATTTGCATTGAAATTGTGACAATATAATTGATACGTAATTATTTTCAACTTATACAATCTAATTACTAAGTGAAGTTAGGCACTGTATGATAAGGTGCATATACATACGTTGTCAAATAGTATACCCTCAGTTTACTAAGAAAAACCACCAATTTTTTTAACAAAACTAAGTCATATTAATAAAAAAGATTTGCTGTATGTATTCTATGCTGTACAATAGCTGGGCAATGGTCCTTTTGAGATAACAAGTTGTTCAAACATATATATTTCATGGCCTAGGTGCTAAATACATAAAGGAAAATTTCTATAAGTAGTTTAAAGATATATAGGGTTAGCAAAAATGTATTCACTAGAACTGTCACTTTATATTATGTGCATTTAATAATACACTAGTGATGTTCTTTTGTCATTTTAATCTTATTAAACTTTCTTTGATTTATTGTATCTTCAGAATAGAAAAAAAATACTTGAAATTACTAAATTTGACATTTCATTAAAATCTTAATCCGTTTACAGAATCAGACTCATTGGATGTTCTTTGATGGATATATTTCTTGTTTATATATAATTCATACAATGTTAATATGTTTGCTTTTTTAATACCTACTAGATGTGAGAAAGTGTACTTTTTTTAACATCTAATTTAAATATACATATATCTGACCCCTGAGCCAAAAGTCTCAGGTGTCACAAAAGGGTGGAAACACTTTTTTAATTGTGTTTTCAGTCTGGATCTGTGAGACGATAAATATCATAAGTCTCCAGAATGTGGCAACTTGTTAAATTAATATTTGACATAGTAGGTACTTATTAGTTACACGAGAAGCACAACAAAATAAAATAAACAGTAATTTGGTGTTATTATTATTATCTTTGGATAATTTTTACAGTACTTTCTTTGTAAAACCTCATCTTTGGAACAGATGTAATCTGTGCAATCAGATATAGCAAATTAGATAAGGTGAAATTGTCAATACAATTTGATCCCTCGCGCTAGAGTAGGTAAATAAATACCTTTGAATTATATTGATGGTGATTTATTCAGCAAACTGACAGTTATAATTGATATCTAGACTTAGATGTAATAATCTATTGAATTACATAATACGTAATTAGAACATTTGAAATTTGTACAGTACGAGCTACATTACATTGCAGAAGCTCATATCAATATGTAATAGATATTTGAAATTTTTTATATCATACAATTATCGTAGAACAGACTCTGTACACTCGAATCTGATCCCAATTTGTAATTTTGATTAAGAACTTACCTACCTGTCACTTGCCTAGATCCATATTATAGACTCATCATCAGCTCGTGTTTTCCCACTGCAGGACATAGGCCTACCCTCTCCTTCGATGCTATAAGTGAATACTGGCAGAACACCCTACTCAAATTGACTAATATTACAATTAAAACATACTACATACCGCATTATTTAGGTTGACTGGAAGATGTTAATTTATTAACAAGTCCGCCTTTTGGCTATTACAATATTTTCTTTTGTACATGATTTTTTGTTTGAATTTTATTTTAGCTAATAAAGATTTATTATTATTATTATTCTCCATTAGAAAGGTAAGTTCTTATTGAAAAATTCGAAATCGGGATCGGATTTGCGGTAGAGAGTATGGTCGCTGGTTGTATCAAGATGTATCATTGATCATTCTGTTAATTTAATAACCATATGCGTCAAAAATCAGCAGTCTTATTCACTTTCTAATAACACAAGTTATATTACAAATAACAATCTTATCATCAACAATATTACAATTTTCTATACTTTTTACTTTAAAAACAAAATATGTATGCATTGCACTTAAACTTTCTATTTTATTATCTGTATATTTATAAATTTATCTTATGTAGAAATAGAAATAAATAAAAAAGAAGCGACTTGCGTTATTAGACAAAGAATATAATTACAGTTATATTATTTCTAGTAAACGTTGAAATGTATCTACATACATACATCTCAACTTTGAACCCATATTGTCTTGTAAATTAGATTGATACCACAGACCAATAATCAATATAATGTATTTGAATATTTTCTAAATGGTTCCGAATGAAAATTGAAACAGTACTCGATACTAATATCATAAAAGTACATGTTGTCAACAAAGGGAAAAATTACGAAAAGCAAAAACTTTTACTGCTATATAAATGTGTCATTAATATGTAATTTATATTTAAACATTCTATATGTTTACCCCTGTTCCACCCCACTTTGTGTACCAATATCCTGTCCTAAAGTCGTAGCTTATGTCAGCTCTGTACATTCTTTACTCTGTGATACACTAATTTTTCGCTTTGTATGTTGTTTCAAAACCTCCTAAAAAATTAAGGGATAATTGAAAATAAAATTATGTGAAAATAATAAAAATGAAAAACACAGACTGTTGGGAGAATGGTTCTATAACTTCTTGTTTTGGAATAATCCTGAATCATTAAATAACCCATATGTTCAAATTTACTTCAGTAAATTTCAATTAAACAAAATTTAATTTTTTTTATAATAAAACTTGATCACAAAAATTGATCCATAAATCGGGTTCAAATAATAAAAAATGGGGAAACATATAAAGTAGAAAACTGTGTAATGTAATTATACGAGTGTAATATCTAAAACATTACAATATATTAATAATTCTCTGTGCATTCAATATGAAATATTATCATTTCCATAAAGCTACAATGTTTTAATATAACTCTAACCCCTATTTAAAAATCACTAACTTGGTGTTGAATATTCACTTTGGCAGCATACCATAACAAAAGCAACATTTTATTTACATTTATTTATTTCAATTTAAAGTTATGCTACAATGAATAAATCTATATGATGGCATCACAAGCCCCGATATCACAGTTAGTCACTAAATAGTATAAAAAGTGCATTAAGAATCATGTTAAGCCTTCATTTAGATTCTAACTTTGAAATATTTAATTTAATGTTTCTGTGCAATCAAATGCCTCAAATGGATGAATTTTTCAGTTAAGCAAATTTCACTTATTTCCCACTAGAAGGCGCTAGTTGTTTTCATTCCCATAGATTTTTATTATAATATTAAACTAGATGTCGTAGTTAGCAAATTTTGTATGAATCGAAGTGAGGCATTTATCCGGGGGATTTTTGACCTTTTGGTTGGCAGACCACATCGTTTTTCTATAGAGAATAATGACTAATGTGAATTGTTTTCAGTTATATTTGTCAAAAAAACACTTTGTTTATTAAGGTTTAGTGAACAGTTATCTAGAATGTGTTGAATAGTTAGGAAAACTGAAATATGCTGTCAACCATAAAATCAAACGCACGATATACCATGACTCACTTTTTGCACGGAGTACTACATCTAGTATATTATAATAAAAATCTATGTTCATTCCTGACATGTTGTGTATTTTGATATTTCTTAATTTCTGATTGAATCAGCATTTTTTTTCAATTAAAACCTTTTTATGATAAATATAATATAAGAACATAGTTTCAACAGTTATTTTTGGTTTATAACAACCAAAATCAATAGAAATATGCAATGAAAGAGACAGTTAATTAGAATCAAAAAGTTGACATGTGTCATCCACACAAAATATTTCCTAAAAATCTCTTTTTAAATTGAAGTCATTAAAAAAATAAATAAATCAGTTATAAGCTCACTGTGATACCGGGTGAATGCATACATACATACATACCATCACGCCATGTCCCTTACGGGGTAAGCGCTGAGAGAATCGAGCGCCATACTTCTCTATCTTTGCACACATTTCTGGCTTCCTTTACATCCATGCATCGTCTCATACATGCTCGTCGATTGTTCAAACTTTTTATGTTTCCTTCTTTCAAAATATCATTCACATGGTCATGCCATCCCTTTCTGGGGTGACCTTTGCTATTCACTTCATCTCTTGCACCCATGTATATTTTTTTGGTCAGTCGTTCATCGTTCATTCTTTCTATATGTCCAAACCACCTCAAGGCATTCACTTTCATTTTACATATAATATCCTTCTTTATCTTGCATTCTCTCCTTATGTCCTCATTTTTAATTCTATCATATATCGTTCTATTACATACTCTTCTTAGTGATCTCATTTATTCTACTTTCATGTGTCTTTTGCCAGGTCCATGTTTCACTAGCATACGTCAAAGTAGGCACCACAATTGCATTGTGTAGTGCAATTTTGGCTTCCTTTGAGATGCTGGATCGGACATTACTGGTCTGAGTGCTCCGTTTATTCTATTACCTGCCATAACTCTTCTTTCAATATCTTTATCGGGTCTTCCATTCCGTTCAAACATGCAACCGGGCGAATGCAATTCTTCATTAATTTAAATGTGAATTTTGAGTTCATTTTAATCATTGCCATTACTACAAGATAATTAACAAGTGCAGAATGATTGATATAAACATGATATCTAAATAAGAAGAGAGTGAAAGTAAAATCACTACAATTTTTATACACTATCAAAAACGTTTGTAATTTTAGTGAAGAATTGAAAAACATTCCCACCATTGATTAAAGTTTAATATTTTGAGTTATTACATAAAAAGAAACATTTCACAAATAAATTAATATGACTAAAACTCTTTTAAATAAATTCATACATATAATATGATATGTATGTAAACATATTGAGCAATAAATATGATTGGAAAAATATTTGAATGATTATCACTCCATTTACATCTAAATAATTCTATTAACAAAAATATAATTGACATAACAGGCAAAAAGAAAATATGACATGTTTTTTGTGAAATTCAAGTTTTTTTCATAATGGCAGCATTTATAGAGTAATTTATTGAGAATTCTAAATTCAATTTGAAAATAGAATAAATGATTTAATTATGTTGAACATTGTTTAAATTTAAATTTAACATTGTTTTATTTTTTTTTGTTTAATTTTCATTGTTTTCATTGCTTGGATCACATATTTTTCAATTGCCCTACATCTAAGTTCCCAATATCTTTAACACATCTGATTAAATTTAAAATATTTCCTCCTCATAATATCACCTCCTTACTCAGCCTTAATAAATTTCAAGTACTTAATGTTCTTACAAAATTTATCTGACAGAATAACGTCAAATTGTGATTTCATTTTCTACTTCCCATTTAAAAACAAAACTTTTTTCACAACTTTTTATATTTTTAATTTCAGTATTAATTATTAATATTTTTTTTTTGGTTTCCCACATATTTTATAATTTGTTGTTTATTTTATTGTAATTAACAAATGCACGATTTTGTAACAAACTTGACTCTGGCCAATGTTCCTTCATTTGAGGTTACAAGTGCCATTTAAATAAATAAATAAATAACATTGTTTAAATGAATTAAGATAATACTAATAGACTAAGGTCCAAATGCAGAGTCCTACCTAAATACTAAATTCTAAATACTAACCATGTTTTCATTGCACAGTCGCTCACTTAAGTTAGGAGATCATGTGGCTTCCTAACTGTAGGATTGCTACCAAGTTTTTGTATGAGAATTGCATTGCAGAGACATATCTAAATACTTAGCGCATGGGCGTTGGCGTGAACTAACATTTGCGAACTGTCAAAAAGTAAGGTTCATCACGAGGAACCTTACAAGTGATTTAATACTAAAATATGAATTTTTTCGGTGGATGATGATTTTATCGGCTTCGTTGAATATGTATTTGGTAATTTTGTCAAATCAAATACCAAACAGAGTATTCAGCGATCCAAAAGAGATGCTGAAAATTCGCTGGAATTTCTGAAAAATCGTGACATCGAGCTCAGTGTGAGCTTGGTTACATATGTTTGTGTTGTTATGACAAAAAAAAACATTTTAAACGTCAGTCTAAGCCCATAGAAAGCTATCCATCTCTTTTCTTCATACACAATAAAGTGAAATTCTACGCCATCGACCTTAAGTTTGGCGTAGTATTTAGTTAGTGATGTCTCTGCAATGCAATTGCTAACATAAGAATACTAAATACTCCAGTGAGGTTAGGAGTTAGTATTTAGGTACCTAGAACTGTGCATTCGGGTCTAAGATCCAGAGACTGCCAAATTCATGTCATAGTAAAAGCCTGATTTTTTCTGGAAAAGGATACCACACAAGATAACAACAATTAGATAGTATGAACTCTGAGTAGTGGTGGCTTTCGGAGATAATAACCTTTAAAGTGTTGAAAATTGTTATTTTAAGACGGAAGACTATTAGGAATCAGTCTTCCATTTACAGACACATTGGTTGGTGAAAACCTCCCTACAGAAACCTTTAAACAGACAAAAGTTTATTAAACTTTAAAGGTGTTTGTTGGGGGGTTTCTATCAACCAATGTGTCTGTAATTGGAAGGTGCGATTTCGTAGTAAATATTAAAAAATCACGCTTTATACAATCACGCTAAATACTATAACTGACGTGTTAAAATAGTACTTATCAACACATTGAAGGCTGTTATCTCCAAAAGCCACTACCATTCAGGGTTCATATTATCCAATGGTTACCTGCTGAGGTATCCTTTTACAGAAAAAAAATCACCCTTTATACTATGAGGTAAATTTGGCAGTCGCTGGCTCTTAATATATCAAGATAATACTAAGATGATGCTTTCTTTAGTAGGTACACAATACATATAATATTATAAATTATATGATTACAGTTTCCTTACATTCTTACACAGTATAAAATTGCTCACCTTATCACAGGCTTTTGTTTTAAAGAGGCGAGTAATTTTCAATTTAGACACTACAAAACAAATAATTTGATACAAAACAAAACAAATATCAATTTTTCTAAACAAACATTAATAAAACAAGCATACATACATAATAAAAACAATTTTTAAAGTCATTTCAAGACAAAAACAACCACAGATGATACAATTCATATATTTTGAAAAAATAAATAAATAAATAACAAAATATAAAAAAAGATTATAACATATTATTATTATATACTTACATATAATAACATAATATCAAATAACAATAATTTACAATAATAAATAACAAATGACATTTTTATAAGCTAGTATTATGCATTAGAGTAAGTAATTATTATCAGTATGACAACCAAACAGGTTTATGTTAACTCTTCTACAAGATTTTTTTTTTCATTGTCAAAATCAAAGCGCGTCTATTAATATATCAGACAGTGAGATTATTAAAAAAAAAACATGTAATTTTAGTATTCCTGATGAATGATACTACTACATAAATAATATATACAGCAAAACACCAACAACAACAAAAGTACATTTCCAATATAAGAAATGTAATATTTGTATATCTTTACTTAGGGCCGGATCAACAGTTTTTAGTGTCTTGTGCATTAGATTAAATAAAGTATGTCTCCCGACTCTACCTCATGCTAATATATTTGTAGTGAAACAATATATACCTACATACATACTATCATGCCGAGTCCCTCGTGGAGTAGGCAGAGAACTGGAGACATCTTGACATACATCCATAGAGGGATTGCAATCTGGCATCAAATTCGATCCGACCGGATTGATCACATGGAAAATATTTATCTTTTTCATTCCAAAATCAAACAAAAACATTTAGTGGATGATATTTGGTCTACGTGAATATCCTTGCTATTAAAGGACAAGGTTATTGGCAGTATTTTTTAACAGATTTTTAATTATCTCAATAGAGACGAAGTTGGAATATTTTACTGTAGGAGAACCGGGAAATCAAGGCACCTACAGGGCTTACGACCTGTCATCGGCTGGTTTACGTGATCACTTTATGCGCTTGCGCAACGTTCACCAATTATGCCTTTTTTTTTAATGAGATCCCTATCAATTCAATTTTTGAAAGTTCTATATATTGCAATACTGAAATTCTTTTCGCATGAAAATAAGGATTTTTACTACAGCCATCTATGTGTGAAATTATGAACAACATTCTTATTATTTTTATTTATTTATGTTGTAACGTCATCTATTGAGAGAATTGGTTTTTGTAAATAATGGAAAGCCACAATTCTTATATCTGAGGTGACAATGCACTTTTCGCATAAAAGTCCCTTGGCAGTATTCTTTCGGAGATCCTTGACTCGGATATGGAGATCAGGTGCAGAATTGAGGTAGCAATAGCTGACTTTAATCAATGCGATCACTCTTTTGCGACAAAAAGCTCAATAAATACCCAAGACAGAGGATGATGAAATGTGTGGTCTGTGTTGTTATATGGCTGTGACATTTGGACGCTGAAGGTTAACATCATGAACAGGTTGGAAGCTTTTGAGATGTGGTTACATCGCAGAATGGTTACAAACTCAGAAGTCTTAAGTCGAGCCAGAACAACCAGGCAACACCTGTCTACAATGAAGGTCCGCAAGATTACATATCTAAGTCACATAATGAGCTGCTGTGTTGGGTTAATGGATTGTTTGCCACCAGCCTGTGTGTGATGATTTGTGTTATATATGTATGTTTTGTTGTATGTTTTTGTTTTGTGATTTTATGTTTGTATAATTTAAATATGTAAGTTTGCTTCTCCCGACACAGGACATTCCTAGTGGGAGAGGCCAACGTTAATATGAAATGTTTTTTTGTTTTTTTTATAATGATGTTATTATTGCTTTCTTTCTGTTATGTTCAAATAAATAAATGAGGGGAGTAAAATACCACTTGCTTCAATTAATACTGGCAAGACAGAAGGTCGCCGAGGGACTGGAAGGAGAGAGATAGATGGATGGTCCTGGCTGCGTAATATCAGGGAATGGACGGGCTTCAGAACTGTGGAGCAAATATTCCGGGCAGCACAGGACAGAGAGGGATTCACCAAAGTGATCGGCAATGTCGGGGTTCCTGATGAAATAATGTTTGCCATAAAACTAGAAGACAGGAAGAGGAATGACTGGATACGCAGTCAGACCAAACTGTCCGATGTGGTTGAGAGAATAGCCATGCAGAAGTGGAGATATATCAAGAATGACCGACAATAGATGGACGTAAAGACTGGTGGAGACCGAGAGGCGACAAGAGACCACCTAACAGATGGATGGACGACATAAAAAGATTTGTTGGACCACAGTGGATGTGAGTCGCACAGGAACGGGAGGAGTGGAGAAGGAGAGGGGAGGCCTATGTCCTGCAGTGGGCAAACACAGGCTGATGATGATAGCTAGTTATATTGTAAATAACCAGTAAACAGTACAAAATAAACATATAAATAAATATTAGTACCGCAAAGGTCCTTTCTACTATTATAAATCGGTTTCATAATTTTTTTTAAATTTACATATGCGTTTAATTGGTGCCGGATCCGGTAGACGTCTAATGATGCCAGATCCACTGAATTACTGGATCCGGTAGACGTCTAATGATGCCGGCCCCGCCGGATAACTGGATCAGGTTAACTGGATTGCAATCCCTACATCCTTAACCTCGTCAACATTCATGGATCGTCTCACAGACATTGGTCTGTTGCTCAAGGTTCTTACATTTCCTTCTTTCAGAATTTTGTTCATATGGTGGGGCCATCCGTTTCTTGGACAACCCTAACCTCTCATTTCATCCCTGTCAGCAATGTATTTTTTGTTCGTGTGTCCTTCGTTCATTCTCCCCATGTGGCCAAACCATCTCAAGGTGACATCTTTCTTTATCTTTCCTAGTAATAAAATTGGCAATTAGTATTTTCTGCCTACCTTTAATAAGGAATTGGCACAATAACATAAAAATGTAACTTTATGTGAAATATAATTAGAACTTAAATTTTCCTTATACATTTGCCTGCTTTACAAATATTTTCCTTTTAGTTATTTTTTGTGACCTTCATTAAAAAAAAAATATATATTAATACTATTTATTATTACATTAAAAAATGTGGATCCAGCCCTTTATTTAAATTGAATTTGTTCGTAAGTTGACATAATTACATTTATTATCAAAGATAAACAGGCAAAGTTGACATTTTCGTAATGTCTAAATAATAATTTTATTTGTAATACGTCAAACTTTGGCAACATTCAAACAATTGATTGTCCAATGTACATTGGCGACTATCTTTGTTTATCTATTGTCAGTAAAAATACCATAGACATTGAATGGTGAAAGTATATATTAGCTAACAGAATCACAGATCACAGCATTTTGCCAATAATACTGTCAAACACACAGTCAAAGAATTTCACGACCAACAACAATTTAATTAACAAAATACAATATGAGAAACATTGACCACAAGTATAATATTATTCACCTTGATATCAAAAGTACCAAATTCAAAATTTGCACCTAAAGAAACTATTTTCAGAGATTCATCTTACAATGAGTTAATAATAAAAGCTTATTACAAATTTTGTTTCAGTGTAGAGGATGAATAATCCCCCAACATAAGTGGAGCTTAGATCATTAAAACTTACAATAAATGACTAAAGGGCACAAAGGCACTCAAATGTGATTAGTTGTATTGGTGTTTCTTCATTTACTCAGCCAATATCATCTATCAACTATCATCTCGAAACTAAAGGCAGGGATAAATTACATAGAATAAATTACAGCTTCACAGTTATAGAATCATAATGATTGGAAATTCTCTCGATAATAAATAATTATGAAAGTATCCCTGAAATTTGCGGGATTACCTCATTATCCATTTAATTTCTTATAATATGTAAAACTATAATTTACCAAAAATATTGTTAAATATGATGTAAAAACTTTAACTGTTTTAAAAAAAAAAGGTATAATACATATTGTTACTTACGTCTTGCCTGTTTCGAGCTTGTCAAGTCATACAAAATTTATGACGGGATGAACCCCATCGATCGCCTCTACTCCAGTACGAGAAGTGGGGTACAACTAGCTGCTAAAAAATCTAAGTGCATGTGTGGCCTTAAAACAACATTGTTTCGCAGAGCCAACAAGAGGTTGGAATGATCTTGTATCATAAAACAGTGAAATGTATAATTTAATAATGACTACATAAATTCTATAAAAGAATGAATGATTTGATCATAAATGAATGCAATAATAATTATGTGAAATTCTTTGGCTCTGTCCAAACTTGAAAATATACAACACAAACAGTATGAGGACAAGATGGCAGAGAATGTTGACCACGGATTACAAGATTTTTCCAAGAAATAATTGACATCAACAAATTATTATCTGTGCTATCAACTTTTTTTAAATCTCAAGCACTTCCAGAGAGAAAGAGAGAGAGAGAGAGAGAGACAAAATGTGATGAAGGAACTTGTCGATTAAAACTTGTATCCTATGAGACTAGAGCTCCAATAACTGACGGCCGTCCACGAGGGAAAATTGTTGACAAAAGTGGTCAGAACAGAATCTGCCTTGTGCGGACCGTGAAGGTAATTCCCAACTACGTTTATGTCCATCAAATAATCTGGAAGTTCGGCGAAGGTATGCTGAAACAAAGAGTAAATTAAAAGATGAATATTAAAACAGGGAAGCCACGATGAGAGGGGCACATGTGGACAAAAAGAATGAGGAGAGATCATCAAAACATACTCTTGACACAAAGCCCCAAAGTAGACGCAGTGTTGGTAGACCCATTGATGAATAAATGAATGAAAACTTTCAATATTATCAAAATCAAAAATTTATAAAAAACAAAACTTGCATTATATAACAATATTACATGTTGCCAAGCCAAACAATCGTATCAAATCTAAAGTGACAGTCTTTAGTGGAATAATACAAAAAACAAAGCCTGGTAGTGGTGTACTACATATCTGTTGGTGTTTCATTTAATAAATAAATAAATAACTGGTTTATCTTAATATATAAAAATCTAATGTCACAATGTTCGTAACCACCCAACCGATTTAAATGAAATTTTCTAAATTTGTATGGTCGGTTCCGGATTGAAAGATAGGATAGTTTTTCACCCGATATGTGCTGCTGTTATTGAGATCTAAAAAAATATTGTTATTTCTTCAACAAATATTTTTTTTCCGTTTTTTAGAGATCTCGTCCAAAAATATTTTATTTTTTTTTATTTTTATTAAGTTCACAATACATATTATACTAAATATAAAACAAACAAACTATATAGAAAAGATGCACAGTAAGACAAAACATATTTCCCTTTACCAGAGTGCAAGCACTCGTGTAAAGGAGACAATTCAATACAGAAGACAATTTAATATATAACCACAAATTGTGACTTCCCTACACCTTCGGAAGAATTTTTTATATGAAAAAGGGGTCGTAATTCATTTTTAAGTTGTGTAATCTTTCTATAGATAGCAGTGTGAACAAATATAAATATATTAATATTGTATTACGCATGCAGAGAACGAAAAAAAAAATTGTAAAATACTTAAAATGAAGTCTATATAAAATGCGATCTGTGTCTGAACAATGTCTGCACGGGTCCACTAGTGATAATATAAATAAATTTACCGCAACATCTATATGGAAATCCCAAGGTTTTTGATGGTTGTCACCGGCTGCAAAGTATACAAAGTAAGACTCCCTCCTGTTCCACTTGGGATTGGGCAGAGGCTTGTGTCCCGGTAGGATGCTCCAACTGCGCAGTGTGGCCCCCAATACCGGGGAAACCATAATCGCCATGTGATCGGGACCTGCAGAAAAAAATTCAATATTATTCTCAAACAAGCAGGTTGTGATTGACACTAAATTTTCCACTGCATAAGAAAACGACTGCTTGTGCTAACCGGAGGTGGTTTGAGGAAAGCTCCATTGCCAAACAAACATGGCCAAAATATGATCTCAGAAGAAACAGAGAAATACTCTCATTCAGAAGAGACTCACTCGCCAGAGTCATATCAGAGTATTAACGGGACACTGGGTTATAGGAAAGCATGCCAGAAGGCTAGAGCTGGAGGCATACGATTACTGCAGAGCATGTCAGGACGAGGAGGAGGAGGATACGGTGGTCCACTTCATCTGTTACTGTCATGCTCTCTCTACAATTAGGAGAAGCTCCTTGGGATGTTTCTTCTATGATGATCTGATGGACATAGCGTCGGCCGACATTGGAGACATTATGACATTCATTAGCCACTCAGGCTGGTTCAAGGAGGATGAGTGAGGGGGAGGACAGCCCTATTTGTGTTATCAAAAAGGCCCAATTGGCTTAAGTGTGATCTCCTTAAGAACTGCCACCCGCAAAAAAAATAAAATAAACATGTCATAAATACAATTTAATGACAATAAGAAATAGACAGAAACTTAACAATCAAGCAAGAGAGCCTTTGGAATTATCATGAAATTGAGCTGTATAATTTGTATTAAAACTATCATAGAAAATAGTTTGGGACAAAGGGCCAAATTCAGAAATTCAAAATGAACGGTGGGCTGCAGATGTAAAATAATAACTTCCCTCATAACATTTCATTAGAAACCTCTATTGCGAAATTTTAGAAACATATATTTTTATTATTTTATGCATAATTTGTTTTCAAAGTTTTCTAAATACTGATTTTTGACATATACCTATAGCTTGCGGGCTGCAATTTGCAAACGTAGTTTGAAAGACTGTTCAGACTGCACAATTTTTTTTTATATTTATATTGTTTAAAAATCTTGCTTATTGATTATATGTAGCTTATTATCATATAGGGAGATATTATTTTTTAATGACCTCCCCACATTAGATGGGTGGTGGCAGAGTGGTAAGCGTGCTGGGTTAGTAATCCAGTGGTCACGAGTTTTAATCCTGCCACAACCGATTTCGTTCACCTATAGCACAAGCATTTACCCTTAGTTTAGGGAATGTATGATGATGTATATGTGCTTGTTGCTAAGACATTTTCATTCATAAAAAAATGTATTAGAAATTTAGAGATCATCAAAATTCAAAAGGTCACACATTTTATGTGAATCCTGATCCAAGTTATATTTTTTAAGTGTATAATTATATTTTGTTTATTATGTAATTAATTTGTATGTTTTAAGTATCACCATGTATATTTTAGTTTAAAAATTTTGTTATTTTAAGAAAATGTAAAAATATTAAGAACGAATAAATATAAATATCTAAAAACAATTTACTGTAAAGGATGACTTCCGCAGGCTTGAAAACTCTGCGAAAAATATGGGCCTTAAAATTAACACTGCAAAAACCATATATATGATAGCAAAAAAAACACTACATAATGATAACCTGCGTCCTATTGATGTGGAAACACATACAGTGGAATCGGTTGAGTCTTTTTGCTATCTAGGCGCTATCGTGACTCATGAAAATAACTGCAGCACCGAAATTAAGGCATTGGCCGCTGACAATAGGTGCTATTATGGTCTAATAAAGCACAATAAGTTCAAAATACTAACAAGGAAAACGAAAATCCTAATTTATAAAACTCTTTTCAGACCTGTCGTAGTATATGGAGCTGAATGCTGGGTCTTAACAAAAAAATACGAAAAAAAAATATTTGAAAGGAAAACCCTGAGAAAGATTTTTGGCCCAGTAAATGAAAATCGACTTTGGAGGATGTGATATAATCACGAACTACAGGTATTGTATGACGAACCCAACATTGTACAAGTCATAAAAGTACGTAGACTGCAGTGGTTGGGACATGTCAGCTGGATGAATGATGATCATGTCGCCAATAAGGTTCTTCATACCAATCTAGAGGGCAGAAGAAGTAGAGGCAGGCCCAAGCTGGACGATACAGAAGACGACATAAGGGCGATCGGAATAGCAAACTGGAGGAGCGGTGAAGGACAGGGACGGCTGGAGAAGGATTCTGGAGGAGGCCAGGGCCCACACAGGGCTGTAGCACCAATGATGATGATGATAAAAACAATTTAATGGTACCCATTTCTATTATACTCATTTTTATTATACACATTCCTTTAACAAAAATTGAAAACCATGTTTTGACAGATGAAATCATAGAAAACAAATATAATATGATGACATACCAATGAGAGTGAAGTGATATCTCTCCATGGTGGCGTTGAGTGTCGCCCTACTTGTCATATTCAGTTGCGCCTGCAGTGGTATGGGAGGTGCAGGTCCCGGCAGCCAGTGAGTGCGACGTATCAGCCCCTGAGCTGGCATTGGGAAGGGCATACCACAGAACAGTTGCTCCTCACATTCCTTATCTTCGATCTCTACAGCCGACCGCATCGACGGCACTGACATATCAAATATAATTATTTTTAATTTATTACAATAAAGTGCTGTAAATAATGAACAATAATTGATAATCTACAAAATAATGAAATGGAATGGAATAGTCTAAGTCCGGATATTGTTTCGTCTTTTTATTCACATCTATGAGGTCTCCTTTTTTTCTTAAAGTATTTTATATAATATATCATTATAACAGCAATTGAGAATAATAAAATATATTTATGATGATTAAAACAAATTTACCGTATCCGTCAACCGAATGCGGGCTGTTTGGATCGAGGTCAATCAGCCAGAATCCCGAGCTTTCCTTTCTGACGTCCTGCACCTCATTGAGGAATGTCCTGTGCGTGTGGACGACGATAAACCTCTGCGGTGCCGGACGGGACACGTCTCCAGAGTAGGGGAAGCCCCACGGTGTGAGGATCACAAGACCCACACTCACCAGAATCACACCCAGTAACCAATTCACCTAAAACACAACCATTCAAATCAAATAATATTTTATGTATTTATCTTTTTGTATATTATATAAACAAACATAATGCACATTGGAGGGCTTATTGCCATTGACCAATTTTTTCCAACCAACCAGATCACTTTTTATACTCTTTTCTAATGTCAAAATTTGGTTTTCGGTCAAGGAAAAGTTTCACATAAATGGAATTTTGAATGATAGAGACGTTAGAAGTAAGAATAACAGAAGAGCGTGTATTAGACGATGCATGGATGTGAACGAAGTGAGAAATATATGTCAAGAGAGAGGATTCTGGGGTTCAGTTCTCTCTGCTTATCCCAAATAGGGAAAGGGCGTGATGGTATGATATGGTAAAATTTGGTTTCTATCAATTTTATACGTTTTGCATAAGTATGAGAATCGTAATCATCCTACAAAAAAAAACTAGTATAGCACTAAAAGACAAGTGGACTTCAAATATTTATAAGTAAGAACATCATAAAATAGAAAAAAAAATAGTAAAAACCAAACTTGGTATCCTCTTCATCATATTGATTAATATGTTTAAACCCAGACATGACGTAGGCAAAATTTGGTGGCAATCAATATAGGATATTTGAATACTTTCGGAATGGTTGGGAATGAAAATTGAAACAGTTCTGAACACTAATATCAAAAAGTATATGTTGTTAATAAAGCGATTTAAATTTCGGAAAGAAAATATAAATGTGTCATTAATATCCAATTTATATTTAAACATTGAATGTGTTTGGGATACACCCATTCCACCTCACTCTGTGTACCAATCCCCTGGCCTAAAGACATAGCTAATGTCAGCTCTGTGTATTCCTTACGCTGTGGTTAAAACGTTTTCTAATAAAATATAAGTGTGATGTTTGGTTTTTGACCAATATCTCACCATTTTCCAAGGATGCTGCGAAGCTAAGACCAACGGTGAGATCCAACTCAACACCAGTATGAAAAGGACAGACACCAGACCAGCAACAATCAACTGAAACCAGAATTGACTCAATTATTGCACATTATTATAGTTTCAAACTACAAATATGCTTTGTTTAGGGAAAGCGCTAAAGCTACTATAAATAAATATTCTTTCGTAACATTAAACTGTAAATATGGGTCCATAAACGCAAAGGTAGAACTCAATAAAATAATAATTCCATGTAAGATCGCTGTGGCATAGTGGTGTGTGTGGTTTGACTAGGTTTACCTACTGGAAGAGAATCACTTAAATTTTTTTTCATGTAATTCGTTTTATTTTTATTTTAAACACTTTATTGTACAATACTTATTAGCTAGTACAAATGCCGGACTTATTGCCTAATGGCAATTTCTTCCAGACAACCATCTGTTACAAAGTTATGAGAGAAAATGGTACATGTACAAAAAAAAAAAAAACATATATAAAACTATAAACATATTACATTTAAACACAAGAAAGTAAGAAGAATAAAAATATGTACATCAATGACAATTAAACAAATCATAGATGAAACCTGTTACAACACTATGGAAGGGAAGGGAAGGAAGGGAAGGGATATGACTAACAACAAGAATAGGGAAATAAATGGTAAGTATGTTGGTTAAGAAATAGAAAGTATGAGCGCGCGCTTTAATCTAGTTTTGAAGGTTGCTAACGTTGGTGCAGATCTTAATGTCAAGGGCCAAGTTGTTCCATAGCCCATGGACAGTAAAGGATGATGAATAGAAAGCCGTGGCATGTGATGGGATGGCAAGGGTTCTCTCTTCTTCTTCTTCCTCCTTTACAAACTCTAATTGAAGGAAATTATCGTTAAATTATTAGAACAGGTTGCGAAGAAGCGACAAAACAATATGGCACCTATACATTGATAGTTTGATTGTGTGTTGCTCTATGAAAAAAAAAAACAAATTAATTTGTTCACACCGCAATTTATTTTTAATAATTCTTTATTTTTTTAAGCTTTTGTGCCAACAGAGTGGAAATCCATTTTAATGATAACAAATAAGACAGAACACAGTACTGTTTGAACAGATTTATTACGACTGAACATTTTTGCTGAGGTGTCTCGGCATTATCAAGGTCTATATGCCAATAAATCGAATCCGTGGAAAAATAATGTGTTGTATTTTATTTGTCAATTTATTTTTGGAAAACCAGTTTCCCAATTATCTGATTTGTAATCCGGGGGCAAGTCTGGTCATCAGGCGGAATCAAAACCATCCATGTATACCCTATCATGGATATAATTATCTTATGGAGTTCTATAATATCTCAATATATTATAGAACTCCATAACATAATTATATCCATGATATGGGTATAACATAAGTATAGCATGGACGCTATTTTTACCAAAAATAGTAAATAGCAGTAATAAACTGAAATATGATGAAACATGGATGGCTTTGATTCCGCCGGCTGACCAGACTTGCCCCCCCCAGGATGGATAAAACTATCTCTGTATACTAATGTGAAAATGCAGGAAGAACTATTAAGGAGAGCGTAAAGGTGTCAGAGACAATTTGGTTAAAAGTAAAAAATCAATTAACAGACTTAACATGTACATAGTTTGTATATTTATAATATTCTCACCATTGTGCATAACTTTAAGAATTGTTTGACTATTTTTTGGTTTCCTTATATAATGCAAACACATAGTAATAATAATAATAATAATAATAATACATGTACCTGCCTTGAAATATAAAAAAATTGTCATACCTCAGGATATGTGGTAGCACCAGATCGTCCCATGATAGGAACTGCCATGTAAAGTGCCCCCAGGACCAGATAATATGTCTGCACAAATGGAAGAAAGATGCCTCCCAAATAAACAGACAGTCTTTTCCAACCTAGAAAATAAAAATACAATTTCGTTCAACCAGTCTACCATTTATATACCTACCAGTAATTAGCATGGACGCTATTTTTACCAAACATAATAAATAGCATAAACTTAAATATGACTATTTCGTTCAACCAGTTTTTATATACCAGTAATTATCAT
This sequence comes from Molanna angustata, assembly GCA_963576475.1. Classification (NCBI taxonomy): domain Eukaryota; kingdom Metazoa; phylum Arthropoda; class Insecta; order Trichoptera; family Molannidae; genus Molanna; species Molanna angustata. Next base: position 2,220,292 of record OY754978.1, on the reverse strand, counting down.
GGACGCTATTTTTACCAAACATAATAAATAGCATAAACTTAAATATGACTATTTCGTTCAACCAGTTTTTATATACCAGTAATTAGCATGGACGCTATTTTTACCAAACATAATAATCAGCATAAACTTAAATATGACTATTTCGTTCAACAAGTCTACCATTTATATACCAGTAATTATCATGGACGCTATTTTTACCAAACATAGTAAATAGCATAAACTTAAATATGACTATTTCGTTCAACCAGTCTACCATTTATATACCAGTAATTATCATGGACGCTATTTTCACCAAACATAGTAAATAGCATAAACTTAAATATGACTATTTCGTTCAACCAGTCTACCATTTATATACCAGTAATTATCATGGACGCTATTTTCACCAAACATAGTAAATAGCATAAACTGAAATATGAAAAATTCATTGATTAGTGTTTTAGTTTCATTCTTGGGTAATCTTCAGCGAATGGTTTTAGTTTCATTCTTGGGTAATATTCAGCGAATGGTTTTAGTTTCATTCTTGGGTAATCTTCAGCGAATGGTTTTAGTTTCATTCTTGGGTAATCTTCAGCGAATGGTTTTTGTTTCATTCTTGGGTAATCTTCAGCGAATGGTTTTTGTTTCATTCTTGGGTAATCTTCAGCGAATGGTTTTTGTTTCATTCTTGGGTAATCTTCAGCGAATGGTTTTAGTTTCATTCTTGGGTAATCTTCAGCGAATGGTTTTTGTTTCATTCTTGGGTAATCTTCAGCGAATGGTTTTTGTTTCATTCTTGGGTAATCTTCAGCGAATGGTTTTTGTTTCATTCTTGGGTAATCTTCAGCGAATGGTTTTTGTTTCATTCTTGGGTAATCTTCAGCGAATGGTTTTTGTTTCATTCTTGGGTAATCTTCAGCGAATGGTTTTTGTTTCATTCTTGGGTAATCTTCAGCGAATGGTTTTTGTTTCATTCTTGGGTAATCTTCAGCGAATGGTTTTTGTTTCATTCTTGGGTAATCTTCAGCGAATGGTTTTTGTTTCATTCTTGGGTAATCTTCAGCGAATGGTTTTTGTTTCATTCTTGGGTAATCTTCAGCGAATGGTTTTAGTTTCATTCTTGGGTAATCTTCAGCGAATGGTTTTAGTTTCATTCTTGGGTAATCTTCAGCGAATGGTTTTTATGATGCGAAATTATGTGAAAATTATATATTTTTTTGTTTATTTTTCTAACCTGTGATTTGAAATTAACTCCTGTAGGCACCTCAGCGTACAACACTTTCTGATTTATTTCAATGATAAATAAAATCCAAGAAAAATGAAAACCAAAAATACTATCGAGTATTATTAAAATTATTCGTACTGAGAAAACATACTAGCACAAGTGTATATGCTGTAGAGGTGGGGGCGAGAGGCCTGCCCGCAAAATCTTTATATTCCTACTTTAAAGACCTGGGTCTCCCTAGAGGTAAAATAAAAGAACTTTTGGATATAGTGGTAAAAGCAGCATTATCCGCATCCTATTGGATTTGGTTGCGCAGGGGAGTGGAGTATAAGTCAGAGGTTGATGGGTGAGTGGTGAGCGTGACTCGAGTCATAAAGGGGTCCCTTAATCCCGCATACATGGTTGCAAGCTCATGTGGCTCACCTGTTCTGGCTGGTACTCTGGTCGCCTGTGCTCGTGGGCCTGGATTCGTGAGTCCAGTGAAACCACGATTGCCTTTCTCTTTTTTATCTTATTATCAACAAAAATGAACATCGCACAAAATCTGCTTAACGGTGTTTAATGCTTTAAATAACCTAGCACCACAATACATACAAGAGCTGTGTCAGAGAAAAGATCTCTCTGGGAGGCATCTCACACTTAGGTCTTCTGGATCACAGAGTACCAACTCCCTAAAGGAGTTGGACAGAGCCAATAAAGCGGCTTACTATGATCGATGCTTTGGTGTGAGTGGTCCTATAAAGTGGAATAAATTGCCTCTAGATGTCCGCAGTGCAAATAGTAAGAGCACTTTCTCTAAAGGACTGAAAACAGCTTTGTTTCGTAGAGCAATATAATATCTATCTAAATAACAGCGCCCTTGGAATGATCTTGAATCATCAAACGGCACTATACAAATTATTATTATTATTATCATCTGCATATACTTTCACTGTATAACCATAGCGATAATACAAAAATAAAACCCAGATAAGAAGTTTTTATAGTACGCTCCACTTACAATATAGTTTTATATGAATATTTTACTATCGTTATCAATCATATTCAATACTTCTTTTTATGATCATTAAAAAATAGTAAAACATATTTCAAACCTTGGGGATAAAATAGAGAGGGAAATAAATTCCCGTATTTGTGCGGAAGAGATAGCAATAATAACCCTTCATAGAAACCGCCTACAATTTCGAGTAGCTACTAGTGACATTATGCTTTAAATGGTATAAATCTTTGAACAGGCGAGGCTGCTTGTATAATATTTCGTATGCCTCTACATTCGTAAATTGCATAATAATTTTTACCTGGGGGGCAAGTCTGGTTAACAGGCGGAATAAAAACCATCCATGTTAACACATATCATAGGTCTATAAAATCTTAAGACATGGTTAATTACCAAAGGACGAAAAGAAACAGAAGAATTATTTAATATTACTGCTTAGACGACTTATAAAAAAAATCAAAATTATATTAGCATTAGCCCTTTTTACATCAAGCATTTTTTTTTTCATACAACACTAAAATTATATACATACTTGCACATCATTACTTCAACCTACCACAAAACCTTACACAAATAACTAACACTATGACAAATTAAAATAATAGAACTGATTTATATAACGCTACTCTGGTACAGGCATAGCCTAGTAGAGTAGCCTAATCCACAAATTAAAATATATAAACGTATGCACTTATGACAAACTTAACTTTTTCTTACTTATAGTATAACTTATAATTTTTATTAACTACTGTATAAAGTTATATTGTACTTATTGTTATTATTATACTTGTAAAAAGGATTTTAATAAATAAATAAATTAAAGAACTCTAATTATATCCATGACATGGGTAATCTGATTCCGTCGGTTGATCAGACTTGCCCCGCCTGATTTATTATTTGATATTTTTTTTGCATTCCTTATTTATTATTTTTTAAAGGAATGCTCAGGTTCTCGGGTTATATAATTAATCCCGTTTGTGATTTATTGAAATGAAAGTAAAAATAAAGTACCTTTCCAATTTGGTCCCAGAGCGTGTTGAATAAGCCCCGCCACCGACGGACACAGGACCCACAGAAGTGGCACGAAACCAGATCGGATGCGAAACATGAGACAGAAGAGCAGCTGAGTGCCCCACAGTAGAGAGCCTGCGTCGTGGTACAGCTGTGCCAGTTGCCAGCCCCATACAGGATTCTGTACAAATATACATACCTTATACACCACACAACTCTTACACATTCTTACAGCTGTTCGCCAACTTATAGAATTCCTCATGAGAATTAACATATTAATGTGTTTCGTTGTAATTTGATATAGATATTTATTTATTTAACTTTTTGTACATAATATAAAAAAATATAATATCTTAATACATAAAACTTATTTTGCAAATGAAAAATATTATTATTATTTAATTTAGTCTTAGATTTCTCACCCAAAAATATACATAACCACAAATTTTGATTTCCCTACACTCGCTCAAGAATTTTTAAAAAGAAAATGGGTCATAATTCATTTTTAAGCTGTGAAATCATTCAATGGATCTATTAACATTATATTACGCATCTAGAGAATGAATTTTTTTTTTGTAAAATACATAAATTAAGATCTATATAAAATTCGATCTACATAGAAGGTGGCCGATATGGCAGAACAATATATAAAATGAGGTCTATATAAATTGAGATCTACATAGAAGGCAGCCAATGGCAGAACAATATATAAAATGAGGTCTATATAAATTGAGATCTACATGAAGACAGCCTATGGCAGAACAATATATAAAATGAGGTCTATATAAAATGCGATCTACATAGAAGGTGACCTATTATGAGGTCTATATAAAATGCGATCTACATAGAAGGCGACCTATTATGAGGTCTATATAAAATGCGATCTACATTGAAGGCTACCTATTATGAGGTCTATATAAAATGCGATCTACATAGAAGGCGACCTATTATGAGGTCTATATAAAATGCGATCTACATAGAAGGCGACCTATTATGAGGTCTATATAAAATGCGATCTACATTGAAGGCTACCTATTATGAGGTCTATATAAAATGCGATCTACATAGAAGGCGACCTATTATGAGGTCTATATAAAATGCAATCTACATAGAAGGCGACCTATTATGAGGTCTATATAAAATGCGATCTACATAGACAGCGGCCTATGGCAGAACAACATATAAAATGAGGTCTATGTGAAATGCGATCTACATAGAAGGGGGTCTATGGCAGAACAATATATAAAATGAGGTCTATATAACTTAAGATCTACATAGAAGACAGCCTATGGCAGAACAATATATAAAATGAGGTCTATATAAAATGCGATCTACATAGAAGGCGACCTATTATGAGGTCTATATAAAATGCGATCTACATAGAAGGCGACCTATTATGAGGTCTATATAAAATGCGATCTACATAGAAGGCGACCTATTATGAGGTCTATATAAAATGCGATCTACATAGAAGGCTACCTATTATGAGGTCTATATAAAATGCAATCTACATAGAAGGCGACCTATTATGAGGTCTATATAAAATGCGATCTACATAGAAGGCGACCTATTATGAGGTCTATATAAAATGCGATCTACATAGAAGGCTACCTATTATGAGGTCTATATAAAATGCGATCTACATAGAAGGCGACCTATTATGAGGTCTATATAAAATGCGATCTACATAGACAGCGGCCTATGGCAGAACAACATATAAAATGAGGTCTATGTGAAATGCGATCTACATAGAAGGGGGTCTATGGCAGAACAATATAAAATGAGGTCTATATAACTTAAGATCTACATAGAAGACAGCCTATGGCAGAACAATATATAAAATGAGGTCTATATAAAATGCGATCTACATAGAAGGCGACCTATTATGAGGTCTATATAAAATGCGATCTACATAGACAGCGGCCTATGGCAGAACAACATATAAAATGAAGTCTATATAAAATGCGATCTACATAGAAGGCGGACTATGGCAGAACACTATATAAAATGACATCTATATAAAATGCTATCTACATAGAAGGCGGCATATTATGAGGTCTGTATAAAATGCGATCTACATAGACGACGGCAGCCTATGGCAGAACAATAAATATAATGAGGTCTATATAAATTGAGATCTTTATAAAAAGCGGTCTGTAGCAGAACAAGGTCTGCCCGGGCCCACTGGTGTATTATAAAATATTCCACCTCGGTGTGGGCTATGCCTAGTGAGGTGGATATGTACCTATATATGTAAATCTTAACTTATAAACTGTATTAAATACATAAATAAATGTAGTGAAGATTACCTTTCGTTTCTTTGATGTGGCAATCAACAAGAAAATTGATGGAACACAGACAGTCTGTGTGACATAGAGGGTGTAGTACCAGATGGGTCTGGCGAACCATGACATGGCCCTCCCAACTGTGGTGAGCATCATAGCGAGGGCCAAACAACTGCCGATTGTGATGAACCAGGAGGACAGCAACAGGGCGCAGGCCGTGCGCAGATTCGACATGTATTTAATCGGCTCGATCCCCACTAAATAAAGATTCTTATATATTTTCTGCACAAACAAAAATATTTATCCCACAAGGGATTATATAAAGACAATCATTTATAACTAAATAAATAAGAAGCAGGTATACATTTTCTATAGAAAACATAATATATGATGCACAGTCCTTCTACTTGAAAATAGCTAATATGCTAATGCCATCTATTAAGAATTAGTGTAAATTCTTTAAGCCTTCCTTTTGGAACTACTATAAATATATATGTCACAAATAATTTGATTATAACTAGTTGCATATAATACATGAGATCCAACTGTCGGTGGCGATAGTATGTATAATTGAAGAATACATACAAAAGTATTAACACAAATTAATAAATGTTTTAAAATATTTTGTTTTCTATATAAAACATTTAGGTATGTATGTCAGGATATGATAGTATGGAGATCAATCTGTTTTTACTACTCAGAATATGAAAACAGCATGATGTATGTTTGTAGATTAAGTAGGTATCAAATTATTGAGTGAGATATTGTGTAGTGTATACTACCTTACAAACGATGTATGAAACAATGTCGTCACTAAATTCAATTTTTATATAATCGTTAAAAAAAGTTTTAGATGTTCTACTACAATGTTTATATTTTTTATAGAAAATTAAATGAATATTAAACTATTTTTATAAAAAAAAATTTGCCAGCTAAGTGGTTCAATGATATTGGCCGGTGATTCACCGGCTTTGAGTTGTAATGGGAGTAACAATTAAAATTATACTAAATCGCATATCGTACTGTACTAATTACCATCCAATATTAAAACAATAGTAACTCATTCCCATTAAAAATATGGTATATCATAAAAACTTACATTTCTTCTTGGCTGCGACAATGTTGAGGTAAATATTGGCAATCATGATCGCCAGCGCAGATAGTCCAACCATACCAGCCACACCGAGGGGTATCCTGACCACAAATGCTCCTAGAATATCAAAGAAGACCGGCTGACCTTCCATCAATGTTTCTTGGGATAGTTGATAGCCATTGGAGATACCTGTAATGGACCGTTATTCGATTTAACATACATATACATAAGCTCATGAAACAAGTGTACATGAAAAATGAGATATAGCAAACACATATATTATATTTGTTAATCCGCTGTGGTGGATAATCCACCATAGATAATCATCGATCCACTGTGGATTATCCAGAAATAACAATTTGATAATGTGCACTTATTATTTTCCAACTCACTTTATTACAGCATTTAAACATCCCAGATACAATCAATATACATAACACAAATAAAGATACAGAAAATTTATTAAAACTACTTCACTAGGTTAACATAAACTACTTCACTAGGCTAAGAACCTGTTCTGAAGCAGTTTACGATTTAATATAATACTATGTGTATGATTTTAGTGCGCATGTGCGTCTGTCATTGTAAGTTTTCATAAAGTAATTTATTGATTAAAGTTTTGTCTGTATTTTTTAATTATTCTTTTTATCTTCAATGGAATCAAATTGAATGCTTCGACTCCAAGGAATTGAAAATGCATACTATATATTACATATTATATAAGAGGATATTATTCGTTAAATCAAGATTCCTAAAACGGTTTTATTTTTAAGGCACTCGGTGCATGCGTTTAGTGACAGCGCATCAAATCATTGTTTATAGTTCATAAATTAAACCAATCATCAAGACGTCTGACAACAAACATTTTAGCACAATACCATCTCGTAGTTATGTTATCTTCTTCTATCTTTTATTTCATTAAAATAAGTGGACCGTGTCTTTTAAATTATATACATAATTTAAGTGTCTACAAAAACAGTAAAGACTTTCAGCGTGGTTCTTAATAATTGTACCACGTGGTTCGTACCACGCTGAAAGTGGTTATATGTGTAAAGGGTGTACCAACAAACTAATGTATGCCATACCTAAAGCCAAAGCCAAAATATTGTCACCAGTTCTCTGTAATGTTCCCGCTGGTATCTGTTTGACACTGTCAAATTTTGTGTGATAAACATATCCGTTGGAGCTCCACGCAAAGTCCAAACCTATAAACAAACACAAAACATTACGTCTTTGCAAATTTATGTATTATTCGACATTTCATTTAACAAAATTTTATACAAAACAAATAATTGTATAAACAAGTTGTATGTAACACATGAGATACAACTGTCGATGGTGATAGTATGCATAGTTGAAGAATGCATGCCAAGCTATAAACTCTTAAATCCTAATTATTTAATGTTTAATATATTTTTGTTTTCAATACAAAACATGTAGGTATGTATGTCAGGATAGGATAGTATGGAGGTCAGTACTTTTTTCCTACCCACAGTATGAAAACAGCTTGATGGTATGTATGTATGGATGGAGATTAAGTATCAAAGTATTGAGAGAAATTGTATGTAACAATGTCGTCACTAAATTCAATTTCTACAAAATTGTTAAAAAAAATTGAGATATAGGTACTACTATCATGTAGGTATTTTTTATAGAAAATTTAATTATCTAGTTGGGGCATATTTCAATATTTTTCAAAAATTTGGAAATATAGGCAGTTAAACACATAAATTTACTACAAAAAGATGTTTTTCTTAATAAAAAATGTTTGAGAAACCCTGGAATTTTTTTGAAAAAATAATTTGATATTTTGTATTTTTCTATATTCATACCAATTTTCAGCGTTCTAGCTTTTATGGTTTCTGAGATATATGGAAAAATAAACCAAAATTTCAAAAGTTGTTAACCCCTGACTGAAACAAAATTCACAAATCTGAGTATAAAAGTTTTGTGGGCCTATAACTGTTTATATATTCTGAAATTTTGGGCCCTGTAAATTGAGCGGATCAAAAGTTATAAGGGGACGACGACACACAGACTCCCACACACCCACACCCACACACAGACACACACACACACAACTCATATAAAATGTTCTACTCCGAATTCTGAGTAAATCCATGTATGGGAACATATGCTGCGAAGCCTCTAAGTTGGTGTTTTTAGCATGCAAAAAGCCCACTACGCCATACAAAATGTTCCTTCGTACACGCATCTTTAATTTAAACTGCCTCTTCCTTCAATAGAATTTCATTTTCTTGAACGAATCCAAAGTTGGATTAAAATTGATAGTTACCAGATAATTTTCCAAAGTCTCTGAATATTCTAAAGTCCGTCTCTCCGGGAATGAATCCACTCTCAAATATTTCTTGAGCGAGTGATGAAGCAAACGGGTAAGGCACTGTCTGAGAATATATCTGGAAATAGAATACAAATTATTTTATTATTCAAAACATATTATAAAGGATGAATAATATTTATTTTATCACATTATTCTGCACATTAAAATTTTATCCCAAAAAAGAGTTATATGGTCATCAGCCGGTTTATGTGATCACTTTGAACATTTGCGCAATATAAACAATTAGACGTTTTGTTGAGTTCTCTTGTATGTTGCAAGCCCTGTAGGAGTTTCTACTATAGTCCGTTCCACATAAAAACTCATTTTGTGTTGACAATCTTGCAAATTTAGTTCTACGCTGTTTCAAACATTTTAAATATTTCACTGCTTTGTAAATTTATGAAGACTTTGTTTCAATAAGTAAATTATAACACATTTTATTGTTTTCGATGGTATGTCAAAGAACAACTTTTTTTACTTTGTGACGAATACTACAGAATTAATTTATTAATTTATCTAACAAAGCGTGATCTATATTACATATGTTGTTACACCTGGCCAAGTTTATTAAAAAATATCAGTATGTCTTAATTGAGAAATAAATAATCATACATTATATCAATTCGTTCCTGGGACACAAACCCAATGCTTATTAAAACGAGAGGGTTGTGGCCAACACTAAACTTCTCACTAACAAGTCACTCCATAAAGTATTCAAATTTTGTATGGAAAATTTTCAGCATTTTCATGAAATGAGTTTCTTCAATTACTTTTTATTTAAATGAAAATTAGATAATTCTTCAATGTCATTTTATGAAAGTGATGTGTCTTTTTATCAATTTTAAAATAAAAATTTCAAATTTTAAGTTTACTGAGCTTGGAGTCACTTTTGACACAATATTTGACGTTTAAAAAAAATGAGAAGCACTATTCAGATACCCCTCAAAATCTAATGGGGTCTAAGCGAGTGTTAGATATACAAATTTACAAAATTTGAATAGAATCGAATGAGTACTTTAGTCTATAATCGATAAAGTAAAATGAACACGCCGTACATAGCACACACACACAGTTACATTGTGATGAAACTTTCAGAATACAATCTCAGCATGATAATAGTTAATAATCTGCAAAAAAAATAGCCTTAAAAATTGTGAAATCATAACTCCCCACTACATCCCCTTGGGTTAGTGAGGAGTAAAAAAATTGCGAAATAAAACAAAATATTGAATGAGAAAATATTTTTTTTATTTTTCATTTTGATTTTATCAATTATTTATAATTTTTTCTACGATAATGCCTCATTGCTCTTCAATTACTGACCAATTGGGAATCGATGGGTGAATAATTTATGCAGTGAGAATAGATCTAATAATTATTGTAGGCTGGTATTTCATGTTTGCTTTTCTCATTAACTCAATACTGATGCGGTAAAGAAGTCTTTCACCGGTCGCTAATTACTTGAGAGTATAAATCTTATCAACACAACATGTTTATATAAATTTACTAACTAATTAGCATTTAACACCAGTGAACTTTAACCAATGTCGTCCATCATAGGTAGCAATTATATAAAACATTAACAGTAAGTTCTACTTGAGTATAGATGAAACCAACTTACCAATGAAACATACAACTTCATTGTACCAATGAACATACTAAACTGACTACATTAAAGTTTCTTCTTCTTCTTCGATGGCGCTATAGCCCAAGTCGAGCCTTGGTCTCCTTCAACTTCTGCCTCCAACCCCGTCTGTCCTCAGCTGCCGTCCTCCAGTTTGTAACGCTTAAGAGCTGTACTGCATCCCTCCTAAGCCTCGTCCTCCCATCGCAACCTGGGTCTTCCTATTTTCCTTCTTTCACCTGGATGACCAGTCATAATTTTCTTAAGAGTTCGCATATTTGGCATTCTCTGAACATGTCCAGCCCATCTCAATCTTGATGGTCTTATATATGTTGAGATACTGGGTGATTCATATATTCTGTACAGTTCATCGTTTCGCCTTATACGCCACTCTTCCCCATCCTTCACTGGTCCACATATGCAGCAGAGAACTTTCCTCTCAAAAATGTCCAAAGCTTCAGCAGATTTTATTGTAAGTGTCAACGTCTCGCACCCGTATGTAACCACAGTCCTTATAATTGTCTTGTAGGGGATAATTTTGGTTTTTCTATGGACGTTTCGAGATTTAAACACTGGTACCAAGGAGAAATATGTCCTGTTACCTGCTGAGATTCTTTTCTTTATTTCCTCCGCTTCCTCATTGCATTCCGTGAGATGAGATCCCAAGTATGTGAATTGATTGACTGATTCAAATGTGTGAATGTCTCTTGTTCTATTAGGTGCGTTTCGGCTTTGTATCATAAACTTTGTCTTTTCGTTATTAATCTTTAAGCCCACCTCACGTGCTGCAGATACCAAGGGGTCGAGAACTTCCTTAATGGCTGTTTGGGTTCTTCCAAGTATACTTAGGTCATCCGCATATCCCAATATCTGACTACTTTTGAAACATATATTAGAGCCAGTTTAGTATCTCAAAATTCATTATACATAATGTACTTCCTCATATAAAAATTGTTGCTTACACCATATGACATAGTTGTATAAATATGTTTGAACAGGCAATACCTAAGTCTGTCTCATTGTATTACACTTTCTTATACAATAAAGATTTAAATTAAGGCCCTTGTATACCTTTGGCATACAGATGTACACAAATATGCACACTAAATTACCTTCTAATGTATGATACACGAAACAATATTGTATATCACCAAATCTGTGATATACAATATTTTTTCTTGAAGAAAAGATAAATATTAGAGGTTTTTTTTTTTAATAGCAAGAAAAGTAATTAAAATACTAACGTGACGTCCTACGTAGGTGATTCAAAGCGAATGCGAAGCGACGCGGCGTGGCGTGAAAATATCAAACAGTCGGTAACCATGGAAGTGTCCTACGTTACCAACCGCGAGTAGGGTACGATGCGGAGTGGCGCGATGTGAAGCGAACGCGATCAATTGGTTTGATATTTTCGCGCGAAGTGGAAGCGGTGCCATAGTTTTTTTTTTGGTTAAGTATAATGTCAGAGGCGCGATTCGCGTGCACGTAGGACAGAGACACCGCATCGCTTTGAATTCGCGTGTAACCGCTTCGGATCGCTTCGCAATCGCGTTCGCTTTGAATCACCTACGTAGGACGTCGCGTAAAAAACTCAGGTGGTAGATTTTCATATTTTCTTTAGATTGAAATAAAAATCTACTTCATAGGCCTTGTAGTTTTTTAGTTATTTACAATAAAAAATTAAAAAAGGCTTGTATTAAAACTAATTCTATAATAAAAGTATTAAACTAATTCAAATGTCAAAAAACTCAAGCAATAGAATAAGAATAAAGCATGAAGGTATTAATATAAGGGTAAAGGGATTAAGGGTACTGGGGAAAAGTTTTCAAAATATACTATTTAGCCTACGTAGTCCCTTAATATTAATAACGTAGTGCAATATACAGTATTAAGATCACACATATCAGCTTAGCTGCCTGTCTGATAATAATAACATAGTGCAATATACAGTATTAAGATCACACATATCAGCTTAGCTGCCTGTCTGATAATAATAACATAGTGCAATATACAGTATTAAGATCACACATATCAGCTTAGCTGCCTGTCTGATAATAATAACATAGTGCAATATACAGTATTAAGATCACACATATCAGCTTAGCTGCCTGTCTGAAAATAATAACATAGTGCAATATACAGTATTAAGATCACACATATCAGCTTAGCTGCCTGTCTGATAATAATAACATAGTGCAATATACAGTATTAAGATCACACATATCAGCTTAGCTGCCTGTTTGATAATAATAAAAAGATTTTTATAGCACCGTTTAATGATTCAGGATCATTCCAAGAGCGCTGATATTTTGGTCTTAGTTGCTCTACGAATCAAAGCTGTTTTCAGTCCTTTAGAAAAAGTCCTCATTCTTCAAGAACTGCAGACATTGGGAGGCAATCATTTCCACTCCATAAGACCATTCACACTAATGCATCGAACATAGTAAGTCATTTTGTTGATTCTGTCCAACTCTTTAAAAGATTTGTTACCCTGTGATGACCTGAGTGTGAGATGCCTCCCAGAGAGGTATTTTCTCTGACACAGCTATTGAATGTATTTAAAAACCGTCAAACCAATCTTGCAGTCAAATCTCAACAAATTACTGTAGCGAGTTGACTACAAAGTTAGCTATTATTACAAATTTTAAGAGTCAAAGGAGGGAAGTTTTACAATGAAATAATTATGACCAACCTCCATTATCCATGGATTGTTTGGTCCGGCCTGAAATAGGACTTCCCTTCCTCCCGCACCGCAAGCCTCCAGATTGATGAAGGCGCGAACTTCCGGAGCCCATCTGAACAAAATTAACCTCAGTAAAAATAAAGCAGAAAAACAATTCCGGAAAATCAGAAATAATCAGAACACAAGACTGATTTATGTGATCACATTTATCGGCTTTCATGGCTCAGTGGGTTGGGTATCTGACTTCTGAGCGAAAGGTGCCCGGGTTCGATTCCCAGTGGAGATAGTTTTTTAATTGTGTTTTCAGTCTGAATCTGTGAGACGATAAATATCGTAAGTCTCCAAAATGTGGCAACATGTTATTGGGTGCAAGTTAAATTAATACTTGACATAGTAGCTGTTAGTTGCCCGATAAGCAATATTAAATAAATAAATAAATCACTTCTGCTTGAGTACCAAATATTGTGTGAATAAGACTGTTAAAATTTATTCTAATAATAAACACTTTCTAGCACCATCTACTCATGCTGATTTTATTGCCATATGAAGATTTATTACAACTAACTGATGTTTTCAGGCCAGAGAAATAGAAGAATTTCACGAGAAATACACAATATAACAAAACCGTATTTTTCTAAAGAATAATAGAATATCATTTGTTAACAACAACAAACTCACTTATGCTGAGTGATGAAACCGTGTGAAGCTTGCATTAGATTCTCTTCGGCGCCATTAAATAGAAAGATGACATTGTGTTTAAGAATCCTGTTGGATCTTGACATGACTCTGAGAATCTCCAACATGACAGCACAACCAGCGCCATCATCACTTGCACCTGTAACATAAAACAAAATACACGTTTATTTATCATCCATTGTTTTTAACGAATTTCAAACACAGGTCAATAAAGCAATAGCGCTAGCTGGTTGCTTATACATAAAATACTGTATGGAGAAATAAACACATACTTTCTACCAACAAAGTCAGAATATACAAGGCATTTGTCCGCCCCATTATGACATACATATAGAATAGAAGTAAAAGCCTATTCCAACAGAACAAAAATCTGTCTTGAGTGGATGAAATGATGACCCTACGCTCCATTGCAGGAAGAACACTAAGGGACCGCATCAGAAATGAGACGATCAGGTCTATATGCGGTGTCGAGGACATAATAGGAAATGGACGTAGCAGAAGACGCTTCTGGAGAGACCACGTCGAGCGCATGGACGACAATAAAATTGTCAATTGTAAAGACGGAAATACCCAACAACAGAAGACTACACGGAAGATATGGAAAGACAGTTGGAACTCTTCCTCCTAGGATAGTCCACCTTCACAAACAGGTCAAATGATCCACGATGAAGAAGAAGATATTCTTACATTTAATAGACATGTATCAGAACACTAACTTAAGAGGTCATAGATTGAAGTTGGAGAAGCAATATAAAGTTTAAACTGAACCTGTGGAAACATTATTCTACAGAGTGGTTGAGAAGTGAAATGGTTTGCCTCTGGAAGTGGTTGGTTCACAACAGGATAAGAATTTTTATGACTCTCTCTCTATGGCAGAAATGATTGATTGTTGTTGGTGGTGTTGCTGGTCCTGACAGTTGGACTTGGTGCTATATATACTCTTAATATCAGACATATCAGCTTGGCTGTCTGTCTGATAGTAATAAATAATGATTACAAAAATGATTGCGATAGCCTCTCCCACTATGAAAATCCTGTCGGTAAAAGCGATTTCACACAGTTAATTCAGTACATACACAACAAAACAACACGATACTTTGCTGTACAAAAATGTAATAAATAGGACATTCCTACCTGGACTGTCGCTCACAGAGTCATAGTGGCAGTTGATCAACAAAGAATGCTGCGAATTGATCCTTGAGCCGATCTTCACCACCACATTCTGCACGTCTCTGTAGACGCTGGTCAGTCCGTCCAAGAAAGTCAACGGAAACGAACCGCTAACCTTTTGCACGTCCATCTGAATCACGTGGATGTCCGTCGCCTCGTCCATTATCTTCTGTATCTTCCCCCTCAACAGTTCCACGGCCAAGACTTCACACTCGTGACTTCCGCTGACGCGAGGTCCCAGACTCGTCAGCTCCACCAGATCGTCCATGGCTCTCTGCGCTATGAACTTTCCGGGATTCCTCTTCTCGTCGGACCTCTTGAGGTCCGGGGGCAAGATCCTTTCGATGATGACGACAGAGACCATTGTGAAAATTATCAGCGTAAAGATGGCGATCAATTGTGGAAAAGAAATTGGTTTAGTCGTCGCTTTGCTTGCATTCTTTTCTGTCGAGTTGGCGTAGTGATTTGTGTATTGTCGGGTATTACCATCGTAGATTCCTCTGTAGCGAACCTGATTTGAAAAAAAAATAAATACAATTTAAAATTATTAACAATAGCCGTGAGTAATTGGAGTCAATAATAATAATAATATATGACTGGGTTATGGCCAACGCTATACTCCTCACAACAAGTCACTTCACAAAGTATTCATATTTTGTATGTAAATATTCAGCATTTTTATGAAATGAGTTTGTTAAACTATTTTTGATTTAAATATTTTATTATAAAAACTTGATAATTCTTCAATGCCATTTTACGGAAGTGATGTGTCTTTTTAGCAATTTGAAAAAGTTTCCTAAGCTTTGAAATATTTATTTATTTATTTAAACACTTTATTGTCCATTACTTAATAGCTAGTACAAATGGCGGACTTATTGCCTAATGGCAATTTCTTCCAGACAACCATCTGTGACAGTTATGAGACAAAATGGTACATGTACAAAAATAAAATATATATAAAACCATAAACATATTACATTTAAACACAAGAAAGTAAGAAGAATAAAAATATGTACATCAATGAAAATTAAACAAATCATAGATAAAACCTGTTACAACAGTATGGGAGGGAAGGGAAAAAAGGAGAGGAGATATGACTAGATATGAATGGGAAGTATGTAGGTTAAGAAATGGAAAGTAAGAGCGCGCGTTTTAATCTAGTTTTGAAGGTACCTAACGTTGGTGCAGTTCTAATGTCAAGGGCCAAGTTGTTCCATAACCGGGCAGCATGGACAGTAAATGATGATGAATAGAAAGCCGTGGCATGTGATGGGATGGCGAGGGTTCTATCTTCTCTAGATCGAAGCGGGAGTCCATGAGAGGCCAGAGGTTGAAATCTTTCGGTCAGATATGATGGAGCATTAGGGTTGTTCAAAATGTTAAACAGAAGACAAAGAGTGTGTTGATCACGGCGCAGACGGATAGGAAGCCATTTGAGTTCCTTGCGAAAAAATTATATGTGATCGTATTTGCGAAGGAGAAATATGAAACGTATGCAGACGTTTTGTAATCGATCTAATTTATTTAGCAGTTCCCGAGTAAGATCCAAATAGCAAATATCTGCATAATCGAGAATGGGGATATCTGCATAATTGATGTTGGTTGGAAGAAATTTTTGAAGTTTTTTCACAGAGTGAATACTATAGAAAAGTTTTCTGCTGACTTCATTGACTTTTTCAGTCCAGGAAGGATGTTGATTGAAGAGAACTCCTAGATTTTTCACTGTTTTGGATATGGGTATTGCTGACATGGTATGGCCACATTCTGAGACGACCGACGTACAATATGATAAATAAAGCCTTGGACATCGAGACTCCAGCGAGAAGACCAGGCAGACCACCAGCCACATGGCTGTCGAGCATCAAAAAGCATCTGCGAGAGAGGGAGCTGAATCCTGATCTGGCACAGGACAGGCGAGTTTGGCGAAATAAAATAAGGAGAGCCGACCCCAAGTAAATGGGATAAAGGCGAGGGCGAAGAAGAAGAAGCTGTGCCATTGAGTACGGGAAGGGGAATAGTGTTTGAAGTAATTTTAGCCAGAAGTTTTGTACTCCCTATAATGGCATGAGATTCGATAGGGTTAAGAAGAATACCATTTTCAGTGGCCCATTTGCTTATGTAGCCGAGATCAGAATTCACAGTTTGTATGGCATTATTTATGTTATTAGCTAAAAAATCTGTGTAAAGTTGAAGATCATCAGCATAGATATGACAGGAGCACCGAAGACCTCTCACAATTGGATATTGAGAAGAGTAGAGGAGAGAGAATTCCGCCTTGAGGAACTCCGGTTTCCAAACTAATCCAGTCGGACATTTGTTCGGAAGATATTCTGCAACGTTGTTTACGACCACGAAGATAGCTCGAGAACCAGTCGACAACGGATGAAGAGATATTAAGAAATTTCATTCGGGCTAGTAGTATGTCAAAGTCGACAGAGTACAGGAGGCGCTGATAATGATAATTTTTGAACTGAAATATATTACAGTTAAAAAATTGAGAAACACAAATTAGACATTCTTCAAAATGTAATGGGGTCAAAGTGATTTTATATACAAATTTGCGAAAATTGAAAAGATTTGAATGAGTACTTTAGTCTATAATTGATAAAGTAAAATAAACATGCCATACCCACACACAGATACAATGTGATGAAACTTTCAGAATACAATCTCAGCATGATACTAGTTGATATAATCTGCAATTATTAACTCCCCACTACATCTCCATGGGTTAGTGAGGAGTAACACTTTTTTTCCAAATGTCAGGACTAGCAACACCACCACCATGATTTCACAATTTTTAAGCATATAATTTAATATCAATTTTTCAACGGGTATCATGTAGAGTGCACACTATGAGTTTCGTGACAATTTTTTTGTGTGTATTGTGTATTGTGAAAACTATTGTCTCTGGGAATCTAATATTATTTTTTTTAGAATCTAATAGAAATGTACTTCTAAAAATGTATTTAGGGATTGTCAACCTTTCAAGAAGAAAAAATGTACACTTACTATGTAGTAGAGAGTTTAGTGTTGGCCACAACTCACTCCTTTAATATTGTTGTCAACTTTTGTAAGAGCGAGATGCACAGAACCCTTTTTAATAATATGTAACTATTTTAGTATTGCCTTGTTTATTTGCTTTCATTATATTGTTATTTTTCTGTGTATTTTCTTTTGTGTATTTATTTTATAACTTTACTTTTACTTGTTTGTTTTATTCTATTACTTTACTTTTATTTGTTTGTTTTTTGGTGTTTAATCGTTTATACTATAGTTTATGTTTTAAAATTTTGTTCTGAGTATTTTGTTTGTTTATTTTTTTTCTTTCTCTGCTTTTATTTATTTACTTACTTATGTATGATTTTTTTTATTGTTCTTTTGTTTATTTTTTGATATGATTTTAATGCACATGTTTGTTTATTCTTGTTAAAATAGTTTTTGTAAATTCTCACATGAGCGTTGATCTTGCATATAAAAAAAATTGAAATAAACATTGACGTCATTAAAATCAAAAATGTGTCCACGAGAACTGTCATTTTAAACTATAAAATAATGAACTAGTGATGTTCTTTTGTCATTTTAATCTTAATAAACTTCCTTTATACTGTTCAATCTTCAGAATAACAAAAAATACACGAAATGAATAAATTTGATATTTCATTTAAATTTTAGTGTGTTTACAGAATTAAACCCAATTTATATATAATTTTTTTTTTTAACCAAAAAATGAATATGTCCTTGTCAAACAAGTACATATACATCTTCCTACGTTCCCTAAAATAAGCAAATAAATGCTTGTGCTTAGGTGAATGAAATCGGTCGAGGCAGGATTCGAACTCGCGACCACTGGATTACTAGACCAGTGCGCTAACCGCTCTGCCACCGACCCATCTGAAACCTGCTTCTTTTTTATACAAACAAAAAGAATCAATCAAATAAAATTTAACCTTATACAACATTAATAAGATTGTACAATAATATTATAATATACTATTGGGGGCAAAAAGTGTGTTTACTGAATAATTTATCAATTTATGTAATTTCATCAACTGATAAATAGCAAAAAGTTGATAAGTTGTAATTTCTACTATACAGTCAATATATAATATATCTAGTGAGTCACTAATAAATTATTTCTTCTTTGTTAATATGTGTATGCGGCTTTTTTGCCTTTTCAATATACATAATATGTCCTATTTTGATTCGTCTAAATTTATCCGCCTGGATTTTAGTATATCCCTTTACAACCGGATACATCAAATCTTTGAATGACTGATAAAACATTATTATTTGCTTTTCATATTATCTTTAGAACATAGGAAAAATAGGGAAAAAAATGTCTCTTTTACTGGTCTCCGGCAATCAGACCCTCACGAACGTGAGGTTCAGGAATTATTTGTAAGTAGCATGATCGTGAGTTTTTGTAAATATTATAATTATTTAAGAAAATACAAAGAACTATGAAGAACTATAAACTTTATTTATTATTTTAAACAGTCTTCAAGATCTTTTGAAGAACTTAACAAAATAAATGCAAACAAATATCGCATGTAACATATAAAAAAAACAATAAAAAACATAAAACACATTGAAATACTTATCAACAATAGAGGTTCTATAAATGAATATAGAAACAAATAATTGAGATCTTAGATGCAAAATTATAATTATTGTAAATAAACTTATAATTATTGTTAATAAGAAAAAAATAAAAATCAGTGTCATTTAGAATATTCTTAATTTAATTTTTGTGATAAGATTTAAAGCAATTCTTCTCACGAGAAAGGCACAAGTATGTATCACATTTTTCGCATTTTATTTTGGACCGACTACCACAGTTTTCCATCCGACACGTTCTCGGAGCTTTGATGTCATCGCTAATAGGATAGTGCTCGTAACCATCGTACCTTTTTGCTTCAGATGGAGCATTAGCAGGCCTGTATATTTTGTAGTGTCGGCTAGCAGCCGGTAAGATATCTTCCACAGTTTCGATACGATTTCTTTCTGGCAGACTAGATAAGGAATCAGCGACGTTCATGCGAAAATCAAGAAGCTGTAACGTATCTTTTCTCAGAAAATTGTTCGCTAAACAGTCATTTCTATACAGCCTCCAAGAGTTGACTAATGCGAGATCAAGGAAATGGATTATTAATTTCAGTGTCCATTTTTTAGTTTTAATAAAAGTTCTATAATATTCCATTTGTTGGTCAAGCACGTCAACTCCCCCCATGTACCGATTGTAATTCTGAACTATTTTTGGTGCAGAGACATCGACATAATTTT
This sequence comes from Molanna angustata, assembly GCA_963576475.1. Lineage (NCBI taxonomy): Eukaryota > Metazoa > Arthropoda > Insecta > Trichoptera > Molannidae > Molanna > Molanna angustata. The sequence goes on along the minus strand of OY754978.1, from coordinate 2,199,902 downwards.
TACGAGTTTTATCCCATCTCTTGACGTTCGTTGTCACCTCAGATCCAGTGCAGTTTGAGGCTAGTAGTACAGATTTATTATCTTTCCATTTTATAATGGTGATAGGCTTGCAAACAAACTGCTGTGTTTCACCGCGACTCATTGTGGAATCCTTTTTGAATTTGATTGTAGCTCTATCAGGAATTCGATTTTGCATTATTGTGCCTGTTGAATGCAGGTTTAACTTTTCCATTTCTTCAATCAAAGGCACAGTAGTGAAATATCGGTCATGGTAAACACAACTACCAGGTGGAATGCTTTTAGCTAAGTGCAAGATTACAGATGGTCCAAGACCAAGATTTGTATCCCCAAACATAGATTTTGCACCTTTGTAAATATCAAAATCAAGCATTAATCCTTCGCTTGTGGTTAGAACAAAGTTTTTCAAACCCACGGGACGTGGCTTGTTTTTTACAACTTGCCGTAACTTACAACGACCTGTAAAAGGGATCATTTGTTCATCGATTGAATAAAAACCCGGCATCCTTTCCAGTTTACTGCAAGTGTCCTTTACTTTATCTATCATTGGCTGGACTTTCCATAGTATATTATCTTTTTCAGTTTCAACTGGAAAATCAGAGTCAACTACATGGAGCGCATTGCGGAGAGTAAGAAACCTGTCCCTAGACATTAATTCACTGATCAGGGCTAGTTTAGTACCAGCTCTCCAATACATCGGAAGTCTGGGGTAAGGAATACACCCCATGATAATATGTATAGCAAGAAGCTTCGAAATTTCATTCCATGTAGTTTTTAGCTCTTTGCCCGTTTTACGCATATGGTATAAATTAGTGCAATGAGCAATTCTTTTTAAGAACTCGTTATCAAAATAATCATTGAAATACTCAATTGGTCGCCTAACTGATTTAGCGGGCAGAGTAGAGTAGCAATGTAATTTATCTTCGAATGGCTCCTGCTTCCAAATTCTTTTCCGCGCTAAAGAACGATGACGTTGAATACTGCGAGGAAAGGATACAGATCTTATAACAGACTGAGATCGCTCACCTGGTATAGTTCTCAATACGTGAACTGACCTTTCTCGACGAGCAGTCATTCTTGCTCTAATAGAATTGCTTGATAATGGCGAAGAACGAGGACATGCCGCCAGCAGAGGACTCGATGCTGTCGGCAGAGGACTCTTTGGTAACCATAGGGACTCATTGATATTAACTTCATTATCAGGATTCTCGTGTGATGAACTTTCGTCTGCTGTTTGATGAAAGAGGCTATTTGGCTCAATTTCTTGGTCATCACAGTCCAAGTCTTCAATTTCTGACAGGTTTTCATTTTCTAATAGTCTAAGCACTAAATCATCTGTGAGAGCAACGCCTAAAAATGAAAAAAAGAACCATATTGTATTTATTAAACACAAAAAAAAATCAAGAACAAAATAAATAGTATTTCGTATTACAACCGATATAACACGATCGTGACAGTTTAAATTTTAAAGCCAATAATTACAAAATTACTCAAAAATATTTAAAAAATTAAAATGATATCTCATATAACATTCATAATCAATCAATTAATATAAAAAAAAATCTTAAATTATGTTGCTAAATTTATAATTTTAATTACTTACGTGAGCGTGTACCGGGGTCAAAAAACACTGCCATTCCGCACGAGAGTTCTGGACGACTGACATGAATTTACATGTTTGTGCAGTAGAGAAATATGTTTTTTCTCATTCACAAATAACCTCACAATTGATCGAGGCCGGTTGCGTTCGCAAAAGTTAAATCGTTTTTGGCTCAGAATTTGTTAAAGTCAAAACTCACGATCACTACAACTCGGTTGCAAAGGGATATGAGAAATGTCAAAAATTTAACTGCATTTATACGGGACTCATTACGTCACACCGCGTGGATAAAATCCTTTTATCCACGGTCGCCCGTTGGTTTAGACGTTTTCGTACTCTGAAACGCATCAGAATAGGACATACTATGTCCTATTCTGATTTTCTAAATTTATCCGTCTAAATTTTAGTATATGAGAAATGTCAAAAAGTTGACTGCATTTACATATACGGGACTCATTACGTCACACCGCGTGGATAAAATCCTTTAATCCGCAGTCGTCCGTTGGTTGTAGACGTTTTCGTACTCTGAAACGAATCATAATAGGACATATTGTTAAAACTAACATTTTTTCAAAACATCCATTCATTCATATCTCACAATAACCAGTGACAGGTATGCGGGAGTGCATTGCCTTATAAAAGGAAGCATAACACAAGCGTGAATCCCCGTACACCAGTCTCATATCATCTAAAAAGACAGATGTTATTTTGCTTATTGTTAGATTACCCAGCTCTTACGGATTACCTGAAAACTATGATAATAAAAGAGAGTGTATGCACTATTCTAAGCCGGTGCCCACAGCTTTTTCAAAAATGGAAATTGTTTATGAAATTTGAACTTTTTATCTATGTACCTTCTCATGTAGTTGAAAACGTTACTTAGTCTCACGGGCAAGGCAGGGAGAACCTAGTGCCACATGATTGTATATTGTCACGCATCCATCGCCTCTTTTACATTCAAGCATCATCTCATGTCTGTTTGTCTCATACACAATTGAATTTTTTTTTAGCATAATGATAAGATGCAATATAGAGAATTTCGATCTGTCAAATACTTGAAACTTTAAAAAATTAAAACTATGAAAACATTATATTTAATTTTACGTTCTACTTAAATTTTTCGCAAACGCGACTCCCATTCACCGGTATCGCTCTATGATGAGCATCGTCAGAATGGTGAACAATAATGATGAAGACCATCCATATATAGATTCACAAAGAGGATAACAACAATAGATATGGAAGGGGGCAATTCTAAGAAAAAATTAAATACCCGAAAGACATTAAGGTAAATATGTATGCAGGTATAATTAAAATAAAATTGAAGTGAAGGAATGAATATACAAATATTGTATTAAAAGCACAGCAATTATATTAAATAATGGCCAACAGAAAAACCCGACATTAACTATTCTAATGGTAATAATAATGGAGAAGTATTAAAAATACTCACAAACTGGGATAAATCTTATACATAGTTTAAGAAAAGGTTAAAAATTAGATAAACTTGAAATATTAGAGATAAATAGAGTCAAATGTAACATCAACGTTCCTTTGATTAACGCACAAATAGATTTTAATACCCTTTTTAATAAAATAAATAAATAAAATTCTTAAGCCTTTTCGTTGTGGAGGAGACGGTTTGCCCCAAGCAAAACGACCCAAATTCAATAATGATTAAAAATTATCTAATTATTTTCAAATCGAATATTATTTTAATTGCATATACGCAAACATTGGATATGTTCCCTTTCGGGAGTCAAATGATATTTTTATTGACAACCTTTTTAACATCTCAATAGGGACGAAGTTAGAATATCATAGAAGAACCAGGAACTCAAGGCACCTACAGGGCTTACGACCTGTCATGCGCAACGTTCACGAATTTTGCCTTCTTATTGAGTTCCCTTATCAATGTAATTTTTGAAGTGTTACATATATATTTAAAAAATGTGTAACAATTCACATGAAAATAAGAAATTATACTATTGCCATCTATGAGGTAACGAAGAAACCTTTCTTTTTGTAACGCCATCTATTGAGAAATTAGTTTATTTGTAAACAATGAAAGCAGCAGTCCTTATAAATGAGGTGACGGTGTCTCGCACAGATGTCACCCCTTAACTGCACCAGAAATATTATTTCATATTAATCCATTTTTAGTGAACGTCGCGCAAGCACATAAAGTGATCACGTAATCCAGCCGATTACAGGTCGTACGCCCTCACCTCACCTCATTTATAAGGACTGCTGCTTTCATTGTTTACAAATAAACTAATTTCTCAATAGATGGCGTTACAAAAAGAAAGGTTTCTTCGTTACCTCATAGATGGCAATAGTATAATTTCTTATTTTCATGTGAATTGTTACACATTTTTTAAATATATATGTAACACTTCAAAAATTACATTGATAAGGGAACTCAATAAGAAGGCAAAATTCGTGAACGTTGCGCATGACAGGTCGTAAGCCCTGTAGGTGTCTTGAATTCCTGGTTCTTCTATAGTATCCGAACTTCGTCTCTATTGAGATGTTAAAAAGTTTGTCAGTAAAAATATAATAATTATACATTTATTTGGGAATAAAATGTTTTAATTGCCTTCCAAATGAACTAAAACAGAATGATTTTGAAAAATTCAAACAAAAACTAAAAACTGCATTTAATATTGTAAATTTGGTGTATGTTATGCGACGTCCTACGTAGGCGATTCAAAGCAAACGTGATTGTGAAGCGATCCGATGCGGTTACACGCGAATTCAATGCGATGCGGTGCGACGTGGCGGTTTTGTCCTACGTGCGCGCGAATCACACTTCTGTCCTACATGCGCGCGAATTGCACTTCTGACATTATACTTAACCAAAAAAAATATATGATCGCGATCGCTTCGCATCGCGCCGCACCGTACCCTACTCGCGGTTGGTAACGAAGGACACTTCCATAGTTACCGACTGTTTGTTATTTCCGCACAGCGCTGCTTCGCTTTCGCTTTGAATCGCCTACATAGGACGCTGCGTAATTTTTTATTTTGTACCTAATAGTTTTTTATACCGGGCGCTGCTCGGGAAGGAAAATCAGAAGCAATAAGCTAAATCATCAAGGAAATTGTTTTATTAATTAATTACCTAACTGTTTATTTGCTATGATATGATTTCAGAATGAGTAAAAAGTATCTAATACAATAAATAAAAGTTAATATTCATGAGCAATTTTTAAAAATAAGTCCCTTCAATCCCTCCTTCCTTCCCTACCCTTCAGTCCTTCCTGTCTCTTCAGTCTCAAATAATGGACTACTTTGGGAAATGGTTTGAAATTAAATTGAATATAAGCATAGTAAAGAGTGTAGTGTTGGCCACAACTCATTGGTTTTTTTATATACTTTCATCGGAAGCAAGTGCGCATAAAAAAATTAAGAAAGATTGGACATGGTTTAAAATGTAATTGAATATAAACATTGAAAAGAGTTCAGTGTTGGCCACAACCCATTTTTTTATTTTTATTTATTTATTTTATTTTTGGGAAACAAAACAGCTGTTACATATTTTACACTAATAAAAAAAATAATAATCAGGAAAGTAAGCCAATTATATTGTTCCACAGATTATATACTTTCATTGGAAGCAAGTGTGCATAAAATAAATTAGAAAGATTGGAAATGGTTTAAAATGTAATTGAATATAAACGTTGAAAAGAGTTTAGTGTTGGCCACAAACCATTGTTTTTTTTTATATACTTTCATTGGAAGCAAGTGTGCATAAAAAAAATCAGATAGATTAGACTATGGGAAACGGTTTAAAATGTAATTGAAGTGTTGGTCACAGCCCCTTCCATTTTATAAATCATCATCGAAAGCAAGTGTGTATAAATTTTTTTTAGCAAGATTGGTCATTAGGTACTTCAGTACTTCTTGAATGAATTTTAAGTACCTACATCGTTTTCAAAAAAAATCTTTGTGAGATAAATAAAAATATATGAGAATATCTAGTTAATTCAAAAATAAATGAATGAATAAATTAAAAACATGAAACTGTGACACAAACAAGGGAAAAAATTATACACATTGCCCCCAAGTCAAATTGAAAACGCTGTTCGTTTTCGCCAAGCGCTAATTTTTTTTGTATGGGATTTGACGTTTGTTGTTTGTTATTGTAGAAAAAATTTCTACAACAAACGTCAAATCCCATACAAAAAAAATTAGCGCTTGGCGAAAACGAACAGCGTTTTCAATTTGACTTGGGGGCATTGTCCTCTAATACATGCAAACACATCCTCACCCTCACCAATACACTTGTTTCTATTATACCTTAGTTTAGTGAGAATTAATGTACAGTAAAAATAATACACATTGTCCTCTAATACATGCAAACACATCCTGACCCTCACCAATACACTTGTTTCTATTATACCTTAGTTTAGTGAGAATTAATGTACAGTAAAAATAATACACATTGTCCTCTAATACATGCAAACACATCCTCACCCTCACCAATACACTTGTTTCTATTATACCTTAGTTTAGTGAGAATTAATGTACAGTAAAAATTATACACATTGTCCTCTAATACATGCAAACACATCCTCACCCTCACCAATACACTTGTTTCTATTATACCTTAGTTTAGTGAGAATTAATGTGAAAAAATGTATTGCGTAGTTATTGTTAGTATTGCCTCAGAACAGGCTTTGCCTAGTGAGGTAATAAATTCCATTCTAATATTTAAGTTAAGTTATATTGTATTAATGTGATATGTTATGGAAAATAATAAATAAAAAATATTTACACTAAAATCAGTATGAGAATTTGATCGTAACATTGGTAATGAAAATCATAGCATGAGCACTTTCAGTAAAGGACTGAAAATGGCTTTATTTTATAGAGCAGTACATACATAACTAAACTATCAGTGACCTTGGAATGATCTTGAATCATTAAACTGCACTATATCAAGTCCATTATTATCAAGTGATTTCCTCATCAAGCACATTTTAATATTTTTGATGAGGTATAGTAAATATCATATATACATATCTTGTAAATTTATGTTGTAATATTGTTAAACAGATTTTTTTTTAGATAAATAAATAAAAAAAATATCTAATGAGTGTCTTTAAAACCACTTCAGTAAATAGCTTTGTTTACTATTTTATTTGAGTACCAATCTAATTATATAACAAATAAATAATGCAGTATCATATGCATCTTTACGGGATATTTGAATGAAATGTAAAAGAGATAATTATTTTACATTAGCCAATACGTACAAGATTGTTCTAGATTCAATAAACCAGATACTTATCTTATGCAATAAAGGTTCTATAGTAAAACGGGTAACAGTTATATAATATTAGTGCAACTGATAACTACTAATTAGACAATACTTAAGAAAACTTAAAGGCTACAAACAATACTGTGTTGCTATTTTATGCACAACAGTATTTTTAAAATCAATTTTTGTGCGACATACATAAATCTATATCGCAATATAAGTATATATTTTTACCATAGATTTTCATATAATATACTAGATGTAGTACTCCATGCATCTTAGATAACTGTTCTCTAAATCTTTATAAGAGTTTTTTTCAACAAATAAATCCAAAAACAATTCACATTAGTCATTATTGTTTATAGAAAAATGATGTGATCTGCCAACCAAAACGTCAAAAATCCCCCGGAAAAAAGCCTCACTTCAAAAATTTGTTAACTACAAGTATATTATACAAAATTTGCTAACTACGAGTATATTAATTTCTTATATTATTATTATAGTAACTACTCACATTTTGATACTCATCTATGGTATAGAACAATTTAGAATTTATTCAAAATTCTTTTATTCTTTTCCATTCTTATCCATTCTTATCTATCATTTTTAAGACAGTGTAATGTAGGAATATATGCATCGATTTGCTGTCAACCAATACCCAAGAATGAAATCAAATTCATTTTGTGTGTGCCGATCTAATGAAATGCTTTTAAAATATACACATTCATAGATTCATATATAGTTTATTTTTGTTGAAAATACCTACCCATTAATCGCCAACCTCGAAACAGGCATATTCCTAGTGAGGTTGGGGATTATGTGATTATAGTTATAAAATATTAAATGTAACAATTTAAAAAAAATATTAATAAATAAATAGACACAATCTAAAGCAAAACAATCAAAGTTTATTACTCATACATCCCCTCGTTCTCTGGTATTATTAAAGATTATAATCATTCTTTTTTATATTTATCACTACCTTATATTTAATGTTTATCACATTAAAAAATAAAGTATTTCTGTTGTGCTATGGAGATCATTTTTTATCATATTCAAATATTACAACAAAAAAAACTATTTATGACTGTATTTTTTACATATCCAAGCTTTAAAAAAACACGAATATTAATAGCAGGTATAAAAAGTTCAAATAAATAAATAGACTCCGTAATCGTACATCACAACTATAAAATATCAATTACATCAATGAAATCAATAAAAAAGACGTCTGATGCTAATAAAAAAATTATGCAAATTGGTCCAGTAGCCGCTCGCCGTCCAGAGTGCAATAATAAGTCAATGAGATGATTTTAATGAATATTTAACGCTGCCAAAACTCGGAAATACATTATAATTACCTGAGATTCCATGTTACGAATTAAATTAGCGGCTCCCTCGAAACACGAAAAATAACTATTGTTTGTCAAACTGATGAATTAAATCAGTAACGAAACAGATTACAGTTGACTATTACACAATTCATTCTACAACTTTTTTACGGGGATAATCAAACGCCGACAAGAAAAAAAAATACATAACAAGTGACAGCGACAAATCAAGTTACTAACAGTTGCTAGGTGACATTTGCGACCATAGAAAAAACTCGTAACAAATCTATAGAAGCATAAAAAATAGCGCAGTGCGGTCTAATTAAGAAAAACAAATTAATATTTTTTCTGACTGAAATTACGTTTTGAGGAACATTCTAAAATTTTTGAATCATTAATTATTCTATTAAAATAAAGTTTTAGTATTATCGATTTCTCTCTTGATATGAACATATTTAATAGTTTTCGAAGAAATAAACCATTTTATTCTTTGAATTACAAAAAGATCAAATACATGAAAGTATGGTACTGTTCTTATATATTTTTACAATTATGTATTATGAAAATTTCACATTGATATACTTTCTCAACCTATGAACAAAGTGAATTTGCTGACAGAGAGCCTTTTTATTATATTTTTAGCCCTGAAAAGCAATAATTGCTGGAAAAATGACTTGAAAAAAATTCTCTCAAACAAGGAAGTGAACTTACAGACTCACTTAGCTTCCTAAAAAAATTATTGTCCTGTCCATTTAAGGGTGAAACAAATCTGTTGGTCAATAGAGTGAAATCTCAACTGTATCTTCTACACTGCAATAAGCAATCTGTAGTTCTGGCCTGGCTACCTGGTCACAGGGGTATTGCAGGGAATGAGAGAGCAGATGAAATGGCAAAGGAGGCTACAGTCACCATGTGTGGGAAGATCAATCAAATCCCATATACAGACTTAATTCTGGGCTGCAAGAGGAGTGCATTAGAAGAATGGGGGAGGAGTTGGAGAGGGTCTTTGGCTTTGCGAGGTCGATGGTTTGGAGAGATCCAGCCACATATTCCAAAAGTTCCGTGGTTCTGGAATCTGAATATACCAAGATGGCAGATTTCTCTGGTCTGTCGACTAAGATCTGGCCACAGTCTCTCTCCTGCCCACCTCCACAAAATAAATATCATAGATTCACCGCATTGCGTTAGTGGCTCAGAGCTAGGTGATGCAAATCATTTGATCATGGAATGCGCACACATGAGAGGTACAAACTCTTTGATGGGGATGCTGAGACGGGTGGGAGTGGGGTTTCCTACCCAGCTTTCGCTTGTTCTTGCTGATCCATCATTGAGTATTGTGAGGTCTCTTGGTTGGTTTGCTCGGGTGAACTCCCTCAAGCTTTAGTTTTTTTTTTTATTTATTTATTCAATTTACGGTTGTTAATAGAATGATATAGAAAAAAAAACTTCAGACTGACCAAAAACGCCAAAAGGCGAAGGTCAAAAAAAAAAGGAAGTGAACGTGAAAATCAAACAACTTACTATTTTGAAAGATAACCACTTTCCTGCCTCAATGTATTAAATTCTACATTTTAAGTAAAATTATAAAATGAGTAAAGTGTAATATTAATGCAATAGAATTTCATGCATGTCAATTAAATAAACCATGACATGTGAATTTGAACTAGAAGATCCAGTTGAAATTCTAGAAAATGAATTTGAAGTTATTAAAAAACTGAAATAAACATTTTTGGTTTTATTGATATTCATTTATTAGTTGCATGAAACCTACAGGGTAACAACTTCAACAGGAAATAATTTTAATATCCATACATTCATTCTTTTGATAGTACATTCATTCTTTTGCATCCAACAACTTTTGTAATATTTGGGAAACCTTTGCCATATTTGCCGTTTCTTGCGTAGCTTTAAATATAACACCCATGAAAAATTTGAACAACTTTTTCTTTCCCGACCTGTATTCTAATACGAGTTTAGGATTGTCATTCATTGCTTTCAAACAAATCTTTTCAATTTCCTCTTCGTCGTTGATCAGCGTCCATTTGTTTTTGTTGGCAATTTCGGTGGGAGTTTTTCGAGATCCCGTGACTAGAATATCCAAGATTTTCAATGCTGTGACTAAGTTGATGATCTTGTTTTGAATCAAATCAATGACTTCTCCCAATGCCTCAGAAGTCAGATCACAATCTTCCAAAAGAATCTTGTTTTTATTAAGGGTTGTTAGTAGTTCATTTAATAGGATATTAGCCACCAATGTTGCCTTTCTTTGCTCATTTTGGGTGATGTCTTCAAAGTATTGCAATAACTTGGCTTCGTTGACAATTTGGATTGCATGTTCTGTGGTAACTTTAAACTTGTTTATGAGCCTTTGTCTTGTTTGATCTGGTAATTCAGGGATAGATTTTTCCAATAGAGGTACACAGACAAGATCCGGTATATTATTGTGGGTCATGTTCAAAATGAGAGGGGGTAGATTTGGTTCTGGCATGTACCTAAAAAGAAATTGAACAAATATTAATGAAAACCAATAATGGACATTCCTATTAACATCCCAAACATTTTTATTAACATCCCAAATTTCTATTTTCTCTCAAAAATATACACATTTTTTATATAATATGTACACCTATGTATATCAAAAAAAATAATAAAGATTTCATTCCAAACTGTGAGCAGGGGGGTGCAATGCTACACAAACCATATATTTACATAGTAAAACAAGTTTTACATACAAAAAGAGACATTTGAAAAAAGAAAACCAGATTTTCATTTAAGGGGGGGACTGCTGCCAACATACCTATTTTTCAATTTGATATACCATCATTATTTCTTATCAAATCGTTTTGAAAAAAATAATTTAGATAGTTTGGATATTCATAAACAAAAATATACCTTAACTTTTTGATAATGTTCTGCATAAATTCTTGTAGAAAAATAATGGCACACCCCGATTTTCAACGTTTATCATATGTTTTTAATAAACTATAAGGCGTAGAGTAATATATTTTTATTTAAATTAAAGAAGACAAAAATAAATAGAAAAATATGATGTGACGTTGCATTAATGCTTCAGGTTTAGTAAATAAACCTAAAAAACATTTATTTTTCATTCAGCGCCATTGCGTAATAAATGTTTTTTTGGATTATTTACTTAACCTGATGCGTTAATGCAATGTCATATCATATTTTTCCAGGTATTTTGTTTTTATTTAATTTATAAAAAAAAAATTGCTCTATACCTTATATTTTTTTAGAAATTTAAGATAAATGTCTAAAATCGGGGTATGCTTATTATTTTCCTACAAGAATATATACAGAACATAATCAAAAAGTTAAGGTATATTTATCTTTATTAATATCCAAAATAACTAGGTTATTTTTTTCAAAATGATTCGTTTAGTAATAATGATGGTATATCAAATTGAAAAATTAGGTTCGTTGGCAGCAGTCACCCTCTTAAATATGCAATTTTTTAAGCATATAAATAATACATTCAAGTTATAAAAATAGAAGATATTTATAAAGATCAAACGGAAGGGATTCAAGGAAAAGAAGGAAAAGGTTCAATGGATTTCAATTGATTATGACTCAACTAAGAGTGAATGTCTTCCCACTGCAATCATCTTGGATCTATTGTGCTATATTTCAATTTAAACACAGCTAATGTTTTTTTTATGGTGCTTATAAAATATTGTATTGATGATATAGCTATCGCTAAACATCTAGAAAAATTACATGGGTGCACAGAAGACAAATTTGAGTTTTTTCTTGGTTGATTTGATCATGCGTGTGTACGCAAACCGTCCCTCTCCACGCCGAAAAATTTCAAGATGGTTGATGATATATGATAACAATACAGATTAGTAAAAAAATATTGTAAGCTTCTTTATGGAAATGTTTTTATAACATAATAAACTTCAATATTGTACAGACCTTCTGAAAATTATTAACTTCAACATGCCAAACGGATGAACAAGGCACACCTCAACGTTCTTTTTAGACAAGAAAAAAACACTAACGCCGCTCAGAATTTGCTATTGTATCGATGCTTTACCACACATAATAATTTAGAAAGTATCAGGTCCGTGGACATATTATTCTGCATGTCTAGGACCCTATTCAAGAACCACATTAGACAGGAATAATTAAATGTTTTGTTACCAGCAGTGTGTACATGTATTATGAGTACAAAGGTGGGCTGATTAAGTTACAATTACTTATGTTATTCTTATTTATTATATTGCTATAAAATAGTATTGTACGTTGTCCATTTTTTTAAATAAATAAATAAATAAGAACCTGTAATCCTGTTGCACTTCTTTATCTCTCATAGCAAGTGTTACTTTATGTTCTGGATCCCACTGCATTGTTTGGTTCACAATCTGTCCACCTTCCTTCAACAAACTTATCTGACGGTTTGACTCGTAGTCAATCGCCATGGCAACACCACTCACGGAACCAATGTTCTTTATCTGAAATATACAGTACAATCTTATGTTTTTATTTCGTCTTGGTCTAGTTTTAATGTGAAATATGTGATAGTATGAGTGAGACAGTATGATTGACTGAAGATATATATAGAAGGTGCATTATGTGCGTGAGGCTCTCTTCTCTCTTTGATATTGTTGAGTTTACCTACCTAGTAATTTGTATATAGGCATCATATTGCATAATAATAATAAAATTCTTATACTATGCAAAACAAATCACATAATGTGGCGGACTTATTTCTACCAGTCAACCACACTAGTAAATACAATAGTAGGGTACGAGTAAGTACAAAAGATAAATATAACAAAAAAATAAAAAATAATACATAGATATACATGAGAAAGAAAAAGTAAATAATAGAAAAATGCTAAATTTTATATAAAAAAAAAAAAATTTAAATAATGATAATCTCCAAAAGTAGGAAAATGATGGGTTGGGAAGGGATGAAGGTTAAAAGAATTATAGGTATGTAGATAAGATGTGTGACTTTAGAAGCTTCTTGAAGTACATTAAGCTAGGAGCTTCTCTTATATACCATTGGGTAATTGGTTCCACAGCCGGGCTGCGTGTATTGTGAACGAGTAAGTGTAGGAGGATGTGTGTTGTATTAGTATTGATAGTGTACTATGGTTTTTGCATATAATTTTATTATGAATAAAAGTATTATTAGAAACAATATTTATCATCATCACTCAACCACCCTAAATCAAGGATATTATATTTAATACAAATGAGATTTCATAAAATAACTATATTATTCAATTTATTACAAAATCACTTCATTTAACCATGACTGATTTATATGATATGGCTGTGTTTGAAGTGACCGCTTCTTTATCAGGATAGATGACAAGTGTAGAACAGCTACTGCAGGTCCCTAACTGGAGAACGGCGGCTGAGGATAGAAGAGGTTGGAGGCGCTTGTTGAAGGAGGCCAAGGCTCTATTTGGGCTTTAGCGCCATCAAAGAAGAAGATGACAACTTGATGAAGAATCGGTCCCTTTGAATCCAGTCACATCAAATAAAGTGATTTGTAATAGATAAATTACAAATCACTTTATTTGATGTGACTGGATTCAAAGATGTTTATGGCATCTATGTACACATCAATTGATAAAACTCAATAATACTTTATATGAGATGAAATGTAGTTTGATCGACGATTAGAAAATGGTTTATAAAGTCCAACCTCTGTACGTGTTCCAAGTGACTCTCCCGGGAGATTTACAGAGACATTAGCATCTACTCTGAGTGCACCCTCCTGCATTCGACCTGAACAGCAATCAAGACGTCCGAGAATCAGCACAAGTTCTCTAACGAGAGCTGCGGCTTGCTCACCATTCTATTGTCATAATAAAAATTCAAAAAATTTATCACAAATAAATTGTAAGTTGTTACAATTATAATACAATTATTTTGGAATGACAAGTCTTATACCGGTTGCAGACCTAAGCTAAGCTAAGTTAGTTAAACTTAGCTCGCATAGCCGAGGTCGTTTTTCATACTAGTGTGCAGACCGCAAACTATGTGAGCTAGTGTGAAAAATAACCTCAGTTATACAAGCTTAACTAACTTATACTAGCTTAATTTTAAATTTTGGTCTGCAACCGGTTTTATGTATGTAAAGATTAATTATTGTAATTTTTTTTATGTTAGGTACCTTCTTACATAATTCATTTTTTCGACATTTCAACTTTCCATATTTGAATATTTTTTATTTCTATATTTTTGTGACATTAGAATGATACTTTTATTGAAAATAAAATATTTGATATGTGAAAATAAATACATTAAATGATTTTTTCTCGATAATTAGAGCAACACATATTATATAGTTTTATTTTCCAATACCTATAAGAATTAACATTATTGGTATTACTTATTATTTGCAATTTGTGTTTAAGCTGATACTAATCCAGTATTTTGTATGGCCGAAACTAACTTAGCGTTTGATTAAACTCGTATTTTAAATAGTTAGTAAGGCTCTATATGTTTATTGCAGGTTTGAATTTTCAAAGGAATTGTGTCAAATGATGGAATATGTATTGTAAATAAAATTAAATGGAAATGTTATTTTTCACATAAACTAAACAAAAAACTCATAATACACCTGTAAATGAGAGGAGTATACTCTTAAAACTTGTAATGTTCTATTAAATTAACTAATTGTGATATTTAGCAAATTATTTACGCAGTTGTAGTGCCCACTTTGATATATGCCAGTGAAACATGGACGTGGCAAAAGACGCATGAAAGTAGAATAAATGCTGTGGAAATGAGATCACTAAGAAGAGTATGTAATAGAACGATATATGATAGAATAAAAAATGAGGACATAAGGAGGGAATGCAAGATGAAGAAGAGTATTATAAATAAAATGAAAGTGAATTCCTTGAGGTGGTTTGGACATATTGAAAGAATGAATGATGAACGACTGACCAAAAAAATATACATGGGTGTAAGAGATGGAGTGAATAGTAGGGGCCGCCCCAGAAAGGGATGGCATGACCATGTGAATGATATTTTGAAAGAAAGAAATAAAAGAAGCTTGAATAATCGACGAGTATGTAATGAGACGATGCATGGATGTAAAGGAAGCTAGGAATGTATGCAAAAATAGAGGAGTATGGCGCTCGGTTCTCTCTGCTTACCTCGTAAGGGATATGGTGTGATGGTATGCATGTATGTATGTATTTACGCAGTCATGTGTGTGTGTGTGCAAACCAGGGCACGTGTCATGTATCATACATATTATATAAGTTTGAGTTGAAATATGTACCTATACATGATGTTGCCTTGTATTTTGATATAAATATTTATCAAAATACAAACTCTAAAATATTCTACCTCGATACAGGCTATGCCTCGAGGTAGAATATTTGTATTTTTGATAAATATTTCTCGATACAGGCTATGCCTAAAAAGCGGTGATAGCCCAGCGGTAAGGTAGTCGCCTCACATGCGTGAGGTCGACGGTTCGAATCCGGGCGGGGCACGCACCTCTGGATTTTCAAAAAATCTATGTGCGGATTTATATCACTAGCTATGTGTAGCCATGATCCAATTTGTCTGGTTCCCCTTTCTTAGGATTACG
The DNA here is from genome assembly GCA_963576475.1 of Molanna angustata. Taxonomy (NCBI): domain Eukaryota; kingdom Metazoa; phylum Arthropoda; class Insecta; order Trichoptera; family Molannidae; genus Molanna; species Molanna angustata. Next base: position 2,184,102 of record OY754978.1, on the reverse strand, counting down.
AAGGTCAGATGGCAGTCGCTTCAATGTAATAACCAGACTAGCCAATTCCAGGATCATGGTCAGAAGCGTACCCCGATAGAAACGGGACTAAAGCGCTAAGGGGAAAGAAAGATACAGGCTATGCCTAGTGAGGTGGATATGTATATGTAAAATTATAAACAATAATAAACAATTGGTCCAGATTGTATTACATTCCCTTAAAATCTTACTTCTAAATCTGGCTCGAAGACAATTTCTATAAGAGGAGTCCCAGCTCTGTTTAGATCCACCAGAGACCTCTCCAAGTCGTGGTCGTGAAGTGATTTACCACTGTCCTGCTCCAGTTGGATCTGTTTAATTATAGATGTCTTTCTATAAGACTTTTTGTGAAATCCAGGAGTGTAAACCTGAAGTTTAAGGGAGTTATTAGTAAAAATATTTATTAAAAGAGCACCATAATATTTCAGTGTTCAAATTGTTTTATCAATGAATGTTGAATATACTTGATAATAATGAACACTTCCTTGCACTCTGCGCAAGTGGCGAGTTTATTGCCGTATGGCAATTTCTTACTAATCAACATTTCTGTCATATGCAGAAACTATAACAAAATACTTGAAAATGTGCTTAGCACGAAACCGGTCGTAGGTGTAGATGTAGTCTAAATAAACAGTGTAATTAAGTTATGAAAGTTTTTTATTTTTATTGTTCATTAAAAATTTTAATGGAATTCCATCAAGAACTTTTGATCAAAAAATTAAATCTCATAACAAAATGAGTTCACACTCATATAATTAACATCTTTGTATGTACCACTAGCAAGTATTTCATGCACACTAATTTCAGTGTATGAATCTATGAAAAATAACTTTGTAAAATTTCGGTCTAGGACACTTGGCTGCGGCCACTTGGGTGCGGGACACTTGGCTGCCGCCACTTGGGTGCGGGACACTTGGTTGCGGCGGACATTTGGCTGCGGCGGACACATGGCTGCGCGACACTTACTACTTTTTGTAATGCTCTTTACATCATGTAGTTGATATACATACAAGTATACACAGACATTTAAAATATAGAGAGATATATTTAAGTTTGAAAGTATAAAGTAAAAACAAGTTTATTAAGTGAAATTATTTTTCATACTAGGAGTATAAATATGAGAATTTTTTTATCACAACAAATTTCGAAAAAAAATATAATTCACTTTTCATGTAGGCATGGGTATAAAAAATTCTCATATTTATAGTATGAGAAATAATTTCATTAAATAACCTTGTTTTTACTTTATACTTGTAAACTTAAATATATCTTATTTATAATATACACTTAACGTAGTTTACACCACTTAACTATGAGTACTAACTTCTACCGGTTTCAACCAGTAGAAGTTAGTACTCATAGTTAAGTGGTGTAAACTACGTTAAGTGTATATTATAAATAATTTATAATGTCGCCACAAAGTTATTTTCCTAACATTAACGATTTAAATATATCTCTTTATATTTTAAATGTCTGTGTATACTTGTATATCAACTACATATATATAAAGAGCATTACAAAAATCAGTACGAAATACTTCATTCCTAAGCAGAAAAAAATATTTTTGAATTCGCAACCAAGTGGGCTCGCAGCAAAATGTCCGTCGCACCCAAGTGTCCCGCAGCCAAGTGTCCCGCAGTCAAGTGTCCCGCACCCAAGTGGCCGCAGCCAAGTGTCCCATTCCGGTAAAATTTATGTACTTTATGTAATGTTGTTGTTATTTAAATAAAGTAGATCTTGTAAGATTGTTTTCATGAAAGTCTGAGTCGAGACTGCCTGTCTTCGCGTAAGTCGATATCTGCAACTTTAAAGTAGAGCGTAAATCCAAGTACTAATGTATTTATAACTCTTTATTTTATTTTCTTTCAGAAATAGGCTTAAAGGTTTTCTAGAATATATGAATCTCGGAAACTATTTGTGAAGTTAAATATTCGCTGCATTTATTTAATTTACTAATGCACTTCCTAATTACTGTATGCAATTCATTGATATTTAATTGGCATTCAAATACTTAAAGCAAACAAAGCTTCGGGTATTCAGCTAGTAATAGAATAGCACAACGATCAGATCAGGTTTTGATAATATATTATACTATTGAAGATCGCATACTTGAAATTCTAATTTTCCGTCTTGAGCGATGGGAGCTCGCTGTTGGGTTATTTGATATCCAGCAGGTAAATCTGCATAGAAATAATGTTTTCGGTCGAACATTGATACTCTGTTTATTTTACATTCGAGCGCCAGAGCGGCCAACACGGCTGCTTCCACACACCGTCTGTTTAACACTGGGAGTGTCCCGGGAGTAGCGGCGTCGAACAAAGACACACAGTTATTGACCAAAGCTCCAAAATCTGTTTTTGCTCCAGAAAATAACTTGGATTTCGAAGAGATTTGCGCGTGCACTTCCAATCCCACGACAGTTTTCCATTTCAACGGTTTACTTTTGACTTGAGTAGTGTTGCTTCTCTTGCTGAATGCGCTGTTCGGTAATTTACAGCTGCACACTCTCGAGAGTTTGTTTGTTGTACTAAAAATCATCGTTATGTGATGTTATCGTTTTGGTTATATCGGGTTCAAACCATTACAAAGGTTTTTAAACAATTTTTCACAAATAACCTAACATTTTTGACATTTACTTTTGAAATTGAAATGTGTTGTTTTGACAGTTCAGTTTTATGTGCGAAATAGTGCGTTCCTTGTTGGTCCAAAATTAATTATGAAACTGACATGAAAATCTAATGTATTTTTGAGAATTTTCTTTGTGCGCACGGTATATTATATCAACAAAGCAAAAAAGCACAAATTTAAATTTGCGCTTTGCACACCTTACGTGACATGTTATTTTCCGCTCAAATTATTTGCCGCGATCTGTAATTTTATCTTAAATAGTTAAGTTAAATAGCTAAGTGATTATCCTTAAAAATCATTGCAATAAACAGACTACAGTAATATAATTTTGATTTGTTTTGCTTTTGTGTTGGTGTCATGGAGAGAGAAAAATTCCCAGCGAGAGAAAAATCATTTTCACGCAACCAATGCTGACCCCATAGTCAGCATTATCCGTAGGTATTATGGCAAGACCTATCACATTTCGGAAAATCGGCGCGCGCACAATCGGTGACGTCACGCCAGCTATAATAGACGCGACGGACCGTTCATCGGCATTCAAGTTCGTTCCTGCCTACCAGCTTCTCCCCTGACCGGAATTCGTTACGACCCAGCCACGTTCCTGTAGTCGTTTAAATTTATTGAGTTTTAATATTTATAATCTTCGCGTAATACCAGTATCATGTGTAAATAACTTTGTGAATAAATCCAGTAAGTTTTAATCTTTGAGTTCTTATTTATATGTCTATTTAAATACCCAATTCTATTGTCGGTTACAGTCGTGCATGGTTAAAGAACACGCAGAAGTATTTAGCCGATCAACTGGTTCGATCCCAGAAGTCGAGCTCCTCATAAAGACACCCTCTGCACGGCAATAGTAACATTGGTGACTCACGACGATTTTAATGTATTTTTGTTTGAATTTTTAGCATATTTTAGTAAAAAATTGTTTTGTTACATATTATTCCTCCAAATTACATATACATTTCTTTAAAGTCATTTATAACATTGATAAATAACATTGGTATGGTCATTAGTTATTTTTTTTTTCCTCATAGTAGTACGCTCTATTTTTTTCCGTTCGTTTTTATATACATCGCGGACAGTAGAATTGGGTAGGCAATAAATAAGTGTAATTATTCTCTCGAACCGGTGGCAGGGACGGATTTGGATCATCACGGACAGCCAAATACCGTGAAAGGTATGTGTAAATTTTGACAATAATTTAAATTTTTCCAACGCAAAAGGCCCCGTGATTAAGCGTTATTTTTTTTTTATAATGAATCTTCGTAATAATAAAATGTAGTACATGTCATACCTTATGGTATTTATATTTTAAAAAAATTGTTGTATGAACAACTATTATTTTATTTTATCGCATTTTAATCGTATTTTATTGTAATATTTTAACATTCTAAAAGAAGTAATATTGTGTGAATTTGGTGCAGTTCGCACAAACATTTTAACAATTTAAAAAAGAAAAATCAGTGTTGTTTTAAAAAAAATTGAAAGAAATCATTTTAACATTCTTATTCTTACAATTTTTAAATAACTTATAAATCTTCATTGTCACCAATTGTAACATAAAATCAGTTTCTTTTTGTAAAAAATAGTGTTCTCACAAATTACAAATTACACTATCGTAATTATATGTACTAATTACTTGTGTTTTTTCTTTCATATGAAACATCGAATTGGAGCAAAAAGCAAAAACCCAATCATTTTGATTGAAAGCTGTAACTATTGTAAAAAAAAAGAGGGAACAAAGAAAAAAAACGATAATCAAACTTGGATGAAAAACTAAATGTGAAATAAAAGGAGCAAAAACCAGAGAAAAGATTAAAAAAAAATTCAACAAGCTAAGTAATATTGTTACTATTTAGTGTGTCATTCTTATTTTAAATTCATTTAAAAAAGCCGTTGCAGTAAAGTATAATTTGTTTTTTTGAATACCTACTGAAATAAAAATTGCTAAATTCAAATTTAAATCGTAAAACTAACTTAATTTAATTTTTATTTGATTAAAAACATCAATAATCATTGTAACATTTTTATTTTACATGAAATTAAGTGAAATTTTTATTTAGTTTGAACAATACCTAATTATTTTGTTGTTGAAAATTGAATTTATAATATAAACATAGACGATAGTCGAATTCGCCTAGCGACAAATCGTCGTCGCATAGTGCGAGCAGTATTATTATTATTATTCTCACCAAATAATATACGCCGCAAAAATAAATACTAGTAGCTACTGTCAGTGGGAAAAAAGATACAAAAAACCCGCCCTTTTAATTATACGCAGTTAAGCTAAAGGGAAATAGCGCAGTACAATACCGTGTATATAATTTTAATGTTGTGCAAATATTAATGAACTGTATTTTCAGAACGATTATTAAAATATTTTATTATTATTTGACTGTAACCATTTAATAATATAGCAAGAAATTAAGATCAATTATGTGTACAGATAATAAAAAACGATAATTTCCATTTATTAATTTAATCATAAATAATATACATATGGGACTTAGAAAATTCCAACTTTAAAAAAAATAATCGTAAAAATATTTTTTCGCGAATAATTTGAACAAAATACTTAAGTTTTACAAATAAATTTTATTGTTATTCAAAAATTTTATTTATTTATACAAAAGTTTTATCTATATACATTTTTTTTTTTAAAAAAATTATACTTTAATAATTTTAAAAAGAATATAGGTAGTGCATCAAATTTTAAACAAAACATTTAGTAGCAAAATTGGATTAATTTTTTTTCTTTTCCAAAAATTCAAAGCATAACAATTTTAAATTTTCTCACATTTATGTTTCAAAAGTCAAGCAAGCTTTGAACAGTGGTAACTTTAAAAAAATATTCTCATCTTTTAATTTGAATTGTAATCATGGCAACGGAGAACAAGGACAACACGAATACATTTGACAGAGCTTCATATCAACAAACATCAGATGAATCAAGAAACGAAATTTTCGCAGCGAACATAAAATTACCCACAGTATGGAAGGACAAAATCTACCTATGGTTTATAACGGTGGAAGCCCAGTTCAATTCTGCAAGGATCACCAAAGACGAAACAAAATATCAACACATCTTGGGAGTACTGGACCCCGATACAATCTCATGTGTGGCTGACGTCATCCAATACCCACCAACAAAGGATAAATACCAACATTTGAAAGAAACCTTATTGTTATGAAATTAAGTACTATTTCTATTTAAATTGAAAATTTAAATAGAAATATTTTGAAAATAAGAACCCAAGAAAAATGAAAACAAAAGATTTGAGTAGTGAGTTGGAAAAACTAGACAAAACCTTGTAAGAAAATATAAATTGTAGAAATATAAATTGTAAAAATAAATAAGACTTTGAACCATAATAAAATAAATAAATATAAATTTCGGTACATTTGGTGTCAGGTGTGGGGTATAAAAATACCCAAGTATTTTTTGTGTAAGAAAAAAATAAAATAGTTATTTATAAAGACATTTATTATGGCATCAAAAAAAATAACTCTTTTAGAGTTGAAAGTGGTTGATTTAAAACATGAGTTGGAGGAGAGAGACGCTGATACATCAGGAAATAAAAATGCACTTCAACTACGATTGAGAAAAGTGATGCAAGAAGTAGGTGAGGATCCAGACACATACCTTTTTGAAATGCCTTGCTCTAACAACGATCTTTGTCAAGTCTTAAAAGAACATTCCAGAGATATAAAAGGAGAAATTAAAGAAATCAAAGGAGAAGTAGCGATGCTTCAAAAGCATTCAAATACTATAGAAAAGAAATTCCAGAATTATTCTATGACCTTTGATGAGAAGATAAATGAATTAACTAAACAGATGAAAGTTTTGGAGAATCAAGTGCTTCCTTCAATCACGCCAATGAATTCCGAGCAAAATTCAGCTGTAGATACAAATTTTAAGTGTGTAGAAGATACAAGAGTACCAACAGTGGAGTGCGTGCGAAATGATATGCCAACCTTTGATGGAAAATGCCCCTGGGAAGAATATTTAACATTGTTCGAGACAGTGGCCATGATAAATGGCTGGTCCATGACAAGAAAGGCCTCAGTGTTGAGTGTATCATTACGAGGTGATGCTTTAAAAGTTTTGGAGACAATTCCTCTAGCTGAGCGACGAGATTTAAAATTGTTGATTGAGAGACTTGAGATGCGATTTGGACATAAGCACATGGAACAGTTTTACAGGTCACAACTTAAGAATCGTAATCAGAAATCTAATGAAACTCTCCAGGAATTTGAGGCGGATATAGCGCGTCTAATTAGATATGCATACCCTACGGTTCCTGATGATGTGTGTGAAAGCCTTGCAGTAGAAAAGTTCTTGGATGGATTGTGGGCAAATGAGACACAACAAGCTGTAAAACTAGCTAGACCACAAACTTTGAGTGACGCTCTAACCCAGGCACTCGAATTTGAATCTATAAAAAAATCTTTACGAGGTCATGCTCAAGCCCGCGTTGTTGAGGCCGTTGAAGAGAATCAAAAACTCATCGAATGCATTGTCGAAAAGGTGATGAAGGCATTGCAAGGAAGAAAAAGACAGTTTCGCTGCTGGGGTTGTGGACGAGCTGGACATCTACGTAATCAGTGTCCAAATGAAGCAACAACGCAACAGCAACAGCCACAGGAAAACTAAAAAGGGTTGATGGGAAGGGGCAACTGTTGACCTACATTACCAATGCCTCAAAGAGATCTGCAGTTGTTGCATCATTCAGTGGTCGAGATACCAGTATGTTTATAAATGGCAAAGTAAATGGAAAGAATTTGAAACTTTTGCTGGATACTGGAGCAACGATGACAATCATGAGACCAGATTTGCTTTATAACAAAAAGTGTATTACACCAACTAAATGGACATTACGAACAGCTACTGGGGAGTCGGCATCTATATGTGGTGAGACATATGCCAACTTTCAAATTGGTAGTTCTATCTTCGATCATCAGGTGCTAGTGGCGAATATAGAGGAGGAAGTTATTCTCGGAATGGACATAATGGCGAAATATGGATTCCAGTTGGATCTAAAGAGGCGATCTTTGAAAATTGGAGATGAAGATGTTCTCGTGCAAGAGCGTGAGGAATTTTCTACACGTGTTCTTGCAGCGGATGTTGTAACTATTCCAAAACAAAGTGAGATGTTAGTACGAGTCAATTTAGACTGTGTTATCCCGAATGGACATGTTTTGGTTGTGGAGTCCAACGCCAACAATGAAGCAGGAAAAGGAGTATTAATTGCAAGAGCACTGATTCAAAACCAAAAGGAAATTTTAGTCAGATTAATGAACATAAATGAATATCCAGTAACTGTCAAAAAAGGAGCTTATTTAAGTGTGTGTTCATCAGTTTCATCAGTAACACAAAATGCCTGCATCGCACAAGTTTCTTCAGAGGATGTACCAAAACATCTTGAAGACTTTGTAAAAGATGCTTGTAAGGAACTTACCAAAGAACAAAGCAAACAAATTAGATACCTCATTGCTCATTATCAAGATGTTTTTGAGAATGCGAGTCTTTCTAAAGGAAGAACCAATGTTGTTCAACATCAAATAGATACGGGTGACGCAAGGCCTATCCGCCAATTACCTAGAAGGCTACCATTAGCAAAGCGGGCGGAAGCAGATCAAATTATTCAAGACATGGAAAGGGATAGCGTTATTGAACCATCAAGCAGCCCATGGTGTTCACCAGTAGTGTTAGTTAAAAAAAAAGATGGCTCAACTCGGTTCTGTGTGGACTTTCGCTTATTGAATAATGTAACTAAGAAGGATAGTTATCCACTGCCTCGAATCGATGACACCCTAGATACATTGGCTGGTTGTAAGATCTTCTCAACTTTGGATCTAAAGAGTGGTTATTGGCAGGTTGGATTGGAACCCAAGGATAGAGAAAAAACGGCGTTTTCTGTTGGAAGTGGATTGTGGCAATTCAAAGTGATGCCATTTGGACTTTGCAATGCACCGGCTACGTTTGAACGACTAATGGAAAGTGTGCTAAGAGGATTATCGTGGGAGACCTGTTTGGTATACTTAGATGACATCATCGTACTTGGGAAGCGTTTTGAAGAACATTTAGGAAATTTGGAACAGGTATTTTCACGATTGAGGTTGGCCAACCTTAAACTCAATTGCAAGAAATGTATATTGTTCCGAAAGCAAGTCAACTATCTAGGTCATGTTGTCTCTGAGGAGGGAGTAGCAGTAGATCCTGAGAAGATTAAAGCTGTTCGAGATTGGCCAGTACTTAAAGACAAACATGAAGTAAGAAGCTTTTTGGGTCTGAGTACCTACTATCGACGATTTGTTCCAGGCTTTGCTGACATCGCAAAGCCACTGACAAAACTCACGGAGGAAAGCAGTGAATTCATATGGGATTTCAAGTGCCAACATGCATTTGAAGAATTAAAACAGGTTCTAATTAATTCTCCGGTTTTGAGTTATCCTCGAGCTGAAGGAATGTTTATTCTGGATACAGATGCAAGTAACGTTGGTATCGGAAGTGTGCTCTCCCAAGTACAAGATGGGGCAGAACGCGTGATTGCTTACTTCAGTAAAGTATTGTCGAAACCAGAACGCAATTACTGTGTAACACGAAGAGAATTGCTTGCTGTTATCAAGTCAGTTGAGCACTTTCGCAAGTATTTATATGGACGGAAATTTCTTTTAAGGACAGATCACTCGGCACTTGTGTGGCTTTTGCGATTCAAGAATCCTGAAGGTCAAGTGGCAAGATGGATAGAGAGATTGCAAGAATATGACTATGATTCTGAACATCGAGCCGGACTTCATCATAGAAATGCCGATGCACTGTCAAGGCGACCATGTCCAGAGGATTGCCAGCACTGTAATAAGGCTGAGGAAAAGTTTTTTATAGCTTGTAGAACCACGGTCGTTGACAATTTTTGGCAAGATGATGAAATACGAGCAGACCAATTGGAAGACCCAGATCTCAAGTTTGTAATGCAGTGGAAGGAAAATGATCAAAGACCTTTATGGGAAGAAATAGCTTCACTATCTCCAAATATTAAGTCATACTGGGCTCAGTGGCAATCCATTGTCGTGGAAAATGGGTTGTTAAAGCGTGTATTGGAGAATGAAGATGGAACACAGCAGAGACAACAACTATTGATTCCAAGGAAGAGAATTCCTGAAGTTCTTAAACTGCTTCACAATGATGTGTCTGGGGGACACTTGGGAGTTAAAAAAACCACAGAAAAAATTCGTCAACGTTTTTATTGGGTCAATTACAATGGAGATGTAAAAGATTGGTGTAGAAGATGTGTAACTTGTGCCACTTCAAACGGACCTCAGAAACGAAGGCGTGCGCCAATGAGGCAGTATAATGTTGGTAGCCCATTTGAAAGGATAGCCATTGACATAGCGGGGCCGTTTCCCACAACGGAAAGAGGGAATAAATATATTCTGGTAGCAATGGACTATTTTAGTAAATGGACAGAAGCCTATGCACTACCGAATCAAGAAGCTACCACTGTTGCTGAAGTCTTGGTAAGGGAACTGATAAGTCGTTTTGGAGTACCATTGGAGTTACACTCGGACCAGGGAAGAAACTTTGAATCAGCCGTATTCCAGGGAATTTGTGAAGCATTAGGAATTCGAAAGACGAGAACAACTGCTTTGCATCCACAGTCGGATGGAATGGTGGAGCGAATGAATCGAACAATTGGAAGATTTTTGTCAAAAGCAGTGTCCGATCACCAGAAGGATTGGGACGAATACATCCACTTGTTCTTATTAGCTTATCGAGCAGCAATTCATGAGACAACAGGGCAAACACCGGCATGTGTGATTTTTGGCCGTGAGTTACGGTTACCTTGCGACCTGCAGTATGGATCTAAGCCTGGAGAAGATCTAGTTGGAGAAGATTATGTGTCAGATCTTCGGAGGAAAATGAATGCTATACATGACCGTGTACGGTCCAATATTCAAGTAGCTAGTGACAAGATGAAGGAGCGATACGACATTAAAGCTGTGGAAGGTGGTTATCAGGCTGGAGACTTGGTTTGGTTATTTAATCCACAACGACGACGAGGCTACTCACCAAAGCTTCAGAAATCCTGGGAAGGACCGTATGAAGTGATCAAAAGGATTAATGATGTGGTTTATCGTATACGAAGAAAACCAAATGGGAAGCCAAGAGTGGTACATTTCAATCGCCTGGCTCCCTTTTTAGGTGATAACAAGGATGAGGAAAAAAATCCAGTTGCTCAAGTTTGCAATGTCCAAAGTGAAGAAAAGACCTTCGAGGAATTCATGATGACTCTTTATCGACGCACTCGCCATGGTGTGACTGTGGAAATTGAGCAAGACCTCTTCGATATCCCAGAAGATAATGTTTTAGCTTACTGTGTGGCTCAAGACATGAAGATGACTAGTGGTATAGCCAAAGTTATCATGAGAAAGTATGGGATGTTATATGAGCTAAAAGCCAAGAATCTGAAGATTGGAGAAGCGGTCCATTCACAGCATGGAAAACAGCATTTATTCTACATGACGAATAAGGAAACGTCTGAGGAACGAGCAGAGTATGCTCAGATGTGGAACTGTCTACGAAGTATGCGGGATCAAATGTTACAGTTGAATCTTATGAAGCTCGGCATTCCAAAGATCAGTGATGGTATGGATTGGAAAGTGGTTCGGAATATGATAGAAGAGATTTTTCATAATACTGGAATTAATGTTCTAGTTTGCTGCTATAATCCAAGATACAGTAAAAATATAAAAAAAAGTGTACCATGTTACTTTTTCAAAGCATCTCACTGTAGAGAAGGTTCAAAATGCCGATTTATTCATCTAGAGAATTCTGTTCGGGACGAACTGAACTAAGAGGGAGGCAGTGTTATGAAATTAAGTACTATTTCTATTTAAATTGAAAATTTAAATAGAAATATTTTGAAAATAAGAACCCAAGAAAAATGAAAACAAAAGATTTGAGTAGTGAGTTGGAAAAACTAGACAAAACCTTGTAAGAAAATATAAATTGTAGAAATATAAATTGTAAAAATAAATAAGACTTTGAACCATAATAAAATAAATAAATATAAATTTCGGTACATTATTAAACCGCCTTCAGGAATCTGAAGAGAAAAGACTTTCTCAACTTCTACATGGAGTACAGCTTGGTGATAGGAAGCCTTCACATTTACTTCGTCACATGCAGAGCCTTGCAGGACCAACCTTAGCGAATGATGCACTTCTTAAAAGACTTTGGATCGAAAGATTACCACATAGAGTACAGGAAATAATCTCGGCAATAATTACAAACGACATCAGCGTACTCGCGCAAACGGCCGATCGGATCTTGGAAGTAAACGAAAGAACAGAAATTCAGTCCATTAATTCACCATCCACATCAGCAAGTAGTCAAGCTCACCAGAGTGATTTAGTCACTAACAGCTTACTTCACAGCATGCAGCAACAAATTCAACTATTGACAGACAAGATCGTCAGATTGGAAATTGATCATAGACAATCAAGAACACAGTCAAGACCTCAACATAATAATAATTGGAGGAATCGTTCAAGATCGCGTTCTCCAAGCAGGAATCGATACCAAAACTACAATAATAATCACCAAAATAGGAATCAGAAAAATTACTATGACAACAGAAAGAGTAATAACAACAACGTGAAGCAAAACAACAATTATAGAAGAGAAGACATTTGCCATCTACACCAAAAATTCGGAACAAAAGCATTTAACTGCATAGCACCATGTAAATTCAACGATCAGGAAAACTAAAATTGCGGCAGGTGTGCGAGACGTCCCAGTCGCAGTTGAAACATCGTCTCTTCATTACAGAATTAGTAACAGGAATTAGATATCTCGTAGACACTGGAGCTGAAATCTCAGTAATACCTAGATATTTCAGAAATGACAAATCAATAATTTCAACAGATAGCATCGTCACTCCACTTTATGCAGCAAATGGTACTGTAATACCTAGTTATGGGCACAAAATAATCAACCTGAATTTGGGACTACGAAGGAGTCACAAATGGAAGTTTATCATCGCAGATGTCACAAAACCCATAATAGGAGCTGATTTTTTGGAATATTACGACGTTTTAGTGGATATTAAAAGAAAAACATTGATTGACAAAGCTACAGGAATGTCAACTAGAGGGATCGTCTACAAAACCAGTATAATGAATATTGCCACGGTTCATTCCACATCAAAATTTTACAAAATAATTGAGAAGTACCCAAATATCACTCGCGCAGATTTGAACCCAAAGCGCATAGAACACAACGTTACTCACCACATCCAGACGAGGGGACCTCCAGTCACAGCCAAAGTCAGGAGACTCAATCCACTTCAATTGGAGATTGCTAAAAAGGAATTCTCTTATATGGTCGAACAAGGCATTTGCCGACCATCCAAAAGCAACTGGTCCAGCGCCCTACATATGGTCAGGAAATCGGATGGAAATTGGCGTCCGTGCGGTGATTATCGCAGACTGAATTCAATCACCAAACCTGACAAGTATCCAATACCTCAACTACAAGATTTCGCACATAAACTTCACGATGCGAAGATCTTCAGCAAAATAGATTTAACCAGAGCTTACCACCAAGTACGAGTAGAAGAAGAAGACATTCCAAAGACCGCTATCATAACCCCATTTGGATTATTTGAATTTCTAGTAATGCAATTCGGACTTTCTAACGCAGCTCAGAGTTTCCAAAGGTACCTTCATAATATTACCAGAGATTTGGAATTCGTATTCACTTATATTGACGACATCCTGGTTGCCTCCAAAAACATGGAAGAGCACGAAAAACACCTAGACTTATTGTTCGAAAGGCTATCTAAAAATGGTCTAATTATCAACCTAAACAAATGTAAATTAGGAGAAGAAGAAATTGAATTCCTTGGTTATAAGATCAACAAGAATGGAAGTTCCCCAATCAAGGAAAGAGTTGAAGCGATAACCAAAATTGAACCCCCAACCAACGCAAAAGGTCTTCGAAGATTTTTGGGGATGATAAATTTTTACAGGAAGTACCTACAAAACGCAGCTGGGACCCAAAAGATACTTTTTGATCAGTTAAAAGGTTATACAAAAAACGACAAAAGGAAAATTCAATGGACAGAAGAGTTAACCAAGGCCTTTGAAAAATGTAAAAACGACCTGGTACAAGCGTCGCTTTTAGTACATATTGACCCCACAGCCGAAATATCAATTATGGTCGACGCCTCCGATACAGCAATGGGTGCCTCCTTGCAGCAAATGAAAAATGGAGCATGGCAACCCATATCTTTTTTCTCAAGAAAATTCAATAATCCACAGTTAAAATATAGTACTTATGACAGAGAGCTAACAGCTATTTACGAAGCAGTGAAATATTTCAGACAACAAATAGAGGGTAGAAACTTCACTATCTTCACAGATCACAAGCCACTAATATTCGCCTTCACAAAAAATAAAGTAAACTCACCAAGACAGGAAAGACAACTCGACTTTATCAGCCAATTTTCTACAAGCATTAAACACATTTCCGGCGATGACAATATAGTCGCAGACACATTATCTCGAGTTGCCGAAATACAAATCACATCACATATTGATTATCAGCGAATGGCGCAAGAGCAGGAGAAGGAAAGTGTAATGATGGAAATGCATGAAAAATCATCACTGCAATTAAAGAAAATTTTGGTACATGGCACCAATAAAATGTTATGGTGCGATTTCTCGACGAACGTAATACGACCATTTGTTCCCGAGTCAATGAGAAAGGAAGTCATTTTAACACTCCATAAAGTAAGTCATCCCGGCAGCAACGCAACATTTAAAATATTGAAGCAGAGATATGTTTGGCCTGGCATGGAAAAGACTGTCAAAGATGTAATAAGCAATTGTATTGACTGCCAAGCATCTAAAGTACACCGTCACACCATTACACCGTTACAGCAGTATAAAGCACCAGATGGGAGATTCAAAAATATTCATTTGGACCTGGTTGGCCCCATTCCTCCTTCAAAAGAATACACATACCTGCTAACAATCATAGATAGATACACCAGATGGCCAGAAGCAGTTCCCCTTAAAGACATGACAGCAGAAACCGTCGCTGACGCTTTGATGCTAAATTGGATCGCCCGTTTCGGCGTACCCTCTTCAATCACTACAGATCAGGGTCGTCAATTCGAAAGCAACTTATTCAACAAGTTAACCAGCAAACTTGGCGTGAGACATCAGAGAACTACTGCTTACCATCCTCAGTGCAACGGAATTATAGAGAGATGGCATCGTACCTTAAAGACATCATTGATGACGATTAACAATACCTCCTGGACGAACGCCCTACCACTGGTACTGCTTGGTCTTCGTTCAGCAATCAAAGAAGGCTCAGAATTTACACCGGCACAGATGACCTATGGAACCACCCTCAGGCTGCCTGGTGATTTTTTTGAAAGCTCACCCACAGAGGAACCTGACACGTATGGACACAAGTTGCAGAAGATGATGTCAGAACTTCGTCCCATCCCAAACTCCAATAACAACAAGACGAAGACGTTCATACACAGACAAATGAAAGATGCCCAGTACGTTTTCTTGCGAAATGACGCAGTCCGCAGACCTCTTCAACGACCCTATGACGGACCCTACAAGGTGCAAGAGATGGATGAAAAAACTGCAATAATCATTATTAATGAAAAACCGAAGAAAATCTCAATGGATCGATTGAAGCCAGCATTCTTCATAAACGATGACCTCAACCCCTCTACAGAGACGAGTAATCATCAAACAACGCTCACACAGCAAAGCCAGATGACACCATCGCAGAATCATGATGCCACTTGTTTAAGATCTTCTCTCCGGCAACCCCACACTGTGACTAAGGCAGGAAGAAGAGTTCATTTTCCAGCACGATTTTGCTACAGAAACTAAAATTATTCATTTGTAAATGACGTATATACTTATGTAAAAAAAACGATTCATGTAAGTCGCTTATAAGCATAAAAGCACAAACGTGACGTTTATCAAAACGTCCAATTTATCTATTTATTAAGAATGTTTTGGAGCAATTTTCTTTGAAATCAGTAACTCAGATTAAATAATTAATATATAAAATTTTCCTAATATAAAAGAAACATATTTGATATGTATAGACATTGCAAAGATTATTTATCCTTTTTAAGAGTGAAAATGTTCTATTTTATGATAATTTAGCCTTACCACTCTATATAGCTTATTAACTAATTTGAATATATATTATGTAACAAGTTTCTATTTTCATTATGAGTATTAAGAAGTAGAATTTAAAATAAAATGTGTATTTATAGTTTTTTTAAATAAAAAGAGAATGTAATAATGCACAGCTCCTTAAATACCTAAGTATGTAAAAATTTAATCTATATCAAGTGTCATATTTAATTGTATTATTTGTAAACAAAATTATACCATAAGGACACATTCCATATACCAACAAAAGTGCATTCTTATTTAATAGTGAACTGACTCACGCACATATTGTTATTTTCAGGTAATGTCAATTGCACAAGCACTCAATATTAATAGAGTAGCGATGTACTTAAAGTTATTATTTCTTTTTCTGCACTTTGTATTATTTTCATAAGCACTCAATATATTCAGAGTAGCGTTAAAACTTAAAGTTTATTATTATAGTTTTGTTTTAGTGTTTATTTAAAATATTTTGAACAAACATACATTCAATTAAGGAATGATTTTGTCCACAATAAGTAATGTAAAGTTATCGTAAAGTTTGTATTTTTAACCAATATTTGTTTGTATTTTAGATAACAGAATTAGTTATCAGTAATTATGGAACAATTAGCTTTGATAAACTTAATGATGCAGACATAATTTAACAATAATGTAAGATGTCTAGCATACACTTAGAACAATAAGAGTTATGTATACCTTTAAAAACAAATACTTTGAATTTTTTTTATTTTTATGTTACAGAGACTCAGGGATTCAGAGGCCATAGTTGTACCGTCTTCCGGACTGGTGAGGGAGTGTATGGCAAGACCTATCACATTTCGGAAAATCGGCGCGCGCACAATCGGTGACGTCACGCCAGCTATAATAGACGCGACGGACCGTTCATCGGCATTCAAGTTCGTTCCTGCCTACCAGCTTCTCCCCTGACCGGAATTCGTTACGACCCAGCCACGTTCCTGTAGTCGTTTAAATTTATTGAGTTTTAATATTTATAATCTTCGCGTAATACCAGTATCATGTGTAAATAACTTTGTGAATAAATCCAGTAAGTTTTAATCTTTGAGTTCTTATTTATATGTCTATTTAAATACCCAATTCTATTGTCGGTTACAGTCGTGCATGGTTAAAGAACACGCAGAAGTATTTAGCCGATCAACTGGTTCGATCCCAGAAGTCGAGCTCCTCATAAAGACACCCTCTGCACGGCAATAGTAACAGTATTATATATTTTGGTCAGCATTGACGCTAACGCAACGCATTACTGAATTTGCTGAACAATAAATCTACATCTCGAGGACCTTTGCTGGATTATTTAATAACAGCACCCTCTAAGTCCTTGATTAGTTTAAAAATAACGCTATGCAAGGAATACCTGTATATGTTAGTTACCCGAAATTCAATCAAAACAAAGTAAAAATATTATTATTTTATAATATTTAGATGGGTCGATAGCAGAGCGGTTAGCGCGCTGGGCTAGTAATCCAGTGGCCGCGAGTTCAAATCCTGCCTCGACCGATTTCGTTCACCTATAGCACAAGCATTTATGCTTATGACGCGACCTCTCCTGTTCGCGTTATATTTTGTTTAAATTCGGCGCCAAATCAGCTGACCACAAACAAATATTTATGATAAAATAGTATGTGAAAATTTTTGACAATAACACAATTAACAGAATCCTCACCACTTACAATAAGCATCAAAGTACCCTTTAACTAGATATTTTTCATAACTCGCCAAACCAATACAAAAACTTACTATTCAATTTAAAATCAGCATAGTAAGACACATTTTACACATCATTTTACTTTTTACACACCTCATTACACATTTTCACCCACTACACATTCAAATCCCAGTATGTTATTAATTATTTACCTACCACAAGTAATTGACACTAGGTAGGGATAGTTTATGAATTATATATTAAGTCTACTCATTGTAATTTATTACCTAGTGTTGTTTGTGTGCAGTTTAATTATGTAAATAAAAAAAATAACCTAAAATATGCGACATTACGAGTGAAAAGTTTGACAGTCGAAATTAGACACGCGTCGTGTCAGCACGGACCGTACTCACTGGATGGCCGAGGGATGTATGGCCGCATCCCTCGTGGCCAGAGCACCTGCAAACCGCACCAAAGAGTGTCGGTTAGGCTCGCCCTACATCGACAGCCATGGACGTGACACCTGGAGTGCCGAAATGGATCGGCGCACCACCATTCGGCGAGAGAGCCGCTTTCCTGGACCGAAACGGGTGCTGAGTTTGGAAAGCGTTCCAAACGCTGTTGGGTCGCGCTGGACCCTGGAGCAACGGCCTGCATCTCCTTGAGACTCGCCCCGCCGCCGTTCGTTCCCGCCAGTTGCCCAACCAGCATCTGCCGGTGTCTGAGACCCGAGGTTGCTTTCGCCGATAGCCTTGCCCCTTCGCCCATCGACGACGGTCCGTTCCGGCATTGGCGGTGCATCAGCACGCAATTATGTGTGCCCCAAAACAATACTTGTGACATTCTTTTATTTCCGTGTGACAATATTTCGGCTGTGTGATTTTTATTTCATTATTTTATTGTATTAATTTTAACGTGTGACGTCCAATATTGACTCTGTTTATTTTAATTTGTGACGTCCTAATTTATTACCAATTTTAATTATTTATTTTATTAGAAATTCTTATCATTTTACCTTGTGACATGACCGTGCCGTCTGACGTTTGTGCGCTGACACTTGACATTTGTGTATCGTCAGACCACGGCTTCAATTATCGTTTAGTTTTTTATTCATCTCGTTCAGCGATTGTGTGTGGACACTCAAGTTCCATTCGAACATTATTGGCATACAAAAAAGGTGAACTCTACCTCCAAGCCTCTTGGGAGGAGGGTATCACTTAATTTAGGGAATGTAGGAAGATGTATAATACATATATGCACTTTTTTAACAAGGACATATTCATTTAAAAAAAAAGTAAATAAATAAAAAAAAATTAAATTAATTGGTTTCCTGACTCTACTCATGTTTCTGAAATTCACCACCAGAGCTGAACACTAGCACAATAAAACTATACTAAATTTTTTTTAAATAATACTCACATTTTCATATCTTGAAAATTTTATGAATCCATTTTGATAATTGATGCAACTCGTTCACGCGAGTCGCAATGGTAACTACATACAAACATAACCAACCTATTCTTACCAAAAGTTTGGTTTGAATAGGTTGGTTAGGTCAGTGTGCAGTTATATCTGTGACTCTCGTGAGTGAGTTGCATCATTTACTGTATTATGATATTTTTACCACGGGTGTGAATGTAGCAAATTGCGATTTCTTTATAATTTGCTTTCAAAACGTTAGTAGTTTGCAGAATTGCCACTTAGTGGTGATATTCCGAAATTCAAATTGTTAGTTTTTAGTTAGTTAGTAATTAGTTTAATGGATGTTCGCATTCCTCATGGCCAGGGCAGCTGCAAACCACATCAAAGGATGTCGGTCTGGCTCGCTCCACATCGGCAGCCATGAACGTAATACCTGGAGTGCCGAAAAGGATCGGCGGAGCACCATTCGGTGAGAGAACCGCTTTCCTGGATTGAGACGGATGCTGAGTTTGGATAGTGGTCCAAACATCGTTGGGTCGCGCTGGACCCTGGAGCAACGGCCTACATCTCCTCGAGACTCGCCCCGCTGTCGTTTCGCTCCCGACAGTCATTCTTATGATACAATGTTACTCAAGTACTAAGATGGCGCTGATTGCAAAAATATAGAATATTTGAAAAAATAGTCAACACTTGAAAAATGTGGAACAGCACTATGCACAGCTGTCAAAAAAGATTTCATTGTTCATCTACGCTTTTAACTTTTTATTACAATTTTTCTAAGGATGCCGAGAAGATTCTCAATATTTTAGTGTGCATATTTTGCGTAATTTTTCCGATAAAAACTATTTTACCATGTGAATTTATGTTCGTACACGAAGTAAACGGTGAAAAGTACAAAAAGTAAAATTGTTAAAGACAAATTTGCGAAAAAATACAAAGCGTTGTTATTGTGATATTGTTGACACAGATTTCCTCACATAAGTGTGCTATTGAATGTGGTGATTGCAACAACGAATTAAGTATTAATAATTTAGTGTATATAAGTGAAGCAATAAAATGATGTCTTCTTGGATCGGATGCGGGGTTTCTATAAACTGCACAGAGCCCTTGGGCTGTTATCAAGGGACTATAATCGAAGCCGACGGATCCAGTATAACTTTAAGCAGAGCGTTCAGGAATGGCTTTCCTTATCCGAAATCACAAGTAACTTTAAAGTAAGTCCGAACATATTTCAATATTTATTAATGTTTATTAAGTCCGGGGAGGCTGTGAATTTTCCACTCTCGAATAATTCAGAAACTATCTATTTATGCATTATCTGTAATAACTACCATAAAACTAGAGTTAAATTATAATTGCATTGACTAAAATTCGATTATTTCGGAATTTTTTGCAGTTTGATTTGAGCATTAATCATATGACTTTGCTCCAGAAAAGCTATTTTTCAAAGAATTGGTTTTTTCATATTATTATATTTTGATTAATTTATTATTATTATGATTTGTGTGAACGAGTTGCACAATGCTTTGAATTGAAATTCATTTTCTTCATCAGAAAATATATTATTTTTAATCAGAAAAACTTGTGATAACCGTTGGTGATTATGCTGCTATCAATGATGTATAAAAATAATATATACGTTATTAGTCTTTGAATTTAGTAAGCAACAAGTAAGACAATTGCCTTAGGTACTTAATTATTACCACACTTTAATTACACGCAAGATGTTGTAGCAAGTGTTCAGACTTGTCATCGTAGTCAAAATGCCATATTGTGTGATGAAAATATGTAAAAATTATACTGTGAGGGACCGACCAGATATATCACTTCATGCTGCGTATTTATTTGATAATTAATATGGATTTTTACAAATTTTATTGAAGTCACATTCACTTGTGGGTATGCAGAGGGATTCTGTTGTACTATTTACTTTTTTGCACATAAATAACTTATATAAATTCGTCTCTTTCACAGTCATGAGATAATTATAATGTGATTACGCAGGAGTAAAAGAGAAAATATGTCTGCAGTGTGTCTGTATATTTGTTGTTGTATTATCTCTTTCTTACTCGCACAGATTTTTTTTAATCACGTTTTAATTGAATTTAAGTAATAATGGTAAAAAAAATCTAGATATATCATAAAAAGATCAAAGATAAACAAAAGATCACATATACTCAATGAAATTAAACACTTCATGATATAAACATAAGATAAATGATGGCGGCATCAATATGTCGCATGATCCTTCCTGCATTTGATGTAGATAAGGAATATACGTCGATTGTGTAATGGTAAGGATCAAATTCAAAGCAGAATGTTCAGCTCAAAACAACAAAATGAACTGGCGCATTATCCCTCTTTCCTATGCACATGCATATTAGATCCTTACAAAGCGCCGGAGAGTGTAAATTTCGCTGGTGATGATCGATGAATTACAATGGTAATAATTTTTTAAAATAATTTAACAATTGTTTTGTTGATTCACCGATAAATGTCTTGAAGTCAAATATATTGGAGTAATATTCAACCAATTTTCGTCTCAATCAAGGATGAATTTACTGAGATATGAAGGTTCACAATTGTGTATAGCCATGAGGGCATGTATAGATTACGCTTGGCGTTTAGGCACGCGGCCGGTGGGCATCTATACATTACGCTCGTCTTAAAAAGTTTAAAGCACCATTCACCCTATTTCCTTCCATAATTTTCCTTTTAATAACCTTTTTCCAATCTTCCATCATGCTGAAACATATTTCTTATTAGTTTAATAAGGTTGGTTCTAATAAAACAATATTGCATTATTTTCAGAGCGACAGATATCAAGGACATCCAAATAATAGATCCAAATCCGGAGTCAAAGAATAAGCCGACGAGCACGGTAGAGATAACCAAAGTGGTGAAGAAGACGCAGAAAATAACAATCATCGACAATACTCCATTGAGCGATCCTACTCCCGGCACCAGTCAGAGCCTCCCCAACCCGACCAGCAGTCTCTCCTTCAATCAGGCCCCCGTCCCTTACCAAGGGAAGTATCAGAACAACTTCTCGGGCAACGGATATTCAAGCAACAGCCAGTACAACAATGGACAGTACAATCAGAAACAGAACTCGGGTTACACAAATGGATTCCAACAGTTGGGGATGCAAGGAACTAATAACATTAGAAGCAAACCTATTGACATACAGGGAAAATCCAATAAGAATAACAATGGAGGTAAATATTCATTTTCTTTAATTAAGTATATTTTTTTATAGAAATTAATTTAAATAAATTTCTCGTCTGCTGGGGATCGAACCCAGGACACCCCCACAGAAACCAAAAGGCTTACCAACTGTGCCACAGCGGTTGGTTCATTGTGGAAGGATGTGGTTTATTCGTTTAAATGTCACTAGCAGATAGCATTGCTTAGCATATATCTAAAGTAGAAAGTTTGGCTAAGCATCATAAAGAAAGTGGAGATATTATTAGTGATACTGCGATCATAACTAAAATATTGAGTATACTACCTCTCAAGTACAGATCTCTACCATATTTTGCATGAAATATTTTGTTACTTTTAAAGACGCTGTTACAAGTCTTAGGTATGTGTACTTTATAAAGAATAAATGTTATGTGTCAAACTTTTTAGATGGGTCGGTGGCAGAGCGGTTAGCGTGCTGGGCTAGTAATCCAGTGGTCGCGAGTTCGAATCCTGCCTCGACCAATTTCGTTCACCTAAGCACAAGCATTTATTTGCTTATTTTAGGGAACGTAGGAAGATGTATATGTACTTGTTTAACCAGGACATATTCATTTTTTTATAAAAAAAAAAAAACTGTTTTAAAATATATAATTTGATGATAAAAAACAAGTTCTCTCATAGTGTATGCATATTACATACTGATAATGGTGGAGAATACACAAGCAAATACTTTAACCCAATCAAGACGGGTAGGTATAAGTACTTGCATTCCCTACAGACGGACAGTATTTCACGTCGCACACAGTTTTTTTTTCAATCTCGTTTTAATTGAATATAATAATGGTAAAAAAAAAATCTAAGGATGTAGATATATGATAAAGTGATCAAAGATAAACAAAAGATCACATAAACTCAATGAAATTGAACACTTCATAATATAAACATAAGATAAATGAAGAATAATATTATCGTGGTTATCTCCATACAAAAAAGTACATGGCATCATCGATATGTCACGTGATCCTTGCGACATTTGATGTAGGTAAGGAATATGCGCCGATTGTGTATTGGTAAAGATCTAATTCAAAGCAGAATGTTCAGCTCAAAACAACAAAATGAACTGGCGCATTATCCCTCTTTCCTATGCGCATGCGTATTAGATCCTTACAAAGCACCGGAGAGTGTAAATTTCGCTGGTGATGATCGATGAATTACAATGGTTAGATTTCTTAATTTTTTTAAATGATTTAACAATTGTTTTGTTGATTCACCGACAGATGTCTTGAAGTCAAATATATGGGAGTAATATTCATCCAATTTTCATCTCAATCAAGTATGAATTTACTGAGATATGAAGGTTCACAATTGTGTATAGCCATGAGGGCATGTATAGATGACACTCGGCGTTTAGACACGCTGCCGGTGGGCATATATACATGACGCTCGTCTTAAAAAGGTTAAAGAATATCTTGATAGGGAGGAGCTTGGGGTCACTTCGATATATATATGAGATATAAACAGTTAAAAAAATGAGAAACTTTCAGAATACAATCTCAGCATGATACTAATTGATAATCTGCAATAAAAAAATAGCCTTAAAAATTGCCAATTCAGAACTCCCCACTATATCTCCTTGGGTTAGTGAGGAGTAAAAACAGTATACATAGTTTAGTCTTCATATCTGTATGTTTTTTTTTATTCAAGGTGGTCTGAATATGGGCAGCACGCCAAACAAAAAAGACAAGCAGCGTCGCCGTAATGAGGCATGCTTCGGTACACCCAACGACGACCTCATCATGGGAGAGGACTTTGACTTTGAGAAGAATCTGGCTCTATTTGACAAGCAAGCCATTTGGGAGGAACTAAACCAAGCACAGAAACCTGACGTTGTAAGTTTAAACAAAATTCATTATTTATTTAATAATAATAACAATTTATGAAGTTCTGGACACTTCAATTTATTAAACCATCTATAATATAATTACTGTACCAGTGAAATAATTTTTCCTTAAACAATTTTCGCGTTCGAAATTTTTATTAAAAATAAAAAATTTATTGATGCGAAAAAGTACAAATAAATAAGTTTGAAATGTATTTTCTGAATAAATTGACAATATAATTGTTTAAAAAGGAATTTTACACATTCAGAATAAATTTTAACCGTAATAATCTGCGGGATATCCATTTTGAATACTGACAACATTGCTTTCAATATGTCATAATAATACGCAAAAAGATGACAGGTAATGTTTTCGTAATTCGTTTAATCGCATTATTTAATTACTAGCTGAGAAGCATCGCTTCGCTCAGCTTCTAAGCTAGGGCTTTCAGCCTGCTTTTTACCGCTGCGCGGTAAATGGCCGCCTTCGGCGGTTCATGCAACAAAATGAAACGAAGCTTTTATGATAGGTACTTAAAAAATATATTCGGTACAGTGTTAACTAACACCTGGTGGACTTCACAAGGTGCGGGCTTCCAGTCCATTGCCAGTGTTGTTTTTGCGGCTACTCCGCATGGACACATGGCCCCAGCCACACGCCCCATGAACATGCCCATGACGATGCCAATAGTCCATGAAGAATTGGCCACGTCAACCTGAGCACCCGCGAGGAAGAACGAACGCTTGCCCTTAACCGTGAGTGCCGTGAAAAGATGAATTACTCTGGATGCTGCAATTTATCGACCTGCATCTTCGCTTTGTGTCTCATGGGCATATTATGATGAGTAAAAGCACTCTATTCTCCATCATCAAAATGTAGTTAATTACTTCATTTAGATTATTTTTAAATAAGTATTTTTTTTATTTATGTTAGTCCAATTAATTCAAACTTTGGGTTGCCCATATAGAACGAATGTGTTTTTAAAGTTGTAACGTGCACAGCATACATAATTTTATAATAAATAATCAATAGTTGTTGATAATAATATTTCATTTTGATGACCTTTTTATTATTTCGATATTATTCTCATCGGAAGAAAACTTATATTTTTAACGCATTGCAGCGCTTTTGTGATGTCATTCAAATAATACTCCATAGTTAAATAATAATTAAATTTCAAGACCTGACACGAAAGTAGAAGGTATATAAATATTTTGTAATCTTATATATTTTTAAACTGTAATCAATAATCAATAGTTGTTGATAATAATATTATTTCATAATTAGATATTATTCTCATCGGAAGAAAACTTATATTTTTAAACGCATTGCGGCGCTTTTGTGATGTCATTCAAATAATATTCCTTAGTTAAATAATAATTAAATATCAAGACCTGACACGAAAGTTGAAGGTATTTAAATATTTTGTAATCTTATATATTTTTAAACTGTATTCCTGTTTTACAAAATTTCGTAGAAATAAAGTTGTTTTTTGTAAAAATGATTTTATATTGTGTTTCCATAAGTTTGAAAATTTACCGATAGATGTCGAAAACCAACCATTTATACTCTTTATATATTTTTTCGTATTTTTTTAAAAAAAAAATTAGGCGTTTCCACAAAAAAAGAATATTTTTCCCGAAATATGTATAATATTGACTATCTTTAAACAAAAAATCAATATAATTGGCGTTGTAGGCCACTTGTAAAGAATCATCATTTTGACAGCTAAATCGGTAAAACAATGCAAGTCAAGCAAATCTGACCCACAATGCAAAAGGAAACACTTGTTCCGTGTAAATTGTTCCCTCTCCCTATGTAGGATTTTATTATTTCGTGCCTTTTGAGCTCTGGCTATGACGGGAACAAACAAAATTTTACGTTGGCATCAGTTGGCATTAAATTAACCGTAAGGATATATTCTCATAAATCAATTTTGGCGACTCGGCGAGTAATGCAAAAAAGCATTCTATAAGTCTTATTATATAACATTAAAACATACTTTCTTTTGAAAATAACATAAAAAACATTAGCTCGCGAGGCTTTGTGTTTTTATACTGTTTCAAATGTTATATTATAAAAATGTAATATTATAAGATTTTTGCTCTACTGTAAAATTGACGATTTTGACATAGTAAGGTTTCAAACGAAAGACAGACAGACAGACTGACATGAATTTAGCCGTGCACAAACATGTGCAAATCCAGAACGACAATCTTACCAGGTCTACTTTATTTATATGCAGATATATACAGTCCCTGATCTAATTATTAGCCCACCCTGGTATATTTGGTACATTATGACTTTTTCCTCTTGTTATTAATACATATCTTAATTTATGCAAAAACAAGATATTGAATATTGTTTTGGATATATTTTATGGTTCATTTTAATTGTTGGCAACACTAATTTATTATTAGGTTGGCAACATTTACACATGAAATATGACATTAGTGTTTTCTATAGGATTTGTGTTTTGTTGTCTGGGCAGTTCGGTTGTGTCTTCGTTTAAGTTTAGTGGTTAATTTGGTGTTTTTTTCTACAAAAAACTGTGTTTTCTTTTTTCTACGCATTTTACAATAAGTTTTGGACTATTAATTCATTTATTTTTTATTTTGTTCTATAGAAATTTAGTTTGAATTCCGTCCTAATTATTTACACGTGGTTTTAACCTTAAATTTCATTATGGGCAAGGCCAAAGATATTAGTGTTGAAAAAAAAGCAGTAGTGGAACACCTTTTGACCAAAGAAAATGTTACTATAAGTGAAATAGCAAAAAAATGTAACATATCAAGGCGTACAGTAAGACGAATTAAAGAAAAATTGACAAATGGGCTATCATTGGATGCTCAGAGGCATGGTAAATGTGGACGTAAAAGGATAATGACACCTAGGAATGAAAGGAAATTGGTGAAAATCGTTAAAGAAAACAGATTTGCTACCAATACTACATTGACTGATAAATTAAATGAGGCGGGAGTAAAAGTAGCCACTATTACTGTCCGTCGAAGTCTCCATAGACTAGGAATGAAAAGTCGAAGGCCAGTACGAAAACCCAAATTGACGGATAATATGAAGAAAAAAAGGTTGGAGTGGGCTAAACTGTATTCCGATTTCTCAGTTGAAGATTGGAAAAGAGTAAGATTAAAAAATATATTTGATTATGCTTTATTATTTTTTTAGAAATATTCATTAAATTCTGTCTAAAATTCTGGTTATTTGTAGGTATGCTTTAGTGACGAGTCAACGATCGAAATACTGACACAAAAGGCACAGTATGTTAAAAGAACTTCATCTGAGAAGTACAACCAGGACTGTGTAATTAAAACTATCAAACATCCTCCAAAATTAATGTTCTGGTCAGTTATTAGTGGTAAAGGTCTTGGCCGGCTGTACATTGTTGAGGGCATAATGAAACAGGACCAGTACCAAAAAGTCATTGAAACTCGACTGATGCCTCAAATAAAGGAATGGTTTCCACATTCGGGCGATAAATTTATATTTATGCAAGATGGAGCTCCATGCCATACAGCGAAATCTGTAAAAAAACTACTTGAAACCAAAAAAATCCCACTTCTAAACTGGCCGGGGAACTCCCCTGACCTCAACCCCATTGAAAATGTATGGGAACTATTGAAGAGGGAAATATCTAAAGAAAATGTTACGAATAAGACCCAATTAATCGAGAAAGTGATATGGCATTGGAACCATAATGATCATTTGAAAGAAATGGCTCTTAAATGTATCGAAAGCATGCCAAGCCGTTTGCAAGCTGTGATAAAAAATAAGGGAGGATCCACAAAATATTAAAATAAAGTACTAAAGAACTATTATTTTTTTTAATTGTTATTGTTTTATGTTTAAAAATATGTATATTCACCCAAAGTTTTAAATACACAAATATATTTTTATAAAAATGTGAGTTTTTAAATCCAAAAGTCATAATTTACCAAATTTCCTAGGGTGGGCTAATAATTAGATCAGGGACTGTATGTATAATTTATCATTATTATTGTATTATTATAAAAAGATTTTCAGTCTTAACAGTTGTGTACCTACTGTTCTAAATAATATTTCGAATGTACATTCAAATTATCAATGTTTGTAATTTCAAACATAGGTATGCATTTCATATAACGCATTTCTTTCAAAACATTGTCAAAAAAATTTTTTTTTATAATTTCCGCATTTTTACTTTAAAAATACTGTTTTATTACTTGATTTTAACGTTTTCACGTAAAGATATTTAGTTTTTATATGTTGTGTAATGTCCTAAATGGTATATTTGACGATATTTAGTTTTATAAGGATATTTCGCAACTGCCGCGTGGCGGCAACAAATAAGCCGCGCAGCGGCCGTTGGGGGTTGGGCCGCGATAACGCCCAGGGGCAGAGCCCCTAGTCTATCCTAATTAGTGTTTGACTGAAGGTAAGATTTTTGCTGAAGCTGAAAGTTTGACCTACAAATTTTATAATTATGCTGTATAAAAATCATAAAAAATGTCAATGCAAGCTGTGGAGAGACTTTTTATTATTTATGCAGTAGTAGTAATAAAATAAGTATTTTGAAAAAGGTATAAACTTTGTTTTATTATTGAATTTAAATAAAATAATTATTATATGGTGTGAGGTTCGGAGCTCATCAGGGCTCAATACTGAGTCCCCTAATATTCATCATGGTAATGGAATATCTAACAAAATACATCTACCGTGGTGCATGCTATACGCAGTTGACATCGTGCTAATGAATGAAGACCCCGTAGCTTTGCAGGAGTCTGAATGAATGGGTGGCTGCTTTGGAGGTCAGCGGTCTTAAAATAAGCAGAACAAAGACTGAATACATGCCATGCATCTTCTATGGGAGTGCTGTTATACACATAGACAACATGCCTCTTCCAAAAGTTAAGCAGTTCAAATATCTCGTTGTTACACCAGATGCTTCTGTAGATGCAGACATAACACACCGCGTGAATACGGGTTGGATTAAGTGGAGAGCCCTGTTGGCTGTTACCTGTGACTCAAAGATGCCCATAAAAACTAAGGGTAAAGTAAATAAGACAGCCATCCACCCAGCTATGCTCTACGGTACGGTAATGAAGATTCTCAGGTGGTCTGCAGGTGTTACAAGGGAGGATAGAATTAGAATGGAATATGTCCAAGGTAGTTTCAGGGTCGCACTTATTCCAGAGAAACTAAAGGAGACCAGACTCCGATGTTATAGACACATTACCAGATGAAATGACGATCACACGATTAAACTCGCACTGGACATACCCACTCAGTCCAAAACTGGAGGCCATCCGGTGGAAAAATATTGTGAGGGAGCTGAGGGAGGACCAACTAACTCAAGAGATGACGCAAAATTGAAAGGTCTGATGATTGCGTACCAGAAGGGACGACCCCAGATGAACTGGGAAGAGGCAAGAAAGAAGAAGAAATAATTATTATATGTAAACAAACATCAAGGGGGCATGTCCCATCAAATGGTGGAATCAAAACCCTCATGGTAGTAGAACTGATATTCTTAATATTCTACATTAAAAATATTATATCCATGATATTGGTTATCATGAGGGTTTTGATTCCATTATTTGACGGGACTTACCCTCCAGGTTTATTTTTTTAACTGTTTTTAGTGGCTGGTGGAAAACTTTGGCATCTGCCAATAATTCAGATTTTTTCTGGCTGAACCGAAGCGGAAGGTGCTAATTTTGGCCGAAGGTGGCCGAAGCCGAATTTTTGGTCAGACACTTAGATATAGAATTTTTCAGTTCTTTATTTGAAGAAAAATATTGTAATATGTTAGCTTTGTAGGTGAATGTGTCATTTTATTCATTTTTCTATCTTGTATCATGGCACTGATTGTTTCCCCGAATAAATATAAATGAAAAATGCTTCATTTCCTCCTCGATAACTTGACTAACTGATTTTTATATGTATGTTTTAATTTCAGATAAGACAAACCGACCCACTGCGTCGAAATCAGAGTCAGCAAAAGTATCGTCATGATGAAAATATATTAACTTCACAACCAGTTACTTACAGATCTATTGTTGTACCAGAAGATGGTAGAGGGACTATGGAATATGTTACAGGTATTTATTTATTATTTGTACATCTGTGATGTAACATTTGTTTCAATTTGAAGGCTTCATTGATAGGAATACACAATATGTCCTATTCTGATTCGTTTCAGAGTACGAAAACGTCTGTAACCAACGGGCAACTGTGTATAAAAGGATTTTATCCCTGCAGTATGACATAATGAGTCCGTATAAATGTATTCAATTTTTAGACATTTCTCATATACTAAAATTCAGATGTATAAATTTAAACGAATCAGAATAGGGCATATTGTATAGCTAATAAATCCACCTTTTTACACTTATTGTATATTTGTTTCAATTGCAATAAAAGTGCAAATACATTGACAACAGTATGCTTATTTTATTTGAACAAATACTAAGAATTAAATGTACGCAGATGGAAGGAATGTTTTTGAAAAGATGATTTGAATTTGAGGTTTATTGCTTAAATAATTTGTCGTCATTCCATAGGTGGTGATGGTGTTATTACATTATTTTTAAGCAATGTAAAATGCCACATAACATGTATAAATAAATAGAACTTTCAAAAATATGGATTGATGATTGAATGTTGCACAAGCTCTTATAATGATCACGTAAACCAGCTGATGGTAGGTCGTAAAACCTGTAGGTGCTTGATTTACCAGTTCTCCAATAAATATATATTCCAACGTTGCCTCATTTGAGGTAAAAGTTTGTCTATAATAATATCTGTCTATATAATAATTAAATTAATATATAATTATTTATTATAATCTCTTTCTATAATTATTTTATTTGATTTAATTCAATTCAGTATTAATACATTGAGACACGAGGAGTATAAAATTGAAATATGAATTTCCAGTAGTGGATGCTTCCCCTCCACTCCCGTTCCTACCTTTCTCCCTTCCCAACCTGTTTTCAAAATTAAAACTAAAATATCATACATTTTTGAATACTATAATTGGTACTAAAAAATTACCATTATATTTTTGTATAATTTGTTTTGTTGCTGTTGTATTCTATTAAAAAAAACTATTTTTTTGTAGATGATGGTCTAGTTATACCATCAGTTAGGCGTGAGCTGCGCGGTCGTGTGATGGCCGGGTGCGCACGCGCTGGACTAGGAGGCGGTGAGCTGTTGGGGCGCGCTGGAGCTGAGGTGGCACTACAGCTGCTGGGAGGGGGGAGACGATTGCATCCTCGTAATACACATCAAGTGCCTACTGTGGCATTCCTCGTTGGACCACACAGGTACATATTCACATTTTTGTTTGAATTTTATATATAACAAAAATATAACTATACACTCAAAAAACTCCCGCATATATACACTCAGAATCAAAACGAGCACTTGCGTGGCCATAGCCTGAAGTTAAATAGAAGTGCGTTTGGTCAGAATCCGTATCAACACTTCCTGAGCAATAGAGTGGTGGTGGTTGTATGTAACAGGCTGCCTCAGGATCTGGTTGTTGCTGAGAGTGTTAACTCGTTTAAGAACGGACTGGATGGACTCATTCAAGCATATCAGCATTTTGCTGCCTGCTTCTCATCTCGATAATAATAATAATAATAATACAAATTCACATGTCAGAAGATAATGAAAAAAAAGGAAATGTTTATAAATAAATATTTATTTTACTTTTATATCAAATCTATGGTGTTGCCAATAATCAAAAATATTTGTATATTTTTTATAATTAATTTTACTATCATTATTTTACTATATTTCTTAACTCATGTATGCATCAAAAATTGTTTTTTCAGGCAAGGTGCGGTTGGTATAACTTGCGCAAGGCACCTGGCCTGCCACGGCGTGTCGACCGTCGTTCTCGTGGCGGGCGCCGACCTCCAGGGGGCCCTCCGCCAGCACCTGCAGGTCTATCAGATGACCAGCAACAAGCTCACCACCAACATACAGGACCTGCCCCCCTCCGTGGACCTCATCATTATCGCCCTGTGCGAGGATAGCGACCAGCCGACCCCCTATCCCCACGTGGCCGAGTGGGTCAACCAGTGCAGGGCGCCCGTGCTAGCCCTGGATCCCCCGGCTGTCGGATCCCCCGGGATCGTGACCAAGTTCTCTCTCGTGCCGGCCCTGCCGCTGTCGCACTCACCCGACAACGGCAAGATCTACCTCTGCAACTTGGCGATACCCAAGAAGATATTTACGGACGTCGGTATACAGTACAGCTCGCCGTTTGGCTCCAAGTTTGTCATCGCCCTCCACCCCAACGACTCTTGATCAAACGGCAGCTTCCAGACAACATTAAAGAGAAAACAGAAGAAGCGGTCTTTCAGCATCAGATGGTAAGGTGTCCTCAGAGAGTACCATATTAATTCTCAAGTTGTGATTTTGTTTACTGCTGCGTATACCGGGACAATGCATCGTTAATTACGTCAAGATTTACGAAAAAAATATTGTTGAATAAATTTAGAATTAAAACTGAAAGTAAACAATGGGATTCCATTTGAATCTTATATTAATTAAATATTAAAATATAAAACAAATATTTTTTTTAATAATTTCACTATTATTGCAACTGCTATAGTCATCGGCAAATATCTTGACAATTTTTGGTGACGTGTGTGGGAAGGTTTGAAGCAAAATAACCAAATTTGTGTTCTGTGCCGCCCACTTGGTTATTAAATATGTTTTCCGATAACTATACCACTTATTAATAATTTTGTAGTGGAATTATTAAAGTGTTTTATACCTTAATAATAATATAAAATTAAATTTTGAATAATTGAAAATTTCAACTGTGTTTTTCCATTTTGTAGGATTGTGTTATTGGTATAGTGGAGGGGTGTTTTGCACACACTACAACCAAGGAATTAACCAAATTTGTGCTCTATGTGATTTCTCTGGTTATTTGTAGTAGACATGTTTCAAGTTGTTTTTGTATATTAACTTGGGACATTTTTACCTTATTCGGTTGTCTCGTTAAGATATTAGACATGTCTGGGATTGCCGACGTTGCACAATCGTATTAGCTGAGATAATCGTAATTGCTTGTAAGAGGCAGCTGCGTTCTCTCTCTTTTACGACATAATTTATGACAAAGTTGTATCACTGTACTCGCATCTATGGTATAATTTTCGCCAAACATCTTGAACGAGCTTCCGGTTGCGCAGACCGCAAATTTGTGTCTTTTTGCTTCGTTGTTTTACGTGCAAATCGTCCCCCTTCTCGGTTAAACGTTCAAGATATTTGGCGTCAACTTTACTTGATTTTCCTCTGTAACCATATCTGATTGAATTTAGTCTTAACTGTTGATGACAGAAGTTTTTCAATGTAATATAAGCTGATACAAAACCATTTATTGTCGTATATAATCAACGAATCTAGTACAGACACATACAAATAATAAGAGAATTCATAAAATTTTTTCAAAAGATATTTTTTATCAATTCAGTTATATTTTTTAAATATCAACGCAGTTGAATTATTAAACCCGCTATTTACGGTGTTCAAAGATCTCATAAAAGTCTAAAATAGATATATTTTAATAAAATTGATTATGAGGAATGGGCATTCATTTACCTAATTTTATTCTAGTATTTATGTTAGCAAATTATCTTTTAAATAATACGCATTACACAATGGATAATAATTTCATTTTTTCAAATTTACTTCTTTTGCTTTCTAAGAAATTTGCTTTGTCCTGTGTCAGCTTCCCAAATGCGACGTGAATCGTCAGCTGTCCTTCCTGGACTTCCTGGAGGTCTGTTTTTCTGGGGAACATTACCTCTGGCCACTTCGACAGTTCTTGACTCTGTCATTCATGAGATGTGTATATAGTTTTGAAAATAGTACAAGGATTTTGCAGTAGATATTATGCATAACTGCAATACTTATGAAAGTCTATTCAGATTGGTGAATCTGTTTGATATATGTGATAAATTTCCTTTCATCCCTTCAACACTTTCCGTTTCATATCCATTTTCTACTCTTTTACAAATAAAATGTAGAAACAAATATCACATGAGGTTTTCACATTTTGCAAATGATGGGTTTATATGAGTATCATTTGAGGTTTTCACATAAATGAGGTATTGAAATAAGTATCGTTTCAGGTTTTCACATACATTAAACATACCATCGTCCATCATACCACCCATGAGAACCAAGCACCACTCACTTCTGTTTTTTCAAACATTTTTCGTCTCGCACACATTCATACTCCAATTTTAGATGAAGGTTCTTTCATTATTTAAATTTTAAAACTTTCATTTCTGCAGAATATTGTTTTTAAAGTTGTGTCATTGTTTTATTGGACAAACTCCATTTTTCATTACTTTTTATATATTTTCTTTGTCAACCATTGTTCGTTCATGTTTTCATGTGGCCTAGCCTTTGTAGCTTCCCTCTCTTGAAAACTTCTAATGAATATTATATTTTTTTATTCACATATTCGAATGAAGAAATTTAAATGAATTTGAGAATTCAAATAAATGAATTTGAGAAATATCATTTGAGGTTTTCATACACATGGGGGATTGAAATAAATATCATTCCAGGATATCACACGTATGAGGGATTGAAACAAATATTGTTTGAGGTTTTCACACATTGATGGATCGAAACAAATATCATTTAAGGTCTTCACATGTATGAGGGATCGAGTCAAATATCACTTGAGGTTTTCACACATATGAGGGTTTGAAACAAATAGAGGTTTTCACGTGTTTGAGTGTAATTTAAATGAATATTGCATGAACTTTTTGCAAGTTTGAGTGAGATCAAAGTGAACATTGTACGAGGCATTCAAATACACGTGATATCTGTATCATTTGAGATTATCAAATGCACAAAGGGTTTACAAAGTAAAGCATTTATGTTTTAGATAGAAAATAATAATGATAAATAAACTATTAATGTAATTTGTTGATTTTTAAATATATTTGACGTTTAAAGAATTATTTTAGAAAAAAATGATGTATGTATAAAATATGTAATTATTATGATCTATAAAATGTTACTGTATTTATTGTCTATTTGTATTCTATGTTGGAAAATAATTATTTGAATATAATATTTTTTTTAATACCTGTGTGAAGTTCTGTAAGTAAATGCCATTTTGACGTGTAGTGTGTATTAATGTATTTAAAAAATAATGGCCAATGTCACTCGAGATATTTTAGTACACATATTCCTGTTTTTTAACATTCATTCAGCGATTGTTAATTACACATATTCCTGTTTTTTGACATTCATTCAGCGCTTGTTAATTACACATATTCCTGTTTTTTGACATTCATTCAGCGCTTGTTAATTATACATATTCCTGTTTTTTGACATTCATTCAGCGCTTGTTAATTACACATATTCCTGTTTTTTGATATGCATTCAGCGCTTGTTAATTACACATATTCCTGTTTTTTGACATGCATTCAGCGCTTGTTAATTAAACTAGACTACTCTTCTTGGATTAGTTTAAGTCTTGGCTAAAAGTTTTGGATCTTACTTACTATTTATGATTTGTGTTCAATGCCTACCCAATTTTTTTTATATGGCTGAAATTGCCTAAGCGTCAGATTATATTCAAGTTGTAAATAGTAAATAACGCCCTTTAATTTTGTCATTCTGTCAATAGATGGCAAAATGGATATTAAAAAATATGTATATATATATATATATATATATATATATATATATATATATATATATATATATATATATATATATATATATATATATATATATATATATATATATATATATATATATATATATATATATATATATATATATATATATATATATATATATATATATATATATATATATATATATATATATATATATAAATATATTGGCACAGCCACGTCGATTGGTTTATTAGAATATTCCAATCAGTACTGTAGTACTTTAGATATTCAAATCTGATCCCAATTTCGAATTATCTCTTAGAACTTATCCAACTGTGGCCTGTGTACATTCAAATAACTATTACGATTAAAAAATACCAACCTCTGCCTTATTCTCCATTATAAAGGTAGGTTCTTAGCTAAAAATCGAAATCGGGATCCGATTTGAGTGTCAAGAGTGAGGCTACATATAAAAAATGACATTTTTATAGTTTTAAATAAATGCAATGTCTGTTGATCATTTATAATGTTAAATTATTAATTTCGTAAGAGAATTATATATATGTAGTTACTTGTATTTCATTTGTAATTTTCTAAGCACACATGTGTCATAAATTATTTTTCAATGAGTATATCAAGAATAGTATACAGGAGCTTGGGAACATAAGGGCGTAACTACAAATTCTCTGTTTTTGTAATTTCACTCTTATTGCTTAGGATCATAAGGGTGAAACTACAAAAACAGATTTTATAGTTTCGCCTTTATGACCCTAAACTCCCATATAGTGAATTGTGTTTATTTTGTATATATATTGAAAAAGACAAAAAGGAAGATTTTGTTTTCCGGTAAATTTTATATAATTATTATTATTACCAAAAATAATTAGGGATTTAGTAAATTTTATATTATATGTTCGAATAAATAAAAAAAAAATAAACTAACTCAAATATAATAGTATCATCACCCTTTTTGATTTTGTAAATGAAGAAAAACTAACACCACTAGTGGAAATATAATGAACTATACTTAATCTTAACCGAGTTTGACTTGCCAGAAACATTGAGTATTTCAAGTTTAGCAATGTACCTTAGGGTGAAGACACAAAGAAAGCAAGTTCTCTGCTCTTCTATTGCCAGCGTCTACCAGTGTCTACCAGTTTGACTTGCCAGAAACATTGAGTATTTCAAGTTTAGCAATGTACCTTAGGGTGAAGACACAAAGAAAGCAAGTTCTCTGCTCTTCTATTGCCAGCGTCTACCAGTTTGACTTGCCAGAAACATTGAGTATTTCAAGTTTAGCAATGTACCTTAGGGTGAAGACACAAAGAAAGCAAGTTCTCTGCTCTTCTATTGCCAGCGTCTACCAGTGTCTACCAGTTTGACTTGCCAGAAACATTGAGTATTTCAAGTTTAGCAATGTACCTTAGGGTGAAGACACAAAGAAAGCAAGTTCTCTGCTCTTCTATTGCCAGCGTCTACCAGTTTGACTTGCCAGAAACATTGAGTATTTCAAGTTTAGCAATGTACCTTAGGGTGAAGACACAAAGAAAGCAAGTTCTCTGCTCTTCTATTGCCAGCGTCTACCAGTGTCTACCAGTTTGACTTGCCAGAAACATTGAGTATTTCAAGTTTAGCAATGTACCTTAGGGTGAAGACACAAAGAAAGCAAGTTCTCTGCTCTTCTATTGCCAGCGTCTACCAGTTTGACTTGCCAGAAACATTGAGTATTTCAAGTTTAGCAATGTACCTTAGGGTGAAGACACAAAGAAAGCAAGTTCTCTGCTCTTCTATTGCCAGCGTCTACCAGTGTCTACCAGTTTGACTTGCCAGAAACATTGAGTATTTCAAGTTTAGCAATGTACCTTAGGGTGAAGACACAAAGAAAGCAAGTTCCCTGCTCTTCTATTGCCAGCGTCTACCGGTGCTGATCGGCAAAAAAATGTTTCCATACGCTTGAATGAGTATGCGCATAGTAAAAGCAAGAATGCACTCATCGGCGCAAGCTACAGACACTGACAAGTTTACCAGAGTGAACCGAGCATTCTTTTCGTGCAGGTCAGTCAGGTTACGGACTCCAAAAAGTATGCATAATGAAACTTTAATTGTTGTTGTGTTTGTTAAAACTCTTATGGTTGGTAGATGTAGTCTTTTAAATAGTATACAATTGGGGTTTAAATATATAGAAATAAAAAATAAATAAATAATTAACACAAAATATTTTATTTTATTTGGGACGCATGTGATTCATATTAACTACACCAACATATTTAACCAGTCTCTTTTCTATGGTTCTGAAATGAAATATCGCGTCAGAGATTGGACTGAAGACAGGTTTTATGGCGGACATTAGGACCTGGTTGATCTATTTTGTGTGAGCTCATATGTTTGTTGAGGTGGTAATTGTGAGTGCAGAATACTGAGATTGTGTGCCTATTTAGTGTGGAACAGGAACAATCACCTGATTCATAATTTCTTATATTATCACTAAAAATTGTAAACTGCTAGCCCTAGAACAAGATTTCCTAGTTGGGCATTGTAAATATGGTGTGATTAAAAATAAATAATAATTGTAATTAAATGCATTGAGTATATTCTTCATGAATGAATATAAGAACTTTTCAAACAAGCATTGCTGACGTCCGGGTTGACGAAAGCCGGTCGTACAAGTAGTGACGGCCACACTCTCATATGGGATAAAATAAATATGTCGATTACACCATGTCCTGATTAAACGCTGTTCTACGTTATTTAGTACCCTATATACTTAAAAGTTTCTTATGTCATTCTGATAAATTGGAAAAACATCTTTGTGATTTTTAGCTTTATTATGATGCTATTCACCGTGTAGTTTTTACCATGAATTCTTGTAACGTTATTTTTTAATTTAGAAGCCAAACATTCTAACAGAAATAAGTCATCATACGATGAGCTAGACACGGCGACTGGTAATTTTAACAGCTTTTACATGCCTTTGTTATGGCCATGAACCAGTACATGCCGGCGCCGATCAACGTAGATACCAGCCTGCAGGAAATCTGCAAACAGATACCTTCTTTATTTGTGTCTTCACTCTTAGGGATGATTAAGTTTACAGGAACAGATTTGCTTACTTGATTCTTTGAAAAAAGTGCCAGATTAACAGCAATTGAGTTGTCACATGGCACATATAAATATTTTTTTTTTATCAAAATAAATGAGTCAGAGCTTTCTTTTATTTTTTATCTCACTATCAAAATATTATCTTTTATCTGTTTCTAATCATTACTTTAACAATGCATTTCCTCTAATATTAATCATATTGGAATATAATGTAATGTTTTAATACATATGTGTCTGCTATATCTTGTTATATTTTTAGATTATGTGTAATTTTGTTTTCAATGTGATATGTAGGTATATATGTGATAAATTATCTTTTTAAAATAATCTGAATGATAAAAAAAAAAACAATTGCTTGTAGTTTATTCTGTGTCGTAAAAATATATATTTTTTAACCATAGATTTTCATATAATATACTAGATGAAGAGTACTCCGTGCAAAAAGTGAGTCATGGAATATCGCACGTTTGACATTTTGGTTGGCAACATATTGCAGTTTTCCTTAAATTTCAACGCATCCTAGATAACTATTCTGTAAATCTTTATAAACAAAGTGTTTTTTTCTACAAATAAATTCATATTATTCGTTATTCTCTAAAGAAAAACGATGTGGTCTGCCCACCAAAACGTCAAAAATCCCCCGGAAAAATGCCTCACATCGATTCATACAAAATTAGCTAACTACGACATCTAGTATGTTATAGTAAAAATCTATGATTTTAACCTAATGTTTCTATGAAATATATATAATCGTGCATTGGTTTCTCTTTAATAAAACATTACTTTGTCTTCTGTTTAAATTCACTTCACATTTGCAATTAGTATTGAAAAATGTAAATATTTTTATATATGTCTGAAACCTATCAACATTAGAAAAATGTAATTTATGGAAAATATTTCTGTAAAAAAATAAATAATATTACAGTTGACCCACGGTAATCCGATAAACGTTTTGCAAGGCGATGTCAGATGATCGAATTTGTCAGATTACTGCCACAGACCTCCTGTAGTCCGAAACTTTTTCAAAAAGAGTACTTTGTAATCCGACATATATGTAGTATTAAAAAATTGTGTAGAAGGGAATATTGCACCTGGTGGCAAACTTCTTCCTTCGCGTTGCAGGTTTTTCACAGAAGGCACCCACTGTTCATATCTGTATCACAACACAATATACTGCTTTGAACTAGCACTTCCAAACATGGTTTGGGTATAATTGCGCACGGCGCATAGTTTATAGTTGATTGACACAAAAATGACATGAAATATGTATATTTTGAGCATATCGAAACTATTTAAACTTCTTCAACTGTCAGTGAGATGTACACAGTGACGAGTTGTAGACAATAACGACTTTGATTGATTTAGGTAGCAATACTTTTTTTGGAGAGAAGGAAAGGTTGGACAGTGATAGCCCAGCGGTAATGTCGTCGCCTCACATGCGTGAGGTCGGCTGTTTGAATCCGGGCGGGGCACACACCTCTCAATTTTTAAAAAATCTATGTGTGGATTTAT
This sequence comes from Molanna angustata, assembly GCA_963576475.1. Classification (NCBI taxonomy): domain Eukaryota; kingdom Metazoa; phylum Arthropoda; class Insecta; order Trichoptera; family Molannidae; genus Molanna; species Molanna angustata. The sequence continues at coordinate 2,143,804 of OY754978.1, read as the reverse complement.
ATCACTAGCTATGTGTACCCATGATCCAATTTGTCTGGTACCCCATTCTATGGGTTACGGAGGACAGATGGCAGTCGCTTCAATGTAATAACCAGACTCGCCAATTCCAGGATCATGGTCAAAGAAAAAGGAAAGGTGTGACAGTGTTGCCACATTTACAGAACAAATGGTAAGATTCTTAGTAACAATCTGTTCAAACACGCATTAACAAAGATTTGGCAAAATAAATGTGCATACATATGTACTACATTATGTACATGTTATAGGCATGTCGGATTACAGGGGGCGCCAGATAAGACAGGGGCCAGATTACCCGGGGTTCACTGTACTGTAAAATGTAAACACTGATTTATTTGTTCCAATATTAAATACCAACATCAGAAAAATGTAATGTATGGAAATATTTTGACAGGAATAAATTTACTGTAAAATATAAACACTGATGTATTTGTTCCAATATCAAATACCAACATTAGAAAAATGTAATAGATGGAAATGTTTGATAGAAATAATTTTACTGTAAAATATAAACACTGGTGTATTTGTTCCAATATTAAATATCAACATTAGAAAAATGTAATAGATGGAGATTTTTTACTGTAATAAACGCTGATAAGTACGTGTTTTACAATATTGAATATCTTTTTAGTGCCCTTGTTTTACTGCATCAAGGTGTAACTATCTTTCGAACATATTGTGGATCCAGCTTTGTATTGCATTGTAACCACAACCATATAAGTCTGCAACTTACATATGTATGTATTGTAACTAAAGTATGTAAATTTGTATTCCGTATAATTCAATCCGTGTTTCCTTTATCTTGTTTTTCTGAGAAACAATCTGTGATACGTTGTGCTTAGTACAATAATTAAATTGTCATAATATTAATAAATATGTATCGCATATTCCCTCCCATGATGGATAATATTAATTACAGAAAAATTATATCATATTTGTATTTGTGTGTAAAGTGTTTTGTTTGATTTTATTACCATTATTTATGTATATTTTGATATAATTAACCATATTATTTATTCTTTCATTAATATATACAATACAATCTCCAATCTCACTAATCTGACATCTCACTGAACTGGCACATCCAGTTTAACTGGAACTACGAATTTTAAAAAAAAACTTTAATTTAATTCATATTTTAGTAAAAAACAATTATGCCAGTAATTTGAATTTTCCGCTAATTTGGCATTATGGTACTAAACTTCACCAGATGTGACAACACATAGATCACATTAAATAGGATTAATTATGTAGTATTTGTCACAAAGTAAGAATAATAAATGTTGTAATTATTTCTAATTTCTCGACTGCTAATACGTGATGGAATTCCATTATCAATATTATAAAATTACTTAAAAAATAAGTAAAAACACAGTTTTTTAACTTTATTACCCTAATTTATATTATTTTTATATTTAAATTAGTGTAATAAAGTTAAAAAATTGTGTTTTTACTTATTTTTTTAATTAATTTTATAATATTAATAAATGTTGTTTTTTGACATACCCCAAAAACAATAAAATGAATTTTATATTTATGTATTTATAAAAGCAAAGCCACCTAAATTTAAACTGAACAGATTGACAACTATGCAAGTTTACCAACACAAAAACATTAAGGGACTTATTATTTGGAATGAATGCACTATAGTGTCGGATTAGTGAGATTGTACTGTAATGGCTGTTTTTTGTCATTTTCAAATGCTGATTTTTTTAAATTATAAATCCTTTTATGGCTATGATAATTAGGTAAATATTTAAAATTTTATCATTGTATATATTTGGCCATTTGTACAAAATGAATAATAATTTATTGAGCTGAAAGAGTGAGAATGAGAAGCAGTGCCCCCCCGTGGAAGAGTGGCACAAAATTTTTATACAACAAATAGTAAACGGTAGAAAGATAAGGTCCCAGAAAAATTCACACTGAGCTACAGAGCAAAGCTGCTAGGGAAGGGAAACAAATAATATTAGAGTGTTCATGGATGTTGGAAGAGTGATGAGATTAAAACATGTCACATTCGATTCTCTGCTTATTCCATACACAAAGGAACACAGCATGATGGTATGTATGTAAAAAATCTGAATTCTTATGATACTAATAATGATTTAAATCAAGTTGTAATTAATCTTTTTAAAATCGTGAATATTTTGAAATCTTTGAATTTGAATTATTATTGTATGTATGTAAATGAATCATTATTGCATGTATGTATGAATTGTACCACAATCAATTGTAATTATTGTCATCAGTCTGAAATAAGAAATATATTTAGTGAGGAAAATTGTAATTGTATTATTGTTACACGGTCTGTAAGTAAAGATAAAAATTTAGCGAGTGAATGGAGCACAAATTGACTATGGTAGACTCAGATTTGTAGACATTTGATGAGTTTTGTTCGAAATTCGTTCAGTAGCGCATAATAATACAAATTTTGAAATCAGTTTATGAGCCCATAACTCAGAATCGGAAGTAAAAACTGACCGATAGATAAAAAGTACTTTTACCATATCTTTACTTTGAAATCCATAAATTATTTGTTCTACCGTTCGACATTTGTATTCTGGCTATATCTATGGTGTGTAATCATAAAATATACTATGAAGATAGTTTTATTTTGATAGATTTGTAAAATTGTTTTTTAAATTTTTTGCTACTACAATTGGTACAATGTTAAAATATATTTTTATTTGTTTGAATTGTTCATCTTGTAATGATAATTATCTCAGTTGAATTTGGTCTTTACTAACTGATTGTGTCTGTAGTTTTATAATTGGAGTCATAATCAAAAAATGATTTTCAAATAACATTTTATCATCTATTTGATTTTATTTTAAACATACCTTAGATGTATTTATACATTATTTGCCTTATTTCATTAACTTTTTTCAATTCCATTCATATTGCTCTAAAATTTGATGTGGCCATATTTAAAAAATATATAATTTCAAAGTTGTGAATTTGATATTTTTTACTAATTTAATTTCAATCAAACATTAAAATCAAGTTGATTGCACCAGTACTTTACAAATTGTACAGACTTGTTTATTTGCGTCAATATTAAAATAAAACACCGAAAAATTTAAACATATTTGTTATTTTGCAAGATTTTTGAAGTACATCATATTAGTTTTATATAAAATAAATTCTTTACAAAAAAAATGTAAATAAAAAAAAAACAAATTCGACCCAGTTTTCCAGAGCTGAATTATAAATTTTTATAATTTGATAATAAAAAGAGAATTTTTTTTACTAATTTTTAAAATAATCTGAAATTGCCATAAAACCTTTGTAAATAGGTAAGTTTTTCTTTCTACAACTGCCTGCTGATTTCTATTACAAAAATATTTATTGCAACCATTATGTTTGCTGAAAGACTTATCTGTTAATTACTCACCACTTTGTACATTTTGTTTTCTGTGTTTCTCAGTTAAAAGTTATCAATGGGTTATTAGTGCAAATTTGAGTAAATTTATTTTTTATCAATATTTTGAAACAATTTGAATTCAGCAATACATAATTTTGTAATTAATAACTATAACTTAATTTAGTTTATCTATTGACAATTCTTGATAGAACTCCATAATACTTAATGTTATTAAAATGAAACACTGTTTGGATTCTACATACAATATATTTTATACTTATGCCGATAGCTATTTCGCCTTATTAGGGCATTATCAAGACTATTATAATGCCCTAATAAGGTGAAATAGCTATCGGCATAAGTATAAAATATATTGTATGTAGAATCCAAACAGTGTTTCATTTTAATAATATTCAGAATGGAATTCTACCAAATAAATAATAACAAACTTAATAATCCATAATACTTAATTAAATAAAAAAAACCTGGTAATAGTTCTATTGGGTTTATTTCATTATTTACGCATTTGATGTAAGGTACATTTTCAAAATAATGCTTTACAAGACTGAAACTAGAGTTTATATACAAATTTCTGGTCAGACCCCTAGACAACGTGTCATTTAGCTCAAGAAAGGAAACAAGAAAAGATAACTCAATGTATGGAAGTGACAGTTGCCACATGACTGGCAACTGTCACTTCCATACATTGAGTTATCTTTTCTTGTTTCCTTTCTTGAGGTAAATGACACGTTGTCTAGGGGGGCAGGTGTATACAAAAGTTATATAAAATAGTTATATAATGCAAAATGAATCTATACAAATCTCTATTTTAATAAAAATATATTTATTTTTATTAAAATTGAGATTGATATTTTTTTATATTCATTTTCTAATATATAACTAATTTTTAACCTCTCAAAACCAACTGTCTTATGCACCTGACCTCTAAAAAATTCTATATAACCTCTAATTTTAGTTAAGCGGGTTGCAGACCAAAAGCTAAACTAAGTTAGTTTAGCTTAGCTCGCATAGCTGAGGTCATTTTTCATACTAGCTCACATAGTTTGCGTTCTGCACACTTGTATGAAAAACTACCTCAGCTATGCCAGCTAAGCAAAACTAACTTATATTTGAATCATAAATTCGCTATAAACCACTTGTTTTTTTATGATTCAAATATGGTTAATATTAACTACCACAAAATATCCGCCGAATCATTAAATGATATTAAAACTAACTTAGCTTAGCTTTTGGTCTTCAATCTGCTTTATTCTGTTGATGTGTCTTGCACGAAATGCGTCATAATCAAATATATTTTTTAACAGATTTTTAATTATCTCAATAGAGACGAAGTTGGAATATTTATTGTAGGAGAACCGGGAAATCAAGGCACTTCTAACTTCGTCTCTATTGAGATAATTAAAAATCTGTTAAAAAATATCTTTGACTCCCGACAGGGAAAAAAATCCAATGTTTGCGCATATGCAATAATAAAAATATTCGATCAAATATATCCAATATAAATATTACCAAGTAGATATGTTTTATTTTATAATATTTAAGAAAAAACTATAAGGTTTTTCCAATTTCATTATATTTTCTCTTCTGTTGATGTACCATTTTACTTTAGTTATCTTAAATTATGACAAAAATTTAATAACTTTACTTGGAATTTTTTTCTACTCTTTTATTTGAGGTTATAATTAATTTCTAAGAAGATTGAAAAGTCATTGAAGATTTATATTATGAAGAATTTATTGTTTCTATTGAATTATTATAACTTCAAATATTTACCTTATTGCTAAACAACACTATTGGGAGGCTTTATTTTAAATATGAACATATCAATATTGGTTAGTGATATCCATTTCCGACTGAACAATACTAATTAAGTTACAATTATTTTTTGTTTGTAATGTTGATTTTTAATACATGTCATAGGATTATCATATTTTTTCTCAATTATGTCTTTCATTATGATTATTGTTTTATTATTTAAAAGAAGATAAATAAACAAGTGCAATTTGGCACGCCGTATATATATGGTTTTATTTATTAATGTTTGTACCAAACATCTGTGATCTGGTAAAAGAATATTAATACAACTGTCAAATTTTTCAAGAGAATTTATTTCTTTTAATATATCGACAAAATTTCAAGCCAGGATACGTGAGAATTGTATGTCAGGTCTATATTTTTCATGGTTTTTCCAACTTTGAAGTCAAATAATACCAAGTTAGACGCTTCGTAGCATATATGTTCCATATATGGATTTACTCAGAATTCGGAGTAGAACATTCAGTGTGTCTGTGTTTGTGTCCCTGTACCCCCCTTATAACTTCTGATCCGCTCAATGCACAGAGCCTAAAATTTCAAAAATTATAAGCCTACAATACTTTTTTACTCAGAATGTTGAATTTTTGTTTCAATTACACAAGCATTTATCTGCTTATTTTAGAGAACGTAGGAAGATGTATATGTACTTGTTTAACAAAGACATGTTCATTTTTTAACTAAAAAAAATCAAGGGTTATCAACTTTTGAATTTTTCCTTTATTTCAAAAACCATAAAAGCTAGAACGCTGAAAATTGGTATAAACATAGACAAATTCAATATTTCAAATTTATTTTTTTTCCAAAAAAATTCCAGTGTTACTCAAACATTTTTTTTATGATAAATTTATATGCTGATATTTCCTAAGTTTTTAAAAATAACGGAAAAAGCAATTATTCAATTAAATAAATAAATAATATAATTTTTTTAGATGAGACGAGACTGGTGTGTGGGTATACACATATGTTGTGCTCCCTTTTATAAGGCAATGCACACCCGCACACCTTTCGCTGGTTACCCCACATTGTGGGATATGCCGTGATGGTATGAATGAATGAATGAATAATATAATTTTGCAGTAAAATTAATTTATATTTTGATTTTAAGATTTACTAAAAAGCAATTTATTGTATTTATAAAATAATTATAAATGAATAATTTTGTCGGCCTTCGTGGCTCAGTTGGTTAGGTATCTGACTGCTGATCCAAAGGTCCCGGATTCGATTCCCGGTGAAGACACAGTTTTTAATTGTGTTTTCAGTCTGGATCTGTGAGACGATTAATATCGTAAGTCTCCAGAATGTGGCAACTTGTTATTGGGTACGTGTTAAATTAATATTTGACATAGTACCTGTTAGTTGCCCGAGAAGCAACTAAATAAATAAATAAATAATATTCAAAAAAGAGTAAAGCAAATTATCTATCTGATAATACCTGATTTCTTCTTCCTCTCCTTATCATTTTGTCTTCCCGTCATTGCTATCAACTGTTATTATATTCAATCTTTTTTCTTTTTATTTACTTTTCTTGTGTAATCTTTATCTATTTTTGTCATGTGATTATCTTATTGTGATAGTACACTGTATTGTTTATTTAACATTTACTATGACTGGTTGGAAGAAATTACCATCTGGCAACATGCCTGCCAGTGTACAAATTATATGTACAAGAATTTATAAACAAAACTAAATTCTCTTCATTATAATTCTTATGTATTTAAAACTTCGATACTTTGGTCGGTTAGAAAAGATTGTCTTATGGTAATGAATCGATTTTATAAAATAAATAAAAAAAAATTTTAGTTGGCATTCATTTTGTTTCTGAAATACATCTCTTATGGTTTCACATACACACATAATATTGTCACCTATATTGACTCAGCATCTTATCTCAACATACTTTGGTGTGAGACCTTGATAAGTATTTTTACTCTCCACACTATGGAATAGTGGAGAGTCATGATTTCACAATTTTTAAGCAAATTTTTTTCATTAATTTCTCAACAGGTATCATGTAGAGAATGCACACTATGAATTTCGTTGCGATGTGTTTGTACATATGTACAAACTTTTTGCGTCCTCTCTACAGCCCTAACTATAAGTCCGATCGACTTCGACATAAGTGCATAGACCTAGAGCTGATTAGTTTTCCATAGACAACTTTTAATTTCTTCTCTATGAATTCATCATTTACATTGTTTTTTTTTGTGTCCTATCTGCAGCCCAAACTATAAGTCCGATTGACTTCATATTGATATTTTATATGTAAAGTCCATAAACTTGAGAGCTGATTAGTTTTCTATAGATATCCGTTAATTTCTTCTCTATGATTTCATCTGTTCAAAATTTTCAAAATGCTCTCACAGTTTGGAAAATCGAGGTATTTGTTTACTCTTTGAAATTCTGATACAATATAAATACACTTAGCAAAAATGCATTCAAGGATTGTCAAAATTTTAAGAAAAAATCTATGATTTGCGATATCAATGTGAAATAAATTTCATATTTGTATGGAAAATGTATATAACAGACGTTGATATGTTATAAAAAATATAAAAATACTTGGTAATTGTTCTATTGTGTTTATTTGATTATTGACGCGTTTCGTGCAAAGCACATCGTCAGAATAATGCTCTACAAGACTGAGACTAGTGGTTATATACAAAATTTACATGGCAGGTGTATAAAAATGTTGGTTTTTGAACGGTTGAAAAGAAGTTATATAATGCAAATGAATCTATACAAATCTACGTTTTAATACAATGAATGTAGTTGGGCCACTGGTTGTAGTCCCCTGTGTCCATTAGGCCTGTAACAAAAGGAAACTAAAGGCCTAATGGACACAGGGGACTACAACCAGTGGCCCAACTACATTCATTGTATTAAAACGTAGATTTGTATAGATTCATTTGCATTATATAACTTCTTTTCAACCGTTCAAAAACCAACATTTTTATACACCTGCCATGTAAATTTTGTATATAACCACTAGTCTCAGTCTTGTAGAGCATTATTCTGACGATGTGCTTTGCACGAAACGCGTCAATAATCAAATAATCACAATAGATCAAATAAACACAATAGAACAATTACCAAGTATTTTTATATTTTTTATAACATATCAACGTACAATGGAGTTCTATCAAGAATTGTCGATCGACAAACTAAACTTAGTATATAACAGAAGTAAAATATCTTCTGTATGAGAAAATTGAGTGATCAACTTCATATTGATATTGTATGTGTCTCTATAGACAAGTGTATATTTTACTCTCCACTTCTATCTTCCTCAAGGGGTAGGCAGTGAGAACCAAACACTGCATTTTTCTATCTTGACACGTATACATCGCCTCATCAAAATTGAAATTCTATTTCATACATACTCATCTTGCTAGAAATGCAATTTTACTTAAAATTTCTCTACAGGTATATCGTAGAAAGTGCATACTATGAGTGTATTGTGAAAAGGAATCTTATATTTGTTTAAGAATCTAATAGAAATGTACTTCATAAAAATGCTTTTTGAGATTGTCAACCTTTCAAGAAGAAAAAATGAACACTTACTATTGTGTAGAGAGTTTAGTGTTGGCTACAACCTACTCGTTTTTGTTTACTATTCACTATCATTTAAATAAAATTTATTTGAATGCTGGTGCAAGTGGCAATTTCGTGGGTGTACTAAAATTTGTTATCTCAGCTTAATTGATTTGATAATCAGTGCATCTTATCAATGGTCATGTACGAGTGATAGTTGGTCCAAGTTGATATTTTACATATTTGTGTGAAAGATAATCGCTAAATAGTGTTATAATTACTTGAGCAATTATCGACTTGTTTGTTGCTGCCACTACTCCGTTTATTATCTAAGACAGGTCAATTAATGTGAATGTTTGTTTCATTTTCATTACAACTAGTGATTTAAAAGTATTTTTTTTATCATTATTGAATTTTTTGAATTGTATTACAAATCCTATCACCTCTGTGATATAATATGGTCGTCGTGTTTATCACTTAAAATATGCGTAAATGTACAATCATTTAAATATTACTTCAGAGTCAAAAGTCATAAAAAAGTTGCGTTGTATCCATAAAATTATCTTTTACTTTTGGCCCATATCCAAAGTCACAAGATCTCATTTTGTTTAATTCAAATCAGTTTACTTGTGAGCGTACAGTTGACTAAATATTCTCTTTGAGTTTTGTGAATAAAATAGAAATTTTGTTTAGTTCAAATCAGTTTACTTGTGAGCGTATAGTTGACTGAATATTCTCTTTGAGTTTTGTGAGTAAAATAGAAATGTAGTTATAAAAATAAAGTGTGTTGTAGTTTAAATAATATTCCAACAGTTTCAATTTGTTAAGTGTTTGTTCTTTTGTGTAATGGACTATCAAAATGCCTACCGCTTTGCAAAATATCGCCGCATTTGCACCGCTGGTGTCGCCAGCGCAGAGAGCGATGGAGAACCAGAGACCTCGCTCGCAATCCTGGGCCGCTCGTAGACGATCTTCCAACACACCGGCTCCACAACAACCTCGGAGATCTTTTCATGTTCCGGTACTGAGTACATCACCATAAATATATATTAATTTTACCAAATCCTATAAGATAGGCAATATAAAATAGGATGTTTGGTGGCAGAGCGGTTAGCACTCTGGGTTAGTAATCTAGTGGTCCCAATTTTGAATCCTGCCACGTCCACCTATAGCATGAGCATTTATGCTTAGTTTAGGGACTTGTTGCATGGTTTTTCCAACTTTTCCAAGCATCTAAGTCAAAGAACACCAACTTAGATGCTTTGCAGAATATATTTTAAGTATACATATATATGGATGAACTCAGAATTTGGAGTAGAAAATTTTATGTGTGTTTGTGTATCAGTTAGTCCCCCCTTTATGTGTGTTTGTGTGTCAGTCAGTCCCCCCTTTATGTGTGTCAGTTAGTCTCCCCTTTATGTGTGTTTGTGTGTCAGTCAGTCCCCCCTTTATGTGTGTCAGTTAGTCTCCCCTTTATGTGTGTTTGTGTGTCAGTCAGTCCCCCCTTTATGTGTGTCAGTTAGTCTCCCCTTTATGTGTGTTTGTGTGTCAGTCAGTCCCCCCTTTATGTGTGTTTGTGTGCCAGTTAGTCCCCCCTCTTTATGTGTGTTTGTGTGTCAGTCATTCCCCCTTATAACTTTTGATCTGCTTGATGCACAGAGCCCAAAATATCAGAATGTGTACAATATTTTAGGTCAACAAAACTTTTATACTTACAATTTTGTATTTTTGTTTTAGTCAGGGGCAATGAATATTTGAATTTTTTATTTTTATTTCCACATATCTCAAAAACTATAAAAAGTTAAACTTTGGAAATATGTATAAATAATATCAAAAATTATTTTTTTATGACAAATTTGTGTTTATGTATATTTCCTAAAATTCGAAAAACACCGAAATACCTCAACTAGATAATATCATTTTCTATAAAAATATATAAACTAACAGTACATCTCGAATCACACATTCGAATCAGTCAATCAATTCACATACTTGGGATCTCATCTCATGGAATGCAATGAGGAAGCGGAGGAAATAAAGAAAAGAATCTCAGCAGGTAACAGGACGTATTTCTCCTTGGTACCAGTGTTTAAATCTCGAAACGTCCATAGAAAAACCAAAATAATCCTATACAAGACAATTATAAGGACTGTGGTTACATATGGGTGTGAGACGTTGACACAATAAAATCTGCTGAAGCTTTGGACATTTTTGAGAGGAAAGTTCTCTGCCGCATATGTGGACCAGTGAAGGATGGGGAAGAGTGGCGTATAAGGCGAAACGATGAACTATACAGAATATATGAATCACCCAGTATCTCAACATATATAAGACTATCAAGATTGTGATGGGCTGGACATGTTCAGAGAATGCCAAATATGCGAACTCCTAAGTAAATTATGACTGGTCATCCAGGTGGAAGAAGGAAAATAGGAAGACCCAGGTTGCGATGGGAGGACGAGGTGAGGAGGGATGCAGTACAGCTCTTAAGCGTTACGAACTGGAGGACGGCAGCTGAGGACAGACGGGGTTGGAGGCAGAAGTTGAAGGAGGCCAAGGCTCGACTTGGGCTGTAGCGCCATCGAAGAAGAAGAACAATACATCTCAAAGTTTTTATAACAATTTTTGTAAAGATTGTATTTAGTAACGACATTGTTTCATACAATTTGAATTGTAGAATACACAATTATTTTAGGGAATCTTATAGTTTGATACTTTATATATTCGGGGTAGGAAAAAAGAACTAACTCCCACTCTATTCTTTTCTGACATACATGTTTTGTTTATAAAAAGAAATATTCAATACTTTGGATTTTAGGGTACCTATATAGTTTGCTGGGTATTTCAATAAGGGACAAAATTCAGAATGTCATGATAAGAGAAAGAACCAAAGTAGCCGATGTAGCGGAAAGGGCCGCTGGTCTTAAGTGGAGCTGGGCTGGGCATATTGCCAGATGCCAGGATTTACAATGGACCAAAAAGATCGTAGAATAGCGACCGAGAACAAGCCGAAGAGGTGTCGGCAGACCCCAAGCAAGGTGGTCTGATGACATCTTGTTAACATCTTCAGCAGGTTGGGTCCTTTGTAAGTCACATCATGTAGTGGTATCTTTTCAAGTAGCATTGACCTGAAATCAATCTAGTAACTGATGTTAACCTGCACCACGAGGAGATGAGCTAGATTTGCACCTCTCTGTTATGAATGAAATGGTACTTTTATACATAGTACATCAATGGATTAGTCTGATATACCTGATGAGATTGAATTCTCCCTCAATCATTTATAATAATAATAATGTGTATTTTAATAGCGCCATTTAATGATTCTTGATCATTCCAAGGGCCCTGATAGTTCAGTTTTGTGCTGCTCTATGAAACAAAGTTGTTTTCAGTTCTTTAGTGAAAGGGCTCTTTGAGCTTCGTTGACTATGTCCAACTCCTTTAGGGAGTTGTTACTGATTCAGCTTACCTTAGTGTAAGATGCCTCCCAGAGATATCTTTTTTAGTCTGACACAGCTCTTGAATATATGAGGTTGTTCAAAGTATTTAACAAAGTCAAACAATTTTTTATTAAACTCGCTATAGAAGACCTAATATAAAGACACGAATTTGCAATCCGCACACCCATGTGATGAGTTCAAGTTCTTTTATGATTACTATATAAATATGTAATTATTCCTTCTCCTCACATAGTGAGAAATATACAAAGCTGACATAAGCTATGACTTTAGGCCAGGGGATTGGTACACAAAATGAGGTGGAATGGAGAGTATCCCAAAGAAATTCAAAGTATAAATATAAATTGGATATTAATGATACATTTATATAGCAGTAAAAGTATTTGAATTTCGAAATTTAAATTCCTTTTACATACAATTATGATAATTAATATATAATATTACATTCTATTTAATTTTAAGATACAAAAGAGCAAGGCAATCGTAGTTTCACTAGATTCATGAATCCAGGCCCACGAGCACAGGCGACCAGAGTACCAGCCAGAACAGGCGAGCCACATGGGCTTGCAACTATGTATGAGGGATTAAGGGGCCCCTTTATGACTCAAGTTACGCTAACCACTCACCCACCAATCTCCGACTGATACTCCACTCCCCTGCGCAACCAAATCCAATAGGATGCAGATAATGCTGCTTTTAACACCCTATCCAAAAATTCTTTTATTTTGCCTCTAGGGAGACCCAGGTCTTTAAAGTAGGAATATAAAGATTTTGCGGGCAGGCCTCTCGCCCCCACCTCTACAGCATATATATTCATGCTAAAGCCATTTTGAACTGTTTTATCTACCAGTTCCTTGTACTTTTGGAATATTTGTGTCCCATAGAACAGTCAGCTCCACATAAATAACTCTTTTCAATGAAAGAGAGTAAATTGTCAAGTCAGGCCTAAGAGACGAGATGCAGATCTCCTTTGGAAGGTTATATCTCTCTGTTCTCGTATCCATTAGGATATTCCAGTCATCTGACTTCCCAATTATTGATATTAATTTCTTTGTTGTAGGTCTGACTTATTGTCCCGGTTTTACAAATGTTACAACTGACTGTTTCCATGCTGTTAATCCTTTGATTGCTCTTGCCACCGCAAGGCTGGAAGCCTCTCTCACAATTTCAAGCACCTTATCGTATCTGTATGAGAACCTTCCCTCTTGTAGTGCTACCCTGTAGCCGGCCAAGATATGCCTAGCCGTGCATGTAGATGCAGATGTCTGGGAGCGTACCCTGTATTCAGTTTAGATAGAACTATAGCATCTCAGATGACCATCCATGTATGATCTATTTCTATTTAATAAAAAAGACCGTTAAATTATATATTATTTTTTTCATCATAATTCTATGAAGTTTAATCGTGAAGTGACAATTTCAAACATTGAAAAAATAAAATCCTTTGTTAACAACATGTACTTTTTGATATTAGTGTTGATTATTGTTTCAATTTTTATTCTGAACCATTCCAAAAATATTCAGATGCATTATATTGATTGCCACAATATGTATTTTGATGGTACAGTCATGCGATATGTACCAATAAGTTTTGCTTATGTCATGTTTATAGATTATTGGTTTCTGGTTCTACTTATTTTCTTATGTACTTACTCATCTTAATCAAAATAAAAATTAGATTGCACAATCTTGATTTATTGTACAAAATAAATGTAACAACATAATACACAATACATTTTTGAAAGGATTAATCAAATGAACACAAGAAATGTCTACAAAATTATTTGTTTTGAATGATAATTGTGTTGAGAAACAGATAAAATAAATTTAGTCGCACATCATTCACACTTATGATAATAATATAGGCCAGTAGAAAAATTGCCTTTACATTGGCGTGGAATCTCAAAAGTTTAATTATTTGGAATAAAACTTATTCTGTGTTCTTATTCGCGCTGAAATATATTATGATACTATGCTGACAATCTCAGTACAGTACATTGATAATAAGTTCTTTGACTTCCGTTCTAGAGTCTTGAGATTAATTGAATGAAAATGATTTCTTTTGCTACTCAAATCTGAAAACTTTATTGTGTTTGAAAATATTTAATCAATAAATTAGTAAAAGTGTATTCATTTGTTAAAAGTTAATAAATTTAAAGATTACTAATATTTTAAACTTATTCGAATCATAAATTTATCTTAAAAGTTAATTCTATTTTTATCTAATTTTAGAACATATAGAAAAAAAAAATTTAATTTGTAATAATAATTCAAACTTGCCGCAAATTATATCTTGCTATACAAAAAAAATACAACTTTATAAAAAAGTTCTTAATATTATTAATAAATAATAATTTGTGTCTTATCGATATAATTTTCTTTTTACGCTACACCTAATAACAATTTATTTTTTATTTACGCATCGTTCGAAACCTTTCATAATTTTTTGTTCAAGAATTTGTCGCTAGAGTATGTGTCATTCTCATGACATTTGACAGCAGTGGTATTGAAATCCGCGAGGCTTTTGTGCGAATTTGTTTAATTATATTATGTCGAAATACACAATTTCAAGAAATTATCACTTTTGAAAGAGTGTCCTGTGCTGTGTGATATTAAGTCGTTCATTTTCTGTCGCCCATGATAACGAGACAAGTGTTTTTTTGTCAACATAAATTCCAAAAATTGTCGCGCGTATGCCTCAGATGGGATATTTTTATTTGGAAGGCTGCTGATCGTTAATTACGTAAATATATTTTGGGGAAATGGCCCAAAATGTAGAGTATGGCTATGTCCCGAATCCTGAGGAGACGGAATACGTAAGTTGTTTTCTGGTTCATAACTGTATTTTGAAGTCGTTTGTAAATGGCTAAAGTACCGATTCCTAACACTTCATTGGATAAATATAAGCTTAATGCGATTTTGTTTCACAAAAAATATTATGTATAGAACACGTTTGAAACATGTAAACATTTTAAATTTCGGATTTAGCAACAATGCCTTGTGTATTTTCAACTTTTTTGTTATTCTTTATGAATAGTTAATTATTTGTTGATGGTTTATCAGTTTGTTCTGTGATATTTGTAATTTCGAACATTGTTAATGGTGGTTAAACACAGATGGTGTTTTCATTAGTAATAAAAGAGTAAAAAATGTGTGTTCTTTGTTCCATAATTTAAAAAATATAAAATATACTAAAATCACAGCCAACTGAAAAATTCTGTAACCCTTTTGATATTTTATACCTTAAACACCTTTAGGCTGTGTTTCTCGAACAAAGATTAAAGTAAAAGTACTGTTAAAATACTTTGATTTCATAAAATTATTCAAAAGTTTTGGTTGTTTCATTGAAATGTAATGCCGCCAAACAAAGCATTTTTGAACAATTTCACAAAATCAAAGCATTGCTCTCTCTAGAAATAGAAGAAAGTCCTTGGGAAGTTTCTTCTATAATGATCTGACTGACATAGCGTCTGCCGATATAGGAGACATTATGACATTTATTAGCCAATCAGGCTGGTTCGGGGGGATGAGTGAGGGGGAGGACAGCCCAAATCTTCTAATTGTGGCATCACAAAGGGCCAACCGGCCTAAGTGTGTTCTCCTGAGAACTGCCACCCGCAAAAAAAAAAAACCATACTATTACCGTTACTTTTGTTGAAACAACACAGCCTTAGTAGACTCAATATTATACAAGAATGAAATTTTGTACCATAAATTATAGTTTACGGTAAAAAATATGTGCATTTTCGTTGTGTAGTTAAGTGGTATGGGTATATACCAAACAAAAAACAAATTTCCACACTGTGTGCCCCACGTGACGTACTCAAGAAGATTGCGGCTGACTATATTTGGTTATCAAACTGTTTCTTCAAAGAGACATAAAAACAACTTTTATATCAATATATATTCACCTTACCAGCCCTCATTGCTGAGGGTTGTGGTTATCATGTATCCTGTTGCGGACCATTGCTCTCCAGGTCGTCAAGTCAGCTGCTAGATGTAGGCTCCTTCTAAATATTTCCACTCGTCTCTACTTTGAACATTTCACAGCCATCCATTTCCAGCAACGGGGACAATATCATCGGTTATGAGCATGGGTTGCGTTGTTGCGCTATGCTATGTAGTGTCTGACCCAGGGTCAGCATGTACGGCATGTGGTGTTTTAATGTCAAAAACCTTTCAACCAAAGTTTTACCTAGATTAAAATCAATTCTTTGGAGAGTTTGCTGCTTCAATATATAATTGCAATTTTATATTTCTAAGTCAAATCACAAATTTTTGTTTATTTTTTCAGTCAGATGAGAATTCCTGTCTCCTCCGGCTCAAGGTCATCGCTGGTCATGCACTCGCCAAGAAGGATATATTTGGAGCCAGGTAATATTTCATTTAATATTCTTTGAGAAATATCTTTGTATATTGGTTATAGATTGATCCATTTGACAATTCATAGTAGCCATGGGACACTGGCTTAAAATAGTACTTCCATTCCTTTCTATTATTATCATCGTTTTGTCATCCGGGTGTGTCGTAAGAGCCGGGTAATGGAAAATACAACAGGCAAAATCAGTACTGACAGAGATAATTTGTAGAGAAGAAATTGAAGTGCCGTCTTTTAGAAATATTCCAACTGTCGATTTGTTCAGGAGAACTTTGTTCTCTTAACATATCGACAATGTATCAAGCCAGAATACGCGAGAATTGTATGGAGAGGTCTACTTTTTTCATGGATTTTCCAACTTTGAAGTCAAAAAACACCAACTTAGAGGCTTCGCAGCATATATGTTCCATACACGGATTTACTCAGAATTCGGAGTAGAACATTTCGTGTGTCTGTGTGTGTGTGTGTCTGTGTGTGTGTCTGTGTGTCTGTGTGTGTGTCTGTGTGTCTGTGTGTGTGTGTGTCTGTGTGTCCGTCCCCCCCTTATAACTTTTGATCCGCTCAATTTACAGAGCCTAAAATTTCAGAATATATAAACAGTTACAGGCCTACAAAACTTTTATACTCGGAATTTTGAATTTTTGTTTCAGTCAGGGGTTATCAACTTTTGAATTTTTATTTTATTTTTCCATATATCTCAGAAACCATAAACGGTAGAACGCTGAAAATTGGTACAAACATAGACAAATACAAAATCTCAAATTAGTTTTTTCAAAAAAATTCCAGGGTTTCTCAAACATTTTTTATTAAGAAAAATATTTTTTTTATGATAAATTTATGAGTTTAACTGCCTATATTTCCAAAACTTTTACAATTATCGAAAAAAGCCGAAACACCCCAACTAGATAATTTAATTTTCTATACTAGTTGCATGTAACACATGAGATCCAACTGTCGATAGCGATAGTATGTATAGTTGAAGAATATGTACCAAACTATAAACCCATAGATACAAATTATTGAATATTTTCAGATATTTTGTTTTCTATACAACATATGTAGGTATGTATGTCAAGATAGGATAGTATGGAAGAAGATCCTTTTTCCTACCCAGAATATGCAAATTGCATGATGGTATGTATGTATGTTTGGAGATGAAGTAACAAACTATTAAGTCTTCTTACATATTGTGTATAGGCGACTGCCATACAAAATGTATGAAGCGATGTCGTCACTAAATTCAATTTTTAAAAAAATTTTTAAAAAAAAATTGAGATCTTCTACTACAATGTTAATATTTTTTATAGAAAATTAAATTATCTAGTTGGGGTGTTTCGGCTTTTTTCGATAATTGTAAAAGTTTTGGAAATATAGGCAGTTAAACTCATAAATTTATCATAAAAAAAATATTTTTCTTAATAAAAAATGTTTGAGAAACCCTGGAATTTTTTTGAAAAAACTAATTTGAGATTTTGTATTTGTCTATGTTTGTACCAATTTTCAGCGTTCTACCGTTTATGGTTTCTGAGATATATGGAAAAATAAAATAAAAATTCAAAAGTTGATAACCCCTGACTGAAACAAAAATTCAAAATTCCGAGTATAAAAGTTTTGTAGGCCTGTAACTGTTTATATATTCTGAAATTTTAGGCTCTGTAAATTGAGCGGATCAAAAGTTATAAGGGGGGGACGGACACACAGACACACAGACACACACACACACAGACACACGAAATGTTCTACTCCGAATTCTGAGTAAATCCGTGTATGGAACATATATGCTGCGAAGCCTCTAAGTTGGTGTTTTTTGACTTCAAAGTTGGAAAATCCATGAAAAAAGTAGACCTCTCCATACAATTCTCGCGTATTCTGGCTTGATACATTGTCGATATGTTAAGAGAACAAAGTTCTCCTGAACAAATCGACAGTTGGAAAAAATATTAACATTGTAGTAGAAGATCTCAATTTTTTTTTAACAATTTTTTTAAAAATTGAATTTAGTGACGACATCGCTTCATACATTTTGTATGGCAGTCGCCTATACACCTAATGTAAGAAGACTTAATAGTTTGTTACTTCATCTCCAAACATACATACATACCATCATGCAATTTGCATATTCTGGGTAGGAAAAAGGATCTTCTTCCATACTATCCTATCTTGACATACATACCTACATATGTTGTATAGAAAACAAAATATCTGAAAATATTCAATAATTTGTATCTATGGGTTTATAGTTTGGTACATATTCTTCAACTATACATACTATCGCTATCGACAGTTGGATCTCATGTGTTACATGCAACTAGTTTATATCTCATCTTCTACTGATCCAACTGTCGATTTGTTCAGGAGAACTTTGTTCTCTTAACATATCGACAATGTATCAAGCCAGAATACGCGAGAATTGTATGGAGAGGTCTACTTTTTTCACGGCTTTTCCAACTTTGAAGTCAAAAAACACCAACTTAGAGGCTTCGCAGCATATATGTTCCATACACGGATTTACTCAGAATTCGGAGTAGAACATTTCGTGTGTCTGTGTGTGTGTCTGTGTGTGTGTGTGTCTGTGTGTCCGTCCCCCCCTTATAACTTTTGATCCGCTCAATTTACAGAGCCTAAAATTTCAGAATATATAAACAGTTACAGGCCTACAAAACTTTTATACTCGGAATTTTGAATTTTTGTTTCAGTCAGGGGTTATCAACTTTTGAATTTTTATTTTATTTTTCCATATATCTCAGAAACCATAAACGCTAGAACGCTGAAAATTGGTACAAACATAGACAAATACAAAATCTCAAATTAGTTTTTTCAAAAAAATTCCAGGGTTTCTCAAACATTTTTTATTAAGAAAAATATTTTTTTTATGATAAATTTATGAGTTTAACTGCCTATATTTCCAAAACTTTTACAATTATCGAAAAAAGCCGAAACACCCCAACTAGATAATTTAATTTTCTATAAAAAATATTAACATTGTAGTAGAAGATCTCAATTTTTTTTTAACAATTTTTTTAAAAATTGAATTTAGTGACGACATCGCTTCATACATTTTGTATGGCAGTCGCCTATACACAATATGTAAGAAGACTTAATAGTTTGATACTTCATCTCCAAACATACATACATACCATCATGCTATTTGCATATTCTGGGTAGGAAAAAGGATCTTCCTCCATACTATCCTATCTTGATACACATACCTACATATGTTGTATAAAAAACAAAATATCTGAAAATATTCAATAATTTGTATCTATGGGTTTATAGTTTGGTACATATTCTTCAACTATACATACTATCGCTATCGACAGTTGGATCTCATGTGTTACATGCAACTAGTTTATATCTCATCTTCTACTGATCCAACTGTCGATTTGTTCAGGAGAACTTTGTTCTCTTAACATATCGACAATGTATCAAGCCAGAATACGCGAGAATTGTATGGAGAGGTCTACTTTTTTCACGGCTTTTCCATCTTTGAAGTCAAAAAACACCAACTTAGAGGCTTCGCAGCATATATGTTCCATACACGGATTTACTCAGAATTCGGAGTAGAACATTTCGTGTGTCTGTGTGTGTGTGTGTCTGTGTGTGTGTGTCTGTGTGTGTGTCTGTGTGTCCGTCCCCCCCTTATAACTTTTGATCCGCTCAATTTACAGAGCCTAAAATTTCAGAATATATAAACAGTTACAGGCCTACAAAACTTTTATACTCGGAATTTTGAATTTTTGTTTCAGTCAGGGGTTATCAACTTTTGAATTTTTATTTTACTTTTCCATATATCTCAGAAACCATAAACGCTAGAACGCTGAAAATTGGTAAAAACATAGACAAATACAAAATCTCAAATAAGTTTTTTCAAAAAAATTCCAGGGTTTCTCAAACATTTTTTATTAAGAAAAATATTTTTTTTATGATAAATTTATGAGTTTAACTGCCTATATTTCCAAAACTTTTACAATTATCGAAAAAAGCCGAAACACCCCAACTAGATAATTTAATTTTCTATAAAAAATATTAACATTGTAGTAGAAGATCTCAATTTTTTTTTAACAATTTTTTTAAAAATTGAATTTAGTGACGACATCGCTTCATACATTTTGTATGGCAGTCGCCTATACACAATATGTAAGAAGACTTAATAGTTTGATACTTCATCTCCAAACATACATACATACCATCATGCTATTTGCATATTCTGGGTAGGAAAAAGGATCTTCCTCCATACTATCCTATCTTGACATACATACCTACATATGTTGTATAGAAAACAAAATATCTGAAAATATTCAATAATTTGTATCTATGGGTTTATAGTTTGGTACATATTCTTCAACTATACATACTATCGCTATCGACAGTTGGATCTCATGTGTTACATGCAACTAGTTATATAAAAAAACTGTGCTACTTCAAATACATAAAGACATAGGAAAGTCACGCCATGCCCTTGTGCGTGTAGAGAGTAATAGACAAAATATAGTAGGTCAATTATGTACCCCCTTAACACATTCAAGTTTTGCACAACACTACTACACATACAATGGGATGATGTGGTTCAACTGACTCGAAACAGATTTAAGACTGGCAACTGAATTTAATTATTTAAAAAAATAGACAAATATATGTATTACTGACTGATTTGTTAATTGTATGCACTTCATTTTGTATAGTTAATAATTCTGTAGATATTATTTTTGTTTCTTTGTTTTTAAATATCTCCTTTACACACAAGTGCTTGCACTCTGGTAAAGGCCAACATGTTTTTTTTTTACTGTGTATCTTTTTCTATATGTTATGATTGCATTTTTTTTATGTCTTTTATTATTTAAATAAAATAAATAAAAAAATGAGTGGTAGAGGCCAGCCAAGAAAAAATTAGTAAGAATATTTTATTTATAATAAACATGACATTCTACATAAAGAGGTTTGACAATAATATTCTGAAAGAAGGAAATGTTTAAATTATAGAGGAGCATGTAGGTATGAAGCGATGTATGATTGAGAATGAGGCGATGATTTAGTGCAAAGACAGATGTATATGACAAACGGTTCTCTTTGCATACCCAATAACATGGACACAGCATGATGATAATGCATTTGCTATAGCGCAGCTGGGTTAAATACCAGTTGTAATCTATTAAGTTGATATACAGTAATCCAACCTTGACACCACAAATGCTATTATTAGTGTCTGCCTCATTTTTGGATAAAATTTTTAAGTTAGGTAATAATTCTAATAGAAAATTTAATAATGAATAAATGTGATTAAGTATATTTTTGTGAGGCACCGGCTTGGATTAGTGCTTCCACTCTTTTCTATTATCATCATTTTCGGGTGTTCCGTAAGAGGCGGCTAATAGAAAATACAACAGGCAACAACAATATCTCACATAGTTTAGCAACGAGGTTCACCACACATCTTGAATGGAATTCACCTTTTTAGACGAGACAAGGTTGGTGTTTCGGAATAAAAGCATGTGTCGTGCTTCCTTATATAAGGTGATGCACACCACCACTTACCTCACATTGTGGGATATACTGTAATAATATAAATTAATGAATAAAGTTTATTTTGTTATTTATTTATAAGCATTTTCTTGTATCGTTCACAAGTGGCAGGTTTATTGTCATATGGCTTATTTTTCCAAAAATCCTGTGTTTCCATTGTTTCAATTTTCTTTTGTTTAATTTTTTCAAATTATATATGCAAACTTATTGTTTTAAGCTTTATACAAAAAGTTACAAAAAGATTTTGCATATAAGATTACTTTATTATTTTTATTGATAATATGTGAAGCTACGTAATCACTTTATTTAGATGATGTAATGCTACTTGATTCAAAATTTGTACGTATTTATAATCTGTATTCGAGTAATGTTTTGATAATCCTGAATATGCATGAGGTGTAACTCACTCACAAAATTTTAATGTTAATTAATACTAACACTGTTCACGTCTGAATGAACGTCATCGTCTTTGATTAAATTTGCAAATTAAATTCATTTGTGTGTACGCAGTAGTAATTTTTTGATATAACACTATGCGTGCGTCCTTGCTGTAGACAACAACATTACATGTCTGTAATGTTCTCATTTGGTAATAATAAATGAATTCATAAAATTATAATATCAACTTAATTTTTTTTTAATGTTGTTTCTGACGATGTTCTACATTGAGCGATACCGGTGAATGGATGTTTCGTTTGCATACTTGATTAAATAGAACGTAAAATTATATGTGATTATATAGTTCTATCATGAAGTGACAGTTTCAAACATTGTAAACTATATTATTTATCTATTTTTAACATACATGGATTTTTTATAAAAAGAGGTTTGACAACAATAAAAAAGATTTTAAACAGAGATCACAAATACGTTTTGCAGTCAGTTAATGTTTTGGCTCTCCAATATGCTGCGGACTGTTTTTGTTTTATATTGGGAGCAGTCCTTGTTCTTTGTTGGTTCCTCGTGATTACAATTTTAAGATTGGTTTGCACCGCACACTCCATCTCTCCACATATCTCTGTTGTCCGCCAGCCTCTTCATCTCTTGGTAGCTGCTACAGCGCACATCACTGATCACCTGGTCCATATAACTGTCTCTAGGGCGACCTCTATATATAGTGTATTCTTCATGGTTACAATCCTAGGATTGGTTTGCACCGCACACTCCATCTCTCCACATATCTCTGTTGTCCGCCAGCCTCTTCATCTCTTGGTAGCTGCTACAGCGCACATCACTGATCACCTGGTCCATATAACTGTCTCTAGGGCGACCTCTATATATAGTGTATTCTTCATGGTTACAATCCTAGGATTGGTTTGCACCGCACACTCCATCTCTCCACATATCTCTGTTGTCCGCCAGCCTCTTCATCTCTTGGTAGCTGCTACAGCGCACATCACTGATCACCTGGTCCATATAACTGTCTCTAGGGCGACCTCTATATATAGTGTATTCTTCATGGTTACAATCCTAGGATTGGTTTGCACCACACACTCCATCTCTCCACATATCTCTGTTGTCCGCCAGCCTCTTCATCTCTTGGTAGCTGCTACAGCCCACATCACTGATCACCTGGTCCATATAAATGTCTCTAGGGTGACCTCTATAGTTTCTGCCCTCCATAATTCCTTCGGCGATAGTTACAAGCAGACCCGGATGTCTGATGTTATGGCCTATCCATTTGGATCATTGTTGGACAACCATCTTTAGGAGTTGTCTCATTTCTCTGACTCTGCTCAGTACCACGTCGTTAGGAATTTGTTAGTTAAACAACATTAAGCATAACTAGTTGCATGTAACACATGAGATCCAACTGTCGATGGCGATAGTATGTTTAGTTGAAGAATAAGTACCAAACTATAAACGCATATATACAAATTATTGAATATTTTAAGATACTTTGTTTTCTATACAACACATGTAGGTATATACATATGTCAAGATATGATAGTATGGAGGTCTGTCCTTTTTTCCTACCCAGAATATGAAAACAGCATGATGGTATGTATGTATGTTTGGAGATTAAGTATCAAATAATTGAGTTTCTTTGATAATGTGTATAGGCCACTGCCATACACATTGTATGAAGCGATGTCATCACTAAATTCAATTTTTATAAAAATTGTTAAAAAATTTTGAGATGTACTACTACGATAATAATATTTTTTATAGAAAATTAAATTATCTAGTTGGGGTGTTTCGGCTTTTTTCGATATTTTTAAAAACTTTGGAAATATAGGCAGTTAAACACAAATTTATCATAAAAAATATTTTTCTTAGTAAAAAATGTTTGAGAAACCCTAGAATTTTTTTGAAAAATCAATTTGAGATTTTGTATTTGTCTATGTTTATACCAATTTTCAACGTTCTAGCTTTTATGGTTTCTGAGATATATGGAAAAATAAACCAAAAATTCAAAAGTTGATAACCCCTGACTGAAACAAAAATTCACAATTCTGAGTATAAAATTTTTGTAGGCCTATAACTATTTATATATTCTGAAATTTTAGGCTTTGTGAATCCAGCGGATCAAAAGTTATAAGGGGGGGACTGACAGACACACATAACTCACATAAAATGTTCTACTCCGAATTCTGAGTAAATTCATGTATTGGAACATATATGCTGCGAAGCCTCTAAGTTGGTGTTTTTAGCATGCAAAAAATCCACAACTCTATACAAAATGTTCCTTCATACACGCGTTTTGGATTTAAAC
This sequence comes from Molanna angustata, assembly GCA_963576475.1. Lineage (NCBI taxonomy): Eukaryota > Metazoa > Arthropoda > Insecta > Trichoptera > Molannidae > Molanna > Molanna angustata. The sequence continues at coordinate 2,118,980 of OY754978.1, read as the reverse complement.
TGCCTCTTCCTTCCAGAGAATTTCATTCTCTTCAACGAATCGACAGTTGGAATAGTTACATAGCCTGAGCTCAGTTGTAAATAAGTCTAGTGAGGGAATGGTCAGCTCCAAAACTGATTATATTTTCCACATAAGACTTTTTACCATTCACTGCTACGTAATAGTTTTATTAATATTTTTTCTTCTCAAAATTGCATTCTAGGTTGTCATTCCTCTCACGGTTTTAATTTATGGTCTCAAAACCATAGCACATGTCGACCGCCAGGGTACAGTTGGTAAGCCGTTTGGCTTCTGTGCGGGCGTTCTGGGTTCGATCCCCAGCAGAGGAGAAATTTATTTAAATTCATTTCTCACGCAGTTATTGCTTCTCTGGGCTGGAAATTACCGTATGGTAATAAACTCGCCACTTGCGCAGGGTGCAGGGTGCAAAGTGTTTATTATTATTAATACCAATACATCACACATCCTCTTACATGCAGCCCAACTTTGGAACCAGTTACCCAATGATATAAGAGAAGTTCCTAGTTTGATGGTTTCAAGAAGCTTCTGAAGTAACACTTCTTATCCACAATTTTAATAAAAATTTTTTGGACATTCACATTTATATTTTTAAAATAGTATTTTTTTGTATTAATCTTGTATATTTTCTTATTATTAATATTTTCTTATTGTAAATGTTATTTTAAGTTTTTATAATACTTGCTACAAGTGTTTTTACTAGTGTGGTTGACTGGTAGAAATTGTCACTTATGTAAAAAATATTATTATTACTAGGTTAGGTTAGGTTAGGTTATTCCACCATAGAAGAATGGCTGATGATGATTTGCTCCATAACAATTAATTAAGTTAAAATAACATTAAAAAAATAGTAATTTTTCTGCAACACATAATCTCATTTTACTTAGTTGATCTAGGAAATTTGTTTCTTCTAATTTGTGCTTGTCACTACGAGTAAGATTTTAGAACCAGTTCACTTGGTTGTTTCAACAAAAGTATTGGTAATACTATAGTTAAAATACTTTGATTTCGTGACATTGTTCAAAATTGAGTTGTTTGATGGCTTTAGATTTCAATGAAACAACCAATAATATTGAAAAGTTTTATGTATTTTAACTATAGTATTTCTTCGAGAATCACAGCCTAAGTTAGGTGTTTGACTGTGATAATGTTTTATTTTCATAATTAGCATATTCTTTTGACCATCAAATAATGTTGTAATTGATCGACCTGTTGTAATTGATTGATGGTCTAGGGCTGCATTCACAATGAACGCCGAGTGCACTTAGTGACGCTCTAAGCCGTTCATAATGACCGGAAACAGACGCTACAAAGACACTCTGTAGCGTTCAGATTGAACGTTGAGTGTACGCATCAAACGATCCGTAAAATTGTCAGGTGAAAAACGCTCTGACAGTTATAGTATCTGTTGACTTATATTTGTTTCTGTGGTATCTATTATTTCTGTTGACATTATTTATGACGACAATATGCATTCACAATGGGGTTAGTTTATATAAATATCATTCGAAAATTTCCGATAAATGGTCAGAGATCATTATTTACTCCACTGCCCAATTGTTTTCTTTCGATGAAATTATAACCTAATAATAGACATGTATGATAAATGACATTTGACACGCCCGATGCTGCGTTCAGATTGAAATGCCACTCGATAGTGTTCAGTGAGATTGGTGTGAAAAACGGATAGCCTAGTCTTCACACCATTTTTTTTTAAACATAACCTACAAAAATTTGGTAAAAATACTAATTTAGTCATTTATTTTAATAATTTAGTTACTTTTTTTTAATATATAATGCAACTGGCTCACGCCAGTCGCAATTATAACTACAAACAAACCTAACCAACCTATTTTTACCAAACTTTTGTAGGTTAGGTTTACAAAAATGGTGTGAAGACTAGGTTATCGGTGAAAAACGCCATAATCTGCAACTTCAGGTACATCCAACGATGATGTCGAGCGTTGTATCTGAACACAGCTCTATACTCAGCTTATAGTTGAGTTTTGGGACACGGTTTAAATTGTATTTTACATAGGTTAGTGATGGCTTAAAATTAATGTAGGTTAGTGACCTTAGTATTAAATAAAAACAGCTACAAATTGTATATTACTAGTGCAATGCCATGAGACATTTAGAAATAAAACCATTTCATGTTGGTCAGTTAAGTTAGGTTGAGTTGTTTTCATGTGATTTTCTAAAAATGTATGTTTTTAGTTTTATGCTTATTTTACCTATGTACATTGTGCCATTTACAATTTGACTGTCTGTTGGATTAAAAGGGATTGTTACATATTTACATTACGTTTCCACCCACATCATATTATGCTATTCTCAATCTGTTCATAGAGGGTGATTCTCAACATATTGTTACCACTATAGTCAGTCTGTCTCACTTAATAATTCCTTTCAAATACTCACTACCCCTAGGGGATGTAGTGAAGAGTTTATCTATCTTTACTCCATATGATAATTACCCATATCTTGGATATAATTATCATATGGAGTTCTATAACATCTTTAGATATTATCTTAGAACACCATAAGATATTTATATCTATGATATGGGTAATCATGAGGGTTTTGATTTAATTGTTTTACCGGACTTACCCCCCCCCAGATCCCTATTTGCTCTCCTTGTCTTTTCCCAATCCTTTTTTTTTCCAAACGTCAGCACTAGCAACACCATCAATAACAATTAGTCACTCCTAATTGTTATTGAATCATAAAAGTTCTTATTATTATTACAGATGTTATCAGACAGGCAGCTATGTATGGTGATATATCTGTACTGATCTCACAACAATATGTACTTGTTCAGTCTGTCAAGTTTATTATTATTATTACAGGTGTTATCAGAGAGGCATATATGTATGGTGATATATCTGTACTGATCTCACAACAATATGTACTTGTTCAGTCTGTCAAGTTTATTATTATTATTATTACAGGTGTTATCAGAGTATATGAATGGTGATATATCTGTACTGATCTCACAACAATATGTACTTGTTCAGTCTGTCAAGTTTATTATTATTATTACAGATGTTATCAGACAGGCATATATGTATGGTGATATATCTGTACTGATCTCACAACAATATGTACTTGTTCAGTCTGTCAAGTTTATTATTATTATTATTACAGGTGTTATCAGAGTATATGAATGGTGATATATCTGTACTGATCTCACAACAATATGTACTTGTTCAGTCTGTCAAGTTTATTATTATTATTACAGATGTTATCAGACAGGCAGCTATGTATGGTGATATGTCTGTACTGATCTCACAACAATATGTACTTGTTCAGTCTGTCAAGTTTATTATTATTACAGATGTTATCAGACAGGCATATATGTATGGTGATATATCTGTACTGATCTCACAACAATATGTACTTGTTCAGTCTGTCAAGTTTATTATTATTATTATTACAGGTGTTATCAGAGTATATGAATGGTGATATATCTGTACTGATCTCACAACAATATGTACTTGTTCAGTCTGTCAAGTTTATTATTATTATTACAGATGTTATCAGACAGGCAGCTATGTATGGTGATATGTCTGTACTGATCTCACAACAATATGTACTTGTTCAGTCTGTCAAGTTTATTATTATTATTACAGATGTTATCAGACAGGCAGCTATGTATGGTGATATGTCTGTACTGATCTCACAACAATATGTACTTGTTCAGTCTGTCAAGTTTATTATTATTACAGATGTTATCAGACAGGCATATATGTATGGTGATATATCTGTACTGATCTCACAACAATATGTACTTGTTCAGTCTGTCAAGTTTATTATTATTATTATTACAGGTGTTATCAGAGTATATGAATGGTGATATATCTGTACTGATCTCACAACAATATGTACTTGTTCAGTCTGTCAAGTTTATTATTATTATTACAGATGTTATCAGACAGGCAGCTATGTATGGTGATATGTCTGTACTGATCTCACAACAATATGTACTTGTTCAGTCTGTCAAGTTTATTATTATTACAGATGTTATCAGACAGGCATATATGTATGGTGATATATCTGTACTGATCTCACAACAATATGTACTTGTTCAGTCTGTCAAGTTTATTATTATTATTATTACAGGTGTTATCAGAGTATATGAATGGTGATATATCTGTACTGATCTCACAACAATATGTACTTGTTCAGTCTGTCAAGTTTATTATTATTATTACAGATGTTATCAGACAGGCAGCTATGTATGGTGATATGTCTGTACTGATCTCACAACAATATGTACTTGTTCAGTCTGTCAAGTTTATTATTATTACAGATGTTATCAGACAGGCATATATGTATGGTGATATATCTGTACTGATCTCACAACAATATGTACTTGTTCAGTCTGTCAAGTTTATTATTATTATTATTACAGGTGTTATCAGAGTATATGAATGGTGATATATCTGTACTGATCTCACAACAATATGTACTTGTTCAGTCTGTCAAGTTTATTATTATTATTACAGATGTTATCAGACAGGCAGCTATGTATGGTGATATGTCTGTACTGATCTCACAACAATATGTACTTGTTCAGTCTGTCAAGTTTATTATTATTACAGATGTTATCAGACAGGCATATATGTATGGTGATATATCTGTACTGATCTCACAACAATATGTACTTGTTCAGTCTGTCAAGTTTATTATTATTATTATTACAGGTGTTATCAGAGTATATGAATGGTGATATATCTGTACTGATCTCACAACAATATGTACTTGTTCAGTCTGTCAAGTTTATTATTATTATTACAGATGTTATCAGACAGGCAGCTATGTATGGTGATATGTCTGTACTGATCTCACAACAATATGTACTTGTTCAGTCTGTCAAGTTTATTATTATTACAGATGTTATCAGACAGGCATATATGTATGGTGATATATCTGGGGGGCAAGTCTGGTTCAATCGGCGAAATCAAAACCCTCACGATTACCCATATCATGGATATAATTATTATATGGAGTTCTATAATATATTTAAATGTCATAGAACTCCATACGATAATTATATCCATGATATGGGTAATTACTAGGGTTTTGATTTCGCCGGTCAAACCAGACTTGCCCCCCAGTACTGATCTCACAACAATATGTACTTGTTCAGTCTGGGTCTGTGAGACGATATATTTCACAGTCCCCAGAATGTGGCCACTTGTTAAATTAATATTTGACATAGTACCTACCTGTTAGTTGTTGCCCGAGAAATTCAAAATAAAATATAAGGCATAAAAATAAATAAATAAATAGGTATGTTTTTGATTCCTAAAAAAGAACAGTTTTATTTTGTGTAGGTATATATTTACAATTTATCTTTGAAAAAAATGTTTTTTGTTTATGTTGGAAGCCATTGATTGATATTGTAGTGTTTATTAACTTGAGGATTAGCATTGTCATTCTGTTCTACTTTGGTCTATGTATTATACTAACCAAAACCATTATATAACTTGATTCTTACGTATATGTCAATGTCTCTAATACAAATATACATGCATTTACTGATTATACATACACACACACATGTATACCTACTTTTGTTTTTAGTCACAACAATTTGAGTTCATATTATTTACGGTGCACTAATTTTGTAGATTTTAGTTTAAGGAACAATGTCAGTTACATACTACGAAATTTAGTTCAAATGAACTTAAATTCTGAAATTTTAGAATCTTCCTGTGTTAGTTTAAAATTTTACAGAATTGGCCGTATTATTGTAAGCTAATAATTTATGTATGGAGATGATATTTTCTATATTTATTATATTTTATTCTTGTAGGTTGGTTATACTTTGTACATTGTTAGCTTTAATTTGAAAAATAAAACAAAAACGAGATAGGTATAAATTAATAGAATCAGTAAAGTTCCCTAATGCATTTATACAATAAAATAGCTTGGTAATGCAAACTTTCACATACATACAATAATAGATACATATATAGGTACATTAAATACCTAAACTTACAAACCAACACTTCAAAATTGATCAGGAAAGGAGAGAGAAAAAGGGAATAGGAATAAACTCCAAGATTTAAGAACTTACATCTTGATCATTTGCACATCAACAACAGACTCATTTGGGCATTAAATTATCTTCCCGATATCACACTCCTTTGACACGGTACTTGAAGAATGCTTGCCACATAATTCACCCTATAATTTTTTTTATAAGACCAGTTCTTTGTATAGGTACGACATTTTTTTTAATCTAACATTGTCTCAGTGATTAATAATAATAATAATGTCATTTGTATAGCGCCGTTTAATGATTCGAGATCATACCAAGGGCGCTGATAGTTTAATGTTGTGTTGCTCTCTGAAACAAAGCTGTTTTTAATCCTTTAGTGAAAGTGCTCTTGCTTTGAGCACTGCGGACATCTAGAGGCAGTGAATTCCACTTAATAGGACCACTCACACTAAAGCATCGGTCATAGTAAGCCGCTTTGTTGACTCTGTCCAACTCCTTTAAGGAATTGTTACTCTGTGATCCAGATGACCTGAGTGTGAGATGCCTCCCAGAGAGGTCTCTTCTCTGACACAGCTCTTGTATATATTTTGGTGTCAGGTTGTTCAAAGCATTATATACTGTCAAACAAATTTTGTAATCAATTCGCTTTGGACACTTCAACCAGTGTAATTCGTTTAGTAGTGGAGTTATGTGACATTGTTTTTCTGCACCGAAAATAAGTCTTGCCGCTGTGTTAAATACCATCTGTAGTCTATCGAGCTGATACTTCGGCAATCCATCATAAATGCCGTTGCAGTAATCAAGCCGAGACACAACGAATGAATTTACAAGTGTTTTAGTCTCATTCTTGGGTAAATTTCGACAAATATTTTTCAGTTGTCTGAGTTGAAAAAAACATGAACTGACCGTTTTTGAGATTTGAAGGTCAAGTGACAACTTATTGTGCAAGTGAATACCTAAGAATTTGACACTCGCAGCTGGCACGAGTGTTTCTCCGTTGATGTTGATAGGAGTACTCTCAATGAGGTGCTGTCGCCGTGGTGAAGCTACCCACATAAACTCTGTTTTAGTTGGGTTCAGTTTAAGCTTGTTGCTAGACATCCACGTGGTGACTTTATTGATGCACTATTAATGATTAATTTCTCTGTAATATTAATAATAATGTAATTGAATTGTTGCAGTGATCCTTATGTGAGGGTGGACCTTCATACTGTCAACGGAGACATTGTGGTGGATTCTGTCTTCACCAAAACCAAGAAAAAGGTAAACTCATTAACATATTATATGAAACCATAGCATTTTCTTTAAACACAGCTAGAATCCTATAATGTCTTTATAGCCGTTTACGAAATAAAACTCTATGTTGTAAATAATCTTATGAGTGAATTAAATTTTATAATGATGTACTTCCACTGTCTTATTAATTTCATTTCTTTATTTACACAATATATGGCATAAGCCATTTACTTGTTACAATAATAATAAATTACTAACATAAAAACATTGATTCAGATAAAAATAGACAAAAAAGAATCAGAGAATTAGAATTAGACACCTTACAAACAGTAAAATTAACAATAATAATGGTGCAATGGGTCGATGGCAGAGCGGTTAGCGCGCTGGGCTAGTAATCCAGTGGTCGCGAGTTCGAATCCTGCCTCGACCGAAAAAAAAAATATATAAAAAAATTTAAATCATCTGAAAAAAAACTTTAAAATGAGCCCAACGAACATGGATAAAAGAAGAATTAAAATGAATTTTTTTACACAAAGAAATAAATTTATCAATCAAAGCTTCAATGTAATAATGACAATAAAAAATAATAACAAAAAAAAATTATCTTGAATAACTTCTTATTTATTTATTTATTTATTTATTTGGGAAGCCAACAGCTCATTTACATTTTTTATAATACAAATTTTAACATAGACTTCAGAGCCAATAACAAGCTTTCCATCAATAACAAGAAAATACTGTAAACAACTCATGTTACACGCACACACACACACACACACACACACACACACACACACACACACACACATGCACATATACAATTTGTTTGGGATGGATAGGAGGGTACGAGGGAGGAAAATTAGGAGCGTATCACCTTCAATATCTCGCGACAAAACAAACATATCTTAAACATATTTCTTATCCACAAACCTGTTATTCCTTTATCCTTCATCCCTTCGCAGTCCATCCTTTTTCTATTTTTTTTGGACATTTATCATTATAATGATAATGTCTGCCTTCATGGTTCAGTTGGTTGGGTATCTGACTGCTGAGCCAAAGGTCCCGGGTTCGATTCCCGGTGGAGACTTAGTTTTCAAATTGTGTTTTCGGTCTAGATCTGTGTGACGATTAATATCATAAGTCTCCAAAGTGTGGCAACTTGTTATTGGGTGCGTGTTAAATTAATATTTGACATAGTACCTGTTAGTTGTCCGAGAATCATTATTAACCCTTAGCCACCTGACCTATTTTTCAGTTACCACCTGACGGGAGTCCTGGAGACCGCTTCCATATTTTACATTTTAAATATCCATAAATTAAAATATTGAAATAAATTAAAGTCTTATTTGTATTTTCACTATATCTTTATTCATAATTAGTCGTTAAACTATGCAAAACAACAAAATTACATATCAAAATTTAACACTTAATAAAAGTAAACTAATTTTAGTAAAAAAAAGTAGGAACTTAGAAAAACTGATATCTCAGAAAAAAAAATGACTACAAGTTAGTAATTTTTATTTATTTACTATAAGTTGGATGTATAATCTCTATCAATAAACAATTTTTGGCACGATCAAGGCATAAATATTACAAAATTACAACCCATTAACTTTTACAAGTTTCTTCGACAATCAGAGCACACTTTTTGACTGCATTCAATGCAAATTGGTTTTTTACATAAAAAACACATGTAAGCAGTTTTTCTTTTCTTTTTATGTTCACATGATCGACATGTCTTGCGTTTGTCAAATTTTTCGGAACTTATAGTGTTTGAAATGCTAGCTTTTTGATCTGTTTTTAGGATTTGACGAATGGTGCAAAAGTAACGTAACCACCTGACGGGGGTCTCACATACTGCACGAGAAATATAATTACCTGTAATACTTAAATGCGCGCACGTTTTAAGCTGCCGATCGCACGGAGCATACTGGCGGGGAAGGGGAAAAAGTACATGGACACACAGTCGCATGGCGTGCATTGTAAAAAAATTATACAAAAAATAAAACTACCGAAATCTCTGAGACCGGGGTCAGGTGGTTACGGGTTAAATATTATTTTTAAATTGTGTTTTGTATTAAATTTTGTAAACTTTTTTTTTTATTGTAAATTTTGATTAATTTTTAAGTATTTATAACATATATACATGCTAGAAGTGTATGAGGCAATAAATCCGCCACATTATGTGCATAATAAATACTAACCCATCTAGGTAAACTCTTACACTTCTGTCACAATTCCTGTGAAAGTACAGCGAATTTTCAGTATCTGGTACATATCGCTGAATACTCTGTGCGGGATTCGATTTGATAAAATTATCAATAATACATATTCGTCAAAGTCCCTAAAATCATCTTCCATCGAAAACATCTCGTATTTTAGTATTAAACAACTTGTAAAGTTCCTTACGATCAACCTTATTTTTTGACAGATCGCAAATGTTAGTTTACGTATTATTTAAACATGTCGATACAACGCCGTTCGTACAAAAACGTCTTAGCATCCTTCAGTTAGGAAGTCATGTGATCTCCTTATTCTAGTTAGTGGCTGTGCAATGAAAATGTGGTCAGTAATTACAATTTAGTATTTAAGTCAGACACTGCATTGGGGCCATAGTGCTTTTTATAGACACACCCACCATCCTCATAAACATTTGTAATTAAATTTGTAATAATTTATAAAATTTAAGTCCTCCAGCTATGCTTTTTCTTCAATCTTTGTTGAAACTCCCCTCAGTCTAAGATTACTATGTGCATACAAAAAAATCCATTATGTATGGTGTGTCATATACATGTATTATTATTTATGTGATATATATCGTTATCATTTTTATTTTCTAATAGTTTTTTTATACACTCTATATTTACTATCTATTCTTTTATTGTATATAAAATAATTGTATTGTGTCTAGTCTTTTGTGATTCATATTATAATATTACATATATGTATTATATCTTACCTCCAACTATAATGAATAATACTTACTTGTTTATTATCACAATATGCAACATGCTTGCTTACTTGTATTTCATACCATTTCTTATTATAAGTAGTTTGTGATTCATATTATAATATTACATATATGTATTATATCTTACCTCCAACTATAATGAATAATACTTACTTGTTTATTATCACAATATGCAACATGCTTACTTGTATTTCATACCATTTCTTATTATAAGTAGTTTGTGATTCATATTATAATATTACATATATGTATTATATCTTACCTCCAACTATAATGAATAATACTTACTTGTTTATTATCACAATATGCAACATGCTTACTTGTATTTCATACCATTTCTTATTATAAGTAGTTTGTGATTCATATTATAATATTACATATATGTATTATATCTTACCTCCAACTATAATGAATAATACTTACTTGTTTATTATCACAATATGCAACATGCTTACTTGTATTTCATACCATTTCTTATTATAAGTAGTTTGTGATTCATATTATAATATTACATATATGTATTATATCTTACCTCCAACTATAATGAATAATACTTACTTGTTTATTATCACAATATGCAACATGCTTACTTGTATTTCATACCATTTCTTATTATAAGTAGTTTGTGATTCATATTATAATATTACATATAGCTATTATATCTTACCTCCAACTATAATGAATAATACTTACTTGTTTATTATCACAATATGCAACATGCTTACTTGTATTTCATACCATTTCTTATTATAAGTAGTTTGTGATTCATATTATAATATTACATATATGTATTATATCTTACCTCCAACTATAATGAATAATACTTACTTGTTTATTATCACAATATGCAACATGCTTACTTGTATTTCATACCATTTCTTATTATAAGTAGTTTGTGATTCATATTATAATATTACATATAGGTATTATATCTTACCTCCAACTATAATGAATAATACTTACTTGTTTATTATCACAATATGCAACATGCTTACTTGTATTTCATACCATTTCTTATTATAAGTAGTTTGTGATTCATATTATAATATTACATATATGTATTATATCTTACCTCCAACTATAATGAATAATACTTACTTGTTTATTATCACAATATGCAACATGCTTACTTGTATTTCATACCATTTCTTATTATAAGTAGTTTGTGATTCATATTATAATATTACATATAGGTATTATATCTTACCTCCAACTATAATGAATAATACTTACTTGTTTATTATCACAATATGCAACATGCTTACTTGTATTTCATACCATTTCTTATTATAAGTAGTTTGTGATTCATATTATAATATTACATATATGTATTATATCTTACCTCCAACTATAATGAATAATACTTACTTGTTTATTATCACAATATGCAACATGCTTACTTGTATTTCATACCATTTCTTATTATAAGTAGTTTGTGATTCATATTATAATATTACATATATGTATTATATCTTACCTCCAACTATAATGAATAATACTTACTTGTTTATTATCACAATATGCAACATGCTTACTTGTATTTCATACCATTTCTTATTATAAGTAGTTTGTGATTCATATTATAATATTACATATATGTATTATATCTTACCTCCAACTATAATGAATAATACTTACTTGTTTATTATCACAATATGCAACATGCTTACTTGTATTTCATACCATTTCTTATTATAAGTAGTTTGTGATTCATATTATAATATTACATATAGCTATTATATCTTACCTCCAACTATAATGAATAATACTTACTTGTTTATTATCACAATATGCAACATGCTTACTTGTATTTCATACCATTTCTTATTATAAGTAGTTTGTGATTCATATTATAATATTACATATATGTATTATATCTTACCTCCAACTATAATGAATAATACTTACTTGTTTATTATCACAATATGCAACATGCTTACTTGTATTTCATACCATTTCTTATTATAAGTAGTTTGTGATTCATATTATAATATTACATATAGGTATTATATCTTACCTCCAACTATAATGAATAATACTTACTTGTTTATTATCACAATATGCAACATGCTTACTTGTATTTCATACCATTTCTTATTATAAGTAGTTTGTGATTCATATTATAATATTACATATATGTATTATATCTTACCTCCAACTATAATGAATAATACTTACTTGTTTATTATCACAATATGCAACATGCTTACTTGTATTTCATACCATTTCTTATTATAAGTAGTTTGTGATTCATATTATAATATTACATATAGGTATTATATCTTACCTCCAACTATAATGAATAATACTTACTTGTTTATTATCACAATATGCAACATGCTTACTTGTATTTCATACCATTTCTTATTATAAGTAGTTTGTGATTCATATTATAATATTACATATATGTATTATATCTTACCTCCAACTATAATGAATAATACTTACTTGTTTATTATCACAATATGCAACATGCTTGCTTACTTGTATTTCATACCATTTCTTATTATAAGTAGTTTGTGATTCATATTATAATATTACATATATGTATTATATCTTACCTCCAACTATAATGAATAATACTTACTTGTTTATTATCACAATATGCAACATGCTTACTTGTATTTCATACCATTTCTTATTATAAGTAGTTTGTGATTCATATTATAATATTACATATATGTATTATATCTTACCTCCAACTATGATGAATAATACTTACTTGTTTATTATCACAATATGCAACATGCTTACTTGTATTTCATACCATTTCTTATTATAAGTAGTTTGTGATTCATATTATAATATTACATATATGTATTATATCTTACCTCCAACTATGATGAATAATACTTACTTGTTTATTATCACAATATGCAACATGCTTGCTTACTTGTATTTCATACCATTTCTTATTATAAGTAGTTTGTGATTCATATTATAATATTACATATATGTATTATATCTTACCTCCAACTATAATGAATAATACTTACTTGTTTATTATCACAATATGCAACATGCTTACTTGTATTTCATACCATTTCTTAATATAAGTAGTTTGTGATTCATATTATAATATTACATATATGTATTATATCTTACCTCCAACTATAATGAATAATACTTACTTGTTTATTATCACAATATGCAACATGCTTACTTGTATTTCATACCATTTCTTATTATAAGTAGTTTGTGATTCATATTATAATATTACATATATGTATTATATCTTACCTCCAACTATAATGAATAATACTTACTTGTTTATTATCACAATATGCAACATGCTTACTTGTATTTCATACCATTTCTTATTATAAGTAGTTTGTGATTCATATTATAATATTACATATAGGTATTATATCTTACCTCCAACTATAATGAATAATACTTACTTGTTTATTATCACAATATGCAACATGCTTACTTGTATTTCATACCATTTCTTATTATAAGTAGTTTGTGATTCATATTATAATATTACATATAGGTATTATATCTTACCTCCAACTATAATGAATAATACTTACTTGTTTATTATCACAATATGCAACATGCTTACTTGTATTTCATACCATTTGTTATTATAAGTAGTTTGTGATTCATATTATAATATTACATATAGGTATTATATCTTACCTCCAACTATAATGAATAATACTTACTTGTTTATTATCACAATATGCAACATGCTTACTTGTATTTCATACCATTTCTTATTATAAGTAGTTTGTGATTCATATTATAATATTACATATAGGTATTATATCTTACCTCCAACTATAATGAATAATACTTACTTGTTTACTATCACAATATGCAACATGCTTACTTGTATTTCATACCATTTCTTATTATAAGTAGTTTGTGATTCATATTATAATATTACATATAGGTATTATATCTTACCTCCAACTATAATGAATAATACTTACTTGTTTATTATCACAATATGCAACATGCTTACTTGTATTTCATACCATTTCTTATTATAAGTAGTTTGTGATTCATATTATAATATTACATATAGGTATTTTATCTTACCTCCAACTATAATGAATAATACTTACTTGTTTATTATCACAATATGCAACATGCTTGCTTACTTGTATTTCATACCATTTCTTATTATAAGTAGTTTGTGATTCATATTATAATATTATATATAGGTATTATATCTTACCTCCAACTATAATGAATAATACTTACTTGTTTATTATCACAATATGCAACATGCTTACTTGTATTTCATACCATTTCTTATTATAAGTAGTTTGTGATTCATATTATAATATTACATATAGGTATTATATCTTACCTCCAACTATAATGAATTATACTTACTTGTTTATTATCACAATATGCAACATGCTTGCTTACTTGTATTTCATACCATTTCTTATTATAAGTAGTTTGTGATTCATATTATAATATTATATATAGGTATTATATCTTACGTCCAACTATAATGAATAATACTTACTTGTTTATTATCACAATATGCAACATGCTTACTTGTATTTCATACCATTTCTTATTATAAGTAGTTTGTGATTCATATTATAATATTACATATAGGTATTATATCTTACCTCCAACTATAATGAATAATACTTACTTGTTTATTATCACAATATGCAACATGCTTGCTTACTTGTATTTCATACCATTTCTTATTATAAGTAGTTTGTGATTCATATTATAATATTACATATAGGTATTATATCTTACCTCCAACTATAATGAATAATACTTACTTGTTTATTATCACAATATGCAACATGCTTACTTGTATTTCATACCATTTCTTATTATAAGTAGTTTGTGATTCATATTATAATATTACATATAGGTATTATATCTTACCTCCAACTATAATGAATAATACTTACTTGTTTATTATCACAATATGCAACATGCTTACTTGTATTTCATACCATTTCTTAATATAAGTAGTTTGTGATTCATATTATAATATTACATATAGGTATTATATCTTACCTCCAACTATAATGAATAATACTTACTTGTTTATTATCACAATATGCAACATGCTTGCTTACTTGTATTTCATACCATTTCTTATTATAAGTAGTTTGTGATTCATATTATAATATTACATATAGGTATTATATCTTACCTCCAACTATAATGAATAATACTTACTTGTTTATTATCACAATATGCAACATGCTTGCTTACTTGTATTTCATACCATTTCTTAATATAAGTAGTTTGTGATTCATATTATAATATTACATATAGGTATTATATCTTACCTCCAACTATAATGAATAATACTTACTTGTTTATTATCACAATATGCAACATGCTTGCTTACTTGTATTTCATACCATTTCTTATTATAAGTAGTTTGTGATTCATATTATAATATTATATATAGGTATTATATCTTACCTCCAACTATAATGAATAATACTTACTTGTTTATTATCACAATATGCAACATGCTTGCTTACTTGTATTTCATACCATTTCTTATTATAAGTAGTTTGTGATTCATATTATAATATTACATATAGGTATTATATCTTACCTCCAACTATAATGAATAATACTTACTTGTTTATTATCACAATATGCAACATGCTTACTTGTATTTCATACCATTTCTTAATATAAGTAGTTTGTGATTCATATTATAATATTACATATAGGTATTATATCTTACCTCCAACTATAATGAATAATACTTACTTGTTTATTATCACAATATGCAACATGCTTGCTTACTTGTATTTCATACCATTTCTTATTATAAGTAGTTTGTGATTCATATTATAATATTACATATAGGTATTATATCTTACCTCCAACTATAATGAATAATACTTACTTGTTTATTATCACAATATGCAACATGCTTGCTTACTTGTATTTCATACCATTTCTTAATATAAGTAGTTTGTGATTCATATTATAATATTACATATAGGTATTATATCTTACCTCCAACTATAATGAATAATACTTACTTGTTTATTATCACAATATGCAACATGCTTGCTTACTTGTATTTCATACCATTTCTTATTATAAGTAGTTTGTGATTCATATTATAATATTATATATAGGTATTTTATCTTACCTCCAACTATAATGAATAATACTTACTTGTTTATTATCACAATATGCAACATGCTTGCTTACTTGTATTTCATACCATTTCTTATTATAAGTAGTTTGTGATTCATATTATAATATTATATATAGGTATTATATCTTACCTCCAACTATAATGAATAATACTTACTTGTTTATTATCACAATATGCAACATGCTTACTTGTATTTCATACCATTTCTTATTATAAGTAGTTTGTGATTCATATTATAATATTACATATAGGTATTATATCTTACCTCCAACTATAATGAATAATACTTACTTGTTTATTATCACAATATGCAACATGCTTGCTTACTTGTATTTCATACCATTTCTTATTATAAGTAGTTTGTGATTCATATTATAATATTATATATAGGTATTATATCTTACGTCCAACTATAATGAATAATACTTACTTGTTTATTATCACAATATGCAACATGCTTACTTGTATTTCATACCATTTCTTATTATAAGTAGTTTGTGATTCATATTATAATATTACATATAGGTATTATATCTTACCTCCAACTATAATGAATAATACTTACTTGTTTATTATCACAATATGCAACATGCTTGCTTACTTGTATTTCATACCATTTCTTATTATAAGTAGTTTGTGATTCATATTATAATATTACATATAGGTATTATATCTTACCTCCAACTATAATGAATAATACTTACTTGTTTATTATCACAATATGCAACATGCTTACTTGTATTTCATACCATTTCTTATTATAAGTAGTTTGTGATTCATATTATAATATTACATATAGGTATTATATCTTACCTCCAACTATAATGAATAATACTTACTTGTTTATTATCACAATATGCAACATGCTTACTTGTATTTCATACCATTTCTTAATATAAGTAGTTTGTGATTCATATTATAATATTACATATAGGTATTATATCTTACCTCCAACTATAATGAATAATACTTACTTGTTTATTATCACAATATGCAACATGCTTGCTTACTTGTATTTCATACCATTTCTTATTATAAGTAGTTTGTGATTCATATTATAATATTACATATAGGTATTATATCTTACCTCCAACTATAATGAATAATACTTACTTGTTTATTATCACAATATGCAACATGCTTGCTTACTTGTATTTCATACCATTTCTTAATATAAGTAGTTTGTGATTCATATTATAATATTACATATAGGTATTATATCTTACCTCCAACTATAATGAATAATACTTACTTGTTTATTATCACAATATGCAACATGCTTGCTTACTTGTATTTCATACCATTTCTTATTATAAGTAGTTTGTGATTCATATTATAATATTATATATAGGTATTATATCTTACCTCCAACTATAATGAATAATACTTACTTGTTTATTATCACAATATGCAACATGCTTGCTTACTTGTATTTCATACCATTTCTTATTATAAGTAGTTTGTGATTCATATTATAATATTACATATAGGTATTATATCTTACCTCCAACTATAATGAATAATACTTACTTGTTTATTATCACAATATGCAACATGCTTACTTGTATTTCATACCATTTCTTAATATAAGTAGTTTGTGATTCATATTATAATATTACATATAGGTATTATATCTTACCTCCAACTATAATGAATAATACTTACTTGTTTATTATCACAATATGCAACATGCTTGCTTACTTGTATTTCATACCATTTCTTATTATAAGTAGTTTGTGATTCATATTATAATATTACATATAGGTATTATATCTTACCTCCAACTATAATGAATAATACTTACTTGTTTATTATCACAATATGCAACATGCTTGCTTACTTGTATTTCATACCATTTCTTAATATAAGTAGTTTGTGATTCATATTATAATATTACATATAGGTATTATATCTTACCTCCAACTATAATGAATAATACTTACTTGTTTATTATCACAATATGCAACATGCTTGCTTACTTGTATTTCATACCATTTCTTATTATAAGTAGTTTGTGATTCATATTATAATATTATATATAGGTATTATATCTTACCTCCAACTATAATGAATAATACTTACTTGTTTATTATCACAATATGCAACATGCTTGCTTACTTGTATTTCATACCATTTCTTATTATAAGTAGTTTGTGATTCATATTATAATATTACATATAGGTATTATATCTTACCTCCAACTATAATGAATAATACTTACTTGTTTATTATCACAATATGCAACATGCTTACTTGTATTTCATACCATTTCTTATTATAAGTAGTTTGTGATTCATATTATAATATTACATATAGGTATTATATCTTACCTCCAACTATAATGAATAATACTTACTTGTTTATTATCACAATATGCAACATGCTTACTTGTATTTCATACCATTTCTTATTATAAGTAGTTTGTGATTCATATTATAATATTACATATAGGTATTATATCTTACCTCCAACTATAATGAATAATACTTACTTGTTTATTATCACAATATGCAACATGCTTACTTGTATTTCATACCATTTCTTATTATAAGTAGTTTGTGATTCATATTATAATATTACATATAGGTATTATATCTTACCTCCAACTATAATGAATAATACTTACTTGTTTATTATCACAATATGCAACATGCTTACTTGTATTTCATACCATTTCTTATTATAAGTAGTTTGTGATTCATATTATAATATTACATATAGGTATTATATCTTACCTCCAACTATAATGAATAATACTTACTTGTTTATTATCACAATATGCAACATGCTTACTTGTATTTCATACCATTTCTTATTATAAGTAGTTTGTGATTCATATTATAATATTACATATAGGTATTATATCTTACCTCCAACTATAATGAATAATACTTACTTGTTTATTATCACAATATGCAACATGCTTACTTGTATTTCATACCATTTCTTATTATAAGTAGTTTGGGTAATCAACTCTTCCAGAAACGAGCGGTTTGTGGCCAACACTAAACTATCTACACCATAGTAAGCGTTTATTTTTTCTTCTTGAAATGTTGACATCTCTAAATGCATTTTTATGAAGTAAATTTCTATTAGATTCTTAAACAAATATAAGATTCCCACAGGACAAAAGTTTTCACAATACACCATACACACAATAACATTGTCACGATACTCATAGTATGTATTTTCTACATGATACCTGTTGAGAAATTTTAAGTAAAATTGCATTACTAGCAAGATGAGCATGTATGAGACAGTGTATCAATGTTGATGAGGCGATGAATGTGTCAAGATAGAAAAATGCAATGTTCGGTTATCACTGCCTACTCCTTGACGAAGATAAAAGTGGAGAATAAAAAATACACTTGTCTATAGAGACACATACAATATCAATATGAAGTTGATCACTCAATTTTCCCTTACAGAAGCTATTTTATTTCTGTTATATACATTTTTCATACAAATATGACATTTATTTCACATTGATATGGCAAACCATGGATTTTTTTTTAATTTTGATAATCCTTGAATGCATTTTTGATGAGTGTATTTTAGTTGTGTCGAAATTTCAAACATTATACAAAAAAACGCAGTTTTCCAGACCGTGAGAGCATTTTTAAAAATTGGACAGATGAAATTATAGAGAAGACATTAACGGATATCTATGGAAAACTAATCAGCTATAGGTCTATGCACTTTACACATATGATGTTAATATGAAGTCAAATGGGGCTGTCTTCCCCCTCACTCATATCCCTTGAATCAGTTTATGGACTTTACATATATGATATCAATATGAAGTCAATCGGACTTATAGTTTAGGCTGTAGAGAGGACACAAAAAAAAACAACGTAAATGATGAAATCATAGAGAAGAAGTTAAAAGTTGTCTATGGAAAACTAATAAGCTTTAGGTATGCACTTTACACATATGATGTAAATATGAAGTCGATCGGACTTATAGTTTGGGCTATAAGTAAAAAAATAATTCCATACGCCATACTTACAATCACATCACGACGAAACTCACAGTGTGCACTCTCTACATGATACTCGTTGAGAAATTGATGTAATAAAATATGCTTAAAAATTGTGAAATCATGACTCTCCACTATTCCATAGTGTGGAGAGTAAGTTTAGTTATCATATCACAATAATTTTTTCACTTTTATTTTGTAAAATAAGGAAGAACTATATTTTGCAACTTATATATTGTTATATCGCAGCATAGATTACATCAAACTTGTAATTTATGTTTTTTTTTTTTACGAAAAAACTTAAAATTTTAAAATACATTTTCTAAAAAAGGCTCTCCACTAACCAAAGTTTTTTTTCTTTTTTTTAATACTCCCAAAAGTTCAAACTATTACATCCTCGAAGAAAATTGATGGCTGACAGGTTTTCTAATTCCTCGAAAACCCAAATTTTACATTCCAAAAGACATAAATTATGGTTCACATGTACAGCAGTTTATAATATGCTTTGAAACTTTATCGTAGTCCAAGTTATTAAAATATTAATAACACAACCACATAGTTGAATTGAAGGATTCATAACAAATAACCCCCTCCCCACCGCCCCCCAGTCCTGACAAAAATCTTGCAGTCAATAATATCGCGAATCTTGACTTCATTATAAATTTGAAGAAAAATAGTAAATAATTTACATTATTTATCCAATTTATTAAAATATTTATTTCACATCTTAGTAGTTCAACCTTAGATTATATATGATACAGATATCTAGTCAGCGCAATGAATGTATGCCAACTAAAACTAAGAGGTAACAGAAGAATTTCTTGTATACGTACACCTACCGACACGCACACCTACATAAAACGTAGACCAACCGATCTACCGCCTCACACACACATGTAAAAAAAACTTGGCATACATTTGAATTCGAAATTTGTACTAGACGCGGCTTCTGTTACATTATAATTCTATGAGTTCAACTGTCATTTGAATTTTTGTTCCAGTCAGGGGTTATCAACATTTGATTAATTTTTATATATCCACTTGTGTCAAAAACCATATATTCTAGAACACTGAAAATTTGTATAAATATAGACTAATACAATTTCTCAACCTATTTTTTAAGAAAAATTTCCAGAGGTTCTCAATGTTTTTTTATTTGCCTATATTTCCAAAAAGTATGGATATATCGAAAAACACCAAAACACCACAGTTAAATAATTAAATTTTCTATAAAAAATATAT
This sequence comes from Molanna angustata, assembly GCA_963576475.1. Taxonomy (NCBI): domain Eukaryota; kingdom Metazoa; phylum Arthropoda; class Insecta; order Trichoptera; family Molannidae; genus Molanna; species Molanna angustata. The sequence continues at coordinate 2,097,400 of OY754978.1, read as the reverse complement.
ATACATTAATAATAATAATAATATACACTTAATTGCACCCTGCGCAAGTGGCGAGTTTATTGCCATGTTAATTAAAATTTGAGATGTACTGCTATAATGTATATAATTCCGTTTGGCTACTGTGCGGGCGTCCAGAGTTCGATCCCCAGCAGAGGAGAAATTTATTTAAATTCATTTCTCATGTATTTGGGTTGAAAACACTGGTAAGTTGGAAAATATAGCCATGTTGTGCCTTTTAGGTGAGATGAGGCTGGTGTGTGAGCATACATGTATGTGTTATGCCTCCTTTTATAAGATAATGCACACACCTGTTGCTGGTTACCCCACATTGTTGGATATATCATGATGCTATGTATGTATGTAAAAAAACTTAAGTTAAGGCGGGATTTGAATGATTTTGTTGAGTGCAGTATCCACTGTGCCACTGACTCATTTACTTGATAAGATATTTTGTTATGTTATTTAATTGATTTTAGAATGAACTAAAAACAACCTTATTTTATCTTATTTTCAGACACTCAATCCAATATGGAATGAAGAGTTTATGTTTAGGGTAAGAATATTTTTTAATTATTTCTTCTTGTGTAAGATTGAGTCACTTGACTGTTACATGGAAGAATGCCTCTCTGTCTTGGGCTGTGCAAAACACCTCCTACACATTTCTCAAACCAATTTATATTTATAATGATTTTTCAGAATGAATGTCTGAGATTGTTTTCAGAATGAATGAGAGGTCAAGGCAGTCCAATAAAAGGATGGTTCGAACATGTGACCACAACATTCTGAAAGAGAGAAATGTATAGAAGCTTGAACAACAGTAGAACATGTATGAGTATGAGACCATAAATATATGTAAGATGTATGAGACTATGTATGAATGTTGATGTTGTGATGGTTGCGTGTTAGGACAGAAAAATATGTTGTTCAATTTTCTCTGCTTACCTCGTTACGGACATGGCATGATGTAATGTATGTATGTAATGTTTTATGTATGAAAAATAATATGTGACATTTTAACCTTTTCTAATTAAAATATTGTTTTATTTTTGTTAAGTTTAATTATTGTATTTTGATACTTTTTATATTAGGTACCTATACACATAATTCATAGTTCATTTTTCAACATTTCATCATTCCATATTTAAATATATTTTGTTTTTTATAATATTTTGACATTACTGTTGTAAAAATATTATATTGTGAAAATAAAAACGTAAAATGTCGTTTTATAACATGTTAATTCTTATTATTGAAAATAAAATTACGTTTGTGTTGCTCTATTTGTCAAGAAACAATCACGTCATAAGTATAGTTGTCGCCAAATATCTTAGACCAGACTTTGGGGTGCACAGAGCGTATTTTTGTATATTTTTACTTGGTTGGTGTATGTGCAAATCGCCCCTCTTCCCGGCGGAATGACTCAAGATATTTAGCAACAAATATACCTACATTTTAACAAAAAAGAAATAAAATTATTGCTAACAATTATTGTATGTTTGTATGTGACGGGAATGAAAGGGAATGAAAGAAGATTCAATTTGTTACTGCTATGTAATAAGATAAAAACAAAAAATTAAAATACATTTACAAATTAATAATATTAACAATCTAAAATAACTAATCATAAAATATTGGATATCTATAGTGTTTGTTACAATGTCCAGGTGAAGCCGTCGGAGCACAAGGTAGTGCTGCAGGTGTTTGACGAGAACCGTCTGACGAGGGACGACTTCCTGGGTATGGTGGAGATAACTCTGGGCGGAGCGCCACGGGAGGGCCCCCCAGCCCCGGGCTGTCCTCAGCCCCAACCCGCCAAGTTCCAGCTGCGACCACGAAGGTCCGTGTAAGTATTCCCGACGACCAGCATGACAGGCCGTTGTCGGAACATCTTCTTCTGCCTAGTCCGTTTCTTTTGCACTTATTTATTATCTACCTATTTGGTTTGTATTATTTCAATGTTTGGGATGCAACGGATATACTTAATATCATTTATCTACATCATATTCTTCAATTTTTATTGTCCCAATATACATTTAAACCATATACATGATATGAAACTGAAAAGGATATTGAAAATTCAGTTTTAAGTAAGATTACAACAGTATGTCATACATATTTCATAAATCTCTCTCTACTCCTTAAACTTTTATCTGCGCTTCTTCACTTGGTTCTATCCTGAGCATCCTCCTCAGAGACATTACACCCCTCACTTATCCTCCGCCACCAAGCTCTTCCATCGTCTTTGGTCTTTTGCCGGTAACTCGATAGTCCAGTGCAGTGTTACATACCTTTTCTAGTGGTATTGTTAGAATATGTCCCAACCACCTCAGTCTATTTTCAATCATCTTATCAGAGACATTGCGTACACCCAGGCTACACCTTACACATTTATTACTGGTTTTTCTCTCCTTGTGACAACTTTATTTATACATATTTCATAAAGGTGCCAAATGGAATATCTTCCAACTCACTATTTTTTCCAGCTCAGAGAAGCAAAAATTGTGCTTACAATAATTTTCAGTCTCAGTCAATTATTGCACGTGGAATGAAAATAATCCACGTAACAATCCTAATAGCAAGTACCATTACAAGGTTTTACTGTAAACTCGGCTGTGGGGTAAACAGTAAATTCGGCTGTGGGGTAAACCAAATAATTCAATCAATTATTTGCCATAGAATAATCTGGATATCCATTATTTAAAATAATACACCATGTGATCTGTGTATAAGAATATACCGTATATCAATCTCTTTGATTTAAAATATCTTCTTCATTTCCTCACTGCTGAGGGTCCTGATCCACGAAACTGCCAATGGACAGATAGAATTTCGCAATCTCCTATCCCTCTCCATTGGGAACGTTTCAGAGCTTGTAGCCCTATTCATCCCCAGAGTGACTGCTCATCGGACGAAACAAGGGACTACTATCAAGAATATTTCATACCATAACCACTAAGACATAATTCGCAGTCTCCTACCCCACTCCTTCGGGAACGTTATAGAACTTGTAGCTCTTTTCATCACGGTCATCTCCTTAATCTGGTCATACCATCGCGCAGTAGATCTGTCTCTACTTCTTATACCTGGAACACTTCCTGTCACAATACTTTTTTTCCAAATTATCTAGTTCTCTCCTGGAAATGTGATTAAAGATTCTCAGCACTCGGTGACTGCATAGTGTAGACAATCTTTCTTCTGTTTTGAGCTCCTTAAGGACCATGACGTTCGTTCTTTTTGCAGTCCACGGAATTTAAAATATACTATGCATTAATTTGTCTCATCATTATATATGTATATATTGATAGATATGGGTAAATTATGTTAAATATATTCGTTGCATCTCCCTCAATATTTTATACTTTCTATCCCCCGAATAGATTTTTTGCTTTTAGCTTCATTTGCAGTTATTTATATACTTATTTATAATAATTTTTATAACATACCTAAATAATTAAACAACCAAATAATATTTTATATTGTGCTTTACCTTAACTGTAAAGATTTGCTAAAATATTTGTGATATATTGTCGTAGTTAAAAAATATACTTATAAGTTTATTTTATTTTGACCATTTTATTACTGTATTTCGTATTTACATAAATATTTTAAAAGTAGAAATATATTTTTTTATTATAGTATAATATGGAATCGGTATATTTTATCATTTATTATGTTTCTTCTTGAACTATAATTTTATTTAAGAGGGTGACTGCTGCCAATGTACCTATTTTTTCAATTTGAATTTGCATCATTACTACAAAACAAATCATTTTGAAAAAAATAACCTAGTTAGTTTGGATATTAATAAAGAAAAATATACATTAACTTTTTAATTATGTTCTGTATATATTCTTGTAAGAAAATAATAAGCATACCCCGATTTTTGACATTTATCTTAAATTTCTAAAAAACTATAAGGTATAGAGCTTTATATTTTTTTTATAAATTAAAGAAGATCAAAATATCTGGAAAAATACGATGTAACGTTGCATTAATGCATCAGGTTAAGTTAATAAAAAAAAACTTATATTTCGCAATGGCGCTGAATAAATGTTTTTTAGGTTTATTTACTAAACCTGAAGCATTAATGCAACGTCACATAATTTTTTTCTAAATATTTTTGTCTTCTTTAATTTAAAAAAAATATATGTTGAACTACGCCTTATATTTTATTAAAAATTTAAGATAAACGTTGAAAATCGGGGTATGTCATTATTTTTCTACAAGAATTTATACAGAACATTATCAAAAAGTTAAGGTATATTTTTGTTTATTAATATCCAAACTATCTAAATTATTTTTTTCAAAACGATTTGATATGAAATAATGATGATATATCAAAATAGGTACGTTGGCAGCAGTCTCCCCTTAACTGTAAAGATTTGCTAAAATATTTATGATATATTTATTTTGTCGTAGTTAAAAAATATACCAAGTTTATTTTATTTTGACCATTCTATTACTTTATTTCGTATTCACATAAATATTTTAATAGTAGAAATATATTTTTTTATCATAGTATATGGAATCTGTATATTTTATCATTTATTAAGCAGCCCATTCATGATCTTGTCATTCGGCGTCACTCCATATGGACCGGCTCCATTTGGACTATTGTAAAATTTTCATCACACTCACGGGCACGCCATCGCGCTTTCAAAATTAGTATACACAAGCTGTCGGCGCTTTCGCATTAATAATTTCTATTTTATGAAATTTTCAAGTAAAAATGAGATAATTCTGATGATTTTTTTTTCAATGTTTGAAACTGTCACTTCATGATAGAACTCCATAATCAACTAATATTATGAAAAAAATTATATATAATTTTACGTTCTACTTAAAGTTTTCGACCATTCTGACGATGCTCAGCATAGAAGCGATACCGGTGAATGGGAGTCGCGTTTGCGAAAAATTTATGTAGAACGTAAAATTATATATAATTTTTTTCATACTTTTAGTTAATTCTGATGACGAATTTTATACAACTGCTATATAGCGGTTTGTTTATATTTAAAAAGAAAAAAAAACAAAGAGAAAATGTTGTATTTTCGCATTCACGAGAGTGTCAAACAGCTTGGCGCAATGAGATGGCGCAATGTACCGCTGGATTTCACTCTCACAAGCATGCAGTACCGACAGAATGCGCCGCGCCGTTTGTCACGGTACTATGGAGTTTCGATCGTTTGGAATTCCATTTTGGTGTGTCAGGCCAATTGGGCTGTGCGGGTTTTGACATTCACAAGCGCATTTTGGAGTGATAGCAAGCCATTTGGAAGGATGGCATGATTGTGAATGGGGGCCTTTATGTTTCTTCTTGAACTATAATTTTATTGAACAGTTTACAGTATATTTAAAATGGGTAATTCATTAATTTATATAATGCCACTTGAATAGATTCCTGCACTCTTCTTTTAGCTATAAAAAGCTTATTTTGTTAGAAGATTTATTCCGTTGAAAGTTATTAAATCTAGTATACATTACATACCAAAATTGTATAACATATTTATTATTATTTGAAACATTCCTTCATATAAAAACATATTTTGAGCTCTATATCAAAAACATATTTTATATTATAAATCAAAAACATATTATAAGTTTTATATCAAAAACATATTTCATGTTCTGCATCAGAAACAGATTTTGATTCATTGAATTTCCCCTTGTAGGTACATACACTATATATTTTTTTTTTATATTTTTACTGACAAACTTTTTAACATCTCAATAGAGGCGAAGTTGGGATATTTTAGAAGTACCAGCCCCCCTAGACAATGTGTCTTTTAGCTCAAGAAAAGGTAACTCAATGCATGGAAGTGACATTTGCTAGTCACGTGACAACTGTCACTTCCATGCATTGAGTTATCTTTTCTTGTTTCTTTTCTTGAGCTAAATGACACATTGTCTAGGGGGGCAGGAACTCAAGGCACCTACAGGGCTTACGATCTGTCATCGGCTGGTTTACGTGATCACTTTTATGCGCCTGCGCAACGTTCACCAATTATGCCTTCTTATTGAGTTCCCTTAGCAATGTAATTTTTCAAAGTTCTATATATTTGAATAATGTGTAACAATTCACCTGAAAATAAGGAATTATACTATTGCCATCTATAAGGTAACGAAGAAACCATTTTTTGTAACGCCATCTATTGAGAAATTAGTTTATTTGTAAACAATGAAAGCAACAGTCCTTATAAATGAGGTGACGGTATATTTTTTTTTGTGTTGCTTCCTATAAAAATAACTAATGTGACTCACAGTTAACTGTGAATGTCCATTAAAAAGTTAATTTGCATGTGTTCCACTGTGGTTTAAGTTTACTGTGTTTATATTTAAAAAAAATTGATGTGCTTATAGATGTTTGGTGGTGTATTTTCAAGTTTTTTGATTAAAAATTGTATTAATTTACTAATTTAATTAATATTGGAGTATAATTACAAATAGTACCTACATCTTTATAAATGAATAAATATATCAAGAAAGTTTACCAAGAATTATTGACAAATATGATGAAAAGTAATATTGTCCTTAAAATGAAAATGTATTTATGTATTTGCAATTTCATAAATTGCTGTACATAATGCAATTATAGTGCCTACTTTGACATATGCCAGTGAAACATGGACGTGGCAAAAGACGTTTATAAGTAGAATAAATGCTGTAGAAATGAAATCACTAAGAAGAGTATGTAATAGAACAATATATGATAGAATAAAAAATGAGAACATAAGGAGAGAATGCAAGATAAAGAAGGATATTATTAGTAAAATGAAAATTAATGCCTCGAGGTAGTTTGGGCATATTGAAAGAATGAACTATGAACAGTTGACCGAAAAAATATACATGGGTATAAGAGATGGAGTGGAGTGATGGAATGGTGGATGGCATGACCGTGTGAATGATAGTTTGAAAGAAAGAAACACGAGAAGCTTGAACAATCGACGAGCATGTATGAGATGATTCATGGGTGTAAAGGAAGCCAGGAATGTGTTGCAAAAATAGAAGAGTATGACGCTCGGTTGTCTTTGTTAACCCCGTAAGGGACATGGCGTGATGGTATGTAAGTTTCATAAAGAATTGTCAGGTAATAAATTAGAATGCATTAAAACAATATGATATTAAAAGTACTTCAATTATTTGAATGTGGTTTTTGTGCAACTAACTTGAGAAATTTGGGTGTTTTGATTAGTTGACATATGTGCAAACCATGATGAAAATTCTCAAGTTATTTGTCGGAAACTATAGCTATTTATAAATATTTTACTGTCTTAGTTATTTTTAAATCAAATAAAATTGATTTTGTTTCTACATATATTATTCCTTAAGTTTAATGTTGTTTCGTTTACAGAGTGGAAGTTCATAATGAAATTATTACGAATATAAAACACAGTTTTAATCCACAAATTGAGTTAAAATTAGCCTGAGCGCTTTCGATGGTTACACCATCATCCTCGGAGGCGACAACCAAAACTAAATATAATATAACAAAATGGCCAGTACATAGTTTGAGGTGGGGGGGGGGTAAAGAGAAAGCGGTACGTACATACATAAAGCAAACAATCGGTGCACATTATTTTAACAGTGGAGAGGACATAGGTATTTGAATATTCATGAGATTATCATTATTTTTGAGATGTTTGTTAATCTCTAATATTTCTAGAGCATCCAGTTTTCGTCCCTTCGACTCCAGAATTGCATTTTCTTTTAAATATGATTTTATTCGAGGCAATAGACAATGTTTTTGATGCAGAGATGTTTCTTACATGAATAAATAAAATATTTAGGCCATGAAAAGACTACTTCGTCAAATTCGATGAAGTTATTTAAAAAGAAAATTTTGCTTGTCAAAGATTACAGTATCAATGATAAATGACTTCATTAAATATCGAATTACGACAAATACAATGAAGTAAATACATACTTTGATATATAAAACATTACTTTATTATATGCATTTGTTATTTAAATAATAAATGACTTTCAAATGTAAAATGTATTAATTTAAATACATAGAATATTAATAAAACTTAAACGCCAAAATGAAACACATTTGGCGTTTGTCCATAGAAGGATTTGAAAATTAGTACATTTCTATGTATTTGTCTATAAAAAGGCGACGTTGCCATCGTTATTCGTCAATTAACTACTCGGAACTTATCCAACGATGGTGAAACGCAAAATTTATTCAAACAATTTTAGTCGGCGAATAACAATACTTGCCGAATAGTTATTCGGGACTTATTCGGATTTTGGTGAAACAGCTCCCTAATATAATGAAGTTCTACACTTTAAACACCGTCAGTATTGACAATTTCCAAACATTTTACTGTCTGTTGTGAATTTAAGTAAGATATTTTGTATCACAATAGAAATGTGTGGCAATCAAGTGTAACAAGGTGGGTTTGTAGCTACGAGGCAATCTCTTCAAATCAACCAACATGAAGCCTCAAATAAATCTGGTACCTAAAAAGATAAAGAAAACACAACAATTAATTAAATATTTGCTTAGATTGAGACAATGTAATATCATCACTTAGGTTATTCCATAGTCTAGCTGATTTTACTTGATACGAAGAGCTTTAAACTTCAATAGAGTGAATAGGGATGACAAGAGTGTGGTTTTATCTTTGCATTGGTAAGATTTCTTAGTGTTGTCAGATGTGATATATAGATCACGCTAAATGGATAAATTAATTCTTTAGTATTTACCGCAAAGAAAAATAAAATTTGTTTTTTTGACATACCCAAAGAACAGTAAAAAAAGTTTACAGAGTAGTGAAATATTTAAAATATTATGAAGTCCATAAAAATAAATTCCACAGATTGTCAACAATGCAAGCTTACCAACACAAAAACACAAATAGAGTTATTAAGTGGAACAAACTGTAGACAAATAAATGTTTTTAATAATTAAAAAACGTGGTTTTATTTTTAGTAATATTTTGATATGAAAATGAAATTCAATTAAGCAATTACTTTCGGTGAAAATGTTGAATATATTATTTTGTGGGGTATATAGGAAAATATTTGTGCTGTAATTATTTTTAATCTTCATTAAGGCCTTGTTGTATCTAAGATATGCATTAAAAACAGAGTTAATTGATTGAATTTAGTAGGAATTTTTGAACCTGTGGTTGAATTTATTATACTCATCGTAATATACTCGGCTATAGCAAAATTATTTTGTATTAAATTTAGGGAAAGTATGTGGATGTATATGTACTTATTACAAGGACATTCATTCTTTTTTTAAAAAAATCACAATATTTGAACCATAACTGTTTTAAATGCTGGATTACCACAAAGTTACTATCAAATCTATTAATGTTACTAAATGAATGTGTATAATGTACAGTGCTAGGTCTCGTGTGAGAGGTCACCTGGAGGTCTACCACGCCCTCATTGGAAGTCCCGCCAATGGCAATCCACCAGCGACCAACGGTCAATCCTCCGGCCACACCACGGAACCAGAATGGGAGTTGATAGAACCGCCTTCACCCACGGGACACGTCGACTCGGTACGTTTCTTTTGATTATCCTCTAAAATTATTTTAAAGTATTTAAATTATAAATGCAATTCTCAATATTTTTTGTGTTGGTCCAAATGTGTTATATGCTGGTCCAAGTGTGTTTTGTGCTGGTCCAAGTGCATTTTGTGCTGATACAAGTGTGTATTGTGCTGGGACAAGTGTATTTTGTGCTGGTAGCTTACTTATGTACAATCAAGGACCTATAAGACAAAATTTTCATTTTTAACATTCTTACATGTTTTTAAACATTCCCTTACATCATGTATTGACACTTATATAAATACAACATATAATCTTGGCTCTGTCTCTATCCATCTTCAACCTTCAAGACTATTAATTGTCAAGAAAACGAAAAGAAATTAATTGTCAATTGGGGAAAAAATGAATGCAGATGGCATCAAATAAACTAAGATGGAAGGAAATGGAAGAGGCCTATCTCCAACAGTGGAGGGAAGAAGGCTGATGAAGAAGAAGAAGAAGAATTGTCAAGAGTCGCTTCATAGGCTGTAGGTTTGCCATATCTAGAACATAACCTATTTATTCAAGAATCTTAACTGTCCATTCATTCATTCATACCATCACGACATGTCACACAATGTGGTGTAACCAGCGACAGGTGTAAATCACCCACACACCTGTCGCTGAATAAAATTAAGCACAATTCATATATGTATTCCGTATTCCCACACACCAGTCTCATCTCTCCTTAAAAGGCAATATTCAGAATGTGTGATGGTGAACCTTTTTGCTGAACTATGTGAGATGTTATTGTTGTCTGTTGTATTTTTGATTACCCGGCTCTTACAGTACACCTGAAAACGATGATAATAAAAAAGAGTGAAAGCACTATTCTAAGCCACAGTGCCTCACAGTTCTAAGCCACAGTGCCTCACAGCCATTCCTGAATTGTAAGTGTTATGAATTATTGTTTTTAGGTTGTGATAACAGATCATATGCCGCCTCTGCCCACCGGTTGGGAGGAACGACAGGATGCTAACGGCAGGACATATTATGTCAACCACCTGGCCAGGAGTACACAATGGGAGAGGCCTACATTAAGGTATTTATTACATTTTAATAATAATGACACTTATGGAGGCAGTGACATACGTATCTGTCATACATACATACATAGATACATACATGTCTATATGACCAGAATAAAAAATTCATCATTTCCTACTAAGTACATATGTACATATTATGTCGATTGACAATTTATTATTGGTGAAACTCCATTATGACATTATTTACTTATTTATCTTTTGTACATAACATAAAAAAATATAATGCACTCTAACAGGCTTATTGCCATTAGGCAATTTCTTCCAACCAACCAGATTACAAAGTATGACATAATTATATATGTACATGAGGTTTATCCTTCCATTTCTTCTATCATCTCTCGTCTTGTTTTGTCTATTTTCTTTTCGTTCATTCCTATATGTCAAAATAATAATATAATTTCAGCAACGAGAATGGTGAAGTTGGCAGAATGGAAAATGCCGTGACCGAGTTCCAGAGAAGGTTTCATATTTCACACGACTCCAGTTCACCCAACGTACCTGCGTCACACTCCAATAATGTTCAGGTGAAAATATACATATTATTATGATAACATCATACTAGCGGTCATTTTACTCAAGTACGAACCATACTGGGTAATGGCACCGGTAGTGGACACAACAAACATAAATATCTATCTTCATTTTTATGTCAGTGTTCACTTCCGCTACCTTCACCTTTCTGGTTGTGATTATTTATCATTTATTTCATTTTGATTTATTTTCCTTTTTTTTTTGTTCTTATTGTGTAACCACAATAATATAAATACTTATTTTGAGTGTGGCAACATTAATTGGATGATGTTATGCAATTTAAAGTGTCCATGCATCCTTTGTCTCATATACATTTGTACACTTGATCGTTTATAATAATTATATTGTGAATTATTCACAATCCTTATGCTCTCATCTTTCAAGCAATAAACCCAAATTTTTATCTGCGCAGCCCATGTGATCTTTTAAGTTGTTTGCCAATAACTATACATTTATTACGGACACTTTCTTTGTCAGTCATTCTTTTTTATTTATATGGCACCATCGAGGTTGGCTTCTTAGGGCTAACAAGCTCTTAAACGTTCCCAATGGAGTGGGGTAAGTGACTGTGAAATTCCCATCAATATGGCACCATACCATCTTTATATATGTAAATAATTAAATTGTTCACTTTATTCAAATTTTCAACCAACAATTCTTGATCAAACTCCATAGTAAATTTGTTTTTTGTTAATATTATATTTGACAATCAACGATAAAGGTTTTCGTCTGTCTTTAGTCATTTTTCTTAAAGCTTGAAATGACACTTTGCATAATACTCCAATTACATATTTCTTACTCATTTTAAAATGTCATTTTTATGTGTGGTCCTATGTATATTTTTTTTTCCAATACCTCTTTTGATTATGAGTTGAACAGTCAAAGAACTTAACAGTAGGTACATAGATTATAAAATGTAACAGTGCCAAAGATGATATCAGCAGGTGCAGGTGCAGTAAATATTTCTCATTTTGGGTTTGTTCAGTAACAAAATGATTCGATTTGCCCATCTGTGTCTTTGCATGTTAGTAATAATTTGTAATTTTAAACATAAATTATAGCTTTGGCCATCTCTTCATTTCTTTGTGTTGTTTTACAGTAATTTGCAAATAAATTGAGAAATCACGTGGGCTGCGTAGGGTGCAAATTTGGGATTTTTGCTTAATTGGCATTTGCGCAAAAATGAAAAAAAAATCTCAAGATATTTTCCGGAAACCATACCCCGCGCAAGTTCACTCACGTCGTTGCCAGATTTAAGTTCTTATTACACAGTTGTAACAGTATAAAAATCTACATAACCTCAAATTAAAAAGTGGAATTCAATTTCTGGTTTTAACACCCTTTTTTATTGTTAGAGATATTTTTAATATTATTGACTTATTAGAACTATGTATCTACAACTCTATAATGTACCATCACAGTACAAGATAGTTTTAGAGAATCAAATGCTATATATTCCTATCATTTACATATCGTGAATCTCTTCATGAAGGCTCTTGTATTATTCTTCTTATATTCTGTTCAAAACTGTCAATCAAACTGTTTTTATATTATATACAAATAGTCTTATTCATAATAACTTCTAATATATTTATAACAATATAACAACAACATAAAAAACACTATTCATAATTACATTATTAAGCAATAATGCTTTTTAAAGGCTTCATTACACCTAAGAGGTCCCAGGCAGTTTTAACAGGACCCGAGCATTTACGATTATTCCCGAATATTTCCCATGGTCACATAACATGTCAATAATTTTTGACTATTTGTGTTTCTGCTTCATCAAAAATAATAAAAATCCACTATATTTTATATATTATTTCCACTTTCACAAATTAATAAAAAACAGATAAATACTATAATGCATGTTGTTTCACATCTTGAATAAAAAAAAATATTTGACATAACCACTGACAGATCATTTAAAATGAGGGTGGCTACATGAATTTATGGTTTTTTCATATAAATATCTAAATAGTTATATTCACGAAAAAAAAGATGATAATTAATCATTGACAAATGTCAAATCACCAGAGAAACATGAATAAATTGTGACGTTGTTTGCTCAAACAATACCACAGCAACGTTATTGTTATAATGTTCTTCTAATGTTATTATGAATAGTCATGATTATAAGAGCTTCTATGTAATCTGATTGGTTGTCATTACAACATTATAAGGAAATAATATTATAATTAAGACTATTAGAGTACATATCCAATCTTTTTGTTTTGAGGTTATGTAGTGAAATTAATAATTACTTTTAATCTTTTTTATATCATGTTTCTTTGTTTTATTTTTTAATGACATATCTATGGGATCGGCTTTAACTGATGGACTATTTGTATATTCACATAACGCTTATTGAACAAATAATATTATTCAATTATATTTATTACATGCTTTTTTTACTAGGTATTGGGGGATTTAGTGTTTTTTTGTTTTGAGTTAGATGACAATAAGACATAATATTAAAGTATTAATAAATTGTAATAAATAAAAAAAATTCAAATAAAAGAAAATTAAACAAAGCAGTTCACTCATTGATCATCTTAAAAATAGAAAACTTTTTTACCGATCGATAACAATCAATGTTTGAGCCTTCGCTGAATTTTAATTGTAACTTTGATGGCCAAATAATAATTAAGATGTGTCTGTGTCAAATATTCACAGATGGCATTAGGTTAAAAGTACTCGCATTCTTATTTTTTTTTATTTAAAAAAAATCTTACATAATTTAACTTAATAAACACGTTGAATATTATCAACCCGATAATGATGGAGTAAATGCCAAAACCAGTTAGTCATACAAACTAACGTGGTTTATACTACATAAAATCATTTAATTGTATTTTAAATATTTGTAATGATTTAAATTTAATATTAGTATTTGTAGATTTAGTACATATTTTTATTGCATATATTTTTCTTTTGCAATAGTAAAAATGTAGCTTTGAAATTATTTGTTTATCAGTGTCTATAGTTAAGATTTTTTCTATGACATGCATCACATCTTCTAGAATTTGCTCTACGTATTTTGAAAAGTTTATTTGTAATATTATTATTATGTTGCAGTATTCTCTTGTGTTTGTTCTAATTTTATTTTTTAAGTAATTTCAATTTTTAATAAAGTAATTAGTTTAATATGTAATACATTTTGATTCTCATGCGTAGATTAAAACTGTCTCTTTACATATACTCGTAATAATTTAATACAAATTGTTATATTTTTACAGTATGTATTTATTGTGTATAAAGGAAAATAGTTTTTAACATGTGTCTCTTTTCAACAATATTCAAATCAAGGATATTTGGTGGGCTTCTTAAATAAATCAGTTTTTCTGTGGTTTTTATCTTATCTGACAATATTCTGTTGTGTTTATCATGACCCTGTAAATGTTCCATTTTCTTATTGGATTCTTATCATTGAATACTATGATCTTTTTGCTTATTGTCTTTATTATGGTAGGACATTATAAAAATAATTTATTTAATTCACTATCACACATCATGAGTTCATTAAATCTGAGACAGATGCAAGGTTTTATAATATCTTGATTTATTGAATTATATTTTAGATATAAAACATATTGTTAACAAACATTTAATGCATCTAATAAGTAACAGTGAATCTCTAATGTTACTTTTTTAGACCTTGAATTGTTCTTGTATTTCAAATATCAAAAAAAAAGAGTTATGTCATATCGTTAAATCTTAATGACCAATCCACCCCAACATTTTATTCAAATTATTTTATTATAAAAAAATAGATTCCCACTTTTATATATTTGAAGTTAATTAAATTATATTAAACAATCTTTACAGTTTAGCCTTGTCTTTGCAAAATGTCTTACTCTATATTATACCAATGTCTATGTATTAAATGATGGTTGTAGTGGTGTGTTTCAGTTGCATGTCTTATATGATGCATTTTCATGTTTTTTTGTTGCATACAACCATTCACTGTTCTGTGTTGCCAATGACTATCAATTAAAGAAAAGAATCAGTGATTTAAATTATCACTATTACTACCACGGTGGAATATCATGGAAAAAATAGGGAGGATAAACAATTATAATTTAAAAAGTGCTAGTTTATGCATCAATGGCAGATTGCAATAACATTGGAAAATTTTTATTTGGCAATATTTATAGCTGTGAATGATGAATGAATGCTTACAGTAATTCTGATTTTTCTGGAGAATCCTTTACTTTAATGGAATATCTCATACTCATTTTTATTTTATTCCATTTTCTAGTATTCCAATCGTTGAAAATCAGTTATTCTCTCCATGCATTTCATCTTGGTATCCATGCATTGCCAAACAAGCATCATTATTTTTGAATGTGGTTGATATCCTATAATCCGATAAAGAGATCGAAAGAAGAGTTATGGCAGGAAACAGAGTGAATGGAGCACTGAGACCAATTATGAATGATCGCAACATATCAAAGGATGCCAAAGTTGCCATTCATAACGCCATCGTAGTGCCAACCCTGACGTATGCAAGTGAAACCTGGACATGGCAGAAGACGCATGAAAGTAGAATAAATGCAGTTGAAATGAGATCGTTAAGAAGGATTTGTAATGGAACGATGTATGACCGGGTAAGAAACGAGGATATAAGGAAAGAATGTAGGATTAAGAAAGATGTCATTACTAGAATGAAAGTGAACACATTGAGATGGTTTGGTCACATGGGGAGAATGAATGAGGAGCGCCTGATGAAGAAAGTATACAGAGCGGAAAGGAATGGAATGAGAGGTCGGGGACGCCCAAGAAAGGGATGGCACGACCATGTGAACGAAATTTTGAAAGACGGAAATGTTAGAAGTGTGAGCAATAGACGAACATGTATGAGACGATGCATGAATGTGGACGAGGCGAGGGATGCGTGCCAGGATAGAAAAATGTGGTGTTCGGTTCTCTCTGCCTACCCCGCAAGAGACATGGCGTGATGGTATGTATGTATGTATCCTATCTATCCATTCTCTTTTGACTCAATCAATCATTTTGATTTCATAATAGTCCAGTAAATGAAAGATTATAGAGCGCATAGAGAGGAGAAGAACTTTTTTTTTTTGTAAAATTTGAATTCAGTGACAACATAAAATTTTGTGCTCTATGCATCAAACAGATCAAAAGTTATTAAGGGGGGGAAACACATATACACTCACACATAACTCGAGAACGGTTGTAGATAGAAACTTTTTGTCGTAATAAAAAATTTTGAATTTTTTTTCAGTGTTGAAATACATTAGAATATTCACGAAAAACCAAATAAAGGCAAGAACCTTCAGCTCACTTATCAGGGTCATTACTTTTGTATTGGTTTATCCTCCGTAGGCAGGCTCCTAAACAGAGCACTCCGAGTTATGACTGATAATAAAAAAACAAATTAAGATTAATATACAAAGGAAAATAATATGTACATGCTACTTGAAAACTCTATTATTTAGCATTTCCTCAGTTGATATTTACCTCCTAATGACCCTAAACCCATTTCAGGGGGAAAAGTGTGGTTCGACCGGCGAATTCAAAACCCTAGTGATTACCCATATCATGGATATAATTATCGTATATAGTTCTATGACATCTAAAGATATTATAGAACTCCATATAATAATTATATCCATGATATGGATAGTCACTGAGATTTTGATTTCGCCGGTTGGACCAGACTTGCCCCCCTGAAGTCAATAATTCTTCCCCTCTCCATGTGCTCTATGCCCCTTTTTAAAAATTCGTTGACAGGACTAATAATAAAATTCACCAATTATTTATTTATTTACTAGATTTACATTATTATTTATACAATGGCTTGTTTATTGCCTGAAGGAAATTTCTTCCAACCAACCAAAACAGCGTAATGCAATAAATAGTGTAGTGGTAGGTAAATTTAATTTATAACAAAAAACAATTAGAAAGATAAACATGTAACATTATTAAATAGAGGTTGAGGTTGTGGGATGTGAGATGGGATAGGAAAGAGTGTTAATTTTGTATGTAAAATATATGGTTTGTGTACCATTGCACCCCCGTGCTCACAAAATGAAATAAAAACTGATTATTATTATTACTATAACACCTTTAGTCTTTTTTAAAAAGTTGAATCGATTGAGACATCGTAATATTATCATTTAAAATTATTATTGAGCAAAATATTTAAAAAATTTGTAATTCTTTGATAAATAATGTTATATTGATGAATGGTTTCCTACACAGTTGTATTTACATATAGTACAGTACTGCTGTTAAATATTATATATAATGTTTGTGTATTGAAATAGTTTCATAGGCTGATAACATCAAGAAATGACACAAGTATCATGACTATTGGTATGTAAGTTGTCAAGTCAAATGTCGTCATCATCATCATCGAAATCATGGTGTCTCATTGTTATAACGTTGACAATTTTATATTTGGATGAACAAACAGGAGGGAAACAGCGTTGTCAATAGTCGGGACAATTCCACACAGGGCACGCCCTTCCACAGCCCCGTTCCCAGCCCCGAGTTGAGCCGGAGACTGGAGGAGCTGGCCGAGGAGAGAGCGGGGGAGACGGACCTACCCCAGACGCTGGAACAAGACTCAAACCATCCATCGGAAGAGGAGGAAATAGTCCAGGACGAAACGGAACCCGGTGATGAACGGCTGAACCAAGCGTTGAACGAAGCCTGCCAGGTCATTAGCCAAGTGTTGAACACGGACCCGAGCGGGCTGACAATAGACGAGAACCACTTTAGCTCCCCGAGCCCCGGCAGCGTGATGGGATCTCCCGTCCGCCCGAGAAACTCCTCCTCCGTTCACTCGGAAGAGTCCATTGTGTCGGAGGTAAGGGATGATGGATGATTCCAGTGGGGAGTGTCTCGTGGCTTCTCGCTCTGTGTGTCGCTTTCTTATTTGTATTGTCCCGCTCCTCCACAGCGTTCCTAACACAACTTATCTCTGAATGAGGTGATAAACTGATTCATTGTTACAGCAACGTCACGCTCTTTAGATACAAATTAGTCAACAATAAGTAGTTTTTAGTATTGAATATGTCATAGAGACAAAGTGAGCAATAGTTGACTTAATCTGAATGTTAGATTTGTGTTGGTGTAACAGTTGTCAGATTGATTGATGGTGAATCTTATTTGTGTCGACTATCTGCTGTAGACTGTCAGTAGTTCTGTATGATGCTTTGTTTGATGGTGTACAAAATTTCTTGTAAACATTCAAATTTTAGTACTTATGTTGAAATTAACGTACTACATATACGCACCTAATAAAAAGTATAGCAAATCTTGTGACTGAACATTTTCAAAACAACTAAGGATTTTCAAGGTAGATTTTTTAGAACTTTTTTTTATTCATAATAAAGGGATATTATAAAAGTTGTATATAGTAAGTTTGATAATATAATACAGTTAGTATGGAATGTTGCCATGGGTTAATTTAGATGTATGAAAATACTATTTGTGGAGGTCTGAATGTTTGATAGCCATATAAATATTTAAAATAGTTGTGCAGTTAAGGATAAGCATCATTTTGAAAATATCACTGCCTTATTGCATCATAGTTTTATCAAATAATGTAAAAAAATTCCAAAATCACCATAACTTCCTTACCAATTCCATAGATTTTTTTACTTCCGCTTGACTTTATGGATCGTACATCAGTTTGTCACCGCTTTTAGAGTTGTATTTTTGCTACGGAACTGTCTCATGAAAATAAAGTAGGCTTCCATGATGTAATATGGATTTGAGAATCATCAATTTAACCTGAACATAACATTTGCGTATCGCCAGTAGAAATAACAAATATTTTTTATTGTTTTTGGAATCAATCACTGCCATGGTAGGCTATATTTAAATTAAGTATTTGACATAAACAATGTATCTATTTATGTATTTTTAATTTATGTTAAGTAACACACACGTACACACACTCGCACATCAACACACATATTTTGTATTGTGTGATAGTTACTGCAGCTTCATTATTATCGTATACATAGACTTTTATATATCAATATATACCTAAACGATATATTTTTCAACTATTTTTCATCAAAATGGTTTAAATCATTTGGTTATTTGCATCATTCTATCAAAAATGACATCAAATTGTTCATTTATCATGAAAAAACAGAAGATCTTTTGAGAAAAACGTAATATCCTTTATAATATGCTTACTTATGGACAAATGTTTTTCAAAGAGTATTTCGTTTAGGTGTACATATGAAAGTCTATGCTTGTAAATAACATACTATTTTGTTCTTATAATTCTCTTTCGGCTTTTCTATGCAATCTTTTCTCTTCTATGCATTGTTCTTAAATTGGATTTTGGTTTTATGGCTTTTGTAGATATTGTTATTCGGCTGTGTTTAAAAAAGACAATGGGCTCGAAACATTTTTTTGTTTGTATTCATTCACATGTGCATGTTTCTAATATTTATATTTTATTGACAGCCCATTTCATAAAAGTTAAAATAAATGGTTAACAGTTACACTTTAAAATCTATTTTTTTTACAAAAGTTGTGTATTTTTTATGAATCAGGCTGTTAATTATTTTTATGTCTGTTCCAATTCCACACATTTTGTACAAACTGGTCCTATTCAAAGGTTTTGTTACATGATTGTATTGTTTTTTTCTTTTTAAATATTATTGTTTTCAAAAACGTTTGTTTTGATGTGTTTCTTTATAAATATTATAATAAACACAGATATGATATTTATTAAAAATATATAAATAATGAAATTTTTTAATTATTTTCAATGTATTACACTTATACCACTCCACTGTGAATATAAACATAATTTGTTTGGAAATTACATTGTGGAATATTGTGATCAATTATACAGGTACATTACTACTAAATATACAGGTATATTAGTACTAATTTTTTTTTTTTTGAAATTACATTGTGGAATATTGTGATCTATTATACAG
Organism: Molanna angustata; assembly: GCA_963576475.1. Classification (NCBI taxonomy): domain Eukaryota; kingdom Metazoa; phylum Arthropoda; class Insecta; order Trichoptera; family Molannidae; genus Molanna; species Molanna angustata. The sequence goes on along the minus strand of OY754978.1, from coordinate 2,077,327 downwards.
GCTCATTTTAGATAGTATATTTCTTTTATAATTTAAATAAATTTTACTACGGAACTTATTATTTATTTTTTTTAACAACAGCAAACATGAAAAATTTATACAAATATACCATGATAATTTTTATATTGCCAGTTATAGTATTTTAAAATATATTACAAGGTGTTAACAATCTTGAATACAGGATGGGAAAGGAGAGAGGTAGGGAGGGGAGTGGAGGGAAGCATCGACCACAGGAAACTCATATTGTGATTTATACGTTAATATATGAGTTTAGCATATAGTTAGTTCTAGAAGATTCAATGTAAAAGAAAGATTGGTTTCTATTTCTTCTAAGTGGACAGTGAAATATTTGAAATATACAAGTATCATTTAATGATTCGGCGGATATTTTGTGGTAGTTAATATAAACCATTTTTGAATTATAAATTTGCTATAAACCACTTGTTTTTTGAGTCACTTCGCGACATGTTTCGGAAGCGCTGTCCTTCCATCGACCGGCGTGTCAAGACTAACATGTTGAATTTGTGTGTATCTGTCTGTCAAGCGAGGGGGTTGGGGGTTGAGGGTTGGTTGGGTTAGTGGGGGGAGGGAAGTATTGTGAAGTGTTTTTGTTTTTGATGGGGAATATATTAAGTATTGGAGAAGTGTTATGAAAGGTATGGTTATTTATAAGTTTATGCCGGAATTTATGTGTTTATGTATTTCGAGCGTTTCGTAGTTGTTAAGTCGGTATCCTTTATTCTGTGTTTCGTGCAATAGTTTTAGTTTGTGGTTATTGAATGAGTGATTAGTTTGGATAATGTGGTTAGCAAATTCTGAGAAATTATTGTTGTTTAAGCATCTTCTGTGTTCGTTAATTCTTATATTTAGGTTGCGTGATGTCTGTCCTATGTAGTGTTCATTACAGTCACCATATTGCTATCTACAGAAAACCCACCACAACAGACACTGTCATACCTAACTCCTCGTCCCACCCCATCTCCCACAAACTTGCTAGCTTCCATTCCATGATAAACAGACTCATAAATATACCTATGACACAAAACAACTTCCAACACGAACTACACATCATCAATCAAATCGCATTGAATAACGGCTACAATAACAAAATAATAGACAGCATACTTGACAAAAAACAAAAACAAAAAACAACTGACCAATACATATATCCATTCAACACCAATAACCTAAATATAGAACAAAAATGGAGAAAAATTCTATACACAGGACCTATTTCTATAAAAATAAAAAATACACTGCCAACTAGCATCAAAGCTGCATTTTACACCAACAACAACATCAGTAGATCATTATTAAATTCTAAAACTAAAAGAAATTACAAAGAAAAAAGTGGAGTTTATAGAATAACATGTGGTGACTGTAATGAACACTACATAGGACAGACATCACGCAACCTAAATATAAGAATTAACGAACACAGAAGATGCTTAAACAACAATAATTTCTCAGAATTTGCTAACCACATTATCCAAACTAATCACTCATTCAATAACCACAAACTAAAACTATTGCACGAAACACAGAATAAAGGATACCGACTTAACAACTACGAAACGCTCGAAATACATAAACACATAAATTCCGGCATAAACTTATAAATAACCATACCTTTCATAACACTTCTCCAATACTTAATATATTCCCCATCAAAAACAAAAACACTTCACAATACTTCCCTCCCCCCACTAACCCAACCAACCCTCAACCGCCAACCCCCTCGCTTCACAGACAGATACACACAAATTCAACATGTTAGTCTCGACACGCCGGTCGATGGAAGGACAGCGCTTCCGAAACATGTCGCGAAGTGACTCAAAAAACAAGTGGTTTATAGCAAATTTATAATTCAAAAATGGTATACAAGTATCAGTTAGGTTAGGTTAGTACAAGTATCAATTGGGTCAATTGTTAGTATTAATTTATTAGTTTAGTCAATATTGTTTGTTTAGTCAATATTGTTGAGATATTTCAAGCAGTTGGATATAATTACAAAATGGCAACCAGGATTAGGTACTTGAGGAGATGAACATCATATCTTTGTTCCAGTTAGTTACTCCACCAACAATCCTTCTAAAAGCTGTATTGCCAATCTTTTTAGCAGAGGAGGTGTGTGTGCCACTGGTTTTACTCAGTGACAGGAGAAAGGAAAAGAAGGAATATTTGCCTACCTTTCCTGGCGGTTCAGAATTTTCCCAGCAATGTCTCCTGATGTTCACTTCACACAATATTAACAGACACTAAATTGATACAATTGGATGGCGATGTTTGATTTGAATGAATTTGATTTGATATTTTTACTGGGTTTGATGCGAGTCCGAAACATAAAGGTCACACGGTGTGGTCTTGATGATGGCTGAATTTTGTAGGCAAATTTGTGGGTATGAAAGTAAGTAGGTAGGATAAAATGCAACAATATTAAATCTCAAAATATTGAAATGTCACTACATATGCCTACCTATCCATGTGAATATATGTCTGTATGATCATATCGTTCACTATAACATAATTATAGTGAACAGGAGGTATTGATTGTGAAAAAATTTGGAGTTTAAAAATATCTTTATTTTTTATGGTATATTCGATTTACGTACACATTGGTACAAGTAAGTAAACAAGCTAAAAATGAACTTATAATTCTGGCGCGGTTCAGGGGTGACATCTATTCGTAAGCATTGTCATCTCATGTATAATGATCGTGGCTTTCATTGTTTACTAACCAATTTCTCAATAGATGGCGTTAAAAATGTTTCAATGTCATTCTATAGATAGCTATGCTGTTCTCAGGTTATTTTCAAACTACTTTGTAACACATATATATGTATAAATCTTTTAATCTAAATGTTCTTCGATTCTATAAGTAGCTTGTATTTTCTATGGATTTTGAACAGATGTTGAGTAATACTTTGGTTTATACAACGTTTAAATGTGTTTTTAATAATTCAGGAATATTGCTACACAAATATCAATCAATTAGCAAAAAAAAAGGTTTTTGGTTAAATAAAATGATTGTTTTTAAGTTCCACTGTAATAATTTGGTCTAACATTGGTCACAGGGTGACTATCTTCAGAGTACGAAAAAAAAATTTTAGTGTATTTTGACATTTTATCAATTTAAGTTTAGTTTTTTAACAATATTTTATTGTTCCATTTCAGAATGAAGATAACGTAGATTCGAGTCATTCCACGTCCAGTTCTGATGCCACTCAAGATAGTCAGAGTGGAAGAGCTTCAGTCAATAGCTCACAGGGGCCCGGAGGCGAAGGTTTTTATTTATTTATTTATTTACCTTTTGTACATAATATAAACAAATATAATGCACACTGGCGGGCTTATTGCCATTAGGCAATTTCTTCCAACCAACCAGATTATAGAGTGACAGAATTATATGTGTACATCACTAAAAAATGAAAGCTAAAAAAGAACAAAGAAATACACATCATAGCAAAAAAAGAAGGATTGGGAAAGAACAAGAATATCCCTAAACACGAGCACAAGAATATTCCTAAAAGACTAAAGCAATGAATATAGGGGAAGGACCAACTCTCTGTGTGGAGATGGTTTGGCCACTTGGGAAGAATGAATAAATAACAAAAATATAAATATAGGATATAGAAAAAATAAATGTTCCCATGAGGAATATGGCATGATGGTATGTATGCAGCAAACAGCTGATATTCAGCATGACCCTATCGCTAACTTGCTGCACTGTATACAGTTTTAAATTTTTAATATTTAAATTGACTGATGTATTAGTCAGTTCCTGAGTATTAATTCAATAATTCATTTATTCATACCATCACAGCATATCCCACAATCTGTGGAAATCTGGGGCAGGTATGCGGGTGTGCCACACACTAATCTCGTCTCACCTAAAAAAGTACTACATTCAGAATAGCTGGTGAACTTCATTGTTAAACTACCTATGTAAGATGTTATTTTGAGTGTTGTATTTTTTATTATTTGTATTACCCAAAAATGATGATAGTAGAAATGAGTGTAAGCACTATTCTAAAGTGTTATATGTATGATAAATGTTTCAGGTCTTCCAACAGGATGGACAATGCAGAGAGCTCCCAATGGTAGAATGTTCTTTATAGATCATAATGAAAAGACAACAACATGGGTAGACCCTAGAACAGGTATTTTATTTGTTGTATGTATTCTTGCTTTAGGTTATTTATTTAATGCTATGTATCCTTGACAAGCAAATAATAAAAAAATTGAAATATTTCCCTTTGCCTGCGCTAAATGGTCGATTTCTATGATGCAAAGTATAGGCCCGGTATTACAGTTGGCCCTCAACTCATTGAGTTTGTTAAACTCAAGATTAATGTTAAGGGGAGATTGAATTCATTTCCTTATTTATTACAGTGCAATATGACATGTCAGTTACTAAATCTTCAATTATAGACATATTTTACTTTTTCTGTGGTTATTATCTGTCAAATTTTAAATAACCTCAAATAATACAAACTACAAAACCAGAAATGTTGAGTTAAATATTTGTTGTTTTAGTGACGTATTTGAGGGAAGATTAGGCCTAAACGGACACTGTAATACGCTATATTTTTGTAAAACTTGAGTTTAGCTCTTAAACTGAGACTGTAATACCGGCCCATAATGTTTGATGCACTTAGCGTAAAATTTCATTTTATAAAATAATCTTACGTCCGCTTAGTGACATTCACGCATTAACTCCTTAAGTGGCAGTCTGTGAAAAATTAAAGGTAGGCGCGCATGGAAGCTTATTTCATCGGCCGATTAATTATCGGTGAGTTACAACATACGAATTACATGTAAGAGCGCGCATGAAAGCTAACAGAATCGGCCGATTTTAAAATCTGTGACGAGACACAAAAAAATCTTTTGTAAAGCAAATTTTTTGTAACCAATCTTGTTGTATGAGAGGGCGCGCATGGTGCATGTTCACCGATAATTTAATCGTCCGAGCGCAGTAGATCGAGAAGTACGTTGTCAGTGCTGCCAAACGAAATGTCAGATGAAATAAATTTTGATTTGGAAAAATTAATTATATTAGTTGAAGCACGTCCTTCATTATATGATAAAAAATTATAGTAACCGCCAAATTATGGTTGGAGATAAGCGAAATATTAATAACTGGCTGGGAACAGCTAAATCATAATAAAAGAACTGAATTGGGTAAGTTATTACTTAATTGATTAATAGTTACATAGGTAATTTAATAAATATTCCACTTAATGAATAAAAACTTAACTGTGTTTCAACTGTATCAACGAAAAAACCTTAAAAAAAAGTTTTATATTATATATGTATACTTGGTTCACTATTGCGTCTGTACATTTGCTCTGTCACACAATAGTTTTCTGTTTCCCGCGCAATGTTTGTATTTTCCCGCTTGTACGCGCGCGGAGCCCAACATACTGATTTCTAGGTTATGTTTGGTAAATTATGATCTGTCAATTTATTTATCTTTTCCCGTGCAATACAAAGATACCACAGTTTTCTGTTTCCCGCGCAATGTTTTTCTTTTTCCCGCTTGTTGTACAGGCGCATGGAGCCCAAGTTAATGATTTTTTGATTAAGTTCGGTAAATTATGATCTGTCAATTATTTCTAATCATATGAATGTTGACCGCCGTGTTATTTCCAATCGTACGATTCTAGAAGCTTCCATGCGCGTTAGAACCGATCGGCCGATTAATTTAAGCTTCCATGCGCGCCTTACCTAAAACTAAACACTAGGACGTTTAACAAAAGCATTTGAACATTTGACAAAAGCATTTGAACGTTTGACAAAAGCATTTGAACGTTTGACAAAAGCATTTGAACACAATTCCTATCTCTACATAAAAATTACAATGAAAAATTATTATATAGTTTTATATTTAATAGAACGAAAAACTATATAATATTTTTTCATCGTAATTTTTATATAATTATGGAGTTCTATCATGAAGAAACTGTTTCAAACAATAAAAAAAAACTGTCTCTAGTTGGCTGTATGTGTCAATGGTAAAACTGTCTCTAGTTGGCAGTATGTGTCAATGGTAAAACTGTCTCTAGTTGGCTGTATGTGTCAATAGTAAAATTCTATGGTGAATTGTGAATATTTCAGGCAGAGCTTCACCGATGCCCAGCAGTGTGTCTGGGGACGAGGGAGCCAGAGGTGGTTCCAGAAGAGAATCTTCAGTTAACGTTGAGGATCAACTTGGACCATTACCTGAGGGGTGGGAGGAGAGGCTTCACTCTGACGCTAGAATATTCTTCATTGATCATAGTAAACTATTTTTAATTTTTGTTAATATTGTGTAACGTTTGTGTAAGAGTTAAAACATTCTGTTTGTATAATTTATGATTATCATCATCATACCATACTTCCATTACGTTGTACGCTATATTGCTTTGGGGAATGGGTTCGGGATCAAATAAGTTGCTGTCCTACAGAAGCGAGCACTTAGAGCACTGCTTGGTATGAGTGACAGAGACTCATGTAGAAAAGTTTTTAGAGTTTTATAGGTTATTTTAACCATACCTTGTGCATTTGCCCTCTAAAGTTTGCTTTATGCACATAGAGACATAGATAAAACACCTTTGAACTCAAATTATCATGAATACAATACGAGAAAAAAATAATTGATATGTCCTCCTGGGCACAGATTAAGCAAGGTGTCGAAAGAGTTTTATTTGTATGAGCGTATGACTATACAACAATCTTCCAGCAAATATGAAATCACTGGATACTTTGGGTTTTAAGAGAGGCGAGAAGTTATCTGTGATGTCTGTTAATACTAATATACCTACTAATTACCTCGCTGACTATTATGTATGTGTATTTGTTTGGTTTGTCGTCCCTGATTTTGTTTTTGTATTCTTACTGCTTTTTCAATGCAATGTACCTTCCTCTTATCTTGTTAAATTGTTAATTGGACATGGTGCTTCATGGTGCAGGACACTTTACATCCCTCTAGCACTCAATTTATTTTCTGAATTCTTATTTTGTATTTTTATTCTTTATTTTTGTTGTTTCTCTAATATGTTTTTGTTAGGATTCTCTGTACTGTTTTGTCATGTTGGCTGTCCTGTAATTATAATATATTATTTTGTATCGATTTTTAGTGACAATAATATTATGTATTTTTTCTGTAACGATGAACCCAAGTGTTCCGTAAGGAACCTATAGGAGATAAAATACAATAAACAATATCAGTCCACTTTTGTCCAGTAATAGACATAGGCCTCAACCTAAGACCTCCACAGCTCTATCCTGGGCATACCGCACCCATCCGCCTCCAGCCACTCGTCCTATAATGGACCATCTTGGTTATTGTTTGCTGCCATTTCTAGGCCGCCATTCCTGCACTTTTCTGTGGTTCAGACAACATGCACTGCCCAACACTTTGGACTAAGTGGACGACTTTAGTTTTTTCTCATATCCACAAATTGGTTCTTTTAACTCTCAACGAAATACCCAGCATTATTTTTTATATGGCTCTGTGTTATTGCTAGCTTATGTAGAATTCTGTTTGTAAACACAAAAATTCTCGCAGCCATACAACATTCATTACTAGCTCCCTGGATTAGTAATCCAGTGGACACATGTTTGAATCCTGTCGTGACAGATTTCATTCACCTATTTGCTTAGTTTAGAGAATGTATGAGGATGTATGTATATGCTCTTGTTACAAGCTCATTTTCATTATATTTAAATAAAAACGTTTGCATAAAATGTTGACATATTCTTTTCAGATACGAGAACTACTCAGTGGGAAGATCCAAGAATGTCCAATCCACAGATTGCTGGTCCTGCCGTCCCATATTCCAGAGATTATAAAAAGAAATATGAATATCTCAAGAATCAATTACGCAAACCTGTAAGTATACAATCCTGGGGTTGGTTTGCACCGCACACTCCATCTCTCCACATATATCATCTGGTCCATATAACTGTCTCTTTGGGGTGACTTCTATAGTTTCTGCCCTCTGTCATTCCTTCGTTGATAGTAACAAGCAGGCCTGATGTTATGGCCTCTCTATTTGGATCGTTGTTGGACAACCCTGAGTTTTCTCGTTTCTCAAAATCTGCTCAATACCACGTCATTTGGAATTAATCTATGCCTATTCCGTATATTTATGTATATTCATTAAATTTAATTTTACGACTGATAGTTCTTGATGGAATTCCATTTCAAAAATTTTAATAATTATAAAAGAATAATGACTAAAAATTATTTGACTACAACCTTCAACCAGTTTCGTGCTAAAGTTTATGTATATTCTATGGTGGCTATTTGATATTATACCTACATTATTACCTTAATTAATTTTCAGAGTAATGTACCTAATAAATTTGAAATAAAAGTAAGAAGAGGATCAATATTAGAGGACTCGTATCGTATAATTAGCTGTGTTAGTAAACTGGATCTTCTAAAAACCAAACTTTGGGTGGAATTTGAATCTGAAGTTGGATTGGGTGAGTAATCACTACATGTTTTATATTTAATAATATTATACTTTCTATTGTTTATAACGTTTATCTATGTTTATATTCATACAATTTTCGTCTGAAACAAGTATGAATTTACTGAGATATGAAAGGTCACAATTGTGTATAGCATGAGGGTATGTATAGATAATTTAACAATTGTTTTGCTGATACACCGACACATGTCTTGAAGTAAAATATATGGGAGTAATATTCATAGAATTTACTGAGGTATGAAGGTTCAAAATTCGATATAGAAAGAGGAAATGTATAGATGACGCTCGGCATTTAGGCAAGCGGCCGGTGGGCATCTATACATGACGCTCGTCTTAAAAAGGTTAAATGTAGTTATTGCCAAACATTTAGAAAATCATCTTGGTGCGCAGAAGACAAATTAAGGTTTTTTTTCTTGGTTGATTTGATCATGCGTGAAAAATTTCAAGGTATATACATAGGGTCCTGAGACATGGTCCTCATTAACATTTCCACTTATATAATTGTAGATTACGGAGGTTTAGCAAGGGAATGGTTCTTCCTGTTATCGAAGGAGATGTTCAACCCTTACTACGGACTATTTGAATATTCTGCAATGGACAACTACACCCTACAGATCAACCCCGCCAGCGGAGTAGCCAATGAAGAACATTTAAATTATTTTAAGTTTATTGGCAGGGTGGCGGGGATGGCTATCTACCATGGAAAATTACTCGATGGTAAATACTTCATCTATAGCTATAATTATATTGTTTCACAATAGATTTTCTGTCTTATTCATAATAACTTATGTTAGGTTTAAAACAGTGTATAACAACAGTACTTGGTGTTGCGGGGATTTGCTGTTTCATTGTAAAATTGACAAATTTGATATTGGTAAATTGATTTTATGAGCGATTTTTATGCACTGCAGTTCGATAACTATGACACCTCGTATATAAGCCAAAAGGAAACAATGCACTTACCTTTAATTGGCTGGCAGATCCTTGGGCAGAGGGCACTCTTCTCCTGCAGTGATAGCGGTAGTTTGATGATTGATGAAGCGGTTGTAAAGTATGTTGAATCTGCGATGTTATTGTAGAAGATAGCGGTGAAGAAGGTGAAGGTAGCGGTTAGAAAGTATGCGGGTTTTTTTAATTTAGCTGCGAAAAGCGGCGGTCACACAGACACGAACAAAATACAGATGCGTACTCTGCGAATGACAAGCGGGAAGTCTCTTGTTTTTTGTGTTGCCAGATGACAGGCGCGAATATTGGCAAAACGTTACAAGTAGACGGATAATTATTAAATGCGATATTTGAAGCAGTAATGAGTGCGGATGATGACGATGAATCCCAGAAGTAGCCTCTTGGTTGCCAATGGCCCCTGGCTTAGTGCATTACTTCTTCCGGCGATACACAAAGGCATCACAATTCATCGAAAGCAGTGCATTTTATTTTATTTTATTTTTATAGGAATTAAATGGCGCGAACAGTACTGAAAATCTCTATTCATAATAGCATATATAAGGCAATAATGCTATATAACGGCTACATTACGCCTATATAAGATAAACACGGTCCCAGGTTGTTTTAACAGCAATATAAGAAGAGTATAGGGACTGAACATTTCCGATAAACCCCGAATGTTGTCGATGGTCGCATTACATGTCAATTATTTTTGACATTTTTTAAGCGACGTGAATATTTGTTTTCTATTTCATTTCACAAATTAATAAAACAACAAATAATTATAAATACGATCAAATGTATTGTTCGCGTCTTAATATGACGTAAACGAATTACAAATAAGTATTTGTCATAACCACTGACATATCATTTGATAAGGTTATATTAAATTATTAATATTAAGGTAACCCTCGGTTTCATTATTGCTACAGTTTTTCATATAAACATCTAAATACAGTGAAACCCCCATTTAACGTTTTTTAAGGGTCTGTAAAAAAAAAACTTAATTGGAAGGAAAATGTAAATAGGGGGTATCAAAAAAACACATTTTATTTAATACAGATAGTGCACGTACATAGTGTGAACACATGGGGGGGATATTGAAAAAACAATGTTTTATTTATTAATTTATTATAAAAATAAAAACAGATTGTTCACATAGGTTCACATAGTGTGAACATAAACATTAAAATTTTATTTTTTATTAAAAAAGTCATTAATATTCGTTTGTTGCATTTTTTTCTTTTTTTGCAACTCTCTTTCAATATTATATATTGACCTAAAGGTCTCGTCTTGAACATCACTAATACGTTTGCTTCCAATCTTGGGCGATATCTAAATCAACACTACCACTGCGTGATTCCCCGCAAACTGACCTGTAGACCACATTATGCCTCTTTTTAAAACCATCTATCCACCCATTTGATGCAGTAAACCCTTCAATATTAAGACTATTCGCGATGTGCAGCGCCTTTTCACGAATAATCGAACCGCCGACGGGAATATTGCTGGCTCGCGCACTGACAAACCATTCTTTCAAAATCTCCTCCATTTTTTCGTATTTCGACGATCTTATATACATACATACGTTTTTTCGCCATGGGACCACATTGAATGGCGCTTTTCTCAATCGATTCTCGATTTTTAATGATTGACGCTAAAGTAGTAATAGGAATCCCTAAATCACGGGCCAGCGAAACGCGTGAACCCACATGTTTATCAACTTTTTCGAGAATATTCCTTTTCTCATGCACCGACAAAGCTTTTCTTTGTTGAGACATTTTTTTTCACTTTATAACGATTATACTGTAAATAAGAAAAGAACAGACTGTTAACCACTGAAACGAATACGAATGACGAATATGCGAAAGCACTGAAAGCAAAATGACAGATGATTAAACATGTCGCCTATACCCACCCCATATGTACTCCGACCAATCACAATTTCGGAAATTAACCAATCACCACGTTGCGTCTTGAACTTCGACCAATCACAATTTCGGAAATAAACCAATCACCGTACACCATTCTAAAGTCACGTCGCTAGTGTTTGTACTGCGCCGACTCATTGTCAAACGCGCGTAACTCACATATTTTGAATATTTCCGACGTAAATCGCGGGAAAAAAAAAACGTAAAAGCGGGTATTAAATGTATTAAAATATACCGGGACCTAAAACTTAACATGCAATTGGCGGGAAAACGTAAAATAAGGGGACGTAAAATCCGGATTTCACTGTAATGATATTCACGAAATAAGAGATGAAAATAAAGCCCAAACACTATAAGAAACGTTGTATTTTTGTTTTCAAAACATAGACTGACATAGACAAATGTCAATTCACCGGAGAAACATGAATGAATTGCAACGTTGTTAGATCAAACAGTGACATAGCAACGTTATTGTTATATTACTATATAAATGTTATTATGAATAGTCAAGAATATAATTGCTTATACAGTGTTTTAGTTATATAATGTTTTTACCACAGTATAAGGAAATATTATGAATAAGACTGTTAGTAATTTTCTTTAACATGTTCTGTATTTTAATTTAAAACAGCTGCATTTGACCGTATGAAAGTAAACATAAAATCTATGCTGCTGTGAAATATTTTTTTATTTAATTGAACATTTTTGTGGCTTTATGCACTCCTCTAGATATAAGATTAAAGTTTTTCATGTATTTTCTGTAGATTATATTCAATGTATTGATTGTTTGATGAATTATAATTAATTAATTGTATTTGTTTATTTTCAGCATTCTTCATTAGGCCATTTTATAAAATGATGTTAGGTAAACAAATTGAATTGAAAGACATGGAGTCCGTTGATTGGGAATATTTTAATTCATTAATGTGGATTAAGGTACAATTAATTAATATATATTATATTTTAAATAGTTTTTTTATTCCTCTTCGATTCACCCAATTTTTATAATTCGTTTTCCAATTTCTCTCGTAGTACAAAATGTGATTTGAATGAGAACCAAGTAATGTCTGTCATTCTATCTCAGCAGAACAGAACAGAACGAGACAGAATACAAACTTAACAAGAACTAAATACTTTGTGTGTTTCACATAACTTGTGAGGTGGAGTCAGGGTATCCCAACATACATTCACAGTCTTACTAATAAAAATCTACTGCACACCCGTTGACCAGTGTTTTACTTACACACTGTGTAAAGCCTGTGCAGCGATTATTTGAAAATCTTACTTATAAACACTGTATAATGACTGTGTAGTTACAACAAGCTTACAACAAAAAATAATCCGACTAAGTTGTAATTTCGCACTCACGCAGAGCCGCCAGCCGCCATCTGCCATTATAATTTTGACGTTTGTCGTAGTTAATATTTTCATGTTTTTCACATTTCAAAATAAGAATATGGAAAATATAATGAATAATTTCATCATTCGAATATCCAAGCAAACACCATTTTGGATAGTAAAAAGGATCAAATTTTTTGACAATTTTTCGCTCCTAAAATACACAACTATCGAGAATATTGTGTAACCTTTACAACACGTTTATTAGTAAGACATTCAATGTTTAAATATAACAGTAAAAGTATTTAGTTTTTCAAAATTTAAATCCCTTTTTTAACGTGTACTTTTTGATATTAATGTTGAGTTCGGTTTCAATTTTCATTCAAAACCATTCAGAAAATATTTAAATACGTTATTTTGATTGTTGCCAAATTTTGGTGGTGGTGTGTAGCATGAAATTTTGCTTTCGTCATAACTGTGATTATCTTGCCATTTTTTTACATTCTTTTTTAATAATTTTATAAACATAATTTTTCTGCAAATATTTTGATTATTTCGTAGTGCCTTTTAACAAATTTGTTAATTAAATTTGCCGATAGACAATTCCTGGTGTATTAATTTTATTTCAATATGTATAAATAAAGTAAATTGTTAAGAAAAAATAAATTATAATTATTACACATGTCATCTCATACACTCAAAGTTGTCAAATAATCTGAAGTTGACACTTATAGGGCCGGTATTACAGTCTCAGTTTAAGAGCTAAACTCAAGTTTTACAAAAATATAGCGTATTACAGTATCCGTTTAGGCCTAATCTTCCCTCAAATACGTCACGAAAACTCAACGTTTCTGGTGGATTAAGTACTTAACGGTGAGTTAACTGTCATTTGCTATCACTAGAAGCGTTCGTTGTATCGACGGTGGCGCCACACAACAAAACAAACTGACAGCCATATTGAAACGAACATGGGCATTTAAAAGCATTATTTTGGTCAGTTAAATTAAATTTACCATGTTGGATAATAAAACAATAGTATTTCAAGTTGTAGCGTCCCGTTTTGTAGTTCGTATTATTTGAGGTTATTTAAAATTTGACAGATAATAAACACAGAAAAAGTAAAATATGTCTATAATTGAAGATTTAGTAACTGACATATTATATTGCACAGTAATACGGAAATGGATTCAATCTCCCCTTAGTATTAATCTTGAGTTTAAAAAACTCAATGAGTTGAGGGCCGACTGTAATACCGGGCCTATGTCCATATTCCAATTTGAAATGTATTATTACATTAACAAGTATATTACATTTTTAGGAGAATGATCCATCAGAATTGGACGTGACTTTCTGTGTTGATGAAGATCAGTTTGGTAAAACAATTCAGAGGGAACTGAAACCAAACGGTGCTAATATTGCCGTTGATAATACTAATAAAGATGAATATATAAGGTACTTATATATATATATATATATATATATATATATATATATATATATATATATATATATATATATATATATATATATATATATATATATATATATATATATATATATATATATATATATATATATATATATATATATATATATATATATATATATATATATATATATATATATATATATATATATATATATATATATATATATATATATATATATATATATATATATATATATATATATATATATATATATATATATATATATATATATATATATATATATATATATATATATATATATATATATATATATATATATATATATATATATATATATATATATATATATATATATATATATATATATATATATATATATATATATATATATATATATATATATATATATATATATATATATATATATATTATACTTCAGACATTTATAATTATTATTGCAGAACAACTTTCTTAATTGTTCCTACTTTGTTTAGATTTTTATTAGATTGAAATGCAAAAATGAAAATACTATTGATATTATAGAATATTATATTCTGCACTCAGTAGTATGTAAATGTTTTTACTCTCCACTACTATGGAATAGTGGAGTCATGATATCTCAATTTTTAAGTGTATTTTTTATATCAATTTATCAAATATTTCGCTCGGGGAAAGCACTGCCAAAGAAATTATAACAAGTTTTGCCAGAGCGAGGCACGGGCTAAATTATAATGCTTCATAATTATAATGCCAATCATACTAGATTCTTAAAACATATCTTGTTAGATACTAGTCAGTTTCTAGAGGCAAGCAAAGCTCGCGGTACGCAATGGTATCCGACTCTAAAGTATGCTAGTGAGACATGGACATGGCAGAAGACGTATGAAAGTAGAATTAACAACGTTGACATGAGGTCTCTAAAGACGAATGTGTGGTAAAATGATATATAGATGTCGGCCAAGGAAAATTTGGCACGATTACATGAATGGAATTTTGAAACATGGAGACGTTAGAAGTAAGAATAATAGAAGAGTGTATATGAGACAATGCGTGGAGATATATATGTCAAGAGAGAGGAGTCTGGCGTTCAGTTCTCATGTTAGATAATTGTTATAGTTAAGCCCTTGAAATACTTCGTCATAGAGAGAAAAAAATAAGAATACTTCCATTTTATTTATTTTTTGATTAAAGTTCTGCAACATTTTTTCAATTTAGTTACAGTTAAAATTTTAGCATTAATCTGTATTTCATTTTGCTGGGATAAGTTGAATAAATAATTATTTCCAGGCTAGTGATACAATGGAGGTTTGTGAGCCGAGTCCAAGAGCAGATGTCTGCGTTCCTGGAGGGTTTGAGTGGTCTGGTACCGCCCCTGCTTCTGAAGATCTTTGACGAACATGAACTGGAGTTGCTGCTGTGCGGTATACAACACGTTGACGTCAGAGATTGGAAGGCCAACACACTGTACAAGGGAGACTATCATGCCAACCATCTTGTTGTGCAGTGGTTTTGGAGGGTAACACTTTATTTTTGCTATTATTTGTGCATACAATAATGAGTTGATTCTTATGTATATGTGCATTAGATAATTTTTCCAACCAAATAAAATGTATGAATAATAAATGATAACATTTGTATATGATACAGTATAACAAATTTGTAAATGAGGGTATTACTTATACCAATAATTAATACACACACACACACACATACATAACCTCGATTTTGTATATGAGATAGTGAAGGGTATACCAAATTTGTATATGAAATGTATTTGCGAATGTGTAAAAGATGATGGGCACAAATTTATGGAACCCTGGTACTAGATATGAGCGCCACGCCGGCGCACCGGCGCCTAATAAAACATACGGCGTGCCGCCGTTTCAAATCGCGACTTACTATCTCGCTTCCACTCGCGGTCCGCCCGCCAGTAGCCGGCCAGCCGTCAGTGAAATACATTACCGAGTGAAATAGTGCGTGGTTATTTGTTGTTGTGTTGTAAAAAAATGGCGGTAAATGTTGATATTTATAAAACAAAAATAAAAGATAATATAACACCTATGAAAAATCTGTCCAAAAAACATAAACATAGTTTTTGTTGGACAGAATTTGGTCAACTAGTAGTTGAAAAAGAGGTGCTAATATGAAACGAGCTGCAAATTTATTAGGGTTTGATAACCACCTCTCCCTTGGTCATGCTTTACACAATCTAGTCAATGTAAATGGCATCGAAAATACAAAAGAAATAGACAAAATTTAAAACTAAATGCAAGAGGATTGTCAAAAATGTTCGATACAGGGCACCACTACATGTTGAAGCCGTTGCATCCGCAGAACAGCGAGAATTGTTGTATTCTATTGAAGAATCCATCAAACACTTGGAAGATTGTGACTCAACCGACTCTGAATCGGAAACAACTGAGACACCCGAGAGAGCTTCAAGCTCCAAACATTTGCTGCCCCCTCCTACCATTAAAACTAGCACAAGCACTAGATGGCATAGCATTTTGATGATGCTTAAAAGCATTTCTCACTATGCAAATCGCCAGCCTATAAAGAAAATTCTCAACGAAATAGGACGAGGTGGTCTCGTATTACAAGATACCGAATATGAAACTATTGAGGCACTGATTAAGTTTCTTGAAAATTTTAAGAAAATAGTTGAGATTTTAAGTTACCCGCTCAACAGTACCCGCTGAGCCGTGATCGACAGCGGTCAACAATAATAATACTAATATTTTTTTCAAACATTTATCAAGAAACAGGTCCGGTACCAATAATGAATTGCAAAAGGTGCGATGCCAGTATTGAGTCGGGTGAGAGTGTGCAATGCACAAGGTGTCATCATACATTCGACTATGCTTGCGGAGGTCTATCACTAAGGATGTTGCGTAAAATGCAGAAGGAGGATAAGGCGAAATGGATTTGCCTGGGACGCAGAGAGACGGATAAAGGTGGTGATTCTGAAGCTTCTCTTTTTTCGCTAAACAAGATCAAGGAAGAAATAACCGATGCACTCCGAAAAGAACTATCTAATGCAGTCAGGGCATGCATTCGTGAAGAGCTGGCAGACTTCAAAAAGTTTATAGATTTCTGTAGCGAAAGATTGGATGAAATGGAGAAGAAATTCAACATTATGGAAGAGGAAAAAAAAGAAACCAACAACAAGATGCGAAATTTGTTAGAGGAGAATAAAAGCCTAAAGTTGTGCTACCTGGCGGCGGAGCAGAGGAATAATGAATTGCTTTATGAAATAAAGTCAAATGTAATCATGATTCATGGAGTAAGAGTGGAAAATGAAGATTCTCCAGAAACCATGGCCAATAATATAGCGGAGAAATGCGGCGGAGAAGATATAAGGAAGCAGATCGTGCAAACAAAATCTGTTTACAATAATTCGGCGCGCCACGGCGACTCGAAGCGCTCCTGTGTATTGGAGTTATCGATGAGAAACATGGCGGCCAAAAATAACTTTATAAAAAGTTTTAAATTGTTAAAAAATAACTCAAAGTGTGATTTCTTCGTTTGTGGTTACATTACAAAAAGTGATAAAAAACTTCTGTACGAAGCTAAACAAAAGTTGAGTGGCAAATATAAATATATTTGGTTTAATGAAGGAAAAATACTGGCGCGTATAGATGACAAAACAAAAGTAAAACAGATTCGAAATGAAGAGGATATTTCAAGGTTACTTGAGTGTGTAGTTCTTCCTTCTTAAGAACTTATAAGTATAATTATAATAATATTATCTTATGCCCTTCAGGCGATTCTATATTGGAGCATCATCTTGACAATATAGACAATTACTTTGACAAAGTACATGACGAACAACATAACCTAACAGTATTACATCTAAACATAAGGTCTATACAGAAAAATTTTAACGAATTACAAGGACTAATATCAAAGCACATAGAACAAATAGACATACTAGTACTTACTGAAATTAACATACGCAGTGACATAAACGTTTTATTTGAACTTGATGGATTTAATTCCATATCATATCACAGAATAAATCAACGAGGTGGCGGTGTTAAAATTTATTATAAGAAAAATATAGTTTTTAATCAAGTAAATCATAGCTATAAATCATTTGAGGGTATAATTGGAATTATCAAAAATAGCTGCTCAGAAATTCTACTATGTGCCATATACAGACCACCTCATTTTAACAAAAATATTTTTGCTTCAGAATTAAAAACAATGTTTAATAATATGCCCGATGATAAATGTAATGTTATTGTTTGCGGAGATATGAATATAGACACTAGCGCGAAAGGTGCAATGCATAGTAAAATAGTTGATAAGTACCTTGATATTATGAGTGCATTTGGTCTAACACAGCTTATAAGTAACTACACGCGGGAGGAAGTGAGAAACGGGAGGCTATCTCGCTCTCGCATCGATCATATATTCGTGCGGTGTCCTACGTACGATTGTGTCTCGGCTACGATTAAAACGAACATTAGCGACCACTACATGACTGCAACCACGTTAAAACATAACCATGAAGTAAATAATACAATTCAATACATTGATAAAATAAACAAAAGAATTTTTCATAACGTTTTAAATAACTCCGATTGGTCCAAATGTATTAATGATAACCTAAACGCTGAGGATATATATAATAATATAAAATTTAATTTTGATACTGCTGTGAAAGAAGCTTCTGAGACTGTAAAATACAGCCATAAAACTGTATCAAATAAGTGGATGACATGGAATATTATAATACAAATGAAACATAGAGATTTTCTTAAAAAAATGTTATTAAAAGACCCAAATAATGCAATTTTAAAATTAGATTATAAAAAACTTCGGAACAAAATTAATAAAGACATATCAAAAGCAAAAAATTCATATTACAAGTCGAAAATTATTGAAGCAGAGGGAAATAGCAAATTATTATGGAAGGAAATTAATAGCTTATTAGGTAAAACCAAACAAAACATTGATGAAGAACTTTTAAGATATTTTAATAATGACGAAACATCTATTGCACAATTATTTTGTCAGACATTTATATCTGAGATAAATAAAATTACAACACCATGTCGAATTAATTTATGTCAGAGTGATTGCATTTCTGTGTGTGATAAATCAATTTACTTCAGAAAAGCTACGGTAAATGATATTAGAAAAATTATAAAAACATGTAAAAAGAAATCTGCAGGTATGGATGGTATAAAAATGGCGGATATACAAGAAATCTCGGAAAAATTATCTCCAATAATATCTGTTCTAATAAATAAAAGTGTAGAGGAAGGAATTGTACCAAACGGATTGAAAATTGCTATAATTAGACCAATTTATAAAAAAGGTTCACATTCTGATTACAAAAACTACAGACCTATTTCTATATTACCATCGATTGACAAAATAATGGAAAAATATATCGTTGATCAAATTAAATCGTTTCTATCGAAAAATAATATAATATCTGAACAACAATATGGTTTCCAAAGCGGGAAAAATACTACTACACTTCTCAAACTTTTTACAAATTTTATTAATTCACAATTAAATAACGGAAAACACGTGATTGTTGTTTTTGTAGACTTTACGAAGGCTTTCGATACAATTAACCACAAATTACTTTTCGAGTGCCTGGAAAGGTCTGGTATCAGAGGTCCACTACTAAGATGGGTTAAGAATTATCTGACAAACAGGAAAATAATCGTAAAGGTAAATAAAGGGTTAAGTGATTCATTTAATTTAGATATCGGAACACCACAGGGGTCAATAATCGCACCATTATTATACCTTATCTACGTCAACGACATGACTGATATAGTTAAAAATAATAATTGTAAAATATATCAATTTGCCAATGATACAGCAATAGTTACATCCTCCAAAAATATTATCGATGCCGAACATGAAATGCAGTTATGTTACACTCGACTTTGCGCATGGGCTCATGATAAAGGGTTAGCAATAAGTGAAAACAAAACACAACTTCTGCATATCCATTCCTGTAACAACAAGACCACGCACAAATTACAAATTCTATCACATGATCATCAATGTTTGCATAGTAACTCTCAGAATAATTGTAACTGCCCATCATTGACAGAAGTCACATCATATAGGTATTTAGGACTTATCATTGACAAACACTTAAACTACAAAGAACACGTTGACTATGTTTGCAGTAAACTAAGAACTATGACAGCAATTTTCAACATAATAAGACCTAGATTAACCTTCTGCTCGGCCAGATTGCTGTATATGGCCCTCTGTGATTCAGTAATATCATAATATATGGAATATCGTCATATGGATTGGCATATAAAACTACTCTAAATAAGATTGAAAAGATACAAAGAAGACTACTAAAAATTATTATTACTAAAAAAATAGCTAAAAAGTTAAAAAGGAAAAATAAATGCCTTTTCGACCAATCTAAAGTATTGTCTCTTCAGAGGAGAGTGGAGTATAGCATTCTGGTTGAGCATTTTTTGAGACCTAAAGACAGACTACTCATAACACACGACAGACAAACTAGATCAGTGACCAACAAACTTTTACGTACAAACAAATTCAACAATGACTATGGACGTAGGACCGAAGATGTGCTGCTGCCCAAGGTCTGGAACCCCATGCCTGCCAGCTTGAAGCAGTGTGGATCCATCGAGGAATTCAAAAAGAAAGCCAAAGGATATATATTACACAAAAATCCTCGATGGTTGATCTAAGGGGTGAGCGCGGGTTGTTCCGGACTTTGTAGGAAAAATGTAGTATATAAATACATGTAGGTACAATATTAGTTTTTAATTGAAGTTTATATGTATATATGTGTATATTATAAAATTGTTACAATTAAGATCACAGCCAAAAATCCCCTTAAGGGATTAGGCAAAATAATATGTTTATTGTAATTATATTCTTTATTAATAAAATAAATAAAAAAAAAAAAAAAAGTTAAGAAACTCAACCTACTTTGAATGTGTCTCTAGTATTTCGCTCGGAAGTAAAAAGATTGCTCGAAGAAGCGAATGACGATGAACCTCTCATAATTAGTAAGCTCAAAAATAACATTAAAAAGGGTCTGGAATCCAGATTTCTTTTAACCGATGTGGTTGTTGCGGCAACTTTGCTTGATTGTTGATTCAGGAGCTGGTTGACAAGTGAAGGTATTCGTCAAAATCAAGTAATTGATTCAGCCAAAGCTGGGCCGAGTTCTTCTGCTAGTACTACAAACTTTCTGCTGGATTTGGCGCGAAAACACAGCACCATTATATGTAATTCTGAGAGTGAATTAGAAATTGAATGCTGGAAATATTTCAGAACAGCAAGTCCTGAAGATTTAGAGCCTTACGGTGGAGACGTTCTCTATATGTAAACTGTGAATATTCCTAAATAAAATAAAACAAAATAAAATAAAGCTTTCTTGGTACCTACCTACAAGTCTGTTTCTTTTTTTAAGAAATCGATCCCTAAATTTAGTTTATCGTTCATAAATTCTTGATAGAACTAAAACCAAGAATTTTTATTTATATTTAAGTTATAAAATCATTCCCCAATAAAAAATTATATTTTCCACGGGCACGCCGCCGACGAATTTTTTGGTCCACGCCGCCGCCGCAAAAATAGCCATCGGCGCTCATATCTACCTGGTACTGGCACCAATCGAATACGAATTATATTATTGGAAAGGTCATTTTGTGTAGAATAAGAATAACTGGGGTGCTAGTTCCGATTTACTGTCCTATAGAGTAATCATGCCTAAGTTTTTTTTTTTAGTTTTTCATATAATCCAGTATTTTCTAAAGAGTATATTTCAAAATGGTCTGTCGGAAACGAAATATATATAAAAAGAGCTATCTAACGATGTATGACCCATCTTGATTGGACATGTGTTATCAAAACACCCATCATCCTTTGTATATGAAACTGTGAAGAGTGATTTGTATGCATATGGTATAGTGGAGGATATAGCTTAATATGCATATGGGATCATGGAGGACAATACTTGTAATGATATAATATTGTATAGTATCTATAATTAATAATGATTTATTGTAGGTGGTATTATCATTCTCCAACGAGATGAGGTCGAGATTATTGCAGTTTGTGACCGGTACATCCAGAGTCCCAATGAACGGATTCAAGGAGTTGTACGGATCTAACGGACCGCAGTTGTTCACTGTAGAAAAGTGGGGCACACCTGAAAATTATCCCAGGGCACATACATGGTAATAAACATTCATATTTTCAGTATACACTTTTACAAATGGTCTTATTTTTATTTAAAACTAGCTTTTATGTCCCGCCGTTGGCCAAGAATGTAAAATTGTGAAGGAAAAAGCAATCGTTTTTATAATATTGTCACCCAATTATTTTGCAAAATCAGACTATGAAAAGTGGTTTGAAATTTGATTGAGTTTAAGCATTGTAAAATGATCAAGTGATGGCCACAACCCATTCTTTTTTATATATTGATATAAAGTGTGAATGAAGTATAATATACAATTTCTGCACTCATGGACTATGCGAAATGGTTTTAAATATGACTGTTTATCAACGTTGTAAAGAGATTGGTTTGGCCACAACCCCCATTTTTAAATATTATCATCGAAAACAAATCGTAATATGTACCTATTGAAAATTAAGTAATTTTGGATGTTGGGATGTGGTTAAAATTTGATTAAACAAATGTACTGAAAAGATCTAGTGTTGGTCACACCCCATTTGTTTTTATATTTTTTCATCAAGTGTGCACACAAAAGTCTACATTAACGAAGAAGAAGAAGACAAACTATGGTAAATAGTTTTTAATTTGAATATAAACATTGTGAAGAGTTCAGTAATGGCCACAACCCCCATTCTTTAAATATTGTCAACGAAATCAAATATGTAGGTGTTGAAAATTATTCAAAGGATGATATAAATGGTTTACATTTGATTAAACAAAAGTATTGAAAAGATTCTAGTGCAGGTTACATCGTCACATTCCACATCCCATTCGTTTTTACATATGTATTTTCATCAAGTGTGCATATCGTTAATAATATTTCTGCACAATGGACTATTAGACTTAAAACTAACCCAAAAGTCTAAATAAAAAAGAGAAGAATAAGTAGAAGACTGTAAGAAATATTTTGTATAAAAAAACTATCCTAATGGTCTACATAAGATAAGAAAAAATACATAAAATAGAAGAATTAGACTATTGGAAATACATTGTATAAAAACTGACCAAAAGGTTTTCATAAAAGAAGAAGAAGATTAATCTATAGGAAATAGTTTGTATAAAATTCACCCAAGTTCTACATAAAATAAGAAAACGAATAAAAAGAATAAAGGAAATAGTTTGTGTGAAAACTGACTACATAAGTAAGGTCTACATAAAAAAAGATAAATTAGACAATAGGAAATAGTATGTATAAAAGCTCACCCAAATGTCTACAAAAAAGAAGAAGAAGAATAATTAGTCTATTGGAAATAGTTTGTATAAAAACTGATTCAAAGGTCTGTATAAAAGAATAATAATTAAACTATAGGAAAAGTTTGTATAAAAACTCACCCTTGGTCTACATAAAAGAAGAAGAAAATGAATAAGACTATTGGAAATAGTTTGTATTAAAACTCTCCCAAAAGTCTACGTAAATGAAGAAGAAGAATAATTAGACTATAGGAAATAATTTTTATAAAAACTGACCCAAATGTATACACAAAAGAAGAAGATGAAATAGACTATAGAAAATAGTTTGTATAAAAACTGTCCTAAAGGTCTACATAAAATTAAGAAGAAAAAGAATTAGACTCCAGGACCCGTCGCTTCAGACCCTTCAGTACCTCCCGTCCCTTCAGGCCCTTTAGTGCCTCCCTTCCCTTCATTACATCCCGTCCCTTCAGTCGGTTAAGAAAAGTTTAAATACACGAAGAAGAAGAAGAAAAAAGTTTAAATTCAGATATCTGCGAAGATTTGGAACGAAAATTGGACTTTCTTCTCCCAGGATAGTCCACCTTCATAGGTAAAATGACCAAATGCACGATGAAGAAGAAGAAGAAGAAAAAAGTTTAAATCCAGAAACCGTCTTGGAAGACTTGCGAAGAGATGGAAGGACTATTGGACCTCCTTCTCCCAGGATTCTCCAACTTCATAGGTAAATTGACCAAAAATACACGATGAAGAAGAAGAAGAAGAAGAAAAAAGTTTAAATCCAGAAACCTGCGAAGAGATGGAAGGAAAATTGGACCTTCTTCTCCCAGGTTAGTCCACCTTCATAGGTAAAATTACCAAATACACGAAGAAGTAGAAGAAAAAAGTTTAAATCCAGAAACCTGCGAAGAGATAGAAGGAAAATTGGACCTTCATCTCCCAGGATAGTTCATCTTCATAGGTAAGATGACCAAATACACGATGAAGAAAAAGAAGAAAAAAGTTTATATGCAGAACCCGTCCTGGAAGACCTGTGAAGAGATGGAAGGACAGTTGGACCATCTTCTCCCAGAATACTATTATTATTTACTTCTCTACTCACCCGCAGTTACATAGTGTTTTCTTCATACTTCATTATTTACCCATACTTCATAGGTAAAATGACCAAATACACGACGAAGAAGAAGAAGAAGAAAGTTTAAATCCAGAAACCTGCGAAGAGATGGAAGGAAAATTGGACCTTCATCTCCCAGGATAGTTCATCTTCATAGGTAAGATGACCAAATACACGACGAAGAAGAAGAAGAAAGTTTAAATCCAGAAACCTGCGAAGAGATAGAAGGAAAATTGGACCTTCATCTCCCAGGATAGTTCATCTTCATAGGTAAGATGACCAAATACACGATGAAGAAAAAGAAGAAAAAAGTTTATATGCAGAACCCGTCCTGGAAGACCTGTGAAGAGATGGAAGGACAGTTGGACCATCTTCTCCCAGAATACTATTATTATTTACTTCTCTACTCACCCGCAGTTAAATAGTGTTTTCTTCATACTTCATTATTTACCCATACTTCATTATTCACCCATATTGCATTATTTACTTTTACTTCATTATTCACCCATATTATTTTACTTCTCTACTCACCCGCAGTTACATAGTGTTTTCTTCATACTTCATTATTCACCCATATTATTTACTTCCCTACTCACCCGCAGTAACATAGTGTTTTCTTCATACTTCATTATTTACCCATACTTCATTATTCACCCATATTGCATTATTTACTTTTGCTTCATTATTCATCCATATTTTCTTCATTATTTACACATACTTATGTAGAAACTTCTTTATTTACTTATAACAATGTTGCTAAATATTTCATTTGCCTGATGATGAACTGTAATAATGTATATTTATGTTTCCAGTTTTAATCGTTTGGATCTTCCACCGTATGAGAGTTATCAACAGTTGAGAGAGAAGCTTGTGAAGGCTATTGAAGGTTCTCAGGGATTTGCCGGAGTTGACTGAACTTATTAGAATATTATAACATACCTAACCTACTTAATTAAGTTGTAAAATATAACTGTATTATATTATATATATTATCATAACAATTGTATATACCTACATTATTATTATTATTATTATCAATTTTTAATTCACTTAGACTATTTTTGAAGGATCTGACCAACTTACAACTGTATGGTTAATACATTTCAATGTTTCAATTTTACATGGTATTATTACTTAAAACACATGAGATCCAACTTTCGATAGCGATAGTATGGTATAGTTAAAGAATACATACTCCAAAATATACATAAATACATATAATTGAATATTTTAAGATATTTTGTTTTCATATACAAAACATGGATGTCAGGATAGGATAGTGTTGAATTCAGCTCTTTTTTCCTACTACTAATAGGTAAACAGCTCAGTGGTATGTATGTATGTATGAAGATTAAGTATCAAACTATTGATAGTCCCCGTTGATACTGTGTAGGTATTCTGCAATACAAATTGTATGGAACAATGTGGTCACTAAATTAAATTTTTACAAAAATTGTTTGAGTTGTACTGCTGTAATATTTTTTTTATAGAAAATCAAATTATCTAGTTGGGGTCTTTCAGAGTTTTTCACTAAATTTGTTTTTGAAAATGTTAACAGTTAAGTACAGAAATATGTCAAAAATTAATATTTTTCTTAATTAAAAAAGTTTAAGAAACTAGTATAAAATATAAGCCATATATAGTTGGAATGTATAAAGTGTAAGCCATACATAGTTGGAATGTATAAAGTGTAAGCCATACATTGCCCCCAAGTCAAATTGAAAACGCTGTTCGTTTTCGCCAAGCGCTAATTTTTTTTGTATGGGATTTGACGTTTGTTGTAGAAATTTTTTCTACAATAACAAACAACAAACGTCAAATCCCATACAAAAAAAATTAGCGCTTGGCGAAAACGAACAGCGTTTTCAATTTGACTTGGGGGCATAGTTGGAATGTATTAAGTGTAAGCCATACATAGTTGGAATGTATAAAGTGTAAACCATATATAGTTGGAACGTGTCCTTCTGTTGTGTGTTTTATTTATTGTTGTATGAATTAAAATATATTATTATTATTATTATTATTAATGAAACATTGTACATTGCTTTTATACTTAAGGTTATAAAGATATTATAAAAAATGTATCAATTATTTATCTTAATTAATATTACATAATTGGTACATTTTGCTTAATATGAATATTAAATACATGGATATTTTCTTTGGTGAAACTCTAACGACATGTTATAGTTCTTTTTAACGATACTTTCTTAAAATCTCTTGTACACAGCTGAATTACACAAGATAAACTTAAAAAAACAAACACCATCTGTATTTTTTTAACCCTCCCAAGTTGCCTACACTGTATTGCCTGACATTCATTTTTTAACCCTCCTGATGCCTGACATTCATTTTTCAACCCTCCTGATTAATTTTTCAACCCTCATTATTCAACCCTCCTGATGCCTGACATTCATTTTTTAACCCTCCCAAGTTGCCTACACTGTATTGCCTGACATTCATTTTTTAACCTTCCTGATGCCTGACATTCATTTTTCAACCCTCCTGATTCATTTTTCAACCCTCATTATTCAACCCTCCTGATGCCTGACATTCATGCCTGACATTCATTTTTTAACCCTCCCAAGTTGCCTACACTGTATTGCCTGACATTCAATACCAGTATTGTGTTCGTAAACATAAACGTAATTGCCTTAAAATCTATTTATCAAAAAATATTTTTATGGGCATTGTATCACTGTGATTTTTTTTGTAAACTCTTCCGAGGAAGCGCACTACGTAGTATTGAGGAAGGTTTGCAATCTGCTCAGGAAAATATAAATTCTGATCTCAAAAAGACCCGCGTTGTAAGAAAGTGGAAATACAGGTAAATTCGGAAGATCGTTCCACAGTCGGGCTGCTGTGTCAATAAGAGAGTTTGAGAAGCGACGGGCTTGTGTATGTTGAAGGTTTACTGTGAACATGTTTTGAGATTCTATTGTGAATGGGTGGAAGAGGGACCAGAGATGCAAGTTTTTCTGAGCATCTCCCGTGGTAGTATCTATAGAATAAACTTAGAATACTGATCATGCGTCTGTGGTCTAGTGATTGCAATCCATTAGTCAATGATGGGTTGTCAATCATTGTATGACATTTGTTCAACTTTTCTTGAAATTTAGATTACACTTACTACTAGCTATTAATTTTTGTGATTGGAAATGTGTTACTATTTAAAACTTGTCTATGGTATCTGGACAATATTATTGATTGAGTTACGCCAAAGAAAATGTTCTTGTTTATATAAAATGATTGATTATTCAGAATGAATTCTGTAGTGTCTTATTCGGTTATGAATTATTATATTTTTGACTTACATAAAAATGTAATATTATTATATTATGAAATATAATTGTTGACATGTTATCCATTATTGAAAATACAACAAATACTTTTGTAATTTTTCTTTAAATGAAGATGCCATATTGGTATTTATGTTAAAACTCAATGACTTTAATTCTTTTGGGCATTTTTCCTCTGCACTAGTATTTTTCACTGAATTTTTAAACATTTTTTTTTCTCAACAATTTCAATGGGTAACATAGTGCAGTATATGATATGACAGAGTGCATTAGTATATTTTTATGTTTTTCTATCCATGATGTTTAGTAATTTCGTGTCTTCTGTACAACCCCAAACTATAATTTTAAATCACTTAAAAATTGATATACATTCAATAAAGTTTACCCCAACTCAAAAATGATTATTTTTCATAAAATTGCATTTCTTTTGATGATTTCAAATGAATGAATGAATTATGAGATATTTATTTTGAATTATGTGGTTATGGCTCGTGAATAAAATATATATTTTTTAAATATTATGTATATTCTTCCGAATGCAAAAATCTCATTTATAAATCTTATAATATTTAATTGTGTTTTGTGTGTATTTATTCGCCTCAAAAAACACGCAGAATTCTGCCATTGCAGTCATTATTTTTTTATCCTATTACCATCTTTAGATGGGTATTGTCAAAAATCAGGTACCAGAGTGCCATAAAAATAAATAAAGATTGGTACAAATAAATTATCTATGTAGGGTTTTCAATAATGGACTTATAATATTATGTATATCTTCGTGTTTGACTTTTTTGGCACTAAAATAATGTTGTTTGGTACTAAAATGTTAATAAAAATACAGTTGGCCTCAGTTTTTGAACTTTATTTGTTCCAATTTTGAACCGGTAGTCGTATTATTGACATTTTCAAACTGTAGACTTACTCTGTATACTCGAATACGATCTCGAACTAACCTACCTGTCATCTGCGTGTATTTAAATTATCGGCGATTATGATTCTTCTTATCAGTTTCAATCCTGGGATTGGTTTGCAACATCTATGGCTGCCTCTCTTCTTCTCTACTCCGCCCTGTCCTCTGTCAGTCTCTTCATCTCCACGTAGCTATTACAGCACATGTCGTCGATCACCTGGTCCATGTAGCTCTTTCTTGGTCGGCCTCTATAGTTGCTGCCTTCTACCATTCCCTCCGCGATGGTTATGAGCAGATCCGGGTGCCTCATGTTATGGCCAATACAGTTGGATCGTCGTTGGGCGATTCTTTTGAGGAGTTGCCTTGTTTCCCCGGCTCTGCTCGGCACCTCACGATTTTGGATGTGGTCTGACCAGTGGATCTTCAACATGCGTCTGTAGCACCACATCTCGAATGTAGACAGGCGTTCTTTTTCCCTCTGACCTACGGTCCATGTCTTACAGCCATATAGCAAGACACTCCAGACAAAGGTCTTAATGAGGTTTTTCCTTATTCTTTCGTTTCCTTATTGATTATGAATTAAAACATACATACCTTCCGCATTAGGGTTATCGTCCACATATGCCAGGAAATGTGTCGCATCATATTAGTATTCTATATAGGAATTCATGCGCGCGCATTGGATCAGCAATAACGACGTCGTTGCTAGGAGACATATATCCTAACAGTGCGCTGCGCCTCTTTGTACGCTAATCTTCGTTGAAATAGGGGTCAGATTTGCAGTAGAGACATGCCACTGAAATCATTACAGGATTCAGTGAAATTCAATTTTAATTTTATAAATTTAGTTGTGAGACTAAACAAGAAAGTCAATTTGATAAGTTTTTTTTGCTACATTTGTCGCTGATTGTAAAGTAAAACTATTTTTTTTAATGTTATTTGGTCGAAATTAAGACTTCTGTTGATACTTTGTGATTTTTGCAATATGGAATAAGAAATTATTCAGGTATTTTTAAAATGTGAAATATTTTTTAATAAACCTTTAACACATTGTTTAGACAAAAGTAAATAAAATACCATTATATAATGGTGGTTCGATGATAATTCATATTTATTCATAACCTAAATTCTTTTCATGACACCAAAAATAATCCATTTGAGAACGAATATGTTTAAAAAGTGAGGTATCAATAATTTACTATTGTTGGGACTTCTACAATTTCTTCAGATTTTTTTTTTGTAAGCAAAAGAGAAAATCTATATTTTTTATTTATTTTATTAAGCATTGATATGTCACAGATAAAACATACATTTATCTACTTTTTATCTGTGTAAAGACAGCAATTGTTTCAATAAATGTATAACAACTTACTTTTAATGAAAATGTTTTACAACATTTAAAAAATAATGAAATAATGTAATATTTTTTACCTTCTTAATATTTATAATGTTTACTGAATTTCAATTCTTCAATTTCCATAGGTATTTACTAAATAAATAAATTCATATGTATAGAAATAAGACATAATCTCTTTTCTCCATAGATCTACACTACATAATCTAAACAAATATTTACATAGGTTTGCTCAATATAGAAGTTGATAAATATATAGTAATAAAGGGTCATTATGTGTAGGTACATGTTTATTGAGTTAATATACTTATTTTTTCATTTATTTTGTCTATTGCAAATCTAGCGAGGTATTTTGAAACATTAACACATTTTTGTATCAGGGTCAAATTATTTTTCGATTAGGTTTTTTGAATTTTTCGACTGGTAACATTAAAGCTTCAACTGCCACTTTTATAATATTTTTATGTAATTTACTATGTATTTTCTATTAGCCTGTGGGCTAAATAAAAATAATATATTTGACTAATTTTGTATTTGTGAGAAGATATGGAATTAAAGGTCGCTGCATAAAAAAAGACAGTTTAAATTTATTGCCCCACATATATTTAATAAACTAGACAATAACATAAAGAAAATACCACATCACAATTCCTTTTAAATTCTTACAAAAAAATGGTTAATTGCTTCGGGCAAGAGGTTGTCCATCCTTAACATATGACTTATGAACTTTTATTTCCTATATTATATTTTATATTTAATCTAATACTTTACTTCTTAATCTTTTGTAATCTTCTTTTTTAAACTACTTGAATATATCATTTAACCTCTGTGGACCTTATATATATTATGTATCCTCTATGTGTAAATAATTTGTATACCCTATTGTATGAAATTAACAGCCCCAGAATAGGGTGTTAATTTACAAAATAAATAATACGTTTTAACCTGGATGGAACGGGATGACATTTATTGGTAACATTGTGTCATAGAAAATTTATAAGAATTAGCATACGTTACGTTACGGGTGTACGGACCAGACGGCGACATGGCACCCATGGAATTATCTATGAAACAATGTTTCCCATCCCGTTATGTATATTGCGACCTTTACTCATTGTTTCACTAAAGTGCACACTGTGGTGATGTTGGTACAACTGTCTGCCAGTAAAGTTAACTAAATTATGTTGCCATATTGCCAAATCAAGTTCCTCTAATCTCATATTTAAAATCAAAAAATAGGAAATTGTTGAAGGAAAAAATTGAAACAAAATATGACAGAATGAAAATAATTTGAAACGAAACAAACTGATTATTTTAATGATTTATCAGAAAGAACTTGTACAAAAATTACAAAAGAAGTAAAAAAAAATAATTTGGGAAATTTTAGTGCCGGTATAACAACACCAAAAACATACTCTACCAGAAGTATTGTCATTTCATATCAGTCATCTAGAGTTGATATCTTTATTATAATTATTATTATTGGAAGCTGTCAAATAAAGTTTATTTAAAAACTTTTACATGACTTATGTTTTTTTTGCTCCAATCAAAAATCTTCATGCATCATAGAAAAAAATTAGTTTTCAAGTTAGTTTAACTATTTTTTTTATATTGTATATGTACTTTTATATTTCTACACACTTTGGTGGTTTGGTCACATAGAAAATGAATGAAGAATGACTGACAAAGAAAGAGAAAGAACGAGAGTTAGGGACGGACCAAGAAAAAACTGGTGCGATATTGTCAATAATATTCTGAAAGAAGAAACCTTTACAAGTGTAAATAACAGAAGAGCATGTATGCAAAGATGTAAGTGAGGCGATAAATAAATTTAAGCAGACAAAAGTGTATGGCACTCGGTTCTCTCTGCCTACCACAATAACGGGTGTGTATGTATAAATAAAAAAAGTTAATTAAACTTGCAATATTTTTATAATGATTGATTGACAGGGTTTGATTGCTGCTGAGTCGAGAGAAGAAAGAGATACTGAATAATTATTATGTTAGAGGGATATTTGGTAGAATATGGACACCAAAAATGGGTTAAATTGCAACAACGGCGCTAAAAATTTTATTTTTTCTTATAACGGACTAGAGTCATCATATAACAAATATTTTTGGAACTTATAATTGACTTGTTAATGTATCGATATAGGTTCATGCAAATATTATAATATTAAAAGTAATATTCCATTTTGTGTTTAATATTATGTAAATGTATAAAATATTTGTCCGTCCTGTAGAAGCTAAAGTTGTTTTTTAATAATTATAATAATATTCAATTTAATTTTTATATGTAATAATCACATTGTAATATTATTATGAACATATTAAATATTAAACAATTAAATGATAATTTTTTATGTCATGTAGAATATGAATTACGCTTTACATTATTATGTATTTATATTTTAAAAAATGTATTATTTATATACCCATTGTCAATATAAATAATTGAAAATGTCTGTATATCAAACAAAAATTTTACGGATATTACAAAATAAAATAAACCTAATTGTAGGAAACTGTTTTTATAATTTATTACAACACCAAATGCAGTCATACCAACTTAATCACGAAGTTCACTATTCTACGAAACTCTATTTCGTGTTTATTTTGTGTAGACATGAATGGCAATGGGTTTTAAATGTTTTTTTTTTGGTAGATGAAATATCTGTGCGTTACTGTGACAAAATATACTCAAAGGTCAGGATCAAGAGATTCAAAGCATAGGTATAATTTGGCAGTTAATATTTTGGAATGGATGTACATATATAAATATTAATCAACTTAATTTTTCAATGAAAATGTCAAAACTGGTACATTATGAAGTTATGAATATTTTTTTAATTATCAAAACTGTCACTTCTTAATAACTCAATACTTATTAAATTATAAAAAAATGATATACCTATAGTAATTTTCTCTTTGTTTATTATAGATAATTTTACTCCTATTTACTAGTAGAGTTCTTAAATAAACACTGTTGGAATGGATGTTCGTCAAATAGCAATGTCCAATAAATAGATCATATTTTCATTATTTAAAAATGAGAAATATTATTTACTGTTATGTTTTTTTAATGGAAAGAAAGAATATCAACCAATAAGTTGAAAAGAAATCATATTCATTTAGATTTTAGTTGGGTCATGATGGATTTTGATTTATAATGATGAAATAATAATGTATGCCAATAGAAGAGTATTTTGCTAAACCCTAATTGAGATTATACCATATATTATACCATATATTATAATATAATACCATATATTATTGGATGGGTGGATGGCAGAGCGGTTAGCGCGCTGGGTTAGTAATCCAGTGGTCGCGAGTTCGAATCCTGCCTCGACCGATCTCGTTCACCTATAGGACAAGCATTTATGCTTAGTTTAGGGAACGTAGGAAGATGTATATGTACTTGTTTAACAAGGACATATTCATTTTTTATATTAAAAAAAAAAATATATATTATATGGTATTGTAGAATAAACGTGGAAAAGAAACCATTCATTTTGATCTCAACTCAATTTTCAGATAGACATACATTATATATTTGTATTAGTCAAAATAAAAATACATTATATTGTACTTAATATTTTTTCAATCTTTAACATTATAGGTATTTGTGGTTTTATATTTTCTAATGCATTGGATTATTGCCATTTCTAAAGCAGCTTTTTTATAATTATTATTATTATCTATGGCAAATTCAGATTTTTTTAAGTATTACATTTTCATTTTATATAATAAAAACTATTCATGTTTATTATCACCATAGATTTTTATTATAATATACTAGATGTTGTAGTTAGCAAATTTTGTATGAATCGAAGTGAGGCATTTTTCCGGGGGATTTTTGACGTTTTGGTTTCAGACCACATCGTTTTTCTATAGAGAATAACGATTAATGTGAATTGTTTTCGGATTCATTTGTCTAAAAAACATTTTAATTATTAAGGTTTAGAGAATAGTTGTCTAGGATGTGTTGAAATATAAGGAAAATATGTTGCCAACCAAAACGTCAAACGCGCGATATTCCATGACTCACTTTTTGCAGGGAGTACTACATCTAGTGTATTATAATAAAAATCTATGATTATCAGACACATGTTCTGAAATTGACACTAAAGTCAGTTTCAAACCAGTTTCTCTATTTCCTCTATTGAAAAGTTTTTGTAATAATTCTTTGACATTTAATATTGACGTTGGTCACATTGTTTTTTTTTTGTTATTATTTTTTTTTATTATTCATTATCCAATCACAATTTGAAATTTTGTTCCATGTAGGCACATATTTTGATTACATGAAAATTCTTCGAAACACAATTGTTCGAATGCGCAATTGTACGAATAACAATTTTTCGAAAATCAGTTATCAGAATGACAATTGTCCGAAAGCAAATTATTCGAACTAACATTTTTTGGAAAACCAATTGACCGAATTTAATATATTTTTGTGTCATTATATTGCCTCCTTTGACATATTTGTTGCCAGTACTTAACATATATTCGATGAAGACTATTATTATTTGTTGTATTATTGTTGGGTAGGTACGTATGTTTGCACATTTTTAATAATTGATGTTTGACAGCGCGGTGCGTCGCCATGTTGTTTATTCCACAGATTTTTATTATACATAATATACTATGTAGATGTAATACTCCGTGCAAAAAGTGAGTCATGGAATATCGAGCGTTTGACGTTTTGGTTGACAACATATTTCAGTTTTCCTTACATTTCAACACATCCTAAATAACTTTTCTCTAAATCTAAATAAACAAAGTGTTTTTTTACGACAAATAAATCTCAAAACAAATCACATTAGTCGTTATTCTCTATGGAAAAACGATGTCGGTACTAAAACGTCAAAAATGCTCCGGAAAAATGCCTCACTTCGATTCATACAAAATTCTCATCTAGTATATTATAATAAAAATCTATGGTTTATTCGTTTCACAATACTACCAACATGACGTCATAAAAATTCGAACAATTGTAATTTCTGATAATTGTGTGTTCGGAAAATTGTTTTTCGAAAAAATGTGATTCGAATAATTGCCATTCGTAAAATTGATTTTCGTAAAATTGAGCATTCGAATAATTGTTTTTCGAATAATTTTCCTGTCACCCATATTTTAAATATCTTCATTTTTAAAATATCCGGAGGAAGAAGCGGTTAGTTTCGAAAACGTTCGACCGTAAATACTCAAAATTCGTGGTTTATACAAATTTGTTGTATTTTTATTTATTTATAACATATTTTAAAAATTATCCATCGTCATTGAATGAAAGTTCTTATTACAATAAATAATTTAGGGCTAAAAATATATAAAAAAAATTGTTTCATATTTAAACGAAGAACACGATTTCTAATGGTATTGGACAAAAATTTGATTTTCAATTCCACAAACTTTCTGTTTGAAATATTAACCTATATTATAAATTATTGTGTTACATATTTACTCAGAGTGATTTTTTAAAACTTTTTATAATTGGATAATCCACAAAAATAAGTGTGTTTGAAATAATTGTCACATTTAGACATTGTTATTACTGGATTGACACAAACATTGTCTATTTTTGACCTAATAAATTGATACTTTATTTTTCTTTGTTTTAATTTAGGGCACTCTGTGGGGATACAGATTTATTGTGATTTCAATGTGGATTTGTGAGATGTATACATCAACATTCTCCAAAGTGTGGCATCTTGCTATTGAACAAATTAAGTGAAATATAATTTTAAAATGTTTGTTTTTTGTTGCAAATAATTATATAACTGTACTAAGATGGCGGTGTTAAAAGAGAGGTAGAAAACAAACTCACTCCCGCATTTAAACATTAACTTGAAACCCAATTACTATATTCCTAATCATATTTCTCTTCTTTTGTAAAGGGGATAATTTTACAGTTCAATGATATTTATTTGAATTTTACTCTCAGGTTGAAATATAATGGTTGTTTTTATTTTTAAAATTAAAATGTAATTCTTCAAAGTCAAGATTTGTAAAAATTAAAAAAATGATAATTTTTAAAGTTTTGCCAATCCAGTATATCATTGTACATATAATATTTTGTATGTAAAATTTGTAAGTGCCTATGCTAAATATTAAATGTCGTATTATATATTTAGGTACCTAAATATGTAATGTTCTGGCAACATTGTTTTATTAAATCATCATTGTATTCTTGCAACATTGTTTTATTAAATCATTATTGTATTTTAAATATTAATTTTAATATTGTATAAAATTAAATTATATTTATTAATAAACAATTCTTATTACTGCATCTGAATTTCATTTTGGTTAGCAACTATTGGAATGGAGTTCGAATCGTGCAGTGTTTGTGAGTGGTTGTGGTTTCTGTGCTATACGGACGACAATAATATCTACCTACCTGTTCAACTGACAGCTAAGAATTTTTGTTTCATTTTTTCTCAATAGATTATCTTAATTTTAATTTATATCTTGTTTGTTGTATTATACTATATATTTTTTGTTGCAAATAGTTAATTGTGTATGTTGTAAGATGGAGGAAATAACCAAACCTCCAGATCCTCCGCCTGAGTCCGATAATTTGTCGATCGATGACATTGATAGATTTTCGGAATCGGATACTAGCCAAATTTCTCTTGTTCTATCAAATAGAAAACGAAAATCTCGCACAGTTCTTTCTAACAAAGACCAAAATTCAAAACTTTTAAAGCAAAATACGCCCACAACTTCATTGCAAAATAATTCCATACATAATTCGCTCTCTACTATCGAACCCCATCTTCTTTACTCAGAAAAGTCAAGTGCTCCTTTTATAGTATATGTACAGAGAATAGAACAAGGAAAAATAATAAACCCTTTAAATTTCGGAAAGTTTGTTTTTGGAAACAATTTTATTCGCGGCATTATAAATGGCTTAATAAAATCAGAAGGAAGGCATAAAATACGCTTAGAATTTAAAAGCTATAAATTCGCCAATGATTTTGTCTTAAATATAGAAAAACTTACAAATGGCATGTACAAGGCTTTTATACCTACATTTAATTTAATCCGCATGGGCCTTGTTAGAGGCATTTCTACAGATCTTACCGAGCTTGAAATATTGGAAGCCTTAAATGTCTCACTGGGAGCTGGAAGTGTTGTAAAAGTGAGGCGTCTGAATTATAAAGAAAATTTAAATAATATCATTACATGGAAACCATCTCAGTCAGTAGTTGTAACTTTTTCAGGTCAAATTCTTCCATCTCATATTTATCTGTTTTACAATTCCATCCCTGTCGAAATTTATAAGTACCCAACTATACAGTGCTTCAACTGCTGTAGATTCGGTCACTCAAAGCCAATGTGTCGTTCGCCGCAACGTTGCTTCAACTGTGGCGATGACCATTCGTCGGAAGATTGTCCTAATCCGGATGATCCTAAATGTATAAATTGTACAGGAAACCATAAAGCAATTAGCTCACTTTGTCCGGAATTGATGAGACAAAAAAATATTAAAGAATCTATGGCTACCAACAATACATCATACTTTCAGGCATCAAAACTGTTTCCTCCAGTGAAAAAATCGTTTGCTGAAATCGCATCTACGAATCCTTCTCTAATCAACAATAATAATACTCCCACCTCCTATCAATCTCCTCCACCAGCTTCCACTTCCTATCATAAAACTATCTTCAAACCAGTCAACCCTAAACCAACTTTTCACTCAACCTTCGACAAAAACTTACACAATTCCTTCGTGCTTAATCCTAATGGTAATAGTAAAAGCCAGTCACCCAACGGTTGTGCTCTAAATTATGATCATAACCATTCTTCTCCTTCTACTTCAACCCTACTTTCTAATATTTTGAACAATGATAATTCCTCCTTTATACAAACACTTATTTCACTTCTTATAACAGTTTTATGCAACAACAACAATTTACCGAACAACGCTGCTGATTATCTTTCCCCCCTTATCTCTCTTCTTAACCATGGCTCCCCAAATAAACAGAATTCTACAGTGGAACATTAGAAGCCTATCACCAAGTAAATCAGATCTTATCCAACTACTAGAAAGCCACTCCATTTCCGTAGCTGCAATTTCTGAAACATGGCTCAAGCCTTCTGCCCTGGTCCACGTACGCGGATATCAATGCATCAGAGATGATCGCTTGGATGGAAAGGGAGGCGCAGCGCTACTTATTCATAACTCTATCCCTTTCAAACAATTATCATTTAATCGTCCTCCCGGTGAATGTCAGATCGTTTCAGCCATTATTTCCAATATCACTGTAATTTCTTTATACATCCCTCCAACATCAATCTTTTATGAAAAAGATTGGTCTATCTTGCTTTCAAATCTTCCACCCCCGTATTTAATTTTAGGCGATTTTAATGCACATTCCTTCTCATGGGGTAGTGAAACTAATAACAGGTCTGGCAATAATGTCATAGAATTCATAGACGTCAACAAATTATGTTTTCTTAATGACGGTTCTCCAACCCGTATCACCCCCCCTCACCAAAGAAAGAGTGCCATCGACCTATCTCTTTGTTCCAATGAGTTAGCTTCAAAACTTTCATGGACTGTACTAAATGATCCTCGCTCCAGTGACGACTTTCCGATTATTATTAAATTTAATAAACTATCAAAAAATAAATCTTCAACCTCTGTTCCAGCATTAAAATTCCGCACTAAAGGTCTAAATTGGAAGAACTTTTCCACTGAATTGGATCATTATTTAGACAATTCCAGTAAATTTCACTCAGATTTAAGTTATTTGTGTGAAAATTTTTCTAGTGTTATCTTAGAAACTGCTAAGAAAACGATCCCGATACACAAACCACCAGCCAAAAAACAATTTCAGTCTGCTTCATGGTGGGACTCAGAATGCTCCCTAATTGTACATGCTCGTAAAAAAGCTTTTCATACGTACCGTAAAAATTTGACTTTAGATAACTATCTTTTAGCAAAACAAGCTCAAGCGAACGCTAAACGTATCCTCAAAAAGAACAGGCTGGCGCAGTTTCTGTGAATCTTTATCGCCTTGCTCTCCGGTGTCATCCGTATGGACCAGCATCAGGAAGTTTGGATCCGTATTTTCCCCCCCTAGGGCTAGGAAAATTTCAGATGAAGTCATTTCAGCATTTATTGACAAATTAGCTCCCCAAACAGCCCCTTCCAAAGATGATATTCCCACACAAGACAAATTCACTTCTCATTCCTCTTGGTTAGACTCTCCATTTACATTAGATGAATTGAAATCTGTAATTACTTCTCTGCCGGACTCAGCTCCAGGACCTGATGAGGTACAATTTTGTTTTTTAAGAGCTTTTTCTGTCTCTGCTTCTGAATATTTCCTCTCCTTGATAAATTTTATGTTTGAAACCGGTTTCATTCCAGAATCCTTGAAATCTCAAAGAATTATTCCTATCATTAAACCGGGGAAAAGTGCATCGGAAGTATCATCATACCGCCCTATTGCATTATCATCATGTTTGTTAAAAGTAATTGAGCATTTGATTAAGAAGCGAATAGACTGGTATGTAGAACATCATACAATCTTATCTCCAAACCAATTTGGCTTCCGAAAGAAAAAATCTACTTTGGATAGTCTTAGTATCCTGACGACTGATATCCGAATCTCTCAAGACACCAAACAAAATCTTCTTGCAGTATTTCTAGATATTTCATCGGCGTATGATGATGTTCCCATTTATGTTTTGAAAAACAAACTATTGAATATAAATATTCCACCTAAAATGGTTCAATTTATTATTAATATCCTAACTGAAAGAACTATCATTATTTCAACATCCTCTAAAACTTTCAAAAGAAAATTATGGAGAGGCCTGCCCCAAGGTTCTGTGATAAGCCCTATTTTGTATAATATATATACCTATGATATGGATAGTTCAATTCCACTGTTTATAAAAAGGCTGTATTTTGCTGACGATATAATAATCTATATCATTCTTAACAATTTAACTCAAGCAGCTCATCATATCTCAAGTGCTCTACAATATTTGAATTCTTGGCTTGTCAATAATGGCTTGAAACTATCATCTACCAAAAGCAAGGCTTTAATATTTTCTCGGAAGCGATCCATCCCCCCCTTATCAATTAAATTTGAAAATGAACCTCTTGAAATTGTCACCCAACATAAGTTTCTCGGAATTATATTTGATCACAAACTTTCCTGGTTACCTCACATTCAAAAAATTGTGACCAAATGTGAATTAGGTCTCAATATTATGAGAGCAGTAGCTAGAGTATGGTGGGGTGCCCACCCATCTACTCTTAGAATAATGTTTAATGCACTTGTACGTAGTCACCTTGATTATGGATCAATCCTCTTTGACCCATTGCCTAAACACCTGGCTAAAAAACTTGACGTGATTCAATCCAAGTCGTTGAGAATTATTTTGGGAGCGATGAAGAGTTCCCCTATCAATGCTCTTCAAGTGGAATGCGTGGAATCTCCACTAATAATAAGACGACAATTTTTATCGGACAAATTCATTTCCTAAACTCTTTATTATTCTAATCATCCGATCATAGAAAAGCTTCAACGATTATTAAAAGTAAATGAAAATACTAGATATAGGAACTCAAAATCAATTCCATTTCTTCTAAAAAGTTTTCAAACCTATCAACTATCTATTTCCAACATGAATTTAGATAAAGGGTCAACGCTTCCTGTTTACAATATTCCGCTTTTGGCTTCTTCTTTTGGTCCGAATGTGATCCTATCTATTGGAATGGACAAGTATTGGAGCAATCGTAGTTTATCTGAGATTAACTCTAAATTTAAGGAAATTATTTTGACAAAATTTCCCAGCTCTCTTACAATATATACAGATGGCTCGAAAATTCCTGACACCTCCTGCGGTGCCTCGGTCTATATTCCAGCACTCAACATTAAATCGTCCTACTCCCTCCCTAAAATATTTTCCATCTACTCAGCCGAATGTTTTGCCATTGAGCAGGCTTTGATCCACATTGAATCATATAAAATATCAAATGCTGTGATTTTATCAGACTCTCTTAGTGCACTTCAAAAAATCTCTTCTAACATTGTTAACCCTCTAGATTATCTTTTATGTTCAATAAAATACAAATTGTTTAAACTTAAATCTGATAATTACGACATATCGTTGGCCTGGATTCCTGGCCACCTTGGCATCGAAGGTAATGAAACAGCTGACTTATTAGCAAAATCAAATTCCTCTTCAGGTATGAATCTATCCCATTTGCAGATCCCAACTTTAGATTATGTTTGTTCCCTCCAAAGCATTAAGATGCGTAGATGGAATGATCACCTGTCAGTGACTCGTATTCGAACAGGATCGTTCTACGCTGGAATCCAGCCCACGATCCCCTCAAAACCTTGGTTTCAGGGAAGAGGATTTTCTAGAAGAGATATTTCCTGTTTAACAAGAATGAGAATTGGTCACTGTATTGTGGCTACTCACCTGTTTAAAATTCATGTATTTAGCAGCCCTATGTGTGAGTGTGGTCTAGAGGAGGAGACTCTGGACCATATGTTTTTTAATTGCAATAACCGGTCTAATATCAGTGGTCTGTATCAATTCTATATCGACACTGTTCATACATCTCCAATTAATATCTCCTACCTGTTATCTCTTAATAATTCAAAAATTTATGTCTTGTTGTTAAAATTTCTAAAATCTCACAACATCGAACTGTAACTTAATCTTGAACTTTTTATATTCTCCTAAAACTGCTCCTAACTCTCCATTTTTATATCTATTTTCATCCAAGGCATATAGCACTCTAAATAGGGTGAATTGCCATATAAAGCAAAAAAAAAAAAAACTATTGGAATATGAGGTGTATTTATGTATGTGGATAAATAAACTACAAACTTGATAGTTACTTCATTTTACTGCTACAGCGAGCTACAGTTTACAGATAATGAACTGTCATATACGAAATCTAAAAAATCTAATGAAAACTAAAAAAAAAGCAATTTTTTATTTAACATATCAATAATTAATGTATTCCTTATACCAGGGGGGCAAGTCTGGTCCAACCGGCGAAATCAAAATCCTCGTGATTACCCATATCATGGATATAGTTATCATATAGAGTTGTATGACATCTAAAGATATTATAGAGTTGATAAAGATGATATAGAGTTGTATGACTGACAAAGGCCTCGGGGTCTATATTGATTGGTCTATATTATCTCCACATCATTGTAGAATAACCCTATGCACAATCACTTATCCTACCGTTGCTTGATGTTTGCTATTTGGATGCAAATGACGAACATCTCAACAAACTTGAACGCCTTCAAAATGTTTGTATCTGTTTTATCTTTAAACAAAAAAAAGACCCAAGATGCAACAACGACGTAATATACATATCTTGTCATTGTTATACAATGTAATTTCTAATTCAAACTTACCTCGGTATCTCAAATATAAATTCACTTATCTTTCAAACCAAGGGTGTCCAACCTGATCTGCTGAACATTCTTCAATATCTAATCAAATTCATAGTATTGAATTTATTGAAGTAGGTACAATCAAGCAAGGCTATGGAATAGTCCTGATATTGCGTTGACTATCTCAATAAACAAGCAAAAATATCTATCTGATAATTCCTGATTTTTTCTTCCTCCCTTTATTTTTTGTTTTCTTGTCATTTCTATGAACTGTTCTTATTTTCAATCTTTTTGTATTTTCCTTTTTTACTTTTTTTCTTTTATCATTATTTAATTTTATCATGTCATTACCTTATTGCCATAGTACTCATTGTATTGCATATTAATATTAATTCTGGTCGATTGGAAGAAATTGCCGTAAGTGTACAAATTGTATGTACAAGAAGTTATTAATAAATAAATGAGTTCTTGGTTCTCCTATAATATTCCAACTTTGTCTCTATTGAGATGTTAAAAATTTGTTATAAAATAAATAAATATTTATTCAACACTGTCAATACCTAGCTATTTCGTTACATTACATCTATTGACTCAACCTTACATAGCTGACCCACTTCAAATGGTTTTATTTCTAAATGTCTCATGATATTAAAATAGTAATACATATAATATTGTATCTGCTTTGATTTAATACTAAGTTTACTAACCTACATTAATTTTAAGCCATCACTAACCTATGTAAAATCTAATTTAAATCACCCTTGAGGTGAGCTCGCTTGAAAACGGTGTTACGTAAATCATCCAACTATAAATATTGAACTTTGATAAGAATTAATTATAGGTATTTATCAAATAACTTCTTTTAGACTTTCATAAAAGTTTCAGGCTAATTTGGAGGCGAGGGTTGATGGAGTCCAAAGCTGTAGGGCCATCAAGGAAGAATACTTTCATAATGTTGAGTAGTCTCAGCGAAAACATTTAGTTGTGATAAATTGGATCTGTAGAGAAATACTTAAAATTTAATTTAATAATGTTTAATTAGTATTCCTCTTTATTAACACAAACGAGGGTTATTGAATAATGAATAAGAGATACAAGACACAGATAATCCTTAATATTTGCAGCTAAACCATAGAATAATAATAAAACTATAGAATACTCATTCTCATACAATACCTCACTGAAAAAGTGAAGACGTTTTTATTTTAGTCAATATATGTATGACTCTGCTGGTAGACATTGTTCGTATAGTACTACTCGTTATGACTGCGTAAATAATTTTGCAAGCAGTTAAAAAATTTTCTATTTGGAGAACGAATTA
This sequence comes from Molanna angustata, assembly GCA_963576475.1. NCBI lineage: Eukaryota > Metazoa > Arthropoda > Insecta > Trichoptera > Molannidae > Molanna > Molanna angustata. Next base: position 2,033,398 of record OY754978.1, on the reverse strand, counting down.
CGCAGACGGCCAAATGATTACTGAATGCTCATAGCAAAATGTTGACCAAATTAGTCAACATAAAGCAGTCGCGTTTACTGCAGGCTAAAGAGTATTCTATACTATTATTATTCTATGAGCTAAACATAAGCTTATTTTTGTAACTAAATATGAAAATAAATACAAGTTGAAAACATATGATATTTGAGAAATGAAATATCAATAGAATTCTAAACAAAATATGTGAAATTATTACAACTTGTCAACATTGCCTATCACATATTTTTTGTGATAGGTTGTACAAAATTAGCAGGTCAAAGTGCAAGTCACGTGGTTTGCATAAAATCTCTGAACTTGTTTAATTTTCTTAAAATAAATTTGAACAGTTCAAAAGATAGTTTTACCAAAGATAATAAATAGCATTAGGTCATTAATGGAAGTCTAGCCATTCAAGTATGGAGATAAGTGGAAAATATTTGACCTAAAAATATTGATAAAATGTCTGTAGATATTATATTTGTGTTTCTATTTATTTCAGATAACCCTGGACCAGTGGTTATAAATGATTTTGAATTTTTATGAATAGTAATTGTAAAACAATAATTATTAGTTTATAGATTATTAAATAGTAAAAATTTAGTTTCTACTTTTTGTCTAACATGTGCTGTCTTAAAAGATATAATTTTTAACTATTTAATTTTTTAGAAACTTTAGATTATGCTAATTTGCATACTCGCAAATATGGAAACTGAACAAAATATAATATAGAATTACTTCAATTATAAATATTTCACCCAATCTGATATTTTAGCATGTCATACAATTAAGCTCAATTGCACATAAAATAAACAATTAACACTCTTTTTTAAATAAGGAATAACTAACTAATAGTATGTAATGAAGGTAATTTGTCGTTTATTTTAATGTTATTAACAAATGCAAGATTTTATAACAAACATGACTCTGGCCAATGTTCCTCCATTTGAGGTTGCGAGAGCCATTTAACACATCAAATAATAATTTGGTTCATCCATATCATGGAAGTCCACTCCCATCTGTTACTCCCAACTTACAAGTTGAAAGTTGTGTACCAAGAAATTTTGCTTTTGCCATGTCTTTAGATTATTGATCTGTGTAGCGAACCCTATTAAATTTAAGCACCAGTGCCTGCATTTTATATGTGGTCACCCAACACAAATTTAAAAGTAGATTTATATACAACAATAAGTTTATTATTTTACAACAATAAGTCTATAGATTTATATACAAAAATAAGTCTATTTCATGAGATATGCGGTGGAGACAAGAGCCGACACGACCAGAACAAAAAACCTCCTACGAACATTGGAAATGAAAGTTTTAAAGGCTATCACAGGGAAGACGCTTAGGGACAGAATTCGAAATGGCGGCATTAGGCGGACCTGTGAGACCGAGGACATCATACGATGGAGTAGAGCTAGGAGAAGATTCTGGAGGAACCACGTCAACAGGATGGATCCCACCAGGGCATCGCCTCCCCAGAATATCACCGAAAAGGTGGAGGGATAGCTGGACCCCAGCTTGACAGGAATAGCTTTCTCGAAAAAACAGATCTACGATCTAATATAAGAAGAAAAATAAATCTATTATGACCACAACCATAGTAAAGAGAGTGTTGGAAATGTGAACTCTCCGAACAATAGCAGGTCTTACGCAATGGTACTAATGATTGTGTTGAATGTGAGTTTGCTTCTCCCGACACAGGACATTCCTAGTGGGAGAGGCTGAACCTTAATCTATTTTCGTAATAATTGTTATCATTTAAAACAGAACCCATTCTCATGGTAGACCATCTAAAAGATGGAGGGATAGCTGGGAGTCCACTTCACAGGAGGAGCAGGCCTCTTAAAAACAGACCTAAAGGTCTACATAAAAGAACAAGAAAAAAAAATCTTAAAAAGTCAAAATTGCAGAAATATCTTCATGATAAGTTGCATGGAGTTTGTAGAAGCAATGAGTGTTTATCAGAAAAGCGAATGATATCTAAGGGATAATGCATGATAATATGAAAAACAAACATTACTCTAAGTATCATAGTTATTATTTAAAAGGAGCCCTTAGTTTGATATTATCTGAAATAAGGTCTAATGTTCCTGGTTGTTCTATACCTAGATGTGTTCAGTAGAATAATATAATTTTCCAATTTAATAGTTATTCTGACTGCAATGAAGATTATTCTGGCAATAAATTGTATCATTACATATGCCATATTATTCCGTGTGTCTAAATTTCAAAATGTTGAGGGTAACTTTTTTTTCTTTGTTTTCATATTTTTCAATAACGTCCCATGTTACTCAAAGGACAGTTTATAAAATAATTGTGTTTGAAGTTTTGTGAAACATCTTTTAAAATTTCAGTTATAGAAGTAATATGTATGTTATAAGTGAAAAATAATAGAATACTAAAATCTATCTGATGCGCCGCGTTCGCTGCGCTTATGTGTGATTCATCATCACCTGGTTAAAATATTACTACATCACTTTATAATCTAAAGCACAATTTACGTTAATTAATTAATGAGTATTTATTTTGATTTTCAACTCTCTGACCTTTCATTTCATGCATTATATTGTTATTGCATCTTTGATAAGTGTTCACATAATTAACAGTAGTGTCAACATGATAATTATATGCTTATAACATGGTTATCGACTTATCGACTGTATCTACCAGTCATTGGACCTGATTATGTTAAAAAATATATCTTATTTTCATCAAGGGGTACAAAGTTTTCTCTTTGCATATTGCAAATCAATTTTATAAATTATAGTATTGTCAAAGTACCATTTTAATGTTTCACAGTAGATATCGTAGGCATGAAGCCAGAAATACTTAAGAACGAAATACAGCAGAGACAAAAAACTGTTTATTTCTGTAATCGTTCAATTTATCCAGCTAGATTTTTTTTATCAAATTTAGGAAAAATTAATCCCTGTCAAGGATTAGGTACTACTTAAACTTCAATAAGTACTGATTTTCATATATATTTTGCACCTGTAGCTCGGTAATATTTCTGGATGTGGACTCGATTTTTGTATGGAATATTCATAATTATTGAAGGGCATAAAAACAAAATTTCGAAAAAGCTACAAATCATAGAGATTTTTTTTGCTAATTTATGAGACATATTTAAAAGTACCTATAGCGAAATTGAGACAATTAGTTACTATTTTATTCTATACTATTATTAATGTTTGTTCAACCTTCTGGTTTGACGGATTTCAAAGGTAGTGTAATTTTTAAACTAAATGGAGGAAATTAAGGAAATGACTCAATACATTCTACAAAATGTATTCAATACAAATAAATTTATATGCAACATTATATAACAGCAAAGAAATATTAATAAAAATGAAAACAAATCTAACACAGTATTTACAATTTTAAAAAAATTAACAGGAACTATGTCAATTCAGGAACTAGGTATGTCAATTAACAGGAACTATGTCAAATATTAATTTAACATGCACCCAATAACAAGTTTCCACAGTCTGGAGAAGTATGAAATTTATTGTCTCATAGATCCAGAATTAAAACACAATTAAACACTGTGTCTCCACCAGAAATCAAAGCCAAGACTTTGACTCAAGTGTTTGTAAGTTTGCAAAAGGGTCTGAAGTTTTTGCTTCACGCATTATATTTATTTGTATATTTCTGTTAAATTAAATTTGTATATTTTCAGATGGATACCGAGATATGCCCAAATTATATGATATTGATGATTTTGAGTCATGTATGAAAGACAAGGATGGATTGTATTGTTTGGTCGACATTGAGCTGTCTTCAAATAAACCGTCTAAACTTTTACAACAAATAAAGGCAAGTTATTGAAAAATATTGTCGCTGGATCCTTGAAACCTACCATTCATTCATTCATACCATCATAGCGTAATATATTCAAAGCGCCCTTGAGGTGAGGTTATCACAAAAACGGCACTATAAAAATCATCCTAATTTATTATTTATATCTCACAATGTGAGGTTATCCCATGATTACATGGTTTTTTGCATCGGATTATAGTCAAATTCCCAAATAGTTAGAAATATGGAATCTTGTTGTATTAAATTGACTGTAAGGATAATATGAGAAGCCACTCAGAACATAAATCATTCTTTTGATATTATTTAGAAGTATGTAGTATTATTTACTATCATATTAACTACTTACCATAGAATTATAATAGTATAGAATAGTCTTTAGCCTGCAGTAAATGACACTGCTTTATGTTGACTAATTTGGTCAACATTTTGCTACGAGCATTCAGTAATCATTTGGCCGTCTGCGTGATATGTTCTTCAAATAGGGAATTTTTTAACTGCTTGCAAAATTATTTACGGAATAGTTAGCAAAATAGCAAAATTACTTGCTAAATTATAGCAGAGTCATACATATATTGACAAGAGCCGGCCAATAAAAGGGCTTCACTTTTTCAGTGAGGTATTGTATGGGAATGAGTATTCTATAGTTTTATTATTATTCTATGCTACCTACCCATTTGTAGTATTTGTTAACAATTTTGATGTGCTTGACACAATTGCGTATTGCCATTTTATAAATAAATAATAATGTAAATAATGGAATCAAATAATATAAAATGTTTTGTTTACAGAATTTTAGCGCTGATTCTTTGCACTACTTTAGACATGACTTATTACACAGAGGAATATGTGTTAAACAAAGATGTAATATGTCATCTTTGGAACTTGTCTCTTTACAAAATAACAGACAAACCATTCAGACAATGTGGGATAAATGTTCATTTAGAGATATTACAGATGAATATGGTTTTGACATAAAAGTTTCCTTGGATATTTGCAATATGCCTCCTCCACAAAATTCATGGAATTGGGTTTATGTTCAAATCATAGGAGTCATTGTATTGTTGAATATTATTGGAAGTATTTTTACTAGTGATGAACAACAGGAAGGTAAAAAATATTACTTTCTTTCGCTTTAACAATATACATATTTTGATTGTATATAAATATAATGTAAAATTTGTGGAATTGTATATAAACTTTATCTAAGCAAGCAAAAGTAGAAAAAAACATTTTTCCTTTCATTAAACTAGGAAATCAGAAACATACAGGGCTTACAACCTGTCAATGACTGGTTTATATAACTACTTTAGTAAGTATCTAATATTATTTAAAAAACAATTTATTTTTTTTAAATTAGGTTCGATTCAATGAATTTGATATTATGTTTACAATTTGTTATCAAATACAAAATTGCTTGATGGTTTCAGGATTTTTCTACAAATTTTTAAGATGTTTTCGATTACAAAATAATGCAAAGAGTATATTATTGAGTGAAAATCATCCATCTAGTCCAGGAAAAAAATGGCTCCATGCTTTTGAAGGTCTTCGAGCAATTCTCATGTGTCTCGTCATCATTTCTCATGCGTTTGTTATTGTTTATAAAATGTATTTGGAAAATCCAGAATATCTAGAAATGGTAACATTTTGAATAATAATGTGTTGAATTTAAATATCGGCTATATTTTGTTAGTAAATTTCATACAGATTCCTAAATAAGGCAAAACAGACACATTATGAATATATGTAACTTATTTTGACAGCAAAATTATTGAAGTTTTCTATAATAAGTGATCAGATGGATCTATCAAAAATATAATAGTGATGTCTGGTACAGAGTAAATTTTAAATAAAGATTACTAAGGCAGAATATGAATAGAAAAAAAAGTTAGAGGTGCCCATGTATAAAAGAGTGTTACCAGGGTGAAGAGTAGTTCAAGAATAAATTATATACACTTGATACATTACAGACTAGAAAAATGAACTACTGATAACATTTTAATAGTAAAAGAAGAAGTTTGGTTTCCGAGCGGGTGTCCTTTGTTCGATCCCCAGCAGAGAAAATTTATTTCTCACGCTAATGTTGCTTCTCTGGGCTGGAAACACCGGTTAGTTGGAAGAAATTGCCATACGGCAATGAACTCGCCACTTGCGCAGGGTGCAAGGAAGTTTTGTTTATTTTTATTATTATTAATTCTGTCTATGTTGCATGATAAAAATGATTCAGTTATATTTTGTTCCTCCAGGTACATAGAAGTGACATAATGGTGTTTACATCAAACGGTACCATGTTAATGCAAATTTTTTTTGGGCTCTCCAGTTTCTTGATGTCTTATAACATTCTAAAATATGCTCAAAATCATCCGCAACAAATAGGATATTCTAATTTTCCAATGCTATTATTTCAACGATGGCTAAGGTAAATACTACATTAGTTCAATCACAATTCTTTTTAAATAACATTTTTTTTAAACACCTATGCTCATTTCGTTCATGCAAGTAAAAATATATTTTTTTGTAGGATATGTTTTATTATTGAACACTTTATAATGGTGTCACGACATGAATGGCATAACAAACAAATGACCAATAAATTGTTTTAGAAATGTCTAAATTTAATAATGAATTTGTCAATTAATTAAATATATTAAATTAACATATTTGCATACATCTATTATTAATCCTAATCTCTTTTCTGTTAGTGTCTACATTTCAGTTAGTGTTCTGCCCATAGATTTTCATTGTTATTATATATATTTTTATTGTTATTATAGCTTTTATTCAAGTATAGTAGATTTTATTGAGTATTTTATTTATATTTTAATTTTAGATATATTCCAGCTTATGCTGTCTCACTTGGATTTATTGCATTGTGGAGTGATCGTCTGATTGACAGTGCAATGTCTGGTTATTTAAGCATAGAAGCAGAAGCTTGCAGGAAGTACTGGTGGAAGAATATATTTTTCTTTCATAACTTAGACTATGAATCATTTCTCTGTCTACCTCAAGCATGGTTTGTTTTATTCAATATAGATTTTATAAATTTCACATTTAAAATTTCATAAACATCATTCCACAATATATTTATGTTTTCTAAATTTGAAAATTAATGTTTCATAAAGTAAATATGTTCTTAATTTTAAATTTAATATTCCATAAACCCTAATGCTTTCTAAATTTCAAATTAATAGTTTTAGAAAATTTATGTATTCTTTGTATTTCTCTTTTCTTGCAAAACATTGACAGTTGAATGATTTTTCACTTCTGCCTATATTTTTCAATTTAAATTTTTTTTCTGTGTGTATTTTTAGTTTGTGGCGTCACATAATTATGTTGGGTTCACATTATCTGACATGACAGACTAGGCAGTGTTGCCAACTAACACAATTAACAAATATTTCAACACGCTCCCTATTTGGTAATTCCTTGATTGCTAATGCACCTCATCAATTTTTCTCGATCCAAAGCTTTGGTGAGGGAGTCAGCTACCATGTCGACAGTGGGGACATATTTGAGTATGATCAATTTGGATTGAATTTTCTCACGAAGGAAATGATGTCGCACATCAATATGCTTGGTTCTCGCTTGGTAACATCCATTGACAGCCAGATTTGCCGCTCCCTGATTATCAACATAAATTATTGTAGGAGAATCATATGTTGCATTATCTATTTCCTGAGCTAACCCTCTCAGCCACAGTGCTTCTTGTGTCGCAGCAGACATGGACATGTACTCTGCTTCAGTTGTCGATAATGCCACAGTTGGTTGTTTCTTTGTTGCCCAAGAAACTGCTCCTTTACATTTGGTAAAAATGTAACTTGTCACAGAACGCCTTTCGTCGCAATCACTAGCCCAATCAGCATCACAGAAACCAACAATTGATGAGGGTTTGCATCCATCAAACTCCAATTTCCAATCTGCAGTTCCTTTCACATAACGCATGATTCGTTTGACCGCAGACCAATGTGCTTGTCCTGGATTATTATTAAAACGACTCACAAGACTGACTGCAAACGAAATATCAGGCCTGGTGACTTGAGAAGCAAATAACAAACTTCCAACTGCCTCTTGGTACGGAATATTTTTCATCATAGCTGATGTGTTCTCATCATCTGGCGATTGTTGTTTTGAAAGTTTTTCATGAGGGCTCAGTGGAGTGTCCACAGGATTGCATTCGTACATATTAAAGCGCTTCAAGAGTTGTTCAATGTAGCTTTGTTGGCTCATCCAAAGTTTTTTGTTTTGCCTATCACGAGTCAACTGGAATCCCAATATGTACTTTGCCTCACCGATATCAGTCATTTCAAAATTGTTTTTTAGTTGATTTTTTACAATGTCTTTTAATGAATTGTCATTAGAGAAAATAAGCAGGTCATCCACCCAAACAGCAATTATCACAATAGCTGCATTTTTGTTTCCCACATACACACATGGGTCAAATCTTGACTGCTGGAATCCAATTTTTTTTAAACATGCATCCAATTTTATATTCCAAATGCGGCTTGCTTGTTTTAGTCCGTACATACTTTTCCTTAGATGACAAACTTTATTTGATTTCTGGTATCCTATTGGTTGATACATGAATATTTCCTCTTGAAGGTCACCCTGGAGAAATGCTGAAACAGCATCCATCTGGTCTATGTCCAAATCACATTCGGCTGCTAATGCCATTAGGTAACGAATTGAGCTATATCGCACTACAGGTGAAAATGTTTCTTCAAAATCAGTACCCCTTCTTTGAGCACAACCTTTCACTACTAGACGAGCCTTATGCTTAACTATATCCCCATTTGCATCTCTCTTTGTGCGAAAGACCCATTTACTGTCCAAAGGTTTTCTATCAGGTGGAGGATCAACTAATTCCCATGTATTGTTATCCATTTGAGACTTGATTTCACGATCCATTGCTTCAATCCAAAGTTGTTTGTCTGATCGGTTCATCACCTCTTCAATAGTTAAAGGATCTGAAGGTTCATCATTAAAACTTGTATTATAAACTACATAATCATCATATTTTTGTGGGAGTTTTCTCGTCCTGCTTTGTCTTTGCAGATCAGATTGTGGGTCCACAACATGCTGATTTAGGAATTCTGCATTGTCATATGAAAAACCAAAAAATTCTTCCTCCGAGTTTTCAGAATCAGCATTTTCAGGATTGTCTTGCTCTTGAGATTCAATGCCCTTATTTGAACAGTCAATTTCAACTTCAGGGAAAAATGATCCTCTTGAGTCAGGCTGTTTGTTTGTGAGAAGGGAAGCTCCTTTCTCATTTTCAGAGAAAATTACATCTCTTGAAGCGAAAACACATTTTTTAATAGGGTCATATAGACGATAAGCCTTTGACAGATGACTGTATCCCACCAAAAGGCAAGGTCTTGATTTAGGGTCTAACTTTTTTCGGTGTACATCAGGAATGTGTGCATAAGCTTTACAGCCAAACACCTTTACCTATCTCAGAGTTGGTTTTCTACTTGACCACATTTCTTCGGGAGTTTTATCCACATTTTTACTGGGGGAACGGTTTATCAGATGTACTGCAGTAAAAACTGCTTCGGCCCAAAAAATATTAGGTAGGTCAGCTTCAATTAGAAGACACCTGGCACGTTCCATTATTGATCTATTCAGTCTTTCCGCCCGACCATTCTGTTATGGCGTATATGGTACAGTGGTCTGATGGTTGATGCCAAAATCATTCAAAATTTTGGCTAGTTGCTTGTTGCAATATTCTCCTCCATTATCAGTACGAAGAGTCTTGATTCTTTTACCAGTTTGCGTTTCAACATGATTTTTAAACGTTACGAAATAATCAACTACCTGATCCTTAGATGCCAGAAAATAGACGAAGGATTTTCTGCTGAAGTCGTCCAAAAAAGTGAGAATATATCTAGAGCCAGATAATGAATTAACTTGCATTGGTCCGACAAGATCTGAGTGGATCACCTCGAGTAGATTTGAGGCTCTAGAACTGCTCAATTGAAAAGGTAACCTGTGACCCTTTCCTTTCACACAAACTTCACACACATCAGGTGGGTTACATGAAGAAAACTGTATTCCATGAACTAAGCCATTTTTTAATTTATTCAAACTATCATAGTTTAGGTGAGCCATTCTTCTATGCCAAAGAGTGCTATCATTAGCTTTTGTTTGAACGGACAAGCCAAAATTGTATTGCACATCCAGTTTGAATAGATTATTCACCAGTGAGGCTGTTCCTACTAATTCATTGTTGCAGTTGAAAATTTTTGCTCCACTTGAGGTAAAAATCACTGTATAACCTTTAGAAACAATTCTACTGACAGACAGTAAATTCACTTTTATCTGTGAGACGTAATATACATCACGTACATTTATTGGAGATTCACCACAAGATGTCAATAATTGCAAGTCTCCAGATGTGTTGGTAATCATTTGATCACCATTTGCAGTGATTATATTCAATTGGGAAGAGTTTTGTTTATTACTTAATAGATTTTCTGTCATTGTCAGATGTGCGGAGGCTCCTGAGTCCAGGAACCATTCACTGTCTGATTTAGAATTCGCAGAAAAAGCACTAAACCATGAACTCTCATTTAGTCTTTGTTTACTGTCATCATTTAAATATGTTCCATCACAATTTCGCGCTATATGGCCATACTTGTTACACTGGTAACATCGTGGTCCTCTTTTCTGATCAGCGTAGTTTTGAGCGTTTATTCTTTCCATACTAGTTTTTGATGTGCCATTTTCTGAACCTGGATGATTTGGAAGTGGGTTGACCCGTAATTCTTCTGGGATTACGGCGACTCGTTCCGGATATGTTGTATTTTCCCCATCTTGAAGAGCTGGATCCATACATTGCAATGTCACTAGATTGTTCCACTTTTGTATTACTGTACAAAACATCTTGTAGTAATTTTGCTTTGATCGCATCTCCTGTCACTTTAATCCCAGAACTCTCTAAGCCCATTATCATTGGGTTATATTTTTCCGGAAGCCCCGTGAGAAGAATAGTTCCCACCCATTCATCATCAACTTTCAATCCAATGTTGGTTAGTTTGAGCGCTGTTGAGATAATTTTTTCGACGTACTCCTCCACAGACTCACAGTTCTCCAGTCTGGTTGTGATAAGAGTTCTCAACAGTCCTACGCGCCGCGTGAGTCCTTTATCATCGTAGGCAGCGGAAAGATTATCCCAGGCTTCCTTTGCTGTTATTGCGGATTTCACATGGACATAATTCCCTGGTTCAATCAACAAAACAATCTTTGAACGACATTTTTTGTTCTTTTTCTCATCTTTTTCTGTACCCTCAACACATTCCCATAGATCCTGATCTTCTAAATATGCTTGGGCGGCGAACTTCCACGTATCGTAATTTTCACGGCCCCTGAGCTTGTCCAGAATGAATTGAGATGACATTATTCACTAATATAAATGTCAGATTGAACAAAAATGAAAAAAAAACATTAAAAACCGCAACAATCTACACACAATTTATTTAAAATTCGTAGGGCCCATAACCTGTTGGGTTCACATTATCTGACATGACAGACTAGGCAGTGTTGCCAACTAACACAATTAACAAATATTTCAACAAATTATACTTACGTACATCAATAAAAACATCACGTCATCCCATTTTTCCCAGTAGTAACAAGTCCCTACACATTTAGGACTTTCTTGAAGTTTGCCACACTTATTAAGAAACTTCTATCCAATTGGGAGATAGATGATGCCATCGCCAGTTTCACCCAGCTTCCAGTAGCCCCAAACCCATCCGAACATGGAACCAAATTTTCTTGTTCCACCATCAGCCACAGGCAGTTGAATTGACGCGCCACGCCACGCACATTGCGGTCATGTACATTCATTTCATCCCATCATTCTTCAGTCAATTCACAAACTAACCATCACTCTTCACATCGCCTATCACCGCATTGGTGACTTCGTGATAAAATTATTGTAAAATTCATGAAAAACATTTTTCGAAATGCAGTTTTGTTTGTGTGTGCATCAATTTTTCTCTCTGTATGTATGTGTATCGCGTCCTTACAGTTACAGAAACGAACAGAAAATGGGTTTGTTGATTTAACCCTTATTTAACCCATGAGATCATAAACACATGTAGATTTGTAGTCAAATATCTTGAACTTTTAGCCGAAAAGGGGGGCAATTTGCACGTAAACCAGCGAAGCAAAAATACACAAATTTGCCCCCCACGCAACCGGAAGCTCGTTCAAGATGCTGGCGAAAATTATACCAGCATTGACTCCGCATTTATGTTGTTCAACATCCGCAGTTTTTAAACACCACCAACTGTAACGGTAGGACAGGAATCATAATTCACGCCTGCATCGATCAATAGCTCAAAGCAGTTATCTGTTGCCATCCTACTGATCAATTGATGGAACCACTGTCCACGGCCCTTTAAGAGACTACGAGCTGCCAAGCATGAAGACTTCCACATCACCTCAACAGATGTGAAATAGGGTGAAATGCTTTGTCTACTTGGAGAATTCATCATTGAACATTTGCAGTCATGGACTAACTTCGCGAAAACATTTATTGAATACTTCCGGCATCTCTGACCGGTAGACGCCAAGCACCACTGCTAACTGAAAACAGCAACAAATATTTTCCATCGCAACAACATGGTCAGAGCCATTTTGAAACCACCCATCGATGGATCATTCAGAGTGGTACAATGGATGAGAACACAACATCCAAGTGAACCTTGCAACAGTATCCATTGACCAAATTTTTTCTTTTTAAATACTTTGATGAAACTATTTTTTCAGGTGGTCATGTGTGGAAATGCAGTTATTCTGTTTTGGATTAGTCATAATAATTTCCATAATTAAGTTTCCAAGTTTGGCCAAATACATTCTTGGTTTGTGCCTTCTAACGACAATTATTATTCCCGGAGTTATAACTTATATCAACAACTATGAACCAATCGTAATACTTAGACCAGAGTAAGATATTTTATTTATTCCCTACAGCTAATTTAAAATTGAAGACAAAAGAATCGAATAAAATAATAATGAAATAAAATTATTGGTTATATAAAAACTCAGTTGCATGTTTTTATTGATAAACTTTTTTAACATCTCAATAGAAACGAAGTTGGGATATTGTAGAAGAACCAGGAACTCGAGGCACCTACAGGGCTTACGACCTGTCATCGGCTGGTTTATGTGATCACTTTATGCGCTTGCGCAACGTTCACCAATTATGCCTTTATACTGAGTTCCCTTATCAATGTAATTTTTGAAAGTTCTATATATTTGAATAGTTTGTAACAATTCACCTGAAAATAAGGAACTATACTATTGCCATCTATGAAGTAACGAAAAAGCCTTTTTTGTAACGCCATCTATTGAGAAATTAGTTTATTTGTAAACAATGAAAGCAACAGTCCTTATAAATGAGATGACGGTGTCTCGCACAGATTTCACCCGCATATATGCAATTAAAAAAATATTCAGTTGCATGTTATCGTATTTCATACAAAAAGAGATGTGATCTTTTCTAAAATGTGAAAATAAGTTGAGAACATCATCGGATTCTATTGAAAAATGTGTTCTTGGTATTTAATAAGTCAAAAAATAGGTATACTATGTTTGAATAGTCGATACCTACGTTACAATTTTTTAAAGATGATGAGATTTGAAAATTAAATAATTCTTGAAGTTGTCCACATTTGATTATCTTTTCTTTCTTCTGTTTCTCCTAACATAAAACCCGTCGTGTTGATTTCAGAGTTGTGAGGCAAATATTTCGGGATGATATTGTATTCAAAAACATGTATATACAGCCTCAAGGTAATGCCGGTGGATATATAATGGGTCTTATTGCTGGATATATTTATCATATAATGGAAACCAACAATATTCAAATAAAGCCAAAATATGTAAGTAGCATTCAATTATCTTTTAATAATGAACACTTTCCGTCGTTTGGCTTCTGTGCGGATGTCCTGGGTTCGATCCCCAGCAGAGCATCTGTCTAATGCTTTAGAAATTAAATTTGGCAGCGGTCTGCTAAACACCAAAAGTACTCATTTAGAGAAATTTCTTATGAGGGACGGACAAAACATAGTGAAGTAATATTTATATGAAAAAGAAATAAAATCGATGGAAAATATAATGACTCTTTAATATTATGTATGATGAAATAACCAATATTTAATGATAATTTCAGTGGTTGGATGTACTAATGTCAAGTATTGGCCCAATATTGCTTCTGTTTATGATATTTTCCGGAGCAATATTTCAATTTGATACTTATGATCCTGTAACAACAGCTACATATGCCGCAGTACATAAACAAATATTTTCAGGATTGATAGTTGTATTTTTTATTAGCATCGCAAGTAATTATGATAGTAAGTATACTGACCAATGTAATGTATTTTTCATTAGCATCGCAAGTAATTATGATAGTAAGTATTTTGACCAATGTAATGTATTTTTCATTAGCATTGCAATTAATTATGATAGTAAGTACATTGACCAATGTAATGTATGGTAATTTATTTTTCATTAGCATCGCAAGTAATTATGATAGTAAGTATATCAACAAATGTAATCAATTATGATTATGAATTTTTAATTAAACAACTCTCAATGTACGGGGTTTGTAAGAAGTAAGATACTTCTCATCAGGGATGTTCTAGAAAATTTAAGAGGTTTCTAGCTTATTACCAGTTTCAAGCTGATAACTAATTTCTAGATCACTAACACTTTTGATCTTCTGACTAGTGTCTAGCTTATAACCAGTATTAGCCTATAACTTGTTTCTAGCTTTAAACCAGTTTCAAGCCTATAACTAGTGTCTAGCTTATAACCAGTTTTTAGCAATAACTTGTTTCAAGCCTATTACTATTTTCTAGCTTATAACCAGTTTCTAGCCTATTACTCGTTTCTTGCTTATAACCAGTTTCTAGCCTATAAGTAGTTTCTAGCTTATAACCAGTTTGTAGTTCTAACAAGTGTTTCTAGGCTGTAGTGTAGTTTCCTGCTAGAAATCGTACCCAGATTGTAAAACAATACTTTATAATATCTAATTATACAATACTTAGTCGGCCTTCGTGGCTCGGATATCTGACACAGTGATAGGTCTCGGGTTCTATTCTTGGTGGAGACACAGTGTTGATTGTGTTTTCAGTCTGGATCTGTGAAATGAATATCGTAAGTCTCCAGAATGTGGCAACTTGCTTGTTATTGGGTGCGTGTTAAATTAATATTTGACATAGTACCTGTTAGTCACCTGAGAAGCATTAGTAAATAAATAATATAAATTTCAGGTAAATGGAAAAGATCTCTGGAATCAAAGGTATTCACAATACCCAGTCGTTTATCATACTGTGCCTTCCTTGTTCATATGGTCGTTGAAAAATATTTGCTTGGAATACAGTCACAGCTGGCAATGTTGACAATAACCAATTCTAAAATCGTAAGTACATTTCTAATTATACATACATACTAGTTGCATTTAACACATGTGATCCAACTATCAATGTTGTAAGTTATTATATATATATATATATATATATATATATATATATATATATATATATATATATATATATATATATATATATATATATATATATATATATATATATATATATATATATATATATATATATATATATATATATATATATATATATATATATATATATATATATATATATATATATATATATATATATATATATATATATATATATATATATATATATATATATATATATATATATATATATATATATATATATATATATATATATATATATATACCTATAAGTTTTATATTTGCCATTTACTATTTGCATTATTGAAATTATAAAAAGTTGCATATATCATAGGTGGCGATAGAAAAAATATGTTATTTTCAAACGAATTTTATCTTATTATTGAAATATATAGAACTTTCAAAAATTGCATCGATAAGGTAACTCAATAAGAAGGCATAATTGGCAAACGTTGCGCAAGCGCATAAAGTGATCATGTAAACCAGCCGATGACAGGTCGTAAGATTTTATTATTTAGTGGGGCATTGCTGATACGAATATTATGAAAAATCAATTCTATATATGGAAAATAAATAATAAATAATAAGTACAAAATTATAAAATATTTTAAGATAATGTGTTTTCCTACACCATCACAAAACATGTCAGGATAGGATAGTGAGGAGTTCAGTACTTTTTTCCTACCCTGAATGGGTGAACTGCTTGATGGCATGTAAGAGGATTCAATATCAAATTAAAAGAGTAATAAGATTCCTCGTATCGTGAAAAATTATCTTATAAAAGTAAATTATCTAGTTGGGGTGTTTTTCAATATTTTTGGAAATATAGGCAGTTAAAAAATGGTTTGAAATGTGTTTTTCTATATTATAACAATTTTTCAATGTTCTAGCTTTTATAGTTTTTGAGATATGTGGATATACAAAAAAATGTTAGTAAACCCTTGACTGGAATAAAAATTAGTATAGAAGTTTTCTAGGCCTAAAATATACTATAGCTATTAAAGTGTTTGGCTTTGTACATTGTGCGGATTGAAAAACTTCTTTAGTGCCAATCACAGACATGACATATGTAAAACTTCTTGATCTTGTAAGGCATCAAAGATAACTTTGGCTGTGTATTGAAATATTGAGAAAAATGACCAGAAATATTTGAAGTAATAATTCTTTATAATTGGCTATGTTTTAATTACAAAAAACTTAATTTGTTTCTGTAAACCAATATAAATCTTTTGATGCCTTTCATACTACACTACATAGATATTTATTATTCAGTTATTCAATTGTATTCAGTTAATAAAATTAATGATCCTAAATTGTTTCTATTTTAGATATTCCTAATAATAATGTCATTAATTGCCACATATACTTTGGCATTCTTCCTGTGTCTTTTTGTGGAGATGCCATTTGGAAATGTTCAAAAATTAATATTCAACGCCAGAAAAACATCAGAAACAAAAATGAAAAAAACAAACTGAAATTGTTGCCCATAGACATACAGCGAAAACAAATTTTATAGCAGATTAAATTGTAACAAAGTGTAGTATTCCTCTTAAGTATGGCGCCTGTGTAGACTGAACGGCAATGTACAAACAACTATTTGGGGATAAGAATGTAAACCCCTATTTCTCGGAGATTTAATGGAATTCTGTTTTTACTCTTCTTTTCAACAGTAAATATATTATGATCTAAATTGTACAGCACAAATCCGCCTCTATTTGGTGGCTGTGCCTTATTAAAAAAAAAAAAGATTTATGTAAGATATGAATCATGAAGGTATAATACACTATGTATAATTTTCACCAAATATCTTCGACGAGCTTCCGGTTGCGCAGAGCACAAATTTGTGTCTTTTTGCCTCATTGGTTTTTACGTGCAAATCGCTCCCCTTCTCGGCTAAAATTTCAAGTAATTTGGCGACAACTGTACTTCGATAAGTCTCAATTTAAAAATGTTTAGAGCATTCATGACGCAGTAAAAATCTACCTCCAAATTGATTGTTAAGTTTATAGATTGATTTTGAATGAAATATTTAACTTACTGAAATCCGTTTATTGCACAACAGTTTTTGTAAAAGAATCAAAATAAGGAAAGAATGTAAGAGGAAGAAATATGTAATTCATAATATAAAATTCGACACATTGAGATAGTTTGGCCACATGGAAGGAAGGAATGAAGAAAGCCTGACGAAAATTTACAAAACTGACAGAAACGGATTAAGAGGTCGGGGGCACCCAAGAAAAGGATGGCACGATCATGTGAACGATATTGTGAAAGACGGAAATGTAAGAAGCGTGAAAAACAGACAAACATTTATGAGACGATGCATGAATGTTGACAAGGCGATGAATGTGTCAAGATAGAAAAATGTGGAGTTCATTTCTCTCTGCCTACTCCGTGATGGTATGAGAATAAATTTATGATTTGCATTCAATAATTAATTGAGAGCGATCCTTCGTTTATCAAGTCAGTCTGGTGGCGGAGATTTCGTTAATGGCAGCTTGAGATAATTCTTCACATACGCATTGTGGGGTCAAACTACGTAGGGGCGATCTTTAAGAGGGATATTATAAATGGTAAACTATCAACTGAAACTGTCAATTGAATAAATTTTTTTTTAATCTAGTCATGTTTTATTATGAATATATAGTTGTATCGAGAATTATCGATTAAATAAATGGCTAAAGATTACATTTAGCATGTCCATTATAAAAAAATTCATACCCTTACTTAAATTGGTCGAAAAAGTATTGGGGTTAATATTGATTGATTATGGGCCGGTAGTACAGTCATTGAGTTTCTTAAACTCATGATTAATGTTAAGGGGAGATTGAATCCATTTCCGTATTACAGTGCAATATGACATGTCAGTTACTAAATCTTCAATTATAGACATATTTTACTTTTTCTGTCAAATTTTCAATAACCTCAAATAATACCAACTACAAAATGGGATGATACGACTTGAAATACTATTGTTTTACTATCCAACATGGTGAATTAAATTTTTTTCACCAAAATAATGCTTTTAAATGCTCATGTTCATTTCAATATGGCTGTCAGTTTGTTTTGTTGTGGCGCCACCATCGATACAACTAACGCCTCTAGTGATGGAACACTGAAACTATACTCGTTGCCTAGCAACGAGTCGAAAAATGACAGTTGACTCACCGTTAAGTACTTAATCCGCCAGAAACGTTAAATATTTGTCGTTTTAGTGACGTATTTGAGGGAAGATTAATATAATATTGTAATACGTATTTGAGGGAAGATTAATATAAGATTGTAATACGCTATATTTTCGTAAAACTTGAGTTTAGCTCTTAAAATGAGACTGTAATACCGGCCCTATGAAATGAAAGAATTAACTTACTGATTTTCTCTTTTACTGCGATTAAACCATTTTGAATTAATACAAATAATTTACATGTAAGAACAAATGACTCTAAATACTGACTGTATCAGTAGGCGGAAACTGCACGAATGATGGGTCGACAAATTTCTTCGACGTTTAATACAAGTCGATGAACGCTGATTGCGCGCGCAGTGCACATTCAACTAAGCAGGCACCGATTTAAGAGGGTTGATACAAAAAAATACATTAAAGCGGCCATAAATGCCTCCAATGATTGATGCTTTTTACAACAGCTATGAACTGTGATGATATACTCTATTACAAAATAATATTTCATTGGAATGTGTATTACAGTTGGATAAAAAAAAAACAACAATACAATGAAATATTTTTATTGATACATGTACAGTACAGTATAATATTATGTGTCCACAACAATCGTTTAAACCGCATTCAAATTTTAATCATTTATTTATTTATTTTTAATATAATAATTATAATATATATATAAATATTCAACACTGAAAATACAATGTTATTGCAGATTGATAAATTTACATATTTTGCAAATTAAATAAATAAAAAAAATATACAATTTAAAATTATTCATTATTATAACATGAACGAATCATTGAGTCTCAAAATTGTCAAATTCGGATGTCCATTCATAATAATATAAACAAACAATTCTACAAAACTACGATGTTCAAAATAAAAAATACGCAATATATTCATATTATATTTTTTTAAGAAACATAAAACAAAATTTAAACAAACAAAAAATGCCCAGTAACAGAAAATAGTAAATATTTATTTGATACGTTTAAGCTTATAAGAAATTATTTTGAATTTTTGAAACCCTTTCGAACATAAAATATGCTTAATCGAAGTTGTTCGCAATAAATAAACTATTTTAAAATATTATTTTTATAATAATATTATAGGTTGACACGTAAAATGTCTAATTAGATAAAAATATATGTAATTAATTTGTTTTTACAAACAAAGGAATGACTTTTATTAATAATATTATAAATAAATAATTTACTATAACCACTTAAATTGAGTAGTTTCGCGACTTTTATAACTTCATTTTGCGGCACTATTTCTGTAACATTTACAGTTATTCAAATAGCAATAGTTCAAGTGGTATATTTGCATTAGAAAATAATAATTGTAAAATATTCATTGAATGTGTTGCCTAAATATATCAAATCCAACATTGAAAAAATTCAAAATTTTACATTGAAATTTTTAAATTTTGTTATGTTTCATAAAAAAATAAATTTTGCTATGGACAAGATGGACATGTTAACAGGTCAAGTGTGGATTCTAAGCGATGCAGGCCGATTTATGTATTACAAATTTTATTTAAAGATAAAACATTTCTTCTATGGAGCACAGTATAAAGAGCAAATGTCAAAAATCATGCTTTTTTGATATGGAAAATAGGGATATAATACTTGATTACATTTGAATAATATACAATTTAAGATATTTTTCATATCAATAAAACAAAAGACAATATTGACACGTGTCATTTACATCCGTAGACTTCATAAATACATATCTCTCTAGACGGAATATTCTATGAAAAACGCGTAAAATTAAATCACATTTGTGACTCGTGACGTTTTATAAGGAATGAAGAATTAAAAACCATTTTTGGCAAATAAATGCAGAATACGCTCCCGATACATTCAAAAGTTCTGCCTAGATATATGTAAAAAAGTATATGTTTAACAGATTTTGTTTATGATAAAATACAATTGATTATTTATCTATGAAAAATTATACGATAGACAGTGTGAAAAATAGATGCAATAATAAATAAAAAAAAACTTCAAAGCGTTGGTTACACACACATTATAAATAGGTGTATCTTTATTGATATTTTCGTTATTTCAATTCTTTATCATTATTATTATTACAATATTATATTTTTTTTCTGTACAATAAGTTAACAAAGAACCTCTAGTACATATTTCACATTCAGTTTATATAATAGTTTTTTTAAATACACAACGAAAAAAATAAAAACTTAAAAATCTCTAATAATAATAATAATTCAAATAATATGAATAATCAACACATTAATAGTAGTATATTTACTATCTAAGGTGTAAGTAATAGGAGTGTTTACTATTTTATTTATAATATAAAACAATAATATTTAGTATTAATAATTATAGGTACTTATTTAAAACAATGTTCAATAAAGATCTAGACTATACAAAAGATACAAGATTATTTTATTTACTATGATACAAACCATAAATTAAGAATAAATATTTTATATTGATTGATACAATCGTGATATAGGTAGGTGTATAAATATATTTTAACAAAGCAGTCGTAAGCCATGGTTCCCCTGTTAACAAATACATATTGGATTCTGTACAAGAGATGATTTATACATACTGGATGTGACTGTCAGCGTTGGAAGATGTCCAAATAAAAAGGGTAAAATAACAACAGACATGTAATTTTGATGGTTTAAGAATTATATACAAATTTAGAAAGCTATGTATTTTTGTCGTTGTTTATAGATGTGTGGGAATGTTTATAAAAAAATTACTTAAAAAAATACCAGACAATGTGTCAATGGCATGGTCTACACCTAATTTAACTGTTACAAAATTTTGACTGGAGTGGCAGTGTCCAGTCTATCCTTTACACGATGGACTGTAGAAATAAATCACTATGTTAGGATAAGTGGAGAGAGTCCAGAATCTACGCTGGACTGTAGTCTTGAGAGTCATTAGGTAAATTGGACAATGGGCTCAAATGAATGCTGATCCAGTATATATAACAGTTTTAGTGTTGAATAATCTATAATATGTGGATCTATCTATTTGGTGGTTTTTGAGCAGAAGTATGAGCAATTAACGAGCATTATAACTGTATAACGACCATTATAACTGTAGCGATTTTTGAAACAGGGGAAAGGCTAAAATTGAGAGTACAGGTGAGTTTCTTCAAATTCAACGCAAGTCCAACGTAATTAATTGTAATACAAAATAAAAATAACAATGTATTATTTACGCAAGTACAGTATGTCGATGAATAAATTATTATAAATTATTTCTATTATTAAGTTCCAATTACACTTATAATATCAATTATACTTTGTGAAATGTAATAGTGAAACACATAATTTTTAAAAATAAGTTCAAAATTTTACATTATATAATTTAATGATGGAACATAGAATTCTTCAAATAATTTTAAATTTACCAGACTTAGATAGAAAATATGCTCAAGACATTGAATTTCAAAAAGAAACAAAATTTTGCTAATCAGGGGGGCAAGTCTGGTTCAATCGGCGAAATCAAAACCACCGTGATTACCCATATCATATCATATATTACCCATATCTTATATGGAGTTCTACAATATCTTTAGATGTCATAGAACTCCATACTATAATTATCCATGATACAGGTAATCACTGGGGTTTTGATTTCGCCGGTCGAACCAGACTTGCCCCCCAGAAATGTGTTGTAAAAAATGAATTAGATCTTTTATTTATTTCAATAAAATTTGTAAGCAAATTTGAATAAACTCACCCAGAATAATTAACAAATAGAATATATTAAATATAACAGAATATATTATTAGGTTTTCTTTATTTATTCTAAGATATGCAAATGCGATTATCATTTTGGAAAAAAAAGGAATAAGTTATGAAGGAAAGAGTGGAAAGACAAAAGATAAAAGGCATTATACACTTATGAAATATACATATAAATATAGATAGGTACAATTAGCTAAATTCCTCTTTTACTACGAGTGTTACAATAATAATATAGTAATAGTCATAATTTATGAAATCTCTTGGTCATGAAGTCCTACAAAGCTATGATGACATTATTCAATACATTACTGTTACTGTCAAAAAATATATTTTTTAATTCATTTATATCTTGTAAAGTCTCCGTTGCTTAAAGATTTCAACTTAACACTTCATTTTGTTGGAAAATGGTGGCCATCTTGTGTTGGTATAAAAAAACAAAATGGAGGATATTTTATACTGCTGTCAAAATTGAATTTTCATTGTTTTGTTTTTTATTTTATATAATATGCTAGAACACAATACAGCATTGTCATTTGAAATATACCTTGGATCTAATATTGTTTTTCTACACCATTTTTAAACTTTAGTATGAGGGTAATTCACTTGTACCCACCAATAACTTTTTTCAGATACACTTATTAGAAGGAATGATATTATTTACCCAATTATTATATATTTTTATAGAATAAGACATGGACTGTTATTTTCTTTCTTTAAAAAAGTATTATTCAAACAATCAAAATGATAGTAGTAGTTTCTGTGGTCTGTTTCACAATAATCAAATGTATTCACAAGATATTGATATTCTTGTGACATTTATTTTGCACTAAAATCACAAAAGATTACAACTTCTTTTGCATAATGTCAACAATCATGTTTATTATATTGCTAAACGGAGACATCAGATCTAATATTTGGTTGGGTAACAAACAATGTAATATCTAATGCCTGATGATTGATGAGAATAACACTGATAAGGCATTCGTAAACCAATTCAACATTGTATAACATTCAACACGCGTAATACTGTAATGTAAAATGCAAATACTAGGGAATAACGATTATAATGATGTTTTGAAGAAGTATTTTTCACATAACATAACCACAAGAAAGGAAAATGAAATATTTCATAACTTCAAAATAAAAAAAATCTACGATACATTTTACCACACTTCATTATTTACTTATATTTTGAGTTGCTTCTTGGAAAATTAAAAGTAATTGTCAAATATTAATTTAACACGCATCAAATAATAATAAGTTTCCTCATTCTGGAGACTTATGCTGAAAACAGTGAAAAACTGTGTTTCAACTGGAAATCTAACAGAAGACTATTGGTTCAGGAGTCAGATATCTAACAGCTATGAAACCCGACAAAAAATGAGGTAACATCATCTTGATAAATTACTGAAAGAATATCGCTCGTTTGCGAGAACAACGAGATAAGTCAAAAATCCGATTTTTTAGTTAATAATGAAAAAAAATTGTGTTTATAAATATTCATTTTGTCTCCAATTCTCAGTATAATATATCTATAAGTGCGAGAGAAACAGCCATGTTTTGTTGTTTCACTGTCATATATTCACTGTAATATTGATAAACACAACATTTCTGCATTATTAACTCAAAAATCCAATTTTTTGACTTATGCTGTTGTTCTCGCAAATGAGCGATATGTGATAAAAATCTTGTGTTGAGGTTATATTATGCTCCAACCCCCAAAATATGAAATTGTAACTCAAAACGCCAATATAAATGAATATGGTTAAAAACTGAAAGAATTTATTTTGTTAATTAATGTTAAGTATATAATATATTTATGTCAGTAGAGACAAGATAAACAAGAATCATCATCATGTATTAAATTCCTATTTACAAAATAACTGGGTCAATAGAACATGCAATCAATAACAGACGGAAGTTATATGAAAATATCGCAGAAAAAAAAATCAATGCTTGCTTTACTTTCTCATATAATATGTACAATTGAATTGACATTAAACAATAATACATTAGTGTTGCTATAATGTAAATAAACGTCATATGAAACAAGATGGAGTTTTGACAGTGCTTTAATTTTAACTACTCTCACGAAAACTTCTTCATTACTCGAAAGAACTTTTCTTTTATTTTGGATACATTGATATTAATTATATTTAAGAAAACTTCCTTGTGTCCAGTGCAAGTGGTGAGTTTATTGCAAAATGACAATTTCTTCAAGCATACCAGAGGTTCCAGCACAGAGAAGCAATAATTGAAATACTCCCATTTTATGTAGGTATTAAAAATTTATTTCTCCCCTGCTGGGCATCGAACCCTGGATGCCAGCACAGAAGTCAAACAAAAAGCACCAATTTCATTTCAATAAACAGCTTTCACAATTAAAAGGTTAACAAGAACCATATTATGGATATAACAAAATGGCTACCTTTACTGCGGATATGATATTTTTTATTTCTGTTTTTCACTAACACTAGTTATACGAAGTTCACCGGGTATACACATAATGGTTACCTTTCCTATACTAAAGTCATAGCCAAAGTTCTGACTAGCAAATCAGCTAAAAAAATCCTAATTCGATGACTCGTTTTACTAATATATTTAATATAGGTATAAGCATTAAGTAAACTGTTTTTATAAAATATATCATTAATAAAGCTGCAAGTATAAAATGAATCTTAAGTAGGCTCATACGAAGTATAAAATATATAAAACTATTGTTTTGTGTGTGAATATGAATCATACAATATGGCACAAGCTTTTTTTGTTTGACAAATTTAATATTAAAAGAAAACTTCAAACTATTTCAGAACTGTCAAGTTTTTGTGAATTTTATAATGTGTGTCAAATAATCAAGCCAATGATCTTTACACATAATTCAAATAATTTTCTTTAATAATAAGATACAATTCTTTTCGTTATATAAAGATATTTTGTAAGTGTCAACAATAAACTGACAAACCAAGATGACACAATGGGTTCAATTCTATGAAATGTTAAATATATTCATTTTATGTATTTTTTGCTATTCTTAAGATTGAATAAAATAAAGGAAATTAAACAAGATGAAAATGAAGGACAGATGGCAGTCGCATCAATGTAATAACCAGACTCGCCAATTCCAGGATCATGGTCAAAGCGTACCCCGATAGAAACGGGACAAAAGCGCTAAGGGGAAGGAAGGGAACAAGATGAAAATGACAAAAGAACATCACTAGTGTATCATATAATGGATATATAGTTTAAAGTGACAGTTCTGTAGAATACAGTAATTTTTTAATGGCTTTTAATGTCCACACAAATTTAAATTTGTCTTTGAATTGAACCCAAATGTCATTATCAATAGTGAAAAACATGCGGTTTTTCGGTAAAAATACCAAAGCCAATACACGAAAAAACATAGACAAAACATGATAGAAAAAGTATAAGCAATACAAAATTTTATGTTGAAACATGGAAATATACCTACATATCTGTTTGAATATTATTATTCCATTTAGACCATAGAAATATTTTATTTTATCACTAGACAACAGAGAAAAGGTGTTAATATATTGATTTTAAAACAATTGACAACTCTTATAACTTAATAAGATGTGTATAGATTTTTTTTTAAATATATGTGTATAGAAATGTTACAGATAAAGAAGCATAAATACGGTTATGTATCATTTAGTACAGTTAACATTTTGATTGATTGATTGATTTAAGAATATGTAACGGCAGCGTTTGCTGGTTTTCATAAATATACATCATAATTTATAATTGTTAAATATAATTTTACAAATTTACAATGCGAGTGAAGAACTGAAAGTATAAACACACATATATTGTATTATCATGACAAATGTATTATCAAAGTTTTAAAGCAAGTTTTACAATACACGAATCCTTGATCTGCATAAAATTTTGAAATTTATGATAAAAGACAAACAAATGGTTAAAATACACGCACGTCGTCATCAATCGTCGATGGGATGATAATTACAAGCTATTATTGATATAATTTTATTATTCTTTAATCATAATTTATTACACATATTAATTTTAGTGATTTTTAAAGCACAATAATGGCTGAAGTACATTTTTACTTTAGTGTCAGTGTATTGTGTGTTTGTCAGCAACAACATATAAGTGCCTAGTAATTATACTTAAAGTATTAGCTATTCGTACGCACACAAAATATATATATAGCAAGTTTAGCTGGTGCGTTTGACCAATAAATATATACATCAAGGCTTAACCTCACTTTTAATATAGAAATATATATTTTGTCTATGCTCATAGATAAAAGTTCTTAATTATTTGTCTGTAGTTGTAGGTATCAAACTTTTTGCATCTATGGTCATGCGTAGGAATAGCTGTCACCTTATATTCATAATGTTTTGATTAATATTCATGTGTCTCGATTATATCCTGAGTTAATTAATTTATCCAATATATTTATATCAAAGTTAAAAATATCATCCAACAGTACAAATTAAAATATGACAACATTTTAATAAATACCTTAATATATATTACACATATTTACCTAGAAAAGAGTTAACAATTCATTATCATTTATAATAATCGAGTGCTGTTTACATCAAGAAGAACCTAAATATATTGTCACATATATAATATTTCAAATGACGAATATCTCACCATAGAAAATATCATCATTCAATTTTTAGTCTGAGTGTCTAACAACAGCATCTGCAACGTTGCCATTTATCATTTTATACAACGGCAACAATGGAATGAATTGAAACAAAATATTTGAAATTAATAAGATTTGTTCTATATTTTCGAATGGTGAGTCATTCGAAAAGTATTTTGATTATAAAATACCCAAGATTATGATTTCTAAATATTTGGAAACAACATTATTATGTCATATTATAATCGTATCATTTTTATTTGTTTAGAGAAACAACACATTACTTTCTAAATATACTGGCATCAAATTGATAGTAATATAATGTCATTTATTTCAAATATCCAAATATGACAAAATCCCCATTTTTCATGTCGATGAAAACACATTTAACTTTGATTTTTTACATAAGGAATCAAATACTGCAAGCTATACGGGTACAATAATTTAAATTCAAGATGTCTACTGTGTGAAAGCCTACGACATACTTACAAAATTTATCATTAGTCAAGTATATATTATTTAGCATTCATTATTTTAATACTATCTTACAAAAAAAGCTATTTAAATAATGACCAAAACAAATTTACATATCATCATATTATTTATACACCTGCTTAAATAATTTCAATATATTGATTTAATTTTAAATAACGACAACACAATTGGTAGATAAGTACTTTTTAGTGATACATTGCCATATGAAAATTATAACATTGTAACACTAGACATCTTGACTCATCTTCACCATTGTTTTTTTTTCTTTCATAATATCAAATAAATATCAAAATAACTGCTATTTCATTGACATAATAAGAATAATAAAGCAGTTTCAATTGGATCACCAATAATGGAATAAATTAAAATTGAAAGAGTGATAATGAATTTTTGCTTTATAAAAAAAAAACTAAGGCCAGTATTTTTTCATATAATTTAGATTTGATGCCTAAATGTATTCATTTAACGTTTTTAAAAGATTGACAAGAAACATTTTTTTTTTTTAAATATATAAATTTAGTATTATGTCAAAGTTGAAAATTACTTGGCTGGGTTGTTTGAACAAAACCATTGAAACAAGTATTTTAACTATACTTTTATCTTTGTTCGAGAAATACAGCCTAAGTAGTATTTGTCAAATTATTCAGTCATAAAAAATACCAAAAATACTGTATTACTATATTGATGTGTAAAAGTTTAACATGGGGATTACTAACTGAATCTAATAAAAAAAAAAAAAATTGATTGTCTAACTGAGTAGATTATGTTGGCACAAGTGAAGAAAAAATTAAATGATTTCAATTTATGAACACTTTAATAAAATGACATAAAAATACCACAGAAAAAATGTAAACACAAATTATTTAGAATTCATTTTGCAAAAATAATCTAACAAACGCTCAAAAGATTTCTTTAGCATAACTGACAGTTTAATTGAAATATGTGAGAGTCAAAAAAGTACAAAAGTCTTTGAAGGCAACTCAAAAGTCAAGGAAAGTAATAAATAAAGGAGTTTAAGTAAAATATAATTAACACATTATTAATTTACAAATGAGCACATTCATATGAATACTGTAATTTTAGCATAAAAAGACAAAGGACAAATAAAGATTATATAAAATAACAATAAGAATTAATAAATAACTTAAAAAACAAAGAAAAATAAAATGTATTATTTATGTACACAAAATTCAATATCGTAGATTTTAATTGTAAATAAAAAAATGAGCAGTGTGTTATCTATTTACAGTAAATATTGGTAAAAATTCATAAGAGCTTCAAGTTGAGAATGCCTGAATATTATAAAAAAAATTACTGATAACTGTACATTGTAAATCAACGATTTTCGTTCATATATCAACAGAATATCAAAATATAGATTTTTTGAAATACAAGAAATATTACACTAAGCACTCAAGACTTTTTGATGCATTATAAATCTGATAAATCGTCGCCGATAGGTTTAGCACCTAAATGATACATTCGATCAAATGTACTAAATAACACATCAGTGCGATTAGTCTACGTGTATTGTATGTGGAAAATGTTACAAATAGGAGCTATCACATGATACAAACATCTCTAAATGTTGACATAGTGTAACTTTAGATGAACAAACACAAGTTTTACAGCATTTAATACATTCATATTACAATTGCATTAAGTCAAAAGTAAGTACTACGAAAAAATTTCATTTGACTTTTATTTAAAAACGATTATATAAAAAAAGTAACTTGTAGCTCTTACGCATTTTCATTTGAATATTAAAAACATAATATTAAATATAAGCTATTGCCATAATAAAAAAAACTCGAGATATTATTAGTTATAATTCAAGATGGCTGCACCCTCTGACATATGCAATAATATTACAATAAGAATTATTAAATTAAAATTATTCAACGTTTACGCACTGAAATATACATCATTAAGTTTTTTTCAATATCATATATTATTATGTTTATCCCATACAACTGATCACTACATCAAACTATTTTTCATTTCAAATTCTTATTTTCAACATAATCATTATCGTTATTTATATTAACAATAATGATATCCAACATTCCAGTTATTTAAATATTCAATAAGAATTCTTTGGTTTTTATTTAATCTTAAGACATATTATTTTAATTTTTTATCTATGCGTATTGTACAAAATCCAAAAACTCTCCTAATATAATATGATATTCAAATGTGGATCAACAACGTCATACCATGTTCCAAAACAGTACAGACACAAATCTCTACCTACCATAGAAAAAGAAAAATATCGACAGATTAAACTTATTTTTGATTTTCTGCATAAAACAAAAAAGAATTTAAAGATCGGACAGTAAATTTAAAACACGGGGGTGGCATGTATGTACAATGTTTTGAAAATACTATTAAATCTGATGGTCAAACCTTAAATATTAAAATTCTCCACCCTTATTTTATAACTACGCGCAATAGAAAATGACAATTCGAACAATTCCCCATTCATTGGATATCCGATATACAAATAATTATGTCAACTGGTGACCATAAAAACTGAATGGTTGTCGGTAATAATCTTTGTAGGATAGGTAAGTGTGGAATTCTACAAATTGGAAGCTGCCACAATCAAATTATTGAAGACGCCAGAATGGTTCATATATTTTTTGATAAAATTATAAACGTTGCAATTGTAAGTTTTTATATTAATTAAGTTCTCTCGTGTTAACAGCAATGAAACATTTTTCGACCAAACATGGCAACGTCGACTGTTGTGCCGCTACAGCGTCCTCATATGAGTAGGTAGCAGGGCAGTCTTGCAGGTAGTCTGTGGTCTGCGGCACGTCCCATTCACACGAGAGGCAGTCATGGTCCGTTAGGAAAATATTGATTAAAGTATTTTCCAACAGGTTCGAATTATTACGACTAAACATTTTTGCTACGACAACTTGGCATTACCGAGGTCAATAGAGTTTCTAACATAATTTTAATCTTCTTTTATAAATACTTAAAAGTAAAACATCAATTTGAGGAATGTAAAGATAACTGAACACCATTATGATATTAATACGATGTTGATTGTCTCACAAATCTAGACTGAAACAAATGTATCAATG
This sequence comes from Molanna angustata, assembly GCA_963576475.1. Classification (NCBI taxonomy): domain Eukaryota; kingdom Metazoa; phylum Arthropoda; class Insecta; order Trichoptera; family Molannidae; genus Molanna; species Molanna angustata. Next base: position 2,002,885 of record OY754978.1, on the reverse strand, counting down.
CTGTTTGATAGGAAACAGGAAATTGAATCAATCCAAGATATGGGGAATTTGAACGATTTTAAATTCTATTGTCTTTAACATTTCAAAAGAAATTCCGCGATCCTATCGTTAAATATAATTTATTAGACGAGACTACGCGTCATTATCAATCCAAATTTCTATAACGTGTCAAAATTTGCGAGATCAACAATTGAAAATCTCACCCATAAGAAGTACGTATTAAACTCTATCGACGACATAATGATAACATTAAAAACCCTCATTTTATATACGCTCTCAATACTTTTCACATGAAACCCGTTGTTATTTATGGTCAATTTCACTGCGGCTACATAAACTGTCACTAGATAATGTATCGGTTTTCACCATTCTACTAAACCTATTTCCCAGTTAGGAAAATAAAATGCTGTTATGGTTTGTCTACGAATGTCACATTCTGTCGATTATGTTTGAAATTTCCAATCCAAACATTTTGTCAACGGAAAAATTTCATTGGTATTCAATGTCAAAAAATGCAGAAATACCACGGAGGAAACAGATTATATCATTTTGCAATTTGAAAATAACATATACAATAAATTTTCATTCCTGTTTCCAGGTTATGAAACTAACTTCAGACTGATGTGATGATAGTGTTTTTATTAGGAAGCCGTCGTTGAAGCAATTTTGAAATTGATCATTAGTTAAATAGTATTAAATTGTGTAGTCTGCTGACACTATACATAATATTTTCTCAAGGACTTTCTTGGTCGAGTTGTCCCACAAATCACGTGTGCAGTGAAGATAGTCACGTTTCAAATTATACACAATATGCTAACTTAATAGGAATGTTTCAGTATAAGATATATTAGGTCACCAAAACCAACCAAAAGACTTTGTGAATTCAAATACAATTACTTATTGAAATTGTCATTTTGGTCGGAACAAACGTTCATGCTCTGAAATAAACTTCAAGAAGGGCAGAATAAAAATGATATATATGTAGTTTCAAACAATCTCCCAAGTCTATAATATCATCATATATGAACATATTACAAATAAATTTATGTATTATTATTATACACTATTATTTTAAGCATAGCGTGGTATGTTTCTGATAATATTTACAAACACATACATAATGAAAATATACAAATAAAAAATATACCAACAGTGTATTTACACAACAGGTTAAGTGAATTGTCAAAATTGGACTCATTATAATTCCAAATTACATAAATTGGGTTAATTTAAATACAAAAATTAATTAAATTGGTATTAAAAAGAGTCCATATTTAATTTGGAATCATAGCATATACACATCAATAGAACTGAATTAATAAAGTTTTCATAAAATTGAATTCAAAAGACCTCCGTATTAATAAAATTGGATTTATGACAATTCCATAAAAATATAATTGAACCAATTAAAATCTATATAAATTATTGAGGTTAATTAAATTGAATAAATTATAGTTTAATATTTTTATAATAATTGGCATTGTTATACTTCAAAAAATGTTTCTTCTGTAATGTGTACAATACACTGGTGAAGTATGTGTCTGTATATGTAAACGTACATACATAATTAAATAGAATGTGGTAAATGAGCAGTGTGTGTGTGTGTGTGTGGTTGGATGAGTTAAGAGTTACTGGTTTCTCATGCTCAGCTCCATGGCAATCTGTAGTTCTCTCTCCTCAGCTTCACACCTTTGCCTCCTCTCCTCCTCCAGCCTCTTGCTCTCCGTCTCTGCCCAGGCCAGTTGCTCCTGCCATGTCACGTCCTGGGGCAGAGACGGAACCGCATTGTTCTTGCTCTTGTCCTTGTTCTTGTGCCGGCCCAAGTTACCCAGGGCCTGAGTGAAGGACCGAGTCGCAGGCTTCGGGGACTTCTCCTTCTTTTTTTCGGTCTTGGAGGCCAGAGCGTCCAACTTCACCTTGCCTGCGCTCCAAGTGTTGAACTGGCTGTGAGTGGAGGTTTTGGAGTCAGCCGACACGTTGGCCCAGCTGTCTTGGGTCGCCCAGTTGTCGTTGTCGTTAGGAGTTGTCCAGTTGGAGCTGCTGTCCCACGCTGCCCACGACTGGTTGCTACTGTTGTTGTTGCTGACTATCGGGACCGACACTCGGCCGCTTTTGCTGAATGGATCGTTCTGGGGGAGGGGCACGGATTGCCGTCCGCCGAAGTTATCGTTGTTGTTCTTTTCTGAGTTCTTTCCCGGGGAGAAGAAGTCGTCTGATTCAAATGCAGCAACGCTGTTGTTGTTGTTCGACTTGGCGTATGTTTTAGACGGCATCGTGTTAAAAGCTCCGAAGGGTTCCTGAAGTTTGGGCTTGCGCTCGGCAGAGTCCACCACGTCTGCGAAGGGGTCATCCAAGTTGAAAGGATCTTCGTATCTGTAGTCTCGGAAGGGATCCTCGGTAAAGTCCATGGCTGACTTCTGTTTGGTGACTGGATTAGCCGGCAATGGCATAGTCTTGCTGGGAAGCTGAACACACAAGGTATTTATATTGGAGAATAGAGAATATTTGCACCCGTCGCCAGGTGTGTTGCAACAGCTCCTTCCTCGCTCCCCCCTACCTCTCCTTACCCCCTCCCCTTAAAGCTGAAAAAAAAACAAGACACCAAAAGATGCGTCAGAAATATTGTTCATTAGTTTCTAGGTTTTTATATTTGTTTCACTATGTGATTCGTAATAAAAAAAAAAGAGTAATGGGTTGCTCAATAAAAAGTTATTAACTTTTATGAAAAAACCAACAGATGGCAGCACAAATAGATAACATCTAATACAAATTTATTTTTATAAAAATACTGTGTACACCTTTAATAAATAATTTTAAGACCAGCATCATGTATAGATGCCCGCCAGCCACTTGCCAATAAGCCGAGTGTCATCTATAATCCCCTCATGCTATATTGAACTTTGAACCTGTATATCTCAATAAATATTCATACTTGTTTGAGATGACAATTGTATGAATATTACTTCAAGACATCTGTCCTTGTGTCAGCTAAACAATTGTATGAATATTACTCCAAGACATCTGTCCTTGTGTCAGCTAAACAATTGTATGAATATTACTCCAAGACATCTGTCCTTGTGTCAGCTAAACAATTGTATGAATATTACTCCAAGACATCTGTCCTTGTGTCAGCTAAACAATTGTATGAATATTACTCCAAGACATCTGTCCTTGTGTCAGCTAAACAATTGTATGAATATTACTCCAAGACATCTGTCCTTGTGTCAGCTAAACAATTGTATGAATATTACTCCAAGACATCTGTCCTTGTGTCAGCTAAACAATTGTATGAATATTACTCCAAGACATCTGTCCTTGTGTCAGCTAAACAATTGTATGAATATTACTCCAAGACATCTGTCCTTGTGTCAGCTAAACAATTGGTTAATTATTTAAAAAATAAAGAACTCAACCATTGTAATTCATCAAAAATCACCGGCCAAATTTACACTCTACCGCGCTTTGTAAGGATATAATGGACATGTGTGTAGGAAAGAGAAATAACGCACCGATCATTTTGTTTTATTGCGCTGAACTTTCTGCTTTGAATTTGATCCTCACTGATACACAATCGGCACACATTCCTTATCTACATCAAATTAATGTTGGAAGGATCACATGACATATTGATGCTGGCATATAGTTATTTTTGTATGGTTAGGTTATGAAATGTTCAATTTATTTGAGTATATTTGATCTTTTTATGTTATATCTAAGTCATTAGATTTTTTTAACCGTTATTATATACAATCAAAATGAAATTAAAAAATAGTGTGTACATCGCTAAAAACTGCCTGTCCGTAGGTAATGCAAGTACTTTTTCCTTCTCGTCTTAATTGAGTTAAATCACTATTATAGTATCCCACATACTAATTATTTTACTGAATTGGTACTCTATAAACCTGATTCTATTAACGTAAAATGTCTTCCTGATACCACATAATCAATGTACATAATGTGGGCTAAGTCATGCAAAGCCTTGAAGACCATCAAGCATACCTTATAGTCTATTCTCTATGGACACATCATTAGTAGATCATCTTCCCAGCTGTTCTAATCAATATTCTAAATGATAATATGCATGTATGCAATTTTGTACCAACTTAACAACAAATGAAATAAATTCTAATTACCTATGTAATAGACCCTATCATATCAGTGCTGCCACTTGTGTAAAAATAAATAATAATAACCCATTGGAATAAAGCATAAAATTTATAAACAAGAAAATAAAAGTAACTTTTTAAATTTGCAATAAAATATATTTTGTTATCATAATGCTTGTGAATTGCATAAAATAACAAAAAATTTGTTACATTCGATCAATTTCAAAATATGTTACATTTATTATATTTTATATTCAGATTAAAAAAAAAAAACACTACAGTAATGCAAAACTAAAAAAACAAACAGTAACATAAAAAACAAGCATTCAATAAAAAATACAAAAAAGAACAACTAGAAACGAATGAACAATAAATAAATACAATGGAAGGTCACAATGTAATACTTGCAGATCATACAGAACAGCTACGCCAAGTGCAGACAACGCCAATACACCTAAATACAAAATAATTAAAAAAAGACAAATAATTAAAAACAAAAATAAAATAAAAATAACAAAAGAAGGGGAGGGGGTAAATCAAAATTATATCTGAAAATAATAAAAATATTAATAGTATATTAAAATAGGTTTTAAAATAAATAGGGATAGGTACATACGGAGAAACTTAAAATTAAATATAAATAAAAAAATGTATGCTTGGAATTATATGTTTCACTTAAAAACGCACTTCACGATAATTTTTACATAAATGAATAATGTTGCCATACCTCTAAATTAAGTCCCTCTATTTAATACTTAATAATAATGAATATCAAGAGAAAACAATCTAGGTTTAATACGATAGAATGATACATAATGTCTTCTATAATTATTTAAAACAAGTGGGTTGTGGCCAACGCTAAACTCCTCACTAACAAGTCATTCTATAAAGTATTCAAATTTTGTATGGAAAATTTCCAACATTTTCATGAAATGAGTGATAAATTATTTTTTATTTAAATATTTTATTATGATAACTTGATAACTCTTCAATGCCATTTTATAAAAATGATGTGCCTTTTTACAAATTTGAAAATAAAAATTTCAAATTTTAATTTTCCTGAGCTTGGGGTCACTTTGAAATATTTGTCAGTTAAAAAAATTGAGAAGCACCATTCATACATCGTTCAAAATCTAATGAGATCTAATTGAGTATCAAATATACATATTTGCAAAATTTTAATAAAATCGAATGAGTACTTTAGTATATAATCGATAAAGTAAAATGAACACGCCGTACATAGCACACACACACAGATACATTGTGATGAAACTTTCAGAATACAATCTCAGCATGATACTAGTTGATAATCTGCAAAAAAAAAATACCCTTAAAAATTGCGAAATCATAACTCCCCACTATATCCCCTTGGGTTAGTGAGGAGTAAAAAAAAACAAACGTAAACTTATAACAATTTGTGCACATTTTTCAGAAATACATTTTACAATTATAATAAAGAAGAAAAATCTAATTGTAGGGAATATATTCTGTTTTTAACGTATAACAACACCAAATTCAATTAGGTATATTAACTTAACCACGAAGTGAGCTTTTTAATGAAACATGTTTTAGTTAATTTTTGCATAATTGGAGGCATTACACTGTATATATGTACAAACATAATACACCATCTATGAATTGTTTACGGAAACATCAAAAGGAAAAGCTGTGCTTTGTGATTTGTCAAAATAAAAATATGTTTATGTAGAATTTTTAATATACTCATAAATGTATTCATGCAAGATGGCATGAAATAAAATTTAATTACGTTTGATTGAACATTTCGTCGTTCAGTTCCCTTTGGTTATCCCCGAGGGATACTGGGAGATGGTATATATATATATGCATTGATGGTACATTAACATATTATTGTTGAGGAAATGTCAGGGATTGAGACAAGCGAATAAGGTTCTTATTGACTTTTGATATAGGTACTGTAAGTAATGAATGTAGTGAATTGATATAAACTTAAAATAAAATATATAGACAAATAAAAAATCCAAATATAATTCATGCATACCTAATAAAGTATGTTTACTTGCGCTGCTAGCATGAACACAAGATTAAGAGATTACAAGTAAACGAGTAACTAAAACACAAGATAATAATATGTATGTAATATAAATATTTCGGTACACAAACACTTCATTTCAATCAATAATATTGACAAAATACTTACTATACTTCCCAAGAAATTTGAAGGTTATTTTTGCCAAGGCCAAATGTGAAAATTGATAAATATACAAACGACAATTTTCTAAAGAAATTGTCTATGGAAAATGAATTCAAGTTGCTTTCAGAGTACGACCTCAATACAGTACATACCATACCAACACGCCATGTCCCTCGCGGGGCAGGCGGAGAGAACCGTACGCTGAATTTTTCTATCTTGGTACACATTCATCGCCTCATCAACATTTTATACAAAGTTAATATTTATTTTATTTTGAATTTATTTTCGGGCAACTAACAGGTACTATGTCAAATTATAATTTTATACGCACTCAATAACAAGTTGCCACATTCTGGAGACTTAATTAATTATTAATTATGAACACTTCCTTGCACCCTGCGCAAGTGGCGAGTTTATTGCCGTATGGCAATATCTTCCAACTAACCAGCGTTTCCAGCCCAGAGAAGCAATATTTGCGTGAGAAACAAATTTAAATAGTTTCTCCTTTACTGGGAATCGAACCCAGGACGCCTGCACAGAAACCGAACGGCTCTCACCGATCCAGACTTAAAACACAATAATTAAAAACTGTGTCTTCGAACCTGGGCCCTTTCGCTCTGAATTTTGTGATAAATATACAAAAGAAGCAATTTTTATCTACAAAATATGATGATATCCCAACAAAGAAATTGTTCAACTCACTTTTAATATATACCAGTAAGTTGATATGAATGTCTTATGTCAAATAAATAAAACCAAAAATTATAGTTGATTGACTCGTCATGATGTAAAATATGTTTTAAAATTCCTGAAACGTAACTGTCCGTTATTATGTAGTAGTGGAAAGGAAAAATTTAATGGATTATTTATAAATAAGTCAAATATTTATTCAATTTATGTACTGTCAGTTGTACAAAGGCAGGTTTATTGCCATACAGCAATCTCTTCCAACCAACCTGAACAAATTTCGCCTTAAGTTTATTTGCTATAATATAACTCAATAATGAAGTTTCTGAATATATTATTGATTGATCAAAGTGTAAGGGTAACATGTTAGTAAGGAGGTGTTGAACAAACGTTGATTAAGAATATATCATTTTAACAACAACTTTTTATATTTAAAATATTTTATTAAATTCTGGTATCATTTTTCCACACGACAATAATCAACGGTTGTACATAGATTATTCTGTGTTTCACCAAAGATTTCCATATAATATACTAGATGGAGTAATCCATGCAATGAGTGAGTCATGGTATAACGCGCATTTGATTTCTTGGTTGGCAACATATTGCAGTTTTCCATACATTTCAATACTTCCTAGATTCTTAATGAACAATGTGTTTTTTTCGACAAATAAATCCAAAAACAATTCATATTAGTCGTCAATCTCTATTAAAAAAAATGTTTTCTGTCCACCTTGTTGTCAATAATCCCACGGGAATAATCCTCACTTCAATTTGTACAAAATTTGTTAACTGCGGCATCTAGTATATTATATGAAAAATCTATGCGTTTCACATAAAAGCACACTTCATGGTAATATTGGTATGACTGTCAGTCATTCAAATAAATTAAATAACGTTGCCATATCTCCAAATTAAGTAACTCTAATTTAAAATTTAAAAGATTATAAACTTTTACAAAAATTACATAAGTAGAAGAAAAAATCTGTAATTTTAGGGAATACCACATTTTTAACGTATAACAAGACCAAATGCAATCATACCAACTTAAAGTGCACTTTAAAATGAAACATACTCTAGTAGAAATGAGATTTAATTGTATTTTTTGAATATTCCACAGTTACAAAACAAAACCATTTTTTAATAAACATAACATAAAAATTAATATAGGAACAATTGAAGTACTGAATTTAATTAAATAATTGAAAGTTATATTTATTAAATTGTTGAAATAATATTAATTGTATGACCTGATAAAAACAGTGTACAATTATTTGAACAACACACTTTGTACAAAATATTAAACAATTTATTTACATTGTGGGTAAAAAGATTTTGCACAAGAAAAAAAAAAAAAAAACACACAACAAAAAAACAAAAAAAAAAAAACTATGTTTGAATTCAATTTTTCATTCTTAATATGAATTTAAGTCCATCAATATAATCGGTTATTTCTAATTGAAAAAAAAATATACAATTGAAGAGCTGAAAGACAAAAGCTTATAATGTAGAGATAGAAAGAGATGATCACAAATACAGGAAGAAAAACTATTTTTATACATCTAATGTACAGTATATATATATATATATATATATATATATATATATATATATATATATATATATATATATATATATATATATATATATATATATATATATATATATATATATATATATATATATATATATATATATATATATATATATATATATATATATATATATATATATATATATATATATATATATATATATATATATATATATATATATATATATATATATATATATATATAAACCTTAGATTTAACATATATATATATATATATATATATATATATATATATATATATATATATATATATATATATATATATATATATATATATGTTAAATCTAAGGTTTTCGCGAGTACAAAATATGTTATTATTAAGTATTTTGGGGATAACCCGCGTCAAATTCTGATTCCCGAGAGAATCAGTCGTCTGCCGACGTTTCGTCTGAATCACATCAGACATTTTCAATAGGCGCCTTGTTAATAAATTTCCGTCGCGAGGGATAGTGCGCGCACGTCCGTTCGCGTCGGAAGCTTACCACCAAGTGAAAGTTTGAAAGGAAGTGGTAAGCTTCCGACGCGAACGGACGTGCGCGCACTATCCCTCGCGACGGAAATTTATTAACAAGGCGCCTATTGAAAATGTCTGATGTGATTCAGACGAAACGTCGGCAGACGACTGATTCTCTCGGGAATCAGAATTTGACGCGGGTTATCCCCAAAATACTTAATAATAACATATATATATATATATATCATCATCATCATCTGTGGCTCCACAACCCAGGTCGGGTCTTAGCCTCCTGCAGAGCCCGCCTCCATGACTGTCGATCCTGCGACGCATTGCGCCAGTTATGGACGCCGATGCTGTTCGCATCCTTCACCACTCCGTCCAGCCATCGAAGCTTCGGCCTTCCAACTTTTCTTCGTCCCCCCGGTGCACCATTCATGATCCGTCTTGGAACGTCCTCCTCGCTCATTCTTTGGACGTGTCCAGCCCATCTGAGTCTACCAATTCTTATTTCTTTCAGTATGGTAGGCTCCTTGTACAGATCATACAATTCGTAGTTGTGCCTGATACGCCACTCTCCATTGTCACAAGTCGGGCCGTAGATCCTCCTCAGCACCTTCCTCTCAAAAATTTCCAGGGCTCTTTCATCAGATTTAGCGATTGCCCAACATTCAGATCCATATGAGAGTACTGGCCGAATTAGAGTCTTATAGAGGAGGACTTTCGTTTTTCTGGTGAGGTGACGAGACTTCATGTGCCTCTGCAACCCATAGTAGCACCGATTTGCGGACACTATTCGGCGTTTAATTTCAGTTGAGACATTGTTGTCACTTGTCACCATAGTACCGAGGTACACAAACTCGCTAGCAGTTTCGAATGTGTAATCGTCGACTCGCAAATCTGGCGGTTTTCGACGTTCATGCACTGGCATATACTTTGTCTTTCCCTCGTTTACCATCAACCCCATATTCCTTGCTGATGCAGCCAGGGCTTTAAATGCAATTTTTAAATCATTTTCCGAGCGTGCAATGATATCTATATCATCAGCGTAGGCAAGGAGTTGCACAGATTTATTGAAGATATGGCCACCAATTTGAATACCCGAGTCTCGGATGGCCTTTTCCAGTGCCAAGTTAAACAGTGTGCACGCAAGTGCGTCTCCCTGCCTCAGTCCGTTGAAAGTCTTCAGGGGTTCGGACATGTCCTGTTGTATTCTAACTCGACATTCGACGTTGGACATTGTGAGCTTCACTAGGTTTACTAGTTTCTTGGGGATATTAAACTCATCCATGGTTCTGTAGAGTTTTTCTCGGTTTACTGTGTCGTAAGCAGCCCTAAAGTCAACAAATAGATGGTATGTGTCAACGTTGAACTCTATAGTTTTTTCCAGTATCTGTCTCAGGCAGAAAATTTGGTCAGTTGTGGACATTCCCTTACGGAACCCAGTTTGATATTTTCCGATAATGCCATCCGAGTATTTCCCCAGTCTGTCACACAAAATATTTGACATGATCTTGTATGAGACATTCAGCAGAGTAATGCCTCTGTAATTAGAGCATTTCATGGGATCTCCTTTTTTATGGAGAGGGCAAATTATTCCACAGTTCCATTCACTTGGCAGGGTTTCGGAGCACCAAACAGATTTTATTATATAATGTATGTGGATGTGGAGCTTCTCCCCGCCATATTTAATCAATTCCGCGGGAATATTGTCTGTTCCAGGTGATTTATTATTATGCAGGCTTTTAATGGCACGCACCACCTCCTCTACTGTCGGTGGCGGCTCAGTATTGCTGGCATCATCGTTGTAGACGTCCCTAGTACCCGTTAGGCTCTCACTCCCACTTACATTCAGAAGAGTGTCAAAATATTCCATCCATCTATTCAGAATTTGCTGTTTCTCACTCAGAATGTTTCCCTCACTATCGTGGCACATCGTAAGCCTGGGCTTGAACTCCTTTCTCTGTTGGTTGACCCTCTGGTAAAAGAGTCGGCTCTTGTTATGGGCGTTCGCTAGTTCAACTTCTCTGATCTGATTTTCAAGGAATACACGTTTTTTCTTTCTATGCAGTTTCTTTTCCTTCTTTCTCAGGTCCCTATATTCTAATACTGCCTGACGTGTATGGTGTCGCTGTTGCATTCTGAGGTATGCATCATTCTTTAAATTGGTCGCGTATTGGCATTCCGCATCAAACCACGTTTCTCGCGATTGTGCACGCCTTCTTCCCAGAATTTCATCAGCTGCAGTGGTAACCACAGATCTAACACAGTTCCAGTAGGAGTCAACATCATCCTGCTCTACATCTGTATTGATATCATCCAGCCTGGGGCCCATAGCCGCAGCAAACTGTTCTGCTGTTTCTTGTGACTTCAGGCGTTCTACATCAAATTTATTCGTGCGGGATCCCCTCTGTTTCATTACATTTGATATTCTACTGCGCAGTCTGGAGATTACAAGGTAGTGATCAGAGTCAACATTTGCCCCACGATAAGATCGTATGCCTATTAGGTCAGATTTATGTCTACCATCAATAAGAAAGTGGTCGATCTGATTTACATTTCTGCCATCCGGTGCCTTCCACGTTCCCTTGTGTATATCCTTTCTTGGGAAGAATGTGCTGCCCACTATCATGTTATAAGACATTGCGAAATCGATCAGTTTTGTTCCATTGTCATTAGTTTCAGCATGCAGGCTGTGTTTTCCAACAGTTACTCTATACACCATTTCTCTCCCTATTTTTGCGTTGAAATCCCCAAGTACTATTTTAACATCGTGACTGGGGCAATCCTGGTAAGCTTTTGAGAGCTTGGTGTAAAAAGTGTCTTTCTCAATATCACTCTTGTCTTCTGTGGGTGCGTGAGCATTAATAATACTATAGTTAAAGAATTTTCCAGATATGCGGATGTGCGATATTCTATGATCAACTGCAGTAAATCCTATAACTTTCACTCTTTTAGAGACAACAAATCCTGTTCCGAATGTATGATCCTTCTTGTGGCAGCTGTAAAAGATGGTACAGTCACGTTTTTCAATTATTCCTTCTCCTATCCATCTAATCTCTTGAATTGCTACCACATCAGTTTTATATTTGGCAAGCTCATCTAAAAGAATTCTCAGCGTTCCAGCACGATACAGAGACAGCACGTTCCAAGTTGCAAGTTTAAAATCGTTAGCCTTATTTCGTTTGCCGGGTCCTTTCCGAAGCTTAGCAGTGGTCCGAGGCTCTGTGTTCGGTTTCGTAATATTGCTTCTTTTACGGGGAAAGGTTATTAGCCTCTCGCCCAACCCCCTACTGGAGGTCAAGGGTTTTTCTGTCGGGGTTTTCCTTCCCTTAGCTGATTTGTTTCCGGTTTGATGGCGCCGAAAGCTCGCCATCGCCCTCTCTCTATTGGCTGTGGTCCTTTCAGATCACATTTCCAGGGTTTGCGACGGGGACGCTAGAGAGTAGGACTTGATGGTAGTGTTGCTTGGCAACTTGGCGTTTCTCGGCATTTATTGATACCTGTTCTTACAGCACGAAAAGGCACCACCGGGACCCTATATTTATATATATATATATATATATATATATATATATATATATATATATATATATATATATATATATATATATATATATATATATATTCTGATGTCACATCTGATCATTTTATAAAATTAACCATTCAATTGACAGAATTACTCATACACTTCATGCAGTATATATAGAATTAATAATCATTTCCCTAATTATCTATTTTACTACTAAAACTAAAAATAATTAATATATAGTATATTATAAATTAACAAATTAATGTTAAATAACCTTATTAATATTTCTGTATAAATTTATAACCTGTAAGCTGCATTTGATTTTATAACTTCTAATAAAATATTCGAAAAAACCAGTGGCGTAACTAGAAATTTAGGAACAAAAATAAAAAATATAAAAAGTGAATTGGTATAATATTTACTAAAAATTTATGTATAGTAAATTTGCACATAATACAGCAAAATGTGAATAGATTCACAGATTTTATAAACCTATATTTTCTTGTTTTAATATGTTTAAAAAATTAGGCTCCTTGCCAAGCTGGGCCCTTATACTCTGCATGACCCTGCAGTTAGGTAGCTACGCCACTGAATAACTGATTTTTTTTTTCATATAAATTTGTATTTTCAACGAAATTTGACATATAATATTGTGTTTTGTGTATAATATTGACAATTGAACCACATTGCTTACATTGATCCAATAAATGATATTTCAAAAGCAAGTTATAACGAAGAATCTATCTGAACAGGTTCATTATAGCAGCGAACAGGCTAAAAATCTAAACAGCAAATGCATTAGACAGCAAAACAAATAATAATTGTAGAATTTGATAAATTTATTTCATCAAATTCTACATAAAACAAAAACACTGTTCATCGATTGAGACAGATTTAAATAAAAATAAGTCATTTTGAACCTATTTAAAAATAAATTAATAACTGGACTATAGTAGAAAAAAATTACTAAAAATACTTTACTCGAAATGACATAAGCTTTGCAAATACTAATTTTATTTTTACATTGTCTAGTATAGTCCAGTCAATACTATAGATTCTAAGTAAATAGCATTTCCAACGATATACACATTCGATATAGCGAGATTGGTATCTAAACTATTGCAGAACGGAGCATGGTAAGGATTGAAACATTAAAGAAATGAGAATAGTTGATACATAACTGCTCAAATGATAAGAGTTGACAAAGCCCCACGTTGGGCGCCAATTAATTGATATAAAATAAGAATAGTTGATACATAACTGCTCAAATGATAAGAGTTGATATAGCCCCACGTTGGGCGCCAATTAATTGATATAAAATGAGAATAGTTGATACATAACTGCTCAAATGCTAAGAGTTGATAAAGCCCCACGTTGGGCGCCAATTAATTGATATAAAATGAGAATAGTTGATACATAACTGCTCAAATGATGAGTTGATATAGCCCCACGTTGGGCGCCAATTGATATAAAATAAGAATAGTTGATACATAACTGCTCAAATGATGAGTTGATATAGCCCCACGTTGGGCGCCAATTAATTGATATAAAATATAAAATTAATAAGACAAAATTTAGAATTATTTAGCTTGTTAAAAGTATTTTTAATATTTATACAATGATAAATTAAAACCGTAATTAATGATGATTTGAAAAAAACCCCGGGTGGGTACAAAAAAGGAAGTAAAGTATTTTAAAACAATTTTTATCCAATGAAAAAATGATAATGTATTAAAAATTTAGTTTTTTTTTGTTTATATTGTTGGAAAAGTTGAAAAAGTCCCACTTTGGGACCCATAGTTTTAATAATAAAAAAAGGACATCTAGTCTATGGTAGGAAATGTGTGTGGTGTGTTACCTTGTTATTGAATGCTGAAAAGTCTGCGTTGAATGCGGCTGCCGGATGTGACGCCGGCTGCGCAGGTCGGGGGGGAGCGGGACGCGGTGGAGGCTGCTTGTGCTTCTTGGGGGGAAGGGACGGGGTCGGGGATGATCCGTCTCTGGTGGGGGCGTGGAGAATGGCAAATGGATCACATCCAAATGGATCCTTGCTCTGAAACACACATCATTTATCCTTATTCATAAACAATTGAAATATCTACTGACCCTGAGATTTTCTGGATATCGTTGCCGTGAATGTATCGTATTATAGTGGTGAATTAATTAACAATGCCATGTTGGGAAAAAAATTATTAATTAAACTGCATAGCAGTGAAGAGATCTATGATGAAATATCAACAGTGATTTCGATAATCATGAATATTAACAGTATTTCGCAGTCTCCAACTCTACTCCATAGGGAATGTTTTAGAACTATGTAGTTCTGTTCATCACCGAAGCGGCTGCTCGTCGGACAAAACAAGAAACTACTTTTAATCATATTTCATACCACTGCCACTAAGAGTCCAACCACAAACGTGGAGGCCTGTCAATCATGTGCCACAGTAACACGTGACTCAACAGGGAAACCTTCACCACGCCTGTAGTACTTTACTACACCTACACCTGACTCATTAGCATGGCGGACTACCGCCGAGCGGGACGTGCCCACTAGTCGTGCCGGGGGGCTCCTCCACCCCTTAGTACTTATGTTGGCAATTTACAGGAACCACACCACGCGGACAGTACTTTCACTTCTTCGATTTCCACACTCGGTGAATGATGCAGGCTGGATCCTCTCCGCGTGTGACGAGTCACCGTCGAGCGAGACATTAAGGCGTCGGCCCTGCTCTTCCATAGGTAAGAATTGAAGGGGGCACCGACCTTTTGCCCAGAATCCTAAGGTGGAGCTGCGGCTGCCCCCAACTTTACTGGCTAGGCCCCTATGGCCACAACCTAGCCTTATGAATAGTTAAATTATTTTTAGTAAATATATTTTTGATAGTGGTAAAAAACTTACATACATACCATCACACAGTTTCCCTATTTGGGGTAGGCAGAAAGAACAGATCACCACACTCTTCTATGTTGACATTTTAATTTTTTTATTTATTAATAAAAATTAACAATATCATTTTTTACATATTATTACACATTCACCTCACTAGGCTTTGCCTCTACCGAGGTGGAATTTTTCACACTACATCTACATACATGTTTTGCCTCATTTACATTCATGTATTGCGTCACACCATTTCATGGCTTTTTAGCCACCATATTTAAAGAATTCAGTTATCATAATCAAATTCCGCAGCTTTTCCTGTATGTGAACGCTTGACACAGTTTCTCTAACTTTGTATATTGAAATTTCATCTCTATCATTGAGTGAAAGAAATTATATATGTAATATTCAAGGTAATTATAAATTGTTAAATCAAGGTGTGGTTAATATAAACAATGTGTGGTTGTTATACCTCAAATATTTGATAGTAATTATCTCAAAACATCGTCATGCGGTTCACCCAGTTCACCACTACATCCACGATATCCATAATTAATAACATAAACTCCCCTAGTAAATAAAGTGCAAAGGAAGGAGACTTACGTCGTCATTTTTATTTTTATTGTCTTGTGTAGAACTGAAGGCATCTCCGCCGAACGGGTCCGGTGTGGAACCGCCAAAATTACTCGCAAACGGATCCGACGCAAATCCATCCTGGAAAATTTATACACACACTTGTATAACATGACATATTTAATAATAATACATTTATTGAGACGAGAAGAAAAAACAACATTTCCTCTCAATAGGCCCATGCTCAGCTATGTTGCAGGATGACAAGCCTCCAGCAGCTGATTTTCAGCATGAAGTAAATTTAAATGGTACATATATACACACATAGGCATGCATACGGGTATACATACATAAATGCACAACGTATTGTAATAACAATTTTTGATATTTTACAAGAACTCTTATAATATTCAGTTGATACACTAAGGTTAAGGGTAGAAGATGATGTTTCCTGCAATTGCGGCGAGATACAAACTGACGAACACCTCCTCATCTGTCAAGATATGGCAGTGAGGTGCGACGCAGAGGAAGATGGCTAGTGAAAATGCCGTTGCTGTTGCTGTATTCTGGAGTGGGATGGCCTAGTGGTGAAGTGCTCGGACTCGTAAAGTAAGTAAGTTGGTACACTATGACTGCAATGCCAGGAGCATGTTAAACCGTTCCACTGATTTAAGTGGAGGAGGCAGGTCATTCCAACATTTAGTTGCAGCGTATTTGAAGCTACCTTCAAATGCTGCCCCTCATTTATAGGATATTCCAATAAGATAATTTGCACTGTACGCATTGTCTTGTTTTATAAAATTGAAAAAATTTTTAACACATAGGCAGTTTGTTAGGTTAGGTTAAGGATTGATCAACTTACGTTAGTTTTGTTGGCTGGAAATGAGGCGGAGAAAGGATCGTTGTTTGTTTTGCTGGAGTTGTTACTGAAGGGATCTTCCTTGAATGGATCGCTGGAGAAGGCGTCCTTGGCTGGACCGTTCATTGTACCAAAGGAATCCTCCACGGGGGACATGGCCTCCTGCAATACCAGTAATCATTTTTCAATCAAGAAGATAAATTATGAAAAAAGGAAATGTTTTATTCAAACTTTGCACATCTACAAAATAATACATAAAACATATATTGTACCTATGTCATTTATGGATATGATAAATTTGGATTTAAATTGTTTTGGATATAAAGTATCAGCTCGATAGACTACAGATGGTATTTAACACAGCGGCAAGACTTATTTTCGGTGCAGAAAAACAATGTCACATAACTCCACTACTAAACGAATTACACTGGTTGAAGTGTCCAGAGCGAATTGATTACAAAATTTGTTTTGGCAGTATATAATACTTTGAACAACCTGGCACCAAAATATTTACAAGAGCTGTGCCATAGAAGAGACCTCTCTGGGAGGCATCTCACACTCAGGTCATCTGGATCACAGAGTAACAATTCCTTAAAGGAGTTGGACAGAGTAAACAAAGCGGCTTACTATGACAGATGCTTTAGTGTGAGTGGTCCTATTAAGTGGAATTCACTGCCTCTAGATATCCGCAGTGCTCAAAGTAAGAGCACTTTCACTAAAGGATTAAAAACAGCTTTGTTTCAGAGAGCAACACAACATTAAACTATCAGCGCCCTTGGTGTGTTTGACCTTGTGCGCAAATTGCTTAATGGTCTTCTGCTTGGGTATATCGTTATCTCGACAGCCCGTATGGAGGTGTTTACATTTATATGAAAATTAATTAATTATGCTTCGGGACGAAATAAATTTGCGATTATTATCTAAAGCTAGATAACTAACCAACCTTTTACAATATTTTTTATTGTGAACACATGTTTTATTTATTTTATATAGGCCATTGAATATAGAATTCAACTTGTAACAGTTCCCATCTCGATAAACGAGGAATTTTCAATATATGTTTTATTTCAATTCCCGATTTTTCATGTTTTCTACTTGGAGCGATAATAAAGCAATTATATGATGCAAAGAAAATAAATACTTTAGAGGAAAATGAGTTATTATTTCCGATTTGAAACTGCAAAAAAAATACGCATTTTACGCCATTTTATACTTCGTCAAACTTGACTTTCAGATACTCGCAAGACGTAATTATTTGGTCTTGGATGTTAGCAATCACTTTTTTACACAAGTTAGTTATCGTATTTCATAAATACCACATAAAAATTCACAATCTAAAGTGAAAAATTGATTTTAGGGCAAATAAACTGAACATAGCACCATTTTAGTAGTACAATTTCATATTGTCAATTTCATATTGACCTTGACGTAAATGCCCAACATATTGTATATCATTGGAAAGAAGAAAAAAATATCTATCATATGACTTAATAAATTTCTAACTAGTCAATTATAAAAAAGTGAACAAAAAAACATTTGTTTCGGTTGTCTTTGGTCTACTACTTGCGTATGTATTGGTAAAATTTGAAATTGGCGCACGTTTCGTATTGGACAGCAATATTTCAAGATGGCGCTGGCACAATGCTCGTTCGCTATTGGACAGGCCTTACAGAAGGGACTCACAAACAATAGCGGCAGGGGTTCACAAACATATTTAATTATTTTGATAAATAATAGAAATGAAACAAACAACTCGAAAAAATACTTTTGTTTATTTTGTCAATACGTAAAATTTGTCAAAAATAAAATTCAATAGCACAAAAAGAACAAAATACAGTTGACATTAAAAAAAATTATAAATAAAATTTACGGGATAGACAAAAATTGACCAAAAAATTTTACAAACCAAAATACAATTTACATATTTTTTTTATAACCCGAGTTTACGGGATAGTAAAATGTGTAGATGACAACTATCTGTCAAAAAAAAATTATAACCCATAAAGTTATATTTAGTTTATTGTAAAATACAAATGGATGAATTTTTTTTTTGCAAATATTTATTTTGACAGAATTACTTTAGAACTGTCAAAATAAAATACAAAAGCTACAAAATACAATTTAGATATTTTTTTTGTAACCCGAGTTTACGGGATAGTATAATGTGTAGATGACAACTATCTGTCAAAAACTGACAAAAAAAATAATTTTTATAACTCATAAAATTATACTTAGTTTATTGTATAATACAAATGGTTGCAATTTTTTTTTTCAAATATTTATTTTGGCAGAATTTAGAACAGTCAAAATACAAAAGCAACAAAATACAATTTACATATTTTTTTATAACCCGAGTTTACGGGATAGTCAAATGTGTAGATGACAACTATATGTCAAAAAAACTCTGACTGGTTGGTTGGAAGAAATTGCCGCTTGGCAATAAACCCGTCAGTGTAAACTATTTGTATGAAAAGTTGAAATAAATAAATAAATTAATAATAAAAACGGTGCCACGGTGCCAAAAACTCTGACTGGTTGGTTGGAAGAAATTGCCGCTTGGCAATAAACCCGTCAGTGTAAAACTATTTGTATAAAAAGTTGAAATAAATAAATTAATTAATAATAAAAACGGTGCCACGGTGCCAAAAACTCTGACTGGTTGGTTGGAAGAAATTGCCGCTTGGCAATAAACCTGTCAGTGTAAAACTATTTGTATAAAAAGTTGAAATAAATAAATTAATAATAAAAACGGTGCCAAAAAAAATAATAAAAATTGTTATGTAAAAAGTGAAAATAGAACAAAGAATATTTATTTGTCATGTAACTAAAATTTTGTATACAATCTAAATAAATGTATACAAAATCAAAAACAATAAATATAACAAATATTGTGATATCCCTGGCCGTCTTTGTATACAGATAAGGAGCCGCCATCTTTGTTTGCATTTGTTTGTGTGTTGTTTGATGATGAATTTCTCGATTGCAAAATATTTTTATCACACCATTTGAATTTATTGTAAAAAACTTATTGGAATCTGTTGGATATTTGTTCACAACAAAATTATCTTCAAAATGAAATAAGTGGTTCACTCAAAGTACTCTTCTATACGTAGAAAACACTCGAACAAATTTGTACTACGCACTTCGTTTTTACCGTTTCAAATTTTTAACAAGATTTTTTCGATAATTATGACACAAAATTACAATTTTTATTTACGTACACACCTTATTGTAGTAAATAGTAACGAAATATAACAATTACTTAACTTTTCTAGTTATTTACGTATTTCTTTTCCACAAAAACAAAACTTCGACTCGCAACACAGAACATTCAAACTTGGTCGAACTTCAACGGTATTGAATGACGAATTAGTCGCATATTTTGACCGGATGTTTTTTGTTTATGGTAAAATAATTCATTAGGATTAGATTCAAGCGAATCTAAACCTTATTTTTTTTTTTTTTTTTGCGGGTGGCAGTTCTTGAGGAGAACACACTTAGGCCAATTTGGCCCTTTGTGATACCACATTGGGGCCGTCCTCCCACTCACTCATCCCCCCTGAACCAGCCTGAGCGGCTAATGAATGTCATAATGTCTGCGATGTCGGCCGACGCTATGTCAATTAAATCATCATAGAAGAAACTTCCCAAGGAGCCTCTTCTAATTCTAGAGAGAGCAGGACAGTGACAGAGGAAGTGGACCACTGTCTCCTCCTCCTCCTCGTCCTGGCATGCTCTGCAGTAATCGTATGCCTCCAGCCCCAGCCTTCTGGCATGCTTTCCTATAACCCAGTGTCCCGTTAATACTGATATGACTCTGGCAAGTGAATCTCTTCTGAAGGAGAGTATTTCTCTGGTTCTTCTGAGATCATATTTTGGCCATGTTTGTCTGGCAATGGAGCATGTGCTCTCCTCCGACCACCTTTGGTCAGCACAAGCAATAATTTTCTCACTGACCCGGAGTTTACATGTTGCCATGGGGACTCCAGGTCTGTGTTTGATATTGTCTAAAGATAACAGGGTACCTGCTCTGGCAAGTTCGTCTGCCCTACAATTCCCCGCTATATTACTGTGACCCGGCACCCACATGATTTGTAGATTGAACCGCTCCGCTGCCCCATTTAAGATGTTGCGGCAGTTCAGGGCCACTCTTGAAGTAGTACTTACGCCTTTTAAGGCTTTAATAGCCGCTTGGCTGTCTGTGAGAATACGGACAATGCTGTTTGATACTGTATTGCCTTGTATCCATTCTACTGCTTCCTGGATTGCCAAGATCTCTGCTTGAAAAACACTACAGTGGTCCGGCAACCTGAAAGAAATATTAATATTTAATTGCTCCGAAAAGACTCCTCCGCCCACCTTACCTTCCAGTTTTGACCCATCAGTGAAAAACACCTGAGCTTCATCGTGACGGATCAGATTCCCCTTCCACATTTCCCGCGAGGGGATTTGGGTTGAGAACCTGTTCTCGAAGAAAGGCTTGGGAATGACATAGTCGATACCTTCGGATGGCTTTTTGAACTCCTTAAGAACCATGGAGTGTCCAATGTGTGTCTCCCTCCAAGGGTTGACACAATTCATTCTTATGGCAGCTTTCGTTGCCATTTGTTTTCCTAAGAGGTCAAGCGGCATCAAATGCAGGATGGTGTCAAGGGCTTTTGATGGTGTAGTTCTCAGACAGCCAGTGGTTGTCACTTCTGCTAGTCTTTGAACTTTTGCCAGCTCTTTTAGGTGCACTCCTTTTTTCAAGCTGTGCCACCATACCACCACTCCGTACATCATGACTGGCCTTATGACCGCCTTGTACATCCAGTGGGTTATCTTGGGGTGTAGTCCCCATCGTTTACCCACGATCTTTCTGCAGGTGTACAGTGCATTTGTAGCTTTCCGTACTCTTTCCTGCGTGTTGGGCTTCCAGCTCAGTTTTCTATCCAGGATCAGACCTAGGTATTTTGCTTGAGCTGAGATCTCTAATGTCACCCCTTCTAGGGTTGGCAATGTAAATGCCGGGATTACCCGTTTATTTGTAAAGAGGATCAACTCTGTTTTCTTTGGGTTCACTCCCAACCCACTATTCTTACACCACTGAGTTATCCTGTCTAGTGCCCTCTGTAAGAGAGATGAGAGTATGTTGAGGATCTTACCGGACACCGCTATGGCGAGATCATCTGCATAAGCGATTACCCCGGTGTCGTCTAACTCCATCAACAGTTTATTTAGGGCTAGATTCCATAAAAGAGGTGATAGAACGCCTCCTTGGGGTGTTCCCTTCACCGGGTATCTTTTTATCTTTGAGCCCCCAAGTTCTGAGTTTATTACTCTATTTCTCAACATATTGTCGATAAATTCTATGAGCGAAGTCTCTATCCCCAATTTCCTCAGAGACTGAGTCATTGTTTCATATTTAATGTTATTAAAGGCTCCTTCTATGTCTAGGAAGGAGACCAGTGTGTACTCTTTATACTTCATCGATTTCTCGATTCTGTGTATCAGGGTATGTAATGCTGTTTCTACAGATTTCCCTTTGCTGTACGCATGTTGAGACTCCGACCACTTTGAAGGTTCTATTTTGCCCCTTATTCTGGTTTCTATGAGTCTTTCTAGCGTTTTAAGGACAAACGAGGATAGACTAATTGGTCTGAAATCCTTGGATGTATTATTAGATGTTCTTCCACCTTTGGGTATGAACACCACTTTTACTTCTCTCCATAATTTGGGGGTATAACAGAGTTCTATACATGCTTCGAAGATTATCCCCAACCAGGGTATGACAGTCTCCGAGGCCGCTTGCAGTTCCGCTGGAATGATACCATCCGGACCTGGCGACTTGTATGGTTCAAACTCGTAAATTGCCCAAGCAATCATTTCTGTATTAAATAATTTCTGGGAGTTTTTCTGTTTCCTGGTTTGGTTTGTTGTCTCAGGCATGCTCTCTCTTTGCAGGTGGGTCTGCGCCCCCCCTATCGGGCGGACGGTTTCCCTAGGCATGTCGAGTTTACATCCAGGAAAGTGTGTTTCTGTTAATAGCTCTAATGTTTCAGAGCTGCTTGAGGTCCAGCTGCCATCGTTTTTCTTTATATATTCAGGCATCTCTGGATCCGTAGCTAGGATTTTGCGAATCCTGTTTCCCTCGGGGATTGTTTCAATTTTTGTGCAGAAATCTTCCCATGAGGTTCTTTTTGCCGTTTTTACTTTACTCTTAAAAACTCTTTGACTAGCCTTATAAGTTTCCCATTCATTGGTTTTCTTGGCTAGGTTAAATAGTTTGCGACATTCCCTTCTTAGGGCAATTATCTCTTCTGTCCACCATGGTGGTCTTTTTCTCCCTTTAGCTATACGCACCGGGCACGATTCCCTGGTGGCTTGGTTGCAAGCATTAGTAAGGGTCTTTACCATGTTATCCAATTCCTCTGTTGTTGAGGGTTTGGTTGGTATTTCAGAAAGAAATTCACTGAGGACAGTGTTGTACTTACCCCATTGTGTGTTCCTTCTATTGCTGTACATGACTTTATCTGGTTTAAACCTTATTTACTGCTTGCATAATATTTAAAATTGAAAAAAATAAACACAATACCTCTTGGTACGGATCCGTACCATAAGCATACGACGGGGTATATTGTACTTGGTACGGATCCGTACCGTGAGCACACGAGAGGTTAAACGGCACTATACAAATAACTTATTATTATTAGCATAAATGGAGAGGGAGCTTTTTATTCATTTATTGGTAATGTTATTTTAACATGCACCCAACAACATGTAGCCATAATTGGGAGATTTGCTCAGTGTTACTTTTTGTGACATGACTAGAATCTAATGCTATGCAAGTTTCGACATTACAAAAAATTGGGTTTGGGTCTTGTTATACCTGACTGCCCTGTACGATCCTCTGCAGTTGTTGCGGCGTCGGAGGAGGTTGAAGCTGCAGGTGAACAGTGGGGGGGGCGGGACCACCAGCCAGAGCCGCACTGAGGGCCTCTATTGCCTCCGAACTGCGTCTCTCTTGCTCCTCCAAGTGGGCAAACTTCAGGTTTGCCTATAACAGAACAATAGGGTTTCACATTATTCACACAAGCCTACATCAAATATGAAGATATAATATTGTACAATATTATCACATTTATCAATTGCTGATAGTATGTAGATAAATAGTGTGAGGCACCGGCTTAGAATAGTGCTTCCACTCTTTTCTATTATTGTTTTCGAGTGTGCCGTAAGAGCCGGGTAATCGAAAATATAACAGGCAACAATAACATCTCACATAGTTCAGTAATAAGGTTCACCACCCATTCTGAATAAAGTGCCTTTTAGGGGTGAGACGAGACTGGTGTGTGGGTATACACAGATATGTTGTGCTTCCTTTTATAAGGCAATGCACACCCGCACACCTTTCGCTGGTTACTCCACATTGAGGGATATGCCGTGATGGTATGAATGAATGTAGATAAATAAAAATTTATCTCTTAAAATCTGAATTATCGAATTATATATTAAATGTGGCACAGTTGGTAAGCCGTTTGGTTTCTGTGCGGGCGTCCTGGGTTCGATTCCCAGCAGAAGAGAAATTTATTTAAATTTATTTCTCACACAAATATTGCTTCCCTGGGCTGGAAACACTGGTTAGTTGAAAGAAATTGCCATACGGCAATAAACTCGCCACTTGCGCAGGGTGCAAGAAAGTGTTCATTATTATTATAATTATTAATTAATACTGTTGCTTCAAAAAAATATTTCGCGATTGCTATTATATTAAATTCAAAATTAATATGTCAAAGAAAAATATAACTGCAACATAGAAATAGCTGTTATATAGAGGGATATTATTTTTGAATAACCTGCCCACGTGTATTAATGAATTGAAAGATGAAAAAAAGTTCAAAATAGCTTTAAAAGCTCATATTTTTTGTGATACATGTTGCAATAAGTTTGTTGTGTAAAAATGGGCCGGTATTACTCTCAGTTTAAGAGCTAAACTCAACTTTTACAAAAATATAACGTATTACAGTGTCCGTTTAGGCCGTATCTTCCCTCAAATACTTAACGGTGAGTCAACTGTCATTTGCTAGGCAACGCGTGTAGTTTCAGTTTCTATCACTAGAGGCGTTAGGCAACGAGTATAGTTTCAGTTTCTATCACTAGAGGCGTTAGGCAACGAGTATAGTTTCAGTTTCTATCACTAGAGGCGTTAGGCAACGAGTGTAGTTTCAGTGTTCTATCACTAGAGGTGTTAGTTGTATCGACGGTGGCGCCACACAACAAAACAAACTGACAGCCATATTAAAATGAACATGGGCATTTAAAAGCATTACTTTGGTGAAAAAAAATTAAATTTACTATGTTGGATAGTAAAACAATAGTATTTCAAGTCGTAGCGTCCCGTTTTGTAGTTTGTGTTATTTGAGGTTATTTAAAATTTGACAGATAATAACCACAGAAAAAGTAAAATATGTCTATAATTGAAGATTTAGTAACTGACATGTCATATTGCACTGTAATAAATACGGAAATGGATTCAATCTCCCCTTAACATTAATCTTGAGTTTAACAAACTCAATGAGTTGAGGGCCGACTGTAATACTGGGCCTATGTCTCTATTATAGTGTAATGAATTTGTAATATATTAAGAAAGATGCTCCTGTACTCCTCAGTTCTCAGAATTTCAACATAATTATTTTGTTTTGTCTTATTGTATGAATTGTAAAAAAAATATACCTGACTAATAGCCAATACGGAGTGCTGCAGTTGCGCATTGAGTGCGTCCACCCTGAGATTGTGCTGCGCCAGCTCCTTGGTCAGTTCCTCCTCTTGCTTCTTGAGACCCTGGACTGTCTCCCGTCTGGAGGCAGCCTCGGAATCTGCCGCACTGACTACGCTCTCTTGTGCCTTTGCCTGCACTCTCAGCTTCTCCACCTGTATTTGATAATGTAATATATTATATGTACTAGAAAGGGGACCGAGTTTCAAAAATCATGCCAAATCATGTGTAGATAAGGCTAAGTTTGCTTTCATTAAAATAGGACACCTCGCCAAAGCAAGCTGGGGTCTGCAATTTCCTATCGCCCGCCTTTTCTACAAAGCCGTTTATCTTGGCATCGCTTGCTATGCGGCAGGCTGTTGGTCTAACGCCTGCCAGTTTCAGCATATTCGAAGAACCTTGCTTTCAGGCCAAATATTCGCTCTCATTGCACTATCCAAAGCTTACAGAACAAGCCCCACCGAAGCCCTGCCAATTTTGACAGGCTTAACCCCCCTTGATCTTGAAATTCAACGTAGAGGTGCTATTTTCAATTTACTGCGAGGCCATCCTTCTGTCGTCGGTGACACTTCTTTTCACCCCCCTGAAAGTCGAATGTCTCGAAGCTCAATTAAGAGAAACGTGAGCGACACTCTTCTAAACATTTGGCAAAACCGCTGGACGACCTGTCTAGTTGGTAGAGTTACCTTTTCATTTTTTCCTGACGTGAGGTCGCGACTGAAATCTCCTTGGGTTGTTCCAGACTTATGGACTTCTCAATTTCTCACAGGACATGGTAACTTTAAAATCTATCTCCATCGCTTCAACATTGCTCCCTCTTCCTCGTGTCAGTTTTGTCAATGTCCGGAACAAACTTCGGATCACATCCTTTGGGAGTGTTCCCACCCAATTGTGTCCTCTTACAGATCGGAGCTCCTCGTTGCTGTCCGTGGGCCTCTTCAAGGTCCCATTGGACATGCGGACTTAGTGATCTCGAAGAACAATTACAAAGCCTTCAAACGATTTTGCCGTAGATACGGTGCCTTATTATCCGAAGATTCTCACTGACTTTTCTGTTTCCAGAGATCTTGGTCACTTCTCTGATGCCCTATATATATGGATCTGAAGTCGCCGACAGTCCGCAAGTGTGAATCTCAATTCGCACTTGTTGATTGTTCTTTTTGCACCATGGTGCCGAGATTGCTAATCTAGAGGGCTCCATGAGCTACTCTTCGTGCCATGCATTGTTTTTTTGTCATTAATTCTAGCGTTCTGCGAAGGGGCCGTTGACAGTCTCCATATGCGGAGCGGGTGGTGGTGGGAGTAGCGAAAAAAAAAAAAAAAATATATTATATGTACACACCAAACCTTGGACGAATGCATAGAATGGAGATGTTTCCAAACAAAGATTTGTTAATGAGGTATATAATATAATGGGTAAGGCTGTAGATTTTTCCACTTTTTGTTACATTACCAAACAAGTAACATAAAAGTATGTAATGAATCAATTTTGCCACCTATTTTTGAATTTCCCGCCGTTTGTAGTTCGCTAAAAATCCGTCATTTCATATTTTTGTTTTGGTACAACTGAGACCTTGGTTATATTTTAATTTTCTTGTTGTTGGCTGCCTGGAGCGGCTATATTCAGACACTTCCGTGGTACACAAGCAAACGGCAAGTCATTGCACGCTGTTTCTCTTATTTATGAAATATACCTAAATCCCACGAGATGTGATAATAATTACATCGGCCATCATTGAGATAAAGTCTCCAAGAGCTGGGTAAGTATCTTTTAAATGGTATGTATATTATTTTTTAATAAATTATTTTAACGTGACAAGTAAAGTAAAAGCAAAATATTATTGAAGTAATTTCAAAGTTAAACAGAATTACATTTTAAAACATGCTTTCTCGGTTAATATTAGCCTTGGCCTCCTGCATTCCTTGCCATCTCCCTCTATCCCGGCATGCACTCCTCCAGTCCCTTACACCTACAGCATCCACATTTCGCTGCACGCTATCGACCCATCAGAGTTTGGGTCTACCAACGTTTCATCTACCTTAGACTGCGTGCAGGATCCTCTTTGGCACCCTTTCACCAACCATTCTTTCCACGTATCCTGCTCATCGCAGCCTCCTTATTTTTATTACCTTTATAATGTCAGACTCATTGTAAATACAGTATGATCCAGCCATATGGCATTTAATACAGATGGCCCTATAGCAAATTGTTACATTTTGGAGACACAGTACGATGTCTGTCATATCTAAACAATGGATATTTCTTTATGAGATCTAAATAAGTATCAATATTGTTGAAGATGAAGAAATTAATGATGAAACCAACCTGAGCTTGCAGATCGTTAAGTCTTTTCTGTGCCTCTCCTTTTTGATTTTCCAACTGTTTAAGAGTTGCTGCTAATGTGTCCAATTCACTCTGAAAACACAAATATTGTCACTAAAGTGTGTTGTCACATGTTACACGTAGAAGACATCTCTGAATAGTGTCACATATTACAAATATTGTCACCGTGTAACTTTCATGGGTGCTGAAGCCTTCCATGGGGACGGTAGGGGGCATTGTGTACAGATATTACACAACAATATTCAAATATTTCATATAAAATTAAATATAGTAGAATTTTGAAAATCTGTACCCCACCTATGTAATTTGAATGAACTACCTTCATGTAACTACTGCCATTTCTCACTAACTCACAATGCCACGAAGTCAGTATAGAAAGGTTTAAATGTTTTCTATGACGCTAAATACCACTCTTCAAAGCATTATATTGACATCTTGAAAAAAAAAATTAATCTTCCTACGTTCCCTAAAATAAGCATAAATGTTTGTGCTATAGGTGAACGAAATCGGTCGAGGCAGGATTCATGCAACCACTGGATTACCAATCCAACGCGCTAACCGCTCTGCCATCGACCCATCTTAAACCATACTTTCAGTAATAAAATAATAAATTTCAGTAATAAATATATATTTTGAAAGGTATTTTTCCTTTTACTTTAAAAATATCACGAGCAAGATATTAATGCTCCATTGGTAATAATTGAAAGGGTCCTCCACTTAAGCCCAGACACCTAGGATGCTGCCACCCCCAACTTTACTGGCTAGGCCCCCATGGTAGCAACATGATGAACAATCA
Organism: Molanna angustata; assembly: GCA_963576475.1. NCBI lineage: Eukaryota > Metazoa > Arthropoda > Insecta > Trichoptera > Molannidae > Molanna > Molanna angustata. The sequence goes on along the minus strand of OY754978.1, from coordinate 1,974,110 downwards.
TTTTCCCAACACTTAAGTTTTATAGCATATAAAATATACTAGTGATCGCCCAGTGGTCAAAATTTGACCGTAATTCATTAAAAAGAATATTTGGAATTAATACTATTAAATTTTGAATTTTAATGAGGTTTTTTTGTATGGCCATTGCGTACACCTATATTTTTTTAAATTTTGTTTTATTACGGCACCTGCGAGCGTGTGTTTACAAATATTTCATTATTGCGTGTTATTTGCTTTAATTCTCTGCAATTCCTTTGAAATTTATAATTTAATATAGATAGTGAACCCCCGGCAAACTTCGTATTGGTTGTATAATTAAATATGGTCCTTCATAACCACCCGTCACTTCAGACCCTTCAGTACCTTCAGACCCTTCAGTACCTCCCGTCCCTTCAGTACCTCCCGTCCCTTCAGTACCTCCCATCCCTTCAGTAGGTACCTCCCGTCCCTTTAGTAGGTACCTCCCGTCCCTTTAGTAGGTACCTCCCGTCCCTTTAGTAGGTACCTCCCATCCCTTCAGTAGTTACTTCCCGTCCCTTCAGTAGGTACTTCCCGTCCCTTCAGTAGGTACCTCCCGTCCCTTCAGTAGGTACTTCCCGTCCCTTCAGTAGGTACTTCCCGTCCCTTCAGTAGGTACTTCCCGTCCCTTCAGTAGTTACTTCCCGTCCCTTCAGTAGGTACCTCCCGTCCCTTCAGTAGGTACCTCCCGTCCCTTCAGTAGTTACTTCCCGTCCCTTCAGTAGGTACTTCCCGTCCCTTCAGTAGGTACCTCCCGTCCCTTCAGTAGTTACTTCCCGTCCCTTCAGTAGGTACTTCCCGTCCCTTCAGTAGGTACCTCCCGTCCCTTTAGTAGGTACCTCCCGTCCCTTTAGTAGGTACCTCCCATCCCTTCAGTAGTTACTTCCCGTCCCTTCAGTAGGTACTTCCCGTCCCTTCAGTAGGTACCTCCCGTCCCTTCAGTAGGTACTTCCCGTCCCTTCAGTAGGTACTTCCCGTCCCTTCAGTAGGTACCTCCCGTCCCTTCAGTAGTTACTTCCCGTCCCTTCAGTAGGTACTTCCCGTCCCTTCAGTAGGTACCTCCCGTCCCTTCAGTAGGTACTTCCCGTCCCTTCAGTAGGTACTTCCCGTCCCTTCAGTAGGTACCTCCCGTCCCTTCAGTAGTTACTTCCCGTCCCTTCAGTAGGTACTTCCCGTCCCTTCAGTAGGTACCTCCCGTCCCTTCAGTAGTTACTTCCCGTCCCTTCAGTAGGTACTTCCCGTCCCTTCAGTAGGTACCTCCCGTCCCTTTAGTAGGTACCTCCCATCCCTTCAGTAGTTACTTCCCGTCCCTTCAGTAGGTACTTCCCGTCCCTTCAGTAGGTACCTCCCGTCCCTTCAGTAGTTACTTCCCGTCCCTTCAGTAGGTACTTCCCGTCCCTTCAGTAGGTACCTCCCGTCCCTTCAGTAGGTACTTCCTGTCCCTTCAGTATCTCCCGTCCCTTCAGTACCTTCCGTCCCTCCAGTACCTCCCGTCCCTTCAGTAAATTAAGAAAATATAACGAAGAAGAAGATAACAAACATTCAAATTTATAATATAGATATCATGTTTTCATCAAGGAACACAGTTTTCTCTTCATGTATTGCAAGTCAATTTTATAAATGAAATTATTGTGTAAGTACCTACCATTTATATTGTTTCACAGTAGGTAGTTATACAAATATGTATTTTCCTTTAAAATGTTCTTATATTTGAATTTAAACAACTACGCATGCGCCGTAAATACCACAATGACATTTAAATGTGACCACAGAACACGAAATAAAAAGAATGAATTTTTCCTTCCTACCTATTATCGGAATGGGGGGCAAAGGGGGTGCACGGTCGGCGGGTCTGTTGTCTGCTCACAAAACGGGGCGGGGAATGGTGGTCGTTGATCGTGCATCCTTATCCGATCCTCACCTCCTCGCGGTGCCCCCTGGTAATTTGACGGTCATATGGGACGTCACGTGTATCCTCATGCCTACGCGTGTGGACGCTTGGGGCGGCCCATGGGCCGTTAAAGCTAACGAGGACGGATGAAAAACCCAAGCTAAGGTCTGTCGTGCCGAGAGCTGAATGGCACTTGGGTTACATAGTGTCAGAAGCGACTCCTGGGGAAACCGGGCGAAATCCCCTTGTAATGTAGCCTTCTGCGTCTAAGAGGCTCTGGGCGCAGTGACGTATATTTCCTCAATACTCGTGGGAACTACATGGATAATTTTAAAAAAATAAAATCTTATGATAGTGAAGGAGAGAGCGAAGAAGACAGTATCACTGTCTTGCTGCAGGGTTGTTCAGAGGCCCTCAGCAGAACAGTGATAGATCAGTCGGAGGGGTGTGACTCCCCAATGACTGTAAATTCCGATGTGGAAACAGGGACTGAATTGGCCCAATCTACTAGGAATAATTCTCCATTATCTGATATAATGGAGTATGTGGATATCCCACAGATCCCATCAGTGGCGAGTACGTCTCAAACCCTGACAGAGGACTGTGAGGAATCCAATATTGGACAACACAGTGTAAAACGCTGTGGAGCATCCAGAAGAAGGCTGAAGAAGGCTCTGATTAGGGGTGGGATGTCTACAGACCCTGCTGACAAGCCCGCCACCGACATTCATCCTTCAGCTGTTAAAAGGCCAAGGCAGGATGACTCTATTGAGCATCCCAGTAAGAAGGACAAAGCTGAAGCAATGTCCTACCGAAAAGCCATCAGCCACAAAGTCGGAATCTGCTCTAAGACCGACTCAAAACTTACCGACAAGGAATTAACCACCCTTGAGGTAAGGCTAAACGAGGCCGTGTTTCAGGCAATGGATGCAAGGCAGTATATTCCAAGATTCGAATCTTGTGTTCCCAAGGTGGGCATACTAGCCATCACATGCATAGACCAAAGATCCAAGGAATGGATCGAGAAATTAGTTCCTATCTTACCCTGGAAGGGGGCGGAACTAAAGGTGATCCAAGGGCATGAACTGCCTAGGAATCACATAGCTGTGGCAACCATCCCAGGTAAAGCCTACCTAAAACCTCATATGGTATTAAGATTACTAGAGAGCAATGAGGGAATCAACACCAGACACTGGAAGGTGTTAAACATCAATAAACTTGACTGGTGTTACAAAATGGCATTCTCAATTGACGAGGCATCAGCCAAAGCAATTGAGAGGGCTGGATACAGGCCTTATATGGGCATGACCAGGATATCCTTTATGATAAAGGAGCTGGGATTAAACAAGGAAAAGGGCCTTGCGACAAATGATGGATTAGCTGGGGCTGGACCTAGCTCAACTAATGCCGTCATTAAGGAAATTGGGCTGAATGCTGGAGACGTAGGCCCTGGCGAGGGGCCACGGAATCCTCATGTGGCAGCCTCTGAGATCGTGGTTGAGGCTGAGTCAACACCAGGCCTGGCCCGACCTGCTCTGGGTGGCTCTGGGGGTTTCGTGCCTGTCGCCGGGGCGTCAGTCGGAGTGAATCCTGCCAGTGGAAAGTCCATCGGTGTCACCAATGCTGGGACAACATCTGGCCCGACAAAGGTGATGCCGAGGACTGTGTCTGCCGGTGCTTCCAATGCTGGGACATCAACCGGCCCATCAAAGGTGGCACCGAGGGTAGTGTCCATTGATGGCGTCAATGCTGGGACATCGTCTGGCCCGGTAGGGACGGCATCGGGGACGGTTTCTGCCCTCGGTGGCGCCAATGCTGGGACAACATCTGGCCCGGCAGGGGAGGCACCGGGGACGACCGCTGGAGGGATTTTGGGGCCGGCACACTCGGCTCAAGGAATAAGAGGTGCTAGAGGTGGCAAAAAGCTACCTAGAAAAACCTCATATCCCGCCGGAGGGTATACCTATGACGAAAGCGGTAACCCAAAAGCGGTAAATAAATATCCATTGAAGAGCAGGGGCTCCCAATGGAAAGGGCCTAGAAGGCATTGAGGACCATGTTGATGGACACTCAATACCCAATAAAAATATAATAAAGGCAAATATAGTTACTGACAATACTAAAAAACGGAACTACAACAGTGGTGAAGGATACATAAACCCTAACACTGGAAAAAATATCAATGATAAGATAGGTATACTTCAAATAAACCTTCACCAGGCTCGAGCTGCTTCGGCTATTGCCAATAGAAGGTTGCAGAAAGAAAACCTAACAGCACTACTGGTACAGGAACCATGGACCATTAATAACAGAGTATGTGGCTTGGGCTCCATGGGAACAGTTATATCCTGTGACCATGAATCTAGACCCAGAGCATGTATAGTGATAAACAATAATACCAAATATATTGGCATTCCAGAATTTTGCAAAAGGGATCTCGTGGCTATAATGATCCCACAAAAAGCAGACAACAGAAAACTAATACTCTGTTCAGCATACTTTGCAGGTGATGAAGCATTACCGCTTACAATCCTTGAAGAAGTAATAAACTTCTCAAAGCAGAATGATGCGAGACTCATTGTTGGGTGTGATGCAAACGCTCATCATACAATATGGGGCAGCACAGACTGTAATCAAAGAGGGGAAAATCTTTTAGATTTCATCATCACACATAATCTAAACATTGTGAACAAAGGTAATGAACCTACATTCACTACCAAAGCAAGGTCTGAGGTTTTAGATCTCACCCTCTGCTCACAAAATATCAGTAATGAAGTTATGGACTGGCACGTATCGTCAGAAGAATCAGCTTCTGACCATAGACATTTAATGTTCCACATTAAAAGCCTGACAAAAACAACAATTCAATATAGAAATAAAAAATCTACTGATTGGATTGGGTTCAAAGACGACCTTAAGGGTGGTACTAGCCCAATAGAGTCGACAAGAAATCTAAGAAGAATAGATTTAATTACGGATGAACTTACGGAAAACCTAATTTTGGCCTATGAACAGAACTGCCCTATTAAAACAAAAACTGGAAAAAGGGAAGTTCCCTGGTGGAACTCAAACCTATCCACCCTTAGGGCAAAAACTAGGAAACTGTTCAATAGAGCTAAACACTATAGCCTGTGGGAAGAGTACAGAAAATCTCTAACAGAATATCATAAGGCTATAAGGAAAGCCAAAACGGAATCTTGGAAAAAGTTCTGCAGTACCATAAATGGTACTAAAGAAACAGCAAGGATTAATAAAATCCTTGCCAGGAGGAAGGAACCTGATATAGGTCTCCTAACAAAAGAAGATGGTTATTATACTGCAACATGCAAGGAAACACTTGAGCTATTAGCTAAAACACATTTTCCTGGATGCGAAACGGTGAAGGAAACCATCACTAAGCCTCCAGGATGCGATAAACCAAGTTTAAATGACTGGAGATTAGCATCAAAAATCTTCAGGCCTAATCAAATCAAATGGGCTATCAACTCTTTTGAGCCTTATAAAAGCAGTGGAAATGATAACATATTCCCTGCTCTCCTACAGAACGGTATAGAAAAAATCATGCCGACACTGCTGAAAATATTCAGATCCAGTCTTGCATGGGGCTATGTTCCACAAAGCTGGAGAACAGTCAAAGTAACCTATATACCAAAACCAGGTAAAGAAAGTTATAAGACTCCAAAAGCTTATAGACCAATTAGTCTATCTTCATTCATGCTAAAAACTATGGAAAAGATTTTACATAGATACATAGTGAGCAATATAATAACATTGCATCCTATTCATCCAAAGCAACATGCTTACCAAGAGGGCAAATCTACTGAAACAGCTCTCATTGAAATCGTAGGAAATATAAGAAAATCTCTAGATAGCGGAGAAATTACTCTGTGTGCGTTCCTTGACATAGAAGGAGCATTTGATGCAGTACCAATAAGCGTACTAATGAGTGGACTAAGACAGAAACATGTAGACAACACTATAATAAAATGGATTGACAACATGTTATCCAATAGATACATCATAACTAATCTGGTGGATGAGACTACTAAGGCTAAAACAAACAGGGGGTGTCCGCAGGGTGGAGTCTTATCACCACTCCTGTGGACGCTGGCTGTGGATGGCCTAGTAAGCACACTGAACGAATGTGGATATAATACACAAAGCTATGCGGATGATATAGTCATTACAATCAGAGGGAAAGAATGTGAAACAATCTCTGATCTGCTACAAAATGCACTAAAAATAGTTGAAAAATGGTGCAAAGATAATGGACTAACAGTTAATGCAAATAAAACAACTGTTGTACCTTTCACTAGGAAAAGAAAGTTGGATAAACTCTCACCTCCAATATTCTTTGGAAAAAAACTGGACTTTTCCAATGAAGTAAAATATCTAGGTATAACATTGGATAGTAAATTAACATGGACACAACATGTAGAAAAAGTTGCTCAAAAAGCAATCAAAGCATTATGGACATGCCATAGACTCATAGGGAATAATTGGGGACTAAAACCCCAACAAGCTCTGTGGTCATACACTACAATAATAAGACCCATAGTATCTTATGCTGTAACAGTTTGGAATGACAAACTACAACAAAGAGGCTGTGTAGATAAACTTAAACGTTTACAAAGATTAGCCTGCTTGCTCATTACGGGAGCCTTACACACAACTCCCACCGCTTCTCTAGAGGCCATGATTAGTCTACCACCTCTCCATTTATACCTTGAAAAAATGGCAAAGGAAGGTATTATAAGACTAACAAGTGGAAATAAACTAAACACAAATTTAGAAATCCAAGCAAATCTAAACAAAATAGAATCTCAAGACAAATTACTTGCATTCCCAACAGATAAAATATTAACTGTTTACAACTTTGAAAAACCATACAAAGTAGAAATACAAACTAAAACTACAATAGCAGATGTTTGGTATCAGGAATCCAATGGTGCACTTATATGGTACACTGACGGATCCAAGAAAAAGAATGGTATAGGATCGGGCATATATGGGCAAGTGCCCAGGGTGAAGATCCACAAGCACTTGGGACAGTATGCAACGATCTTCCAGGCAGAAATATGTGCCATAACACTCTGTGCCTATGAAATCCTAAGAAGGAATTATAAGAACCACAGAATATACATTTACTCTGATAGTCAAGCTGCTCTTAAAGCTCTTGATTCCTACACAGTAACTTCATCAACAGTACTAGACTGCATTGAAGCGCTGAAGACTCTATCAGTAAACTATGGTAACAAAATCACATTAAGATGGGTACCTGGACACTCCAATTATAAAGGTAACGAGGAGGCTGATGCTCTGGCAAATAGGGGAGCGGACATAGCTACCTATGGGCCGGAGCCTCACTGTCTCCTAGCTAATAGTATTGTCAAATCAACACTTTACCAAAGAATGCTTAACAATGCCACTGAACTCTGGTTATCTACCCCAGGACAGAGACATTCAAAAGCACTCATTTCAGGATTCTCTTCAACACACTCTAAGCGGATCCTAACAATGAGCAGGAATAACCTTAGGATTCTTACTAGAATCTTAACTGGTCACTGTAGACTCAACAAACATCTATGCACGATGAATCTATCGGAAATGTACCTATGCAGGTTCTGCATGGATGAACATGAAACACCGATGCATCTACTTACAGAATGTGGCCCACTAATGCAAACAAGAGTAAAGAAAATAGGTTTGCATATTGCTGATCAAAAGCAAATCAGAGACACCGATCCACAAAGGATTTTACAGTTCTTCCAGGAGATAGGACTATGGAATGACATCTAGCAGGCAAAGTATCACAATGGACTTCTATTGAGTCGACGTGAGAGGGTCTCTGGATGGGTTATAAAAAAAAAAAAAAAAATTATCGGAATATTTCTCATACTACGCAGATATATTAAAATTACGTTCTCCCTCTCTTCACCGTTCTATGGTACACAATAAATGGTTTGATGTTGAATATTTTTTATTTGATTTAATTTATTTATAACGCATATTATGTATTAATATTATTTTTCTGCAGTCCTCCTCCATATAAACTTTAAGTATGTCAAATCTCAAACTCCTCTGTGTGCCCATTAATCCGGAATAACGTTTTAGTTTCACGTATTAATATATAGAGATATATCCATATTTCACCATAGACGCATAAGTGTTGATACTACACACACAGTTGTACATATTATGAATGACAATCTTGGCTTCTTTTGAAATAGTATACGATATTGTTTCGTTAAGTTTATTTCAATTAATATTGAAATATTTTTGAAAAATTATTTTCCGAGGTAAGGTTAATGTTTAAGTTACCTGTAGAGAGTTAGCCTCTGTTGTCTTGGCTCTGATGCTGAGCTCCTTGGTGGCCACTTCAGCCTCCAGTGCGAGCCTCTCCCGACTCAACTGTTCCATATCACGGGCGATGGCTTCCATCTCGGGGGTCGCTTGGGGGCCCAGTGATATCTCCGCCTGGAAATCAACAATATAATAATTCAAAATAAAAGGACAAATTGATTCATAAAATTATTTGGTAAATAACACATACATACCCTCATGGGGTGAGCAGAGATACCACATTTTTTCATCTTGATACACTAACATTCACGCAACATCTCACACACCTACGTCTGTTGTTCACGCTTCTTACATTTCTTTCATTCAGAATATCGTCCACATAGTAGTGCCAACCAATTGTACTGTTCCTGTCAGCTTTGTATATTTTATAACGGTGGAAGGAATATTTTTTTAATTGCATATACGCAAACATTGGATTTTTTTCCCTGTCGGGAGTAAAATGATGTTTTTATTGACAATAACATCATTCTTATGTAATCTACTGAAAATGTCGATACTCTGAGCTCCACATATTAATAATTTTCAATATAGGTAATACGACCATTCAAGGACAATTTGTGCCATTTGAAGACAGGAGAATTTTATTTAAAAACAATCCAAAAACAAAACAGTTTAAAAAAGGCAAATAACACCCACAAAACTACTATGTTTTTCACCACAAATTTTTAAATTTCACTGTAAATTATCGGGGAGGCAGGGCTCCACCAATGTCAAAGGGTAATCTATTTCAATGTAAAAATCCGTTTTAAATTAAAAATGTACTTAATGGTGATGTTGGTATGATTGTATTATTTATTATTATTATTCAATCACTTCACGGGTTAACCGGTGAAAAAAAACTAAACAACGGAGAAGTTCTCAAGTTGCTTAGTTATTATGTATAATATTTATAGTGGTGATAATAAAAATTTTCGAACTATCGAGCATGTGTTTATAATCACACTCTTTTGAATCTGTGTGATTATAAAATTTGGCAGATCAAGTTTCTTAATTGAATCATTTATATTTTTGGTACAACTCCTGTAGATGATATAATAAACGGTATTATTGTAACTTTATTTTGTCCCCATTGGGTTTTGATCTGTTCTGTTAGAGGGAGGTATTTTTGAATTTTTTCTGTATACCTATTTTTGTTCTAAATTTGTTGTATTAGGAATAGATATTTCAATTAAATGGGTTTGTTTTGTATTTTTCTCAATCAACGGGTCTATTATGTAGGATGGTTCTATCTGTAATATTATTATTATTCTTCTTATTATTATTTTATATTTATAGGCAGGCAGCCAAGGCTGATGTGCCTATATTCACTGTCGAATTTTGTTATTTGGTAGTAACTATTTAGCTTTTATTTGGTGTTGTTAAACGTTAAAAATAGAATATTCCCTTTAGGGAATCTTTTTCCTTCTTTTGTAATTTTTGTACAAGTTATTTCTGATGAATCTGCACAAATCGTTAGAAAAACAAGCGTGCGAGAAGAGAAGTTTCACACTTTAATATAAAACTTAGAAGGTTTTCTTTTACAATTTCTTAACTGTGTAATTTTAAATATGAGATGAGAGGAATTTAATTTGATGATATGGCAACATTATTTGACCGACTGACATTACCTTGAAGTGCATTTTTAATTTAAATGCACTATACACTCAAACCGCATTCAATGTAAGGCACTTTGATGACTATATATTAAAAATAGAATAAAGGTACTTAGTTAAACCTTAATTCAAATTAATGACACAATATTAAAACAATACAAAAAGACTGTCAAGATATTAAAAAACATTAATCTAAAATGTATTCAATGAAACATAATATAAGGATATGGCAAACGTTATGTTTGTTTGCGAGTATTGTGTACGGTAAAGAAAATCTGCAAGACAATAAGATATGGAAATTGGGTGAGAAACACGCACAGGACATGATAACAAGATACAAATGGGGCCACCAAAATCAACCCGACCAACAAATACCAGATTATCCAAGTAAGTACATTCTTTAATGCGCATGCATTGGATACAGGCAGAAGACGCACAAAAGCAGAAGCAAGGAGATTGATAAGGGGAATCTAATATTTTATGATTGCATATAAATATGCATACATTGGAGATTATTGTCCCTGTTTTAGGAGTCAATGATATTTTTTGACAAATTAATACATCAATAGAGACCATGTTATATTATAGGAGAATAGGGGCACCTACTGATCGCTTTAATCACTTGATCACTTTAAACATTCACTAATTATGCCCATTTATTGAATTCCCTCATCAATACAATTTTTAAAAGTTCTATACATGTTACTCATCAATATCTGTTCGCTTGAAAATAAGCTTGGATGCGACGAAGAAACTTTTTTCTAACGCCATCTATTGAGAAATTGGTTCATCTCATACACGCTCATCTATTATTCTTACTTCTAACATCTCCATCTTTCAAAATTTCATTTATGTGATCGTGCCATTTTTCCTTTGCCAACCTCTACTTTTCATTCCACTTTTATCAAACTTATATAACTTTTTTGTCAGCCGTTCATCACTCATTCTTTCTATGTGGCCAAATCACCTTAGGGCATTTATTTTCATATTGCTTACGTTACCTCTTTCAACCATACATTCTCGTCTAATATCCTCATTTCTTATTCTATCATATATCATTTTACCACATATTCGTCTTAGTGACCTCATTTCGACGGTGTTAATTCTACTTTCATCATAATTATAGTGGCTTGGTATTAACGAAAAAAAAAATCAATACTTTTTTTTTTTTAACATGTCCACATTTTTGAAACGAACATAAACTGACAGCTACCACTGACCGCTGATGCAAACGAGAGCCAGAATATTTGGCACTCACATCGCTGATGAAACACAAATCAGAGAAGCCAGCCCACTGAAGATCTTAAGATTCATTCGAGAGATCAGACTATGGGAAGACCTCTAGAAGCCAATCATTCACAATGAGCTACATATCAAGCTGACGTGAAGAAGCCTCTAGAAGTATTAAAAAAAAAAACTGACAGCTAAGCAGCCATTATGGCATTGAATTCCCCCAACATCGACTCATAAATGGTTTGGGAATGCCTGTTAAAACTCAACGAACTAGGCAAGAATAATAGGGTCTCTCTGCTCTGCGTACCAGGGCATATGGGAGTCAAAAGGAATCAGCAAACTGACAGAATCGCTAGGAAGGGTGTGAGAGGATATCTGATAGGACCAAAGCTATTCTGTGGCTCAGGAAACTCTTATTTCCAGACTAGGGAGAAAGTGAGATCTAGGTACCGGATTGAAATCCCGGGGCTCAGGCAGGCTAAGGATTTGCTCGTTAACTATAACCGAAAAAAAGGTCCAGTACACGTGTGTGCCTCGGCAGAAAAGCCCTAACAACTCACACAGGGTTTCTCTCAGGACACCGTTGACTTGGGGAACATCAGCAGAAAATAGGATTAGAAGAAGACGGCACATGCAGATTCTGCAAGGAGGGGAGGGAAACGCCACACCACCTCCTCATGAAATGTGATGCTGTTACACAAGTAAGAATGAGGACATTGGGCAAGCTCCATATGGATATCATCTTTGCATCTCATTAAATCCCCTGCGGGTCCTGAACTTCTTAAGGGGCTTGAGACCTGAGGTGATACTGTAACAAGAAGCTCGGTAAGCAAGTAGGGGGGGCACAAGGGATCCTAAGGGCTGCAGTGCATAAGACCACCCCAACTTGTAATAATAATAATAACAAACATAAAATGAAAGTTGCAAAATTCTTAATATTTCATAGAGCCCTAGCGTATTTGCATCCATTAAATATATCATGCATAAAAACTGATTTGTATATTTAAAATTGAATAAATAATATTATTTTCTGTATACAGGCACTGAAGAAGAATTAAATACTATACAAACTAAATGGGACGAGTACTATGAATGTCTCAGAGACAAAAACAGTATCAGAAACAAGATAAAGACGTCACGAGCTACATCTATAATGGTCTATCAAAAGGAATCCGTCCTGATTCCGTGCAATCTTTGTATACCGCCACGGAAAGAGAAAGACGTGAAATGGAAGCATGCTGTGGTTAGATAATATTATGTTCATTATTTATCTATGACTAATAATAATTTTATTTTTATGTTTGCCATATGTATTCATTTCTTTAATGCATTACTTTAAGTGAAAACCTGTCATTAGTTTCTTTGTTTGATATTTTCTTATGTTTATATCTATTTTATGTAAAAATAAAAAAAACTGTTAGTTTTCTAATGAATAAATAAATATCTCGCAGTCCATTTACGGATGTTGTTAAACCATGAAATTTGCCTTCAGCCGACACCTCGATCAATCAACCTTCAATCGTTCCTTCCAAGAGAAGCCGTATTGTTCCATATTTTTATTTGTATCTACAATATAAAGTCATAAACGACCCATCTGTTCTATTTCCAGGATGTAAAATCAAATCTGACATTGTTACCATATACAAAGGACATGATCCTGTATTCCAACGGTCACTTACAGATATTTGATGTGAGTGTAGAAAATGGGGGCATGTACGTATGTGCAATCAACCTTCAACACAGTGAACCAGTATTACTTGAAGTAACAGAGAAAGATGACTATCTGGAAGTGGTAAGATGTCTCATCATCATCACAACTATACCTGCGTTAGACTCCTCTCTTTTGACATACATTTCTTGCTTCTTTTACATCCATGCATCGTCTCGTACACATGCTCTTCTATAATTCTTACATCTCCATCCTTCATAATCCCATTCATGTGGTTGTAACAACTTATTCATGGCTGAACTCCACTTTTCGTTCCTTGTACACTTACATACTTTGTCAGACAATAATCACTCTTTATTTTGACTTATTTATTTTCCGCATGGTTTTATATCAGATTTACAAGTCTCGGTTCCAGCACTGAGAGCCAGTTCATCGCCTCTGGTTTCGCCTCTTGGAGGCTTCCACTGAATTTCTTAAGCTGACAGTCTTATCATCACTCCACACACACAGTCAGTATCATCCATCCCACAATGCAGGGTAATCAGCGGTGGGTGTATATTAACTTATAAAAGGGAGCACAATATATGCGTGTATACCCCAAACACCAGTCTCGTCTCACCTAAGAAGGCACAACATTCAGAATGGGTGGTGAACCTCATTGCTGAACTATGTGAGATGTTATTGTTGCCTGTTGTATTTTCGTTTACTCGGCTCTTGCGGGAAACTTGAAAACAACAATAGAAAAGAATGGAAGCACTATTCTAAGCCGGTGTCTCATAGCTAACTGCCATTACTCTTCTATAAATATCCTTTCTAAATCTTTATCACTCTGAAACTTACTTCCTAAGTTCATTCAAATATTTATGTCCATAGAAATGAATATTTAAAATTCCAGGTGAAGGGGGGTAAACTAGGTAAAGGAAAAGATCCCGCGGGAAATGTGACACTATCAGACGTCCGAGTCTCTACCAGGTGGCTTCCTTGGTCCAGGTGCAGTTCGTGCCAAACAGTCGGGATTCGATATCGCATCGGAATGTGTTACGTACAAATAAAAGAGACACCGACGAAAAAACACGGACAGCTAAAATGTATTTTGATTGTATTGACAACAGAAAAAGTTTGAAATTTCAGCTCTTCATAATATTACTATATATTTTTGCTACTTGTGTTGAAAAGTTTGAAAAAAAAATTGTTTTTATTTTAGTGATGAAAAGAAAATAAGTAACTTATAATTATTATCAGTGAATTATAAACTGATTAACCATTGAAAGCCCTCAGGTTCTTATTATAAACTGATTAACCATTGAAAGCCCTCAGGTTCTTATTATAAACTGATTAACCATTGAAAGCCCTCAGGTTCTTATTATAAACTCATTATCTTTATATATAAAAATCTCATGTCACAATGCTCGTACACGCTAATCCCCGAAACCACCCAACCAATTTCAATGAAATTATCTAAATTTTTATAATAATAATAATAATGAACACTTCCTTGCACCCTGCGCAAGTGGCGAGTTTATTGCCGTATGGCAATTTCTTCCAACTAACCAGTGTTTCCAGCCCAGAGAAGCAATATTTGCGTGAGAAATAAATTTAAATAAATTTTTCCTCTGCTGGGAATCGAACCCATGACGCCCGCACAGAAACCGAACGGCTTACCAACTGTGCCGCGGCGGTCGGCACAGTTGGTTTTATGGTTAGTTCCTGATTGAAAGAGAGGATAGTTTTGGACCCGAAAGGTGGCACTGTCATCGAGATATAAAAAATTCCTTCACCCCCCCCCATATAAGTTTTTAATAGGAAAAAAGATCAAAATTAATTTTTAAGTTGTGCAAGCTTTCAATTGATGGCGGTGTGAACAAACCTATTGAAGAGATAACTCATAAAGTGAAATTTATCCTTATACGTTGATATTTTTAGACATACTAAAATAAAATATAAAAATGCCATCTCTGAGACCCTTATGGCCAGTTTCATAAAAATTAAAGGAGACTTAATGTCGACTTTAAAATAAATTGCGTTTCATAACAACAAAATGTCACTTAAAGTTCACTTTAATTTAAAGTCCAGTGTCTTCGTACTTTAGTCACTAAAGTCTTCTTTAAGAGCAGTTCATTTTTTTGCCACCAGAGTGTGCTGCAATATGACATAATGTTCAAGTCAGTTCTTGTTGATGTCAATATTGTCAATTGAATGTTGACGGTCATGTGCATATTACTTACTAATATTCGATAGTTTTGTTATTATTTAAACATTTTTTTATAAATAATATAGCAAAATGATGTTTTCAAAATGAGATAATTAGAAGATGCGTACTGTGATACGGCGGTGAAAAGTTTATATAGGAAAAGAATCGACCACATGGAAGAGTAGAATTAAGGAGAATTTTTTGATAGGTTTTGTTCCATAAACATGTCCTATTCATCAATGATCTATTCAATGACAGAAATAACATATTACATGGTAGTAAACAGAAAGATTTACCTATGCTATGAGCTATGTTTCCATAGATTTTGATAGCAATATTACCAACTTTCAGGTATTTTGGTGACATTTCTGCCTTTTACTAAAGTACGCGGCATTATTATTTATGAAACGCAACGAATTAAAGGCGACTTTAAATTTTTAAAGAACCTTTAACTAAAGGGTCCTTTTGCAGCTTTTTATGAAACTGGCTGTTAGAGGTTTACGGTAGCTGATTCATGCTTTGTCCTTTTTGACTGCGAGTGCCACAACCTTCTTTTCACTCTTTTTGTCCTTTTTCTTCTGGATTTTGAGTACCTACTAAATTTTAAATAGCAATTGTTTTACACTGTGCAGCTTAAAAAGATAATGTAATATCCGCAAACAAAATTGGTCTATGATATATTGTTAAAATTGAATTTGTTGTAATATTTGTTTGTATGACTGTATGTTTGTTAGGTTTAAATAAAATAAAAATACATTTTGTATGGAACTTCACCAAAATTTTCTACGTGAGTTATCACCCTAGTAAGATAGTCAAGGATTGACAAACAAGTACGAAAAAAATGATAACTCGAAATCTACAAAAAAACATAGGGGTATTCGGGTACCCCCAGGGATGCACTGCCTTCAGACACCCTGCATAATATTGTATTTGTTTGCAGTGTTCACAGATGGACTCCCATGCAGATCCAAATATTTACCACGTGATATATACCAACTAAATTCTGTAAATACACGTTTTGATGAGATCATGACACAAATATGTAAGGTAAACATCATTTTACTTTCATCAAGAAATCACAATAATTTGAGTCTTATAATAAAACGCCGATAACTCAAATATAATATGTAGTTCTATAAAGAAATGCTAATAACTAAACAAAATAATATAATGTTGTTCCATCAAGAAATGTCAATAACTAAACCAAATACAGGTCGTATCTCTTAATAACGAACACTGAAGTAACAAAATTTTCAGTATAAAGTATATGTAATTTGTCCCTGATAAACTTTCATACAAAATGTACTGAACCAAAAATCAGTGTAGCGAAGCCGATCTCAGAATAATGTTTTTTTTAGAATCATGTTTCAATTTTATGCGAACTCAGTCTGTTTTTGACACTTGGCGGTGCAGTACGTATCTATAAGATATTGCGTAGGTAACATATGGTTTCCGAGTGCTAGTTTTTGTTTTTATCAGTATGCATGTGAAATTGGACAAAAACACACAAAAAAGCTAGCATTCATTACAGAGAATTTTCAGTATAAAGAAACATTTTTTGTGGTCCTGTGAACTACGTTACACTGAGATTTCACCTGTATAATGTTGTTCCGTCAAGAAATGCCAATAACTAAACCAAATAATATAATGTTGTTCCATCAAGAAATGCCAATAACTTAACCAAATAATATAATGTTGTTCCATCAAGAAATGCCAATAACAAAACCAAATAATATAATGTTGTTCCATCAAGAAATGCCAATAACAAAACCAAATAATATAATGTTGTTCCATCAAGAAATGCCAATAACAAAACCAACTAATATAATGTTGTTCCATCAAGAAATGCCAATAACTAAATCAAATAATATAATGTTGTTCCATCAAGAAATGCCAATAACAAAACCAAATAATATAATGTTGTTCCATCAAGAAATGCCAATAACTAAATCAAATAATATAATGTTGTTCCATCAAGAAATGCCAATAACAAAACCAAATAATATAATGTTGTTCCATCAAGAAATGCCAATAACTAAATCAAATAATATAATGTTGTTCCATCAAGAAATGCCAATAACTAAACCAAATGAGGAATTCTACCAAGAAATGTTTTAGTAGTTGCATCAAGAAAAGTCAATAATTAAACTAAACATAATAAGAAACTACATCAAGAAATGCCAATAACTAAACTAAATACAATGCTTATAACAATATTTTTGTATGTTTATAATTCCAGATGTCGTGTCAAACGAATGTGAGTGTGGAAACAAAGGAGGGAAACATACTAAAACTAAAGCAGAATGTAATTGGAATATTTGGACATCTGCAGGAAATGCCACCAAATATACCAGCGGCAGAACACAGATTGTACTTTGTAACAGTCGGAGATTCCATTACGATAGATTGTCCGGGGTAAGTTGACTGATCATAATGCAATGTGTTACATTACTGGGAAAGAACCTACACTGAAGGAATCAAAAACAGTCTACTTATTCCATTGCACCATTGCATTATATCAAAATAAATAATATTAGGTCAGGCTCTAACATGGCACTTCACAATTAAAATTAAAATGAACCCTTCCTTGCACCCTGTAGTACAAGTACAGAATTTATTTCAAATAAATCAATATTTTCAGCCCAAAAAAGCAAGAATCAATAGACAAATATTATATTGAAATAAATTTGTCCTTTGAACAATGCCAAAGAAGTCAAATGACCTACCACTATGTCATGGTAGTCGGCACAGTGGTAGGTCTGTTATACGTTGATTCGTCTATGCACCATCTTGATATATTGCAATGAACAGTTATCGGAGATTGCCAACTTAAAAATAAGTCCATTGAAACTTTTCATTTAAATATTTATTTGAGTTTTGCAATAGCCATAACCCACTAAAATGTATACTAACTTTAAGGTGGCATATAAACCTAAACACCTCAATTTCAAATCAAATCCCTCAAATATGTTAAACAGTGTGTTTCTAGAAAAAAGAGTATAAGTGTTTTCAACATTTCTCTAGTAAATGTTCGTCACACAATTTTAAAATTCAGCCTAAATTTCCCTAAAAAAATATTACAAACATTCTTTTTTATAGCATTTTTTTTAAATTATTCCATAACTATGTGTCGTAGAGAAATAAATCTTTTATAAATTTTTAAATTAATAAATAAATTTTTTTTTTTTTTATGTAATACTGTTTATTTTTTTTTTCTTCTTTTATGTCTAGTTTTTCTTTATCATTTACCTCTATTTTCTTTTATTATGTTGTATTATGTTGTTTTATATTGTTCTTCCTTTAACTACTTACATTTTTTTATTATGTACCTTTATAATCGATGTATTAACACTTATTGTTATTTTGTTGTGCCTACATTGTTCTATTTATCCTGTATTTTTTTTGTAAATGCCCTATTAAGGGCGTATATATAATAAATAAATAAATATACTTAAAGAGTGCATTAAATCAAAGTGAATGACCGATAATCATCATCATCATTGGCGCTACAGCCTACTGTGAGCCTTGGCCTCCTCCAGAAGTTTTCGCCATTTAGACCGGTCCATCGTCTGCATTCTCCAGTTTGTCACGCCAATCCTCTTTAGATCCTCCTGTACGCCGTCCATCCACCGCAGCTTGGGTCTCCCCACACCACGTCTCCCCTCTGGTCGTGTGTCGAGAATCTTCTTTGGGATTCGGCATTCCTCCATT
This sequence comes from Molanna angustata, assembly GCA_963576475.1. Taxonomy (NCBI): domain Eukaryota; kingdom Metazoa; phylum Arthropoda; class Insecta; order Trichoptera; family Molannidae; genus Molanna; species Molanna angustata. Next base: position 1,955,442 of record OY754978.1, on the reverse strand, counting down.
CGCTGAACGTGCCCTAACCATTGAAGCCGATGTATTTTAATATATTTTACTATGTTAGGATCACTGTAAAGGTTCTCCAGCTCATGGTTGTACCTTATCCTCCATATTCCACTCTCACAAAGAGGCCCAAAGATTTTTCTCAAAACCTTCCGTTCAAAAACCAGCAGCGCTTTTTCATCCTTCCTATTAAGAACCCAGCATTCAGCACCATATACGAGTACTGGTCGCAGCAATGTTTTATACAATAACAACTTGGTATTTCGTGTCAACAATCGGGACTTGAGATGTCGGTGAATACCGAAATAGCATTTATTTGCCACAGCTATTCGTCTTTTAATCTCGACACTAACATCGTTGTTACTGGTTATTATTGAACCTAGGTACTGAAACGACCCCACAGTTTCAATGGTATGATTACCAGCACTAATCAGAGTTTCTTGGGCATTTCTATGGTTGGACATTTTAGCTGCAATCATATATTTTGTCTTAGAAGAGTTCACTTGAAGTCCCATTCTGGCAGAAGCATTTTCCAGGTGTATAAACGATTGTTTTACATCATTTGGTGTTCTTGCAATTATGTCAACATCATCTGCATATGCAAGTATCTGGCTTGATTTGCGAAAAATTGTACCTGCTGTCTCAATTCTGGCATCTCTGATGGCTTTCTCTAGTACTATATTAAACAATAGGCAAGACAATGCATCACCCTGCCGTAAGCCATTATAGGTTTTAAATATGTCCGAGGTGCTAGTTTGTATTTTGACCCTACAATTTGAACCATGTAATGTCGCTCTCACTAGTCTTACTAGTTTGAATGGAACTCCCATTTCCATCATGGCCTCGTACAATGTCGCTCTATTGACACTATCGTATGCTGCCTTAAAATCTATAAATAAATGGTGGGTCTCTATATTATACTCGAGCGTTTTTTCCAGTATTTGCCTAAGGGCAAAAATTTGGTCAATTGTCGATCTTCCTGGCCTGAAACCACTTTGGTATTGCCCAATTATATGTTCTGCATGTGGCATAAGTCGCATGAATAGAACCCCTGCAAACACTTTATAGGCTGAACTCAGGAGCGTTATACCTCTGTAGTTGCTGCAGTCCATTGTGTCACCTTTTTTATGTAGTGGACATATAATCCCAGTATTCCATTCTTCTGGTATTGATTCAGTGTCCCATATTTTACCAATAATTGTGTGCATGAGTCTACCTATTGTCTCTCCACCATATTTGAGTACCTCACCTGGTATTCCATCGTGACCTGGAGACTTATTATTTTTGAGTAGGCTTAATGCTTTGTTTACTTCTTCCAAGGTTGGGTCTGGTTGATCATCTTCATTTTGTTCGAAGGGGGGGATATTTATGTCTGATTCTCTTGTGGTGGTTTCGTTATTCAACATTTCATCAAAGTGTTGTGCCCAGCGCTTAAGGATATCTACATTGTCATTAAGAATTTCACCATTTTTGTTTCTACAGGCAGTTGTTCTGGGTTTGAATTCCTTCCGCTGTTGGTTAATCCTTTGGTAGAACTTTCTTGTTTCATTTTGAGACTTCAATGTTTCCAATTCCACCAGCCTCAGCTTTTCATATTCTCTCTTTTTCCTTTTATGAGTGTGCTTTTCTTCTCGTCTTCTCTCTCTATATTCTTCTTGAGTGGCCCTTGTATTTCTCTGTTGCATTTTCTTATATGCCTCATTCTTTAAATTTGTCACCCTCATGCAATCACCATCAAACCATTCAGGTCGTCTTGTCTGTCTCACGTTTCCAAGTACAGCTAGGGCTGCTTCTTTGATATTTATTTGGCAGTCCTTCCATATTTCAGTTGCTGTTTTATTGAAGTCGACACTATTGTTTATCCTATTCAATTTCTCCTTGAACCTTGCTCGTATCTCTACGTCCTTTAAAGCTTCAACATTTATTTTGTTCTGTCTTTCTGTTGGTTGCATTTTGGCCTTAGAAATTCGTGCTCTGACTTTACTAACCACCAAAAAGTGGTCAGAGTCGCAGTTGGTTCCTTTATAGGTTCGTACGTCGATGAGGTTGGATATGTGTCTTCCGTCAATCAGAATATGATCGATTTGATTATTTGTGCGGCCATCCGGAGACCTCCATGTGACTTTATGTATGTCTTTGTGGATGAACATAGTACTTCCAACAGACATTCCATGTGATGTAGCAAAATCTATCAGCCTTTCACCGTTATCATTATGAGTCTCATGAAGGCTATTTGCACCGAATGACCGATAAAGCTTTTTTAATTTTAAGTAAGGTTTGTTCTTAAATGCAAAAACTCAACAAATTTTGGGTTTCCGACAATTGAAATCACGTATAAACCTTTTTTTCAACGCACGCGATTGTTACCCTTACTAACGTGTAACTTCATAGTGCATAAGGCGGTTTTAATATATCATGTTTTCAGTCACTAGATTTAGCGTTATATGTCCTCTTAAATCTTTAATTTTAACAATTAATTATCTTCATTTTTAATAATATTTCTACGATTTCAGTAACTTATTATCAGATGCCACTACACGATGGAGGATAGGAAGTAATCCAGTCATAGTGAGAGAAGAGATATTTCAACAGAAAAAGGAGAGAATAAGAGTGACTGTGCGACAGAAACTAATCATAGAAGATGCACAATTGACAGACAGCAATGTTTACAGGTTCATATAATATTTCACCGACTATTTGATAACAGAGCTAATGAACTTAAAGTGAAGTGCGGTTGATGGTCTTCAAGACTCTGTATGACTTGAACTGTACAGACAGAGAGACATGTAACATTAAGATGGTCTGAATCAAAAAATATCAATTTATTCTTACATACATACCATCACGGCATATCCCATAATGTGGGGTAACCAGCAAAAGGTGTGCGGGTGTGCATTGCCTTATAAAAGGGAGCACAACACATCTGTGTATACTCACACACCAGTCTCGTCTCACCTAAAAGGCACTACATTCAGAATGGGTGGTGAACCTCATTGCTGAACTATGTCAGATGTTATTGTTGCCTGTTGTATTTTCGATTACCCGGCTCTTACCGGACACAATTTATTCTTTTTCGTATCATATCAGGTCCCCCCGACGTTGACTTTCTCTGCTGAATAATTTTGCCTCGTAGAACGTGACCCATATATGATATTTTCATATATGGGTCCTTTTGCCTCGTAGAATGTGACCCATATATGATATTTTCATATATGGGTCCTTTTGCCTCGTAGAATGTGACCCACATATGATATTTTCATATATGGGTCCTTTTGCCTCGTAGAACGTGGCCCATATATGATATTTTCATATATGGGTCCTTTTGCCTCGTAGAACGTGACCCATATATGATATTTTCATAGCTTAACTGTGTCAACTACTATGACGTTAATGGTATGTTTCTAATAAAGTGATTTGGGCGTGTTATAATAATATTTATTTATTTATTAAGAGAAAAAACAATTACACATATACATTTTTGCTTTATACATAAAGTTGATATATGTATATGTGCTGTGTAATCACATTATTTCCCATAGAGAATTTACAAAGAAAAAATAGACGTGCTTAGAGATTAAGATAGAGAGAGATAAAAGTAATAAAATATAAAAAATCTATAAATTATTATGAAGTATTATGAAGTCTTAAGTATAATTGTGAATTCACAAGAATGGCGTTTTAAAAATCATCCATATAATACGGAACAACTTGCTGCCCGGCTATGGAACAACTTGGCCTTTGAACTGCACCAACGTTAGCAACCTTTAAAACCAGATTAAAGCGCGCGCTCCTACTTTCTATTACTTAACCAACATACATACTTCCCTACTTTAAAACCAGATTAAAGTGCGCGCTCCTACTTTCTATTACTTAACCAACATACATAATTCCCTACTTTAAAACCAGATTAAAGCGCGCGCTCCTACTTTCTATTACTTAACCAACATACATACTTCCCTACTTTAAAACCAGATTAAAGCGCGCGCTCCTACTTTCTATTACTTAACCAACATACATACTTCCCTACTTTAAAACCAGATTAAAGCGCGCGCTCCTACTTTCTATTACTTAACCAACATACATACTTCCCTACTCCTTTATTTATTTCCCTACTCCTCTAGTTAGTCAAATCTCCTCTCCTTTTTTTCCCTACCCTTCCCTTCCCTTCCCTTCCATACTGTTGTAACAGGTTTTATCTATAATTTGATTAATTGTCATTGATGTACATATTTTTATTCTTCTTACTTTCTTGTGTAATATGTTTATAATTTTATATATGTTTTCTTTTCTTTTGTACATGTACCATTTTCTTTCATAACTGTTATAGATGGTTGTCTGGAAGAAATTGCCATTAGGCAATAAGTCCGCCATTTGTACCTACTAGCTAATAAGTATTGTAGAATAAAGTGTTTAAAATAAAAAGAAATAAAATAATATAATTTCCTCAACAGTGCATTCCAGCCATACCCAGGTTCTAATAGGCTATATTTGTGAACTTTTTTACAATTTCCCTTTTGAATTCATACATACATACATACATACATACCATCACGCCATGTCCCTTACGGGGTAAGCAGAGAGAATCGAGCGCCATACTTCTCTATTTTTGCACACATTTCTGGCTTCCTTTATATCCATGCATCGTCTCATACATGCTCGTCGATTGTTCAAACTTTTTATGTTTCCTTCTTTCAAAATATCATTCACATGTTCATGCCATCCCTTTCTGGGGCGGCCCCTGCTATTCACTCCATCTCTTGCACCCATGTATATTTTTTTGGTCAGTCGTTCATCGTTCATTCTTTCTATATGTCCAAACCACCTTAAAGCATTCACTTTCATTTTACATATAATATCCTTCTTTAACTTGCATTCTCTCCTTATGTCCTCATTTTTTATTCTATCATATATCGTTCTATTACATTACTTTTGAATTCAGATACAGTAAAAATGTCAGTATGGTCGTTAAAGTTTTTACATATTTATTTTTATTTTATTTTTATTTTATATAGCTTCTCGGGCAACTAACAGGTACCTACTATGTCAAATAATTATTTAACACGCACCCAATAACAAGTTGCCACATTCTGGAGACTTACGATATTAATCGTCTCACAGATCCAGACTGAAAACACAATTTTAAAAACTGTGTCTCCACCGGGAATCGAACCCGGGACCCTTGGATCAGCAGTCAGATATCCAACCAACTGAGCCACGAGGGCCGACATTTGACACAATATAGAAAATAAATACCATTAGGTATATTGTTTGAACACAATAACTTATTCAATAATAATAATAATAATAATTGAATGTTTCAGTTGTTGGAAATTAAAGGAGATGTGTGGTTCTGTGGAAGTAGTGGTACGAAGACAGCTTGACTTAACATTGAATACTATAGCTGGGATTGTATCTGCTTGTATGATAATTATCACTCTACTGGTTTGCACTTTCAAAGTAAACAAGATGCACAGAAGCAATGTTATACAGCAGGCCATTTATCACAAAGATGAATAATGTTGCCATATTTCCAAATTAAGTAGGTACCTACTTCTAATCTCACATTTAAAACTTAATAATAAGAAATGTAAAAGAAAACAATCTTAAATTTATATGATAGAATGAAACATGTTCATTATTTTAAATACCTACAACATACTTAGTTTTTGGTGCAGATAACTTTTACAAAAATTACTAAAAATATCTTAATATCTTGTTTTTAATGTGCAACAACACCAAATGCTATCATACCAACATAATAAAGACGTGCACTTTTAATTAAATGTAATCGTAATATTAAGAAACGAGGTTTGGTCATCATTTTTGACATTATAATTTTGAATCTACCACTTTTTTACGAATCACTTCGTGACATGATTCGGAAGACCTGTCCTTGCAAATTAAGTCAAAAATGGTTAGTATATACTGCTACAAAATATCCGCCGATCGTTTAAACGAGGTAAGGTCGTTTTATAACTTTGTAAACACATATTAAGATGCACCTTTGATCGAGTAATATAAAAACTTCCTACTTTTATAGTGAGATCAGTTAAAAAAACATCGGCCTTTACAAATTGACTGGATATGGAATCAATTTGAATATCGGCTTGATATAAAGTAAGGTTTAAAAAATCTGCGTGATTGTGTCTGTAACGTAATGTTTTAATATTTCATTCCATTTTGCGGTCATTTTTTATAGACAAAATATACCCATTTTAACTGTTTCAACTTTAAAAATCATAAAGAAATTTACAAGAGGCAAAACCAGAGGCGGTAAACTGGCTCTCAGCGCTGGAACCGATACATTAAAATATGTTATAAAACCATAGAAAAAGTAAAGCAAGCAATAAGATGATATATTTCTTTTGTATATGAATAGACCATTCAGGATAAAAATATATTAGCATTAATAGACCCCCTAAAAGATATCTGATAACATTGTCCAGTTGGCTGGAAGAACCTGGATGCAGAAGAGACATGACAAGACAAGTGGAAGCAAATTGAAGACGAAGAAGTAGAAGCCATAATGTGAGAAAGTGTTCGGAGTAGATATAAAGTAAGCGGGACATTAATTGAGTCTAAGATGGTGTGTGTGTGTGTGTGTGTGTGTGTGTGTGTGTGTGTGTGAGTGTGTGTACGTGTATGTTGGTACCGACCTTGGGAGGAGGTTGAGGTGTGGGAGTGTCTCTGGCTGACGGGGGTATCATGTCTGGAGCTAGAGCTGCCGGTGGATCCAGCCCTCTCAGTTTCCTCTGCACCATCCACATGGCAAGGGCAAATTGATCAGCAGACAGCTTACCACTACAGTCCCAGTCACACAGACCCCTGAAATTGGAAATAAAGTTATCATTTATTCAAATTGGGAAGAGTTTTAAAAGTTCCATTGGTTATTATTATAATTATATATTCGAATTGGGAAGGGTTTTAAGGTCCCATTGGTTATTATTATTATTATATATTCAAATTGGGAAGGTTTTTAAGGTCCCATTGGTTATTATTTTTATTATATATTCAAATTGGGAAGGGTTTTAAGGTCCCATTGGTTATTATTATTATTATATATTCAAATTGGGAAGGTTTTTAAGGTCCCATTGGTTATTATTATTATTTCGGGCTCTTTAACACCTTCTCAGGTTTATCACCTGGTGGGATTTGGGGTAGCACGAGCAATGCTGCCAAGTGCTATCCTTACTGAGTGTATAAAATGTGGTGTTTGTGTGTTGGTGCCATGTGTAGTATTTATGTGTTAGTTAGGTCAGTAGTGTCGTCGATTTGGAGGAATTTCCTCACCAGTCTGCATGTGTTTAATATGGCTGCTTTTTGCATGGTGACGTATGTGTATTTAGGTAATTTGATGGTTTCTAAACTGCTGAATTAGTTTAATGGAATAATTCCTGTGGTGGAAATTACTATTGGTACTATTATCACAGATTGCATGTCCCAGATTCGCTTGATTTCGTCTTGCAAGTCAGTGTATTTTCTAATTTTTTCGGTTGTAGTTGTTTCGATGTTGTGTGTATTTGGTATAGCTATGTCAATTAACATTGTATGTTTATTTTGTTTATCTACAAGTGTAATATCTGGTCTATTGTTATGTATGGTTCTATCAGTTAGTATGGATCTGTCAAAGTATAGTTTGTGAGTGGAGTTTTCAAGAACTGGTGTAGGTGTGTATTTATAATAAGGCATTTTGTCATTTTTATTTATTAGTTTGTGTGCAATAGCTAATTCTTGGTGGATGATGTTTGCGATTTGATTATGTCTGTGTGTAAAGTCATTTTGTGTGAGAGTGACGCATGCCCCTGTAATGTGTTGGATGGTTTCTGACTTTTGGTGGCATTTTCTACATAGGTCAGTTTGTACTATTATTTTATTATTATTGTTATATATTCAAATTGGGAAGGGTTTTAGTCTCATTGGTTATTATTATTATTATATATTCAAATTGGGAAGGTTTTTAAGGTCCCATTGGTTATTATTATTATATATTCAAATTGGGAAGGGTTTTAAGGTTCCAATGGTCCTATTATTACATACATACATACATACCATCACGCCATGTCCCTTACGGGGTAGGCAGAGGGAACCGAACGCCATATCTTTCTTTCCTGGCACACATTCATCGCCTCGTCAACATTCATGCATCGTCTCATACATGTTCGTCTATTGTACATGCATCTAACATTTCCGTCTTTCAGAATATCGTTCACATGGTCGTGCCATCCCTTTCTTGGGCGGCCCCGGCCTCTCAATCCAACCCTATCCGCATTGTATATTTTCTTCGTCAGGCGTTCCTCATTCATTCTACCCATGTGGCCAAACCATCTCAGTGTGTTCACTTTCATTCTATTAATGATATCTTTCTTCATCTTACATTCTTTCCTTATGTTCTCATTTCTTACCCTGTCATACATCGTTCTATTGCAGATTCTTCTTAGCGATCTCATTTCAACAGCATTTATTCTGCTTTCGTGCGACTTCTGCCATGTCCAGGTTTCACTTGCATACGTCAATGTAGGCACTAAGATAGCGTTATGAATGGTAACTTTGGCAGCCTTTGATATGTTGCAATCATTCATAACTGGTCTCAGTGCTCCATTCACTCTGTTTCCTGCCATAACTCTTCTTTCGATATCCTTATCAGGTCGTCCATTCCGTTGAAACATGCTTCCCAGATATACATACTTGTCGACTTGCTCGAGCCATTCATTCTTTACTCTTATTTTACACGCTGTTCTGCTTTCACTCTTTTCAAAGACCATTACCTTTGAATTGCTGGCATTCATTCTCAGACCGTTCTCTATGCATCCTTCATATACCATGCTTATAAGATACTGTAACTCTTCCATACTTTCAGCTAACAGTACTTTGTCATCTGCATACATCAAATCACGCTCTATTACATTACTCAGTTTCAGACCCTTGCCTATTATTATTATTATACATTTATAGGCAAGCAGCCCAGGCTGATGTGCCTATATCCACTGTCGATTTTTATTATTTAATTGTAATACTATTTTGCTGTGTTCAAAAAAGTCCAGTCTATTCTTGAAAATATCAATATTTCCAGCATCTAAAACATGTTGGGGCAGTTTATTCCAAGTATTCACCACACTATAAGAAAGAAATTACTTTCAGGGACTTGTTGAGAGCCACGCAATTAGTGTTATAGCTATATTGAAATTGATTTTTCATGTTTACACAGTCATAAAGGCCTGATAATATTTTGTATGTTTCAATCAGACATTTTTTTCAGTTTTCTAGTTTTACATTTTGCATAGTAAATTAATACATATTTACATATACATACATTCCCTATATATATTTTTTTTTTTGAAAAAAATGAATATGTCCTTGTTAAACAAGCTATAGGTGAACGAAATCGGTCGAGGCAGGATTCGAACTTGCGACCACTGGATAACTAGCCCAGCGCGCTAACCGCTCTGCCTTCGACTCATCTATATTAAGCATAAATGCTTGTGCTATAGATGAACGAAATTGGTCATGGATTTGAACTTTTGATCGCTGGATTACAAATCCAGCGCGCTAGCCGCTCCGCCACATCCCATCTCGCCCATATGCTAAAGTCATAATTTAAAGGCTGACTGTTTTTTCTGTAAAAGAATATTACAGTAGGTAATAACGATTGGATAATATGAACCCTGAGTAGTGATGACTTTCGGAGATAACAGCCTTCAAAGTACTGAATATTTCTATTTTAACACGTCAATTATACTATGAAATGATATAGTATAAAGCGTATTTTTATACGCAACCATGTTATATTTACTATGAAAGTCTATCATGCCTTCCATTGACTGAAATTTTGGTTGGCGGAAAACCCCCGACCAATTGTTATCCAATCGTCATTACCTGCTGTAATATCCTTTTACAGAAAAACATTCAGGCTTTACATGTAACGTAAATTTGGCTGTCACTGGCTCATAGTCTATAATTTATGGGGTGCAGCTTTCAAAACTAATTTAAAGCCTTTACAAATAGTCCAAAACACCATTATTAAAATCATCCTTAAGAAACCTTTTGATTATCCAACAAACCAACTTTATCAGGATTTTTATGTTCTCAACATAAATTCACTTTTTAAAAGAGCCTCTCTTTACCAGATATTTAAAGATCATTTCATAAGAAATTTATATCCAACCTCTAATTCAAGAAAACATCCAAGAAGAAAGACAAACCTTGACATACCATTATTAAAAGAGACTACCGGCCAGCTCCATTATACATACCAAGGTGTTAAATGGTTTAATGAACTGACCGGTAAATATAAATTAAATACTGATTTTGAAAACTATAAAAATGCTGTTAAGTCTCTTTTTATTTTATAACTTCTTAATGGAATTGTTTAATTCATTCATTCATTCATACCATCACGGCATATCCCACAATGTGGGGTAACCAGTGAAAGGTGTGCGGGTGTGCATTGCCTTATAAAAGGAAGCACAACATATCTGTGTATACCCACACACCAGTCTCGTCTCACCTAAAAAGGCACTATACTCAGAATGGGTGGTGAACCTCATTGCTGAACTATGTGAGATGTTATTGTTGCCTGTTGTATTTTCGATTACCCGACTCTTGCGGGACACTCGAAAACAATAATAGAAAAGAGTGGAAACACTATTCTAAGCCGGTGCCTCACAGCTAATAATATTTAATTTATTGTTTAATATTTAATGTATTTTAATTTCATGTTTTTTTCTGTTCTGTATTTTAATTGCATGTTTTTTTCTGTTCTTTATTTTTCTTTTGATATTGTGTACATTATTGGTTTTTGATGAATTATGATAATGAAGATTAATTTTTAGTTTATATAGGAATCCCCCCAAACCACGAGTATAAGCTCTTTTTGGGGGTAATATGAATAAAATATTTTTTGTGTATGCTATTATAAGTATTGTAAATTGTTATATTTTATTTCTATATATACAAATAAATAAAAAAAATAAAAATTATTATTGAAGAATAACTGAACTGAAGCAATCCAATGTTTATGAAACGGGTTGTGTGTGCAAAATGAGATATTACCATATGTGCGCTAAGCATGGCTGCGGTAACCCAGACTGCAAGAAAGTATCCTTGATCTCCATACCAGAGACAAAACCGTCCATGTCCTTATCTGCCTTTATGAACAGTGCGTCATATTGCTGTTTCTCCGCTGGAGTCACAACCCATGGCTTCACGTGGTTTCCAAGACTGACACCCTGGAAATAATGATATTTTAAATAAATCAGACATTGCCAAGAAGAATTCATAATAGGACAATGTATGAGAGAGTGAGAAATGAGGACACAAGAAAAAATTAAAGAATTCATTAATGGATTAAAAGTTAACACATTGAGATTGTTTGGCCATTGCAATGAGAGCAAAGATAGTGTATAGAGCACTCAATCAATTATGATAGATCGCAACATATCAAAGGATGCCAAAGTTGCCATTCATAAAGCAATTGTAGTGCCATCCTTGACATGTGTAAGTGAAACCTGAACATGGCAGAAGGCGCACGAAAACAGAATAAATGCAGTTGAAATGAGATTGTAAAGACAAATTTGTAATAGAACGATGTATGATAGGGTACGAAATGAGGACACAAGGAAAGAATGTAAGATGTAATTAATGGAATGAAAGTTAACACATTGAGATGGTTTGGCCACTTGGGGTGAATGAATGAAGAACGTCTGATGAAGAAAATATACAAAGCAGACGGGAATGGAATAAGAGGTCGGGGGCACCCAAGAAAAGGATGGCACGACCATGTGAGGGATTTTAAGAGGAAAATGAAAGAAGCGTGTACAACAGAAGAACATGTACGAGACGATGCATGAATTTTGAATTTGAATGGAATTTAGTACCATATTCCATTGTTATATTAAGTTAAATTATATTGTATTATGTAAATAAATAAATAAAAAAAGATATAATAACGATATATATATGTATATATTTATTAATAAATAAATAACAAACACCTCCTTGGACCCTGTGCCAGATGGCAATTTATTCTTACTAACCAGTGTTGTTAGAAGCTGAAATATGATAAGCATGAGACAATTTATTTCAAAATGCGATGTGATGTAGGAATCGTGATTAACAGTACGTTTAGTCTTAACAAAAGTAGATTTATTTGAGTTTTGGGGATATTATTAATTATGAAAAAATATAGTATACCTGCAGATCGGCTGATAAACTGGGCACGGGTGCTGCGGCCTGCGGTCTGGGAGGGGGGGGTCTGGCCGGGCTGGGGGAGGGGGGCCTGGATGGCGGTCGGGAGGGGGGACGTGGGGGGGGCACACCACCACCACCGCCAGCAGCATTGGGAGCCCTCAACTCAGGGGGAAGTATGGCCGGAATTGCGTGTTTCTCCAGAGCCTTGTATACAAGATGCATCGCCTGAAATTTTACAATAACAAAATTTGTGGTGATTCTCCTTACAAGTGGTAATAATCATTTTGACTAAGATATCAAATAGGGAGCACTGAAAGCGAGATAATATGTCCTATTCATATTCGTCTAAATTTATCCATCTGAAATGAGAAATGTCAAAATGTTGACTTCATTTATATGGGACTCATTACATCACACCGCGCCGATAATATCCTTTTATCCACGATCAACCGTTGGTTATAGACGTTTTCGTACTCTGAAACGAATCAGAATAGGACTTATATCACTTGGTTGTATACATTTGTTGACAAGCCATTTTTTTTAAACCTAAAAGCTAAACAAATGCTATGGAATTACTACATCTTGTTCGGCAAACAGAGACCAATCTGCTTCGTTCGGCTTCGGAGATACTTGGGACTTTGCAGAGTTACTCTGAATCCTTATTTAAATGTTTTTATTTATTTCCATTGTTATCATATTATCACCTTTTGTATATGATTGATGTTGGCATCAAGTAATACTGTGTCACTGTCTCAAGATGCATTGACCCCGGCACAGGTGGGTCTAGTGGGGCATTGCAGTTTCAATTATTATTTATTTATTTATTTATTTTAAGTAAACAAACAGTCAAACAAAAAAATAAATGTTACTTAATTGTAAACCAAAACAATTTGCAGTAATTTTACTCGTCTTGAATAAGTACTCCATATATAAAAATGTGACCATATATAAAAAGTTATTAATTTAGTCAATATTAAGTATCTACAGCTAAACAAAATTATTATAAAGGAAAATATAACAAAAAAATATGTATCTATATGTGCTCATGAGGAAGGAAAAGGAATGGAAGGAAGTTGGCAATCAGAATCACTGCAACGTTATCAACCCCTCATCAATGACTTTATCATTATTGTAATGTCATCAATGTTTATATGAATAAATTAATGAAGAACATTTCAGCAATACAATGAATCTTCTTCAATGGTACTGTTGGAGCAAATGGACTGTATGTATTGGTTTAAAATCGGGAAATGGAAATAAGGCAATATTTCGAGAAGAAGCATAAAACAATGAAGGAAAATTGTACTTACCGCTAGCTGGGACGACGCAATATATGAAGTTATTAAATTATATCAAATGTTTATTAGCACAGGAGACAAATACAAGACAATGAAAAAGAACAATAACATTGAAGAATACTTGTTGCAGTATAAACTTTTTAATCTACTAAGGTAGCTTCTTTTCTTACAACACTTTCTTGGCTAGGCGGGTAGGCATACATTATCGATGCTTAGGATCAGAATAAAGAGAGGATTCAAAAATGGATATCCCTAATTGAACCTTGAAGAAGCCGACAAACTTGCAAATATAGGAGCTGACTCAGCTACCTATGGACCAGAACCTTACTGCTTCTTAACCAATAGTGTCATTAAAACAATATACTAGAAAAAGCAAACAAAACTGGCTTAGCCTACCAGGACAAAAGCATGCAAAATCAATGATCCCAGGCTTCTCAGCTAAAAGATCTAAACAAATTCTTACTCTTAACAGAAAATATAAGAATTCTCATCAGGACACTGACTGGACATTGTAGATTAAATAAACACCTATGCACAATGAACTTAGCAGACATGCATCTATGCAGATTCTGCCTAGACCAACATGAAACTCCGCTACACCTGCTCAAGGACTGTGGACCGCTGATGCAAACAAGATCCAGAATACTTGGCACTCACATCACTGATGAAATACAAATCAGAGAAGCCAGCCCACTGAAGATCTTAAGATTCATTCAAGAGCTCGGACTATGGGAAGACTAGAAGCCAATCATTCACAATGGGCTAATATATCAAGCCTCTAGAAGGATTTATAAAAAAAAAAATTGAACCTTGGCCTTCTTCAACTTATTTCAGCTACCACTCTCCAGTTAGGGAATTGCAGTAACTGTGCCATATCCGCAAATTTTCGAAAAATTCAAATTTTTCATTCCACATAAGTGTGTTAAAACAGAACAGTATACTCACAACAATGAACTCGTGTCTATCGAGCATGCCGTCTTTGTCTTGATCAGCCAAATCCCAAATTTTGCCCAATGTGGGAAGAGGTAACTTTGATTCCATCAGTACGCCTTTTACCTGAAATTACATTAATTTTTATCTATTTATAACAAATAGACTTTATAGTCTTTCCGAAACAGCTAAAGAACTTGAACAATCAAAGTTCTACACAGCTATTGAAAGAAAATGAGGTGAAAATATTTTTTTTGTAAATAAATAAAATTATATACAATAACTTTGTAATGACCACGAATTTTGGGTATTTTCGGTTAGCTTCGAAAACGTTCGACCAAAAATACTTAAATTTCGTGGACGATAAAAAGTTATTGTATTTATTTATGATTTGTAAAAATGTGCCACAAAGGAACAGCGACATCATATGGAGAAAAAAATTCTAAGTCTTTTTTTAACATGGCCACGTGGGTGATACCATCTATTAGAATTTGGATCCATTATACTCTTCTGAAGAAGCACACTATGTAGCGTTGGGGAGGGTTTGCAATCTGCTCAGGAAAATATTAATTTGAATCTTGCTATATAAGCTGTAAAAATTAAGTGAGAAGTTGGCTGTGAGAAAATACAATTAGGTCCGAATGCAGAGTCCTACCTAAATACTAACCATGTTTTCATTGCACAGTCGCTCACTTAAGTTAGGAGATCACGTGGCTTCCTAACTGGAGGATGCTACGACGTTTTACTATGAGAATTGCATTGCAGAGACATATCTAAATACTTTGTGCATGAGCATTGGCGTAAACTAACATTGTTGAATTTTCAAAAAGTAAGGTTGATAGCGAGGAACCTTACGAGTGGTTTAATACTAAAATACGAGATATTTTCGGTGGATGATGGTTTTATCGGCTTCGTTGAATATGTATTTGGTAATTTTGTCAAATCAAATAATAATAATAAAAGACTTTTATTGCTTTATACAACGTGGCGGACTTATTGCCCGCAGGCAATCTCTACCAGTCAACCACCTAAATCAAATACCAAACAGAGTATTCAGTAATCCATACGAGATGCCGAACATTTGCTGGGATTTCAAAAAATTATGACATCGAGCTGTCAGTGCTATGTTGGTTACATAATATGTTTGTGTTGTTATAGCAAAAAAACATTTTAAACGTCAAACGTCAGAAAAGAGATAGATAGCTTTCTAAGCCCAAAGAAAGCTATCTACCTCTTTTCTTCGTACACAATAATGTGAAATTCTACGCCATCGACCTTAAGTTTGGCGTAGTATTTAGTTAGGGATGTCTCTGCAATGCAATTGCTAACTTAAGAATACTAAATACTCCAGTGAGGTTAGGAGTTAGTATTTAGGTACCTAGGACTGTGCATTCGGGTTTTATGTAGGAATAAAACAATATGAATTTCTGATCAACCTGGTTCTTCTTCATCTTGCTGTAGACTCTAGAGTCTGTTACCATAGGACGGTCCTTCTGAGATGCTATGCTCCAGCTGTCTTTCCATCATTTTAGGGGTCTTCCTGGTTGATGCTGTTCGTTTGGCACCATTTTCGTATGACTCATCCTCTTCACATGCTAATACCAGTATCGTCTCCCTCATCTGACAACATCTTGGACTTCACATATTGTCGTGTTTTTTATTCCATCATGCAAGGTCCTTCCAGCAATGTCTCCTCTCCTCCCTATTAGTTTAATATGAAAGCCAGTCCACCTTTACGTCTCATACAAGAGTAGTAAATAAATATTTTGACTTACTTTGTTGCCGGGTATGAGTCCATTGGATGGTTGAAGTGAATCAAAGAGTTGATTGTATTTGTCTCTTTCCGCCGGCTTCACAGACCAGTCGTTGGCTGGAGGTGGTGGAACTGTCGGGGGTACCTTTGGCAGCTCACCCTTCAATTCAAACAAATACACACATTTATTTATTTTAAACATTTTGCAAATAATAACCAACCATATACCAAATGTAATACAAGACAAATACAAAACAACTACATTCATTTGGGAATAAAATGTTTTAATTGCCTCCCAAATGAATTAAAGCAGATAAAGGAATATAAAAAGTTTAAACAAAATTAAAATTGCATCTAACACTGTTGTTAGATGCAATTTTAATTTGTTGTTTTCGATTTGTTGTTGATATATTTCAATTGCCTGTATTTCCTATTTTTGAATATGTGTTTGATATGTTTCAATTGTCTGTATTCCTTATTTTTCATTTTCTTTTCATTTCTTTTTAATGTTTGTTTGATTATTTGTTTATGTATGACTTTGATTTAATTACTTTATGTATGACTTTGATTTAATTGCTTTATATTTGATATTTTTATTTGTCAGTGTAAGTGATTCCCTCATCAAAGCACAAGATGCAATTTTTTTGATGAGGCATTGCTTAAAAAAACTATTGTAAAAATTACTTTACTTGTGAATTATACTTTTATGTGTATTGGAACATATGTAATATGTTAAATAAATAAAATAAAATATCTATTTGGTCAGGTAAATTGTGTTTACGACACATACCCATTTATGTGAATAAAATACATATATTTATAGGAACATATAAAACAGAAAACAATAAAAAGATGGAGGGGAGAGGAGAGGAGGGGACAAGGATATGATAAGGAGACAAATTTAAGTGTTAGGTATGTGTAAGGAAATGATTCCTCAGATTTTTTTTGAAAGCGGACTTGAATTTGCGATGGGATGAGATTTCAGTCAGGCTGCTTGAATCACATATAGGTACATTAATAATAAGGTGGTTTGGACATATTGAAAGAATGAATGATGAACGACTGACCAAAAAAATATACATGGGTGTAAGAGATGGAGTGAATAGCAGTGGCCGCCCCAGAAAGGGATGGCATGACCATGTGAATGATATTTTGAAAGATGGAAATATAAGAAGCTTGAATAATCGACGAGCATGTATGAGACGATGCATGGATGTAAAGGAAGCTAGGAATGTGTGCAAAAAATGGAGGAGTATGGCGCTCGGTTCTCTCTGCTTACCCCGTAAGGGATATGGCGTGATGATATGTATTAATAATTACAAAATAATATTGGTTAATTCTGTTCCCCTCTCTCATATATTCAGAGAAGACAGTTCATTATCGAGGGGAGGTGTGATGTGGGCAGAAGGAACATGTCATGGTTCGGAAATATTCGAGTCTGGTCAGATATTCAGACCTATGGAGAGCTGTTCCATATTGCCCGAAACAGAGAAGCATTTGCCCAAGTGATTGTCAACATCGGTCCGACCCCAATAGCCAATATTGGCAGTAAGTTGGGACAGTGCCAGAAAATAAAAGATCTCTTACAATGGAAACACTGGTTAGTTGGAAGAAATTTCCATACGGCAATAAACTCGGCACTTGTGTTGCAAGTGTTGTGTTGTGGTGCAAGAGAGTGTTCATTATTATTATCATTATAATGTTGCTAGGAAGAAATAAGACAAGTAAAACTAGAAGAGTAGTTTTTTGAACTATGGCATTGAACGTGTGACAAAAATGTGGCATTTGGTTCTATTTGCCTACGTCGTGAGGAATGATGAAATTATATAGTGAAACATATTCTAACATACAAATTGACAGGCGATAACTAAAAATAACACAAATATAAAACTTGACTGTATGTTTGTTAACAGCTTATCTATATTATGAACAGCATAGGTATAATAGTTTTATCTACAAGTGTGTGTGGGTTGTGATAAATATTATTTTGAATCATAAACTCTTCATTAACATTAGGAAATGAATTGCGCTAGTCGAAATGCCTAGGTGGTCCTTAAGAGCAGTGATCCCCAACCTATGGGCCGCGGCCCGGTACCGGGCCGTAGACCAAATGGTACTGAGCCGCGCCGTCTGCTTAAAAATCAAAATATTTTATTGAAAAAGTCGTAGCATATAGCTTAAAATAACTATTCCGTTAAAAACCCCTTCACGCTAAGTACATTAAATGTGACCCCGCCCCTCCCCAGTGTGACTCCCCCCCCCAATGTTACCCTCCCTACCATCAGTGGGCCGGGGTGAAATTATCAAACGCTGACCGGTCCGCGGCGACAAAAAGGTTGGGGACCACTGCTTAAGAGGACATATAACTCTAAATCTAGTGACTGAAAATATATTTTAAAACCGCCTTATGTACGATAAAGTTACGTGTTAGTAAGGGTAAAGGTATTGCGAGCTTATTACGAGACATCTAAACAATGACATTAGGAAGATATCAATTTTAGGAAGAAATTGATTAAAACTCTTGACTGCAGTGTGCTGCTATATGATAACGAAATGTGGACTATCGCCCGGAGAGACTCTCAACATTTGGCTGTCTTCAAAACGAGGTGCTACAGGCGCATGGCTAGGATTCATTGATCAGACCACATTCCAAACAACATGGTGCTAAACAGAGTCGGCGATACGAGACAGCTCCTAAAGAGGGTTGCCCAACAACGATCCAAATGAATAGGCCATAACATCAAGCTTCTGGGTCTGCTTGTTGCTATCGCCGAAGGAATGATGGAAGGCAAAGACTATAGAGGTCGCCCTAGAGAAAGTTATATGGATCAGTGATGTGCGCTGTAGCAGCTATCAAAAGATAAAGAGGCTGGCGGACAACAGAGATATGTGGAGAGATGGAGTGTGCGGTGCAAACCAATCCTAGGATTGTAACCATGAAGAATACACTATATATAGAGGTCGCCCTAGAGACAGTTATATGGACCAGGTGATCAGTGATGTGCGCTGTAGCAGCTACCAAGAGATGAAGAGGCTGGCGGACAACAGAGATATGTGGAGAGATGGAGTGTGCGGTGCAAACCAATCCTAGGATTGTAACCATGAAGAATACACTATATATAGAGGTCGCCCTAGAGACAGTTATATGGACCAGGTGATCAGTGATGTGCGCTGTAGCAGCTACCAAGAGATGAAGAGGCTGGCGGACAACAGAGATATGTGGAGAGATGGAGTGTGCGGTGCAAACCAATCCTAGGATTGTAACCATGAAGAATACACTATATATAGAGGTCGCCCTAGAGACAGTTATATGGACCAGGTGATCAGTGATGTGCGCTGTAGCAGCTATCAAAAGATAAAGAGGCTGGCGGACAACAGAGATATGTGGAGAGATGGAGTGCTTGGTTTGGTACAAACCAATCCTAGGATTGTAACAATTAATAAAAATAATGACTTTTCGACACACTCAATAGTATCTATTTTCTAATGATCTTTACAAATGGTATAATGAAATTTGTAAAATCATTAATCTTAATATAATAGAGAGACATATTATTTGACAGGTAATAAAATGACAGATCTTAGAGTAAATAAAATGTACTGGTGTAAACAGATATATAAAAGATACAGACAATGGTGTCAAGTATATTTATATATTACAGACTCAGATTACAATCAAGATAAAACAAAACTGAAATACAATATCAAATTATCTATTACATGTGACTGTATCTTGATTGATGTATGAAATCTCAAAAACTGTTACCTATCTCTTGTTTCTTTCATCTGAGACAATTGAAAATTATTCGCAGGGGCTTACCCAAAAACGAAGCTAAAACGCTTATAAATGCATTTTTTGTGTCAATGCTGGATTATTGTAAGCCTATTAATGTGGGTTTGCCCCAAGTATCGGCTTGATAGATAGCAAAATGTTTTCAACGCAGCTGCGAGATTGATATATGGAGCCGACAAAATATGTCACATAACACCTCACTGGTTGAAATGTCTGATGGTGTTTATATATAATAATTAATAATGTATGCCTGATGGTGTTTAAGGCTCTGAACGACTTGGCTCCACACTACATTCAAGAACTGTGTCAAAAGAATGTTCCATCAGGAAGACAGTTTACATTGAGATCATCTGGATCACAGAGTACCAACTCTTTTAAAGAATTGGACAGAGTCAATAAGGCGGCTTACTGGGATCACGGTTTCAGTGTAAACAGACCTTTAAAATGGAATAAATTGCCCCTTCAAATACGTGGAGATCAGAGCATTGACACCTTCCGTAGACTTCTTAAGATTGCCTTGTATCGTAGAGCCAACAAATAAGCCACAGCGCCTTGGAGTGATCTTATATCATGCTTTATAAATTCTATTTATTATTATTAAGTCTCAATTTATTAGCTTGTATAGTAATTGACTGCTGTAGCACAGTCCATAAGCCGTGTGGCCTCTGTCAATGTCCTGGGTTCGATCCCCAGCAGAGGAGTAATTTATTTAATAGTTTGAACACTGGTTAGTTGGAAGAAATTGCCATTTGGCAATAAACTCGCCACTTGCGCTGGGTGCAAGGAAGTATTTATTAATAATTTATTTCATTTTGTAAAAGATATCTCGTTGATCTGCTTTGATAGCAATCACTTTTCAATAGCAACTTCATTAGCTTTTCTGTTAAAGTACAGTATGAATCAGAATTATATCTTAAGTTAACCAACATAATTTCGAGCTTTTCTAAACCTATCTTTAAAAAGTCTAAAGCAACAATTTTACTTATCACACATACACACCATCACGTCATGCCCAACAGAATCTAAAGAAGACATTAATTTGGAGATAATTTTTTTTTGAACATGCGTCAGTCATCTGGAATCCACAATATAATATTTATAGATCGAATTTAACACATACTTTTGAGACACACAAAGTACAAATTTGGTAATAACAACAAACATGAATTGGAGACTTTACAGACAAGACGAAGGACCTCAGACTTAATGTACCTTTATGACATAATAAACTCCAATATTGACTGTACAGACCTTCTGAAAATTATTAACTTCAACATACCAAACAGACAAACAAGGCACACCTCAACATTCTTTTTAGACAAAAAAAAAACGCTAACGCCGCTCAGAATTCGCAATTGTACCGATGCCTTACCACATATAATAATTCGGTAAGGGTCAAGTCTGTGGAAATATTCTGTATGTCCA
Organism: Molanna angustata; assembly: GCA_963576475.1. Lineage (NCBI taxonomy): Eukaryota > Metazoa > Arthropoda > Insecta > Trichoptera > Molannidae > Molanna > Molanna angustata. The sequence goes on along the minus strand of OY754978.1, from coordinate 1,934,060 downwards.
GGACCTTTTTCTGGAGCCACGTTAGACAGGAATAATTGATTGTTTTGTTACCAGCAGTGAGTACATGTAACATGAAATCAAAGGTGGGCTGATTAAGTTACAATTACTTACGTTATTCTTATTTTAAAAAAATACATATAGGTAGGTATATATATTATATACTTATGAGCTATCGAAGTTTATACTAAAGTTTTTGTGAAAATTTTCTGCAACCCAAACCATTATAATATTTAAAAATAATTATGTAATGTCTTCGTTAAGCATGTACACATTATACATGCCCTAAACTAATATTGATTTAAAACAATGGAGATCATGGCTTACCAATTTTGGGGGCGGTGTTTCGGAATTAATATTAGACATGGATATCTCCTTTCCAGACTGCGCCAGTGCCACCAACTTCAGAGCCACAAACAGTCCACCCTAAACAAAATAAAAATAAACATTATTAATATTTACAAGAATAGACTGGACTTTTTTTGGACACAGCAAAATAGTTACAACCAAATAATAAAATTCGACGGTGGATACAGGCACATCAGCCTTGGCTGTCTGCCTATAAATAAATAATAACAATAATAATAATATGAACATTTACACAAATTGTAAATTAATTTATTTTTATTTATCTATTGAGACATTCACGGCTTAAAGCCCTTTACAAAACGAAATATTAGATGACACAGCATAAACTTAACAAAAAAAAAACCACAATTTATAAAAACATCTATACATAACAACGTTAGCAGATAATATAAAAAATAAAAATACGTAATAGAGGTAAATTAAACATGAAATTACATACATTAAGAACCAAAGAATAAATAAAAAAAAAGACTCAAATAACATAAAGTAATTACAAAGCACGATGGATGGTATTAAAACTTACCTTATCTAAGTATCCCCTTCCTGAAGGATCCGATAGATCCCATACTTTGCTAAGTATTACATCGCTAAGTTTAGATTTTTTAAGAAATCTTGCAGCATCCAAAGCCTGGATCACTCCGGTTCCGTTTGGATCAACCTGTTCATAACAAAAGCAATTAGTATTAAATAGGGGACACGGAAGGAGCCTCCACGTAGATTGAGTTTCGGTTAACTTCGGAAAAGCAATCGGGCGTCCCTGGAAACGGCAGAATGCCGGCCAATCCTTCCACCACCGGAGCACCAACCAATATGATGGTGTTCCGGACACGGAAAGTAAAGTAAGTATTAAATAAATTTGATATATTAACAATTATGGCCCTGTATTTGAATTGGCCTTCAAATCATTGGATTAAGTAATTGAACTTAAAACTTAAGGGGAGATTAAGGGTTAGCGTCCACATAAGTGCAGCTGACGCAGCGCATCAGACAAATTTTAGTATTCTTTATATATAGAAATACATGCGCGGGCATCTGATCGTCGGCTATTACAACGTTTTTGTTAGGAGACAAAAATCCGATCCATCCACTGCGCCTCTAGGATATGAGAAAAGCGTATAAAAAGCGATTTAGTCCATTAGAATTATTTATTTACATTGAATACAAACAAAAATTTTAATAGCTAGTGTCATGTACAACATTGTGTAACAATAAGCATGACATATAATATGATCTGTCAAAAACTGAAAAAGACATTATGTACTAAAGATGTGTTCTGTGCTTAAGATAATCATGTAATAAAGATGTAATATTGGCGACGAGGATTGTGATTAGTGAAGTGTGAAAATTTAATAAGAAAAAGGAGAAAATTTCAACATAAAATCAGCAAACATGAGTATCAAGTTCAAAGAATTTGACATAACACATGGGTGTTGGAAAAACTATATTGAAAGATTTATATACTGCCTACAGGCAAATTCAATTGAGTTAGATGATTTAAAAAAAGCAAATCTGATGGCAGTTTGTGGTGCAGATCTTTATGATCTTATAGTATCACTTATATCACCATCAAAAATAAGTGAGGTTACGTTTAGTACTATAAAATCAAAATTGGACCAACATTTTGACCCAGTGCCGAATGAAATAGTGCAGTCTTATAAATTTCACATTAGAAACCAGAAGAAAAATGAAAAAATTAGAGATTACATTGCTGAGTTACGAAAATTGAGTATTTATTGCAATTTTACTGATATTGATCGTACTTTACGCGATCGACTAGTGGGTGGTATTCTGGATAAAGAAATACAAAAAAAGTTACTACAACAAACTAAGCTTAGTTTTGAAAACGCTTGTAATATTGCTCTATCTATGGAAGTGGCCCAATACGATACATTCAATACTATGGCAACACCTCATTTTTCAACAGAGTCAACCAGCGTAGATATAGAATCACCAATGGAAATTAATAAAATCAAAGTCAATACGAGTGTTAAAAACATACAAGATTGTATGCGTTGTGGTAAACGGCATGGAGGAGAATGCAAATTTAAATGGAGTAAATGTAATTTTTGTAAGAAAACTGGGCATATTGAAGCAGTTTGTATGATAAAACGGAGACAAGACAATTGCTCAAACGTAAATGGATTGTATGTAGACAACATCAAGACAGATGAACATGCCAGAGTGGATGCATACATGATTAAGGTATATCTAAACAATACTATGTTACACATGGAAGTTGATTCAGGATCAGCATATTCAATTATAAGTGAAGAGACTGCGAGACAAATATGGGGTCACAGGCTGCCACCATTTAAAAAATCAGAGATTTCATTGAGAACATGGACAAATAATAAGCTTAACATATTAGGCACAACAAATGTACACGTCAGGTACAGGAATATCGATGAAAATCTGAACATTTTTGTGGCTAAAGGAAGTGGACCTAACTTGATTGGTCGAAACTGGTTTTATTATTTAAAAATTCAGATACACGGGATATATCACACCATCTCTGATGAAATAGAAATCAAACGACTAATGGAAAAATACAAAGAAGTTTTTCAAAAAGGCTTGGGTAAATATACAGGTCCCGTAGTTTGTATAACACCGAAACAAGGAGTTAAACCAGTTTTTCTCAAGAGTAGGAATATTCCATTTGCTATTCGAGAACGAGTGTATAAAGAAATTGATCAACTAGTAGCAGAAGAAGTTTTGGAACCCATATCCCATTCAGAGTGGGCAACACCAATTGTGCCAGTAATGAAGCGAAATGGCGGGGTGAGATTATGCGGAGATTACCGATCTACAGTAAATGCTGCTATCGATAATGACACATACCCATTACCTACGTTGAATGAAGCTTTTACAGCTTTAGAGAGAGGAGCAATTTTTACCAAAATTGATTTAGAACAAGCATATACTCAGGTGTTAGTGGATGAATCAACATCTTATCTGCTTACTCTAAATACACCAAAAGGACTCTTTAGAATGAAACGCTTAGCTTTTGGTGTAAAAGCGTGTCCTGGAATCTTTCAAGACTAATGTCAAATCTATTAGCAGGAATACCGGGCATTGCAGTACTATTGGATGACATAGTTATTTCTGGACAAAATACGCAACAACATAATCAGAGATTAGAAAATGTGTTAGAGAGATTAAAAAAAGCTGGGTTACGTGTTAATAAAGATAAATGCAAATTTGCTACTAATAGTGTTCAATTTTTGGGATTCATTATCGATGAGAGCGGGATCCACCCTTGTGAAGAAAAAATAGAAACATTAAAAAATACACCAGCACCGAGAAATATTAAAGAATTACAGGCATTTTTAGGTTTACTGAATTTCTACGATAGGTTTATTCCGCATAAAGCTAATATAGCAGAACCTTTATACAGATTGTTAGAAAAATCCACACCATGGGAATGGTCAGGGAGACATGAAAAAGCATTTTTAAAGTTAAAAAACATTCTTATGAAAGGAGATACATTAGTTCATTATGACGGAAATAGAAAACTGATAATGTCATGCGATGCATCTCAGTATGGGCTAGGAGCTGTGTTGGAGCATGAGATGGATGATGGTACCATAAGACCTATTATGTTCTCTTCTAGAACCATGAATACACATGAACGTAACTATGCGCAGATTGATAAAGAAGCTGCTGCCATAATATTTGGATTGAAAAAATTTCACCAATACATTTATGGAAGAAAATTTATGATTAAGACTGATCATAAACCTTTGTTGGGTATTTTCGACCCAAAGAAAGCAATACCAAATATTATATCACCGAGAATGTTACGATGGTCTTTGCTGCTAAATGCATACAATTATGAACTCCAATATATTGAAGGGAAAAGGTTAGTAAATGCCGATGCTTTAAGTAGATGGCCAGAACCAAACTCACAAGACAACAGCGAAGAATCTACAGGAATTTTTTTAATTCAAGAAACACCGATTGATTTGAATATGACTTCGAAAGATGTAGCTTTTTGGACAAAAAAGGATAAAAAACTATCAAAGGTTTTGTACTGGTTACGCAGTGGTTGGCCAAGCAAAGTTGACAAAGAACTGGGAGTATATTGGCAAAAAAGAAACGAATTATCTATTTATGGAGACTGTATTTTGTGGGGACACAGAGTAGTTTTGCCTCTAAAAATACAAGAGTATGCTTTGAAAGAATTGCACGGTAACCACGACGGAATAGTAATTACAAAGGCAATGGCCCGAAGCTATTTTTGGTGGCCAGGAATTGATAAACAAATAGAGGACATGATAAGTAAATGCCTCATTTGTGCCCAACATAGAAATTTACCTTCTCCGGTTACACATCGTTGGATTACACCAAGTAGGGCTTGGTCTAGACTGCATATTGATTTTGCAGGACCCTTTCAAAGTAAATTATTTTTGATAGTAATTGACGCATATTCAAAATGGCCAGAAATAAAAATTGTGTCAGATCTGAGTACGAAAACAGTCATCAAAAATTTAAGAGAAATATTCTCACAGCAAGGTCTACCAGATATTGTAGTTAGTGATAATGGTAAAGCATTTACCTCCGAAGAATGGAACAAATACATGAAGGAAAATGATATAAAACATGTGTTGGTACCACCCTACCACCCAGCATCAAATGGACAAGCGGAGAGAACTGTACAAACAGTGAAACAAAAGTTAAAAAAGCTCTCGAATACCCCTTGGGATATGCGTTTGCCTCAAATTCTTTATGGTTTGCGTTCCACTCCCAACACATCAACTGAAAAAACACCGGCAGAATTACTAAATGGTCGACGATTTCGTACTAAATTGGATCAACTCAATCCACTATCAAATGAATCTAAGGGGGAAGACGATGTGAAACATAATACAAATATCAAGGCAAGAACTTTTGAGACTGGACAATCAGTTTTATTCAAGAATTACCTTACTGGACCTAAATGGCTACAAGGAATCATTAAGAAAAGAGTTGGAATTTGCCGATATTTGGTTGAGTGGAATGATAAAGTTCTAGTCAGACATGTAAACCAATTACTTGGATATAGTTCATCAAGAACCAATCATAATGAAGGACTGCAGGTACTGCCAGAAGAGGGCACCTGTGAGAGAGGATCGTGTGACAGTGATGGGGAGAGTGAGGTTTGCAGGAGTATTGTATTGCCTCCCGCTGATAAATGGCCAGACATTATCGGTGTTGGTCAAAATGAAGATATAACATTCAATAACCAACCAAGTACTAGTGCTGGAAAAAGGAATAGAGAGTCGCCACCATCTACCCCGCCCTACAAAAAAAGATTGATATCAGAGAAGGGTGGTGTCGCTTCTGATGGCGAGTGGAGTGATGATGAGGATGATTTGGTGGATGAAGATTAATTGTTGAATGCCATATATATGTATATATGTGTGTCCAGTGATATTAAAAAATAAATAAATAAATAAATAATGGCCTGGCCTGAGGGGAAGGCATGTCATGTACAACATTGTGTAACAATAAGCATGACATATAATATGATCTGTCAAAAACTGAAAAAGACATTATGTACTAAAGATGTGTTCTGTGCTTAAGATAATCATGTAATAAAGATGTAATAGCTAGAAAGTCAAAAAGTGCCATGGCACACACATGTTCCGTGGCGTGCATATTGTTCTGTGGTCATGACAACCAACATAACAAAACTTAATTCGGTGCTGTCGTATGAAATAGAGCTCAAAATTGAGTTCAACTGAACTGCCGTTCAAATATTTTTATAAATAAGGTTTCAGTTGAATGTGGAATGAGAATTTGAACTGGGTTCAACTGAATTGTGATTCAACCATGATTCAAGAAATTTTTATAAATAACAGTGTTAAGGGCCAACTCAAATACGGGCCTAAAAATGATATAGTCGTTAAATTTTTATAAATAGGTAACACTGTTAAAGGCCAACTCAAATACGGGCCTACAAATTATATAGTCGTCAAATTTTTATGAATAACACAGTTAATGGCCAACTCAAATACGGGCCTACAAATTATATAGTCGTCAAATTTTTATAAATAACACTGTTAACGACCAACTCAAATACTGGCCTAAAAATGATATAGTCGTTAAATTTTTATAAATAACACTGTTAAGGGCCAACTCAAATATGGGCCTACAAATGATATAGTCGTCAAAATCAAATATCTTATTCAGGGACGTTTGTAGTAGGTAAATATGACCGCATTAAAAGTAATGTTTTAATTATAAGATAGTAGGAAGTATTGTGTATCTATAAAATGTGCAATAAAATATCCCAGTACCTATATTAGTTAATAATAGTATTCATTGGTTGTGCATAATTATTATACTAAGTTTATATTAGTGAATCTTATTTTATTTTGTATTGCTTCTCGCAACTAACATGTACTAAATATTAATTTAACATGCACTCAATATCAAGCAAGTTGCCACATTCTGGAGACTAATGACCTAGACTGAAAACACAAATTGTTTTTCTACCGGGAATTAAACTTGGGACCCTTGGCTCAGCAGTCAGATATTAAACCAACCGAGCCACAAAGGCCGAAGATCATATAAGAAATGAAGACACAAGTGGATGAAGGTGTTAACTTACAAATTCATGAAGCTGAGATATTTGGGTTTAAAGTTTTGAACACATATTGGGCTTTTGTTACATAACACCTTCATCCACTGTGAAAAACGCATTTAGGATACTTTTTTCACATTGTTATTAGTGTCATATGAAAGAGCGGCACTTAAAACCTTCATCTGCACAAAAAAGTAGAAAATTGAAATTTTGCGACTTAACACCTTCATCCACTTGTGTCTTCAAATATATGTCCGTAAATGGGTTTAAAAATACAATCACCAAGGACACTTATAATCTTATTCAATTCAGACTTATGAAGGAACAGTGAAAGATAATATTCACCCATCTTATTTCTAGCCCAAGATTATTCCAAAAAGGATTAACAAATTGAAAAAATTCCATAATTATGAATCATAATGTAATGTGAATTATAAACAATAAATTAATCATATAGGTTAGTTTTTATGCGATTTTTCCTTCAAATTATATTTTCTTTACCAACCTAGGCATATTGTCAAAAAAACATGGATTTTTTCAGGGACATATTTACATCAGACGCCTAGGAACTAGAAACCTAAGACATTTGTTCGACATGTCCTTTCAACACACTGACTGATTAGAATTATGTAAAATTTACAATTATAGACAGTTAAAATTCATGACATAAATTTTCTTAAAAATATTTTAATTCTATTTACCTGATTATAATATGCCTCGTAAATCGCATTGTGGTTTCCCGCCACCTGCAATAAAAGTACCATTTTAGACACAATTTGTCATTAAAATCGTATCCAAAGGAATTGACTGATTATTGGGTGTGTGACGTTTCAAAACGTTTTTGACATTTTCGCGCACTCGATAAACATTGATTAAAATGTCTGCAGGAAGTTGAGCACAGCAATGTCCTTAACTAAAACCGTAAAACAATTCATTCGTCACAATGACTATTGAAAACAAACTAAATGGAAATAATCGTTGTGCAAATTTGGAATAAAAATTCGATAATGCACCCAACAGTTCACCGAAGAACACGTTTTTTGATTGATCACTTTCGAGTTTGAAAAAGACGAGGTGTAAATACGACCAAAAAATATTTGTATTATTTAAATTTGTGTTTTTCGCGTTGACGATAGTGTAAAAACCCGGCAAATTTATTAAAAACACAGAACTACCTGCGTAGGAGAAGGCAAGGCAGCCATCTTTTCACATCTCCTGTCGACCAATCAATAGACGTCACAAAAATTTGTGCATTTTCGAACGGTTCTATTTGACATTGGATAAGTTTTGGAATATTATATGAGATTCTACAAATATGTGAAATTTTTTTTTTAATTTAGATACCTATTATCGTTACAATAAAATAATCCGCAAAGAAAAAATATTGAAAAATAATGAATTAATTAAATTATTATATAAATAAACAAATGCAAGAGTGAAAGAATTTATTTTATTTGCTGTGGAAAAAATAAAATTATTTCATAAATTCTTACCAATTTACCTTATAATTCTATGCCAATTTATTTATTTATGTAACAAAACTAATACATTTTAATTTCTTTCAATTTGAGCAATTTGAGCCCATAATGTTTTTACTGACAAGGAAAAGGATCGCACAGAAGGATGCAATGGAGGAGACTGCTGCAAAGCAATTCTATAAATTGAAACTTAGAAGGAAAAGTATAAGTATCGGCAAATATTTTGACAATTTTCGGCATTGTGGGAAAAGGTTTGCTCATCTACCAACCAAACAAACCCCCCAAAATTTGTGGGTAGTTATTCCTTTGGAGCGCTAATGGGTTATACCCCCATGCGGTCACCTTTTATTAAGTTCATTTATTTCAACTTCCTACGAAGGAATTGTCACAATACGCAACATTATTGCGTATTACGATATCTGCTGATGCTGCATCGCCATGGACTAATGTTTTTTGGTGATGTTGATGTTCCATATCATAATCTATGTTAGTGTTATGTTCTTTTGGTTTGTTGGCGTATAGATATTGTACATAGATAGAAAGAAGCAGGTTAAATTATTCAAATATTTTGTTTTATTTTAGTATAAAAGAGAATATATAAAATATATAAAAACAATTCAATCCAAAATCTATTTTCAGCGCCATTTTGAAAAAAGTGTCATTTTGTGTCTTAAACGTCAAACATATTCAGTTTTTCAAGATGGCGCTGCTATTTTCCAGGGGGCGAGTCTGGTCCAACCGGCGAAATCAAAACTCTCACGATTACCCATATCTTGGATATAATTATTATATGGAGTTCTATAATATATTAAGATGTCATAGAACTCCATATGATAATTATATCCATGATATGGGTAGTCACGAGAGTTTTGATTTCGCCGGTTGGACCAGATTTTCCCTCCATGGATTTTTATTTTCATTTCCATGTCATATGGTGCCAAATTGAATTCGATATTTTTAGATCATGTTTGTCTATGGTCAGTCAACGGCACACTAAAAATAACGTTTAACGGTTCTTCTTATTATAAAACATGTAATCAATATTGTTGTTTGTATTTATATAGGTTTTTGTCTAGGTATGCCCAACCAAAATTACATTCTACTAGAACTTCTAGATCAGAATTACGTCTTCTTTTCGGTCAGCTTCATTGATCATTGGTCATTACTGAAGGACGAAGTGCCGGGTATTGCGACCCCTGACTCCTTAATCTGAAGTTGGGTGCCTGGGATATTTGAGTGGGAGGTTATTTACTGTGGGATTATTTTATGAAGTGGGTTTAACTATGGAGAGACTTGAGATATTTCCGATGGAACTTGTTACTATGGGTGTGGGTAGAGGGAAAGGCAGTGGTTTTTTGGGAGGCTACGGTGGTGGTTTGGGAGGAGGAGGGGGGGGGGTGTTATTTAAGACTGATCTGGGGCGTCTTTACTCCTAAGGTTTCGTTTTCACCATAGGTGGCTAGTGTGTTAATGGAAGGATTTTTATGCAAGGGAATCTTGGCATAAAAACGTTCCAAAAGGGAGTGTATAAATTCTTTGATGGTGGGGATTTTGGCATCTTCGTGTAGGAGCGAGGTCCTTATCCATCTTGTGGCATAAAGGCTAGGCGAATGGCCTTATTTTGAACAACTTGCATCCGCTTTACAGATGGGGCACGCGTATGTCATGGTGGAGCGTATGACTGTCTTATAAATTAGAAGCTAGTTGGTGTTTAGTTTGCTGTTTTCGTTAAGTATTGGGTATCGTGAACCCATCACTCCCGAAGCAGCAGTTGTCATGTTTTTTATGTGTTCCCCCAGTGAGGCTTTTATCAAGTGTGAGGCCCAAGTATTTAACCTCGCTCTTCCATGATATGGTTTGTCCGAACATGGTGAGAGGGTCTGGGAGCATTCTTTTCAAATTTATAACTTTTTCCTGTTCTTACTCCTGTTATATGCAATGTGTATAACTAGTATTATACGCATTACATACATACATGATAGGAGCAAATATATTATTACGACATTCTCCGAAAATCGAAAAATGTCGACAAAATTCAATAAAATTTTACATAGATTTCCAAAAATGTTTTTTTATTTGCATTTTACAACGCGGCTTGTAGCTTCGATATTTGTGTAAATATCAAATACAAAATGAATCTTTTGATTTTGTGATATTTTATCGAATTCAATAACACTTAATACAAATCGATGTTCTTTTTGCTTCCAAGAATTTTTCTTATTGCTTTATATAAACTTATCTTCAGTCCATTTAAAAGTGAAATAATGTAAATAATTTTGTCAAAGTTGTATTCATTCTTTTTATTGATTCTTAAAATTGACAATAAATCCATCATGTATAATTTAGTTTACAAAATTAATTATACCAATTATATCGTAAAATACAACATTACACAACATGACCAATGTTTAAGACTTTTCATTTGTCACCCAAAGGGTTGTTCAATCCTGGATATGACTTAGGACAGTTGTCCACGCAGCTCGTCATGTAACGTTCGAACTGCAAAAATAAAAAAAAGTGTATATTAGTTGTATATAAAATACTTTAATTATAATTCATTTTTTCTTCTCTTCGTGCCATGTCAGGTTACCCAGACGCGACGTCGGCTATTATTCTGACATAGGCTTTTCTCATTTTAATATCTTCGTGGGTTTCTCTGTCCTGGATTAACCGGAGCTGATCATTCAGTCTACGAATCTTTCTCAGCCAAGACATCTGTCTCCTACCCACACCACGGCTGCCCTCATTTTTTTATGATGAGATTCCAGCAGAACCTAGGTTTTTTTTCGTTACGGAGAATCGGTCCCAAGTATGTCATCTTTCTCGTTTTTGTATTGGACAACGATTATTTTCTTCCTACGCCAGCTCTCCGCAATAGGTAGGTACTTCAGCGCTGGTGACTATATTTATATTATGCTTGAACATTATCGGGTTGCCATATAAAAAAAGTATAGTAATAGTGGTAAAAAAATATAATTACCGTTCCACTGATCCATTTACATATCTTGACTGAACAATTTGGTTGGTAGGTTTTAGGGCATTTGGGTGCTTTTATCATATCAGAAACTTTCTTTGGTGTTTTTACCCAATCTATCACTTGAGATGGCGACACCTGAAAAAATGAACATTATTTACATTTCATTTTATTGAGCATAGACACAGGCATGCATGCACCATAGATTTTTATAATAATATACTAGATGTACCTAGTACTAATATCGCGCGTTTGACATTTTGATTGGCAACATATTTCAGTTTTCCTTACATTTCAACACATCCTAGATAACTAATCTCTAAATCTTACATAATATACAAAGTGTTTTTTTTTTCGACAAATAAATCCGAAAACAATTCACATTAGTCGTTATTCTCTATAGAAAAACGATGTGGTCTGGAACCAAAACGTCAAAAATCTCGTGGAAAAATGCCTCACTTCGATTCATACAAAATTTGCTAGGTAACTACGACATCTAGTATATTATAGTAAAAATCTATGGCATACCCAAATATTTCTATGCATAACAGTTATTGATATTTATAGTAGGTAGTTATAATCATAGATTTTTAATATAATATACTAGATGTAGTACTCCGTGTACAAAGTGAGTCATGGAATATCGCGCGTTTGACGTTTTGGTTGGCAACATACATCAGTTTTCCTTGAAAACACATCCTAGATAACTGTTCTCTATACCTTAATAGTTAAAATGTTTTTTAGAAAAATAAATCCGAAAACAATTCACATAAGCCATTATTTTCTTAAGAAAAACGATGTGGTATGAACCAATACATCAAAAATCCCCCGGAAAAATGACTCTAGTATGTTATAATAAAAATCTATGGTTATAATGCAACATTAATCAGTTTATTTGTCAGTCAGTCAAAGAAACTGATTAATATTGCCATGTCTTCAAATTAAGTTCCTCAAATCCTATATTTAAAATTTAATATCAAGAAATTTAAAAACAACCTGAGTTTAATATAATAGAATGATACATGTCTTCTTTAATTATTTTAAAGAAAATAATCTTATTTTTTTTTTACGATTTGCGTAAATTGATCAGAAATAACTTTGACAAATACTACAAAAGAAAAAAATGACTGCAAGAGTTACGTCATAGTATATAGGCTGTTTTTTTCTGTAAAAGAATACCGCAGAAACAACCATTGGATAATATGAACCCTGAGCACTGGTGGCTTTCGGAGATAACAGCCTTTGAAGATTTGTAAATTGCAATTTTAACACGTCAGTTATATTCAATTATTGTTTAAAACGCGATTTTTTGCATATAGGTACTTCGCAAGACTATTTAGAATCACATCTTCCATATACAGACACTTTGATAGGTGGAAACCCACCGACAGACACCTTTGAATTTCAATCGTATAAAGTTGCCCGAGTCCGACTGACAGTATTTTTCCCTACGCCTGTCGTTTGCCTGTGAATTGGCAATGTGTATAGCACAAACAAGTGTTGTTTCCCGCTTGGTATCCTTTTACAGAAAAAAAAACAATCAACCTTTATATTATGACTTAAGTTTGTCAGTCGCTAGGTCTTGCCCTATAAAAAGTTTAGATAAATACACGTCATAGGTACTTATTAATATTTCGTATGGATATTTAGCTAAGGGCTGCCCCTTTAAACATTAGTGTAGATTGAAAAATAAGCAAAGTCTTAGAATTATGATTTCTCCCTGAAAATGATTCAGTTAAGTTGTAGATATTTTGAATACATACAACAAACACATCAGGCAACTTTGAAAGATTATCTAAGAACTTGTTGAAAGCAGTCAGATGGTACTCCTTGTCCAGGAACCAAGCAGAAGTGGCGTAGAAAGTCACTGGTGCTTTGTTCCCCTTGTATTGCCTGTTGAACTCCCTCATCATCCAGTTTGCCATGCCATCGGCGTTGTCAGGTCTGAAAAAAAAATTAGACAGTTTAACACACTTGCAATTTAACACTAAATATTTTAGACATAATACTTTGCCAGAAGGGCTCCGGTCCTGCTGGGAATCACTTTGTCAATTCCAGTATAGGATATTCAATAACCGAAGCCCTTTAATCTGCTCACGACTGTTCGATCACAAAACCACCGTCCTCATCAGCCATGAGGTCAAGAAACAAATTATGTTTTAAGCTGGAGACTGATCAATCCAATTCAGCTTATAAAATATGATAATATATTCTGAATGCTATAATGTGTTTACTTATTACTTGTATTATACTATTGCATACTGATTTGTTTGTTGACCTTATGATTTGTTATTGGTTGCTTTATATATTTCTTTCATTGCCTATGAAGTGTTAACTTATTTATTTGTTTATTGATTGCTTTCAAATTTGGATATTTTTTCATTACATTTCATTTCATTACTTACTATGAGTATAATTCTTTTTTTTTTAATTTCAATATTTCAATCATGTAGCTAGAAGTGGACTTGTTATTAAAATTGTGATAAAATTGTCCTTACTTAAAACAGGAATTACTCCCAGTTAGATAGACAAAGATTTATTGGAGGAACTAAAAAACATGGTACTTCCCAACAACTATATTATTTTATATTATTTTTATTTTATACACAGTAAATCATAAATTATATGTTCAAAAAACCTTAGTTCCTGTATGTATTTTGTTATGGAAAATAAATAAATATTATTATTAGTATTATTAAACACACTCACGATTAATTCATTATACTTTCATGGTATTTTATGATTCCTACATATTTGATTATGATACTTTTATGGTGAAGGTATAATGACTCCTGGACGTTTGATTCATGATACTTTTATGGTGTATCAATTATTATTCCTACACATTTTATTCATCATACTTTTATGGTGCATTAATTATGATTCATACACGATTGATTCATGATACTTTTATGGTGTATCAATTATTATTCCTACACATTTGATTCATCATACTTTTATGGTGCATTAATTATGATTCATACACGATTGATTCATGATACTTTTATGGTGTAGGTATTATGATTCCTACACGTTTGATTCGTGATACTTTCATAATATTGATATATGTAGGTACTTACACGTTAACGCACGCGTCCATCACTGAACAAGGCACGTTCTCTTCGTCGAGCCATCCCAACCTTGGAACTGTCCAGATCTTGGGGAACGATTCTGTGGGGCACTGTCCAGCTGGACATCCGTTGTCTGCCAGAAAATCTGAAGTGTACGGCCACAGACCAGGCTCAACTTTGTACAATATCAGTCTGGTGTAGTCGTACATGATGCTGTTTTTCTGCATCATACTGAACTGGTTGTTTCCACCCATACTCTGGGGCATGCGCATACCTGAAAGATATTTTTATTGCATTACTTATTATACCTTTTTTCATCAGAATAATTGAATGCTTTAAAAGAAAACAATGTAGAAACGTTCAAATCGTAATTGTCCAACTGTCGATTTGTTCAAGAGTATTAATTTCTCTAAACATATCGACATAGTTTCAAGCCAAGATCCGCAAGATTTGTATGGCCAGGGGGGTAAGTATGGTCCAATCGGTGAAATCAAAACCCTCACGATTACCCATATCATGGATATACTTATTATATTGAGTGCTTTAGTATTTTTAGATGTCATAGAACTACATATGATAATTATATCCATGATATGGGTAATCACGAGGGTTCTGATTTCGCCGGTTGGACCAGACTTGCCCCCCTAGTCTAAATTCTTCAGGTTTTTTACAACTATGACATCAAAAAACAGCAACTTAGGGGCTTCGCAGTATATAATTCTGAGTCGAATAAAGTGTGTCTTTGTATGTGTCTGTGTTTATGTGTGTGTGTGTGTCCCTTATAACTTTGATCCGCTTGATTCATAGAGCATAAAATTTCATAAAATATAGAAATTTTTAACCCTACAAAACTTTTATAATCAGAATTTTTAATTTTTATTCCAGTCAGGGATTATCAACCTTGGAATTTCCATTTCATTTTTCCATAAATCTCAAAAACCATAAAAGCTAGAACGCTGTAAACTTCGCTAAACAAATGTTTTTATGAGAAAGTTCGAGAGTTTCTCGAACTTCTAAAGAGAAAAACATTCATGTGTTTATTACCAAATTGGTTAAAAATATCGAAAAAAGCCGATACACCCCAACTAGATAAATTATTTACTATAAAAGTCGCAAACATTATTAGGAGAGCATCTCAAACTTTTTCGAACTATTTTTGTAAAAATTGAATTTAGTGACGACATCATTTCATAAAATTTGTATGACAGTATACATACACTATACAATATCTACGGGGACTCAATAGTTTGATTTGATACTTAATCTCCATAAATGAATACATACAATTGAGCTTTTTACATATTCGGAGTAGGAAAAAAAGGAGTGACCACCACACTATCCTATCTTGACACACATATTTTTAATAGAAAACAAAATATTGAATAAATTGGATGTAAGGGTTTATTGTTTGGAACGTATTTTTCAACTACATATTATTTCGCCATCGAAAGTTGGATCTCATGTGTTACATGCATGGTAACTAGACAAAAAAACAAATACTTAGTGAATTCAACACAGTAAATCGTATGATATTATGTACCTACAGTAAAACATATTATGACAGTTACGTTGTAATCTTTAATCTCTAATCTTTAATTATATAATATTTCGAGCACCTTACAGATAAATCTTTGTCAAATAATATTAATTTAACACGTATCCAATAAATATAATATTCAAACACTCAAACACATCCTCATACACACACATACACGCTCACGCTTTATTTAAATGCAAAATGTTTATTTGTATTTTTTTCATATCTGTTGACAAACTGAAAATATTCAATAATTTGAATTAAGGTACTTAAATAATTAAAAATTAAAATTATTAACAACATTACTGTGCCGTATGCTCTTTAAGCAACACATAAAAATATTTGATTTGATTTGGGAACCATGTGATTCATATTAATTACACCAACATAGTTAACTAGTCTCTTTCTATGGCTCTGAAATAAAAATCGCTAGCTGTGAGGCACCGGCTTAGAATTGTGCTTCCATTCTTTTAAATCATTGTTTTCGAGTGTCCCGTAAGAGCCGGGTAATCGAAAATACAACAGGCAACAATAACATCTCACATAGTTCAGCAATGAGGTTCACCACCCATTCTGAATGTAGTGCCTTTTTTGGTGAAACGAGACTGGTGTGTGGGTATACATAGATGTGTTATTCTCCCTTTTATAAGGCAATGCACACCCGCACACCTTTCGCTGGTTACCCCACATTGTGGTATATTCCGTGATGGTATGAATGAATGAATGAATGAAATAAAAATCGCGTCAGAGATTGGATTTATGACAGGTATTATGACGGACATTGGGATCTGGTTGATATGTTTTGTGTGAGCCCATATGTTTGTTGAGGTAATGATTGTGATTGCAGAAAGTTGAGATTGTGTACATATTTAGTGTGGAATGGGAAAAATCACCTGGTTCATAATTGCATATAATTGTCAATATAAATTGTAAACTGCTAGCCCTAGAACAGGATTTCCTAGTTGGGCAGCAGTAATCTACGTATGTATTGTTGTCATTATAAATATGGTGTGATAAATAAATATAAAAAAAGGAGTTTATATTTTAGCACGTATTCTTCAACTATGCATACTATCGCTTTCGACAGTTAGATTTCATGTGTTAGATGCAACTAGTGTATTTAAATTATTGTAAGTTGCACAAAAATAAATACAAATTAAAAAAAAATAATATTGGTTGTCAACCTTATTATAATATTAAGATTAAAATTAGTGTTTACATATCTTACAATGTACCTATTGTATTATAATATGAAAATCAAAAATGCATTTTGTTATGCGTCTTGTATTATTGATATTAATCATTATATTATTTAATACGTCTCGTAAATTACCTATAAATACTAAGTAATAGGTGTTAAAATTATTACAGTGCATCAGCTTAACTACGCGTTAAATAACTAACAAAAAGTTATTTTGCCTCTCATTTTATCAAATCGACAAAATCATTGTGTAGAGAGAAGTTCTTTACTTCAAACATTCAAATTTGTGTTTAATTTCCTTGTAAATTATCTAGGTATTTGTATTCATTTGTGGATTTGACTAAAGCGTTTGACAGTGTGTTGCTGAAATATATTGTAAGTTGTAAGAATATTACGGGAAAGGGGAATATCTAACATATTAGTTAAGATTGTTCAAGATCTTGATACCAATTGCGAAACACAAATTAAGGTAAACAATGAATTGTCTAATGAAATCCAAGTCTTTATATAATTCTATGTGCGGACAAATTCATCGATAACTACTACACTTTAAATGCAACAACATCAAAATTAAATATTTTTTAATTTTTTTTTATTACATATATACCAAAATTTACATAATTTTATATAAGCATAAACCGTTCGGTTTCTATGCGAGCGTCCTGGGTTCGATTCCCAGCAGAGGAGAAATTTATTTAAATTAATTTCTCACGCAAATATTGCTTCTCTGGGCTGGAAACACTGGTTAGTTGGAAGAAATTGCCATACGGCAATAAACTCGCACCTTGCGCAGGGTGCAAGGAAGTGTATTATTATTATTATTTGTCGGCCTTCGTGGCTCAGTTGGTTAGATATCTGACTGCTGAGCCAAAGGTCCCGGGTTCGATTCCCGGTGGAGACACAGTTTTTAATTGTGTTTTCAGTCTGGATCTGTGAGACGATTAATATCGTAAGTCTCCAGAATGTGGCAACTTGTTATTGGGTGCGTGTTAAATTAATATTTTGACATAGTACCTGTTAGTTGCCCGAGAAACAATATTAAATAAATAAATAAATAAGCAACATAACAAATGAATTGGTTTGGTTTGGATTTGGACCACCTCACTAGGCCAAGCCTGTTCCGAGGTGGTAGACTAGTTACATAATATTAATTACTAAGTCATTGTAAGCTTTTATATATGTAGAATGATTGTGTAGCCCATGGTCCACTTATTGAGTCCTATGTTAGTAGTTTTGTCATGTGTGTATGTTGTTATGAATTGAGAATTTGCTGACAATAGTTGATCCCTTTGTTATATAACCATGTTTGTATTGTATGTTTGTTGTTATGAATTGAGAATTTGCTGACAATAGTTGATCCCTTTGTTATATAACCATGTTTGTATTGTATGTATGTTGTTATGAATTGAGAATTTGTTGACAATAGTTGATCCCTTTGTTATATAACCATGTTTGTATTGTATGTATGTTGTTATGAATTGAGAATTTGCTGACAATAGTTGATCCCTTTGTTATATAACCATGTTTGTATTGTATGTATGTTGTTATGAATTGAGAATTTGCTGACAATAGTTGATCCCTTTGTTATATAACCATGTTTGTATTGTATGTATGTTGTTATGAATCGAGAATTTGCTGACAATAGTTGATCCCTTTGTTATGTAACCATGTTTGTATTGTATGTATGTTGTTATGAATTGAGAATTTGCTGACAATAGTTGATCCCTTTGTTATATAACCATGTTTGTATTGTATGTATGTTGTTATGAATTGAGAATTTGCTGACAATAGTTGATCCCTTTGTTATATAACCATGTTTGTATTGTATGTATGTTGTTATGAATTGAGAATTTGCTGACAATAGTTGATCCCTTTGTTATATAACCATGTTTGTATTGTATGTATGTTTAAGTCTTGTATTTTCTATTAAATGTATCAATGTATGTTCTTTATATCTTTTGCAAATAAATTTAGGATCTTTGGAGCCAAGCATTGATAATGTCTTTGTCCGTATGTAGTGTTTGTCTTCGGAATATAAATAAATAGGTACCTTTGAGATCAGCTGCGGCAACCTTGGAGAACTTATTGATCAGCAGTTTCTGGTCCCCGTATTGAGAAGACAGATAGTCTGCTGTAACGTTTGTGAAGAATGTGCTGATGGATCCCAATCCAATCTCGATTCCCTTAGAGTTGAGCTCGTGGACGAGAGCATAGTCCGTGTTGTCGTGTGTCAACATCATGGTGGCTGACGCAGGACATTTGTCTGGATTGACTCTGTTGTAGATGGACTTTCTGATGAACTCGACATTGATTCCAGTAACCGCTCTGTCAAAATTCACCACCACGAACTGAAAAACATTTTTTTTTCCAATCAATAATATTTATTTAAATCGAATCTTTATATATATAATTCTTCTGTACGTGTATATGTCACTAAACTCTTCCTAATGCCGCGTTGAAACAGTCAAAGTATTCTCGGACCGAGTGGACTCGTATAAGTAAGCTTCATCCGAGTGTACACGGATAGCAGTTTACACACAAACTTTTTTACTCGGATTCAAAATCATAACTGCGACAGCTCTGTTGCTGTAAGGTGTTAGTTTTCATTTAACACACAAGCCTTTTTATTCGTTTTTAAGGTTATAAATATGTTGCTGCAAGGTGTCGGAGTTGTTGCAGACACATTAATTGAAGGTATAGAAAACCACTACAAGGAAAAAAATTAAGCAACGCAAAAGGAAAATTTGGACCCGTCAATGGATTTTAAGGCGTAGGTACAAAGCAGGGCGCATCTGAAAATTTCCTTCGTGAAGTACAAATGGCACTGCCGCGTTTCTTGCGTCTTTATTTTTATATTCTTTTAATTTAACGTTCCATAGAACTTCTTCCGCATCGTATAATTCTAAATATTTAGCGGTATCGCGCTCAGCTTTTTTTACCACCAGATGACATATGTTTGTTGTTGTCCGCCATTTTGTTTGACTACTCATATACGAGCTAATTCGGAACAATAGGACGTGGTCCGAGTCTACACGGATCGAACGCCGTCATCCGAGCGGGCTCGTATTACCGGTTGACATAATACGAGTGGCGTCCGAGTAGGTATCAGAGTGTGCTCGATCCGAGCGCACTCTGATTTTAATGAAATTTTTTGTGTGTGTTTGTGAGTCCCTGAATGGTTTAGATTAAAAAAATGGAATTATAAACATTAATATACCTAGTAAAAAGAAAATAAAAAACATGATTTTTTATAACTATAAATTGTAATAGGCGGCGCTAATATCGAATTAGCAATGTTTGTTTTTTTCCATCTGACGACACTAAGAAATATGTCCATATAGGTACCTATTATGCTGTATTGCAATTATATACGAAATGACAATCAAAATAACCTTGAAGTGTTTAGCGGCTCATCGGACAAGAAAATGCAGGTTTGCTCAGCGAATAATACATAACATCCATATGATTCAAATATTATATGTTACATATATTTTTTTTTTCAAAAATAGTTCGGGCAGGACAACGTCTGTCGAGTCCACTATTATTTTATAATTGTTTTATGATACTTAACCTAATCTAATCTAAACTAACCTTGGATTAAAATCCAATACGCCAACATTGGATTATTTTTTTCTCAATTGAGACGAAGATAATGAAACGATTTTTAAATCCCCAAATGTAATACAAGACAGATACCATACTACATATTATTATGTACATATACTTGGGAATAAAATGTTATTTAGATAAATTTTGTTATTTAGATAACATGCAGATATACATACATACTTTTCCCAGATTTTTTTGAAATTCGTTGGATAATATTTTTTTGGGTATTGTTTTAAATATTTATTCAACACGCACCCAATAACATGTTGACTAATTTTTAGGGGCTTATGTATGATGTTGACCTCCTTATAAACTGAAAACACAATGAAAAACTGCATCCCCAATGGAAATCTAATTCGGGACCTTTGGTTTAGGAGTCAAACGTTGTGATTTTTTATGTGTCAAAACCACCCTAGAATAGTTAATACCTAGGTGGGCGTTGTTAATTATCGCTACATTTCTACTACACGTACTATGGAGTGGTGTGGTTCAATCAACTTGAAACAGATCTGAGATTAGCAACAATTTAAAAAAAAGGACTTATCCAACTGTCGATTCGTTCATGAGAATTCAATTCTCTTAATGAATCGACATTATTAAGCCAAGATGCGTGTACGAAGGAAAATTTTGTATGGTGTAGTGGACTTTTTGTATGCTAATAACACCAACTAGAGGCCTCGCAGCATATATGTTCCCATACATGGATTTACTCAGAATTCAGAGTAGAACATTTTATGTGAGTTTTGTGTGTGTCTGTGTGTGAGTCTGTGGGTGTGTGTGATCCGCTCAATTTACAGAGCCCGAATTTTCAGTATATATAAACAGTTATAGGGCCTACAAAACTTTTATACTCATAATTGTGAATTTTTGTTTTAGTCAGGGGTTATCAACTTTTGATTTTTTACTTTATTTTTCCATATATCTCAGAAACCATAAAAACTAGAAAGCTGAAAATTGGTATAAAAATAGACAAATACAAAATCTCAAGTTAATTTTTTTTAAAAAAATTCCAGGGTTTCTCAAACATTTTTTATTAAGAAAAATATTTTATTTATGATAAATTAATGAGTTTAACTGCCTATATTTCCATTTTTTTTAAATATCGAAAAAAGCCGAAACACCCCAACTAGACAATTTAATTTTATATAAAAAATATGAACATTGTATTAGCACATCTCAATTTTTTTTTAACAATTTTTATAAAAATTGAATTTAGTGACGACATCACATCATACAATTTGTGTGGTAGTCGCCTATACACAATATGTAAGAAGACTTAATAGTTCGATACTTAAATCTCCAAACATACATACATACCATCATACTGTTTTCATATTCTGTGTAGGAAAAACAGACTGACCTCCATACTATCCTATCCTGACAAACAAAGCTACATGTTTTATATAGAAAATAAAATATCTTCAAATATTTATTAATTTGTGTTGTTTATAGTTTGGTACGCCATCGACAGTTGGATCTCATGTGTTACATGCAACTAGTTTAATGTTGACTGATTTCTGAATATTAATATTTACGTATGTGTATAGTATTTTGTATCTTTTGTTTAAAATGTCTTCTTTATACATCACTGCTAAATATTTTTATGTATATTTTTTAAACAATGGGTTTTATAAGGGGTATTGTATATTTTCGATGTTTTTATTTTTGCTTTTATTCTTTTGTTGATGTACATATCTAATTTTGTAATCTGGCTAGTTGTAAGAAATTGCCTAGTGGCAATTAGCCCGCCAGAGTGCATTGTATTTTTTTATATTATGTAAAAAAAAAATACTCTGGTAAAAGGCAATTTATTTTTATTGTGTATATTTTTCTATACCTTGTAATTGTGTTTTTTATTGTGTATATTTTTCTATACCTTGTAATTGTGTTTTTTATTGTGTATATTTTTCTATACCTGGTAATTGTGTTTTTTATTGTCTTTATTTTTCCATACTTTGTAAATGTGTTTTTTATTGTGTATATTTTTCTATACCTTGTAATTGTGTTTTTTTTATTGTGTATATTTTTTATACCTTGTAATTGTGTTTTTTTATTGTCTTTATTTTTCCATACTTTGTAAATGTGTTTTTTATTGTGTATATTTTTCTATACCATGTAATTGTGTTTTTTGAAATGTGTTTTAATATACACAAATTATTATAAAAAAATGTAATAATTAGATTATTGTGAGACCAATATATAAATAAAATACTATTATTTTTTCACAAAATAAAATTTGGTACAAATTTATTTTGTTTAAACCACTATGAATAATCTAACCAGTTTTCGGAGCTGACCGCTTCCTCCTCAGGACAGACTTGTTAAAAATACTTTTATTTTATTTGGTTGTGTTTTTTTCTTGTAATTTAAATTTATGTGTGCTAGTGGTGGGATCATGCTGAAAATCAGATGCTTGGGGTTCGTCCTCTTGCAACATAACTGAGAAAGGTCCTATTGAGATGTAAAGATGTTTTTGTCTCTGTGTCCTCTTAATTGCTTGTAATATGTATGTAAACTTGTAGAAATATACTTTGTTGGCCAAATATACGAGATCATGATAATATTCATCTACTTGTCATTACTTTATAAGATTATTCATACTTAAGGCTTATAATTTGTAATTTAATATACCTACCTTTGTTAATACTATTATAAACTATTGGTTTTATATATCAATAAAATAAAATAAAATAAAATCAAATACAAAATTACCCCCATTCACCACAATAATATTAAATATATTATTAAAAATAACGTTGCATATTTCAACGGAATGGACAGCTTGATAAAGAGATCGAAAGAAGAGTTATGGCAGGAAACAGAGTGAATGGAGCACTAAGACCAATTATGAATGATCGCAACATATCAAAGGATGCCAAAGTTGCCATTCATAACGCCATCGTAGTGCCAACCTTGACGTATGCAAGTGAAAACTGGACATGGCGGAAGACGCATGAAAACAGAATAAATGCAGTTGTAATGAGATCGTTAAGAAGAATTTGCAATAGAACGATGTATGACAGGGTAAAAAATGAGGACATAAGGAAAGAATGTAAGTTGAAGAAATATGTCATTACTAGAATGAAAGTGAACACATTGAGATGGTTTGGTCACATGGGGAGAATGAATGAGGAGCGCCTGACGAAGAAAATATACAGAGCAGAAAGGAATGGAATGAAAGGTCGGGGACGCCCAAGAAAGGGATGGAACGACCATGTGAACGATATTCTGATAAGACGGAAATGTTAGAAGTGTGAGCAACAGACGAACATGTATGAGACGATGCATGAATGTGGACGAGGCGAGAAATGCGTGCCAGGATAAAAAAATGTGGCGTTCGGTTCTCTCTGCCTACCCCGCAAGGGACATGGCGTGATGGTATGTATGTAAAAATAACGTCGTTTTCCTGTCAAATTACGGTCTACCCCTTCGATCTGCTGAATGTAGGTACCACACTAAATATCCCCATTTACAATACAGCAGTTTTGAGGTTTTCTTTTTAAGTACAATCAGCTAGACTATGGATTAGCCTTGCCTTAGTGATGAAATTACGCCATCTCAATCCATAAAAATATTTAAAGTTAAACTAAAAAACTTTATACCTATGTCAAATAGTTCCTAAATATTCTTTAACCGATTTAACTTAGGGGATTTTACATGAAGATAAATACATAAACGACTTTTTGGCTCGGTAAATGTTTTAATTATTATTAATACATAATTGAAATGATGGTGTTCAACTCACCTGTGGTGCGTCCTTGACGGCAATACCTCCTGGAATATCGTACGAGGCACATTTGCAATCTGGCAACTTGCACTTTTCGCTGGTGCATGCTTCAGCCTCCTTCTGCCAGGATCTTCCACTGACTGTGGCCACCGCAGCGGCCAACAGAACTATCGCCAACAACTTCATCATTACCACTGAACCGCCCAATTAGTACCACACGTATCTTACTGGTGTTTCTTATATAATAATTCCTTCTCCGATTTTTGATTAAATTTAATATTTAATTCGTGTGTAATATTTGACACATTTGATAATCGCAAAAGATTATCGTTATATATTGTACTTATAATTTTTAATTAACGTGTACATGATTGATTGATATGATATCAACCAATTTGTTTACATATGTATGTATTAAATTAATACAAAAATTACAATTCTATAAAGAATTTATATAAATTGTTCCCAAAATTTCACATTAGACAGAGCAACAACTTAAACTGACAAAATTTGAGGTCTAATGGATATATTTACATATGTATGTATTACCTAGCTAGGTCTAGGTCTAGGTATACATACACTATTGTTATTGCTTTAATTCAACATTCTTGTGATACCGACAGTATTAGGTAAATACCTACATACATGTAAAATATATTTATACCTGGCTGGTTGAAAGAGATTGCCAAATTGCAATGCCAATGTGTATATTCTTATTTATTTTATTTATTAATTAATTATTATGTAGGTATATTTATTTATTATTTACTTACTTTTTCACTATTTATAATTACTTATTATTTATACAATTGTTTATTTATTAACCTATTAATTAATTAATTATTTTATTTATTTATTTATTTAGTTATTAATTTTTTGTATTTTTTTATTTATTTATTTATTTATTTATTTATTTATTTATTTATTTATTGATTTATTTATTTATTTATTTATTTATTTTTCATTTATTTATTTATTTACGTATTTTATATTTATTTATTTATTAATTTATTTATTTATTTTTTCATTCATTCATTCATTCATTGATTCATTAATTTATTTATTTATTTTTTCATTCATTCATTAATTGATTCATTAATTAATTTATTTATTTTTTATCTATTTATTTATTTATTTTTTATTTTTTTTATTTTTAAAATTTTTTTTTATTTATTTATTTATTATTTTTTATTTATTTATTAATTAATTAATTAATTTATTTATTTATTTATTTATTTTTTTATTTTTTTATTTATTTGTTTATTTTTATTTATTTATTTGTTTATTTTATTCATTTATATTTATTTAATGATAATCTATTTATATTGATTAATTAAAAAAAAGAGACCGATACAAATATAAATAAATATACTGTCGAAAAAACAGATAAAAATAAATATGTTGTCGATGTAATATAGGTTTTGTAAATGTTATTGTACACTGAAAAAAAAACTCCTAAAGAAATATTATTCTAAAGATATTATTTATCCTATTTTTTAAATCATTATTCTAGTTATTAAATTATTATTTTTCCGAGTACAAATGTTTCAAAAACCAGTGCCCCGTTCCACCATTGTACTTTTCAACTTTTCACTCTTCGCTTTGCGATTTGAGAATTTCGCAAAGTGCAAAGCGTTCGCGTTCCACGAAAAAAAAATGGTCACTTTGCGGCGTCGCCAAACATTTACAAAGTCTTTTCAATTGACGCTAGCGACACCTAGGGTCGTATTACGCATGTTATATAAGAAAACGGAAAGATAATCTTTCCCTGTCCAAATTCTCAAGTCGTATTACAGAAGTTATTTAGTATTACAGAATAACTTCTCTATACGACTTGAGAATTTGGACAGGGAAAGATTATCTTACCGTTTTCTTATATAACATGCGTAATACGACCCCTAGTGATAACTTAGTAGTACCGAGTGTTTCGCGCGTAGCGTACACGATCATTTGACACCGTTCGTTCTTGTCTGTTCTGTGATTTCGTTGTTGTTAGAAAATGAGCGGGAAAGACAATATTAAGAAAAAAATAGCCGTGTTGGAGATAATTAATGAAAAGAAAGGAGTTATTTTTGGAGTGATTAGTGACACTATCACTAATACAGTGAAACAACAGGTGCTTCACTGAATTATTTGCTGTTGAGGAGACAATCATTTGCTTCTCTTAGTGCTG
This sequence comes from Molanna angustata, assembly GCA_963576475.1. Lineage (NCBI taxonomy): Eukaryota > Metazoa > Arthropoda > Insecta > Trichoptera > Molannidae > Molanna > Molanna angustata. The sequence goes on along the minus strand of OY754978.1, from coordinate 1,907,359 downwards.
TTCTGTACCTTAAAATATGTGTAAATGAGTAGTGAAATAATCATATAAATTTAGAAAAAGCGGACATAATAATCACATAAACATAGTTTAAATTACCTAAAAAAAATAAGAATAAATCGTGTACCTACTTAATCAAGACATGTTCACACTGAGTGCTATTTATGCGAAAATATTCGAGGAACTGCGTGGGTAAAATATTTTCGAAATTTATCCTTTCTCTATAATTTCTTACAACCCCGTCTTCCTCATCCCTTTCTAACAATAATTTATGCAAAATTTTATAATAAATTTACTCAAAAATTCTAAACAAACAACTTCTACTTTCACAACTCGACGAATGGCAAATTTGAAATGTCAAAATATTCTTTTCAATTCATTCGCAAGGTTTGCAAAGTTTTTTTATGAAAAGTAGCGATGGTGGAACAGAACGGCTTTTTTGCTTTGCAATAGGCGTCTACTTTTCGCTTTGCAAATTGCAAATTTTACTTTGCGAAAAAATGTAATGGTGGAACGAAAACAAGCCGACGAAATGCAAAGTGCAAAGCGCAAAGTTGAAAAGTACGATGGTGGAACGGGGCACAGAATACATTTTAAAAAATCGTATTCTATATTTGTTAACCAGAAGTCTGGTTTTGATTAATATTTTTCTCAAGTATGCCTAAGGCGTAGGAGCAATCGAATTGTAATATAATCTTAATAATGAAAATTCAACATTTTTTACTGATTAAATATTCAGTTTTATGTAAAAGTGCTTTTTTTGCTCAGCCGTTTCACTATACCGAAAAAAGTTATGATTTCAAAATATACAATCCTATCTTTACATACACAGAAAAAAAACGAAAACTAAAATATTGTATATAAAAATAAATATTGAATAATTTTGGTATATATTCTTCAACTATACATACTATCGCCATCGAAAGTTGGATCTCGTGTGTTACATGTAACTAGTGTATATAATTTATTGTACGTTGCACAAAAAGAAATAAAAAAAAAATAATGTCGGTTGTCAACTTTATCATAATATTAAGATTAAAAGCAGTGTTTACATATCCTACAATGCATTGTATTATATGATAATCAAAAATGCATTTTGTTACGCGTCTCGTATTATTGATAAATATCATTATATCATTAAATTATACATAAATATTAAGTAATAGGTGTTAAAATTATTACAGTGCATTGGCTTAACTAACAAAAAGTTATTTTGCCTCTCATTTTATCAATTCAACAAAATCGTTGTGTAGCCTCCTGAGACCTACGGTATAGTATACTGCATACTATACTTTAAACTGCATAATTTATTTTTGGTTTGATGATTTTATTTCATAGACAATAGAATAATTTCAAATATTTTCATTGAGTGTTGTTGCATTTTTTGTTGTTTTGACATTTTGTCATGTGTCAAAGTAAAAAGTGACCATGGAACAACACATTTTCAAAGTAATTTGAACATATTTACCTATTGTTTTATATATTTGTGTGACTAACATATGTAGTTACTGTAATGGATAACAATTTTTATGATCACTCAATAATTAATGTGTTTTATTTTGGTTTTATTTTATGTATACTACATATACTTCGGGTTTGTGTTAATCTTTTTAGATGATATTGAGTTAGAGCAGTTTTTTTTATAACCTAGATGATTCGGACTTGGACCTGTCTGATAATGGTATGGAGGATGATTTTTCGATGGAAAACACTACTGAGAATGACCAAACTTCAATAATTGCCGCACCTGACAATGAGCACCTGAAGACTGTGGTCCGGTTTGTCCGTGATGATGTCCTGTTTAAAATATCAAATTATAAGAATATTTGGCAGCAGAATTATGCAATCCCTGTGATCACAGATGCTATGACCATATATATGTTATTTCTGATAAGAACTTTTTTAAAAGTTGAAGAGGATAATGATGTATCTCTGCAAGACAGGGCAAAGGATTGTCTTTGGAAAATCAGACCATTTTTAGATAGGGTTCGGACAGGGTGTTTAATACAAAATAGGGAAAAACATATTTCCATATATGAAATGATGGTTCCATTCACAGTTAATTGCAATATAAAATGTATGTTAGAGGATAACCGAATCCTGTCGGACTAATTTTTTTACAATGACAAATCCAAATGGTCTATAGTGAGTGACTTTTATCATATTAAGGGCCTATAACATTCACAACAGATATGAAAATATATTAATAGGGATAAGGGGTAGTTTTATCACTTGTAAAATCGTTGCATCCTGGACACATCATATATCACGATTCACGATATATATTTTATGTCCTCTAAATTGGCAGGCTCGTTATTAGCTCGGGGGTTTGGTTCAGTTGGAAGAGTTAACTTTAACAGAATTTCTAAAAATGCCAGACTGTCGTCAGACAAAGAGCTACAGACGAAGGGTCGACGATCCATGAGTTCTCTGGTACGATAGGTATAACAAGTTATAGGACTAACAAGTAGATAATAAAATCGTCTTATTGTTATTTAACAAATTTTCCGAAAAACCACAGTTGATAAGTGAATACGTTGGTTAAAGGGGCCCTGCACATGCCAGAAGTCGATAAATTGAAAATATTTAAAAAAGTGTATAGCACCAGGGTGCAAGAAATTGTGCTGGACCAGATGCATACATTTGTGACATTTATCTATGTTTAAATGCAGAACGAAATTGCTATGCAGAATTTCACAACTAAAACCTGAAATAAATATATGATATATTTAGGTTTTAGGTGTGTTAATGCCAAATTGTTTTCTAACTGTCGATTTGTTCAAGAGAATGAAATTCTTGAATGACCATCATGCTGTTTTCATATTCTGGGTAGGAAAAAAAGACTGACCTCCATACTATCTTATCTTGACATACATACCTACATGTGTTGTATAGAAAACAAAATATCTTAAAATATTCAATATTTTGGATTTATGGGTTTATAGTTTGGAACTTATTCTTCCACTATCGTTGTCGACAGTTGGATCTCGTGTGTTACATGCTACTAGTGTTATAATTATATTTTTCAACCAGCCTACATTTCATGTAAATACTTATAAAGTATTTAATAAAATGTTCTTAGAATTCCATATTATCATTTCTTGTTATTTCATATGTATTTGTATTAACTTAATTCCGAAGTATAGTATAATATATTATATCACATTTCCGAAAAAAACATAAATATTTCGAAAAAAACCAGAACAAACATTTGTTTTATCTCTAATTACTGAAATATTTCCGAAAAATAAGCACTCAATAACAAAAATAATGCTTCAGGACTCAGGAGGGTAGGGAGAAGTACTGTACTTCAAACATATGGATTTGCGTTCAATTTCCTTGTAAATTATATATTTGTATTCATATGCCATTTATTTTTCTTAAGATCCTCATATATTTTTGATATATTGTATTTTTCACTTCTTTTTAAAGAGTTTTGTTATGTTTTGTTGTTTTTTTTATTATTATTATTTAGACATGTAACATTCAATGTTGGATGAAATGTTTTTAAATAAATAAAAAAAAGAAAACATTGCACTATGACGAAATCTCTCCCAAGATATTGAAATATTTTTGCCATCATATATATGCCATCACGACCAAATGTGGGGTTGCCAGCGACAGGCGTGCGACACATGTGTGTATCCTCACACACCAGTCTCGTCTCACCTAAAAGGCACTACATTCAGAATGTGTGATGGTGAACCTCATTGCTGAACTTGCGAGATGTTATTGTTGCCTGTTGTATTTTCGATTTCCCGACTATTACAGGACACCAGAAAATGATAATAATTGAAAATAATGGAAGCACTATTCTAAGCCGGTGCTTTACAGCGAAATATATGATTTAATTCCATTTCTTATCCAAATCTTGTTTCCCTTGGCTGGAAACACTACACTAGGTAGTTAGAATAAAGAACCATTTAATAATAGATGGGTCGATGGCAGAGCGGTTAGCGCATTGGGTTAGTAATCCAGTGGTCGCGAGTTCGAATCCTGCCTCGACCGATTTCGTTCACCTATAGCACAAGCATTTATACTTATTTTAGGGAACGTAGGAAGATGTATACGTACCTACTTGTTTAACATGGACATATATTCATAAAAAAACGAGTGGTTTGTGGCCAACGCTAAACTCCTCACTAACAAGTCATTCTATAAATTATTCATATTTTGTATGGATAATATTCAGCATTTTAAAGTGATGTGCCTTTCAATCAATTTGAAAATAAAAATTTCAAATTTTTAATTTCCTGAGCTTGTCACTTTGAAATATTTGACAGTTAAAAAAATTGAAAAGCACTATTCAGATATTCTTCGAAATCTAATGGGATATAATCGAGTATTAGATATACATAATATTTGCGAAATTTGAAAAGAATCGATGAGTACTTTAGTCTATAATCGATAAAGTAAAATAAACACGCCGTACATAGCACACAGCACATAGCACACACACACACAGATATATTGTGATGAAACTTTCAGTATTCAATCTCAGCATGATACTAGTTGATAATCTGCAATAAAAAAAATATTCCCCACTATATCCCCTTGGGTTAGTGAGGAGTAAAAATAATAATAATAGTAAAATTTATTTAGGTAGATGTATTAAATATATAAAAATTAATACATCTAGTCTAAACAAAAAATATATATAAATATATATATTTTTTAAACAATACGTATGGTAAGAGTATGACAATTATTTACGTTTATTACGTTTATTTAATAGTATGGCAATTTTTTTTTTTATTGAGTAACATAATATGAACATACACATAGTACAAATATTTAAATTAATACAATTTTTTTTTTCAATAGGTACTGTCCCAAAAAAGTTAAAAACTTGTGCTTGGGAAATAAACTCGCTACTTATACTCGCTACTGAAGGGTGCAAGGAAGTATTTAATATTTTTATTATTATAATCACTTTCAACTAATAGTGAGTTATTTGACGCGACTGGTTTCGAAACGTCCGCTGTTTTGTCGGGGTGGATTTCAACAACTTTTCAATTGAATTGACACAACAAATGGAGGGACTGACATCTCGGTAACGAGGACTGTCAAAATGCTAAAATATGAGCTTGATTATTTCATGTTTACTTATAATAATTATAATAAAAAAGTATTACAAAATGGAGTAGGTATTTTATGAGATTTCCATATAAGTGAAAATTATTAACTCTAGGAGAACAACGAAATTCCCAATATTTATTATTAAAGGTGAATCCCCTAACTTCTGATAAGATTTCCATTTAGGGAAAATAATCTCAATCGTAGTTTTTTACAAGGCTGGGTTTTTTCAACAAAAGTATCAGTAATAGTATAGTTATAGTAGGTATATAAATTCATAAAATTATTCAAAATGCGTCGTTCTACAGCATTAGATTTCAATCAAACAGCTAAAAACTTTGAACAATTTTATGAAATCAAAGTAAAAGTATAGTTAAAATACTTTGATTTCATAAAATTGTTTAATACTTTTGGTTGTTTCATTGAAATGTAATAACGTCAAACGACACAATTTTGAACAATTTTATGAAATCAAAGTATTTTAACTATAACATTACTGATACTTTTGTTGAAAAAACCCAGATTTTGTGTTGTCAGTAAAAATCGATCTGATAAATTTCTAGTTCGAAATAAGTTTTAATTCTAGTTCAGTAAAATATCAAATGACGCGATATGTCATGATATTGTATAACCTGTATCTGAAACACTAAAAATAGACTTTTTGAGGTACGATCAACTCTGGGGCCTTATATCTGTGAATAATTATAATATTGCTACGCTAATGGTTGATCAGGGTGTACGTACGTGCAAAGTTGAATAGAAAATCATTTTGGATAGGTATCCATGTAAGATAAAATAGTTTTATATACTGGTTGTTATCATTTATAAAATATGTTAGGTATAATCAATGCATTATAATATTTCTACAAGACAGATTTTATCTCATATTGTATCAAATGATTATTTGCAATTAATGATGACATATTATTTTTTGAAATGAAAGAGAAGTATAGGTCGGCCAAGAAAAAGTTAGCTCGATCTAAAAATTGGGATATTTTTCTTCATGGTTACAATCCTAGGATTGGTTTGCACCACACACTCCATCTCTCCACATATCTCTGTTGTCCGCCAGCATCTTCATCTCTTGGTAGCTGCTACAGGACACATCACTGATCACCTGGTCCATATAACTGTCTCTAGGGCGACCTCTATGTATAGTATATTCTTCATGGTTACAATCCTAGGATTGGTTTGCACCGCACACTCCATCTCTCCACATATCTCTGTTGTCCGCCAGCCTCTTCATCTCTTGGTAGCTGCTACAGCGCACATCACTGATCACCTGGTACATATAACTGTCTCTAGGGCGACCTCTATATATAGTGTATTCTTCATGGTTACAATCCTAGGATTGGTTTGCACCGCACACTCCATCTCTCCACATATCTCTGTTGTCCGCCAGCCTCTTCATCTCTTGGTAGCTGCTACAGCGCACATCACTGATCACCTGGTCCATATAACTGTCTCTAGGGCGACCTCTATATATAGTGTATTCTTCATGGTTACAATCCTAGGATTGGTTTGCACCGCACACTCCATCTCTCCACATATCTCTGTTGTCCGCCAGCCTCTTCATCTCTTGGTAGCTGCTACAGCGCACATCACTGATCACCTGGTCCATATAACTGTCTCTAGGGCGACCTCTATATATAGTGTATTCTTCATGGTTACAATCCTAGGATTGGTTTGCACCGCACACTCCATCTCTCCACATATCTCTGTTGTCCGCCAGCCTCTTCATCTCTTGGTAGCTGCTACAGCGCACATCACTGATCACCTGGTACATATAACTGTCTCTAGGGCGACCTCTATATATAGTGTATTCTTCATGGTTACAATCCTAGGATTGGTTTGCACCGCACACTCCATCTCTCCACATATCTCTGTTGTCCGCCAGCCTCTTCATCTCTTGGTAGCTGCTACAGCGCACATCACTGATCACCTGGTCCATATAACTGTCTCTAGGGCGACCTCTATATATAGTGTATTCTTCATGGTTACAATCCTAGGATTGGTTTGCACCGCACACTCCATCTCTCCACATATCTCTGTTGTCCGCCAGCCTCTTCATCTCTTGGTAGCTGCTACAGCGCACATCACTGATCACCTGGTCCATATAACTGTCTCTAGGGCGACCTCTATATATAGTGTATTCTTCATGGTTACAATCCTAGGATTGGTATGCACCGCACACTCCATCTCTCCACATATCTCTGTTGTCCGCCAGCCTCTTAATCTCTTGGTAGCTGCTACAGCGCACATAACTGATTACCTGGTCCATAAAACTGTCTCTAGGACGACCTCTACAGTTTCTGCCCTCTGTCATTCCTCCGGCGATAGTAACAAGCAGATCCGGATGCGTATTTACCTTCCCGTGTTGATTAAGAGGCAAGTACTGCCTCGAATTAGGCACTAGTTTGTTGCGCTCGCGTTCCTGCTAATACGTGTTCAATTCAAGGCAGTTAATTGTTGAATAAGGAACATACATAGCCATGAAGTTCGCGCGCAATTTCATTCCGCTCGCGTTTCGTCTGTCACTGTCACATTTGTATTTTGTTCACAGAATATATGGTAGTAATCAGTAATTTTGTTTGTCTTTAAGTAATATGGAAATTAAAATTGTTATTTTGGACAATTTTAAAATTTTAAATTACGAAGGAGACTAGAATAATTCTTCTTCTTCTTCAATGGCTCTACAGCCCATATCGAGCCTTGGCCTCCAGCAACTTCCTCCTCCAACCTCTCCTGTCACCTGCTGCGACCCTCCAGTTTGGCACATTCAGAAGCTGGGATGCGTCCCTCCCAATATCATCTTCCCATCGCAGCCTCGGTCTCCCGACCTTTCTTTTGCCACCTGGGTGCCCCTCTAAGACCCTTTTTGGTACCCGTGATGATGGCATCTCTGAACATGCCCGGCCCATCTTAGCCTGCTTAGTCTTATATGTTCAGACAGTTTGGGTGCTTTGTAGATGCTGTACAACTCATCGTTGTATCTAATTCTCCATATTTGTCCATCATTCACGGGTCCCAGGATTTTATGCAGCACTCTTCTCTCAAAGATGTCCAGCATCTCCGCAGACCTTGTTGTCAGTGTCCAAGCCTCACAACCATATGACACAACAGTCCTGATGATTGTTTTATATAGGGTTACTTTTGTCTTTCTATGGACACTTCTAGACCTGAACACCGGTAACAGAGCGAATAATGCTTTGTTTCCTGTCACTATTCGTCTTTTTATTTCTAGGGTATCTTCATTTTCTTTATTGATAGTAGAACCCAGGTATGCAAATTCCTCTACAGTTTCAAAAGTGTATTTTTCTTTGAACGTTATGTTGCTTTGTAGAGCGTTTCCAGCATTTCTAGTTTGCTTCATTATTTTGGTTTTATTTACATTAATTTGCAAACCTATTTCTGCTGCTGCTGTTTCAAGTGGTTCAAAGACTTCCTGTAGGGCTGCAAGGGATCTTCCGACAATATTGAGGTCATCTGCATAACAAACTATTTGAGAACTTTTAAAATATATAGTGGAGCTGGTGATAACAGATGTTTTTCTGATAACATATCCAAGAGCCAGATTGAACAGTGTAGGTGACAAACCATCACCCTGCTTGAGACCCTGGGATATGACAAATTCTTCAGTCATCTCGCTGCCAATTTTCACCATGCATTTTGTATTGCTCATTGTGGATTTAACCAGCCTTATTAGTTTTGTTGGGATCTTAAATTCTAGTAGGATGCCATAGAGCTTTTCTGTGCTTTTGCTGTCGTAGGCCTGCTTAAAATCAATAAACAGCTGGCATATATCTACGTCAAATTCCCAGCATTTTGTAAGTATTTGCCTAACTGTGAAAAGTTGGTCGCTGGTGGACCTGTTTCTTCTGAACCCTGCTTGATATTCCCCTATAATGTTTTCCGCATAGGGCTCAATCCGGTTCTTCAATATGGTGGTAAATACTTTATATGCGGTGCTTAGCAGCGAGATGCCTCTGTGGTTTTCACACCTCAATTTGTCTCCTTTTTTATGTATTGGGAAAATAACGCTCATCTGCCACTCCTCAGGTATTTCCTCAAGGGACCACATCTTTGTGATTAGTTCGTGAAATAGCGTTTGCAGGTGATCGCTGCCATATTTGAGTAGTTCAGAGGCAATGTTATCTACTCCTGGTGATTTATTGTTCTTCAGGCTTTTTATTGCTGCCTTTGTCTCCGCTAGTGTTGGTGAGTTCACTATCTGATCATCCTCTAATGATATGGCTGTTGATTGAGTTCCTGTGTCTGTATGTGGGTTGAGTAGACATTGAAAATATTCCTTCCACCTATTTTTTATCATGTCCGAATCTGCTATAATATCTCCATTTGTGTTTTTACACAGGGTTGTGTTCGGCTTGAATCCTTTCTTGAATATGTTTACTCCTTTATAAGCTTCACGAGGATTATTGTTTATGAAGTCTTGCTCTACTTTCAATAGGATATTATTCATATGAGCTCTTTTCCTTTACAATGTCTTCCTTTTCCTCTGTCTCTGCGTGTATGTTTATCAATGATACATTAAAGAACCTGGTCTTTATACGCAGAACACACATTCTCTCGTTGATGAGCTTGAAACCTATGATACTCCCCTTAACTTTCTGATCCACTACAAAGGCTACTCCAAATGCATGTTTAGTGTTGCCACTATGAAGTATTGTGTGGGTTCGTGTGTCAAAGGTTTCGCATCCTAGCCATCTATAGTTTCCTGTACAGCCATTATGTGCACCCCATATTTTTGCATCTCCATAGTCAGTTCTCCAAGAGCTCCACTCCTATACAATGTTCGTACATTCCATGTGCCGATTTTCAGGTCCATTTTCCGTTTGCTAGGTCCAATCAGTTTTCCATTTGATGTCCGAGGTTCAGTATTTGGTTTCGATATATTGCTTTTTTACGGGGAGAGGTTATTGGCCTCTCGCCCAACCTACCAGGAGGACCAGGGTTTTTCTGTAGGGGTTTTCCGTCCCTTAGCTGGGGGGTTCCGGATTTCAGGCGCCGGAGGCTCGCCCTCGCCCTCTCAACTATCTGCTGTGACCCCCTATTATAATAGTAGGCCACATTACCAGGAATCGCGACGTGGACGCTAGCGAGTCGGACTTGTTGGTAGTGTTGCTGGTGTCATGCAACACGGCATTACTCGGAATTTACTGGTACATGCCCTCCAGCAGGGCATGCACCTCCGAGACTTTACCAACCATTCGAATCCCAGACTAGAATAATTACTAATGTAAAATTCGATGCTTTATATCTTGTGAAGGTAATTATGACCCAAAATGTAATAATTTAATTGAAATATTCTAGAGTACCTACCAATCTCACACAAAAAAAATATCAACGAATTTTTATGATATAATATAGATTTGTGTAGATTAATCTATTAAAACAAAAACAATCATACACAAAATAATGCCTCTTCCACAGCCTTGTAACGCTCAATCAATACGCATGGTAAAATTTATAAACCTGTGTACGATTGGAAGACGCGTGCCTTGAATTGAACACGTATTAGCAGGAACAGTTTGCGTTGCTAAACCGTGCATTTGGAGGACGCATGCCTTGAATTCAATACGAGTTTTTAAGTGCATTAGCGCAACAAACTCGTGTCTAATTCGAGGTTGTACTTGCCTCCTAATCAACACGGAAGGGTAAATACGCGAGGCGCGATTCTCGTTTAAATCCTTTACCTTCTGTTGTTATGGATATGATATTATGGCTATTAGCGCTAGCGAAAGAATGCTATGTCAATAAATGCGATTCTTGTTCTCGCGTGAGTGATAGGTGTCCATACAGAATGATGTAAGGATTCTATGGATAGTATCCATATTTTTATCAGTAAATGCATGTGATAAAGGATTTATTTTAAATAAATACCTATTAGGTATTTGAAGACATTGAATGTATTCTAATTGGTTTTACATTCTTTCTATTCATCTTAATTAGGTACATGGCCTTTATACTATTAATTGTTTTTGCATTTTTATTATTATTGTTCATTTGTACAGTGATTTTATTATTATTGTTCATTTGTACAGTGATTTTTTTTTTTTTAATTTACGGCGCTGGCCGATTTACTAATGATATTAATAACAATTAAGCACTACAAATAATAACACTCAATTATTATTATTACCATTATACACTTCCTCAAAAGAATTAGCAGATCAATGCGTAAATTGTAAATTATTTAAAAGAGCAAAATAAAATGCAACAAACGCATCATCAAGCTTTCAATTGGGAATAGTTCACCCATCCAGATACTTAACATATCAAAGGATTAGGCTCTGAGGAGGTCTCTATACTACCTAACAACCCTACTGATTCCCGAATATTAACGTTTAAAAAATCTTTAACGATTCTACATGTATTCATAATTACCATTTTTTGCATTTTTATTATTAAATTTTTCGATAAATCTATAATTTCTAAATTACGGATTAACGATTTTGGAATAATGCCAGTGGCTGAAATAATGAACGGTAATATTATTATTTTACGAGAATGCCAAAGTCTTTTAATCTCGTTACCTAAAGCGGTGTATTTTCTAATTTTTTCATCAAAAGTTTTTATAATATTACTAGAATTTGGAATAGCCACGTCGCAAATATATGTTATTTTTTTAATTTTATCATGTATTATTAAATCGGGTCTGTTATGTTGAATTGACCGGTCAGTTAATATTGTTTTATTGTTTTATTATTGTTCATTTGTACAGTGATTTTATTATTATTGTTCATTTGTACAGTGATTTTATTATTATTGTTCATTTGTACAGTGATTTTATTATTATTGTTCATTTGTACAGTGATTTTATTATTATTGTTCATTTGTACAGTGATTTTATTATTATTGTTCATTTGTACAGTGATTTTATTATTATTGTTCATTTGTACAGTGATTTTTTCGTTTATTTATCATTAGATACTTTGTTATTTGTATCACGTTAGCTACAACTCCCTTCAAAATACGAGTTTACTCTAGGATGTTATTGAATATTATAGTATACTAGCTGACCCGGCAAACGTTGTTTTGCCATATAAATTATTTCTAGTGAATAATTTGGTAATTAAATAAAAAAAATATAACTTATTGTAAGTATGTGGAGATGTTTTCTATGACTGAAAGAGGAATGGAGCACTGTTGACGATGACGGCCTATAAAAATAACAAAACACCAACCATTCATTTTCTTAATTCAATGTACCTACTTCATTAACTTAACTCACATATTTAAAGTTTGATCTCTAAAAAGTTAAATGTAAATTAAAAATAAACCGATACATTTTTTTTATCTTAAATTATGCCAATTAAAAAAAAACAATATCAATCTCGTAGAGCAGTGTACGGTGTTTTTTGTCAGTCCGTATTTAGCCAACACAAACAAACTGGATGGTTTGCCCATGATGGTTCGCTCAATCGCAGCACCCATTCACAGTGGACCTTCAATATATACGAACAAGTCGCTTCTCGAACTCCTTTATTAATACAGCAGCCCGACTGTGGAACGATCTTCCGAATTCTGTGTTTCCACCTTCGTACAACCCTGGTCTTTTTAAAATCCGAATTAATAAACTCTTTTCTAGATTGCAAACCCCTCCCAATGCTACGTAGTGCGCTTCTTCGGAAGAGTAAAATGGACCCAAATCCTAATAGCTGGTGTCCCCTACGTAGACATGTTAAAAAAAATGTCACGTATAATTGTCCGTGTGAAAAGCATGGCGTGCCCAAATCTAAGCCATAAACAGACATAGTTTGGTCTTGTGACTTATTGATTGTCATTGCGAATACCAATCTAATTGGAAATTGAACGCGTTTTAATTATTCAATTACCACTTCTGTGGTAATCATTGGGATTCGTGACAGAAATACATTTTCGCCATTCAAAATGCTGGTTTCGACAATGTTTTTCATCAATTTTTTAATGACTAATCGCGTTCCATTGCACAGACATGGTGGGTTCAAATTCCGAAGTAAAACAACCGGAGATCCAACTTTCAGTTGTAGATGGTGCGGTGACATGCCTGGCAAAACCAATGAGTTCAAATCTCTGTTGGATAATTTACAGCTTCGTTGACATCGCAAACTGTATCGATCGATCTGCATGACACCAAGTCGCCTGGCATCAACAATTGTATCTTGAAATTATTGTATCATTGACGTCCACATTTTTTGCTACCGAAATTCATGTATTATGTGTGTACAACGGGAAATATGCTATCGATAAGAGTATTTTGCGAATTAATGATTGTGCAGAAATAGGTCGGCAATTTTATGCATCCATTATTTTCATGGACAACAACTTTTCCATCGCCGATATCTAACAATTGTTTTTAGAATGTATCAGCGGATGGATCTTGAAGCATTTGAACGCGCAAGTTTACTTTTAGCTGTACCTACTTTTTCAACATTACGCCACAGTTGCGATGATTTTAAGGAAGCATTGATCTCTTCAGCGTACGTTGAACGTAGAATGACGGGAATTGTTTGTCTGAATCACCTGAAAGGAGTAACAGAGAGCCGCCGAATAGTTTGTCGTTGTTTTTTATATCATTCAGTGTCCTGTTCAACGCCTCAAGCGAATATTTGTGTGACATATGTAGTGCATTCATCCCAGAAGATAATTCATCTCACCTGTTCTGCCCGTATTTGATCGTATTTCGGCGAGAATAAGCGGAATGAGAAAAGTTTTGCCTCCACCTGGTGCATACAAAAAAAAGAATCCACCTTTTCCTCTCAAAACTGCCTGCATAATGTGGTCGTTAATGATTCTTTGTTCATCAGTCAGTAGTGAGACATTACCATTCAGATTACCGCATGGGCCATGAATCATGATTGTTGTTACAATATCGAACAGTAGTTGATCAGTATACGGAATTGGAATTTCCGCAAAAATTAAACTATCGATTTCCTCCCTGATAGAATCGATATACAAACAATAATAATGGCCAAACTCTGTGTAAAGAGTAAGAGAAAGCTTATTGTGTGAGAGAGTTAGGAGACCGCCATCTTTCTCGTCCCTACTCCTTGCTGTTTGCTGGTTGAGAGGTGACACCTGTGTAACAATTGCACTTTCTGTTTTCACTGGGTTAAAAACATGAAATGCCCCTGCATATCTGAACGTTGGCCTCTCATGGACTCCCACTTCGGTCTAGAGAAGATATAACACTTGCCATCCCACCTCACGTTACAGATTATTATTCATCTTCCTTCACTATTCATGCTGCCCGGCTGTGGAAAAATTTAGCATTTGATATTAGAACTGGCACATCACCAATCCAATTTTCAAATCTCGTCTTAAATGCTCACTCTTCCTCTCAATTCCATAACTAATATACATATATCCCAATTTCACTTTCCAACCCTTTTGTTTGCTCCTCATCCTCTTCCTTCCCTTTCTGATTTTCCTCTCTTCTCGGAAGAAATTGCCTCCAGGCAATTTCTTCAATTTAGTCCGCCATTTGTACTATGTAATTTTATGTATGTTAAAAAAGTGTTATATAAATAAATAAAAAAATATCGTACGACAATGATTAATCGATTGCCATCTTGCAACCCTATGGCGCATCTGTGTATAAAAGTAAAAATAGTAATATCGCTATTAAAAAATAGAGGTTAGTGGTAAAAGGGTGTAAATTTAGGGTAATATGTATTTTTTGGTGTCAATTCATAAAAAAAATTAAAAAAAAAATTTTGTCAAAAAACTAAAGAAAAAAAATCTGGGGAGAGCCACCCTTATCACCTAGGGGTATAAAAATAGCCTGCGACCGATTCTCAGACCTACCAAACATACACAAAAAAAATCATAAAAATCCGTAAAGCCGTTTCGGAGGAGTTCGATAACAAACACTGTGACACGAGATTTTTATATATTAGATTAGATGAATTATTTTTATATTTGAAATTAATATGAACGTGTGAAATAATATTGAAATGTCAGTGAAGTGACAGATCGATGTTATGGATATCGCTAAGCGTTAGTGACACATCTGACAATGTAAGCAAATAAATGTAATTTTATTACAGAAAAATAGGAATACAGAAGAAACATCAGCTCATTTCACCAAGATCGGATACCCTGTCAAATATTTCTCAAGATTTTATATTCAGAATTTCGATTTTTTGTTTCAGTCAGAGGTTATAAACTTTTGAAATTTAACTTAATTTTTTCTAATACCTCAAAAACCATATAAGGTGGAACCCTGAAAATTGGTATAAATTTAGACGAACACAAAATCTCAAGTATTTCCGTCTTTCAGAAAAAGTTACAGGGTTTCTGAAACTTAAAAAAAAACATTTTTTATAACAAATTTATGTATTTATCTGCCTATATGTATTCCCAATTTTTTAAACAAAAAAAAACACCCCGACATGATAGTTCTATTTTATTTATTTATTTTATTTTTATTTCTTTAACATTTTTTTACTATCATCTCAAACTTTTCTTAAACAATATTTGTAAAAATTGAATTTAGTGGTGACTTCGTTTCAAACAATTTGTATGGCAGCATACACTACACAACTGCAGTATCTACGGGGACTCTCAATAGTTTGATACTTAATTTCCATAATCGGGATTGGAAAAAAGGACTGACCCCCACACTATCTTAACTTGCAATACATGTTTTGTTTAGAAAACAAAATATCTTACAATATCCAATACCTAATTTGGATTTAAAAGTTTACTGTAATATCTGATAGTTTTCTTACTCAGATATAATAAATTAATACACGCGTTTCACTTAAGACAGTTTATTACAATTTACAGTAATTATATATTAACAGAGAGAAGTAAAATTAATCAGTTATATATGAAAGAACCACAACGTGAGAGCACTATCGTTTATCAATGCAAAAAGCCCCCAACATACCTATATATTCAATCCCGAAGATTTCTGAATCATCTATTCGTATGATCTCGTTACCCGCTATACACATTGCCTGATACCAGGCGCAACATCAACATATTAATCATGTTGAATTTGATATGTATTCTTCAACTGTACGTACTATCGCCATATACAGTTGGATCTCATATGTTACATGCAACTACATATGTAGTTCATATCGATATAAGTGTAGGTACTTATTCATCATTGTGTTGTGTAAAAATCACTGATGGTCACAGTCATTTTCGTATTAGAGGAAGCTGATTATGGGACACTTCCTTGATAGTAATAAAAAATAAAAAAAAAACATTTTTTTAGAAAGATTATTTTATTCAAATAATATTCATAAGGTGTTATTTATTATCACAGTGAATCTAAAACAGTAAGAACATCTATATAAGCCTATAAATAATATATATTCTATAGTAGACTTAAATTTTTGGTAGATTTGCAATCATGAAAATGTTTTTTTATTAAAGTAAAAGGCACATTGACAATGGTTTTCAGATGTTAAATAATATTTTATATTTAAAATTTATGTGACTATTTATCACCAAGTGGATTTCCTAGCCATGGGTATGACTTTGTACATTCTGATAGACAGTGAGTTAATACTCGTTCCATCTGAAAAATATAAATAAAAAACATTAATTTTAACCTTTCTCCTGATTTATGTATTTTTTTTTCATTTATATGTGTGAAATTGGCAGCCCACTGAAGGCGGACCTGGTGATTCCGGAATGTTCGAACATATCGAAGCCATATTAGCTGACGCTTAAGGCCGATAAGAAGAACCACGATATTCGCGATCGGGCTTCGTTCGATATTCAAACATGGAACAGTTTATTGAATCATGTTGAATCGACTCTCTTGTTCAGAATTAAGTGGGTAGGTAGGAACATTTTTTATGTCAAAACAAAATTACGGATTTTTTTTTCATTGAACATAAAACACTGTCATACCGTAAGTACTTTTGAATTTAAAAATAGAATATATTATATTCTACAGAAGATTTGATTTTGAAATGAAGTGATATTTTTCAAATGAGCACCATATCTATTGAAAATTTATGTAAACGTTAAATATTGTCACATCAATACCACAACGCCATTTTTTTAATGTGGTATCTCAAAATGGAGATCTCTTCATTATATAAACAAATTAATCATTGCAATATCCGATAATATCGCATTCCTAATTATAATATTAGATAAAAACAGACCCTATATTTTCTTACCTAGGACAAAGTTACAAGATAATGGTGAAACCAAGATTTGTTAAAAACTACACGTTTTACTGCCATGCTTAAGGTAATTCTAAAATGGGTGGGAATTTTAAAAACTTCGAAAAAATCGACCATTTATAGTGTGTGCAGTGTGCAGTAATGTATTATGACTAAAAGTAAATTAACATGTATTATAATTTAATACATATTAGTTTATATAAAAATAATAGACTATAAAAATAATAGATACGTCTTATGCATAAGTATATTACCTAAGTAAGTATGAAGCGCCTTCGATCATTAGGTAGGTAAATGAAGTGTGTTGTCCAACTGTCGATTTGTTCAAGAGAATTTTATTCTCTTAACCTATCGACATAGTTTCAACCCAAGATACGCAAGACTTGTATGCAGAGTCTATATTTTTCACGGCTTTTCCAACTTTGAAGTCAAAAACACTAACTTAGAGGCTTCGCAGCATATATGTTCCATAAACGGATTTAATCAGAATTCGGAGTAGAATATTTAGTGTGTCTGTGTGTCTGTCTGTGTGTGTGTGTCATTCCCCCCTTATAACTTTTGATCCGCCGCTCAATTTACAGAGCCTTAGTACTATTCTTTAAATTCGGTAAACAAAAGTAAGGCGCATAACTCACTTACACGTAAGATGTTATAGTGTTCGGACTTATTATCCTCGTCAAAATGCCATGTAGTGTGATGAAAACATGTAAAAGTTACACTAGAAGGAGGATATCATGCTACATATATTATGTATTTGGTAACTAATTTATTTTTATTAATTTTCGATATCTATTTTTATTATGAGTAAACGAGGTAGTAGTCAAGTCATATTTGCTTGTAGCAATGTAGAGGAATTCTCTTGTCGTATTCGCTTTTTTACACAACTTATATACTTGTGGCGAGAATTCGTCTTCACAATAACAATCTATTTAAAACTCATTATTGGAGGTCGACGACCGTCGAGACGACAATAAAAATTTATTAATAGTAATCTACCCTTAAAACTCCACAGCAATCGGAAGGGTCGATCACCCCGTCACTTTCTAGAAACCTCGTCAACAGAGACAGAGAGAATATAAACAAAACACTCAGCATAATTAGACACTTCGTTTTTCAACCTGATACTCTCGATTTCGCTCTTCACTCTCGACTTTCGACATTGTAAATAGACCTTCGCATTATTATCGTTTATTCTTGAAAAGTGATATATTTAATGTTATTTGTATTTCTTTGTTATCGTGTGTTAAATTGTGCGCAGAATACAAATACGTAAGTTGTATCTATTCGTTTTTAACTTAATATTATTTCGTTTCTTTCATAGTCATTATTTGGTGTGAGAGATAATAATTATAATGTGATTGGACTGGAGCAAAAGAGAAAATATGTCTGCAACGTGTATTTACTATTGTGCTATCTGTAGCCCGCTTACTGTAGTCTGTTGGGTGTTGAGTGTCTCTTTCTCGGTGATATTGTAAGAATTTGTTAAACTGTACCATTTTTGTAGAGCATTTTGTTTTCGTAAAACGTGTCTATATAAAAATGTCAATGATATACATAGGTATATTACCTGTCCATCCTTGTATGAACAGAATTTGGGAGTACATTTGGGTGTATATCTTGTTGTGCAGGTAGCGTTACTCTTTGCCATATCTGCCACTTTCATTGGCTTCTTTATCCAGTCAATCACCTTGGATGCTGCCGTCTGAAATGATATTGTATTGAGGGATGATTATTTTCATCAAATAAGTATAACACTGCTCGCCAAATCGAACATTGATTAAAAGGGCATATAAACCTAAACACCCCAATTTGAAATAAATTTTCTCAAAAATATGTTAAACAGTGTGTTTTTAAAAAAAAAATACCAAATACAAAGTTCGTCACACAATTTCAAAATTCAGTATCGATTCCCCTAAAAAAGTTAGTAAATATATTTTTTTAAGCATTTTTTTTTAATTACTCTATAACATAAATTTTGTTAAAAATAGTGCATTAAATCAAAGTGAATGTTCGTGATATTTTCTCTATTTTATCTCAGGTTTGTTCTTAAAATGCAAAAAGTCAACAAATTTTGGGTTTCCGATAGTTTAAATGCATTTCCAATAGTCAACAAATGAGAAATTAGCCTTATTGCAAATCTATGTTGAATTATTCTGTTTTCACCCATCTCTCCACTGCAGGATGTTGTAGATCCTGTACCTCCTTTTTCCCGCGACTATAATTATATCGTCAGCATATCTTTTCTGGGGTCGACCTACTCCTCTTTTTATGAAAATGCGGGCCGCTTGATATGGGCTGCTTACGTAATTAGAGTTCAGAATGGACGATCAGGCAACTATGTTAAACACCTCACACTCTCGCAAAGAAGAAAAAAAAACAGGAAGAGCGAATGTGCGATGGTTGAACTCTGAAACACCCAAATTACAACTAACAAATTGGAAGACAAAAATAACAGACAAATGAAGAAGACTTGTGGATTCAGACAATAAAGCCCGCCCAGGACTGTCGACTTTTATGATGAAAATAAAACAAATGTGAAATATTATAAACATTAAACAAAGTATACTCACGATGTAAACATCGGGAAGTGTC
Source organism: Molanna angustata (assembly GCA_963576475.1). Lineage (NCBI taxonomy): Eukaryota > Metazoa > Arthropoda > Insecta > Trichoptera > Molannidae > Molanna > Molanna angustata. The sequence goes on along the minus strand of OY754978.1, from coordinate 1,887,539 downwards.
TTGAGATAGTCGAGGAACTTGACGTATGCTTCCAATGAATGTTCGTATTTATCGAACCACGCAGCGTGGATGTATACACCGAATGGAGCTCTGTTGCCATTGTACTGTTTGTTGAATTCTCCGATCATCCAGTTTGTGATTTTGGTCACGTCATCATCGCTGAAATTCACATTCAAAATTTCCTTTCAAAGTTCTTTTAGAGTTTTGCAAGGGACCGTTTTTAGTTCCCATAAGAAGAACGGGTGGTGGTGAGGGAAAAACAGACCAATTGATAAGTGATACAGAAACTATGCTTCCTGTTATGATGAAGTCCAACTTTCCTTCTATCTCATAGGTGATTTTCCAGGTCCAGATGGGATCACGTTCGCTACAGTGAATACAATTCCAGAATCTTCTCCTAGATCTAGTCCACCGATCAATGTCTTTATGCTACACATCTCAGTTCGGTTTACTGTTTGTCTGCTGTGCCGACGTTCTGGGTTCAGCAGATTCTCAGCTGAGAAAAAATATATTTTTCACGTAAAGCTTCTCTGGACTGAACGCGCTAAGTTTTAAAATTAGTTAGAAATTATTTTAGATAAATCAGTTATAAATATTTCATTGTGTAAAGGGGCCAATTACAATCCTCAATCTCATAACGGGGGGTAGTGGTGGGAGTATCGAAAACTGATTAGCTAGAAGTAATTGCCATATCAAAACTATGCTCAGTATTGCCTCTTAGTCACCAGGATTAAGTAGACTACCGGAAATATACTGGACAGGTTTTGAGTAGTAGCTGGAGGCGCAATAAGGGCAAGGACCCCCAATCCCGAATGATCTGGGATAGAGAGGTAAGAAATGATAACAGTTTAATCCACTACCCTAATTAGCCCAATTACAAACAAAAATCTGTGCCAACATTACAATTGAAATATTAAAAATATAATATGACTTTACTTACAAAATACAAGCGTCTCCCATAGAGCAGATAGCTCCATCATTTCCCTTCCACGTGAGCATTGGGATAACCCAGACGTTGGGATACGACTGGTCAGGGCACGGTCCGATGAGACAGTCCTGGTTGCTGAGGTACTCCGTAGTGTATGGCCACATACCTGGCTGGACGTAGGACTGGGTCGACCAGGATAGGTCGTACAGGAAACCGTTCTTGTTCAACATCTCAAATTGGTTGTTGCCGGCCATTTGGAGGAATGGCATTCGGATTCCTGAAATATTTAACATTATATATTATCTTACAGTACTATTTATTTATTTATTTTTATTATAAATAAATAGTACTATAAATAATATTTATTATTTTTATTGACAAACATTTTTTCAACATCTCAATAGAGACGAAGTAGGGATATTGTAGAAGAACCAGGAACTTGATGCACCTACAGAGCTTACGACCTGTCATCGGCTGGTTTACTTGATCACTTTATGCGCTTGCGCAACGTTCACCAATTATGCCTTCTTATTGAGTTCCCTTATCAATGTAATTTTTGAAAGTTCTATATATTTGAATAGTGTGTAACATTTTACATGACAATAATGCATTATTACTATTGTCATCTATGGAGTAACGGAGAAACCTTTTTGTAACGCCATCTATTGAGACATTGAGACATTGAGTGTGAATATTACTGTGTATCCCATCAGGGCCGGGTAATCGAAACTATAACAGGTAACAAATACATCTTACATACATATAGTTCATTACCCATTATGTATTTTGCCTTTATATGTGAGGCAAGACTGATATGTGGGTATACACGCATGTGCCGTGCTTCCTTTTATAAAGTAATCCATCCTTTTTATGTTTGTTAAACCAGCTAATAACAGGCAAGCCAAGGTTCGTGCAGGACAACGTCTGTCGGGTCCGCTACTTTTCATATAAATTCCATTAAAGATATTTTTATTTTCTTATAGATTTGTATGCCAATTTTTAATGCAGGATGTGGCCACTTGTAATTGGCTGACCAGTTTTATGTTAGCTTTTTCTTATTTTATGAAACTATTGATGTTTAATAACTTGTAAGCTGTAAGTGGTTCTTAATAATAAATAAATAAATCACAATTCCAAAACAAAACCCCTTAATCCAAGACATTGTATGTTAAATCATGACTCCAAGAACGAAACCAAGATCACACCTGTGATCGCAAAACCAAGACAATTTCAGTTTGGTCAAGACATTGTATGTTAAATCATGACTCGAAGAACGAAACCAAGATCACACCTGTGAACGCAAAACCAAGACAATTTCAGTTTGGTCAAGACATTGTATGTTAAATCATGACTCCAAGAACGAAACCAAGATCACACCTGTGATCGCGAAACCAAGACAATTTCAGTTTGTTCAAGACATTGTATGTTAAATCATGACTCGAAGAACGAAACCAAGATCACACCTGTGAACGCAAAACCAAGACAATTTCAGTTTGGTCAAGACACTGTATGTTAAATCATGACTCGAAGAACGAAACCAATATCACACCTGTGAACGCAAAACCAAGACAATTTCAGTTTGGTCAAGACATTGTATGTTAAATCATGACTCGAAGAACGAAACCAAGATCACACCTGTGAACGCAAAACCAAGACAATTTCAGTTTGGTCAAGACATTGTATGTTAAATCATGACTCCAAGAACGAAACCAAGATCACACCTGTGATCGCGAAACCAAGACAATTTCAGTTTGGTCAAGACATTGTATGTTAAATCATGACTCGAAGAACGAAACCAAGATCACACCTGTGAACGCAAAAACCAAGACAATTTCAGTTTGGTCAAGACATTGTATGTTAAATCATGACTCGAAGAACGAAACCAAGATCACACCTGTGAACGCAAAACCAAGACAATTTCAGTTTGGTCAAGACACTGTATGTAAAATCATGACTCGAAGAACGAAACCAAGATCACACCTGTGAACGCAAAACCAAGACAATTTCAGTTTGGTCAAGACATTGTATGTTAAATCATGACTCGTAGAACGAAACCAAGATCACACCTGTGAACGCAAAACGAAGACAATTTCAGTTTGGTCTTGATATTGCATTTGTTCATCTTATGCATACCTTTCAAGTCAGCCTTGGGGATATTGGCAAATTTGGAGATGAGGTCCCTCTGTTCGGCAAATTCCTTGTTGAGTAATGCCACATCGGCTGTCTTCCAGTATGTTGTATTGGACTGGTGGGTTATAGAGTGGAGTGATATTTCCATGCCGTTAGCATGAAGGTCGTGTATCAGGGAGTAGTCTGTGTTCTCGTGGGAGTCGAACAAGGTCATGGAGATGGGACACTTGTTGGGGTTGACTCGATTGTATAGATGCTCCTTGTAATATTTTATGTTCAGAATGTTCACGGCATCGTCGAAGGTCAATAAGACGAACTGAAAAAAAATATACATAAACAGTGTTATTCATATAAAAAAATTTGGAATCATGGTTGAATCACGGTTCAATTGAATCCGAGTCTTATTCCACGTTCAACTGACACCTTATTTATAAAAATATTTGAATCGCAGTTCGGTTAAACTCAAAGACCTTATAATAATGTAGTTAAACTCGTTTTTGAGATCTATTTCATACGACAGCACCGAATTTAGTTTTGTTTAGTTGGTTGTCATGACCATTCGACCGAGTACCTCGAAGATTAGTATGGCAGGCTATGAGAGCGCGGAACATACCGGAGCAGTACATACACCTTGTGCAAGACATGCACAACAATATCCGCACTAGAGTCAAAAGTTTGGCAGGCCTAAGCAGTTGGTTTGAGGTCAATGTTGGCGTACATCAGGGATCGGCACTTAGCCCACTTTTATTCAACATGGTAATGGATTATCTCACAAAAGATGTACAGTCACCCCTGCCCTGGAGTCTGTTATCTGACATCGTCCTGATAGCAAATAGCGCATGCCAACTGCAAGTGGCCCTATCGAAATGGACTGAAGCACTCAAGAGATTTGGATTGCGCATTAGCAGGACAAAGACGGATTTCATGGAATGCAACTACAGTGGAACGTCAGGCGCAGCGACGGTGTGCTTCCCGGATGGCACTGTTGTACCCAAGGTGTCAATCTTCAAATACTTAGGGTCGGTTCTCTCAGCGGATGCCAGTGTGGATGACGTCTCCCATAGGGTAAACGTGGCTTGGAGTAAATGAAGAACTCTCAAAGGCGTGCTGTGCGATCCACGTATGCCAATCAAAACTAAGGGCAAGGTCTACAAGACAGCGGTGAGACCTGCAATGACATATGGTGCGGAGTGCTGGACAGGCACACATGAACAAAACTACATATCAATGAAATGAAAATGCTGAGGTGGGCAGGCGGGGTGACGAAGCTAGATAAAATTTGTAATGAATTAATAAGAGAAAGCTTTGGAGTAGCCCCCATACCAGAAAAACTTACAGAAAGCCGACTCAGATGGTATGGACATGTAATGAGGAGGCAAAACGATCATGTGGTGCTGCTCTGCTCTAGCACTCCCAGAAAGCAGAAAAGGAAAGGGACGTCCAATATCCACGTGGTGGGGCAATATGAGGAAGCTCATGGATAAAGCCCACATCCCAACCCCGACAATACAGGACAGATCATCGTGGCGCCTAAGGATTAGGAGAGCCGACCCTACCTAAAGTGGGATTAGGCAAAGAAAAAGAAGAAGAGGTTGTTATGACCACAGAACAGTGTACGCCGGACGAAACACGTGCGCCCCACATGATAACTAGCTCTAACTCTAGCTATTGCACTTTTTGACTTTCAATATTTTTGTTTGAAATAAACGTATATCAATAATTCTAATGGATTTGCTTTTTGTACGTTTTCTCATATCCTATGCTAAAAATCCTATAGAAATTATTTATACGGATCATAACTACTTCAAAAATGTGAAATGTCAAGTTGAACCAGTATAAATTAGCCGAGCCGTGCCGGTTCAATTTGACAAAGGAATATATTTACTTGGAGAGTATATTTCAACGAATGATGATAAAGATATTGAACGAATAGATTTGGCAGGTAATAGAATAAACGGAGTACTTAGACCAGTTTTGTCCCATCCTAAATTCTTAAAGGAAGCCAAAATTGCCGTACATAACGTAATAAATTGTAATGCCTTCTTTGACGTATGCCAGTGAAACATGGACGTGGCAAAATACGCATGAAAGTAGAGTAAATGCTGTAGAAATGAGATCACTTATAATTATAATAGAATAAAAAAATGTGAAGGATCTATGATAGAATAAAAAATTGTGGACATAAGGAGAGAATGCAAGATAAGGATATTATATTTTAAATGAAAATTATGAAGGAAGGATAAGTGAACGAACGATGAACGAACGAACGTGTATGAACGATGAACGGTTGATAAAAAAAATATAATGAACACTTCCTTGCACCCTGCGCAAGTGGCGAGTTTATTGCCGTATGGCAATTTTTTCCAACTAACCAGTGTTTCCAGCCCAGAGAAGCAATATTTGCGTGAGAAATAAATTTCTCCTCTGCTGGGAATCGAACCCAGGACGCCTGCACAGAAACCAAACGGCTTACCAAATGTGCCACGGCGTCGGCCAAATAAACATGTATGTGATTAAGAGGGGCCGCCCCAGAAAGGAGCTTGAACATTCGACGATCATGTATGAAACGATACATAGATGTAAAGGAAGCCAGGAATGTTTACCCAGCAAGGGACATGGCGTGATGGTATGTATAAATAAAAATCATGGAGATATAGGAATAGGTGGTCACCTATTTGGTACCTTGAAATCTTTCTGGGTTTACCAGCACAAGATCACTAGTGAGAGTATGTGGAAGATGTGGTATGCACCATGATAATGGTGGTGCAATAACTATAACTAATGTCTTCTTCTTCTTCCTCTTTTTGTAGATCTATGATCTGTTTCTACAGGTCCTGGAACAAGGATGTCCAGCTCTCCCTCCATCTCTTTGATTGTCTTCCCGGTGGTCGGCGTCCCTCTGGTATGTCGCGCATTACAATCTCTCCAGAATCATTTTGCAGGTTCTGCGAATCTCCTCATTGGGGATTCTGTCTCTGGGGGTTCTGCCCAAGATAGGTCTTGTTTTTTTTCATCTCTGTTGTTCTGAGTAGCTGTTAACTAATGTTAGTACGTAAAATGCTTTTCTATCTTAAAAATTAAATACAAGGAATTTTGTTTAAAATATCACACACAAAAATGATACTTCTTTATATTTTTAGAAAATTAAGTTTCTGTCATTTTCGCCCTGTAATGTTTATTTTAAATAACGTAGATTTCTGCGTTGTTCACAAGTTAATAATTTAATTTAAATGATAAGTATCTTTTAATTAAAAAAGTTATCAGATATAAAATTGTTTACTGTATTATCAAAAATAGGAAAACCAATTGATATGTTTTTAATTTAAAATGTTTAATTTTATGTATTAAACCGATACATGCATAGATAAAGAAAATCTTAAATCAAGGTGACGAGGATAATAATATAAGTGGTTTATATAATATTATACGTTTAATAAATGTTGGCCTTCGTGGCTCAGTTGGTTGGGTCCAAAGGATCCAAAGGTCCCGCTGATCCAAAGGTCCCGGGTTCGATTCCCGGTGAAGACACAGTTTTTAATTGTGTTTTCAGTCTGGATCTGTGAGACGATTAATATCGTAAGTTTCCAGAATGTGGCAACTTCTTATTGGGTGGGTGTTAAATTAATATTTGACATAGTACCTGTTAGTTGCCCGAGAAGCAATATTAAATAAATTACTTTTTTTTGGAAAATTAATATCCCAATAGAGACGAAGTTGGAATATTTTAGGCGATCTGGGAAATCAGAGCTTACGACCTGTCTACGGCTGGTTTGCGCGATCACTTTAATGCTTTCATCCTTTTTTTCCATTATCACTCCAATTTTAGGAAGAAAAAATATATCATTGACTACCAATAGGGATAAAAATCCTGTGTTTGTGTATATATAGCCCAACTGTCGATTTGTTCAAAAGAATTATTATTTCTCTTAACATTTCGACAAAGTATCAGGCCAATATACGCGACATTTGTATGCAGGGTCTATATTTTTCTTTTCCAACTTTGAAGTCAAAAAACATCAAAAAACAAAACAACAGTCAAAATTTATTGTTAATAATGTGGAAATTTGTTATTGGTTTTAGTCTTATACTAATGCATCTATATAATAAATGTTATTATACTGTAAATTTACCGGAAATAAAATAAAATAAAAATAAAATTAAACTTAGAGGCTTCGCAGCATATATGTTCTATAGTTTTATTTTGAAGTTTTTTTAACAATTTTTACAAAAATTTAATTTATTGACGACATTGTTTCATACAATTTGTAACTGTCACTTCACAATATCTCACTCAATAGTTTAATACCTACTTACTCTACAAACAAAAAAACAACAACAACTTGTCATTAAGCTTAAGAAAAGAAACAAGAAAATATAACTCAGTGTATGGAAGTGACAGTTGTCAGGAGACTGGCAAATGTCACTTCCATACATTGAGTTATTTTTTCTTGTTTCTTTACTTGAGCTAAATAACACGTTGTCTAGGGGGGCAGTTCAACTGTTGAGTTAGCAATTTTGAATAAAAAAATAATATCTGCTATAGTTCTGCGGCTTTCAAGCGTATACATGAAGTAAAATAAATACAATTTATATAAAAAAAATACGAAAATATGACGAAATTCTTGGTTAAATAATATTATTTATCAGAACACGACGTTCGCAATAATGATAATCAATCTTTGTTTGAAGATGGCACCCAATTGAAGAGGAAAAACAATAATACTATATAGTGCAGTCGTATTTACCTGTGGTGTCTCGGCCTTGCTGAATCCACCAGGGGCAGTTGTGGAAGAACATCTGCAGTTTGGCAGAACACACTTGGATTCATCGCAGGAAGGTGCCGGTGCTCTTGGGTCAGGAACCGGACCAGCCAAGGCTCCGAGGCCTATCACGGATAAAAATAGCACCAGAACAAACTTCATCGTTCAGTTTTCCAACAAACACACAAAAGTAATGAATTGATACAACAGTCTTAATACATTTTATACTTTTTTTTTCTATCACGGCTCAGAGATAATGTTAAATTATTAATCCATTGATATATAGAACCACTCATAAATCTTTCGAGAATATATAGTTGGCATATTCTTTATCTTGATAGGTAGTATATAATAAGAATATTTCATTCGGAATTATGAACGGTAGGTGATACTTTAATTATGTGTCTAATCCGATAATGATTATTGTTATCAGTAATTTCCCTCAATGGATGAATTTCCTGTTGATCGAATTAACTCTAGCTAAACAAGTATGACCAACATTTTTTTAGCTTGCTAGATTGATTTCAATGGATATGTCTACAAAAACATTGAAATCAATACCTTTATCGAAAACCAGTAGGTTGTGGCCGACGCTAAACTCCTCACTAACAAGTCACTCCATTAAGTATTCAAATTTTGTGTGGAAATTTTTCGGCATTTTCATTAAATGAGTTTGCTCAATTTTTTTTTTTTATTTAGATATTGAATTATGAAAATTTGATAATCCTTCAATGCCATTTAATGAAAGTGATGTGTCTTTTTACCGATTTGAAAATAAAAATTCTAAATTTTAAGTTTCCTGAGCTTGGGGTCACTTTAAAATATTTGACGTTTAAAAAATTGAGAGGCACTATTCAGATATCCTTCAAAATCTAATGGGGTCTAAGCGAGTATTAGTTGAACATATTTGCAAAATTTGAAAAGAATCGAATGAGTTCTTTAGTATTTAATTGATAAAGAAAAATAAACACGCCGTACATAGCATACACCACATAGCACACACACAGATACATTATGATTAAACTTTCAGAATACCTATAATCTCAGCAAAGGTGACAGGAAAATTATTCGAAAAACAATTATTCGAATGCTCAATTTTACGAAAATCAATTTTACGAATGGCAATTATTCGAATCACATTTTTTCGAAAAACAATTTTCCGAACACACAATTATCAGAATTTACAATTGTTCGAATTTTTATGACGTCATGTTGGTAGTATTGCGAAACGAATAAACCATAGATTTTTATTATAATATACTAGATGAGAATTTTGTATGAATCGAAGTGAGGCATTTTTCCGGAGGATTTTTGACGTTTTAGCACCAACATCGTTTTTCCATAGAGAATAACGACTAATGTGAATTGTTTTGGGATTTATTTGTCGTAAAAAACACTTTGTTTATGTAGATTTAGAGAAAAGTTATTTAGGATGTGTTGAAATTTAAGGAAAACTGAAATATGTTGTCAACCAAAACGTCAAATGCGCGATATTCCATGACTCACTTTTTGCACGGAGTATTACATCTACATAGTATATTATGTATAATAAAAATCTATGGAATAAACAACATGGCGACGCACCGCGCTGTCAAACATCAATTATTAAAAATGTGCAAACATACGTACCTACCCAACAATAATACAACAAGTAATAATAGTCTTCATCGAATATATGTTAAGTACTGGCAACAAATATGTCAAAGGAGGCAACATAATGACACAAAAATATATTAAATTCGGTCAATTGGTTTTCCAACAAATGTTAGTTCGAATAATTTGCTTTCGGACAATTGTCATTCTGATAACTGATTTTCGAAAAATTCTTATTCGTACAATTGCGCATTCGAACAATTGTGTTTCGAAGAATTTTCATGTAATCCTCAGCAAATACTTGTTGATAATCTGTAATAATTTTTTTTGCCTAAAATTGAGAAATCATAACTCCCCACTATATCTCCTTCGGTTAGTGAGGAGTAAAAATAAATTAATTTCACCCACCAATAAAATTCATTTTTTGTTTCCAGAGATATCTTGAATCCATTATGAGAATGCCTCCTCTTTTCCCGGAGTATTCGTGCGTGTCTTGTTTCCCTATAAAGCCCACTTTATTACCACTGTCCACCATAATGTTATTGTTGTTTGGGTTTTGACAGACAGCGACCATCTAAAGAAGCTGCGCTGCATCCCCCTTCTCCTCGTCTTCCTGCCTTAGCTGCCTTAGCTGAGTCTTCCTAATCTTCTTCTTTCACCAGGGTGTTTGGTCAATAATATTTTGAAGACATGTGTCTGCAATTCTCTGTACATATGTATACATTCAGGTCATTTCAATCACAGTATTTTTGACAATTTTCAACATCTCAATGGAGACGAAATTGGAATATTATAGATAACCCTGTAGATGCCTTAAGTGTCTGGTTCTTCGTCTCTATTGAGATGTTGAAAAATTGTCAAAAATATCATTGACTTACGACAGGGATTTATCCAAGTTACATATATCTGTGTTGGAATATGATAATTCTAATAGTTTCCTGGAAACCAAATATCTCCTTACGAGATTAAATAAAAAAATGCTAGTTAAGAAAACTGGTTTTCTTTTCATGTAAATCTCCGATGATTCTGAAAGATACTAGCATTTATCTTGCATCCTACTTTATTGTTCATCATCTTCATTCAAAATATATCCTCCTCTTTCTCTATTTGATATCGTGGATTCTTGGTCTTTGTAACAAATACAAGAATCTGGAGTCTGGATTATTGGTAAACCAATTATGCTTATAGGTATAAGTTATTTAGAAGAACAGTTTATTATCTGAAATATTTACCGACTCAAAGGACCACTTAACAACTTTATAATGAAATTAATTAAATGAAATAAAACACAACTTTGTGTACACCACTACATACATAACTTTTATTCAATTGAATCAGAAGTCCTCTACATGTTACGAGAACAAATTTCCCTTCCTCAGGAGGATATAAAGTGTACTAAAATAAATATACAATATATAGATTTAAAGTAAGCATAATGGGTGGAGTGTAGGCTAGGTTACATTATTTTGTAGGGTAGGGGATGCGATGAAGTTATTGGTTAATTAATTTTTGTATTGCGAAAATATTTAATATAAGGTTATTAGGGAATTGTGCTTGGTTATTAATTATATTATTTCTCATATTTACGTTTTTCTGATTTCCAGGCTGTCTAACTGTGTATAAATATATTGCAAGATTTGATGACACAGTTGATACTTTAATTTCCGAGTGGATTTCCCAACCAAGGATATGATTTTGGGCACTCTACACAGCACGTCATCCAGTATTCTCTCTGTAAAATAAAAATGATTTATAAAATTGACAATTATTACAATTATTTCTTATACGTGTACTAGTATGTACTATGTTAAATGTATTTTTTTAGTTTGATGATGTACCTATCTTGGTGAAATATAAGCAAACTATAAAAACATGAATAATTGCAAACTAAACCTTATTTTGTAAAGTCTGATAGAGGAATTAGACTTCCTCTCCGTTGATGTACTAAAGAAAAATCTCAAACAATACTATTTAATATAATATGTAGTACAATAAATTATAATATTATATTACCTCTTCTTCGTTAAATTTGCACGATCTTACGTCACAGTGAGGTGTGTAGGTCTTTTGACATCCGAAATCTGAGGACTGCATTTCAGATACTTTCTTTGGATTCTTTATCCATTGGATCACAGTTGATGGATTTGTCTGCAAGCAAAATAAACATATTTGTAATTCAATTCAATCTCCAAAAACAACCCAGTGCTATCACATACCTATAGGTGTAGAGATCTCCAGCAGCATTGACATGTATAACGAAGTTCGAAAACGAGACAATAAAGCAAAAGCCGTAGCTGGTTGCTTACGGAATACTGTATGGAGAGATAAACACATCAACAAATAAAGAATATACGAGGAATCTGTCTGCCCCATTGGGATGACATAATGGGATAGAACTAAGAGCCAATTCCATCAGAACAAAAAGTTTTATTAGAGTGACTGAAATGAAGACCCTGCGCTTCATTGCTGGAAGAATCGTCAAGGACCGCATCAGAAATGAAATAATTAGTATATATGCAAGGACATAACGAGATGGGGACGTAGCAAAAAACGCTTTTCGAGAGACCACGTCGAACGTATGGACGACAATAGAGTTGTCAAAATTGTTAAGACAGAAATACATAACAACAAAATGCTACTTGGAAGAGTATTTTGTTGTTATGTATTTTGAATTGATAATTGATATATGTGATCACCTCTGAAGCACTCTCTTGCAATTAAAAAAGTAATAATTAAAATCAATCAATCGTAGTGCCAACCCTGACGTATGCAGTCGCACGAAAGCAGAATAAATGCAGTTGAAATGAGATCGCTTAGAAGAATTTGTAACAGAACAATGTATGACAGAGTTCGAAATGAAGATACAAGGAAAGAATGTAAGATGAAGAAAGATGTAATTAACAGAGTTAAAGTTCACACATTGAGATGGTTTGGCCACTTGGGGAGAATGAATGAAGAACGCCTGACGAAGAAAATATACAAAGCTGACAGCAATGGAATAAGAGGTCGGGATCGCCCTAGAAAATGATGACACGACCATGTAAACGATATTCTGAAAGATGGAAATGTAAGAAGCGTGAACAACAGACGAACATGTATAAGACTATGTATGAATGTTGATGAGGCGATGATAGAAATATTTGGCGTTCGGTTCTCTCTGCCTACCCCGTGAGGGACATGGCGTGATGGTATATATGTATGTATTATTTAAATCGGTTAATGTGGTTAAGAAAATTGAAGAGTTTGATGATTTTTCTCATGGATCCCATGATCAGATCTTGTCCAAGTTGAAATGGGACCAATCGGAAGATATCCGATTTCTAATGAAAAAGAATCATCGATTCTAGGGTTTTTGTGTTTACAGAGAGGAAATCCATTTTAAATTAATAAATAAATAACTTTGTATTTTTCCACAATATATTTTATATAGTAACGACCGAACGTTTTCGCCAAGGTGACTTGGCATTATCAAGGTCCAAACGAAACTAAAACAAAAATAAGCTAATTTCTATTTCACTCTGCATTTACAACGTTGTCACATGTGTGGGTGGAGCTACATTAACTCCACAGCGTTGCCAAATATGTGGGTGGAGTTACAGTTATTATACTATACAGTAATTATATTATAACAGCTTATTTTTGTTTTAGTTTCGTTTGAACCTTGATAATGCCAAGTCACCTTGGCGAAAACGTTCGGTCGTTAGTATAAAAAATATTGTGGAAAAATACAAAGTTATTTATTTATTCATTCAAGAATCATCGAAATTGGACAACGTGGTAAAAAGTAATCGCTGAACATACATAAAAAAAACGTCGAATTGATAATCTCTCCGTTTTAGGAAGTCGCTTAAATAGACATAATACATGCAAATGCTATGACGCAAAACAATGTAAGTAATTCAAATGCTAGATAAGTTCGTTTCGTGATGATGCAGTGTATGATAAGATAAAGACAATATTACGCCAAGATAAAGATGCTGTGAAAAGAGTATCACCAGATAAAGGTTGTGTAAAATATGCAATTAAAACAATAAAGCTATATAGGCAGAATATTAATTTGTTTACTTTAAAATAAATACGATGCAATACATTTATATTATGATAAAGATGGTTTGGAAATCGAATCTCAAGACAGAGATGACCCAAATGTGTATTTCAGAACAGCGCGTTTATTTTTTTTATTTGATTAATTTTCATATATAACCTTTTCTTTAATCGTATGCATATTTCCCATTACCAAACTCACCACGTAAACATCGGGAAGTGTTCTCAGATGATCGAGGAAGTTGATGTAGGCTTTGAAATGGACGTCGCTGAGAGTGAACCAACCCGCGTGAAGGAAGAAGCCAAACGGGGCCCTGTTGCCATAGTACTGCTTGTAGAACTCTCGGATCATCCAATTTGATAGTCCAGTTACGTCTTTGGGACTGGAAAATATACATTAAAATATTCATTTTTACATGTACAAAAATGTGTACATGACCGATTTATTGGCATTTGCCATAATCAACTAACCAAAGCAACGGGAGACCATACATAGTGTAGTGATAGGTACATTAAATATAATAAAACAAAAAACAAACAGAAAGATAAACACGCAACATTTTAAAATGTAAAATCACAGGAACAAAGAAACGAGGGAGATATATGCTGTGGGATGTGAGAAAGGATGGGTAAGGAGTTTCAATTAAGAGTTATTAGACAGGTATAACAGCTCGAGTTTTTTTAATAGATTGAGACGACGTAATATCATCACTTACGGTTAGTTATGGTGATTGTAATTCAAAAGAGGAACTAAGCATATTTGTCATTTTGCTATTTTAGTGTCTATGAGACGCACAAGTTATTATTATTTACAGTCGTGTATTATATATTCGGCATTTAACGCGGTTATTATCCAGCGATAAATGTTGACAGTATAATCTCTTCGTTGAATTCTGGAGGACGATACCGTCTGACGCTATATGGACCAGGAGATCAGTAATGTGTGGTGCAGCGACTATACCGAGATATGAAGAGGCTGGCGGACGACAGAGATATGTGGAGAGATCGAGTACTTGGTACAGACCAGTCATAGGATTTTAACACAGAAAAAAAGTTTTTGTTGAGGCATTTTCTCTGGTTATTAAAAATACATGAGCCGTGAAATGAATTCAGGTTCCTATAGAATTAAAATAGACAACGAAGATTGATGAGGATTGTTTGCCAACATCCAGACATCAAACAAATTAAAAATAGTCTTTTATGATATACGAGTACGTACAAGAACACGTGAAGAATTAAGCATGACTCAGGAAAACTCTTATATCATACAGGGAGGCAAGTCTGGTCAACCGTCGAAATCAAAACCCTATCTTCTTCTATCGTGTCAGCAACGCATTTAAATAATCTTCTGCCAATGCCTAGCACCGTCATGAAATAGCACAATCATTGCCCACCATAAGATCGTGCATGGTGCAGTTGACTGGACTTGAGGGGCAGCTGCACAGATGTGCGGTGGTCTGCTGCTCTCCACAGTCACAAAACCCTATAATATCTTGAGATGTTGAGATGTGATCTGACTGCTGATCCAAGGGTCCCGGGTTCGATTCCCGGTGGAGACACAGTTTTTAATTGTGTTTTCAGTCTGGATCTGTAAGACGATTAATATCTCAAGTCTCCAGAATGGGGGAAATTGTTTTTAGGTGCGTGTTAGATTAATATTTGACATAGTACCTGTTAATTGTCCGAGAAGTAATGGAAAATAAAATAAAATAAAACAGCGTGTTGGATAAGACAGTAATCCAGTGGTCACGAGTTTGAATTTACTCTCGGGAATTATAAAAAGCAATTTTAAACTTTTTTTTGTGTTAAAATCCTATGACTGGTCTGTACCAAGTACTCGATCTCTCCACTTATCTCTGTCGTCCGCCAGCCTCTTCATATCTCGGTATAGTCGCTGCACCACACATTCAGACGGTATCGTCCTCCAGAATTCAACGAAGAGATTATACTGTCAACATTTATCGCTGGATAATAACCGCGTTAAATGCCGAATATATAATACACAACTATAAATAATAATAATAACTTGTGCGTCTCATAGACACTAAAATAGCAAAATGACAATGTATGAGGATATATTAATGTGTTCTCTTTTCAATTCATAAAAACGCTCACTACCAAGTCACTTCACAAAGTATTTAAATTTTGTATGAATATTTTTTTAGCAGTTTCATGAAATGAGTTTGTTTTAAATTATTTTTGATTTAAATATTTCACTACCATTTTAAGAAATTAAAAAAATCAAATTATAAGTTCACTGTATTTATTTAAGATTTGGTACACGGTTAACACACAATACCTACACATAAAATGATATCATTCATAACAAAGCAATCGTTCACACAAAAATCCCACAAGGCACAGTCTGTTTGTAGGTATACCAATTAAATTGTATACCTGTATGTAAATTATATGCATAAATAAATAAATAATAACATTAGACATTAAAATATTTATAAAAAAGATGATGAGTAGAATGATGCGCTCCTATAATTCTTTATACACAAAAATTGAGAACCTCGACATATGTAGTCTCAAACAGCCTCAGCACCTTCAAGTGTTTGATACAAGCAAGTCAACAATCATTATGAGATGTTTTCCCTTAATAATTGCTTCTCTGAAGCGTGTTTCAACAATACACTACACTGTGTGTGTTATGGTTAGCAGTAGCGGAATAGCTTATAGAAGCCGAAAACTTTGACTTGCCTAAAAATATAACACTTACCTACCTACCTATAGAAATACATTTAAAATAACTATATAATCACATGCTAGAAAAACTGTCATTTTAAGGAAAAAATAATTTATTACAAATTTAAGACCTAATATTTTATTGATTGTTTTATTGCAACCAGGAATTGAAACTTAGACGCAATACCTTTCAAAATGTAAATATAAGTAAGTATTTGGCATGTGATTGGAAAATATTTTTCATGGTCACCGAAATGAAAAACGAAGAACTTATTCTATTCAACTTTAAATGTTCGACATTTCCCCATTTTTATTCAGGGTTTGCGTAGTCTGAAAGTTCCTGGCTCGCCCCTGATGGTTACCTATTTTAATTATTTTCTAAAGGCTAATTAAATCAATTAAGATTTACTTTCTATACATATTTGTAATAGTAATATATATTTAATATTCAATTAAACGACATATATTCAATATATGTTGTAAACACCTGTATTAGAGCATTGGAATAACTATGCTGATTCTAACTGTCTATATAATGTTTTATGTGTACATATTCCTATGTTCTGTTGGTGTTTCTTTTAATAAATAAATAATAAAGAAAAGTGCAAGACACAAGTACAAAAAATATATAAAACATACATACACATATATACAAAACATTAATAGGTAATTGTCGGCCTTCGTGGCTCAGTTGGTTAGGTGTCTGCCTGCTGATGGTCTCGGGTTTGATTCCCGGTGGAGACACAGTTTTAATTGTGTTTTCATTCTGTCTCTGTGAGACGATTAATATCGTTAGCCTCCAAAAAATGTGGCAACTTGTTATTGGGTGCGTGTTAAATTAATATTTGACATAGTACCTGTTAGTTGCCCGATAAGTAATGTAAAATAAAATTAAATATACAAAACAGTAGACCTACAGTGGTCCTACCAAATATTATACCCGCAGTCGAAATATTAAAATAATTACAGTTAAAAAATTGTTAAGCATTAATCAGATATCCTTCAAAATCAAATGGGGTTATCAAAATAATCAATTTTATAAGCGAGCGATATAAAAATAGACAAAATTTGAAAAGAAACCAATCAGTACTAAAATCGATAGAATAAACACGCACACACACAGATAAATTGTGATAAAACTTTCAGAATACAATCTCCACGATACTAGTTGATAATCCGCAATAAAAAATATCCTTGAAAGTTGCGAATTCATTATCCCCTAATACCTTGGGACAAAGTAGGGAGTAATGGGACAAACTCTATGCAAATATTTTTTTTTATTTTGTCCAATTTTATTAAAAATATTATTTCATTTTACAGAAGAGATGTCTCCTTTCTCAGGAGGATAAGTAAAAGATAGATGAAAGGCAGGACATTGAGTAGGGAAACTTGAAGAGGGCGAAGTAGATTAACAAAAAGGTCAAGGTTCCGATTATAGGATGGAAACAAAAATATGATCAGGCTTTTTATAAAGTGAATTCGGCTTTTATCAAAACACGGTGGAATCAGATAATTAAAAAGTTGTAGAAGACTCAGCGGAGATTTTGAAAAATGTTACAATTTTGATACAATATCCTGAACCATAAATTTAACTGGTTATTTTTGAGACAAAAATTTTAGAAGCATCTGATATCATGATAAGTACTTTTATAATCTCTACGGTAAAAAAATAACTTAACCGAAAAATTTTCGGAAATATAAATACGCTAGTTTTTTATACCCGGCGTTGATCGAGAAGGTAAATGTGAAGCAATATATTAACGTATCAAGAAAATCGTTTTCGCAATTTTGAATTGTTTATTTGTTATGATAAATTCAGAATGAGTAAAAAATAAATTAGTTTTTTTTTTAAAACAGTCCCTCCATCCGTCCCTTCCCTTCAGTCCTTACTGTCCCTTCAGTCTCAAATAATGTAAAGGGAAGTGGTTTGAAATTTCAGTAGGATTGGACTGGGAAAGAAATTTCAGCAAGATTCGAGTTGAAAAGTGGTTTTATAATTTGAGCGAATTTAAAAATTATGAAGAGTTAAGTGTTGGCCACAACCCCCATGTTTTTATATATTATTATTAAGTGTGAAATAAGTATTTAAAGTCTCCGCTTGTCCCATCTGCTTGGATCGTTGAATGAATTCCAAGTACATACTTTTTTTATTAATTCGTTTATGAGATAAATATATAAACAAACAAAAAATTAGATAATAAATTATTAATTAAATAATTAAAATCATACACCTACATTCAAAAATATTACACTCTAAAATATTAGTATGAGTATTTGATTGTAACTATGGAAACAAAAAAAAATGAAAAATCAACAAAGTCAGAAATTTGTAATAAATATGGAACATTTTAGTAAGTATTAGGTAGGTACCTACCTATACCAAAGTTCTATAAATTTGAATTTAATTCATAACAAATTCCCCTATCAGTAGGTTGGTTTATTTGAAAATTATATTCTGTGTAACCATGGAAACGAAATACAATAATAGGGACTTCGAATATTTTAGTACTTTTTGTTTTACTTTTAAAATGAAATAAAATAATCTCAATGTTATTCACTCAAACGCTAAGTTATACTTGCAAATATATGTTATTCGTGTAAAAAAGCACTTCTTAAATTGAAATATTATACAAATATTTGCTTACGAAAATGTACATATTTTGACGTTTCATTCGTGACAAAATTTTTAGGAAAAATTACGAAAAAATGAAAAATAACATAATAAAACATTGAAAAGTCTATATTTTATTTGCCTAAGTTACTCACTGGTCGCAAAGGAAGCGATATGCAGAATATTCAACCTTTAAAGTTTTCTAGTTGTTGATTGAAAAGATCACTTAAAAAATATCCACAAACATACGTATAAATATACATACATATAACTTTCTAAAATATTATGGTGGGGATTACTGCCTGATTTAGGGGTCTATAGTAAGAGAGAATAGTGATATGACCTGTCACATTGATATGACAAGTTATAGGGTATCGCATTTTTTGTGACAAATCATTTCAAGATTTTCTCATACATATTTCATATAAAATTTACCAATTACAAATATTTTAACCTTCAAATATTTCTTCTTCCTTTCCTGAAAACTCTTTCTTGTCATTACATCTTTTATGTTATTAAAATGTCTCATATTATTGTATGTATATTTCATTGTAGTTTTGTGAACCATTTTATAAATAGGTAGACACTATGTTCTTTTGAACTATTATAGGAACGTTCTATTATAATATTTTGGAATTATGGTCATTTAAACTTAATTTCGTATTCTGTAACTGACGTTGTTCCGTAAACTAAAATCTAAAAAATTAGTGCACCGTACATAATAATTTGAACTCAAATTGTCGCACTGTTCGGCCATGTCTATTTATGTCATGTCGCCATGATGAACCTAACATTTCAAGTGATTTTCACTAATATTTGTTTTTTATTTTCAAAATAACGCAACATGCGTAAATTATCCATTTTTATTTTTTCCATACATCCCCCCTAGACAAGATTTCATTTAGCTCAAGAAAAGATATCTCAATGTATGGAACAGGTGTCACGTGACAGACAACTGTCACTTCCATACATTAAGTTATCATTTCTTGTTTCTTTTCTTGAGCTAAATGACATTTGTCTAGGGGGCAGAGCTGATGTTTTTAAATTAACTAAATAACTAATACGCTACCAATTAGGATTGACCTAAAATAAGAAACGTGTTGATTAGCTTACATGTTGTTATAGAATAGGAAATTGAACTAATTCGTGATTAAACTTGGAGTAAAAATGTTCTTAAATTCGAACGTTCCTATTTCAGCGTAATAGAATATCTTGGACTAAGTGGAATCGGAACGCGCCTATTTTAGCCGGAACGTTCTCAAAAAGTTATAGAATCGGCATTAACATATCAATTTTACGAGGTACCGGCTCGCAATAGTGCTTCCACTCTTTTCAATTATCATCGTTTTCGGGTGTTCCGTAAGAGCCGGGTAATTGAAAATACAACAGGCAACAATAACATCTCACATAGTTCAGCATTGTTGCCTTTATAGGATACTCGCCTCTTTATTGCGTCCTTTTTTTTGGTAATATACACCCGCAGACCTGTCGCTGCATAAGAATATTGACAGTGACAAGGCATAAAAACAAAACATATTTACATGGAAGTGCATGCATCAACCATAGAACAGATGTGTCCGTTGAGGTCCTCCCAACCAATCATCGGGACAACCCATATTCCGGGGTAAGAGATGTTCGGACATGGTCCAATGAGACAGTCCTGACTGGAGAGGTAGTCTGTGGTGTAGGGCCACAGTCCCGGCGACATGAACTCCTGTGTTGGCCATGACAGGTCGTAAAGGAAGCCATCTGTCATCATCATCTCGAACTGGTTGTTTCCAGCCAACTGGAGGAAGGGCATTCGAATACCTGGAAATAGGCATGTTAATTATAATAATAAATCCTTAGTAATAATTGGCTCAAACACTCAGGCCTCTACGCAGAAACAGAAGGATTTAAAATTGCTATTCAAGGCAAAATAAAAATAAAAAACTACGCAAAACGTATTATTATAAAAGAATATAACAACAAACATATATAATATAATAACAAAAGACACATGTAGAAAATGCAAATCAGAAAATGAAACAATTGAACAGATAACAGGTGGCTGCTCAACTCATGCACCGACTAACATATATATATTTGGAACTAGCCCACAAACTTATCGAAACACACCCCAAGTGTCAGCGTCCACAATCACGCATCGGAAGGATTAGCGATAAGCAACTTGGTCTTGATCGAAACTAGACCAAAACTCGATCGCAAGACCAAGGCCAAGACTAAGACTGAGTATGCAAGACGAGATCTTCAATTATCGAAGTCCATCGATCCATCCAAAACCGTTCTATTTGAAGGCAGACGATTCCTTGAGTGTTTGAGTGTAGTCAGAAATCTTCAGTCAATAGACCAGGATAGAAGAAAAAAATATATTTTTACCTTTCATGCTGTCCAATGGAATTGACGCGAATTTTGAAACCAGTTTTCTTTGATCGACAAACTCTCTCCTGAGAAGATCTATTGTGGCGTTCATCCAGTATGTTGTGAGGGGCTCGTGAGTGATGGAGTGCAGCGAAATTTCCATGCCTTTGGAGTGAAGTTCGTGCAGGAAGCTGTAGTCTGTGTACTCGTGAGAGTCGAAAAACGTGGCCGACAACGGACATTTGTTGGGGTTCAGTCTGTTGTAGAGGGCGCTTCTGTAGTAACCCATGTTCAACAGGTTTATGTTATCGTCAAAGGTCAGCATCACAAACTGGAAATAATTTTGTATTATCAGAATTAAACTATGTATCTCCTACTAATATTCCCATAGCATTGGCATTTATAGATTTTGGAAAGGCCTTTGACTCAGTCGAGACATGGGCGGTGATGAAAGGTCTAGATTATTGCAGAATTGACTATAGGTATTCCCAAATTTTGAAAAATATTTATGAGAAGGCCACATACAATATGCAACTTCATGAACCATCCAAGAAATTTTACATTAGAAGAGGTGTCCGACAGGGTGACACTATTTCTTCCAAACTTTTTACATTGGCCCTCGGAGATTTCTTCAAAACTTTTGATTGGTCTAAGAAAGGTATAAATATAAACAGCGAGTATCTCAGCAATCTACGGTTCGCAGATGATATTGTCATATTTGCCAAGGATAAGGAGGAATAGAAAACTATGCTGACAGAATAAATTCAGCCTGTGTGAACATTGGATTGAAGATGAACATCTCCAAGACCAAAATGATGAGTAACGCAGAAGAGTCCTTCCCCATTATAATAGATGGTGTGCAAATTGAAAGAGTAGACAGATACATATATCTAGGCCATACGGTGATGCTTGCCAAAGAAAATCAAGAGGTAGAAATAGAGAGAAGACGTGGCCTTGCCTGGGCAGCTTTTGAAAAATTATTATACATTCTGAAATCCCGTAAATACTCCCATTATTTGAAAAAGAAGCTATTTGATGCATGTATTCTCCCAGTGCTTACTTATCGAATGAAAACATCGGTCCTAACAAAACGAATAATGCACAAGCTGTTAGTGACACAGAGAGCTATGGAGAGAAAGTTGCTGGGTATTGCAATAAGGGACAGAATTCAGAATGTCATGATAAGAGAAAAAACCAAAGTAGGCGATGTAGCGGAAAGGGTCGCTGACCTTAAGTGGAGCTGGGCTGGGCATATTGCCAGATGCCAGGATTCACGATGGACCAAAAAGATCATAGAATGGCGACCAAGAACAAGCCGAAGAGGTGTCGGCAGACCCCAGGCGAGGTGGTCTGATGACATCAAGAAATATTTCATGTTTCCCTAAAAAAATATTCTCTAGTTAATGTCTATTTTATTGGTTTAATCATCCTCTTCCTTTCTTCTTTTGAACTGCTAGGGTCTTGCTATTTTTGTCAGTCTTTACAAAAAAATACCTAATTCAAGTTTATTAGCGTCGTTTTATGATAACAAGATCATCTATTGCTTACATATCAGTTGGCTTTGCGAAACACATGTCTTTTTTCACACAACGCTAAGTGAGCGATAAGAAAAAAAAATGCGTAGCATGGAAAGCAGCTCATAGAGCCCTCTAGATTAGCAATCTCGGCACCATAGTGGACAAAGAATATTCACACTAGTGGACTGTCATTGACTTCAGATCTTTTTAAATGAGAAACATCAAGGGTATTAAATCCAAGATGTCTGTAAAAAATTAACCTACTGGGAATTTAGCAATAAAGCACCATAACTATGACAAAACTTCTCAAAAAACACGTGTCTTATGTAATTTTCTAAACCCCAAGACTCGGTGCCCCACGTCTGTTTAGTAATTTCTGATTATTTCTGACTCATTCGATCTGTGTGCAGCCAGTTATTTTTTAACAACCGTTGCATTAAATAAGACACTAATCGTGATATTAAAAAGAATTTAAAAGATTAAAACAATATATTGACGTGCGACATGGAGGCGAATTCATTTATCGGTTTACATCAGTTGAATTAATCGATATTATAGTGTGGTTTTCATTTAATTGCTTAATCTTCTCATATCTGATGTCTTTTCATAAGAAGATTGATACCTTCCTCATATCTTTCATAGTCTTTCAAGTGGCATTGTTGATTATCGAAAAGGTCATAAATTATTAACAAATTCTATGGTTTAATATTTTTTTACTTTATTGATAATATTCATTTTATTTTAATGCCACTGTATACCCCAAGAGTAATAGTTGGGAGTTATGAATTCGCAATCATTAAGGTTATTTTTTTAATTAATTAAAATGTTTAATAAATAAAAAAACGTGCTTAAAAATATGCTTAAAATCTATTCCACTATTTATTAAGACTACAACCGGTTTCTGGCTAAGCACAATTTCAATGGAATTCCATCAAGAACTGACGATCAAAAAGTTAAATTTACTTATTTTTTTGATTGCAGATTGTCAATTAGTCTTATGCTGAGATTGTATTCTGAAAGATTCATCACAATGAATCTGCATGTGTGCTGGCAGAGAGAACCAAACGCCACATTTTTCTATATTGACACACATTCATCGCCTCATCAACATTCATACATCGTCTTATACACGTTCGTCTGTTGTTCACGCTTCTTACATTTCCATCTTTCAGAATATCGTTTACATGGTCGTGCCATCCCTCTCTTGGGCGCCCCCGACCTTTTATTCCATTCCTGTCAGCTTTGTATATTTTCTTCGTCAGGAGTTCTTCATTCATTCTCCCCAAGTGGCCAAACCATCTCAATGTGTTAACTTTCATTCTGCTTATTACATCTTTCTTCATCTTACATTCTTTCCTTGTATCTTCATTTCGAACTCTTTTTTACATACAGCAGCGTTTTTTTTTATCTTTTATAGACTATCTATTATAGTACACATTCGATTCCTTTCAAATTTGTATTTTATCTAATACTCGCTTAGACCCTTAGACTTATTTTGAAAAATATAAATGTGTAATATAACAATTGTGTAAGCTTTCACTCGAGTAAATTTAATGGAACAAACCTGAGGTGTATCCGTTTTGTTGAGTCCTCCGGGTATATCTTGCGAGGAGCACCTGCAGTTTGGCAAGATACACTTGGTAGGGTCACAAGGAGGTGCTGGGGCCTTCCCTCCATGACTTGGAGCTGACAGAACACTCCCTAGCACCAAACAAAATACAACAGCGGTTTTCATTGTGCCCGAAGTTCTTCCGGACGTTTGACACGATATTAATCCGTTAACTAAGTGGCCAGTTTTTTTCCTATTACATTATTTATAACCATTTTCGTTTTCTGGTTTATCTGGGATTGTCTGTGATAAAAAATGGATTTTGATAAAATTCTGAGCAGCCTGTCAATCAAGATTTAGAGATACATTATGTTTTGATTTAATCGTGTCTTCTCACATATGTAGGTATGTTTCAGTTGATTCTTTGCATCGGTACATCGAGTTAAAGTCCACATATGTATTATATTTGTATTAAATAATATTAAGTTAAGTTATGAATGATCGCAACATATCAAAGGATGCTAGAGTTGCCGTTCACAACGCTATCGTAATGCCAACCTTGACGTATGCAATGGACATGGCAGATGACGCACGGAAGCAGAATAAATGCGTTGAAATGTGATCGCTAAGAAGAATCTGGAATAGAACGATGTATGACAGGGTCAGAAATGAGGACATAAGGAAATACTGTAAAACGATAAAAGATGTCAATAATAGAATGAAATTAAACACATAGAGATGGTTTGGCCACATGGGTAGAATGAATGAGGAACGCCTGACGAAGAAAATATATACTGTGCAAATAGGAATGGAATGAGAGGTCGGGGCCGCCCTTATTTATTTATTTATTTATTTAATATACAGAGACACCAACAGAACACTGAACAACACAAACAAAAAAAAACATGAAACAAAAAATAGAATCTCCAGTGCTCCAATAACAGGTATCTCCCGCATGGCTATTGTGCATAGTTAGGTATGTACAATCAACGTCTCCTGACCATTAATATTATAAAAAAGACATTACTTTGCACAGTTAAAAGAAAAGTTTAAAATACACATATACATATATGTAGGAAAACAGAAAGAAAACAAATGTTGAACTAATAAAATAAAACATAAAAAAAGAAGGAACAATTGAACCGAGACAAAAAAAAACAAATAGATTTTACCCAGCATATTTTAAATTGTCACAACGTCGTTACATTAAATTGTCACAACGATTCAGACGCAACGTCTGAATCTACCAATACAATGACACTCCGACACGGCAGAATGTCACTGTATTGGCAGGTACAAACGCGAGTGCAATGTAACGACAGTCAATAAATAACGTCGCGGACAAAATCGCGAACTCGGCAACATGCCCGTCTAACTAGATTATTTTTAGTAAGACTTATAAGTTAATATGTTGTCGAATTTGCTGGTTTATATGTCGTACTATACACGTGTTAGTATTTTTTTATTTTTAAAACTATAAAAACTAAATAAGAACAAAACATACAATCAAGATACCAAATTATCCTAATACAAAATACAATATACAAAAGTGGGGAGAAATGCGCAATACATATCAACACCCACAGAGCCACACAACATCAAGGTGTCCCTATCACTAGATTTCCTCGAATCAAACGTTTGAAAGTGGACACCGGATTATGAAACACATCAAGATCCGATACAACCCTAGACAAACTATTATATGAGCTCATCATTCGGCTTATAGGACAAAACTGTCCCACATTGGTTCTATACCTTTTCAGACGAAACACTTCGCTGCATCTTAATCTATTATTTGCATGAAAGTTTAACAATTCTATGTCAGATGTGTCCAAGTGACCTCGAATCAGCTTACGAAGATACATTAATTCGGCCACACTCCGCCTAACTGACAAACTAACCATATTAAAAAGCGAAAGGCGCTCCTGGTATTCCAACCGGCCACTATGACCCGCTCTAAAAGAAAGAACCCTAGTAAAATATTTCTGAACACGTTCTATTTTGTCTCTATGAGACACATAGTAGGGGGACCATATGAACGATTGGTATTCGAGTAAACTTCGTACCAGAGAATAATATAACCTTATTAAACTATTCGGATCTTTAAACGGTTTTGTTATCCTAAATAAGAAACCCATAGTTCTGTACGATTTATCCGTAATATGATCGTAATGGTCCCTAAACGAGAGTTCAGAATCAAGTATCACCCCGAGGTCTTTGACAGAGCTTAATTTCCTCAGGTCGACGCTGTCTATATTATATGTGAATTCTATCTTTTTCCTATTTCGGGTGAAGCTTATTGAGTGGCACTTGTCGGTGTTTAGGCGCATATTATTTTTAAAACACCAATCAGACAATTTGTCAAGATCATTTTGAAGTTTCATACAATCGCTGATGCAGCTCACAGGTGTGTATATTTTTAGATCGTCAGCATACATCAGGAATTTGCTACTAAGACACGAGCCAAGGTCATTAATGAAAATCACAAACAACAATGGTCCAAGGTGGGAACCCTGTGGCACACCTGAAGTAGCCATGATGGGTCCCGAGTCAAAACCCCCCACCGATACCATCTGCACTCTGCTATCAAGATAAGAACTAATCCAGTCCCACAATTTGCCGACAATACCTGCACCCCACAACTTCCGCAAAAGTATACCAAAGTCAACTCGATCAAAGGCTTTGCTGAAATCGGTGTATATGGCATCTACCTGCGTTCTGGAATCCAAACATTCACTCACTTGATTAACGAACTCTGACAAATTGGTGCTAGTAGATTTATTCGAGACAAACCCGTGCTGGCCTTTTGTCAGAAGGGGGCTCACGTGATGGTATATATGTGGATACACCATTTTTTCAAACAATCTCCCGAAACACGGCAAAAGACTTATTGGTCGATAATTTTCTACACTAGTTCTATCTCCAGATTTATATATAGGAACAATTCGAGAAATTTTCCAAAGATCAGGAAATTTACCCTCAGAAAGAGATTTCTGAAATATCTCAAAGAGAGGACTCACCAATTCACCGGCACACTCCCTCACGAATAGGTTAGAAGGGGTGGCACGTTATTCTGAAAAACGTAAATGTTAGAAACGTGAACAATAGACCAACATGTATAAGACGATGTATGAATGATGACGAGGCAATGAATATGTGATAAAATAGAAATATTTGGCATTCGGTTTTCTCTGCCTATCCCATGAGGGACATGAATTGATGGTATGTATGTGCATTTAATATTTAATTTCATGGAACTAAGGCATCCTGTGAGAACCCTGAAAATTGGTATAAATATAAATCTCAATTTTGTCTTTTCATAAAATTCCATAGTTTTCAAATATTTTTTACTAAGAAAAACACTTTTTTTTATAAATTTATGTATTTAACTGCCTTTATTTCAAAGTTTTTAAGAATATCTAAAAAAAGCCGAAACACCTCAGATAATTAAATTTGCTATAAATAGTATTAGCATTGTAGCAGTACATCTCAAACTTTTTTTAACAATTTTTTACGACGACATTATTTCATAAAATTTGTAAGGCAGTATACACTACACAATGTCTCACTCAATAGTTTGATACCTACTTAATCTCCAAACATGCATACAAACCATCATCCTGTTTTCATATTCTGGGTAGGAAAAAAAGACTGACATCCATACAATCCTATCCTGACATACCTACATACCTACATGTTTTATATAGAAAACAAAATATCTTAAAAATTTTATCAATTTGTGTTACAGTGTTTATAGTTTGGTACGTATTGTTCAAATATACATGCTATAGCCATCGATAGTTGGATCCCATGTGTTACATGCATGTATGATAAAACGTGAAAGTCTACAATTCTAATCTGTTTTTTATAAGCCTACATTCTTTGTAATTAAACTCGTAATAAAACAAATATAAGGCTTCACTGGGACGATGAGAATCGTTATATTTTATTAATTAATAATATAATAGTTATAATAATTATTCGGTTGATTTATCTTAAAGATTTTGCCCCATCATTAAGTAGATGTAAGTAAAACATTTAAATATACCATTTACATAGAATGAAAACAAAACATCAAAATCTTTAATTGACATTAACAACATTCACAACCAACTATAACAACACATTGACACCTTAAATTGACATTTACAGCCAACTAAAACAAAACATTGACACCTTAAATTGACATTTACAACATTAACAGCCAACTAAAACAAAACATTGACACCTTATATTGACATATACAACATTAACAGCCAACTAAAACAAAACATTAACACCTTAAATTGACATTAACAACATTAACAGCCAACTAAAACAAAACATTGACACCTTAAATTGACATTTACAACATTAACAGCCAACTAAAACAAAACATTGACACCTTATATTGACATTAACAACATTAACAGCCAACTGAAACAAAACATTGACACCTTAAATTGACATTAACAACATTAACAGCCAACTAAAACAAAACATTGACACCTTAAATTGACATTAACAACATTAACAGCCAACTAAAACAAAACATTGACACTTAAATTGACATTAACAGCCAATTAAAACAAAACATTGACACCTTAAATTGACATTAACAACATTAACAGCCAACTAAAACAAAACATTGACACCTTAAATTGACATTAACAACATTAACAGCCAACTAAAACAAAACATTGACACCTTAAATTGACATTAACAGCCAACTAAAACAAAACATTGACACCTTAAATTGACATTAACAGCCAACTAAAACAAAACATTGACACCTTAAATTGACATTAACAACATTAACAGCCAACTAAAACAAAACATTGACACCTTAAATTGACATTAACAACATTAACAGCCAACTAAAACAAAACATTGACACCTTAAATTGACATTAACAACATTAACAGCCAACTAAAACAAAACATTGACACCTTAAATTGACATTTACAACATTAACAGCCAACTAAAACAAAACATTGACACCTTATATTGACATTAACAACATTAACAGCCAACTAAAACAAAACATTGACACCTTAAATTGACATTAACAACATTAACAGCCAACTAAAACAAAACATTGACACCTTAAATTGACATTAACAACATTCACAACCAACTATAACAACACATTGACACCTTAAATTGACATTTACAGCCAACTAAAACAAAACATTGACACCTTAAATTGACATTTACAACATTAACAGCCAACTAAAACAAAACATTGACACCTTATATTGACATTTACAACATTAACAGCCAACTAAAACAAAACATTGACACCTTAAATTGACATTAACAACATTAATAGCCAACTAAAACAAAACATTGACACCTTAAATTGACATTTACAACATTAACAGCCAACTAAAACAAAACATTGACACCTTATATTGACATTAACAACATTAACAGCCAACTAAAACAAAACATTGACACCTTAAATTGACATTAACAACATTAACAGCCAACTAAAACAAAACATTGACACCTTAAATTGACATTAACAACATTAACAGCCAACTAAAACAAAACATTGACACTTAAATTGACATTAACAGCCAATTAAAAAAAAACATTGACACCTTAAATTGACATTAACAACATTAACAGCCAACTAAAACAAAACATTGACACCTTAAATTGACATTAACAACATTAACAGCCAACTAAAACAAAACATTGACACCTTAAATTGACATTAACAACATTAACAGCCAATTAAAACAAAACATTGACACTTAAATTGACATTAACAGCCAATTAATACAAAACATTGACACCTTAAATTGACATTAACAACATTAACAGCCAACTAAAGACATTAACAACATTAACAGCCAACTAAAACAAAACATTGACACCTTAAATTGACATTAACAGCCAACTAAAACAAAACATTGACACCTTAAATTGACATTAACAACATTAACAGCCAACTTAAGACATTAACAACATTAACAGCCAATTAAAACAAAACATTGACACCTTAAATTGACATTAACAACATTAACAGCCAACTAAAACAACACATTGACACCTTAAATTGACAATAACAACATTAACAGCCAACTAAAACAAAACATTGACACCTTAAATTGACATTAACAACATTAACAGCCAACTAAAACAAAACATTGACACCTTAAATTGACATTAACAGCCAACTAAAACAAAACATTGACACCTTAAATTGACATTATCAGCCAACTAAAACAAAACATTGACACCTTAAATTGACATTAACAACATTAACAGCCAACTAAAACAAAACATTGACACCTTAAATTGACATTAACAACATTAACAGCCAACTAAAACAAAACATTGACACCTTAAATTGACATTAACAACATTAACAGCCAACTAAAACAAAACATTGACACCTTAAATTGACATTTACAACATTAACAGCCAACTAAAACAAAACATTGACACCTTATATTGACATTAACAACATTAACAGCCAAACTAAAACAAAACATTGACACCTTAAATTGACATTAACAACATTAACAGCCAACTAAAACAAAACATTGACACCTTAAATTGACATTAACAACATTCACAACCAACTATAACAACACATTGACACCTTAAATTGACATTTACAGCCAACTAAAACAAAACATTGACACCTTAAATTGACATTTACAACATTAACAGCCAACTAAAACAAAACATTGACACCTTATATTGACATTTACAACATTAACAGCCAACTAAAACAAAACATTGACACCTTAAATTGACATTAACAACATTAATAGCCAA
This sequence comes from Molanna angustata, assembly GCA_963576475.1. Classification (NCBI taxonomy): domain Eukaryota; kingdom Metazoa; phylum Arthropoda; class Insecta; order Trichoptera; family Molannidae; genus Molanna; species Molanna angustata. The sequence goes on along the minus strand of OY754978.1, from coordinate 1,856,581 downwards.
CTAAAACAAAACATTGACACCTTAAATTGACATTTACAACATTAACAGCCAACTAAAACAAAACATTGACACCTTATATTGACATTAACAACATTAACAGCCAACTAAAACAAAACATTGACACCTTAAATTGACATTAACAACATTAACAGCCAACTAAAACAAAACATTGACACCTTAAATTGACATTAACAGCCAACTAAAACAAAACATTGACACTTAAATTGACATTAACAGCCAATTAAAACAAAACATTGACACCTTAAATTGACATTAACAACATTAACAGCCAACTAAAACAAAACATTGACACCTTAAATTGACATTAACAACATTAACAGCCAACTAAAACAAAACATTGACACCTTAAATTGACATTAACAGCCAAATAAAACAAAACATTGACACCTTAAATTGACATTAACAACATTAACAGCCAACTAAAACAAAACATTGACACCTTAAATTGACATTAACAACATTAACAGCCAACTAAAACAAAACATTGACACCTTAAATTGACATTAACATCCAACTAAAACAAAACATTGACACCTAAAATTGACATTAACATCCAACTAAAACAAAACATTGACACCTTAAATTGACATTAACAACATTAACAGCCAACTAAAACAAAACATTGACACTTTAAATTGACATTAACAGCCAACTAAAACAAAACATTGACACCTTAAATTGACATTAACAACATTAACAGCCAACTAAAACAAAACATTGACACCTTAAATTGACATTTACAACATTAACAGCCCACTAAAACAAAACATTGACACTTAAATTGACATTAACAGCCAATTAATACAAAACATTGACACCTTAAATTGACATTAACAACATTAAGAGCCAACTAAAGACATTAACAACATTAACAGCCAACTAAAACAAAACATTGACACCTTAAATTGACATTAACAGCCAACTAAAACAAAACATTGACACCTTAAATTGACATTAACAACATTAACAGCCAACTAAAACAAAACATTGACACCTTAAATTGACATTAACAGCCAACTAAAACAAAACATTGACACTTTAAATTGACATTAACAGCCAACTAAAACAAAACATTGACACCTTAAATTGATATTAACAACATTAACAGCCAACTAAAACAAAACATTGACACCTTAAATTGACATTAACAGCCAACTAAAACAAAACATTGACACTTTAAATTGACATTAACAGCCAACTAAAACAAAACATTGACACCTTAAATTGACATTAACAACATTAACAGCCAACTAAAACAAAACATTGACACCTTAAATTGACATTAACAACATTAACAGCCCACTAAAACAAAACATTGACACTTAAATTGACATTAACAGCCAATTAATACAAAACATTGACACCTTAAATTGACATTAACAACATTAACAGCCAACTAAAGACATTAACAACATTAACAGCCAACTAAAACAAAACATTGACACCTTAAATTGACATTAACAGCCAACTAAAACAAAACATTGACACCTTAAATTGACATTAACAACATTAACAGCCAACTTAAGACATTAACAACATTAACAGCCAACTAAAACAAAACATTGACACCTTAAATTGACATTAACAGCCAACTAAAACAAAACATTGACACCTTAAATTGACATTAACAACATTAACAGCCAACTAACACAAAACATTGACACCTTAAATTGACATTAACAGCCAACTAAAACAAAACATTGACACCTAAAATTGACATTAACATCCAACTAAAACAAAACATTGACACCTTAAATTGACATTAACAACATTAACAGCCAACTAAAACAAAACATTGACACCTTAAATTGACATTAACAGCCAACTAAAACAAAACATTGACACTTTAAATTGACATTAACAGCCAACTAAAACAAAACATTGACACCTTAAATTGATATTAACAACATTAACAGCCAACTAAAACAAAACATTGACACCTAAAATTGACATTAACATCCAACTAAAACAAAACATTGACACCTTAAATTGACATTAACAACATTAATAGCCAACTAAAACAAAACATTGACACCTTAAATTGACATTTACAACATTAACAGCCAACTAAAACAAAACATTGACACCTTAAATTGTCATTAACAACATTAACAGCCAACTAAAACAAAACATTGACACCTTAAATTGACATTAACAGCCAACTAAAACAAAACATTGACACCTAAAATTGACATTAACATCCAACTAAAACAAAACATTGACACCTTAAATTGACATTAACAACATTAACAGCCAATTAAAACAAAACATTGACACCTTAAATTGACATTAACAGCCAACTAAAACAAAACATTGACACCTTAAATTGACATTAACAACATTAACAGCCAACTAAAACAAAACATTGACACCTTAAATTGACATTAACAGCCAACTAAAACAAAACATTGACACTTTAAATTGACATTAACAGCCAACTAAAACAAAACATTGACACCTTAAATTGACATTAAACTAAACTAAACGGGTTGTATTACGGGAGCTATTTAAGAATAATGTAAGAAAAAGTTGAGGTTCAGTAAGTAGTATTCTCGCAGTACGGGACCTTACTTTTTTCTCAAATAATTCTATAATTTTTTTTATTTTAATATTGACACAAAATTAAAATAAAAAAAATTAATAAACAAATATTAGTTAAGTACTGACGGACCATTTTGCCTTTTAAAGATGTTTGTCCATTAGCCGATAATTGTTTAAAAAAATATAACCGATTGAATTGACCCAAAACAATTTTTAAAAATAAGTGATCGGTTTAACTTTCAATATTGACATAAGGAGAGATGCGGCGCAGCGAAGGAGAAGTTGAAGAAGGCCAAGGCTCGATATGGGCTGTACTGCCATTGAAGAAGAGGGAGAAGACGATGAAATTTCATTTTATATTTCCACTACAAAATATTTGAAAATGATAGAGGAAATGAAACTGTGTTATTTTTAAATTTGATCAATTTCTTATTCAATGATTTTACGCTAAAGTGGTTTCAATTACAATTTTGAGAATTCGTTGTTTCAATGAGATTAAAGCAAAGCGTTGTACTTAAAGCATGACGTATAAATTTATTTAATTAATGATTGAGTCAGCCTCGGGCATTTTCTCAAATCGTTCTATTTAATCTTTCTCTAAATGAATATGTAGATAGAAACACATGGCGTTCGGTTCAATATATATGTATATATACAATTCATACAATTCGTCCACACAATAATATGCAAATTCTTAGAAAATTTAAGAGTTTCATGAATTGATGACTTTGTTTAGATGGAAACTTCCCATATTATTAAAAAATGAATAATCGAATTCGGACGACGCGGTAAAAAATATTATTATTTGCAGACGATTTTGGAATTTAAAGAACATGATCATTGTTTTCATGAGTTCCATCGGATATTGTGGTAAAGAATTAGTATCGCTGAAATGAAAATAGAAAAGTTTGATGATTTTCTCATAGATCCCATGATGAGTTCTTGATCAAATTGAAATGGAAACAATCGGAAGATACCCCCTTTCCAATGAAAAAATATCATCGAAATCGGATAATGTGGTAAAGAATTACTATCGCTGAAATGAAAACAGAAAAGTTTGATGATTCAGTTTGATCCAATGAAAAAATATTATCGAAATCGGATAATGTGGTAAAAATTATTATCGCTGAAATGAAAACAGAAAAGTTTGATGATTTTCTTATAGATCCCATGACGAGATCTTGATCAAATTGAAATGGAACCAATCGGAAGATACCCCCTTTCCAATGACAGATATACCATCGAATTTGGATAATGTGGTAAAGAATAACTATCGCTGAAATGAAAATAGAAAAGTTAGATGCTTTCCTTATAGATCCCATAATGAGATCTTGATCAAATTGAAATTGAACCAATCGGAAGATATCCTGATTCCAATAAAAAAAAAAATATCAAAATCGGACAACACGATAAAAAGTTATTGCTGAAAAAATACATGAATATAATACGTTTTCGGAAGTCGGTTAAAAAATTAGGCTTAGCTCACGCGGTAATCCAACTGTCGTGTCGATTTGTTCAAGAGAACTTTGTTCTCTTACAGATTTGTATGCACGGTCTATATTATTCACGGTTTTTCCAACTTTTAAGTCAAAAAACACCAACTTAGAGGCTTTGCAGCATACATTATGTTCTGTATACGGATTTACTCAGAATTCGGAATTAAGCGTGTCTGTGTGTGAGAGGGTGTGTGTGTGTGTGTGTGTGTGTGTGTGTGTGTGTGTGTGTGTGTGTGTGTGTGTGTGTGTGTGTGTGTGTGTGTGTGTGTGTGTGTGTGTGTGTGTGTGTGTGTGTGTGTGTGTGTGTGTGTGTGTGTGTGTGTGTGTGTGTGTGTGTGTGTGTGTATATATGTCTGTGTCCCCCCCCTTTATAACTTTTGACCCGCTCAAAACTTCAGAATATATAGATAGTTATAGGCACATAAAACTTTTATACTCAGAATTTTGTATTTTTTTTTCAGTCAGGGGTTATCAACTTTTGAAATTTTACTTTTTTTATTTTTCCATATATCTTAAAAAACATAGAAGCTAGAACGCTGAAAATTGGTATAAATATAGACAAACATAAAATCTCAAATATTTTTTTTCAAAATATTTCCAGAGTTTCTTAAACATTTTTTGTTAAGAAAAAAAATTTTTATTTGATAAATTTATTTTTTATTTTTATTTCATTTAAACCTAACAAACATACAGTCATACAAACAAATATCACAATAAATTCAATTTTAACAATATATCATAGACCAATTTTGTTTGCGGATATTACATTATCTTTTTAAGCTGCACAGTGTAAAACAAATTGCTATTTAGAATTTAGTAGGTACTCAAAATTCAGAATAAAAAGGACAAAAAGAGGGAAAGTAAGGTTGTGGCACTCGCGGTCAAAAAGGACAAAGCAGGAATCAGCTACCGTAAACCTCTAAGGGTCACAGAGATGGCATTCTTATATTTTATTTTAGTATGTCTAAAAATATCAACATTCTTAAAAAAACATTATAAATGTTACATGCCCTTTGGATAAATGAATTTTGGATATATTTAGTCCTGCAGAGAGGCAATCTAAAAGTAAGATTTGTTCTAGTACTAGGAAAGGGACAATTAATTGGAAGACTCCCAACAAGAGACTCAGAGTCAACGGCACCATCAATAATTTTATGTAGGTATGTCATGTATGTAATGGTACGTCTATTTTCTAATGATGTTATCTTATGCATTTATAATCAAGGTGTTTCACAGACGGCATTTATAATCAAGGTGTTTCAAAACTTTATATTGGACTTTTTCTAATCTTTCCATATAGGTAACATACTGGGGGTTCCAAACAACTGAAGCATATTCAAGATAGGGTCGAACATAAGTAAAATATAACAATTTTAAAGTTTCACTAGATTGAAAGGTTTAGACCCAGCTGCTTGAATGCTTTTTCCACAATAATATCAATGTGGGTTCTTAACAGCATTTTTTCATCCAGAGTTACGCCCAGGTCTCTAACTACCTCGCTTCTCTTCAAAGGAACATTATTTATCGTATAGTTATAGGGTATTTGATTTTTTGAACGCGTAAATGATATACAAACACATTTAGAAACATTCAAATAAAGTTGGTTATCTTTGCAATACGAATATAAACGATTCAAATCCGCTTGCATATTTTCATTATCCCTTAAGCTAGTTAATTTACTAAAAAAATTAATATCATCAGCATACACTAGAAAATTGCTGTGATTGAAACACTTTTGAATGTCATTGATATATGTATAGTATAAACAATCTTGGACCGAGGTGGGATCCCTAGGGTACACCAGAGGAACAGTGTCGGAAATTAGAAGAACAGTTATTAATTGCGATAGCTTGAGATGTATTCTCTATGTATGAAGTTACCCATCTGACCAAATTGCCGTAAACACCATACTTTCCAAGTTTTTACTTATTTTGTCAAAAGCTTTGGAGAAGTCGGTATACACAGCATCAACTCTTGAACCCTCTCCCATTGTCCTCAAAATGTAATCGGTAAACTCAACCATGTTCGATTCGAATGATCTACCTGGAAAAAAGCCGTGTTGATTGGGTATTATAAAAAAATTTATTGCTGGTGTAATTTGTTTTACAATTTTTTTTCCATTATTTTACTAAATAAACAAAGCTTCTAAATCGGTCTGCAGTTTTCAACATTACGTTTGTCACCTGATTTATACACGGGAGTTATATAAGATCTCTTCCATAAAGTGGGAAACACACTTTCAGTAAATGATTTTGTATATAAACGCGTTAGGATAACAAACAACTCCTCCGTACATTTTACTATGAACAGAGGGGGTATACCATCGGGACCCGGACCATTAATAATAAATAATAATAATAATGAACACTTCCTTGCACCCTGCGCAAGTGGCGATTTTATTGCCGTATGGCAATTTCTTACAACTAACCAGTGTTTCCAGCCCAGAAAAGCAATATTTGCGTGAGAAATAAATTTAAATAAATTTCTCCTCTGCTGGGAATCGAACCCAGGACGCCCGCACAGAAACCGAACGGCTTACCAACTGTGCCACGGCACGCGGCACCTTTGTTCAAATCAAGAGCTCTCAATTCAGAAAACACATCCTTGGTAGTAAAATGAATATGTCCAAGATTAAGATCATTCGAACATGTCATCTGTGTTCTTGCAGAAACTCCAACTCTTGCAAAGGCAGAATCAAAAAAACCTGCAAAAAGCTCACATATGGTTTCAGTGTCATTAGCTGAAATATCTTTATAAAACATGTTTTGTGGGTAACCGGTATTTGGCCTCCCAGACTTCACGTAATGATGTAAGGTTTTAAGATTTGTTGTCAATTCAGATTCAGTTCTAGTAATAAAGTTGTTATAACACACCTTTTGCAGGTGTTTCTGTATAGATCTGAGCAATGAGTATTCATCATAGTCACGAGAAAAACCAGATCGCTTCCATTTCTTATGAGTTTTTAATTTTTCCTTAATTAGTTTTATTAAAGAGCTACTGTACCATGAAGGAAAATGTGCAACCTTGGACGTTGTTTTGGAGGGATCATTCACAATACTATAAAAATTTTATAATTTTATTTAAATTTTATAATTTTATTTGTTTTATTTTTAATTTTATGTCTTTAATTGCCTATATTTCCAAAGTTTTTAAAATTATCGAAATAAACCGAAACACCCCAACTAGATAATTTGATTTGCTATAAAAAATATCAGCATTGTAGTATTACATCTAAAAAAAATTTAACAATTTTTATAAAAATTGAATTTCGACATCGCTTCATACATACTGACCTCCATACTATCCTATCCTGACATACATACCTATTTAACAAATCACGCAGGAACATTAAGTCACTGTTCCTACGTCTTATAATTAATGGTTTCAATACAATATTATTATTGTTGCCAAATATATATTTTAAATACTATGATTAATAATCTTTGAATTCTTGCAATACACTCAATATATATTATAGAAAGGATTCTAAACCACCGACGAATATTCCAGTTGACTTCTGACTAGTGAATAATACAGCATAATGATAGTTTTGGGTTCCTTGAACGGTTTGCAGATTCTGATTATAAAACCTAGCATTTGGTAAGCCTTAGCGCATATATGCTCTACGTGCTTATCAAAAGACATTCTGCTGTCCAATATTACTCCTAAATCTCTGAATTCTGGTTTATTAATTCATTATTGATTCCATAGTTAAAACCAAGTGGATTTCTGTTTCTTGTAAAAGATATAGAGTGATTAATATTTAGTGATAATTTACAATACAGTGCGAGGCGATTTAGGTCTTCTTGGAGTAATTCACAATCATTTATCGATGATACGGTCTTATAATTTTTCATATCGTCAGCATAGATAACATAATCACTATTCCTAAAACAGTTACCAATATCATTAATGAATAAATGAAACAGGAGAGGCCCCAAATGGGATCCCTGAGGAACGCCGGATGAAATACATATCAAATTAGATAAATGTCCATTGTAAACAACGATTTGACACAGTTAAGCAGGTAAGATTCCAACTATAAGCTTATTGATCAATATGGAATGATTAACCTTGTTAAATCCTTTTGAGTAATCTGTACATCTGTCCAAACTGAGATTTCTTATAGTATTATAATTCTTAAGTTTGTTGTGGCAGATTTGTTTCGAACAAAACCGTTTTGTTTCTTTTTTTATTAAATGCTTTATATTGAAGTACATCATTTCGTTTATTGTTTTTTCTAAGATTTTACTCAAAATTGGTAGTTAAGATACGGGTCGATTGTTCGACACATCTCTTTTTTTCCCCACAGACATGGAAAAACCCTACTCAAAACACAATGTATACACACACATGCACGCCCACTCTCTCTCTCTCTCTCTCTCACACACACACACACACACACACACACCCTCACACACACACATACACACCCACACACTCACACTCTTTCTAGTTATCTCTTTCACACACACACGCTTATTGTTACTCTTCTCTCATACGCGCACCCACACTAATATTTCACATATTTGTATTTTTACTAATTTATTTTTAACATTTGTATGGATGTAGGTACTGTGTGGTGTCCTTTGTAAAATAAAACAGATCCTTGTAAAATGTGGTATAGCGATTTCAATAAATTCTAGGAATATTGTTGCTACGTTGTCCCCTTTTCAAGACTGTGATAGTTCAGAAACCATATTCTGATTGGAAACAATGGGATTACCCGTAAACGGATGTTGTTTCTGTGTAAATACTGCTGAGAATTATTTCGATAGTAAGTTCTTTATTACTTAATACATAGAAAACAAAATCTTCAAATGGTTTGTCCGAGTTAAACGCCATATTGATAGCAAAATAAGTGACAGAAAAACAATTATGAAACTTGATGAGTTTCCCAGGAATCGATAAGGTTTTTCAATCTTTCGACTCCTGGCTGGTTGGAAGTCAGGTGTACAGGAAGTTCTTTGCATTTGGCCAGCCAGGCTGCTGTCAGAGGGAATCTCTCCTCGTCCAGGGGCACCAACAGTTCAGCGGAAGTCATTGTAGCCAGACAACAGAGATCAGCCAATGTCACCTGCAAAAATATTTTCAGTGAATTAACGAGATAAAATAGATATATAGTCAATTCAAAAATAACTTATAAACTATCAAAGAGAGTTGAAACTTTGATTATTGCTAAAAGGCTCCGTCTTAGAAAAGTGTTTCCACTATTTTCTACCATAATTGAATTTCACGTGTCCCGTAAGAGCCGGGTAATTGAATAAACAACAGACAAGATAACACCTTATAATAGTTCAGCAATGAAGTTCACCACCCATTCTGAACATATTGCCTTTATATAAATGTATTGACCTTATGGATTATTGATCCTCATATTGTGGGGATATATATATATATATATATATATATATATATATATATATATATATATATATATATATATATATATATATATATATATATATATATATATATATATATATATATATATATATATATATATATATATATATATATATATATATATATATATATATATATATATATATATATATATATATATATATATATATATATATATATATATATATATATATATATATATATATATATATATATATATATATATATATATATATATATATATATATATATATATATATATATATATGTTAGTAAAGATTTCTTTGGGGATAACCCGCGTCAGATTCTGATCCTCAAGAGGATCAGTCGTCAACCGACGTTTCGCCTGAATCTCATCAGGCATCTTCAGGGCCTTGTTGGTAGATTTCCGTCTCGTGTGATAGTGCGAGCACGTCCGTACGAGCCGGGAACCTAGCACCAAGTGAAGCGTGACGAGCCAAAGTCCAATCGTGTGGCGGTAGGAGATGCGTATTACCGCCGCCCGCGCCGCTAGTGCTGCATGTACCGTTATCGGCCATTGTTTGTCTCAATAATAAAGCTTTGCTACGCGTGACGCGCATCGTGTCTATTGTATTTGAATAAGTGGGCTGAATATTTGTTTTGCATGATGTATTATTAACTGTTATTTTATTATTTTTATTTTTGTTATGAAACCTACTGTTAAATAAAATGTTTTTCCATGCAGGTGGAAGGCTAATACTATCATCTCTATTGTTAAGTATGTTAATCCTTTTGTAAATTTCTATTGCCTCTCTAAAAGTCCTTGCTGTTTCGTTTTGGATATTTGCTATTACTCGCGCATTATTGAAGTTTATACTGTGGCCCTCTTCTAGTGTATGTTGGACGAGCGACGATGTTATCTTTTTATTGTTCATATCAACCCTGTGTTCCGCAACTCTAGCAGATATCTTTCTGTTGCTTTTTCCCACATAAGACATGTCGCACGATCCACATGGTATCTCATATACACCATGGGATTCTAGTGGTATTTTGTCCTTTACACTGCGTAAGAGGGTACCGATTTTATTTTCTGTTTTGAATATTGTTCTTATGTTATGTTTACTGAGCATGCGGCTTATTTTATCGGTAGTTCCTTTAATGTACGGTAAAAATGCTGTTGCTATTGGTTTTTCTGTTTTATTTTCATCGGGTTCTTTTCTTTTGTTGGATTGGCGTTTAACTGCATTATCAACTGTTTTTTTGGAGAAGCCATTGCACTGTAAAATGTTTTTCAGGTAATTTATTTCTGTATTACGGTGGTCTGAATCGGTTATTTTAATTGCTCTAGATATTAATGTGTTTGGTACTGATGAAATTTGTGCCGGGTGATGATTTGAGGATGCATGGAGGTACCTGTCTGTGTGCGTAGCTTTTCTGTAGACAGTGTGGCCAAGACTGCCGTTATCTTTTTTTGAGCACTAGGACATCAAGGAAAGGTATTTCGTTATTATTTTCTATTTCCATAGTGAATTTTATATCCTTGTGTAGTTCGTTTAAATAACCAAGAAATTTATGTAGTTCGTTTAATCCGTGAGGCCAAATTACGAAAGTATCATCTACGTATCTGATCCACAGTTTGGGTTTTAGTAAATAATTAGCTAGTGCGTCTTTTTCAAATTTTGTCATAAATAAATTTGCTATTGGAGGTGAAAGTGATGAACCCATTGGAGCCCCTTTGATCTGTTTATATGTTTTGCCATCATATAGAAAAAAAGTATTATTTAAGCAATGTTGTATTAAATTTAATATATCTTCCGAAGGTTGACAGATTTCTTTAACTGTAACGAGTGCTTCATCGATAGGTATATTAGTAAACAAAGAAACAATGTCGAAGCTGACAAGAATATCGTTTTTATCCAACTTTTGATTTTCTATTATGTTTACAAAATGTTCTGAGTTTTTGACATAAGAATCTGCTTTTTCTACATCAGGTTGTAAGTAATTAGCAAGGTATTTTGACAACGACTGAAGAGGTGACCCTATTGAACTGACTATTGGTCTGAGCGGTATGTCTTTTTTGTGAATTTTCGGTAAGCCGTACAATTTTGGAAATCGGGATGATTTTTCACGTGGTATTAATAATTTCTTTAAATCTTTGTCAAGTTTAGATGATATTATTTTTGCTTTTGTTGTTTTCTCAAGGTATGTAATTGGGTTGCTGTTGTGAAGTTTATATGCCGGCATATAAACTTCACAACAGCAACCCAATTACATACCTTGAGAAAACAACAAAAGCAAAAATAATATCATCTAAACTTGACAAAGATTTAAAGAAATTATTAATACCACGTGAAAAATCATCCCGATTTCCAAAATTGTACGGCTTACCGAAAATTCACAAAAAAGACATACCGCTCAGACCAATAGTCAGTTCAATAGGGTCACCTCTTCAGTCGTTGTCAAAATACCTTGCTAATTACTTACAACCTGATGTAGAAAAAGCAGATTCTTATGTCAAAAACTCAGAACATTTTGTAAACATAATAGAAAATCAAAAGTTGGATAAAAACGATATTCTTGTCAGCTTCGACATTGTTTCTTTGTTTACTAATATACCTATCGATGAAGCACTCGTTACAGTTAAAGAAATCTGTCAACCTTCGGAAGATATATTAAATTTAATACAACATTGCTTAAATAATACTTTTTTTCTATATGATGGCAAAACATATAAACAGATCAAAGGGGCTCCAATGGGTTCATCACTTTCACCTCCAATAGCAAATTTATTTATGACAAAATTTGAAAAAGACGCACTAGCTAATTATTTACTAAAACCCAAACTGTGGATCAGATACGTAGATGATACTTTCGTAATTTGGCCTCACGGATTAAACGAACTACATAAATTTTTTGGTTATTTAAACGAACTACACAAGGATATAAAATTCACTATGGAAATAGAAAATAATAACGAAATACCTTTCCTTGATGTCCTAGTGCTCAAAAAAAGATAACGGCAGTCTTGGCCACACTGTCTACAGAAAAGCTACGCACACAGACAGGTACCTCCATGCATCCTCAAATCATCACCCGGCACAAATTTCATCAGTACCAAACACATTAATATCTAGAGCAATTAAAATAACCGATTCAGACCACCGTAATACAGAAATAAATTACCTGAAAAACATTTTACAGTGCAATGGCTTCTCCAAAAAAACAGTTGATAATGCAGTTAAACGCCAATCCAACAAAAGAAAAGAACCCGATGAAAATAAAACAGAAAAACCAATAGCAACAGCATTTTTACCGTACATTAAAGGAACTACCGATAAAATAAGCCGCATGCTCAGTAAACATAACATAAGAACAATATTCAAAACAGAAAATAAAATCGGTACCCTCTTACGCAGTGTAAAGGACAAAATACCACTAGAATCCCATGGTGTATATGAGATACCATGTGGATCGTGCGACATGTCTTATGTGGGAAAAAGCAACAGAAAGATATCTGCTAGAGTTGCGGAACACAGGGTTGATATGAACAATAAAAAGATAACATCGTCGCTCGTCCAACATACACTAGAAGAGGGCCACAGTATAAACTTCAATAATGCGCGAGTAATAGCAAATATCCAAAACGAAACAGCAAGGACTTTTAGAGAGGCAATAGAAATTTACAAAAGGATTAACATACTTAACAATAGAGATGATAGTATTAGCCTTCCACCTGCATGGAAAAACATTTTATTTAACAGTAGGTTTCATAACAAAAATAAAAATAATAAAATAACAGTTAATAATACATCATGCAAAACAAATATTCAGCCCACTTATTCAAATACAATAGACACGATGCGCGTCACGCGTAGCAAAGCTTTATTATTGAGACAAACAATGGCCGATAACGGTACATGCAGCACTAGCGGCGCGGGCGGCGGTAATACGCATCTCCTACCGCCACACGATTGGACTTTGGCTCGTCACGCTTCACTTGGTGCTAGGTTCCCGGCTCGTACGGACGTGCTCGCACTATCACACGAGACGGAAATCTACCAACAAGGCCCTGAAGATGCCTGATGAGATTCAGGCGAAACGTCGGTTGACGACTGATCCTCTTGAGGATCAGAATCTGACGCGGGTTATCCCCAAAGAAATCTTTACTAACATATATATATATATATATATATATATATATATATATATATATATATATATATATATATATATATATATATATATATATATATATATATATATATATATATATATATATATATATATATATATATATATATATATATATATATATATATATATATATATATATATATATATATATATATATATATATATATATATATATATATATATATATATATATATATATATATATATATATATATATATATATATATATATATATATATATATATATATATATATATATGTTATAATATTTTTATCTCGGTTTTCCCGTGTCAGTAGGTCTTGACTAAGACCATTTGTCTTCCGACGTTTCGCCTGAATATCACCAGGCATTTTCAAGGACTTAACGAAAAGCACGCGCGCGACACACGTCTACTCACACTGAAAGCTCACCGTCAAGTTCACTGAAAGCTCACGGTGAGCTTTCAGTGTGAGTAGACGTGTGTCGCGCGCGTGCTTTTCGTTAAGTCCTTGAAAATGCCTGGTGATATTCAGGCGAAACGTCGGAAGACAAATGGTCTTAGTCAAGACCTACTGACACGGGAAAACCGAGATAAAAATATTATAACATATTTCACCCGTGAAAACATCAAATATAACATATATATATATATATATATATATATATATATATATATATATATATATATATATATATATATATATATATATATATATATATATATATATATATATATATATATATATATATATATATATATATATATATATATATATATATATATATATATATATATATATATATATATATATATATATATATATATATATATATATATATATATATATATATATATATATATATATATATATATATATATATATATATATATATATATATATATATATATATATATATATATATATATATATATATATATATATGATGGTATGAATGAACTGTGGCGTTCCTGCATTCGACTACAAACAATAAGATATTTTTTATCAGCGAGTGTCAGATGACACTCGCTGGCCAATGAAGAAATAAATTGTGTCATCTTTTGATCAAGCAGCCGGGCATCACAGGACACGCGGATGAGCGAGCCAGTCAGTAGTCAGTCACTTCCGCGTAGGCCTCGAGTCTCCATCCAGTATTTTCTCCTGCCACGTCAATAGTTTTACTTACATAAACATTTATACTTTTATTTATTGATTTTCATAAATTCATCCGTTGTTCGCATTCACGCGTATCACTCAATTCCTACAGAACAAAATCCTACTTTTATTTACCTACTTTTTTTCCGGCGAGCCATGCATCCTTTTTCAGGAATATATTCAATAGTTCGTAACTCGATAGAACATCGTCAATGATTGTCTGAGGCAGCATTTTTATTCCGATTTGAAAGTATGTCGTCTTAAAAAGAAAAGAAAACATCTGTTTTTATGGTAATTTATTCTATAGCAACATTTGTTAACTAGTGATGAGCTATTGCAAATCAATGACCCTCAGTCTAGACCATAGATAGTAGTGAGGATTTTTCCGCTGGACTTTTGTCAACAAGGTGGGCAGACCACAACGTCGTTAATAACGTCGTCGAGAATAACGACTAATATGAATTGTTTTCGGATTTATTTGTCGAAAACAACACTTAGTTCATCATGTAAAACCACAAATTTTGACCCCCTACGCCTCCCTCCAAGTTTTTTTTAGGAAAAAAGGGTAGTAATTAAGCTGTTTAATCTGTCAATAGAAGACAGTGTGAAAAAATATATTGGCACCTGTATTATGCATCTAGTCTAGAGAATATACCACACTCAATTGTATGTCAAATGTACAATGAATATAATGGAAAATACAATGAAGTTTATAATATGGAAAGCTTCACTATTCACTCAACAAACACAGCTAAATTAATGATAAATATATGAAAATAAATAATATATAATAGTAACCATAGCATTGGAATTTGCTGGAAACAATTTGGTCATATTGAAGCATAGCATTTCGTCAACTCTCACTCTAGCAGCGGCATCTTCAGGATACAACAGAGACATTGGATTATATTTGTTGATAAGATATGTGCAGATGGCGTGACTGTCTCTGACTATTGTGTCTCCGTCCACGAGACATGGAATTTTTTTCATTGGATTGACCTGAAATAGGGCGTATTGAAATAAATTTAAATTTCCTATTTTCTAATTCTTCTTCCTCACAACTTAAGATGGCGAATACACTTAATCACTCGCTGGATGGTACGACTCCAAGATCACTCACTAATACTATTATATGGAGCTATTTTCTGCTACAGGAAATAGAAACACTGAAGCCCTTCGATCTGTTCTAGATCGTCCTAAATGAAGGCGGAACATTCGTCAAGTGATTGAGAGCAAACACAATCCTTAACCTAAACACACTCAAATACGTTAAACAGTGTGTTTCTAAAAAAATGCCATAAGTATTAACAACATTTTTCTAGTGAACGATCGTCACACAATTTTGAAATTCAGCATAAATATCCTTTGTAAAATATCGTTATTTTATAACTAATAGAGCTTGTACTGGGTACAATAGAAATTGTTTGAGCGATCTAGAATTGGATATGTTTGCTTCAAGTTTTTATGTACACAAAAAAATGCGAATTTGTCGGATGTTTAATCTGTGCTCTGTTTTATTGTGCCCCTTTAGCTTAATTTTAATTTATTATTATTTATATATTGAGACACGTGAGGTATAAATCATAATATGAGTTTCTAGTGGTCGATGCTTCCCCCACTCCCCTCCCTACCTCTCTCCTTTCCCATCCTGTTTTCATAATTGTTAATAAATGTGTATGTAATTAATATATTTAGAATACTATAATTGGCAACATAAAAATTATCTCTGTATATTTGTATAAATCTTTATTGTATTGCTGTTGTATTCTATAAAATAAAATAAAAATAAAAAACAAACTAGATGAAAAGTGACATCTGTGGAAGCTGTCATAAATTGATAGTTGTTTAGTTTGGTTCAGAACAATTTGAGTGATTATACTGAAACGTGTTGTCAATGAAATAAAAGAGTATTTAGACAGATGTCGCCCAACTGGAAAATGTAATAATATTAGTTATTGATTATGTACATAGCTGTTGCTTCTATGATAGGGTGAATATGAATAAATAATATTTATTTATTTATTTATCTATATTGATCGGGGAACAATAAAAAGTAATTAAGAAATAAAGAATAATAGAAAGGTATTCTAGATGGAAACCTCCTCTAGTAAACAACTTTAATTCTAACTTGCATACAGTACCATTAAGTATTGAAAAAAATATTATTGAAATTGTAAATAAAGTAAGTATATTGTTTTAAAACAAGTTTATTGAAAAATAAAATCTCCCACCATTCAAGAAAATTACTCTCTGGAAAAGGATATAATTTACATCCTTTTTACAGCTTTTTTTAAATTAATTTCGAGGAGAAATAATAATTTATATGCTTAAAGAGTGCATAAAATTAAAGTGAATGTTCGTGATATTTTTTTTTATTTCAAGTCAGGGGAGCAAGTCTTGTCAACTGGCGGAATCAAAACCATCCATGATTGCCCATATCATGGATATAATTATCATATGGAGTTCTATAACATCTTAAGATATTATAAAACAACATAAGATAAATATATCCATGATAACCGGCGAAATCAAAACATGGGCCTGGGGGGCAAGTCTGGTCAACCGTCGAAATCAAAATCATTCATTTTTACCCATTATCATGGATATAATTATCATATAGGGTACTATAATATCTTAAGATGTTATAGAACTCCATATGATTATTAAATCCATGATATGGGTAAACATGGGTGGTTTTGATTTCGCCGGTTGACCAGAATTACTCCCCTGGTTTGTTCTATAAATACAAAAAATCAACAAATTTTGGGTTTCCGATAATTTAAATCACGTATAAACCCTTTTTAACGCAAACGAAAGTTAACCTTACTAACACGTTACTTCATAGTGCATTAGGCGGTTTTAATATTACATGCTTTCAGTCACTAGATTCGTTATATGCCCTCATGAGGCCGAGAAATAAGGAAGAGAAAAAAACTTCATCATAGTTTATAGTGATATCTCTCTTAGTACATACCTCGGCGTATTCAGGCGTTTTTTGTTCGCCTTTAAAGAGATCAACCTCCTTGATTTCCGCTTTGAGATTGAGGGATTTCATAGTCATCAGAACAAATCTGGCTGGTGGACTTATGCTCGTTGAGTATAGTATCAATTTTGCTGCATCCATTCTGAAACGTAATTTAACATGTCAAATTATATCGTCCAGTCGAGATGACATTATTAAGCTGATTGAGTCGAAGAAGGATAGAAGAGTCAGTTAGAAATTTGACGTTTGTTATGAGATACGTGTTATTTGTATACAGATAGAAATATATTTAATATGCTCTCACACACACACACCAACTTCATTACTATTTTAAAGAAATATTGTGTCAATTTGTTTGTTTGTTTATGGAATAACAAAATTATTATTACATGCTAAGTGGTAAGAGTATCTTGTACTTGGGGTGGAACTATTTGAATGACGCATTTATTGAAAGATACAATTCTTCTTGATACAATTTATTTACTACGATAAGATTTACAATAACACATTAACGGATGTTATACTAATAATACAGCGGGGCGGAGAATGAACGCGTCGCTCGCTCTTCCTGACAATATACCTATACTTTCACACTAAGTACATGCTATCTCTTTCATTCACATATCTCACAGTAAGTTTTTTTCTAATGTGTATTGGTGAATTGATTTTATTGTGATTTAATGTGTAATTAGCGCTTTTAGAATCGTGGCAGATGTGACGGTGGACAGAGTGTGTGGTTTTGCGAGGGACGGCCGGCGTTTGTCGATTTGTATGCGTGCAAACGTGTGCTTCACTGATGAGCGTTGGCTTTCTGTTGCGAAATCTGACGCCTGTTTACTTCGACTTCACCCAGAAATGAATGAAGATAATGATAATGCTCCTCCCTCGAACACTAGATCCGATCTCAACTGAGGGATGAATATAATATGTATCTCTATATTACCATAATTTTTTTTTTTTTTTTTTTGTTGGCTCTTCACCCGTTAAGAGTGTTCTCAGCCATCTAAGTTAAAATATTAAACTGTCAAAATAGAGAAACCTAAATTATTTTTGTATATTTATTTTACTTCGATCAATTTAAATTTTATGAACAGAGTTAAATTTTAATGTCATTAATTTTGATGAATTTTTTGAGCAAAATGTTTACCTGCCTGGAATTGTAGCTCAACAATGTCCTCACATTTGTTGGCATTGGAACCCCAATCTCTGTGAGGTCGGTAAAAAAGGACGGATACCTATCGTTTATGGGGCATTCAAGAAACAAATGATCCAGTGTCTCATCACCAATCATACATTCGCAGAGACTGCTATCAATGATCCCTATTTTTTTTAAATGCTCTCTGGTACAACAGTGTCCCATGCGGATACGACACATAACGCTGATGGAATGTTTGTCAAAAGCTTTATCATGGAACCATGGCTTATTGACAATTGTTTGTTGGGTCGTTTTGTAAAGTCTACCCTTTTTCAGTGAGCTTGTGTCCCAATATAACTGCCATTTATTCATCAGACGGTTTTTTGCGATTGGTAGGAGATCGTTTTGTGTAATATTGGGATGTGTCCGTGTGTTTCCATATGTTGCTCTCTTAGCCAATTCATCCGCTTTCTCATTTCCTGGTATACCACAGTGACTTGGTATCCATGCCAGACAAAGTTTTCTGTTTTGGTTGCATATTTCTTTAATTTTTTTCCATATATCTATACAGTAGTGGTCATCACTATACAAAATAGGGGATTTAGAGAGTTTTTCGAGTGTACTTAAGGAATCGGTCAATATTAATGTCTTTAAGAATCGTTTTTTATTTGCATAGTTCAAAGCCTCTATTATAGCTATACATTCTGCTGAGAATATTGTAGAATCTTTATGGAGAGTCAAAAGTAATTCAACTTTATCTGAATCACTAAATACTGCTGCTCCAGTATTGCTTTTGCAGTCCATTTTTGATCCATCCGTATAAAGTATTTTCCAGTCATTCCATTTGGATTCAATTACGTGTTTAAGTCTTTTAGATGCAAAAGCATCTGGAGTTATTCCTAATGAGTGGATTATGTTTGGCGGCTCGATTAAATTTTGATAGGGTAATGAGTAAACTGGGAGTGTCTCAGATTTAATGAAATCCGATGAATATTGGTCTAAAAAGGTGAGGCTATTTACAAGAGGAGGGGAGATTTTATGTTTCCAAAATGGTGATTGATTTGTGAATATTTTAAGCATAGCGATTTTTCTAATTAGAGGGTGGAATTTAATAATATTGCATTTTAAAACAAATTTATCTGACAGATACTGTTTTCTCAGCTCAAGTGGTGGGTCCACGGCTTCCACCTGGAGTGCACATACCGGTGTCGATTTCATAGCGCCTAATATAAGTCTCAGACCTTCAAATTGTATTCTATCTAAGCGTTGTAAATTTTTCTTGGAAATTGGACTAAGTAAAAACGCTCCATAGTCGATTTGACTGCGAACGTATGATATATACATTAAACGTAGAACAGAAGGGTGACCTCCCCACCAAGTACGGGTTACAGCTCGCATTGCATTTAGTCCAGACTGACATTTGTTAATGATATGTGTAACTTGAGAGTTCCAAGATAGTCTGGAATCCAAAGTGATACCAAGAAATCTTAATTCCGAAGAGACAGGGAGGATAATGTCATTTAGTTGAATTTTTATATGTGGTATAGAGCGTTTTTTTGTAAACATAATGGCTTTACATTTGGGAGGACTGGGATTCAGGCCATTTTCAGATAACCACGAAGAAATATTTTTGAGAGTATTATTCATAATGTTCTCCATTTGTTGGATTTTTTTCCCTGATACATAAATAAAAAAATCGTCTGCATATATCAGTAACTGTGCCGAGGGTAACAGTACATGAAAAATCTCGTGAATATAAATATTGAAGAGGATAGGGCTAAGGACTGACCCCTGTGGCAAGCCTCTGTCGACTTTTCTTTCTTGAGTATCAATTCCTCGAATGTCGAGAATGATTTTTCTATCCAGGAGAATATTCATTATGAAGATGGCTAATTTTAGGGGGATTCCAATTCGGAGAAGTTTAGATTTAAGAAGGGAGAGAAGCACATTATCATATGCACTTGTGATATCTAAGCTTACTCCTATGACCTGTTCTTGTCTAGAGAAAGCTAAAAGAATATCCGTTGTTAAATTGGCTACACTTTCTACTGAGGATTTTTTTTTTCTGAAGCCAAACATATTGTACGGCAAAATATTTTTGTTTTCAACGAACCAATCAATTCGTCTTTTTATAATATGTTCTGTTAATTTAAGCAGAGTTGATGATAATGCTATTGGTCTGTAGTTGACACCTGAATTAGGGTCCTTTAGTGGTTTCAAAATTGGGATAATGAGTTGAGTTTTCCAAGATTCTGGGATAACCCCTGTATCGAACATTATGTTTATTAATTTTAAGAGATATTCAAGAATTTTGTCGCTACTATTATGTAAGATAATATATGGGATCCCGTCTATTCCAGGTGAAGTATTTTTTACCACTTGTAAGACTGATTTTAATTCGTCTATTTGGAATGGGGCATCTAGCCAGTTACTGCTAGTATGTGAATATTGTAACGAGATTTCATCGATGTTAACAGCATACGGTGGGGCCATTTTATTTAAGAAATCTTCTGACCATAGTTTAGGGCATGATTTAGAAGATGGGGTTTTGTATGAGCCACGAAATTTTCTGATATTATTCCAAACTTCTGAAATTGGAACTTGGATACTAAGTGATGTGCAGAAGTCTTTCCACCCTTTTCTTTTCTTGTTTTTGAGGAACCGTTTGACTTTAGCTTGAACATTTTTAAGATACAAGAAATTTTCAAGTGTCATGTTATGCTTGTAGTCTTTATATGCTTGCTTCCTAATTGACGAATGTTCTTCGCACGCTGAGTCCCACCAAGGAGGAGGTAAGGGATACTTTTTGAATTTGGGATTCTTTTTAGGTATAAATTTTTCTGATATTTCAATCGTTTTAATAAATTCATCGTAGCATTCTTGTAGGTTTTCTATTGAGGGGGGAGTAAATGTTATATTGGGGTTGTTGGTGTAATGATTATATCCTGACCAATTAGCTTTTCCAAAATTACAAACATTTTTATCGAATTTGTTGTTTCTTTTGGATTTTGAGTTTTCAATATGAGAGGTATATATGTATCTGAATGACGGTTGTGAATAATGCAAAATTATTGGAAGATGATCACTATTGAATGGGTCAGAAAGTATTTTCCAATTCAAGTATGGAGCAATATCGGGACTACATATTGTTAAATCTACTGCGCTGATTCGTTGATTTGGCACAGGGATACGTGTCGGTGATCCGTCGTTAATAATGCAAAGATTCAACTCATTTAGCAGATCAACTATAATTCTACCTAATTTTGTGCATGATGATGAACCCCACATGTTATGGTGAGCATTAAAATCTCCCATAATTATAAAGGGATGTTTTATTCGAGAAATTATGGTTCTTAAAATATTTTTGGTGGGTTGGAAATTAGGAGAAATATAAATTGAGACAAAAGTTGTACCGTCTATTTCCGCAGCAACAACTTGTGATGGACAATTTATTGGTTTTAAATTTATCTGGTTAAAGAAAAATGTGTCTTTTATTAATAACGCAGCTCCACCTTTGCCATCATGTCTATTATCTTTTAGGCATTGGTAGCCGGGAATTTTGAATGTTTTTTCATCGCGGAGCCAGGTTTCAGATAGTGCCGCTATTTGAACCTGGTTCTCGGATAGCAATTTTAAAATAGAGTCTTTATTAGGTATTGCACTTCTGCAGTTCCACTGGGCAATATTTAAGGCCATTTTGTATGAAAGATTATACAGGGAATTATTGTGCGAGTTACAAGTTTAAGGTCTAATAGAGTTTGAATCGATATCTTCTTTATTTAGGTTGTTATTGAGTATATTGACAGTATTTTGTAAGGTGTTATTAATAAGTGCATCGTTGGACGGTACTGAGATATAGTGTTCTGTGGTAAGAAGTTCATGGATCATATTGTATATGCAATTTAGAATTATTTCTTTACGACTATAATTAATGTCTTCAGGTATTATTGTATCTGGGGTAGTTTCATTTGTTAACGGGAGAGCACATCCATTTTTAGGTACTGGATGGTTTCCATTTGGTGCAATTAATAATGAGTTGATTTGTTTTTTATCCAAGTAAGGGGGGGTATTACTATGTTTTTTAAGATTATTTTTGTTTGAAGGGGTGATTACCCTCCATTTTGGTGTGAAATTATTTTGTGTTTCAATTTTGTTTGAATTGTTGACAGCTTTCGTTTTTTCTGAGTATGATATTTTCACGGAGGGAAACATTCCAGCTGCTTCGATATACGATATACTTTGGTCAGCCATTACTTTCTTAATGTTCCTCTGTCTTGTCAATTCTGGGCAATTTATATCGATAGCCTGGTGATTTCCCGAGCAATGAACACAAATAGTATTTTCTTGAGTTACATTACATGTGTTTCCAAGATGATGTAAAGTGCATTTAAAACACCTAGGTGCTGCAGATTTGCAGTTAGTTTTAGTGTGTCCGTATCTTAAACATTGATGACATTGAATAGTAGGGAATATGTAAGTTTCTACTGGTAGACGATTGTAAAAGAGGTAAAGGTGTGATGGGAGTTTTTGCCCTTCGATTGTGACCACAACAGTTTGAGATGGTTTCCATGTCGGGATTTCAATTTTACGGTCTCTGTAGTTAAGCCTTCGAATTTTCATTATTTTTCCGAATCCCGGAGGGACTTCCAAATTACTTAATATTTCCTCGTCAGAAAGAGATGTAGGTATATCTTTTACAACTCCAAGACGAGTTACGTGAAAGGAAGGTATAAATGGTAAGTAGTTGTTTTGTTCTAAAATTTTGTTATTAAGAAAAGTATTTGCTGCTAAATAATTTTTGAATTCGATTGCAATTGTGCGTTTACCCAACGGCTTGATTTTTTTTATATTATCAATTTTATTTTTGTAGATAAACGAACCGAATGAGATAGCCTGTATTTGAAGACTTTCTCCCGCTACTTTCTTTTGTACATGTACAATAAATGGGGAAAGAGAGGATTCATTATACAGTAAAGAATTCTCTTGGTGTACTGAGGGGTTTATGTTTGGTTTGAATTTTTTGGATACTGAACTATCCAATAATGTATTATCATGATCTATCGGTGTGGACTGGGCCTTACGAGTTTGTTTTGATGGCGTACATTCTAATACATTGTTATCTGTTGACTTGGCAACAACGTTACTAGGTAACATTTCGCTAGCACAGCGCATGAAGCGCCGGCAAATTGTTTGCTTACCTACCTCCACTAAGCAATTGTTTTGACACACTTACAAAAAAAAATAAAATAAATAAAAATGGAACGAACTCACCGGTTACGTGGGGACAATATTTTAACTAAGATATGTTCACATAAGCATTTAAACAAAAATTAACACAAAATATAAGTTTTTGCACCACTTAAAACATCAAAAACACAAAAAATATGAGGAGCGAACTACAAGCGTCGTGATTCATTCAGCGGCAATTCACGTCTCCTGGTACTAATTTAAGAATGTTTTTTATGAAATGTTATTTTTAATGCATATCTATTATTTTTATTAAATAAAAAAATGCAATCGTTCATACCGTCGCTATATAATTAAACGTATTTTATTTATTTAAGATTTGGTACACGGTTAATACACTCATAATAAATAATATCAATCATAATAAAGCATACGTGTACACAAAAATCCCACAAAGCACAGCATATCTGTGGGTTTACCAATTAAAATAGATAAAATTACTGTGTTAATATTAAAAAAAGAAAAATGAAAATAAAGTAAAGTAAAGTACAAAAAATAGAAAGAATTTAAAGAAAACAATTTAAAGATATAAAACACACATACACATAGATTAAAAGGTAGGTATACCGATACAAAACAGCAGGCCGGCAGCGGTCCTACCAAATATTACCTATACCTGCAGTCGACATCAACAATACTTGGCAAGTGCAAGGTAACCAGTGACAATTATTGTGAGCATTAATACCTTATAATTAGATTTAACTTTTTGATCGTCAGTTCTTGATGGAATTCCATTTAAATTAATCAATATTTTTAATAAATAAAAATAAAAAACGTGTTTAAAATCAATTCCACTATTTATTAAGACTACAACCTAAAACCGATTTCGTGCTAAGCACATTAGTGTAGTCTTAATAATAGTTATATTGATTTTAAAATGTTTTTTATTTATTTTTAATTTTTATTTATTAAAAATATTAATTAATACTTTATTAGGTGAGGTGTTGCTTTGCCTCTTGTATTTTAGATTATGGGGCACCCGAAAAATATGATATTCATTTATTTATTTAATACCGCTTCTCTGGAAACTAACAGGTATAACAAATAATGTCAAATATTAATTTAACATGTACCCAATTACAAGTTGTCATATTCTGAAGACGTACGATATTAATCGTCTCACAAACTGAAAACACAATTTAAACACAATTTCACACCGGGAATCGAACCCGGTACCTTTGGATCAGCATTCAGATATCCAACCAACTGAGGCACGAAAAATGACAATAGAAAATAATAGATAAGTGTGGAAGTACTATTCTAAGTATGAGTATGAACAGCCACAACATGGAAAATTTAAATATTTGTAACTCACGTGTAATATTGTTACACTGTTGATTTTGTAGTAGGTAGGTACCTACATATATTTCGAAAATATAATAAAAATACCAGTATCTGCAGTCGCACAATCTGCTGACACAACTATTATATTGCTACTGAGGACATTTCAACTTTTATAGACGACATCAAATATAATTTATGAACATACAAAATAGTTTGAGCACGACGTTTGTCTCAAATATGTTGATATATTTTAATACATACTAAACCTTGAAGGAAGTAGCATATATCTAATAGAATCCTCCTAAACACAGATTTGGTGACGATGTGTTTTTGTATTCAGCAGTACTCATGAAGTTGACCAAGATAATATTAAGATTAGATTCAGACTTAAGAAATCTTTAAGATTAAAATTAATTATAGTGTCCCTATACACTACTATTGTTGGGGTGAAACTCTTAGTTCTTTGTAGTAAAAGATGTCTATTTCTTTTACACTTTTATTTACAATACTTCAAATATACAATATACAAATCAAGGTCAAATACTATAACAATTCACGGAGGTAGCTATCAACGGCGTAACGATGAATGACGCGCCGCGTGCCTATTCACACACTATATACACACACAGACATGCTATCTCTTTCATTCACATATCTCACACTCCTCCACACTTAACCTCTGACATCCATCCCTTACACTGGCCTGCAGGAATAACCGATGTCCAGGATCGAGTGTCCAAGTGTTCCTCCATCCTGCCTCCAGGCAACCCTCTCGATAACCTGAAACAAGAGGAAACATAACTTAGCATCCGAGGAGTGAACTGGGGTGTCCGGGTCCAAACTCAAGCAATCCATAAGCTTCAGAGTCGAGACCCACAAGAACTATGAGAACAACTTTCTACCCCCCATCTGACCACTTTACACTTGTGGTTCTTAATTGGTTAACATGCCTTTTCCATGTGTAACTAGTACCCAGAACATTTACCAAGTAAATTGCCTTCCCAATTTTCCTAGTAATCTGTCCCAAAACCCATGTTGGTTTGTTTACTACCCTGTAGTCTTTTACCCAACATTTTTGACCTGTTTTCAATTCCTTCCTCTCTCTCCCTCCATAATAATAATGCTGCCTCTTTTGGCTTTTTAACAAGTTATGTCCAATAATATCCTCATGATCATTATTATCATTACAATTAAATTCAGGAATGAAAATGTCAAAATTTGTCCTTAGTTTTCTACCTAACATTAAAACTGATGGTTCAACCTTTGTTGAAACATGCGGAGAATTCCGATAATCAACTAAAAAATTATCAATTCTATTTTCATAATCACTCATAAATTTTATATTATTTATTAATAATTTTTTTAAAAACATTTTACACGTTTTCACCGTGTTTTCCGCTTGAGCATTGGAAGAAGGTGAAAATATTGGTGACGTTACATGTTTTATACCATGTTCAACACAAAAACTCTGAAATTGATTTGACATAAAAGCACTACCATTATCCGATACTATCGTTTTGACACATCCAAATTGACAAAATAATTTTTTTAATGCTTTAATGGTGCAAAACGCATTAATATTCTTCATTTCTAAGCATTCAATCCATTTTGAATATGCATCACATACTACAAGAAATGATTTACCTGCAATTGGTCCAAAAAAATCAATATGTATTCTCGTCCAAACCGACTCTTCCTTAGGCCAGCTTGTCAATACATTTTTTGGTTCCGATGCGGCAACTTTTGAGCATTCAAAACATTCACTAACTAATTCTTCAATGTCTTTATCAATTTTCGGCCAATAAACATAACCTCTTGCAAGACCTTTTGTCTTCACAATACCAAGATGAGATCTATGTAACATACCTAAAATTTTATCTCTCAAGCTTGACGGAATAACTACTCTATGATTCTACAAAATGCACCCTTTTATAATCGATAACTCATTTCTCTTTATCCAGAAATGCCACAAATCACTGTCTTTGTTAACTTTATCCGGCCATTTTGATTGTAAACAATACATAATACGCACTAACACATCATCACAACTAGTTGACTCACTAATCTGCTCAATGTTTATACAAATTTGCTCACTGTCACATATTAAATTTAAATAAGTATCTGTCAAGTTATCACAACTATTATCTGGTTCACTAACCGGTACTCTCGATAAATAATCAGAACAATTATCTTTAGACTCAACTTGCAATCTATTTGCTGCTAACGTCGGTATATTTTTTTTTTCACTAAGAATTCTCGTCAGTGATTGGCTATCACCCAATAAGGTGAATTTCCGAATACCATTCCTACCTATTATTACACTGTTGCCATTGTTTACTACGAAAAATTCAATCACCTGTTTGATATTGTTGTATGTTACTTCCATTATACACATACCAATACATTTTAAAATACTACCGTCGTATGATTTCAAAATACTTGTCGGTTTATTCAATTTATAATTTTTAAACTTCTTAAAATAAATATCTTTCGGAATTACACATACATTAGCACCTATATCAATCATCGCGCGAATAATCTGACTACCAATACATATATTAATCATGAATGGATTTACAATTTCATTATTACCATCCGTATTGCAAACAACATTTACGTTCGTATTATTTTCTATAGTAAAAATACTATTTTTGCTTTTACCAAACTGATCGTTTTTACATGCTTTCGCAATATGACCCATTTTTCTACACTTGTTACACTTAAAATTTTTAAATTTACAATCTTTAATTAAATGACTATCAGATAAACATGCAAAACATTTTAAATTCCTATTACTAACATGCGGTGATACTGATCCATTCCTTTTCTTATGAACTTAGTTGAAATTCCTTCTATGTTCACTATTTTTATTATACCTACTATTCTGTTTACTTGCGATTTCACAAATTTCTGATTTACAACTTTTTATCATATTTTTATTTTTTGATACCGATTCCAATACATTTGCATATTCGAGTATTTGAGAAAAACCCTTTTTCTCGTCCTCCAAATACAACTTTTCTTTTATTTGACTATTATACAAACCGATAATAAAAATATCTTTCAAAGATTCTTCCAGACGATCATTAAATTGACATTTAACACTACGCTCTTTTAATTTACAAGCAAACACTTTTACCGATTCATGTTCAGACTGTTTCATACAATAAAATTTTTCTCTCTCAATATACGGAGAAACAGTTTCATTACAAAAATTATCCAAATGATCAAATAATTTCGACAATTTTTCTTCAGTAACTTTTCTTGGTACACACAAGTTTTGTAATAAAACGAAAGTTTTTTCAGACAAAGAGGTTAAAAATATTGCTCTCTTCCTTGATTCAGACATTTTTTCATCATCAGCTATGATGAATTGCTCAAAACGTACCCTGAACACACTCCACAAATCACTCTCGTGACTGAAAAGCGGTAGATTCCTTTGTTCCATATTACCGAAAAAAGAATACCTACAGACAAGAAAAGAAAAATACACTTATCTTAACTCGATCCTGTCCAGTCGCTTGAACCTGCACTACGGCCCAACCCTGTCTCTGCAGAAGTCGTCTCTGTCGAATCCCTGGTCTTCCAGCTCTCTGGTCCTCTTCCGTTGCCTCTGCTCGACGCTCGTTCACAGCAAGCAGCCAATCCTCTTGTCCAATCCTTGTGGTCCCCTGGTCCTCTCTGATTCTCGTTCCCGTTGTCCTTCCTGGTCTTCCTTGGTCCCCTCTGGTCCCCTTGAAATCCAGTCGAAGTCTCCCGAAGTCGTATCTCGAAGATCCCTGTCTTCTTTAGCTCCGATACTGCTTCCTCGAAGATCTTCTTTTCCGTACACTACAGTGTCTATGTACACTTGTACGAACTCGTACCTCCAAATTTTTTTTCCACAGTGAAAAAAAATTATTGTCGTCTGTGTCGCCGAATTTTTTCCTTCTCGAAAAAATTCTGAATCTTCTTTATAGATTCGTCTCCAGACTGCGCCAGTATAGTATCCCTATACACTACTATTGTTGGGGTGAAACTCTTAGTTCTTTGTAGTAAAAGATGTCTATTTCTTTTACACTTTTATTTACAATACTTCAAATATACAATATACAAATCAAGGTCAAATACTATAACAATTCACGGAGGTAGCTATCAACGGCGTAACGATGAATGACGCGCCGCGTGCCTATTCACACACTATATACACACACAGACATGCTATCTCTTTCATTCACATATCTCACATTAATTAATGAATTATATTACTTGATATCTTTATACTTTGCTGCTATTGTTTTGTGGCACATTTTAACTAATATAATTAAATAAAATCTCTTAGTTTTTAACCACGTTGAGTATATTTATATGTCAACTAGTTTCGGAGACGTAACCGCTCCTTCGTCCGGACAAACTTATACTAAACTTAGATACTATGTACATAATGTGACCCGTGTGCCTAAATTATGTATCGGTAAGTTGATGGGCGGAGCTTACATTATTGAAAGCAGAGGTTGTCAACGGAAAAATATTAAATAATGGAGTATTGTTTAAATGTACTTGATTATTAATTATTTTTTGTTTTGTATTTAAGGCTTTTTTTATCTCTAATGCCTCCAAGTTATCCAATCTTAAGCCCTCTTTATTTATATGCAAGATTTTATATCCCGTTTGATTATTGAAAGCATGATTATTTTCAATCAAGTGATTTGCAAACTCTGAGAAATTGTTACTTTTTAAACATCTTAAATGCTCCTTTATTCTAATGTCAAAATTTCTACCTGTTTTACCTATATAAAAAAATTCGCAATCTTCACAATTTAATCTATAGACACCCGAATTACTTAATACCGTGTCTTTATCTTTATTATTTTTTAAAAAAGTTCCTAGGTTATTACCAGTATAAAAGGCTGGTTTTAAATCTGGTGGTAAGTCTTTTATTAGCATTGATTTTATTTTATCATTTATAAAAAGCATTCTCCGCCATTTTTGATCATTTGTGTTTATACATTCTTTACCGCTGTACAAGTAATTGATTATATTTTGTCTCTTTTGTATTTTATTTTTTATATTACTTATTATATTTAAGTCATAACCATTATTAATCGCGATGTTTTTAATTGTATTTAATACAATTGAATGAATTGTATTTAATACATACAAAGAATGTATAAACACAAATGATCAAAAATGGCGGAGAATGCTTTTTATAAATGATAAAATAAAATCAATGCTAATAAAAGACTTACCACCAGATTTAAAACCAGCCTTTTATACTGGTAATAACCTAGGAACTTTTTTAAAAAATAATAAAGATAAAGACACGGTATTAAGTAATTCGGGTGTCTATAGATTAAATTGTGAAGATTGCGAATTTTTTTATATAGGTAAAACAGGTAGAAATTTTGACATTAGAATAAAGGAGCATTTAAGATGTTTAAAAAGTAACAATTTCTCAGAGTTTGCAAATCACTTGATTGAAAATAATCATGCTTTCAATAATCAAACGGGATATAAAATCTTGCATATAAATAAAGAGGGCTTAAGATTGGATAACTTGGAGGCATTCGAAATAAAAAAAGCCTTAAATACAAAACAAAAAATAATTAATAATCAAGTACATTTAAACAATACTCCATTATTTAATATTTTTCCGTTGACAACCTCTGCTTTCAATAATGTAAGCTCCGCCCATCAACTTACCGATACATAATTTAGGCACACGGGTCACATTATGTACATAGTATCTAAGTTTAGTATAAGTTTGTCCGGACGAAGGAGCGGTTACGTCTCCGAAACTAGTTGACATATAAATATACTCAACGTGGTTAAAAACTAAGAGATTTTATTTAATTATATATATTACTTGACACAAAAATTAATGACCACCCGCTCCGAATATGGGGAGTGTCAACGGCCCCTTCGCAGAACGCTAGAATAAACAACAAAAAAAAACAATGCATGGCACGAAGAGTAGCTCATGGTACTCATGGAGCCCTCTAGATTAGCAATCTCGGCACCATGGTGCAAAAATAACATGTGCAAGTCGAGATTCACACTTGCGGACTGTCGACGACTTCAGATCCATATATATAGGGCATCAGAGAAGTGACCAAGATCTATATACGGCATCAGAGAAGTGACCAAGATCTATATACGGCATCAGAGAAGTGACCAAGATCTATATACGGCATCAGAGAAGTGACCAAGATCTATATACGGCATCAGACTAGAGAAGTAACCAAGATCTATATACGGCATCAGAGAAGTGACCAAGATCTATATACGGCATCAGAGAAGTGACCAAGATCTATATACGGCATCAGAGAAGTGACCAAGGTCCATAGCAAAACATATAAGTAGTATCAAAACAAATGTAACAATATAAACGTTAATATGATAAAACTCATTTTACCTCATGCTCTAGGTACTATTACAAACATAGTAAATAAGTCACTAATATCCGGCACTGTACCTGAGGCGTGGAAAAATGCTATAGTCAAACCACTTCCCAAAAATACTCCTATTGTGGGATTAAACGATCTTAGACCTATTAGTATACTTCCTACACTTTCGAAGGTACATGAAAAGGTCGTTTATGATCAAGTAGTGAAATAGTGCCTCCTCATCAGTCCGGGTTTCGCAAGGGCCATAGCACCACATCTGCGTTGCAATGTATTACAGACGACTTGCATGCATCTGGTGATGATGGAAAAACCTCAATATTAGTACTTTTGGATTACTCTAAAGCATTCGACATGTTAAGCATTCCACTTCTAATTGAAAAGTTACGATACTTTGGTTTCGCATATGACACTGTCGAATGGTTTCAAAGTTATTTTCGGTACAGAACGCAGTGCACAGCATGCGGCGAAACTTTGTCATCTGCTGTTGAACTGACTCGTGGAGTTCCTCAGGGTTCTATACTTGGGCCGTTGCTGTTTGCCATATACACATTCTGCAAATCACATATGTACGCAGGGTCTGCTGTGGGTATGTTGAACAGTTACCTGGAAATAATTCTGTCATGGGCACAAGACCATGCACTAGCTCTTAACCCCAAAAAAACTATTGCAATAATAATCGCCAACAGCATAAAATCAATGCTGTGAAAAACAGCAGCAACAAAATTCAGCTAAATGGTAACATCATCCCTTTTGTCAAATCGGCGCGAAATCATATTGGATGAAAGATTAAGATATGAGGAGCACATTGATAAAAAAAAGCAATGGTGCTTTTCGAGGTTGCGTCTTTTGTATGAGATCCGTCCTTACATTGCAACGGGTGTTCGCAGGTTGCTTACAGATATATTGGACTACGGGGATTCGATATACATATGGTCCGTCTCTGTTAAAAAAAAAACACAAAAACGCGTACAGAATGCATGTGCGCGATTTTGCTTCAATATACCTAGACTAGCACACATATCACCTTATCTTAATCGGCACGGGATTCTGAACATGTCTAACAGAAGGAAGCTGCACTTTCTTTGTCAACTACATAGTGTGATAGGGAAACGTTCTCCTTCCTATCTGTTTGACAGACTACAGTGGTCACGTGACTTATACGTCCACTCAACGCGACAGAGAGACCATTTGCTCGTTCTCCCCAGAAATCGAACCTCCGCATTCGAGGGTAGTTTTAGATATGCTTCCTCAAAGAACTGGAATGAGTTGAACTAGAATGAACCTCTTTGCAGAGTTTTTCAAGATATGCTTATTAAACCAACAAGGGTGCCAGCAGTAAAAAAAGAGAAGGAAGAAATACATTTTATTTTTAATTATTATTAAATTCTTATAGTTTATGACATGTGGTCTGTCCTCAATGTTTTGTGTTGTCCCAAGGGTTTGCTGAAAATCAGCAGCACTCCAGGGATACCTGTGGTAGTGCGCAGCTGAGCAATAGCCTTTTTGTTGTCCATTGTAGTTCAAAATTGTATATTTTTTTTGTTTTTATGTGATGTAACAATAATGGCAATAAATAAACGGTTTATTATTATTATTTATTATTATTTCTGGAAACAAACAAGTCAGTGGGAATCTTCGGATAATAAGGCACCGTATCTATAGCAAAATCGTTTGAAGGGTTTATAATTGTTCTTCAAGTCCGCATGTCCACGGACAGCAACGAGTAGCTCCGATCTGTAAGAGGACACAATTGGGTGGTAACACTCCCGTGGGATGTGATCCGAAATTTGGTCCGGACATTGACAAAACTGACATGAGGAAGAGGGAGCAATGTTGAAGCGATGGAGATAGCTTTTAAAATTACCGTGTCCTTTGAGAAATTGAGAAGTCCGAAAATCTGGAACAACCCAAGGAGATTTCAGTCGCGACGTCACGTCAGGAAAAAATAAGAAGGTAACTCTACCAACTAGACAGGTCGTCCAGCGGTTTTGTCAGATGTTTAGTAGAGTGTCACTCACGTTTCTCTTAATTGTACTTCAAGACGTCCGACTCTCAGGGGGGTAAAATCAAGTGTCACCGATAACAGAAGTACGGCCTCGCAATAAATTGAAAATAGTTAAACACATAAATTTATCATAAAAAATCCTGTGCTGGATCCAACAATTGCAATCCATAGCCCTCTTAAAAGAAAAAAAATAATTTATCGTAACTTTTCGATCGATATTTTAGTACGGAAATGATGATTGCCTAGGAAATAGTAAAAACACATCTCATTCCAGCCGTTATATTATTCACACTTGAAAATCCTCGAAAGCATATTTATGTTGTGATGTTGTCAGATATTCATCTACATATAGGTATACCTTCCTCTATATTTATTTTTATTTGATTGTCCTATAGTCTTGTCGTGTCGTATATTGATCGAATACAATTGAGAATAAATGAATATGCAATTAGATCTTACAATGGCCTTGTTCTTCTCACGTAAATGCAACATAATATGTAGGTATTATTGACTTTTTACTTGCATACTTTTAGACCCTTGTTCAAAATATATATACATACCATCATGTCACGTCCCTTACGGGTTAAGCAGGAAAAAAGCCAAACTCCTCAATTTTTGCACACATTCCTGACTTCCTTTACATCCATTCATCGTTTCAAACATGCTAGTCGATTGTTCATGCTTCATATGTTTCCTTCTTTCAAAATATCATTCACATGGTCATGACATCCGATTCTGTGGCGGCCTGTGGGCAATTCACTCCATATCTTACACCCATGTTTTTTTTTGGTCTGTCGTTCATAGTTCATTCTTTCAATATTCCCAAACCACCTCAAGGCATTAACTTTCATTTTACTTATAATATTCTTCTTTATCTTGTATTCTTTCCATATATCATATATCGTTCTATTACATACTCTTCTTAGTGATATAATTTCTACAGCATTTATTATAATTTTGTGCATCTTTTGCTACGTCCATGTTTCACTGGCATATGTCAAAGTAGGTACTATGATTGCATTACATACAAATTCAAAAGGTGCTCTTTGATATGTATAAATAATGGAGTAGGCCAAGGCTGATGTTCTTGGGAAATATTAAACAACTTCCACGACCGTATTTGTTCCCCTATAGCACAAGCATTTATGCTTAGCTATGCTTAAATAAACCCCTGTTAAGTATCGAAATCGAATTATATTGTTTTTAATAAATTATTAAACATTATTATTCGTTCCATGCACTTTACCTCTTTATCAGTAGCCTGTAGTTTTACAGGGCCCTATACCTACGCCATATAAAGAACATAATTTATATTTCTTTTTTCCGGAATATATCCGCAATCTTCTTTGTTGGCCCAGGATACGCCAGCGGCGCAATATACACATTTTGTCACTATTGTACAATATTCTCTCGAACCCAAACCTGCCACAGTACCTAAAAAGCAAATTCACTTATTTATCCAATCATGGACTTCCACTCCGATCTGCTGAACGTACAACACTATCCATACCTATCCATAATACAGAATTTCTCAGCTCTTCGTTCGAAGTACAATCAGCAAGATTATGGAATAGCCTTGGTCCGGATATTGCGTCGTCTAACTCACTTAGTATTTTCAAGAAAAAACTAAAGAAGGAATATTTATCCTTGAACACCTGATCCCGATTTCCTCTCCTGTCCTTACCATATCCTTTTTATTGCTATGAATTATAATTTTTTTTTGTTTAATAGTATTTAAGTGTTATACGTATTTTATCTGATTTCTTTTACTCTTTTTTATTTGCTGTTGTACATACACAATGTTGTCATACTTTGTAATCTGGTTGGTTGGAAGAAATTGCCTAATGGCTATAAGCCCGCCAGTGTACAATTATATTTGTTTATATTATGTTCAAGAAGATGTATAAATAAATAAATAAATAAATATAACCATTATTATTTTACTATAAATTTATAAATAAATAATAAAAAAAAGAACCAACAGGCATTTTAACTGTTTCGCCCTATTGGACCCCGGATTAGACTGATGATTTTCCGGACTTCACAGTTTAAATTAATTAATATTAAAATAACTACCTACATAACTTTGTTTATTTCCACTCGTTCGTACTAGATAACACTAGGTACTAGATAACACTAGGTACTAGATAACACTAGGTACTAGATAACACTAGGTACTAGATAACACTAGGTACTAGATAACACTAGGTACTAGATAACACTAGGTACTAGATAACACTAGGTACTAGATAACACTAGGTACTAGATAACACTAGGTACTAGATAACACTAGGTACTAGATAACACTAGGTACTAGATAACACTAGGTACTAGATAACACTAGGTACTAGATAACACTAGGTACTAGATAACACTAGGTACTAGATAACACTAGGTACTAGATAACACTAGGTACTAGATAACACTAGGTACTAGATAACACTAGGTACTAGATAACACTAGGTACTAGATAACACTAGGTACTAGATAACACTAGGTACTAGATAACACTAGGTACTAGATAACACTAGGTACTAGATAACACTAGGTACTAGATAACACTAGGTACTAGATAACACTAGGTACTAGATAACACTAGGTACTAGATAACACTAGGTACTAGATAACACTAGGTACTAGATAACACTAGGTACTAGATAACACTAGGTACTAGATAACACTAGGTACTAGATAACACTAGGTACTAGATAACACTAGGTACTAGATAACACTAGGTACTAGATAACACTAGGTACTAGATAACACTAGGTACTAGATAACACTAGGTACTAGATAACACTAGGTACTAGATAACACTAGGTACTAGATAGTTTCAAGAACTATCGTCCTCTTCTCTTAAAATTATTTTTTACAATATATTTCCACAAAGTTAACGCTTCTTACTTAGAAAATTACTAATTACTTAGTAAATATATTTAATAACTTAGAAAATTTTATTCCAAAAGAATTCCAAGGTAAATATTAATCAAATTCATGAGTGAAATTTGGTAGAAAAGATGTAGAGTGGAGAGGTAAATTGATAGGTACCTAAGTAAGATATAGGAAGGGTCGATTAAAAAAGTCTGTGTGTTTTATAAATGAATACACACATATTTGAATATAATCAGATAAATGCAAATCTTAGAATACAAATAAAAAAAATGCGATTTTAATCTTAAAATAAACATTTGAAACATAGTACGTATGGTGATTAACTTATATTTCCTTTACAACCTTCAAAGCGTCTATTAGTGTTGCCCTTGCAAGAACATCAATAAATGTTTTTAAAAATTGATATAAGTTCAATGGGAGGGACTCGTTATATTATACCTTCGTAGGTTGATATACATTTGACAGATGACACAGAAAGCAATATTCTATAGGTAGTCACAATCTACTTTCAGTTTAGTTGATTTCAGGTTGTTTTGAATTCAACATATCGCCTGAACAATATGACTTCTGGAAAGAAACAATATTCTCTAGACGAGGTTAGAATTGATTAAACAATTAATCATGTAGTTTTATTAATCACTATTCCAAGGGGATATAGTGCGGAGTTGTGACTTCGCAATATTTAACGTTATTTTTTATTGCATATTATCAACTAGTACATATATTTAGCTGAGATTGTATTCTGAAAGTTTCATAGCAATGTATCTGTGTGAGTGTGTGTGTTGTGTACTATGTGATTTGTATAGGGTGCACTATTATCTCAATATCAGTTAAGATTGAGCCAAATTTATTAATCCTATGTTTTTTTTTAATGTTCTAGAGATTGAATAAAATAAACGAAGAACAATATGATTAAAATGACAAAAGAAAATCATATTGTTTAAAGTGACAGTTCTGTTAAACACATTTTTGTTTTAATGTAAAATGACTATATTATGTTCATTCAAATTTTAATTCGTATTTAGAATTGAACTAAGTATCTATATTTCATACTCCAATTGATAAATTATATCTTAAATAAAAAATAATGAAAATATAAAATGGCTGAATGCATAACCCACATTAATTATCATGATAATTATTAATCTTATGATTTATATAATCAAATAACCTTCCTTTATAACATACTTGCATTTACGAAAATAATTATCAACATGATGCTATTATGTAAATTTGATAAAATGTTCGGAATTTAATTAATATTCTACGAAACATTCGATAGTAAAAGATAAAAAAATAAAACAAATGATAAGAGATATTTCTACGTAAAATTATAATATGTAGTTTCGTTAATGGACGTAAGATTAAAATATATATCCATGTTAATTTTGGGTTATATGCGTAATAGTGCAAGGGAATTCCTATTTATAACCATATCGTGTTTATTCGATCAAAAAACAGATATGAAAGTTTAATTTTAAATAAAAACAAAACAAATTGAATACAATGAATAAATAACAAAACATTTGAAATAAATTAAATCTTAAACAAAACAATTAAAATTTACTAAAATAAAAACAAAACTATTCAAAAAAGTAAATAAAAAAAACAATGAAAATTAAGTACCTAAATCAAAAACAAAATTATTCAAATATAGTAGGTAAGAAAAAACAAATGTATTCAAATAAAGTAAATCAAAACATAACATTAAAAAATGAGTAAATAAAAAACTAAACTATTCAAATAAATTAAATCAAAAACAAAACTATTCACATAATGTAAATTAAAAACAAAACAATAAAAATAGAGTAAATTAAATCAAAACTATTCAAATACAGTACCTAAATAAAAAAACAATAGTATTCAAATAAAGTAAATCAAAATCAATACAATAAAAATAGCGATAATCTATTCGAATAAAGTAAATTATAATCAAAACGATGAAAATAAAGTTAGTACCTACAAAACAAATTTTGTTATTTCTTGTTTGTTTTTCTTTTTGGTACTTATATCGTATTAATATATGATTGTTTATTTATAAAGCTTATTTCAATGTTTATCTGTTTTAAATTTCAGTTACATTTGGGACGCCCAGCATCCAATCTCTTGGATGAAACGGAGCTTATTTTCGCGTAAGTTCATACATTGATTCATGCCCTCACGGCATATCCCACAATGCGAGGCAACCAGCGACAAATGTGCGGGTGGAGCATTCCCTTATAAATGGAAGCACGACACGTGCGTGTATTTCCACACACTGGACTCGTCACACCTTAAAATGCACTACATTTAGAACCTCGCGTAACAATTTGCAATCCAAGTGTCGATTATTCAAGACATTTTTTTTTCCTCTTAACAGTTAACAGATATACCAAGTTTCAAGTCAAGATCCCCGAGTTTATATGGCCAGTGCTATAATTTTCATGCTCTTTTTAACTTTGAAGTAAAAAAACACCAACGTCACCAACTTAGAGGCTTCGCAGCATATAATATGTTATTCGTATGGATTTACTCATTTAGTGTGTCTGTGTGTGCATGTCCTTATAACTTTTGACACGCTTGATTTACATAGCCTTAAATTTCAGAAACTTTATATAGTTAAAGGCTTAAAAACTATTATACTTCGAATTTTAATTTTTGTTCCAGTCACAATTTTGAATTTTGATTTCATTTTTCCATATATCTCGACAACCATAAAAGCTAGAACACATAGAAATTGTATAAATAAAGACAAATGCAAGATTAAATTGAAAATTTGTATAAATCTAGCCAAATATAATATTCAAGTTTGTTTATATGAAAAAAAAATCAGGGTTTCTCAAACTGTTTTTATGTATGTGTTTAACTGCCTATGTTATCATTCTTTTTAACAATATCGAAAAACGGTGAAACACCCCAACTAGATAAAATAATTTTCTATTGCAATTTATATAAAAATTGTTAAAAAAAAAATAGATGTAGGTAGGTACTGCTACAATGTTAATATTTTTATAGCAAATTAAATTATCTAGTTGCGGTATTTCGGGTTTTTTCGATATTTTTAAAAACTTTGGAAATATAGGCAGTTAATCACATAAATTTATCATAAAAATCACATAAATCCTTAATAAAAAATGTTTGAGAAACTCTGTATTTTTTTTTTGAAAAAACCTTCTGAGTAAATCCTACATAGAACATATATGCTGCGAAGCCTCGAAGCCGTGAAAAATATAGACCGTGCATACAAATCTTATACGTATCCTGGCTTGAAACATTGTCGATATGTTAAACAAAGTTCTCTTGAAAAAATCCACAGTTGTATTGTACACACAGGCATTGATACTTCTTAGAAGCCAGGAATCGATGGAAATATTAATAATGAGCAAAAGTCTTGCAGTCTTGGTCTTGCGAGACTTGCAAGACCAAGTCTGCAAGACTTTTGCTCATGACCAGGCTTTGCAACACCAAGAGTCTTGCAAAATTTTATAAACATGTTTTATTCTTTTTAAATTAATATTAGGTATAATAGAAATCGTTATTTTCAATTTCCACAACGTTTACGCCTTTACCTTATGTAGATGTTTTTACTAATTAGTAAATAAGCAGCCAACTACGAATAATCGACATAATACAAATTGTAAATTGTCATATTTCATTGTAATTGCTGCATTTTAACAGAAATATATAAAATATTTCATTGTAATTGCTGCATTTTAACAGATATATATAAAATATTTCATTGTAATTGCTGCATTTTAACAGAAATATATAAAATATTTCATTATAATTGCTGCATTTTAACAGAAATATATAAAATATTTCATTGTAATTGCTGCATTTTAACAGAAATATATAAAATATTTCATTGTAATTGCTGCATTTTAACAGAAATATATAAAATATTTCATTGTAATTGCTGCATTTTAACAGAAATATATAAAATATTTCATTGTAATTGCTGCATTTTAACAGAAATATATAAAATATTTCATTGTAATTGCTGCATTTTAACAGAAATATATAAAATATTTCATTGTAATTGCTGCATTTTAACAGAAATATATAAAATATTTCATTGTAATTGCTGCATTTTAACAGAAATATATAAAATATTTCATTGTAATTGCTGCATTTTAACAGAAATATATAAAATATTTCATTGTAATTGCTGCATTTTAACAGAAATATATAAAATATTTCATTGTAATTGCTGCATTTTAACAGAAATATATAAAATATTTCATTGTAATTGCTGCATTTTAACAGAAATATATAAAATATTTCATTGTAATTGCTGCATTTTAACAGAAATATATAAAATATTTTTTATAAACGTCGCAAGACTTGCAAGATCAAAACCAAAACTAGAGATATAAGTCAAAGATTATGACTCAATGGAGTATTTGAGACTAATAGACTACAAATATAAGACCAGTTTTGTTCTTGAAATTTTACCTACATATATGCTCATTAAAACAGAGAACAAAATTTTCTTTAATGTATTATAATAAACAAACATAATAAACAGATTATGAAGTTTTTATTGACAATAACAACTCAACAGAGACGAAGTTGGGATATCATAGAAAAACCAGGAACTCAGGCACCTACAGGGCTTACGTCCTGTCATCAGCTGGCTTACCTGATCACTTTATGCGCTTGCGCTACGTTCACCAACTATTCCGATGACAGGTCGTAAGCCCTGTAGGTGACCGAGTTCCTGGTTCTTCTATGACATCCCAACATGTCTCTATTGAGATGTTTTTGTCAGTAAAAATATCATTTGAATCCCGACAGGGAAAAAATCCAATGTTTGCGTATATGCAATTAAAAAATATATTCGAGATTATGAAGTCATTGTCATTAACAGTTATTTTATGATATTTTGTGATTTGTTAAATATAGTAATATGTGTTGAACAGGCAGGTCCCAGTGCTGTATATGAACGATATGAGTCCACCGTGTAGGTCTGTCATGATGGTAGGCGCAGCCCTCGGAATACCTTTCAAAATGGTCACAGTCAACCTCATGGAGGGGGAGCATATGACCCCAGAATACTTGAAGGTAATGTGCATGTACCTAGAGGCATATGGGAGGTTTATATCTAGAATACCTTTCCTTTAGTCTTTACTTCCTAAAGACAACTTTTTATTGTTCCCCATTTACAATATTATCAATTCATATTTAATTAATCACCCTAGCTTAGTAGTAACAAAAGCCAAATAATTATCTAAACAATATACACAATTTTCAGTTAGGCGACATCTGTCTTAAGACTCAATTACTTCTTTGACAACAAGTTTATTAAATATAAACACCAAATGGTTCTGAACAACCCTAATACAACTATCATTATTTAATAACAACTTCCACAGATGTCAGGTTTTCATTTTAAACCAATAAATTAATATATTACACAACACCTAATTTTTGTTTCAAAAGTTGTTCTAAATTTTCCATACGGTATTCAGGATTATGTTTTTTTTTAAATCAAATAAATTGATTTTATTTCCACATATTATGTAGGTATCTTCCTTTTGATAGGACGACCGTTTAGGCTGACTAGGTATTTGTTAACCGATGGAGTTCTAGAACATAAATACTGCCAAAGATTTTTTTTATGATGGAGGAATATTCCTTCTATCGCCTACAGTTAAATGTTTTACTGTACCAAATATTCATTTTTTATTTTTGTTTTAATTCTCTTTCATTGGGCAGGTATAAATACATCATAATATCTCAACTTAGATAAATATATTTCAGAAAAATCCTCAACACACGATACCACTTCTCGAAGAAACTGGATTTACCGTTTGGGACAGGTAATTCATCATTATAAATACAAATCTCAACTTACATAAATAAATACGTGATAGGACAAATTTTGATAAGGAATTAGAGAGATAGAAAATCAGACAAATATGGATAAGGAATTAGAGAGATATAAAATCAGACAAATATGGATAAGGAATTAGAGAGATAGAAAATCAGACAAATATGGATAAGGAATTAGAGAGATATAAAATCAGACAAATATGGATAAGGAATTAGAGAGATATAAAATCAGACAAATATGGATAAGGAATTAGAGAGATAGAAAATCAGACAAATATGGATAAGGAATTAGAGAGATAGAAAATCAGACAAATATGGATAAGGAATTAGAGAGATAGAAAATCAGACAAATATGGATAAGGAATTAGAGAGATAGAAAATCAGACAAATATGGATAAGGAATTAGAGAGATAGAAAATCAGACAAATATGGATAAGGAATTAGAGAGATAGAAAATCAGACAAATATGGATAAGGAATTAGAGAGATAGAAAATCAGACAAATATGGATAAGGAATTAGAGAGATATAAAATCAGACAAATATGGATAAGGAATTAGAGAGATATAAAATCAGACAAATATGGATAAGGAATTAGAGAGATATAAAATCAGACAAATATGGATAAGGAATTATCAATACACGCAGGTAGTCTAATAAAGTAAAACAAAT
Organism: Molanna angustata; assembly: GCA_963576475.1. Taxonomy (NCBI): domain Eukaryota; kingdom Metazoa; phylum Arthropoda; class Insecta; order Trichoptera; family Molannidae; genus Molanna; species Molanna angustata. The sequence continues at coordinate 1,813,412 of OY754978.1, read as the reverse complement.
ATGTCTTAAAATATCTAAAAAGAACCAAACTCACCCAATAAAATTATGGTTTTTATTGGATTTTACAAATACTAAAAATAATATTTAATATTATTTAATAATATTTTATTTTTATTTTATTAACATACAGTCTTAATAACAAATTATACATAAATAATATAACACTTCATTAGTGGACCAATTAAGTTTACAGAAATAATTAATTTTGTGTAAATTGTAATATCTGTTTGATGGAAAGGATATTAGAAATTGGACGGAAAGAGAAAGAGGAGAGCTTGCAAAAACATTACTCACCAGAAGCCACAGAGGCATTAAGGGACTTTATTACTGATGATTTGAATCTAAAAATTGACGTATTACAGAGGTCTATAGTCTTAAAGAACACAATGAAATTGTTACAAGTTCTGTGAATAAATGTATTCTGTAAATAATTTGTTTTACATATTGGTAACTTAAATGGTAATGGATTCCTGGTGTGACGTAATGGGCAATTAAATAATATCAAATTAAGTAAGTCGATGGAGTCTATTTTATTGTTAGTATATTATTTATTTTATGAATGGATGATTTATACCCTCGTGAGCCATGGAGAAGAACGATTGTTGATCAAAGGTTGCATTTAGATACTATTTAAGACATTGTAGGCATGCCATGTCAGCTTATCTGGTGACATCTTTTTTTTTTATTTATTTATCAATGTAACATACAGTTTTGTAAATATATTGTAATAGTACAAAAAAATAATCATATTATAAACCAGCAAAGTTTCCATAAATGTATAACAATAAGATGATTTATGAAGAAAAAATCATTAGTTATAACAAGAGGATGAATAAACAAGATTGAAATAAAACATAAAAAAAACAATAAACAAGATTGAATTAAAAAAAAACAGTAAAGTTGTAACCAAATATCTTGAAGTTTTAGGCGATTTACACGTCGACCAACGAAGCAAAAATATACAAATTTGCGCTCTGCGCAACTGGAAGCTCGTTGAAGATGTTTGGCGAAAATTATACCCACATATAAGTTCACACAACATTAAAAAGTTTTCTTTTATAAGTTGCAAAATCTTTATTTAGAATAACGATTGCAGATTTTTCGACAGAATTATACAATTTCCAACTATAACGTCTAAGAAAAGAGTTCTGCGCATAATAATTAGTCTTACACATAGGAATAGCAAATAATTCATTCGATATAGTACTGCGTAAAGGGCAAGGAAAGGCAATTTTCTCCAACAGATATACGGTCTATACGGAATCCACAATGCTGTTCATCTTACGGCAAAACCGATGATTTATACCCTCGTGAACCACGGAGAAGCGATTGTTGATCGAATGTTGCATTAATATAGTATTTAAGACATTGTATTATTTTGTAGTCACGCCATATCTGCATACCTGGTGACATCTTACGGCAGAACAGATGATTTATACCCTCGTGAGCCACGGAAAAGAGCCATTGTTGATCAAAGGTTGCATTTTGATTCTTCTATACTGTTCCCGAGTCTTGTTAATATTGTTGTAAGTATTTATTTTTACACGCTATTTATTGACTTTAACCCTTCTTGAAAATAATTAACAAATCAATGCTTAAATTGAAAAATTGAAGATTTATTGTGTTCAATCTTTCAGTCTACAACTCTAAACTTACTGTGTAATTTCTACCCGCAACATACTAATTATCCAACTGTCAATTTATTCAAGAGAACTTTGTTCTCTTAAAATATCGATAAAGTATCAAGCCAATATACGTGAGATTTGTATGCAGGGTCTATATAATTCACGGTTTTTCCCACTTTGAAGTAAAAAAAAACACCAAATTAGATGCTTCGCAGCATAAAAATCAAGATTGAACGGAGTAAACTATGTGAGCTTGCGGGTACCTATATATTCTCTCTTTCACTTATATAGACACATTCACACACATATACACATCCTTACACTCATACGTACACACATACATACACTCAAGCACTAGCATTCAGATTTAAATATTTTTCATATGTAGCTTTAAGTATGTAAGCACAGCAGTCAAAATTTATTGTTAATAATGTGGAAATTTGTTATTGGTTTTAGTATTATACTAATGCATCTATATAATAAATGTTATTATACTGTAAATTTACCGGAAATGAAATTAAATAAAATAAATAAAATATATATTGATTTACTCATAATTTGGAGTAGAACATGTTATTTATAAAAATAAATTTGGTTCAATTGAACCCGGTTCAATGTCTTATTCTGAAATTCAAATATTCTCATATAAAAATAAATAATTCTTGTAATTCACTGTTACAGTGTTATTTATAAAAATAAATTTGGTTCAATTGAACCCAGTTCAAAGTCTTATTCTGAAATTCAAATATTCTTATACAAGAATTTTTTATTTTTATATGAGAATATTTGAATTTCAGAATAAGACTTTGAACCGGGTTCAATTGAACCAAATTTATTTTTATAAATAACACAGTTTGTGTTTCTGTGTTCCGCTCGATTTAAAGAGCCCAAATTTCAGAATATATAGATAGTTATAGGCCTACAAAAGTTTTATACACAACATTTTTTGTATTTTTACTCTATTTTTTCATATATCTCAAAAACTGTATAAGCTATAACCCTGAAAATTGTTATTAATATAAACACATACAAAATCTCATTTTTTTTCAAAAAAGTTCAATTTTTTTATTAAGAAAAACATTTTTTATGATAAATTTATGTTTTTAACTGCCTATGTTTCCAAATATCGAAAAAAGTCGAAACACTCCAAATAGAAAATTTTATTTTCTATAAAAATGTGAACATTATAGTAATACATTTCCATCTTTTTTTAACAATTTTTATAAAAATTGAATTTAGTGACGACATTGTTTCATACAATTTGTAAGGAAGTACACAGTACACAATATCTCACTCAATAGTTTGATACTTACTTAATCTACAAACATACATCATGCTGTTTACATATTTTGGGTAGGAAACAGACTGACTGACCTCCATACTATCCTATCCTGACATATATACATACATGTTTTATATAGGAAACAAAATATCTTTAAATATTTATTAATTTGTGTTATAGTGTTTATTATTTGGTACGTATTCTTCAGTTATGCATACTATCGCCATCGATAGTGGGATCTCATGTATTACATGCAACTAGTATTTTAGTTACTATAATATATCGTGACTATAATTATTCTGAAATTCTTTTGATATTCAGTTATTGCTCTTGATATTTTTTTTTTTACGATAACGCCTGAATTTATGCAAATGTTATATCAAGTGCAAAGTATTGATTTGTCATAAACTTATTATTTTTTTTTTAATAAGGCACAGCCACCAATAGAGGCTGATTTGTGCTGTACAATTTAGATCATAATATATTTACTGTTGAAAGAAGAGTAAAAACAGAATTTCATTAGATCTCAGAGAAATAGGGGTTTACATTAAATGATTGCAAAAGGGAAGCATATATACAAGCAATTAAAGAATTTTCAATAAATCATTAAATGCGTCACTTTCTAATGGCCGAGTGAAAGGCTTCCAACAATCAGCTATATCTTTATACCGGTGGAGGAGATGAATTTAGGTATCTCTAATATTACATGTCATGAGCCAATCGCCAACAGATGCTCCATATATTTTTCATTTAAAATTTTCTAGGTTAATCATTTTTAATAATAATAATAATAAACTCTTTATAGTACTTTGCGTAAGTGATAAGTTTGTTGCCATTTGCAAATTTCTTCCAAGCAAACAGTCTTCCAACCAGTCCAAAGAAGACTTGCGTGAGATATATTTCAAATAAATTTCTCCTTTCCTGAGGATCAAACTATACCACTTTAGTCATAATTATCGACTATTTTTGAAGTATATCTATATATTTAAGTTTTAGAGTAAATTACTGTTTTTTTTTTTAGTTTCCATTACTGAATAAACAGTCATCTTCGATAGCTGATAGTGCCATAGAAAAAGTGAACAAAGGACTTGATGTTCTGGATAAGATGCTGGAAGAGACACCATGGCTGGCTGGTGCTTCAGAGACTATTGCCGATCTCTGTTGTGTTGCTACAGTATCATCATTACATGAAATGTTGCCAATACTGCCCGAAACGTGAGATGATTTTTATTATATTTATGGATAGGGTCATTGTGGCAACAGTGAATCATGGGTACACAGTGAATCAGGTCATTTTGAGGTAGAAAGAAAAAAACTAAAATGTTCTTATTTTCTCTCAATGATCCTTATTAGACATGAAGTGGTTTACACTAGTTAATTAGCACCAGTCATTGTAATAAGACTGCTTGTTTTTGTTTAAGTGATTTAGTGACCCAAGAACTATTTTCTTCAAGGTAATATTTTTTTTATTATTTTGGTATAAAAAAAATATAAAAAAAATATTATAATGGGAGTATTGTTGTTGTTGTTGTATAAATAGCCCCATAATGTCTAGATTATTTTAAAGTTACACTGGTTATTCAATATAAAACAAATGTTTTTATTTGATATTTTAAATTCAAAATGGCAGACAGGTACACAGTGGCTCACATGGTTAAGGTACACAGTGAATCACGATCCACTGTGTACCTGTTAACATATTTCGGATAAATTCAACTGAAATATTAAAACCTTTTTTTAATTATTACAACACTATTTTATATTATTACTTATGTTTTAGAATGTCACGTAAGAATACCAACCAAAGAAAAATTTGAATAATTCATAAAATCGAGAGAATCTTTATCAAAAATACAAAATGGAAGCAGTATTATAAAAGCAGCAAATGATACGAGTGAAATCACTTGATTCGTTAAAAAATCTTTACTGTATTTTAGCATTTATCTGCTTTAGTTCTACCTGTATTCATTTACACTTTCATTTTTAATAATTTTCTTGCTTAACCTTTTAGTGCTTTTTAACTGAAATAGAGTTTTGATATTTGCGTTGAAATGTTAATGACACTAAAAATATTGTTTTTATGTTAATTACCCATCGTTAAAAAAATATGTGTTTTAAATATTTTCGTTTTATATTTGCGATAATCCACTGTTACACTGTGAGATTCACTGTGTACCGGCAAGTGATCCACTGTATACACCACGTGGTACACAGTGGCTCAATAGCTATTATAATAAAAACATGCCCAAAAAACAAAAAAGCGAGTGTTAATGATAAATACTAGGTATTATTTATCCAAATTTCATAAGAATCGGTTGATTAGCCTTGATATTACAACCAAAATAAAAATACATGATTCACTGTTGCCACATTGACCCTACATACTTGAAAAAGATGCTCCACACTCAACTATAACAATCCCATCCAAGCCATGATTTTATGGCCAAAGGCTTCCTAAGAGAGCTATTTCCAACATCAGCCGTATGAGGATTGGTCATTGTTTAATAGCCTAACATCTCTATAAGATTAATATCAAAGATAGTCCAGTTTGCTCGTGTGGCGAGGAAGTGGAAACAATCGACCACCTTTTCTTCAAATGTCCCACACACCATAACATATGACCTATACGCAAATTTCTTTGGACACATTGCCAGAAAGGAACCAGACTGCCTCGAGAAGCTTGTTGTGATGGGCAGCGTGGAGGGACGGAGATCTCGTGGTCGCTCACCGACCAGATGGAGCGATTTGGTTAAGTCCACAATGGGGTCTTCGGTGACTGGTGCTCTGCGTTCAGCCCAAAACAGATTGGCATGGAGGCCGGCCATACGTGTGGCGACGGACTGCAGCCGTTATCCTCAGTCATGAGGCAAAGGACGAATGATGATACGCAAATTTGAACGTCCAACTACCTGCCAATATTTCACACCTCCTTTAATTAAATTCTACGTCCATTAAGATGAAAATTTCAAAATTTGTTTTCATCAATGATATTAATTTATAACATTCAAAATTTATTTCTTAATGATATTAATTTGCACTGTAAAACGATCGATTAAAAAATACATTGTTTTCGCTTTGGCACAAATCATCCTCATTATAGGGTGAGTTGCCTAAAATAAAATAGAATAAAATAGAATGGATAGGTACATACTTGGAAAAGATTCTCCACACTCAACTATCTCAAATAGAGTGCTCTTAATCTAGTTATGTAATTACACGTAATATATTATTTGTAAGACGAAAAATGTTTTTAGCAACTATGCTTTCCTCAATGTCAATTGAAAATAAAGATGAGGGCTTCACATACCTTGATGGCATCAATCCTCGTATTGTTTGTGAATACGGGTATAACAATATTTATGAAAACACAATTAATGAATAACTGAGTCCCTGTTGAGTCTTCTCAACAGCGTAGATAAGATCTCTGGCGACTGGACTCTGGAGCGGCACCATGGATGGAACCAAATGAGAGTATCGGAGTTGGAAAGCACATACCATACGCTCTATGGAAGACCCAGGGTTTGCGTCACCAGATGCAAAAAAAACTACAAAGGTGGGGGTACCTGTCTGCATCAGATGACACCCGATGCGAATGCGGCGCAACCCTGGATGACAGCCACTTGCTGATGTGTCCACTGATGGGAGTGGTCTGTATTCCTGGGGATCTGATTATGACAAATGACAACGCGATGTCAGTCGCCGCTTATTGGAGTGGTAGAGCTTAGCCGGACACGAAAAAGAAAGATGAATAATAATATTAATAATTCGAATTTTTAAGCGCCGTTTAGTGATACAAGATCACTCCATGGGCGCTGTAGACTATTTGTTGACTCACAGAAATATAGGTACCAGTCTTAAGAATTCTACCAAAGGTGTCAATGCTCGGAGCTCCACGTATGTCAAGGGGCAATTTATTCCACTTCAAAGGCCCTTTTACACTGTAACTGCAATCATAGTAAGCCGCCTTATCGACTCTGTCCAATTCTTTAAACAGTGCCACTATTTTTACGACCGGAATTGGCGGGAAAAGCGTTTTCCCGCCAAAAAGTGTCTATTTACACGACAAATTTTCTGACGTCGTCTATGTTTTTAGGTCATTTATAACCATAGAAAGCGCAGATAAACCAAAATACAAAAACATTTACCTTTGTCATTTTTTCAATTGGTCATCAAAATGCATCATGGAAACCAACTCGAAGAAAAAATAAATAATATTGGCATCTTATTACATTTACTTAATTTTATAAATCATTTATTCATCGAGATCTACAATTATATCAAAGTATAAACAAAGGTAAATATTTTTATAACTTGATTTATCTGCGTTTTCTGTGGTTATTTTTCGTTTTCGTCTATGGTTGAGTCGTGTAAATAGTCGTAGCCTTCTTTAAAAGTGTTGGTACTCTGTGATCCAGATGATCTCAATGTAAACCGTCTTCCTGATGGAACATTCTTTAGACATAGTTCTTGAATTTAGTGTGGAACGACAAATCGTACCGTGTATGGGGCCCATTAACACTCCTCAGTACACATGCGGACTTTTCGCTTCACGTACATATATAGTCACATAGCACTCTAAATAGGGTGAATTGCCATATATAACAAAACAAAAAAAATAATATAAGATTTTTTATTTTAAATTTTCTGTTTGCAGGTATCCAAATGTTTATACATGGATGGAGATATGCAAAACTTTACCATACTATGAGGAGTCCAATGGGATCGGTGTTACCAAGTTTGGCGAAATTCTCAGGGGAATTTTACAATAATATCATTATTTTATTTATTAAATAGTATAAATCAATAATACCTACTCAATCAATAATCGTGATCTGATATTTTATTAATGTGACCGATTTATTTATTTAAACATTTGTCTATGCCTTGAATTCAACTGAAAAGAAAATGCAATATGATGAAAAACTTTTCATTTTAATTTGGAATTTTGTACGTGTTTAGCACAAAGCTGTGTTATTCTCAGGGAAGTAAGAGATAACCATGCATCACAATTTCTTATCCGATGTTTTACTACATTCTTGTCTGTTATTTAACTTTATTTTTGTTTCTTTTTAAATGTTCTTTTCTTTTACTTGTGCTACTCTTCATGCTATTTATTACACATAAGATCTATCTCGTACACAAACCTCACACACCACACACACACATACTATCCTCCTCCCTATTTCCTCGTTACTCCATTTTTTCCCTTATTACTGTTGCAATAAGATAATATGACAATTTTCACAATATGATACACAAAGGTGAGTCGAGATAGGTACTCGTTTTGGATATTTCATTATTAAATATATATTTTTGTTTTTTATGTAATGTAGTACATGTACTTACCTTTTACAAAAATAAATAAAAAAAATTAACAATTGTAATATTTATTCGCTTCATTTCTTATTTCACACGTTTTCAATGCATCATCTTGTTACAAAACATATTAAATAACTTTTTTTAATAAAGGAACAGAGTAACTAAAACAGAGTAACAGAGTAAAAAGTACGTATCAGAATAATGAAAAGGGTATATTCAAACACTGTAATGTATTAGCTATATATCATAAAGTAAAAATTGCCTGATCTTAAAAGACGAACATGATAACATTAATAAATTAGAAGTAAACTCACGCAGAAATAACCTCCGAAAGTTAAACTACCTAAAGAAATATATTTTACCTGTGTACAAAAATGTAGGTATATGGCATGAGAACATGGGAATATCTCCTGCCAAAAATATTAAATGATATGGATGATGAGCTCTTGCATATATGCACTACATGCCCTAAATATTTTACCCACTTAAAAAGGTACCTATATGATGAGGTCCGATGACGACAGCTATGTGCTCTAGAAGTATACTCCTTGAGTTGACCGGCTGTCATAGGTTGAAACCTGTATCGTATTCTTTTTACCTTTATATGTATGTATATAGGTATATAGGATTTTTTTTTTGATTTATGTATTTGTTTGTTTGCTCACTTATTTGTTTCTTTATTTTATTTTTGTTTTATGAATTGTGTATATTAAAATTACCAAACTGAATTCGTCAACCTCAGATAAACCCTGAGGGTTTCGATGGTTGACTGTATCTTTGAATTGTAAATGTCATTATATATATATAAAATAAAAAAAAATAATAATAAATTCATTATTTCTTCTCGGGTGTTATTTCAAATATTAATTTTATAGATAACATAATTCACCGAGAATCTAGCCCGGGACCTTCAGCTCGGCAGTCATATATTGAACCAACTGAGACACAAAGTCTAACAACCATAATAAGATCTCTGTGTTATGAAATGTAAATTGAAGGTTTTGTACCTAATGGACTTTTTAAATAGCAGCAATGAAAATTAAAAACCTATAATATTTTTTTGAAAATGCAAAACGGAAAAAATACCCGCTCCTGTACACAAACAAATATTTTTGTTTACTTAATTGATTTTGATGTTTGCAAAAATACTTATTTTTCATATTAAATTGATGATAGTTTAAATATATGTAGAAGTTTTAATATAACTCTTAATTCGTTATCAAACGTCAAATACCGCTGAACTGATAACCGCTATCTTACATACCTACTATGCCTTTGTGTATTCTAACAAAGAGGGCGTTATTAGTTCCCTTAAACGGAGCGGATGGTAGTGTGAAAAATAACGTCGCAAATATCTTTTTTTTATATTTTGATGTAAGGAACTTTTCTCCTGAAAAGGTAACATTTTATAAACCTGTTTTAAATTATTGTTTTCTGTGATAATATATTTATTAATAAAATAATAAAAAAAATATCTGACTTTTGAAAGAACTCTTGAAGTTATAAAAATTACCCATCGAAGATAATCAGTCTCATACTTACCAGGGTAATCCCACTACAATATGGCTAGCTGTTGGAAGTTTGTTTTGGCTTTCATACAGTTCATGACAGTTGTTAGCTCTAATTATTTAATAAACAGTTAAAAATAATCATTTGTTCCGTTCAACCATGAATGTTAGTTCGGTCCTTTATACGGAGGTGATCAATTGTACCGATCAATCTAAATAAATTAACTTATACAAAGTGGGGATCATGCTATGGACCATTACTATTCATTCTATACATCTACCAAAGACGAGAGGGTCAAGGAAAACTCAAAAGGAACGTTTATAATATTATGTTAGTACCTACCAACTTTACTTTTAACTATAAAATAACAAATAATTTGAGGCACCGACTTAGAATAGTACTTTCACTGTATTCTATTATCATCGTTTTCGTATGACCAGTAAGAGCCGGGTGATAGAAAATACAGCAGATAAAATAACATCTTGTAATGAGGTTCGCCACCAATTATAAATTGACTAGTGTCGTGATTTTTTATTATGTGATAATGCATGCCCGCACACCTGTCGCTAGTTACCTCACACTGTGGGATATGTCACGATAGTATGAATGGATGTAAGGTTCATAGCACTTCTGTCGACTTTCACTTATCGAACTGACTTTTTTTAATTTTAAGTAAAACAGTCAATTTTCGCCTCGTAGATCTTTCTTATATCTGTGTTCCGCATTCGATCCATGCAGGTAAATTCATCTCTGTCGTCCGAGACAATCTTTATCTTATCTTATCTCAATCAAATAGTGTTTATAGAGTATGGGTTTCAAATATGGAATCCTTGCTTTATCATTAGGACATTACACTGCTTGAGAAAGTGCAAAGACGAGCAACCAAACTGCCAATTGGAATGGGTGGTCTGGAATACTCAGAAAGGCTTTTAAAAACATACAAAATCTTATATGCTGCTGTACAATTATTTTTTTATTATTTCAAAGTGTAAATATGCCACCGCAACTTTATATGATGAGATTTAGCTGTCCAGTGAGGGCTGTTCTAATGGTGGCAGATCTTCTTGAAGCGGAACTAGACATGGTTGAAATCAATCTAATGAAACATGAACAAATGAAACCAGATTTTCTAAAGGTATGTAATTACACATTCAATTGCAAAATTTCATAAAAATGCTTGATCTTTTTTGCTTTATATGGCAATTCACCCTATTTAGAGTGCTGTATGCCTTGAATTTACATAGATATAAATAAAAAAAGCAAGGTTTGGAGTAGTTTTAGGAGAATATAAATAAGTTCAAAATTAAGGTTTTTTTGTAAATTTTTGAATTATGAAGATATAACAGAGATGTATGAATAGTGTCAATAAAGGATTGATACAAACCACTGATATTAGACCGATTATTACAATTAAAAAACATAATATGGTCCAGAGTCTCCTCCTCTAGACCAGGGGTCTCCAAACTACGGCCCGAGGGCCACATCCGGCCCGCTGACAGATTTTGTCCGGCCCGCGGAGAGCTAGCATACTTGAAAACTCCTTTTAGAGAACATATTTTTATAGCAAATTAAATTTAGTTTACTAATTCTAATTTTATGTTGAATAATTATTAATATGACATCTACATTGATATGGTCATGGGCTAACTTATCATAACATTGTTGGCTTATTGTTATTGTTTTTGTGATAAGTTGGATAAAGAAACACAGAATTGTAATGAGTAAAGACATGTATAATATGCAGAAAATTTAACTTCAGTACTTATATAATAACTAACAAATTATTGAAATGAATCCAACTAACATTTTATACATTTTAAATAAAAACATAACTTAGGTATAACAAGCATAATGACATATGAATTACTAATGAGATTTATGTAATTGAGATTTTCCACTGACAATAGTTTGTAGTTGTGGACTAATTTTACTTGTACCAATTATTAAAAGAGATTTAAGATGCTCATCAGTTAATTTAGATCTGTAAACATTTTTTGGAGAAGGTCTTCTCACACAAATAAGTAGTACCAAAAACAGAAAACAACCCACGAGCAAATTTATGCAAATTATCAAATTGTGTCAGTGGAAGACTCTTATAAAATTCCAACAAAGATGAGTTTTAATATTTGTTCTTAATTATATCACTGCGCTGTAGATCAATCATTTCCATTTGAAGTTCCGGGGCTAGGGTTTCAATTTCAGTATCAAACGGATTCTGAAAAATCTTAATTTGATTCGCAATGGCATCAAAGTCCGAGAAACGAGTATCAAAATTTATTTTCAAAGCACTCAAAGTTTCGATTGCAAAATCGATAGGAAACTCAGTCTCAGTGGTGTGGCTGAATATTTAACATGTTTTAAAATGTGAAAAACATTTACTTCGTAGTTGTGATTGAAACAGTATCAATTTCTTCCGGAATGATTTGATATTAGTGTATAAATCAGGAAGATGCTGGTTTTCTCCTTGCAATCTCAAATTCAGTTCGTTCACATGTTTTGTCAAATCAACATAGAATGCTAACTTCCACAGCCATGCGTTGTTTTGTAATTCAGTAAGAGGGCGATGCTTTTCATTCAAAAAAATTTCGATCACTACTCGAAGTTCAAAAAAGCGCTGAAGGACTTTCCCACAACTAAGCCAACGTACGGCAGTATGATAAGGTAAGTAATTTTCTCCAATCTCTTCAATAAATTGTCGGAATTGTCGGTGATTCAGCCCAAAAGATCTGATAAAATAAACAGTTGATATGACTGGTTTCAGAACTTCAGACATATCCAAACATTTTCCGCACAAAGACTGTTGATGAATGATACAATGTAAGGCTAATGGTTTTGCACCTTTGACACAAGAGCGACCACTCCTTTATCTTTCCCACTCATGTTTTTGCCTCCATCAGTTGTAATTCATTTCAAGTTTTTCCATCGAAGGTTCTTTTGATTAATGGCCATTTCAACTCCTTTAAAAATATCTGTACCAGTAGTTATGCCATGAATACTATACATATCAAGAAGTTCTTCATGCACTTCATAGCTTTTATCTACTCCTCGAATATAAATCAACACCTGAGCAGTATCTGACACATCTGTTGACTCATCCAAGGCCAAAGAAAACCACTCAACATGTCCATTTTTGTCGAACAGTTGAGAGGATATATTTTCAGCGATGTTTTCTACCCTTCGAGCCACAGTGTTTGCTGACATACTGACAGTTTTTAATAAATTTACCTTTTCAGGGCACATTTCTTCGGCTACTGCAATTATAAATGCATTCTTTGATCATTTCTCCATCGGTGAATGGTTTTCCACATTTTGCAAAAGCCACACGAAAGCTGGCACGAGTTGCAGCCTCTTGTTCAGTTTTGAGTTTTGTAAATGAAGATTGCTGCGATTTCAATCCGCGCTTCATAGCTTCGAATTTTTCTGTCCGCAAACTTCCTGTATATTTTGAGTAATTTTGAAAATGTTTTTATTTTATTTTATTTTATTTATTTAGGTAAAATATACAGGATTAAACCTACAATTATTTTACACGATTAATCATAAAAAAATAATTACATCAAATTTGTATAACATTTCAAATTTCAAAGTACAAAAATTAAAACAAACCAAAAGCATACAAGGTAGTAGGTACAAAAATCCAAACAAATTAAAGCATACAAGGGTCATTCGCTTGTTTACAAAAATATAACCGAAGTAGGTAGGAAAGAAACAACCAAAAAATTCGCACCTACATAACATTAACTATCCCGCATTGCATACTATGTGGGCACAGATTGCACAAGCTCCACAAATCAAGGCAAGAAAATACATTTTTTAAATTCATTTAATTCTGAGAAAATATCTACAAGAGGTCTGGACAACGATATGATATTAAAATCGCGAGTAATTCTAGGGAGGGGGGAGAAATATCCTATATTAGTTTTATATGAATTTAAAATAAAAAAGTCCCGAGATCTTGTATACACTTTTTTACGTTAAATTCATAATGACGTAGGTGTTACGTTTTGTTTCATAATGACGTTTAATGTTACATATATTCCTTGAGAACGGCTATGCTTTCATTGCAAATCAAACATTGCGCCTTGTTACTGGACTCAATTACGAAATACTGAATGTTCCACTGATCTTTGAATTTTCTGCATTCACTATCAATTTTTCACTTCTTTTCAATACTACTAAATGGTTCACGGAAGATTCCGCTACTTTTTATAATTATGTAATATGTTAGAATTGAACAAAGTTTGATTGTTTTCTTGAGATTATTCTGTACGTGCTATTAGCGCCATCTGTTAGCGATAGAAGGTACTACCTATTTCCGCTTGTGTCCACCAGATGTCGTGTCACGTTACTCCTCATGGCTCGTACGTCTACGACTAATCTAGAAATTACAGATAATGACAGGAAAATTAATAATATGCAGTGTTGCCGTTTTGCGGACTTTAGTCCGATTTGCAGCCTTTTTTAAACGTTGCGTACTTTTTCGGACTTTTTTTTCATCAGTGGACTTTTTACCACCGGCAACAATGATAATATGGTTTTGGCCCTCGGAAGTTACTGGAGTAATCTGACCCTAAGGCTGGAAAGTTTGGAGTCTCCTCCTCTAGACCATACTCAAGATGGGGCTGCTAAATACATGTATTTTAAACAGGTTTGTAGCCACAATACAGTGACCAACACAAAAATAATATAAGTGTTCGTAATAAAAAAGCGCGAAGATTTTCGACGAAATCTATTATCCGTTTTACTGTTAAAATATGTATGATAAAAAATGTAATCGTGATGATTTTAATATTTGTTCTAGATAAATCCACAGCATACTCTTCCAACACTTCAAGATGGAGATTTTATCTTATGGGACAGGTTTGTTTAAATATTTATTTATTTATCTGAGGAACATTTATTCGTTCAATTATTAATAACATACAATCGGAAAACATTTGTTCATTAAAAACGTCCCACTAGGTATAACCTGTTTTAAGGCTGTTATTTTTATACATTGTACATGTTTTTTTAAGAATGAATATGTCTTTGTAACAAGTACATATATATCCTCATACCATACGTATCCAATACTAAGCATAAATGCTTATGCTATAGGTGAATGGAATCTGGAATGGTAATGAAAAAAGGATTGCTAACCCAGCGCGCTAACTGCTTTGCCACCTATTTATAATTCACATTACATCATGATGTAGACACAAAAAATGTATTAAAATAAAAAATAAAAAAACACTATGAAAAAACTAGAAACTCAGTAACTGCCAGTTACTGGAAACTATAGATTCCAAACCAATTTCAATTTAGGCATAAAACCCACCTATGTGCTGCCATCTTATTATCCGTTATAAGCGTACATTCTAATTTATTGCTAATAGAACATATCTTCCTACCGCCTAAGTAAGTATACATTATAAAGAGACAATTTGAAATAAGGGTAAGCCAGGTATGGCCGTTCATAAACAAATCGTACAAATTAATATAGTTACCTACCTACTAAAAAGCAGAAAGTACGAAAGAGTTAACAGTATCTTTTAAGTACGGTATATGAAGTATACATAGAGAACGGACATAGGATGAATACCAGCAAATTTGAAAATACTGAAAGCAGAACAGCGTGTCAAATAATACCTAGTATATAGAGAATGAATGGCTCGAGCAAGTCGACATGTATTGTATCTGGGAAGTATGTTCCAACGGAATGGTCGACCAGATAAGGATATCGAAAGAAGATTTATGGCATGAAACATAGTAAATGGAGCACTTAGATCCGTTACGAATGATCGCAACATATCAAAGGATGCCAAAGTTGGCACAACCTTGACGTATGCAAGTGAAACCTGGACATGTCAGAAGTCGCACGAAAGCAGAATAAATGCAGTTGAAATTAGATAACTAAGAAGAATTTGTAATAAAACGATGTTTAACAGGGTACGAAAAGAGGACACAAAGAAAGAATGTTAGATGAAAAAAGATGTAATTAATGGAATAAAAGTTAACACAATGAGATGTTTTGACCACACGGGAAGAATGAATGAGGAACGCCTGACGAAGAAAATATATAAAGCTGACAAGAACGGAATAAGAGGTCGGGGGCGCACAAAAAAAGGATGGCTCGACCATGTGAACGATATTATGAAATACGAACATGTATAAGACGATGTATGAATGTGTGTCAAGAAGGAAATATGTGGAGTTCGCTTCTCTCTACCTACCCCGTGAGGGGAAAAGCGTGATGGTTTGTATGTACGTATATACTAAAAAATAATAAAACGGTCAGAGGTTAAGGGTGAAAAAATTCCTCTGCCAAAGTTTCTGGTGTACATTTTACTTGAAAGTGAGTTGTTTTGGACAGTTTCTTTAATAATATTACATATTTAATCACATACTTTCATTGAAACTATGTACAGTAGTGGAGAGTTAGTGACAGAATTATAATTTTTATTTTACATTACTTCTCGGGCAACTAACAGGTACTATGTCAAATATTAATCTAACACGCACCCAATAACAAGTTGCCACATTCTGGAGACTTGCGATGTTGATCGTCTCACAGATTCAGACTGAAAACACAATTAAAAACTGTGTCTCCACCGGGAATCAAACCAGGGACCTTAGGATCAGCAGTCAGAGCCAACTGAGCCTCGAAGGCCGACATAATATTGTGATAACAATTCATGTCATCACTATGTATTTTTTCATCGTGAAAACTATAACTATATTGTACCTAAGAATGGGTTGTTTCAACAAAAATGTCTTTAATATTATAGTTAAAATAGGTACTATGATTTCAAGACATTGTTCAATATTGCGTCGATTGACGACATTAAATTTCAATGTTCGAAACAATCAAAAGAATTGAACAATTTTAAGAAATATTTAAAAAATATAGTTAAAAAGTATTTTAACTATATTTTTGCTTAAATACAGCCTAATATATTAATAATAGCTTCGTATATTTTTTGTAGGTTGTTAATAAAGTAAATATACTTATTGAATTCAATTTTATTTTATTTATTTGTATGATTACAGTCACGCAATATGTGTTTATCTAACAGAAGTCTACGGCAAAGATTCTAAAGACTCTCTTTATTCAAAGGATCTTAAAAAGAAAGCTATCATAGACCAGAGATTACATTTTGATTCTAGTGTGCTCTTTCCGACCATGGAAAATATTGTTGTAAGTATCTACAGTTGATAAAACACAAGACAAAGAATAAATAATTATGAGAATAAACATATTGTTGAGCAGGCTATTTGTTAAAATTTGATTATTTATAATATTTTCGCCTTTGTTTACTGCTTTCGAAATTTCTAATGCTTCTAAATTTTCCAGTCTATGGCCCTGTTTGTGAACATGTAATATTTGAAAACGAGTATTTATATCGAAACTGTCCCTATTTTCTATACTATGATCTACAAATTTAGAAAAGTTGTTAACATCGCATATGTTCTTTAATTCGCGTTTCAAAGCTTCTCCCCGTTTTATTTTAATAGAAAGCGGTGCATTCATTACATGTTAATTTATATACGCCCGAATTAATAATTATATCTCTTTTATCTCTTGAATTCATCAAATTTTTACTATAGAATTACTTGTATAAAAGGCCGGTTAAATATTATAAGGTAAATGTTTTGAAATACTGATTACCCAATTATTAATCCAACTGTCGATTCAGCAGTAAATAAAATTCTACGTTTTTTCGTTGACATTTGGTTGACTGTAGCGAGCATCAGTTTCGAGCGAGCTTCCGGTTGCGCAGAGCGTAAATTTGTGTTTTTTTGCTTCGTTGGTTTACGTGCATATCGCCCCCCTCTCAGCTTAAAGTTCATGTTATTTAGCGACAATTTTACTTGTTTTAGCTTTTTATTAATTCGATCCCAAATTGACAAGAACAACCGTTGTTTATCGCTATTTGTTTTATGTTGTTCAGTTCAGATTGAAAGGATATTAATTGATGGATTAATAGCTATAGACGGATATTAATTTAAAGCTGATTGGTAACCGGAGGGGTTACCAATCGAAAGTAGTTAATAACCAGAGTGGTTACTATTAAATATAAGTGGTAACCAGAGGGGTTACCAGTAAAGAGAGTTTACTATATCCCAAGTGGATATGATTTGAAATAAGAACACAAGCACAGTGGTTTAGAGAGAAGAAGAAAGAATGGTCAAAAGTAACAATGAATATATTGATCACAATTAATAGTTTGCTTAAGGGTAAATTTACAATTGATGAAATAACTTACAAAGGAACTTTTCTCACGATGAGTAGGTATAACGAGCGAGTTAGCGGGTGTGTTCGAAGTGTCCGAATCTTCGCATGGTGAAGTACCATTCGTGCTCGCGGGGTCGAGAGATGACCGGTGGTCGAGAGACGAAGTGTCGGCGAGACGGCGTGGTCGAGAACGGCGGCGTGATGTGACGAATCGAAGTGACGGAAATACGGAAATGAAGTGACGACGTGTAGAGGTGTAGACTCCCTTAAATAGTGCTGCGCTGGGGGTAGCAAGTTCAATGTCCTCGAACTTTCTAGACTTATTGATTTGAAGTGTCATACCCAGTTGAGGAGTATTGTCACTTATTCGACGTTGCGGGCGATGAACTCGGCCTAGCGATAAACAAATGTACTTGCCGTCGCTAGGCGCGCGCTCGAAAGAAATTTCGAGATGTGGTCTGCCACATTCCTCCCCTCCAAGTGGTATCGAAGATGGCACGATACCTTGGTAGAACGTCATGGTATGGCTGAGCTGAGGCAGTCGTTGCTGAAGTTTTTTGTAGTCATTACAATTTTGGAGAGATGGTTAGACTTGTGTTAGTTGGACTGTTGCCTAGTTGCTGATGATGATTGCGACGGATCAAGATGTGATTGCTTTGGAAACAGTGTTCCCGTTCAGCCCGTTGACAATTGCAGTGTGTCGGTGAGGCTTGTTCGTACACAAAGCTGTGGAGTCCGTGGAGTCAGTGTAGTCCGTGGAGTCCGATAAACTGTGCAGTGTAATTGGCATCTAAACATTCTTGTCGAATTTGCAGAACTGTGCAGTTGGCTTGCGTTGGCGTTTTCGAAGTTTTCGTTGACTGTCGTCGTGTTGACAGCGTGTGTTGACAGTGACGTGTTGACAGCGTCGTGTTGACCGTGTCGTGTAGACGTCGTGTTGTCGTGGTTGAGCAGCTCCTTGGGTATGCGAGACTGAGTGCGAGTCATAAGCATAACACGAAGGATGGGACAGCGTCCCAACAAAATCATTCCTCGTTCAAAGACGTGCGTAGCGATGAGACGAGGTGAGTTTTTGTGTGCTCGAGATGTGTGCGTGCGTTCATATTTGGGTGTCCGACAGCTCTGGAGTAGTTCTCCAGCGTTGAAGTTGCGGCGTGTCTGTTGCGTTAGACAGCTTTGGAGTATGTAGTTCTCCAGTGGGGCCTGTGTGTGCATTCTTTGCTGCGCATCAAGTGAGTCTGATGTCTTTGGGAATACGTGCCAGTATAGCGAGTGCTTGTGCATTCTTTGCCGCGCATCAAGTGAGTCTGATGTCTTTGGGAATACGTGCCAGTATAGCGAGTTGTAGCGTGTCGGTGTTGCTCTTGGTTGCTGATGAAAACCATTTGTTGCTGATGTTGTCCATCTTGATTTGGTGCCGTTGCCAATGTTGTTCATCTTGATTTGGTGCCGTTGACAATGTTTGCCATCTTGATTTATCGATGTTGATAATGTCGCTTTCCATCTTGGTTTGATGCTGATGATGATGATAACGTTGATCATCTTGCTTCTATAGTTGTACATAGTAACAGCAGTTGACAGTTGTAAATTTTAAATTTTCATAATATAAACATTTACAATTGTAGCAAGCGAATAAATAAAATATTGTTGGTTGCATGTTGCAAAAATATAATATGTACAATGATAAGTATTTGTCAATAATAATTAAGTTGATTACAATATATTTTAGAAGTGAAAATAAATTCAAGTATCTAATTAGGTATACAATGCAACAAAAAAATAATATGAATTTCAGCAAAGTCCAAAAATGTTTAAAATATTCTATTTGTAATAGGTAAATATTGAAATGTGTCTAAGTACAAAAATGCTTTGCAAGTTTCAAAGTATAAAAGGTATTTAAAGCAAAATTACAAAGTATGAAATAGGTAAGTTAAGTATTTCACGAAATTAGTACCTATTTGATATATTAAATAGTGATAATTTAATTAATTATTTGCGAGCTCCTTTGATATAAAAACATATCTCTGATTGCAATGAATTTAAATAACGTACGTAAATATCTTGTTAGCAAAAACTTAGATTGTCGCTCGGTAGATGGTGTTTATTGAAAACTTAATTTTTCTACCGCTAGTTGAAATTTTGAAAGATTAGTCACGAGCCGTAATCGCGTTGTTTACTTATTAAAAATAACAAAATTGAAGTTTTATCGTTTAAAACCGAAAACTTTCGATGGATATTTGTTTAAACAGTGAAATTACTATATCAAGATTACTTAAATGTTCTGTACCACGCGTAAAACTGTATGCAAAATATAAAATTAATAATTTTTGTCACTTCAGTATTATTGTTGTGCATGAGAATTTTTTGTCGCGATGTATGTGAAAAATATTTTTAGTTCCGTGAATTATGTGAAAAGAATATAACTAAATTCGGAAGTGCGGTTTTGTTTATGTATATCGCGATTGTCGGAGTATTTTTTTACTAAAGCAGTGCCGTACAGAAAATTTTTTAACAGTGTTTGTTTATGTGAAATTATAAAGTGGGTACCAATATATACCTTTGTTTACAATCTCAGAATAAAATGAATGTGTACTATGCATGTGTTATTTGAATGCAACATTTATGACAAAGAATAACTAAAAACCGAGAAGCGCGGGTGATTTTTAAACGCGATTGCATAGAATTAAGCGCGATTGTTTCGCGGGTGTAGTGTAGTGTACCCATCGTGAGAGATTCAAAAACCAATTCGTTCTTTTTCAAAGCTAGGAAAAGAAAAGGAGTGATCTGAGGAAAATCGGTAAGTGTTGTTTAATGTTATTGTAAGGAAAAATACCACTGTTGTGAATGCATATTTATCGTTTTTCGGCCTCGGGCCAGTACTAGATAAATACCGATGTTTTGTAAATACCAGTAGCTGTGAAGCTTAGCTGTTAAGCTGTTTGGTAACGATTGTGTTCATATTCACGTTTTCAGGGTCACCAATAAAGCTGATTGGTAACCGGAGGGGTTACCAATCGAAAGTAGTTAATAACCAGAGTGGTTACTATTAAATATAAGTGGTAACCAGAGGGGTTACCAGTAAAGAGAGTTTACTATATCCCAAGTGGATATGATTTGAAATAAGAACACAAGCACAGTGGTTTAGAGAGAAGAAGAAAGAATGGTCAAAAGTAACAATGAATATATTGATCACAATTAATAGTTTGCTTAAGGGTAAATTTACAATTGATGAAATAACTTACAAAGGAACTTTTCTCACGATGAGTAGGTATAACGAGCGAGTTAGCGGGTGTGTTCGAAGTGTCCGAATCTTCGCATGGTGAAGTACCATTCGTGCTCGCGGGGTCGAGAGATGACCGGTGGTCGAGAGACGAAGTGTCGGCGAGACGGCGTGGTCGAGAACGGCGGCGTGATGTGACGAATCGAAGTGACGGAAATACGGAAATGAAGTGACGACGTGTAGAGGTGTAGACTCCCTTAAATAGTGCTGCGCTGGGGGTAGCAAGTTCAATGTCCTCGAACTTTCTAGACTTATTGATTTGAAGTGTCATACCCAGTTGAGGAGTATTGTCACTTATTCGACGTTGCGGGCGATGAACTCGGCCTAGCGATAAACAAATGTACTTGCCGTCGCTAGGCGCGCGCTCGAAAGAAATTTCGAGATGTGGTCTGCCACAAATTGATGGATTAATAGCTATAGACGGATATTAATTGATGGATTAATAGCTATAGACGGATATTAATCGATGGACTAATAGATGGATCATTGAGTGTAACGCCGCGTGTTTATGCGAAATAGGATGGTTTGAAGTATTGTGAATTACGATATAGGAATATGTCGGTTTTCTATAAATATAAAAGTTTATTTTACTATCTTTAAATGTTTTTGTGAGATCTAGAAAATTAAACGATGAATTTTCTTCTATTTGAACTGTATACTGAATATTTGGGTGAAAGTTTATATGATTTAAAAAATACTGTCATTGTCTAAGGGTACCTTACTAAACACAAAATACATCGTCCACATATATTTTCCAAAGTAAAAAGTGGTGAATTACTAAGGGTCGTATTACAAGAGTTATTTGAGAAAGATGCAAGAAAAAGGTACTGCGAGAATACTGCTTACTGGACCTAAACTTTTTCTTACATTATTCTCAAATAACTCCCGTAATACTACCCTCAGAAATATTATTTTTTCTAAATTTTCCATAAAAATATCCGTAAAAACCGGACTTGTCGGAGCACCCATTGGTAAACCATTTTTTTTGTTGATAAATAACATTATTGAACTGAAAATAATTTTGATAACAAATGTTAATTAACCGAATCAGAACATTTTTCAAGTCTTTGGTTAAATTTGATTTATTCAACGGGAATGTTGGTGAACAAGTTAACAATATCAAAGGAAACCAATTTCGCATTACTCGGAAATGTAATATTTTGTAATTGCTCTACTAGTTGTTGGGAATTTTTAATTGTGTATTTAGGTTGAAAAATATTTGTTTGATTTATGACCTGACTGATTTTTGATCCTAATTTAAATGAAAGGGAACTATGTACACGATGAAACTACTGGTCTAATGAGTTGTTCTTGTTTGTGGATTTTTATAATACCATATAACTTAGGTGTTTTTGGGTTCATCGAGACTAGCTGTTTTTTTATTATATTGATTATTGAATATTACACTTTTACTGTTGTAGAAGCATATTTCCTTTGAATCCTTTCCATGCCATTGTCCCCTCACCGATGTATGAGAATTGTCACTTGTCAAAATAATTTTGGGTGACAATAAATGTCAAGCTAAAAAAGGATCAGTACAAGTTTGAAGACCACTGCGTGTGGATGTGTGCACAGAAAAAATAATCAGTGAACCAGGAATATAGAAGCATCGGTGAGATAGTTTAAAAATACAGTCCACTACCTACCATCTTTTATACCCATCACCTGATGTTTTCTACATAATATTTTGGCCCTTCTAACCGAATTTGAAGTGTTTTTTTTTGTGTTATTTGTTGCGAATTCTGCATGTTGCGGTGGTTTCAAATAATAATTTGAAGGTACTCAATTTTGTTACAATAATAATAAGGTACCATATTAATGTTAATAACATTATTGTGAATGCAGTCGGGTAGAATAAAATACCACATTATTATTGATACAGTGAATTTGTGTTTGCATGCAATTATAGTTTATAAGTATAAGTTTAAAGTTTTAAAATGGCTGATAACATTAAAGCAAGGATGTTAAATGCTATTTCTAGAATTAGGAATACATATGAATTAAGAGATCTGTGTGAAAAAGGAAATATTGAACAAGATGAAATATTTTTAGCTAGATGTCAGCGAGTTGACGAATGGTATAAATTGGTCAATGAATTAAGTGACAGCTTGATTGGAATATATACTGATACCAAATGTGATACAGCATTAAAGGAATTGAGTGAAATAATTCAGAAATGTGACATTATGTATTTTGAAATAATGAGAATTAAAAATCGTTTATCTAATGGTGTGAAAATAAATGCAACTGATGTATGTAATAAAATTCAGAGAGCTCCTATAATAAATTTACCTGTTTTTGATTCCAACGTCGAAAATTGGAATTCGTTTCATGACATGTTTGTGTCATTGATTCATGATAATATTGGATATACAGACATAGAAAAATTTCATTATTTGCGAACGTCCATAAAGGGATTTGCATCAACATTTGTTAATTTACCACTGATTAGTGATAATTATAATATTGCTTGGAGTACATTGTGTGGACATTATACTAATACAAGATTACAATTTGAATATTACATGAATAAAATGTTTCAATGCAAATCTTTAGTTGGTGAAAATGTAGGACAATTAAGCGAATTATATCATACATTTAATGAAAATATATTAGCTCTGTCAAATATGAAACGTGAAAAAATGTTAGATCAGGTATGGGGATTTATATTTATTAATAAATTGGATGAATCTTTTTTTTTTTTTTTTAACATGTCTACGTAGGGGACGCCAGCTATTAGGATTTGGGTCCATTTTACTCTTCCGAAGAAGCGCACTACGTAGCGTTGGGAGGGGTTTGCAATCTAGAAAAGAGTTTATTAATTCGGATTTTAAAAAGACCCGGGTTGTACGAAGATGGAAACACAGAATTCGGAAGATCGTTCCACAGTCGGGCTGCTGTGTTAATAAAGGAGTTCGAGAAGCGACTTGTTCGTATATGTTGAAGGTCCACTGTGAATGGATGCTGCGATTGAATGAAGCGAGTGACTCTGTTGCGAGTGGGTGGAGGAGGGACCAAAGATGCAAGTTCTTCTGAGCAATTCCCGTGGTAGTATCTATAGAATAAACTTAAAATACCGACTCTGCGTCTGTGTTCTAGTGATTGCAATCCATCAGTCAGTGATGGATCATCAATCAGACGTATAGCACGCCTTTGGACAGCGTCGAGGGTATTCAGTAGGTATTGGGGGGCGCCACTCCAGAGGTGACTGCCATATTCAATAATTGGGCGTATTGGGAATCTACACGTCGAATAGTGGAAAGTAGATTAGATATTCAGGAAATTCCTTCAATAAATAGAATATTTGAAATAATTCGAAGTCAATTGCAAGTATTAAAATTTTCACGTCAGAGTAATTCACAAGTAAAGCGTAATAATTATAATCATAAATCAGACAAAGGTTTTGTAGGTAATATTCGCCAACTTGAATGCTATATGTGTAAGGGTAGTCATACGATACACAATTGTGACACATTTACTAATAAAACTGTATCAGAGAGAAAGGATATTGTCTCTAAATTGAAATTATGTTTTTGTTGTTTTGGAAAACATCTGATAAAGGATTGTAAGTCTAACAAAAAGTGTCAAACTTGTGATAGGAAACATAATGTTTTATTGCATACTGATAATTCATCGGTAGTAGGTATCTGCCATAAAGGGATTCGGGGTAATGAATCTATTGGTCAAGTGATATTAGGAACAATTATAGGATATGTCCAGGGAAAAGATGGGCAATTTTATAAGGCCAAGTGTTTAGTTGATTCTGGAAGTCAGGTTACTTTGATGTCTGGGAAGTTTTGTAAGAATATAGGATTCTATACAAAAGGGCATTCTGTATCATTGACAACGCTGTCTTCTACAAATATAAATGTAAAGGGTTCTATGCAATTTTGTTTATTTAATAATAAATATAACAAGTCGCTATTTGTAAAGAGTGTAGTGGTTGATGCGCTTCCATCAAACTTGCCTAGGAGAGATTTATCTCATCAGTGTAGAGTTTTGACTCAAGATTTAGAATTGGCAGATAATGAATTTTGGAAAAGCAGTAATATTGATATATTATTAGGTGCTGACATGTATGGAAAATTGTTTACAGGAAATTGTAAAAAATTATCAGAAGATTTATATGCATTTGAGACCATATTTGGGTTTGTAATTTTAGGTCAAGATTTTGTACATGATAACAATGAGTTGTTCACATGTTTTGTATCATCTGATGTGTTAGATGAGACTTTAAAAGGGTTTTGGGAAATAGAAGAGGTAAACACAGTATCAAGTAGTAGGAAAATGTCACATTCGGATGAGGAATGTGTTCAGTTATACAATGATTTACACTATCGTAATGACGACGGTAGATTTGTAGTACCGCTCTTATTAAAAAAAGATATTCACGTACCATGTGTTGGTACTTTTGGTTTTGCTCTTAAAAGATTAACTAATATGGAAAGAAAATTTTGTAATAATTTGGAAATTAAACTTGAATATACAAAGTTCATGAAGGAATATGAGATGTTAGGACACATGAAAGAAGTTCCTTTACAAGGCGATCCAAATGTATATTATATTCCTCATCACTGTGTTCTGAAACCTGATAGTTTATCTACTAAATTGAGAGTTGTTTTTGATGGCAGTTCTAATACGAACGCAACTGGTGCATTAAACAAATATTTACATGTAGGTCCAAAGTTGCAAAAGGATATAATCTAATTATTGTTAAAGTTTAGAATTTATAAAATCGGGTTTTCTGCTGACATAACTAAAATGTATAGACAAATATCTATCAGGCAAGAAGATAGAAGATATCAGCATGTATTGTGGCGAGAAGATCCGTCACAACCTGTCAAAGAATATGAGTTATGCACTGTGACATATGGTTTAGGAAGCTCACCCTATAATGCAATTCAAACAATAAATCAGTTAGCTTTAGATGAAAGTGATAAATACCCATTAGGTGCAAAAGCTCTTCGTGATAGTACATATGTAGATGATATTATATGCGGT
This sequence comes from Molanna angustata, assembly GCA_963576475.1. Taxonomy (NCBI): domain Eukaryota; kingdom Metazoa; phylum Arthropoda; class Insecta; order Trichoptera; family Molannidae; genus Molanna; species Molanna angustata. The sequence continues at coordinate 1,787,181 of OY754978.1, read as the reverse complement.
GATCATAATATTGAAAATGCTATTATTTTACGAGATCAGTTAATTACTATTTTACGAAGTGGTTGTTTTGAATTGTCAAAATGGGCAACTAACTGTCCTGAATTTATTCAAGATTTTAATAAATCTGATAGCAGTGTGATATTTTTTGCTGAAGACAGTAATCATATTAAATTATTAGGAATTAAATAGGATTTTGTGAATGATGTTTTTAGTTATCAGGTTAAAAAAATTGATATTAAATATACAAAGCGTATGATTCTATCGGTCGTTTCATCTATATATGACCCTGTAGGATGGATCACTCCGTTTACATTTTTATTGAAAAGTTTCATTCAAAATTTGTGGAAAATGAAATTGGGATGGGATGATATTATTCCAGAATCCACGAAAGTGCAGTGGAATAAAATAGTTGATCAAATGTCTTTATTAGAGGAATTTAAATTGAGTAGGTTTTTTGGAACAAGCGTTGATAGTCAGTGTTATTTAGTTGGCTTTTCTGACGCCTCTAATGACGGATATAGCGCTGTTTGTTATTTGGTTACTGAGGATAGTAAACAAATATCTCTGGTGACTGGCAAGTCTAAGGTTGCTCCAATTAAGATGCAAACGATACCACGCTTGGAGCTCTGTGGTGCATTATTATTATCAAAATTAATTAAACATACTTTATCTATATTTCAAGATGCAATTATTATAAAGGATGTATATATATATATTATGTACACAGATTCTAGTATTGTTTTTTCGTGGCTTAAAACACCATCATATCTATTAAAATTATTTGTTGCAAATCGAATAGAACGTATTTGGGAAAACGTGCCTCATGGAAAATGGTTTCATGTGAGATCTCAATGTAATCCAGCAGATTGTGCATCTAGAGGATTATATCCAGAAGAATTAGTTGGTCATACGTTGTGGATAAACGGTCCAGAGTGGCTGTTAGAACCTGTTGACAGATGGCCACGGTGCGATGATTATATTGTACCTGCGCAATTGCCAGAATATAAAGGGTTAGTTAATCAATCTAATGCTTTAATTTTAGAAGATAAAAATAGATTAGGATTGTATAACATAACTAATAAATATACAAAGTTAACACGTATAGTAGCTTGGATTTTAAGGTTTAAAAATAATTGTCTGTTGAATGTTAATAATCGCACTAAAGGAGATTTGTGTAATAGGGAAATTAGTTTACAAGCAATTATAAAATATGATCAGAGTTTACATTTTATGAAGGATATTAATATGTTAAAATACAAAAATCAATGCGATAATCCTCAACTGCAGAAGTTGAATTGTTTTATAGATAAACAGGGACTTGTCAGAGTAGGCGGAAGAATTAGATATTCTGCACTACCCGATAAAATGAAATTTCCAATATTGTTGCATAAGCATAGTGAGTTTGGAAAATTATTGATAAATTATTTTCATATATCATATTTGCATGTGGGTCCCAGATCACTGCAACATTTAATACAACGGAAATATTGGATTGTTTCAGCGAGAAATAGAATTAAGTCTGTTTTGTCAAAGTGTCTTGTGTGTAAGCGATTTAGTGCTTCACCAGTGCAGCCAATAATGGCTGACTTGCCAGCTATTCGGGTTACTCGTCATCGACCATTCATAAACGTATCAATTGACTTAGGCGGGCCGTTTATTTTGAAGGAAAATAAACGTCGCAATTCGAAAACGTATAAGGCATACTTTTGTGTTTTCGTATGTATGACTACAAAGGCCATACATATTGAAATTGTCAATGAATTATCTACTAGTGCATTTATTGCTTGCTTAGAGAGATTTGTATCTCGACGTGGTTTATGTACTACAGTATATAGCGATTGCGGAACAAATTTGGTTGGCACACGTAAATATTTGACTGGAGTTTTTAAATTTTATAATGACTGTATCCAGGATACAGATTTTCGAAATTTCTGTCTCGAAAAATGCATCGATTGGCATTTGAATCCTCCTAAAGGTCCACATTTTGGTGGCCTACATGAGATCAACGTAAGATCTATAAAGTATCACTTAAAGCGAGTTGTTGGCAACCAAGTGATGACTTATGAGGAATTTAATACAGTATTAATTAAGATCGAGGCGGTAGTGAATTCTAGACCACTTGTTCCTATGTGTAATGAATGATATTGACAGCGTAGATGCCTTAACGCCAGCTCACTTTATTATAAGTGAGGTATTGGTTGGTATTCCAGAGTACGACGTCACAGATATTAAATTGAATAGGTTAGATAGATGGCAGATGATCACAAGAATGTATCAGGATTTTTGGAAACGTTGGAGTGTGGAATACCTCACTTCACTTCAACAGCGTAAAAAGTGGTTCACTTCAGTGCCTAATATACAGGTGGGAGATTTAGTGTTGGTGAAAGAAGAAAGGTTACATCCTTTACAATGGAAATTGGGAAGAATTGTGGCTACCATGCCAGGAAAGGATAATATTGTACGGGTGGTAAAAGTTAAGACAAAAGAGGGAATATTTGTTCGACCTGTTGTGAAAATATGTCCCTTAGATGTTTAATAGAAATAGTTAAGAATAATGTTAGTCTTATAGTTTTAGTTGGTTATTATAACAATTAAGTTAAATGTGTTTTAGTTATGACAGAAAGGTCTGTCTATTGTTTTCATTGATACAGTCTGTGAACTATCCTTTTGAATTTTTTTTTTTAATGTGATTTTGTTGTGGATAGTATGTTATTGAATTTTTTTTTTGTGTGTTTGTAATTTTATGAATTGGACAATGTGGAGTTTTATTTTGTGATGGCTGCATTAGTGATATGAGTTTGTTAAAAGTTAATTTTGTTTGTGGCCACCGTGATATGTACAATTCGTCAAATTTTGTTTAAAATTTGAGTGGGCGGTTATGTAGAAGCATATTTCCTTTGAATCCTTTCCATGCCATTGTCCCCTCACCGATGTATGAGAATTGTCACTTGTCAAAATAATTTTGGGTGACAATAAGTGTCAAGCTAAAAAAGGATCAGTACAAGTTTGAAGACCACTGCGTGTGGATGTGTGCACAGAAAAAATAATCAGTGAACCAGGAATATAGAAGCATCGGTGAGATAGTTTAAAAATACAGTCCACTACCTACCATCTTTTATACCCATCACCTGATGTTTTCTACAACTGTCTAATTGTACTTTTTGTTTTTTCTTGAAAGTTTTCTGTAGGATCCATTGGTACAATTGATAAGTTTCATTATTAAGAAAGTTTTGAACTATATTGTCATATTCTTTCACCCCCTCTACTCGCACCTCTCACTAACAGCGCCACCGACAGTAATACACAATCGTAGAGAGTTAGTTGTTATCATCCTGACGAGGAAGCGATACGCTTCGAAACCGGTCGAATATATAACTCAAAACGTTGTTATAACAAAGTAATTTGTGTTTTTTTTTAAATATCATAACAAGCTACAATTATTATTTATATAATAAAATAATGTGCAAATTTTTTCTTATTTTCTCTTTTATTATAATTATACATACATACATACCATCACGCCATGTCCCTTGTGGGGTAGGCAGAGAGAACTGAACGCCACATCTTTCTATCCTGGCATGCATCTCTCGCCTCGTCCACATTCATGCATCGTCTCATACATGTTCGTCTATTGCTCACACTTCTAACATTTCCGTCTTTCAAAATTTCGTTCACATGGTCGTGCCATCCCTTTCTTGGGCGTCCCCGACCTCTCATTCCATTCCTTTCCGCTCTGTATATTTTCTTCGTCAGGCGCTCCTCATTCATTCTCCCCATGTGACCAAACCATCTCAATGTGTTCACTTTCATTCTAGTAATGACATCTTTCTTCATCTTACATTCTTTCCTTATGTCCTCATTTCTTACCCGGTCATACATCGTTCTATTACAAATCCTTCTTAACGATCTCATTTCAACTGCATTTATTCTACTTTCATGCGTCTTCTACCATGTCCAGGTTTCACTTGCATACGTCAAGGTTGGCACTACGATGGCGTTATGAATGGCAACTTTGGCATCCTTTGATATGTTGCGATCATTCATAATTGGTCTTAGTGCTCCATTCACTCTCTTTCCTGCCATAACTCTTCTTTCGATCTCTTTATCGAGTCGTCCGTTCCGTTGAAATATGCTTCCCAAGTATACATATTTTTTTATTTATTTTTTTTATTTTATTTATTTTGGATATCCAACAGTACAGTAGAGCATAATGATATTAAATACAATGAGAAAAAAAAAACAAGTAAATGTAGACTACAGTACATAATAATAGGACATCATATCAAATAATTTTAAAAGCTTAACATACAATTTACGAAAAATGAGAAAAAAACAAAATTATAGGAACACACCTGAAACATACAGGGAATAGTACAGAGAGGATTGTATGTATTCTAGAATCATAATCATAATCATAACTCACTTAAGGATCAACGAAGAAGGTGTTGCAACCATTATGGTGACACATACATAATACATTCATGCATATACTAGAGAGTGGAATTTTGAGTTATGTTATCAGTGCAAAGTTGGCGCTTTATCGCAATTTTGAACGAGTGTAGAGATTGAGTATGAAAAAAGTCAATGTTATTGAGCAGGTTGTTAAAATTGGAGGTGGCCCGGTTAGTAAAGAAATTTTTCCTAAGATTAGTTTTAGAGTGTGAAATAGAAAAAGTAGGTTTTGATCTGACATTGCGGTTTGGAATGTGAAGTGAGATATTATCTAATAAATTTGGACAATCAATGATGTTATGAAATAGTTTAAACAAAAATAGTGAGTCTGCAGTTATTCGTCTAGATGATAGTGATGGTAAATTAAATTTTGATTCAGCTAAGTACACGTTATTTATATGATTATGCGGGCCCATTAGTTCCCGACAGCCAGATTTATAGATGAGGTGTTTGAGGAAGCGTTTTTGTACACTATCCAGTCTATTTATGTACTTAAGATACATCGGGTTCCAAATTTGCGATCCGTACTCCAGATGACTTCTTACCATAGATGTATATAGAATTTTGAGGCATTCAATATTTGAAAAAGGTTTACAGTTCCTGATGATGAAGCCCAACATTTTATTGGCTTTTTTACTTATATTATTCATGTGATCGTCAAATGACAGTTTACTATCCATAATAATTCCTAGGTCTTTCACCGATTCTTTTCTAGGTATAGGGGAATTATTAAGTTTATAGGAAAAGAAGATTTTATTCTTTTTTTTTGTAAACGTGATAATTTGACATTTTTGTGGATTTAAGTTAAGAGAATTTATTTTACAGTATGTTTGAAGATGCTCTAGATCCTGTTGAAATTTACGGCAGTCTTGAACACTATTTATTTTTGTATAGAGCTATTTATATTTTTATTATATATTTTTATTATATATTTATATTATATATTTTTGTATATTCATCGACTTGCTCGAGCCATTCGTTCTCTACTCTTATTTTACACGCTGTTCTGCTTTCACTCTTTTCAAAGACCATTATCTTTGATTTGCTGGCATTCATCCTAAGTCCGTTCTCTATACATCCTTCATATACCATACTTACAAGATACTGTAACTCTTCCATACTTTCTGCTAATAGAACTTTATCGTCTGCATACATCAAATCTCGCACCATTACGGTACTCAATTTCAGACCCTTGCTTTCATCCTTAAGGGCTCTTATGCAGAAATCAATGTACAAGTTAAAGAGCCGAGGGAGATCGCGATCCACTTCCACGCCGGCGACGCTATAGAGCCCATTGGCCCTGTTCACCACCGGACGCAGCCGCAACATCGGACAAACACAAATATCCACCATCCATCGGGTTCAACAACTGCCCCCGAGAATCCAACCACACACGTCAGGGCCTCCGATTGGTCTCGAAATCGGCCGCTAAGAACACTCCGTTTCAAGTCGGAGGGGCTTGTACCCCGACCCCTCGGTCCTCTTGTTGGCGTCCGAAGGTTCCGCGGGCTAACACCGGGGGCATCCGACGCAATCATCACCTGTCAGATTTGACGTCTAGATGTCAACACAGGATGTCTGACCCGACGTCTGCGCCGGCGGTGTGCCCGAACCACACAACAACATTCGCCACAGTTGACGAGTCACTGCCGAGCGAGACTAAAGGCGTTCGTCCTGCTCTTCTCTAAGTACAGAATTGACGAGGGCACAACAGCGTCGGCCGCCCACCCCCGCCTTTACTGCCTAGGCCCTTAGAGCCGCAACCTAGGCCCAAAGTTAAAGAGCCATGGAGATAGCACGCACCCTTGTCTAACGCCATTATTTATAGAGAACCACGTTGTCACTGTGTCGTTGACACGAACACATGCTTCGCTGTTCTCATATAATGACGCGATTGCGCGTATTAGTTTGCTCTTCACTCCATACACTGCTAGTATATCCCATAATTTTTCTCTAACAACTTTATCATACGCCTTTTCTAGGTCTATGAAGGCACAGAAAATTTTCTGATTTTTATCCAGAACCTTTTCTGTGACCGTGCGCAGAGAAAAAATTTGGTCTATACATCCTCTGCCGCCCACAAACGCACCTTGGACATCCCATATCTTGCTTTCTGTAATCTTTCGCACACTTTGATCCAGGATCCTTGCATACATCTTACCAACTGCGCTTAATAAACTTATGGCTCTATAGTTTTTGCAGTCGAGGTTCGATCCTTTACCTTTATACAAAGGTACCACGACTGCATTTCTCCAGTCTGAGGGAGTGTGTCCTTCCCAACATTTGTTGAAAAGAGAGAGACACCACTCCAACGTCTGTTCGCCGCCATATTTTATAAGTTCAGCTGATACACTGTCATATCCGGCAGCTTTCCCCGCTTTTGCGTGTTTTACTGCTTCAAACACTTCTTCTTGCGTTATTTCATCCTTATCACTTTCGCTTACTTGCCATGTTCTCTGACTCACGTCCCCACTTACTCCGCTATCATACAGTTCCTTGAAATATTCCTTCCATCGTTCTTTCACGCCGTCTTCGTCCATAATTATTTTTCCATCTTTATCATTTATTCCTTTCGAAGCTTTCACAGTTCCATTTTTTCTTTTCGCTACGCCTTTCCAGAACATTTTCATGTTTCCAGGAAAGTCGTTGGCTATTTTCAGGCTTTCTTTATCTTTTATACCTTCTTTTTCCCTTTTTACTGTGTCTTTGACTACCTTCTTGCACACTTTATAATTCTCTTTTGCTCTATCTTCATTATTCGATCCTTTCGCGGCTATTAATGCCATCCATGCTTTCTTCTTTTCACCCACAACTATCTTAACTCTCTCATTCCACCATGCATCGCCTTTCATTCCACCTCTTTTAGCAATACCACATACCTTTTTCGCTGTCTTACATACGGTCTCTTTCAGTGCCGTCCATGCTTCTTCGATATTTTCACTCCTGTGTATTGCTCTAAGAAGTTCACTTTCCGTATCTTTCGTGTATTGTTTTCTTACACTCTCATCTTGCAGCCTTTCTACTTTGGTTCGCTTCGGTGGTTCACTTCGGTGGGTTTTAGAGCGCCAGCCAGTAAACAGAACAATTCTTGATATCACCAAGTAGTGATCTGACTCCAGCTCCGCGCCCCTGTACACTCTAGTGTCCACTGTCGCTTTCCTTAGTGCGGCGTCAACACATACATAGTCTATTATCGACCTTTCATTCCCCCTTTCCATTGTATACTGGTGAACTCTTTTGTGGCTGAATACTGAATTCGCCACAAATAAATTCCCTTCCGTGCACACTTCCAGTAATCTCTTACCATTGTCATTCACTCTGCTATCACCGTGGGGTCCAAGGACAGATTCATAATCTTTCCTACGGACTCCAACCCATCCATTTAGATCTCCAGCCAGAATCACTCTTTCATTATCTTTTTTCTCATTTATTATTTCGGTCACACTGTTCCAAAAGTCATCCTTTTCACTTTCACTGTCGGAGTTTCCAGGCGCATATCCTACTATTAGGAAAACGCTTGTAATTCCGATCTTCAGCCTTACCCACATCAGTCTAGAACTTTCAAGTTTGTACTCTTTCATTCATTTCCCCATACGTTTCGCTAGAATCACACCGAGCCCTTTGCATGCAAATTCGTCTCTCTTCACTCCTGACCAAAGCTCTATCGTTCCATCATTCCTAACGTTCATTCCTCTATCTTTCTTTTTTGTCTCACTTACACACAATATGTCAATTTCTTTTCCTTTCATTATATCACACAATTCATTCATCTTTCTGTCCATCCCTCCTCTGATATTCCAGACTCCCACTCTACACTCGGTTCTCCTCTTTTCGCCTACCCCCTGGACCGTAACATGACGAGTGGCGGGCTTCATCGATGTTTTCCCGGAGGAGTCCAGGAGGTTTTATTTATTTTACTTTTACGATGTGCTTTGCACGAAACGCGTCAATAATCAAATAAACACAATAGAACAATTACCAAGTATTTTTTTATATTTTTTATAACATATCAACGTACAATGGAGTTCTATCAAGAATTGTCGATCGACAAACTAAACTTAGTTTTATTATTATTTCACAAAACAAATACAATATATTTAAACTGACTAATAACGCCCCACTAGGCAAAAGCCTGTTCTGGGACTGTTATTTTACACAGTTGAGTATCTTTATTCAGCTGTAATTTTCATATTTTCACATGTTTTAAAAGAAGAGTAAACAAGAGTAAAAAAAAATATGTAAAATGAAAACATATTTTTTATAGGCCTGTTGACTTGTTTTGCGTTAACTTCATTCCTGTGACGTGGATAGCCAGCTGTCATTCCATTTTAAATAACAAGCCAATGTTTTGATCATTAATGGCCAGTATCAAAAAGGTTTTAATATTGTATATTTCAGAAAAGGATCTGCCTGAAGGGTTGTCACCAAGCATCATCCGAAGATATTGAAGCGGTCGAAGAAATATACCGTATAATGGATGTTTTCCTATCGGATCAGTTGTGGTTGGCTGGTGACCATCTTACGTTGGCAGATATATCTTGCATCACTACTATCGAGTGCCTCAATCTGTTGGTACCAATCTGCAATGTTAGGTACTTGCTTATTTTTTGTATTTACATACATATATGTACAACCTCAAACAAGGAAGAAATACATTTTATTTTTTATTACATTATTATTTTTTTATTGCTTATGACATGTGGTCTGTCCTCAATGTTTTGTGTTGTCCCAAGGCTTTGCTGAAAACCAGCAGCACTCCAGGGATACCTGTGGTAGTGCGCAGCTGAGCAATAGCATTTTTGCTGTCTATTGTAGTTCAAAATTGTATATTTTTTTTTTTGTTTTTATGTCATGTAACAATAATGGTAACAAATAAACGGTTTATTATTATTATTATTATAGATTGATCTCGGTTATGGTTCGGTAATTTCCTTCACAACGGAGCGTACTCAAGTTGTGAGGCTATGTGTTTGTGTGTAGTTGTTTAAAGTGGTACCTGTAGAAATTTTCTGACTATTGTGCATGTGTTGATAATTGTAGTTTTTTGTATGTTGGTGATTACGTATGGGGGTAACTTTAGTATGTCTATATTTTTTTGGAGAGTTTTTGGTATGATGCCTGTAGACGATAATATTATTGGGACTATTGTTACTTTTTCTTGTTTCCACTATGATTTTATCTGTTCTGCTAAAGGTATGTATTTATCTATTTTTTCTAAATGTTTCTTTTGTAGATTTGCTGTATTTGGTATCGATATTTCTATTAGATATGTGTGTTTATGTATTTTGTCGATTAATGTAATGTCTGGTCGGTTATGTAGGTTTGTTCTGTCTGTGATTATGTCTCTATTCCAGTATAGTTTGTAGTTATCATTTTCTGTTACAGCTGGGGGTGTGTATTGATACCACTTGGGGTGTGTTTCGATAAGTTTATGTTTGTGGGCTAGTTCCAAATATATGTGTTTGCAGATGTTATCGTGTCTTATTGTATATTCCGTCGGTGCAAGAGTTGAGCAGCCACCTGTTATGTGTTCTATTGTTTCTTTTTGTAATTTGCACTTTCTGCATGTGTCGTTTGTTATTGTATTGTCTTTTATAATATATTTCGTGTAGTTTTTTGTTTTTATTATTTTGTCCTGAATAGCTATGATAAATCCTTCTGTTTCTGCGTAGAGGTCTGAGTGTTTGAGCCAATTATTACTAAGGGTTTTAGCAATATGTTGTTGTTGTAGATGACTTGGGTGTATTCCATGTAATGTTTTATTTTTCCATGTTTCAATTTTTGCGTCATGTGTCTAGATTGAGTTCGTTGTCGTTTAGTGTAAGTGGTGAGTATGTGTGATCTATGTTTATGATTTCGTTATGTATTGGGCTATTTCGTTTTGTGTAGAAGTATTGTCTTAAGTTATTTATTTGTGTGTAGTGTAGATTTTTTTATGTCTATGAGTCCTCTTCCTCCTTCCTCTCTTGGCAGTGTGAATCTTTCTATTGCTGAATGTTCGTGGTGAATTCTATGTTTTGATGATGTTGTTCTGAGTTTAATGTTGAGATCGTCAAGTTCCGTATTGGTCCATTTAATTATTCCAAATGTATATGTTAGTACTGGTATTGCGTATGTGTTTATTGCTTTAGTCATATTTTTTCCATTTAGTTGTGTTTTGAGGAGGATATTTAGTCTTTTAAGGTATTCGTTTTTGGTGGTTTCTTTTATCTTTTTATCTTTTATGCTTGGGTTCTGGAGAATTCCCAAGTATTTATAAAATTCATCTTCGTCCATTGCGCGTATTATTTCATTCGTATCCTTCAAGGTGCTTCCCGTGTGTTCCTTGGGTTTACCTCTTACTATTGAGCATGTGTTGCATTTATCAATACCGAATTTCATTTTTATGTCATTACTAAAGCGTTCAGTTTTATAAATTAGTTGTTTTAGTTCGTCATTATTTTTGCCATATAGTTTTAAATCGTCCATGTATAAAAGGTGGTTGATTTTTATTGGATTGGTATTTAAGTTGTGTGTTGTGATTTTGTAGCCAAGTTTGCTTTTGTTAAGCATCTTGGAGAGTTGGTTGAGGGAGATACAAAACCATAGTGCGCTTAGGGAGTCACCTTGAAAGATTCCGGTTTTAATGTTTATTTGTTTTGATTTTATCATTTTGTTGTTTAGTTTTATGTATATTGTCGTGTTCCAGGTGTTCATTATTTGTTTTAAAAATTCTACAAGATTTATGTCAATTTTGTATATTTCTAGAACTTTTACTAACCATGAGTGGGGGACACTATCAAAGGCTTTTTAGTAATCTATGTATGCACAGTACATGTTCCTTTTCTTCTTTATCGCCTGATTTGTTATTGTCCGGTCGATGATGATTTGTTCTTTGCATCCTCTGCTTGGCTTTCTGCATCCTTTTTGTTCTTCTGTTAATACTTTATTTTGTGTTAGGAAAAGATCTATTTTTGTAGTTATAATTGAGGTAAGAATTTTGTATATTGTGGGTAGACATGTGATTGGACGACATTTAGATGGATTTTTTGTGTCTGTTAATTTAGGTTTGAGATATGTGATACCTTTAGTGAAAAAAGATGGGAGGTTTTGGTTTTCCGTTACGCATTTGTGTAATAGTTCGGAGAATTTTTCATGTGTTACAGGGAGATATTTGTACCAGTAATTTTGGATATTATCTATGCCTGGTGTCTTCCAGTTGTGTGTCTTCTTTATAGCAGTTTTGAAGTCAGTTATATTTATTTGTATTGTGGCCATGTTTTGAAATTGGTTATTGTCATTTTCTTCCTCTGTTATCCATGTGGCATTTTCGTTGTGTTTTTTGTTTTCATACCAAATGTTCTCCCAGTATGATTCTATTTCATTTAGTTTAGGTGCGTCTGTAATTTCTATATTGTTGTTTTTTAGGTTGTTGTAGAAGCTTTTTTGGCTTGTTAGGAAATTGAGATTGTGTGTTTTCCTGTCATAGCATTTTTTGTAGCGTTTTAATCTATGTGATTGTGTTAGCGTATCAAGGAGTATAGTTAGGTTGTGTTCATTGTATTTGTCTTTAATCGTTTCAATTTCCCGTAGTTTTCTTGGATTTTTTAGATTATCTTTAATTTTTTGTGTTACTTTGCCTATTTCATTTCTTAATGAGTTGATTTTGATTTGTATTCTGTGTTGCCATGCTGGTATAGTGCTTCTGTGTGTTCTATGGGAGTTTTCTGTTTTATTGTTTATATTTTGTTTGTTTAGTGTAATAATGGTGTATACGCTACAGTAAACTAATAGATGTAATTTTTCGAGTGTTGTTTCAGTGTTAATCATATTATGTAGAATTGTGTTAATAATATTGATCATGTTAATGGTTTGTTTGTTGATTTTGAGCTTTGGTAGGTGTGGTCTTGTTGTGGGGTCGCTATCTTTATATATTTCGATTGTGTGTTCTGGTGTGTTTGTGATTTGTGTTTTTGTGTCTGGGTTTTGTTCTGTTCCTCCGTTGGTCTCGTCATTGTTGTTAGGGCTTATTGTTGTATTATTGTTCATATTGGTGGATTCGTTAGTTATGTTTATATTTGGTTGTTCAGTGTTATTTTGCTGTAGTATTATTGATATTTCCTGTGGATTGTTGTGGTTTATTTGCGTATTTGTTATGTCTTGTGTTAATGTACTTATTCTATTTTGATTACTCATTCTGATTGCGTCTTGTTTTATTTGATCAAGTATTGATAGTTGTATTCTTTTGTTGTTTATTATAACTCTTTTCTGGTCCGCCAGTCGCTGTTCTGTGATGTGTGAGAGTTCTGGATAAATTGTGGTGAATTGTGTATGTAGCTCCTGTCTGTATCCAATTATTTGTGTGTCTCCTTGTGTGATAGTGTAGTAGCAACGCATGAGGTTTATGTTCATGTCATCTGTCCATTTCATGCGTTGTCGTGGTTTTCCCGCTTTGGTGGTTGTCGGTTGACTTGCCGACAAAGCACTTTCAGCAGGTCGGGTGTGTTGGGTTTCGGCTGTTGTTTCTTCGAGTGTCCCGGCATGTGTCCGCCTGTTCGACAGCATGTCATTAGCGGCTCTCATGCTGCTACGCCCAGCGCTAACTCCGGACGTGCCCTGGCGCTCCCCAGGTAGCGTTGTTTGTCCGAGGCTTGTGTTTTTTGTGTGATCCATGTATGTGTTGTGTGTTTGTACCCTTTACCCGTTGGCAAGCTACTCGATGTAGTTGTGTAGCTCCCCGCCCCTCACGTAGTTCTACATAGATGTTTTTCACTGGACGTGGGTTTGGTTTTTGAGGGGCTTAAAGGGATGGCATGACCAAATGAATGATATTTTGAAAGAAGGAAACAGAAGAAGCTTGAAAAATCGACGAGCATGTATGAGAGGATGCATGTATGTAAAGGTTGCCAAGAATGTGTTAAAAAATATAAGGAATGGCGCTCGGTTCTTTCTCCTAACCCCGTTAGAGACTTGGCGTGTTGGTATGTATGTATATAAGTTCATAATTATAAATTAAATTTGAATTTATTATGAAAATAAAACACTATATGTCTCCGCAGTGAGTATGAAATTCCATTCGCTAGACACAGCTACTTAGCATCCTCAGTTGGAACCATTCCAGAAGTAATTAGTAATAAGTACCTTTCTAATGAAAAAGAAATCATCGAACTCGGACGATGACGAACATTGTATTTTTAAGAAAAAACTAAATAAGGACTTTTTATCCCTATATACCTGATCCCGATTTCTTCTCCTTGTCCTTATCCAATACTTTTTTTTCTACGATGTATTTGTCATTTTTTTAATTCTTATCTTAGTGTCAAATATAAATTTTCTTTGATTTTTCGCTTTCAATCTTTTGTTGACGTGCAAACACAATTTTGTCATACTGTAGACCATAATATTCTCTTTTCTAAACTTAGACATGAATTTGGCTTGGGTAATGACTGCATTGCATGGCTGTCTTCCTACTTAGTAGACCGTAAATACAAAGTTGTATTTAAAGATAGTACCACAAATAATATTACCTCCTTATACGGGGTCCCACAAGGTTCTGTACTTGGACCAATTCTCTTTAATTTATATACCAATCAGTTGGAAAATCTTGTTCAAAATCTTGGTTTCAACACACATGCCTATGCAGATGACCGCATACTGTTCAAGTCCTGTTCACCTGAATTTAAATATCATTTAACACACGAGGTATCCACATGCATAAATCAGATATCCACCTGGATGTGTAAGAACAAGCTAAAACTGAACCCAACAAAAACTGAGTTCCTTTGGCTTGCCTCACCTCGCAGGCAACAATACATAAATAATGACCCCATTGTAATTCAAAATGTCGAAATTACTCCTTCTAACTGCGTAAAATTTCTTGGTATACATATCGACAGTGCACTCTCTATGGATAAACACATTTCTTCCATAGTCAGACAAAGTTGTTACTTTCTCAGACAACTTAGACCTATTCGAAGGTGTCTCTCGACAAATGCTGCTAAGGTCCTTATAAATTCTTTAATAGTTTCCCGTGTAGATTATTGTAACGCCATATTAGCACACCTACCGCAATACCAAATCCATAGAATACAACTCATCCTCAATGCAGCAGCCCGTTATATTTACCAGATTGATCGTTTCTCGCATATCTCACCAACACTTCACAAACTTCATTGGCTGAAGAGCCCAGAACGTATAGAATTTAAAACATGTCTCCTTGTCTTTAAAGCACTCAATAGCATGGCCCCGGAATATATATCGGAACTCTGTGTTCCATTTTCACCTAACAATAAACAAAGTACGCTAAGATCAATGACCCAATCCAATAAAAAACTAGTAGAAACCAATCTCACAAATAAGCCAAAATACCTATATCGATCTTTTGGCGTTTCTGGACCAAAGTCATGGAACAATCTTCCAATGGATATTAGATGTGCCGAAAATATCAATGAATTCAAGAAGAAATTAAAAACTCATCTTTTCCGCAAGTCGTATCCAGATTGTCCTTCATCCGTTCAATAATATTATGTGTACTAAATATTATGCCAGTTTACTTTGAATCGACTATTTTTTATAATTAATTTCATCTGGATTATGTAACAAGATTAATTTGTGATTTCTAGGTATTTTTTTAAGTTTTATATTTCACCATTCTCAATGTGTTAGCTATAGGACTAATTTTAACTTAATTTTAACTTATTGTATTTTTTTAAGTTTTATGTTTCACCATTTTCAATGTGTTAGCTATAGGACTAATTTTAAATTATTTTTTGCAAACTGAAAGCGCCCTTGAGGTGACCACGGTTGTCACTAAACGGCGCTTTATAAATTGTCCTTATTATTATTATTATTATTCGTAAACTGGTTGGTAGGAAGATATTGCCTAATGGCTATAGGCCCGCCAGTGTGTAATATAGGTATTTGTATATCAATATCGAGATATATAAATAAATTTAAATATATTTCTTAACTTGTCTTTTTCAGAAACGAAATTGTTAATACTTAGACACATTCTTCAAAGCGCCCCCGAATAAAGGAGTATTAAATTTTTAAAACTAATTGATACATATTTTTATAATGTAATCTCCAAAGAACAATAAAAATTCATTTGAGTTTTTTTTATTTACCAACATCTTATGGTAATGAATTTAATGGTAATAAATTTAGAGGTAATAAATTCAAAATTAATGAAAAAAATTATCTTGAGGGGTAGGGGAAAGGTATGAAGTGAGGAAAGTATTTGTTCCAACACTGAACCAATTTATTCTTCTTCTTCTTCTTCGTTTAGTAGACCTAGTTAGTCTGTTCTTCAGAAACTATGCCTCCTGGGATGACGAAGTCCAGCTATCCTTCCATCTCTTGGGTGGTCTACCGGGCAGGCGGCGGCCAGAAGGAATTTCATTTGCTGCTATATTTGCAAGCCGATCACTGTCCATCCTGGCTACGTGGTCCCTCCAATGCCTTCTTCTGGATCTACTCCATCGAACGATGTCCTGTATTCCACATGTTTTCCTTATTTGAACATTGCGAACACGATCTCGGAGAGTTTTACCAGTGATTGACCTTAGGACCTTCATCTCCGTTGTCCTTAGGAGCCCCTTGGTTCGTACAGTATCTGCTCGCGTTTCCACAGCATACGTCATGATCGGTCGCACACATGTTTTATACCTTACTGTCAATACGCATGTGTTTATTTTTCCAGATCATATTTTTCAGACATCCAGATACGACAGATGCTTTATTGACTTGTTCGCGGACTTCAGTGTATAAGTAGTTATGGCTGCAGATCTCTACTCCTTAATATTTGAAACTCATTACTTGTTCCACGGGCTTATCATCAACAGTTAGCTTACACCTTGAAGGTTGTTTGGATATAGTAATACTTTTTGTTTTACTGACTGATACAGCCATGTGATACCACATGGAATTTGTTCAACATTATTTGCAAGTCATTCTCAGTTTCAGCTATTATCACCGCATCATCTGCATAACAGATAACATTAACAATTTTGCCACCCATTTTATACCCTAGTCCCAAGCCAGCCACCTCTTCTATGATTTTTTTATTTTTTTTATTTTATTAGGCAATTCACACAATATTGTATGATTTGTGCCATATTTGTATTCACAGAACACTCAAACTTAAATATAAACAAGACATACACTATGAACAGTATCAAATAAAAGAATGTCTAGAAATATCATAGAAAGTCTTCTATGATTTCGTCCATTATGATATTGAACAGAAACGGGCTTAGACTGTCTCCCTGCCTTATACCATTGCTTGCTTGGATTTCACTAGACAACTCATTATTTACCTTAATTTGTGTTTTGCAATTGGTATACAGATCTTGAACAGTCTTAACTAATGTGTATGTTGGATATTCCCCTTTCCTGTAGTATTCATACAATATCTTTTAGCAACACCCTGTCAAACGCTTTAGTCAAATCCACAAAACACATGAAAGCTACTTTGTTATACTCTATTGCCTTTTCTTTAATCTGTCTCAGAATGAAGATTGCATCAGTAGTTGAGCGATTTCGTCGAAAACCCTGTTGTTCTTCCCTATTGCTTATTTTTTGCTCAAGTTTTGTTTTCAGTATACTCGTAAACAACTTAAGCATTGTGCATAGTAACGATATACCTCTATAGTTCTCAGGGTTCTTCTTTTGCCCTTTCTTGAATATGGGAATTGTTATGCTTGTTCTCCATTCTTGTGGTATTTTGCCAGCTGCTAATATTTTATTAAATAACTTTTGGATATCTTTTCCTGATTCCATGCCAGAGTATTTTATTAGTTCATTGGATATGTTGTCAATTCCAGGGGCCTTCCTATTTTTAAGTTTCTTTATATGTTTCAATGTTTCTGTATCAGTTATAGTTTCTTCTATTGTTCTTTGAATTGTCTGATTTTCTTGTTCTGGTTCGTTGGAGTAAAGCCGTTCAAAATATCTTTCCCACTCATCGATTGAAATTTTAGTAGTTTGAGAATATTCATTGATAGGTTTGCGTTGATTTTTAAGCATTTTCCACACTTTTCTTTGAGCGCCATATAGATCATGTTCCAATTTATTGTGATTTTTAATAAATATTTAAGTATAATTCTCTTTGATTTTAGATATCCACGTTTGATGCTATGGGTAGATAATTGCAGAGCAATGCCGTGCTATAAGAAATGCAACGATTTGGGACAAAGAGAGCTATTTGAATTTCTTTCTAACAAAATGCAAGAAAATAAACTAAATTTATAATAATATTTTGTAATCTCTTTATTAATACCATTACAACAAAATGTAATTAAAGAATACAATGTTTGATTTGTGTTTTATTTCATAATGAGAAAATGTTGAGCTTCATCTTAAAAACATTCTATTATAATAGTATTTACTTATAGACACAACAATGTATAGAAACTTTTTTACTCTCCACACTATGGAATAGTGGAGAGTCATGATTTCACAATTTTTAAGCGTATTTTTTTACATCAATTTCTCAACGGGTATCATGTAGAGAGTACACACTGTGAGTTTCGTCGTGATATGTATATATGTATGGCTTACGGCGTACGCCGTACGGATTATCCTTTTTTTGTCCTCTCTACAGCCCAAACTATAAGTCCGATCGACTTCATTTTAACATCATATGTGTAAAGTGCATAGACGTAGAGCTGATTATTTTTCCATAGACAACTTTTGATTTCTTCTCAATGAATTCATCATTAACGTTGTTTATTTTTTGAGCCCTCTCTTCAGCCTAAACTATAAGTCCGATTGACTTCATATTGATATCATAATATATATGTAAAATTCATAAACTTAGAGCTGATAAGTTTTCCATACATACCTATATATTAATTTCTGTCCGAAATTTCAAAATGCTTCACGGTCTGGAAAATCAAGGTTTTCCAGAATTTTGATACAACAAAAATACACTCATCAAAAATGCATTCAAGGATTGTCAAAATTCAAAGAAAAAAATATATGGTCTGCAATATCAATGTGAAATAAATGTATATCTTCTTCTTCTTTTGGTGTCATGTCAGGTCCCCCCAACGTTGACTATCACCCGAGAGAAAGCGTCGTCCTGGGCAGCCCGAAACAGCTCTCCAACACTTCTTATGTCCGTCCAGTCGCGTACATTGTGTCATGTCAGGTCCCCCCAACGTTGACTATCACCCGAGAGAAAGCGTCCTTGTCCTGGGCAGCCCGAAACAGCTCTCCAACACTTCTAATGTCCGTCCAGTCGCGTATATTGTGTCATGTCAGGTCCCCCCAACGTTGACTATCACCCGAGAGAAAGCGTCCTTGTCCTGGGCAGCCCGAAACAGCTCTCCAACACTTGTTATGTCCGTCCAGTCGCGTATATTGTGTCATGTCAGGTCCCCCCAACGTTGACTATCACCTGAGAGAAAGCGTCCTTGTCCTGGGCAGCCCGAAACAGCTCTCCAACACTTCTTATGTCCGTCCAGTCGCGTATATTGTGTCATGTCAGGTCCCCCCAACGTTGACTATCACCTGAGAGAAAGCGTCCTTGTCCTGGGCAGCCCGAAACAGCTCTCCAACACTTCTTATGTCCGTCCAGTCGCGTATATTGTGTCATGTCAGGTCCCCCCAACGTTGACTATTACCCGAGAGAAAGCGTCCTTGTCCTGGGCAGCCTGAAACAGCTCTCCAACACTTCTTATCTCCGTCCAGTCGCGTATATTGTGTCATGTCAGGTCCCCCCAACGTTGACTATCACCTGAGAGAAAGCGTCCTTGTCCTAGGCAGCCCGAAACAGCTCTCCAACACTTCTTATGTCCGTCCAGTCGCGTATATTGTGTCATGTCAGGTCCCCCCAACGTTGACTATCACCCGAGAGAAAGCGTCCTTGTCCTGGGCAGCCCGAAACACCTCTCCAACACTTGTTATGTCCGTCCAGTCGCGTATATTGTGTCATGTCAGGTCCCCCCAACGTTGACTATCACCTGAGAGAAAGCGTCCTTGTCCTGGGCAGCCCGAAACAGCTCTCCAACACTTCTTATGTCCGTCCAGTCGCGTATATTGTGTCATGTCAGGTCCCCCAAACGTTGACTATCACCCGAGAGAAAGCGTCCTTGTCCTGGGCAGCCCGAAACAGCTCTCCAACACTTCTTATGCCCGTCCAGTCGCGTATATTGCGGAGCCAGGAAATTTGTCTCCTTCCAACACCTCTATCTTGCCCATAAGGATCAAGTGGAGCAATTCATATTTTTCTCCTCTAAGCACATGACCCAAATACGATATCTTTCTGATTTTGATATTAGTCAGAAGCTCTCTATTCACTGTAGCTCTTTGAAAAATTATTGTGTTGCTGACCATATCCACATCTCGAGCGCCTCCAGCTGGTTCATGCAACTCACTTTGATGGTCCACGATTCCACTCCGTACAGTAGGACTGACCATATTATGTAACATTTAGCCAGCCGTTGTCGAAGTTTCAGGTTAAGATTTTCATCGCAGAATAATCTGTCGCATTTTATTAAAAGCAAACAACAGAACATTATAACAGAAGTAAAATAGCTTCTATAAGGGTAAATTGAGTGATCAACTTCATATTGATATTGTATGTGTCAGACAAGTGTATTTTTTTATTCTCCATTTCTATCTTCATCAAGGAACCGATCACCACATTCTTCTATCTTGACACATACATCGCCTCATTAACATTGATACACTGTATCATATAAGCTCATCTTGCTAGTAATGCAATTTTACTTAAAATTTCTCAACAGGTATCATGTAAAAAGTGCATATTATGAGTTTCGTGACAATGTTTTTGTGTGTATGGTGTATTTTTAAAACTTTTGTCCTCTAGGAATCTTATATTTGTTTAAGAATCAAATTTTTTTTTTTTATTTATTTATTTAAGATTTGGTACACGGTTAACATACAATATACATAAACATAATATCAATCACAATAAATCAACCGTACACACAAAAATCCCACAAGGCATAGCCTGTCTGTGGGTATACCAATTAAAAATATTCAAAATTATTTCGTTAGTAACATTAGTTATTTATTAAAATAAAATATAGCAAATTGCTTAGGCAGGAAACAAGTGCAAAAAATATAAAGTATACAAATTATATATGAAAAATATACATACACATATTTATATACGAAACATCAATAAGTTTACATGAATCAGCAGACTGACAGCGGTGCTACCAAATATTATACCCGCAGTCGATAGTAACAATACTTGGCAAGTACAAGGATATGCATGTCGCAGTCAATCTACACTTTCTAGTTAAAATTGAGAATTTCCAATAATGATTAAAAAAATAATAATAAGAATAATATAAAAAAATCATTGAACTTTTACACAAGAGCAGAATATTGAGAAAAAGAAAGACATAAGTGCACTAAATTGAAAACCCAACAAGTAAGAAACAAATAAATACAAATTATAATAAGGAGGAGTAGATTAATATTAATAAATTCGGAATAAATTTTTATAGAGTTGTAACACCAACAAGTAAAATCTGTAGTAGAAAAAAAAATACTTATATAAAAATAAAAGAAAAATAATAGAAGCAGAGTCAGGAGACAAGAACCAAAAAGTATGATTCATTTATCAACTCAGATAATACAAGCAGTCAACAATCACAATTTAATTTGAAAGATAAATGAATTAATTAACAAACAAACAAAAATAAAAAATCGAGTAATAAAAATCAAAATCACAACAAATACTCTTGCACATTACATTGGTCTGGAGTAGCCAAGATTTTATATGTCTGATAAAAGTTTTATGATTCTTGATTGCCTTTAAAGAGTTGGATGATTTATTTAATGTTCTAGGTGCAACAAATACAGCGTGTCTTTGTGTCCTTCTCCTTTTATAATTAGGGACCTTGTACATATTATTTAATCGCTGGCTGACTCTGTTCTGTGTGTTTAGATTGAATAAATGAGGCCTCTTATGGATAAATTTAAGACATTGGATTATGTAGAGTTTCCTCAGATCTAGGAGTTTGCTATCTTCAAATAGCTGCGAGTTGAGAATCTAATTGGTTTCTGGTAGATTTTTTTTACTAACATTTTTTGGATAACTCCACCCCAAGCCATCATACCATATGTTAAAATCGATTGCACTAAGCAGTAGTATGTCATTTTGACTAAATCTGTTTTGACAATACCAACCAATCTTTTGAAAACGTACACCAAGTATCGAATTCTTTTACATACATAATCTATATGTTTGTCCCACCTTAAATAAGAGTCAATAGTAATGCCTAAGTATTTCGTGGAGTTGACCGCTTTTACCTCTGAGCATCTATAGCATGTGCTATCACAACCAACATTATGGAATCGCAAAGTATGTGAATCACTACCATCAGGCGCTGATCTTTGTGTATTTGAATATGTTATATACATCGTTTTATCACAATTAAGAGATAATAGACTTTCATTCAACCAAGATTTTACAATTCTTAAACACCTATCTGCTTTGACAAAAGTTTCTTGCCAGGTATGTCCGCTTATGGTTATTGAAGTATCATCCGCAAATGAAATTATAATATAAATGTTCTTCATAAAAATGAATTTAGTCAACTTTTCAAGAAGAACAAATGAACGCTTACTATGGTATGGAGAGTTTAGTGTTAGCCACAACCCACTCGTTTTAACATGGCTACATAGGGGTTGCTAGTATTTGGGTCCATTATACTCTTCCAAAGAAGCGCACTACGTAGCATTGGAGAAGATCAATTTATCGAGAAACAATATATTTATTTATTTAAATCCATACATATACATACAAAATATAAAATAACAATAGTACAAATTGGACAGTTTATAATAAGCTGGTACTAGCAAAATGCTCCAGGAGGATACATAATTATGTAAAATACATATGAACATAAAATTATGTATTATTTTTATATTGTCTCATTGATTATTATTACCAGTTGCATGTAACACATGAGATCCAACTGTCGATAGCGATAGTATGTATAGTTGAAGAATAAGAATCAAACTATAAACCCATAAATCCAAATTATTGAAAATTTTAACACATGTTGGTATGTATGTCAAGATAGGACAGTATGGAGGTCAGTCCTCTTTTCCTAACCGGAATATGAAAACAGCATGATGGTATGTATGTATGTATGTTTGGAAATTAGTATTAAGTCTTCTTAGATATTGTGTATAGGCTACTGCCATACAAACTGTATGAAGGAATGTCGTCACTAAATTCAATTTTTATAAAAATTGTTAAAAAAAAATTGAGATGTGCTAATACAATGTTACTATTTTTTATAGAAAATTAAATTATCTAGTTGGGGTGTTTCGGCTTTTATCGATATTTTTAAAACTTTGGAAATATAGGCAGTTAAAAACATAAATTTATCATAAAAAAATAGTTTTCTAAATAAAAAATGTTTGAGAAGCTCTGGATTTTGTTTGAAAAAAAATATTTGAGGTTTTGTATTTGTCTATGTTTATACTAATTTTCAGCGTTCTATCTTTCAAGGTTTCTGAGATATATGGAAAAATAAAGTGAAACAAAAATTCAATATTCTGAGTATAATAATTTTGTAGGCCTATAACTGTTTATATATTCCGAAATTGGGGGCTCTGTAAATTGAACGGATCAAAAATTATAAGGGGGAGACACACACAAACACACACACACACACAAACACACACACACACACACCCTCACACACACAGACACACACACACACACATACACACACACCCTCACACACACACACACACACACACACCCTCACACACACACACACACACACACACACACGCACACACGCAAACACACGCACACACACACACACACACACACGCACACACACGCACGCACGCACACACACACACACACATTGTAATGAAACTTTCAGAATACAATTTCACCATGATACTAGTTGATAATCTGCAATAAAAAAATAGCCTTAAAAATTGCGAAATCATAACTCCCCACTATATTCCCTTGGGTAAGTGAGGAATAAAAAACTAGTCACCAAGAAAATTGAGGGCCGTAGTTGTGTTCGATGAAGACGGTTTTGATGGCTCCAAAAACATTCGTGAGTGGACTCCGGTTTGAGGAATGTGAAGGAGCTATACTTGGATCGACTACTAGAGGCTTTTCGAGATCGTCAACGCCAGGGGGATCTGATAAGTCTATCTGCGCCGAGATCAGCACACCCTCTGCCTCCTGTTTAATGCATTAAACAATCCGAATGCCCCCGCATATCTGAAAGAAAGATTTCAATCGTTGGCCTCTCATGGACTCCCACTTCGGTCTAGAGAAGAAAGAACCCTTGCCATCCCAACCCACGTTACAGAGTATCATTCATCTTCCATCACTATTCATGCTGCCCGGCTGTGAAACAATTTAGCATTTGATATTGGAACTGCCACATCACTTCCAATTTTCAAATCTCGTTTTAAATGCTCACTCTTCCTCTCAATTCCATAACGAACATATAATATTTCACTTTCCATCCCTTTTGATCGCTCCTCATCCTCTCTCTTCCCTTTCTAATTTTCCTCTCCTTTGAATTTGTGTTTGTGTTATTATGTATATGCCGAAACTCTGTTATGTACAATGTACTTTTGATCTCAGATGGTTGACTGGAAGTAATTGCCTCCAGGTAATAAGTCCGCTATTTGTACTATGTAATTTTACGTAGGTATGTTAAAAAAAGTGCTATATAAATAAATAAATACGTCACACGTAGAAGATAAAACATAAATGTTTTTTTTTATTGACAAACATTTTTTTCAACATCTCAATAGAGTCGAAGTTGGGATATTGTAGAAGAACCAGGAACTAAAAATATCATTTGACTCCAAAAGGGAAAAAAAATCCAATGTTTGCGTATATGCAATTAAAAAAGAATATTCGATAAATGGTTTTAGTAAAAATATATACTAGAAAAAAAATTGAGAGTAAAGTTTTCATGTTGGCCGCAATCACTCTTTTTTACTACAAATGCATTAGTCATTTACAATGAAAATATTTGAATATTTGACGAATAGCATCACTCTGATATGATTTTTTATAATAAAATATCGTTGTCAGGTCTATAGGTCAGGTAACATAATACAAAAATTTCTCTCCAAATCAGCTGATAGGTTATTATGGCAGATATATACATTTAATTGTTGGGCCAATGGATGGGCCAGCTACGAGTTTCAAAATGTCTATTAAAATATTTTTATTTTTTCATTAGGAAACAAAACATGAGTAGGTACAGAAAGAAAAGTACATGATAAAAATAAAAGAAGTATACCACAATCTGTACACCCAATAACATTGTTTGACATAATAATAGAATGGTAAGTAGTACAAACTATCCACATTAATACAAAATAAAGAAAATAAAAGAATATGCATATTTAAAAATAACAAACAATTTCAATAATAAAAAAAAATATATTATTAATAAAACGTTCATTGCAAGTAATCATTAATCATAATCAAAAAAATATTATTAATAAAACGTTCATTGCAGTTTTTAACATATTGAAAAATAAAGTATACCTAAGTTCAAAAGTTGATAACCTCTGACTGAAGCAAAAATTCAAAATTCTGAGTATAAAAGTTTTGTAGGCCTATAACTTATAATTATCTATATATTATGAAATTTTGGGCTCCGTAAATTGAGCGGATAAAAAGTTATAAGGGCGGACGGACACACAAAATGTTCTACTGTCGCGTGTCGAAAATCACACGACAAAGGTTCTGAGCAAAGCCAGGTATTTTTGCTAAGGATTGAATGTGTTAAGTACATGTCTCATGTCAAAAAGAACACCACATTTTGTTTTGAAACAAATCCGCGTATTTCTACTAAGAACTAAGTAAGTTTTCATACAAATTGGCATGATGATGATGATTAGTTTGTGACGTTACGATCGAAGTCGAGTGTAGCCATGCTATACTTTTTTTTCACTTCTCTAAAAGTTTATACTGAATACTCCCTCTAGTAAATAACCAGTGTTGCTGTCTCTTTTCCTCAGTATAATCGCGTATGTTGTCATCCTTCTCTGTTTACATATAGCCGAATACGTGTTAACTACATAAGACAATTATCTATTATGTATGACGTCTTTTTAGGGTGTCCACACTATTACTCAATCTTCGCCTAGTGGAACGTATAGTTGAAAAATTCCTTTTTAAAGAAAAAGTTTTGTAAGTATAGATTATTATTTCAGTGTTATATATTTCCAAATGGTTGGATTCACATTGTTAAGTTTTTGTTGAAGTGTGAGGAGATACATAGCAGAAGTAAAAAATAAAATTAAATATAGTATTTGGAAGAAGATCTTGTATGAGGAAAGAATTATGGTTGATATTGAAATACACTATTATTAATTACTGGTTTTCCTAGCATCATTGATTTTGGGTAAAGAATTAGTTGGTTAAGTATAAAGAAAAGGTAGAATTGAGGATAAGTTCATTTTATTGACTCACGTTTTTATATAACTTTTTTAATAAACTTCCCTATCCTAATGAAAAGTTATAATAATAGCATTGAAAGACTTGTGAGTTGAGTATGAAGTTTTCCGAAATCTTAGTAAGTTAGGAAATGTTTTTATTCCTTTCTATTTTCATGCGTATAGGCAACGAATTCATCATTGAACAATCTTGGGTTTTCATTTTTGTTAAATAATGGTCACCAAAATTCACATTCGTAAAAAAATAATTATTAGAAATCCTAAAAAGATGATCTGACTACACCCCTTATGTACTAAATACATAACGCAGTCAACGCGGCTTATGTACCTACAATTAGCGAGCGAACTCCAAGTTGAAAATTCAGGCGGGTTGTCAGTAATTGTGCCGCCTAAACTTATAACATCTAACTTTAAAAATTCGTAGGGTCTCTAATTTAGGCGTTAGAACAGTTTCGTTTCAATCTCAGAATCGTGTAGGGATTGTGGATGTTTTGTGATTAAAGGAAAAAATAATATTTTTTTTTTCATACGATTCCATTGATTTAGCGCTCCGAAAATCCGCGAGATAACTTTCTCTAGGAGCGTATTCAGAGGGACTGAAAGCCTCTCTGACTTACGCACACACTCACAGATTGCTAATACCGAACTTATAAATATGACTACTCACGAAGCAGTAAGTCAGTTTTATTTTCATTCTCAAAGTAAATTCTTTTAAAAAAAAACTTGTCTTTGCGAACGAATTATCGCGTGAGTCTCGCATATAGAACATTTTCCCCGGCCTCGGACGCCGGATTTATTTATTTTTTTTATAAGAGAAAATAATGGAGTTTTTTTTATAAGGCGATTAGATATATATTTTTTTTTTACAAGAAGAAAAATGTGCAAATGTAAATAAGAATGTATCGGATCTCTGCATTGTATTTAATAATATTCTTTTATTATTTTTTTAAAAAAACAAATTAAAATTCGTCTTCATAAATTTAAATCTCGGAAGAAACATTGAAAATTCGTTTTCATTATAATTGTCGAACGATCATTTCGGTATTTAGAAGCGTTGATTTTGGCTAAAAGAAAAGGAAATGGAAGGAATTAAGTCTTTAACGTTGCGAAGTATAAAACAAAAAGACAAGTAAGCGGAAACCGCTTGAAAGAGCTAATTATTCAATTATATACACTGGCTTGAGTTCCAGACAGTTTTAAGCATCGTCAAGAAATATATATTAAACTTCGCGCCAAAAAGAACAAGTAAGCGGAAGCCGCTTAGAAAGAGCAAATAATTCAAATTATATATACACTGGCTTGAGTTCCAGACAGTTTTAAGCATCATCAAGAAATATATATTAAACTTCGCGCCAAAAAGGACAAGTAAGCGGAAACCGCTTGAAAGAGCTAATTATTCAATTTTATACACTGGCTTGAGTTCCAGACAGTCTAAGCATCGTCAAGGAAATATAAATTGGATTTCGCGCCAAAAAGAACAAGTAAGCGGAAGCCGCTTAAAAGAGCTAATTATTCAATTATATACACTGGCTTGAGTTCCAGACAGTCTAAGCATCGTCAAGGAAATATAAATTGGATTTCGCGCCAAAAAGAACAAGTAAGCGGAAGCCGCTTGAAAGAGCTAATTATTCAATTATATACACTGGCTTGAGTTCCAGACAGTTTAAAGCATCGTCAAGGAAATGTAAATTGGATTTCGCGCCAAAAAGGGCAAGTGAGCGGAAGCCGCTTGAAAGGCGGATTATTCAAGTTATATACTCTGGTTTGAGTTCTAGACAAGCTAACATCGTCAAAAGAAATATATAAATAAAACCTTCGCGCCGAGAGGCAGGTGAGCTGAAGCTGCTTGAGGAAGAAAGACCGGCTGTTCGGCGATGTATATGTGCGAGCTTGATTTCCAAACCAAATAAAGTACACATGGAAAACATTTCATAATATTTTCCCGCGTAAATGTTGAACAATCACCTTATAGATTAAGGTATATATATATTTTGCCGCCAAGTGGATTTTAAAGCTAACTAAGACCGCATCCTTTGATTGATCAGGAACGTTTAAAGACTAAAGACTGTGATTATCAATGATTTCGTTGTATAATTAAAAAATAAATCGGAGTAAGGAATTTATGCTATTTTCTGATATGGAGACATTGTTCGATAATACTGGTGTTGTGAGATTGTATGGCCTTTGATAAAAGTTTTAAATAAATACATACAAGTTAATAGTAATTTCGCGCCTTGTGAATCTGGACGTTTTAGAAAGATCCCACGTAGGTCGAGTGTAAAAAGTTAATTGTGATAAGTGGTCTAAAATAAAAGCTGTGTATTGGTGAAATCGCATTAAAGGATTATCTTCAAATTGTGTGATAGTCAGAGATAGGTCGTAAGCACCGTTTCTCTGATTAATTCACATGACAGGTCCAGTCTGACAAATTTCTAAGGTAAAAGACAGAATCTATATTGTTTTACATATAACGACGTTTACTTTTTCGTGAGGAGAGTCCCGTTCTTGAAGAAGCTAGATGATTTTGCAGCCATAAGTGAAACTTTTGTCGGTTTAATTGCCCCTTTTGAGATTTAAATTGATTTTATTTTTTTTGTATTTTTCAAAGACTACTTCGTCTCACTTATATATATTTTGATTCTGAACGAACCACAGATATAAATCAACCTTTTTGTTGTTCCTTAAGGTTGAAATGAAGCCAAGCCAAAACACCTTAAAATACCAAATTTGAGAATCTATTTATTGTTCCTTCTGATAGTATTTGTGTACCTTGTTCAATATGTTGATTTCATGATGTATATGAATGTATATGGAGTTTGTATATATGTATAGATGATTACAATTATAATATATTTTTGTTTACCTGTCGAGAGAGTATGTAATTGCTCCACAGGCATTAAAAAATAGAAAGGCAATTCAATTTTCTTATATGAATATGTCTATACATATATGTGTATAGGTTCCTTAAACCGCCTTGTACATAAGTAATTTTTTTTCAAATATTATAAACCAGAAGTGAATTGTTACCTCCATACCTTAAGTAACAGGGTCATTCAAGTTGATATGATTTGAATTGTTTCATACAACAAATTATCTAAATTGTGGGAAGGTTTATACCTTTACTGGATAAATTAAATTCTTTATTCAATTGAGACCTATAGTTGTTAAACTTTGGGGAATCAATATATAATTATTTTATAGTTAATGATTGGTTTATTTTTGTTAAATCAATTCCGTTCTGTTCTTTTCCTTCTCATACATTAGTACCTTTTTTCAAATAAATACATATAGTTTTTTTTTTATTTATAACTTATTTTTTTTTACCATACTGATGATTTGCTAATTGTTGTTGAACCATTTACCGAAGGGAAGGGGTTTATTTTGAATAAGATAACTCTATCTTGGCCTTAAATTTTAAAATTAATCGATTTTTACTTTCTTGCAACCTTTTCTTATTATAATTAAAGATAATTTTATACCTAACTCACAAAGTAAATTTTGATTGTTGTTTTCTTTTTATTTCAAAGGAGGGGTTTTTAATTGAATAAGATACTTCTATCTTGGTTTTTTTTTTTTAATTTTAATTTGTTCGAATTTCCTTTTTTTTCTTGCAACCTCTTCTTCTTTTAATTAAATATAAATTTCATATTTAAATCTCAGAGTAAATTTGATTGTTGTTTTTTTTGTTTTTAATTCAAAAATTCTCTTATCTACACATCATCAGGATCTCGGTCATCTTGATCTGGTGTACCTTCTTTGAAGTAAAAAATACATATATGTGTCTAGCTTTTAAATTATAATTAGAATTCTATTTTGAATAATTTTTCCTTGAATTATTTTATCTTGTTGTTGTTCCCTTGTTGTTTTCTTGTTTTCTTTTCTTGTTTTACTGTCTGAATAAATGCAGAGATCTATACAAAGCATTTGAGTTTCTTTTATATTTTTTTTTTTATAATTAATTCACAAATGATTTTTACTCCATTTTCAAATATGGACCTATTCAAAGGGTAATAAGTATTTTTTTGAAATATATACATATAGTAATTATTTTGACAAATAATTACACAGTCACCTAACGTATGTAAGGCTCATTCATCCGAATCCTGGACTGTAAATAAGAGACGGCGTATGGTAAGTTGGACATCTACGTAGGGGAGAGTTCTCATCAGTCATCAAATTTAATATACTTTATTATTTAATTAATTTTTTTTATTTTATTTTTAAAACCTTTAACTTGTGACATCCGCCCCGGGCAAATTTAAAACAAAGCAAGATTCTATCTTAGCTTAAAAAATTAGGGTGTGACACTACTTCAAATTCTGAATTCATCCAAATATAATATTCTGCAATTTTCAACTATAGAAAGGGGATGCGCACTGGTAACCGCAACCACTCCCAGGTGCCAAATTTAATACCTATATTCAATAAGAAAAAATACAATATACCTATATACTTCGATAGTCTCCGTAAAATATATTATTTTAAAAAAAATATAACATTAATTTGCAAAAAATATTATTGTGTACCCAGCCAAAAAAAATATTATTGTGAAAAGCCACACTACCTATTGAGGTAGTAAATTTAAAACTTCATACGATTTTGCTTTTAGTTTATGTAGTAGTTATTAACCCTTAGAGAGACAAAGCCAAAAGTATTTTTTTAAGTTGTGGGGTAACCAGCGACAGGTGTGCATTACCTTATAAAAGGAATTTTTACCTTATAAAGGACAGGTGTGCATTACCTTATAAAAGGACCTAAAAAGGCACTATAAAGGCAAATAAATTAATTAATCACATACACATTTGGTACGGATCCATACCAGAAACATAAATATATACCTTCAATAACTTTGTCTTAACCACGAGTTTGAGTATTTTAAGTCGAACCTATAAGTTTGTCTGGAGAAAAAAGCGAAGCTTCGAAAACCTTCGACCTAAAATACTCAAAATCGTAGTTAATACAAAAATAATGGTATACTATATTTTAATTTGGTTATAATTAGTAAAATTTATATTTATTTATATATATTTTTTTAACTATTTTATTTTTGTTAATAATACAAAGAGGAAGTTACAAATTCAATTACATGCTAGAGCTAGAAGTTAATTATATGTGTAAATATAATTGTGTGTTATTGATAAGTATATACCTAATAGCTAGGGTACGATAAACACCTCACTAGGAAGTCCTGTGCCGAGGCGTTCATTTGAAAAGTTGTGAGAAATAAGCAGTACATAGGTACCTAATGTGTAAATTTCTTGAATTAAATTATACATTCAATTGTTATTGAGATTTTTTTTTTTTATTTTGTTTTTTTTTGTAGTAAAAAAATATTTTGTTAAACAAGTACATATACATCTTCCTACGTTCCCTAAAATAAGCAAATAAATGCTTGTACTATAGGTGAACGAAATCGGTCGAGGCAGGATTCGAACTCGCGAACACTGGATTACTAGCCCAGCGCGATAACCGCTCTGCCATCGGCCAATCATGCAGTGAAATATATAAATTGAAAAGTCTCGTTTGTTGAATGATACCACCCAATGGCAACAAAAACCTGCCAGCAGGACCGGATAAATCATAGAACAATCAGGAACAAGAAGTCAGGGCGGTTGCCTTAAAAAGGGCGCTTAAAACTCTAAAATATTAATAATATAAATCAAAAATCCGCAGGTATGGCGCTCGGTTCACTTTGCGTACCCGGATAGAGGCTCAGCATGATAGTGTGTATACAAAAAAATCCCGCTTTATTCGTCATTTTAAACCCGATGTAATTTTACATAATTTCAAATTGTTCTACATTTAAAATTTAAAAAAAATGGGGGGGGGGCGGATTCAAATATATTGCTACGGGCGCAAAAACACGTTTATCCGGCCCTGCCTGCCAGTGTGCAATATACCTGTTCATACTATGTAAGAAAATATGAATAAATAAATGAAATAGATAGGTATATTATAATTTGTCAAACATTTGTCCAACCATTGGCGTTGGTCGAATGATACACTGTGTTGTGTATACACACCATTATAATATCATTTCCGTATCTCGATTAAATAACATAATATGGTGTTTGTATTGTGTCTAGTCTTGAACTGTACACAGTTTAGTGAATAAAACTTCGCCATCAATATTTATTATAATTTTATATTAACTCAGTGTTTTGACAACATATTATTAAAGTGATATAGTGTTATTAAGTAGCTGCCGCATATGTCATTAGCATTTTGTTTATAAATACCACCAATTAAAGCTAATTTATATAACTATTTAGAGTGAACGAGTGATTTATTTATAATAAATAATATACCAGTGAGTTATTTGATGCGACGTTTTATCGTTAGGACGGATGACAACTGACGATGAAGCGATCGCTTTGAGACGTTCGGTTAAAATCAAATGTTATATTTTTAGTTCAAAAAAAGTGTTAACATTATAATACTATGTAATACAAATGTATAAAAAAGATTTAAATGTGCCGAATGTGTCAAAACTAACTGCAAAAATATCATTGATTTATATGTACTACCTTAGATTATATATGTCTATGTGTACTACATATAATTCAATGAAAAATATAGATCAAATGTCAAATTCAGTAACTTTTTGAATTAAGGGGACATATAAACCTAAACACCCCAATTTCATATCAAATTCCTCAAATATGTTAATCAGTGTGTTTCTAAAAAAATATCATAAATGTTTTCAACATTTCTCTAGTGAATGTTCGTCACACAATTTTAAAATTCAGCTCAAATTCCCCTAAAAACATTATTACAAATATCCTTTTTTTAGATTTTTTTTTAAATTACTCCATAACTGTGTGTCGTAGAGAAATAAATCTTTTATGCATTTAAAGAGTGCATAAAATCAAAGTGAATGACGGATAATTTTTTTTTCATTTCAAGTAAGGTTTGTTCTTAAAATGCAAATATAAACAAATTTTGGATTTCCAATACTTTTTTTAATGCACGCGATAGTTATCCTTACTGACACGTAACTTCACGTATGTATTAGGCGGTTTTAATGTATCAAGTTTTCGGTCACTAGCGTTATATGTCCTCTTAAAATAGGAACGTTTTGACAGTTGATTTAACTAAACTGTGGTTATAGAATGGGGTATTGGACTAATTCGTGACTTACTTGGAGCAAGAATGTTCCTAAATAGGAACGTTCTCGTTTCAACGTTATGAAATATCAAATTGGACTGAGTGGAATAGGAACGCACCTCTTTTAGTCGGGACGTTACGAAATCAATAAAAATAAAAGAAAAAAGTAATGGAAGCGGACGTAATATAAATTAATTTACCAACTTATTTATGAAAAAAACAAAAAAATTATTAATTAAAACTATGAAAAAATTATATTTAATTTTACGTTCTACTTAATTTTTTTGCAAACGCGACTCCCATTCACCGGTATCGCTCTATGATGAGCATCGTCACAATCCGTCATTCTGACGATGCTCATCATAGAGCGATACCGGTGAATGGGAGTCGCGTTTGCAAAAAAATTAAGTAGAACGTAAAATTAAATATAATTTTTTCATAGTTTTAATTGATTATGGAGTTCTACCATGAAGTGACAGTGTCTAATATTGAAAAAAAATATTAATTAATATTTTTAATTAATAAAAATAAAAAAACTTGTTTAGAATCAATTCCACTGTTTATTTAAGCTACACTATTTATTTAAGTTGTAGTGTTAAATAAATGCATTGATTACGAGCCCACCTCTGGTGCCCTTTGATGTTGGAAACTATAGTTTCGAAGCGGTGGACAGGTTTACCTATCTTGGCTCACTCATAACCAACAACAATGAAGTTGGGGATGAAATAAAAAGAAGAGTAACAGCAGCAAACAAATGTTATTTTGGGTTGCAAAACCAATTAAAGTCTGGTATAGTATCAAAGAGAACAAAAGTCCAACTGTACAAGACTCTCATACGACCAGTCTTAACATATGCTGCTGAAACGTGGATCCTAACAAAGGCCGATGAAATAAGGTTAAACACCTTTGAAAGAAAAATATTGAGACGCATTTATGGCCCCGTATGCGAAAATGGAGCCTGGCGTATCAGGAACAACCACAAACTGTACCAGTTCCAGTTGTACTCTGATGTACACGTCACCCGGTACATCAAAATATGCCGGCTCCGATGGCTGGGTCACGTAGCGAGAATGGACGAAACCTGTCCACTAAAAAGGATATTCGCTACAAGACCAATGGGCAGAAGAAGCGTTGGTAGGCCAAAACTGAGATGGTTAGATGGAGCAGAGAGGGACTTTCGGACGATGGGCATTGTAAATTGGCGGCAGGAAGCGATGGTCAGGGAGGGGTGGAGGAAGCTTCTGGAGGAGGCCAGGACCCACGATGGGTTGTAGCGCCACTGATCGTTATTGTTAAATAAATAGTGAAATTGATTCTAAACAAGTTTTTTTTATTTTTATTAATTAAAAATATTAATTAATTTAAATGGAATTCCATCAATAACTGACGATCAAAAAGTTAAATCTAACAAATATTATGATTTTATTCCATAAAGGATTTTTGTCTCCTATCAACAATGATCCACACCCGTATGATGCCGATTGATCGTTGGACGCAGCTGTATGAATTCCTATATACAAAGAATACTGAAATCTGTCTGATGCACTGCGTCCGGTCCGTTCCACTGCGCCTGTATGGACGCTAGCCTTAATAAAAATGTGTTTTATTTTAACTGGCGATCACGTACATTTTGTTAGATTTTCATTTAAAATCAGTAATTTATTTTTTACCATTATATTTTTAATATAAAAAAAAACAAAATAAAGATGGAAACGTTAGTATTAAGAGCGCGTATGAGACGATGCATGGAAGTGAATGAAGATAGAAATGTTTTTTTGCAGATCATCAATCAGTAACATACTGAGATCGTATTCTGAAAGTTTCATCACAATGTATCTAATGTGTGTGCTATGTACTATCGTACTATGTATTATATATGTAATATGTACGGCGTGTTCATTCTACTTTATAGATTATACATAGACTAAACTAAAGTACTCATTGGATTTTTATTAAAATTTTACATATTTGTACAGGTATTTAATTCTCGCTTAGGCCCCGTTAGATTTTGAGGGATATATCTGATCAGTGTTTCTCATTTTTCTATTTCAAAGTGTCCCCAACATTTATTATTAAATTGCTAAAAAGGCAAATCACCTTCATAATAATAATTTTAATCAACAAAAAAGCTAAAAATATCCCTCATTTCATAAGAAGGCTAAAAAAAGTCTATACAAAATTTGATTACTTTGTGGGGTGACTTGGTAATGAGAGTATAGCGTTGGTTATAACCCATTCGTTTTTTTTTTATCCTCATAATATATGGTAATTTTCGTTGTTATATTTTTTTATAATTATTTTTTATTTTTTAACAGATTTTTAATTATCTCAATAGAGACGAAGTTGGAATATTTATTGTAGGAGAACCGGGAAATCAAGGCACCTACAGGGCTTACGACCTGTCATCGGCTGGTTTACGTGATCACTTTATGCGCTTGCGCAACGTTCACCAATTATGCCTTTTTAATGAGATCCCTATCAATTCAATTTTGAAACTTCTATATATTGTAATACTGAAATTCTTTTCGCTTGAAAATAAGGAATTTTTACTACAGCCATCTATGGGTGAAATTATGAACAACAATATTATTATTTTTTATTTATTTTTGTTGTAACGCCATCTATTGAGAGAATTGGTTTTTTGTAAATAATGAAAGCTACAATTCTTATATGTGAGGTGACAATGCATTTTTCGGATAGAAGTGACCCCTGAATTGCGCCAGACTTATAAGGTCATTTTTGTCTTATTTACCTACTTGTACCAATGTGTAAGTAATCGAATATATTTTTATTATTGCATATGCGCAAACATTGGATTTTTTTTCCCTGTCGGGAGTCTAAGATATTTTTTAACAGATTTTTAATTATCTCAATAGAGACGAAGTTGGAATATTTATTGTAGGAGAACCGGAACCCCTGTAGGTGCCTTGATTTCCCGGTTCTCCTAAAATAAATATTCCAACTTCGTCTCTATTGAGATAATTACAAATCTGTTAAAAAATATCTTTGACTCCCGACAGGGAAAAAAAAATCCAATGTTTGCGCATATGCAATAATAAAAATATATTCGATATTTTTTATTATTAAGACCATACCTTAGTAATTGGTGTTACAAACTTTCTTTTTATAGTTTTTAAAAAATATAGGGATTTATGTAAATGTATTTCAAAACTGTATGTAACCTGCCATCAATAAAATAAAATAAATAAATAACAAAATTTATGAGGTTGAATGACTGTATGAGTGAAATAATATATATAATGTCTTACACGTATCCTTATAAAAAACGTTAATAACCATACCCATAATACTATACCATACCATTACGTCATTTCCCTATTTGGGATGGGCAGAGAGAACCGAACGCCAGACTCTTCTCTCTCTCTCTCTCTTTGAAATATATTTCTCGCTTCATTCACGTCCATGCATCGTCTCATACATCTCACAGAGCGAAATATTGTTGACCAATCGGCAATCGAACTCTGACCTTCAGAGATATTTCTAAGTCAGCAGTCAAATGTTATTATTATTATTTATTACTTCTCGGGCAACTAACAGGTACTATGACAAATATTAAATTTAACACGCACCCAATAACAAGTTGCCACATTCTGGAGACTTACGATATTAATCGTCTCACAGATCCAGACTGAAAACATAATTAAAAACTGTGTCTCCACCGGGAATCGAACCCGGGACCTTTGGATCAGCAGTCAGATACCCAACCCACTGAGCCTAGAAGGTCGACAATCTATGATAATATGATAGACATGTTGCGATAATCTATGTAGTTACTATATTTCAAAATAATATACTAAACATACATTTAAGTACTTACTTAATTACCTGTTTTTTTTACGGGATTATAAGTCGTAAATTCTTGAAAAATAACTTAGCAACAATATTATTTACACTAATTATTTTACGGTTAATATATTTTTTCCTTTTTGTCTCAAGTTTCAATAAATAAAGAAATAATAGTTTGCAAATTGGATTTTTTAGCTACGTTATTATGAAAATTAATTGTTTATTTGTTATACGACTTCACAAACTGCGATTTTAATATCTTGTAAATTTCGACTCGCGCGAGCAAGTTGCATCATACGCAAAAAAGTGGCGTCGAAGCGAGTACGTAACATCGTAGCGACGTCCTTACTAAATTTTTAAATGCACCAATATTAACATTATACGAAATATAAAAAAAAAGTTATGTTTATTATAATAAATGGGTCAACGACAAAGCTGCGGGTTCAAATCCTGCGCCGACCGATTTCAAGGACACATACAGTCTTAAAAAATGTCTATTTACGTCAATCATTCCGTAGGTAACAATGTCAGCTGATAACAAATAAATATATTCATTCACAGTCATGAGAGTTACAAAGTGTCATTAAATTTTGATAATAAAAATGATAATGATTGATATTAATTTTCTTACATCACACTCCAGTTGACAGATAAAACTATAATTATATATACATAACAATGTGTAAGTAGGTATATAATATGAATTACTATTGTATACTCACCATGACTTGCAAATATTTCAAACCGGTATACAAATATAATAAATTTCTGTATACACTATAATATAATCAAGATCTTCTACGCACTCAAATCTACGAAGATTCGTTCAATGTGAGTGATACAATTTATATTCAACGCCGTGATATTCTGACATGGTTTTACTTACTTATTTTCATTTACTTTATTTTTTTTTTATTTATTTGGCTTTTCAACAGACTACACATACAATAAGTAACAATACAAACATAATACTATAATATTTAAACATAATATTTAGATGGGTCAATGGCAGAGCGGTTAGCGCGCTGGGCTAGTAATCCAGTGGTCGCGATTTCGAATCCTGCCTCGACTGATTTCGTTCACCTATAGCACAAGCATTAATTTGCTTATTTTAGGGAACGTATTAGGAAGATGTATATGTACTCGTTTAACAAGGACATATTCATTTATTATATTATAAAAAAAATACAGGGATAATTCCAATTACAGAAAAGCACAAATTATACAAAAAACATGGTTAAATAAATTCAACAAGTACCTACTTAAAACGAAATGAGAAATGAAAAAACGCAAATTATACAAAATACATGGTTATATAAATTCAATTATACAAAAAAACAATTTTAAAAAGTCAAATTGACTTCCTTGATCTATATAGCAAAATAAATCTTAGAATTCCTACTCAATCGCAACGCCAATGCCATTTTGTGAAAGTGATGTGCCCTATTAACAATTTGAAAATGAAAATGTCAAATTTTCATTTTCCTAAGCTAAAAAAAAAAAAAATATTTGACTGTTGAAAAAACTGAGAAGCACTGATCAGATATGCTTCAAAATTTGAATTCAAAATTAGTATTGGATGTTCAAATTTGCATATTACAGCACACACACAGATACATTGTGATGAA
The DNA here is from genome assembly GCA_963576475.1 of Molanna angustata. Classification (NCBI taxonomy): domain Eukaryota; kingdom Metazoa; phylum Arthropoda; class Insecta; order Trichoptera; family Molannidae; genus Molanna; species Molanna angustata. Next base: position 1,748,761 of record OY754978.1, on the reverse strand, counting down.
ACTTTCAGAATATAATCTCAGCATGATCTTTGACCATATATTTGACCAGACCTCTAATCGACATATTCTCTGAATTTTGTTATTTCAAAAAAATGTGTACGTACCATTGCTTTAATTTGCAGAACTTGTGCAATGTATTTCACCTGATATTCAATACGTGTATAGTTACAGTGTACCTACATATATACCTACTGCATGCGGATGTTTTCGCTTCCTTACCACGGTGTATATTGTGAGTTATGTAATTATTTAATTGATAATCGTGTAAAATATTTATAGGTTTTAACCTGTTATTTTACCAATAAATAAATTATGCTAGTTGATAATCTACAATAAAAAAATTACCCAAAAAATAACGAATCCATATCTCGCCACTTCGTAAAATTATGAGTAAAGGAGTCAAATTAAACGAGTCAAGCGAATGTTTGCATTGAAATTGACATAGTAAATACAAAACGGTGCAGTTCATCTGCATTGAATGATGCTACTTGCCTTAAAACATTACGTGTCATTATAATATTATAGCACGTTTAGTAGGTAGGTACATAATAATAATAATATGTAGAAACTCTCTATAAACTAAACGTTGCGTCATTGTGAAACAGCACTTTGATAAAAGATAACAAAATACATATGTAGGTATGTGTGTATAAACATAATATATACACACACGCATACATACCTACATATCACATAAGCAATAATAAAATATAAGGACTCATTATTTATATGTAGGCATTAAATGTTAAAATTGTATGTATGGGTACATAATATAGTACTATAAATAGGGTGAGTTGCCATATGAAGCATATTTATGATGTGTGAATATTGACGAAGCGAAGAACGTGTCAATATAGAAATATACCCCGTGAGGAATATGGCATGATGGAATGTATGTATTTATTTGTTTATATAGTTTATGTACATGTGTACAAATGCAGGTTTATTGCCATGATGTAATTTATTCCAACCAAACCTGAGCAACGTGAAGTCTTTAAAGTTAAATTGGTACAATATAAATTGATGAAAAAAATGGAGAAGTAAGAAAAAAAAAGAAAGAGAAAAATAACTCTGATCATATCAACGAGGACAAAAGGAGGTTATGGAAGGATGTACCTATTGATGTATAGATGAATTGAATTAAATTCGTTTAATAAAATCAAAATATCCTGTAAAAAATCGGTATGAATGTGTGTATGAATGTGTGTATGTATGAATGTGTGTATGTATGTATGTATGTAGGTATGTATATAGGTATGAATGTGTGTATGTGCGTATGTATGTATGTATGTATGCATGTATGCATGTATGTATGTATGTATGTATGTATGTATGTAGGCATGTATGTATGTATGTATGTATGTATGTATGTATGTATGTATGTATGTATGTATGTATGTATGTATGTATGTATCTATGTATGTATGTATGTATGTATGCATCTATGTATGTATGTATGTATGTATGTATGTATGTATGTATGTATGTATGTTTGTATGCATGTAGGTATGTATGTATGTATATAGGTATGAATGTGAAAAGCCCCCATAGTTAACAAGTAGTTATTTACCTCTAAAAATATTTGTTATTTATTTTTGGTGTATATTTTGTTTCAGATAAAAATATTATATTATAATAAGAAATGTCACTTAAATTGTACATGACTGAGATGTCGCCTCCGTCAAGGGGCGCCATGTTAACTGCGGCGGCCCTTGGTGTCAAACTAGAATATGTTAACATTAATTTTCTACAGAAGGAACATCTCAAACCAGAATACATGGAGGTTAGTTTTCATATTATCATTTAAACATGTTATGTATATTGTGTACAATTTATTTAATAACACGCCTTGAATGGAAACATTAAAGGGAAATATATTTTACTTACTATGTATTATTTTCGCCAAACATCTTGAACGAGCTTCCGGTTGCGCAGAGCGCAAATTTGTGTCTTTTTGTTTCGTTGTTTTACGTGCAAATTGCCCCCCTTCTCGGCTAAATGTTAAAGTTTTTTGGCGACAACTATATCTTTTTCTATATTTTTTTATTGTTTTTTTTATATGTGTATTAATTAAATAAAATATGTGTACCTACCCACTGTTGTCTTAATTTATATAACATTTCAAACATTACATAAAAATATATAATTTTAGCACTAAACTATAGAGACACTTAACTATTATTTTAGCAGTTACATACATAGTTACAATCAAATTAAACATTTATGCAATATAATAAAATTTCACCATTGTTCAACGAAAAAAAGAAATAGTACTTAAATAAAAAAAATATATAAAAACAAGTAATGAAAATATTGTAAATATTTTATATGCTAAATATATTCTATAGTGTCTACATATAAAATTATATACATTGGTCAAAAAAGAAAAATTCTCAATATTTCAAAGTAAAGTTACTTTTTTAACGACAACCATATTTTTATTATACAAATCATTCCTTTCTTAGCCTATATTCGCCAAACAATATAACAAAGTGGTCATTTATTTGACTGCGTCTTGGGTTGGATTCCCAGTAGAAGAGAAAAATATTTAAAAAGACTACAAGCTTAAAAAGAAAAAATGTAATTTTAATTTTTATTTTTTACCTACGACATTAATTTAGATTTTTTTTATCCTACGTAAAATTTTATTATTTACTGGTGCCTGGTGGTGATTAAATTACAAGCTCCAGACACAAGTGTATATGTATTTTGAATCTACGTTACACCCGATAAAGTTTCCGTAAAACAATTACCCGTCAAACTGTGACAGATAAATATTTTCTATTGTCAATGTAAATAAATATTTTGTATGGTGAATGTAAATAAATATTTTGTATGGTGAATGTAAATAAATATTTTGTATGGTGAATGTAAATAAATATTTTGTATGGTGATTGTAAATAAATATTTTGTATGGTGAATGTAAATAAATATTTTGTATGGTGAATGTAAATAAATATTTTGTATGGTGAATGTAAATAAATATTTTGTATGGTGATTGTAAATAAATATTTTGTATGGTGAATGTAAATAAATATTTTGTATGGTCAACGAAAATAAATAATAAAAATAAATAAAATTTATAAAGCGCCGTTTAATGATACAAGATCACTCCAAGGGCGCTGTAGCTTATTTGTTGGCTCACAGAAACAAGGCAGGCTTAAGAAGTCTAAATATCTTGTATGTTGGATGTAAATAACAATTTTTAAGTAAATATATAAATATATGGTGTATTTAAACAAATATTATATAAGTACTTGTGGATATTTTACGTAGTAGAATTCCATTTTAAATTATATATATATATTTTTTTTATTTTATTTGAAAAAATGGGCAACGTACAATAATATTTTTTTAAACAAATATAATAAATAAGAATAGCAACATAAGTAATTGTAACTTAATCAGCCCACCTTTGATTTCATGGTGCATTGTACTCACTACTGGTAATAAAAAAAAAAAAATATTATTCCTGTCTAACGTGGCTCCTGAAAAGAGTCCTGGACATACAGAATATGTCCACGGACCTGATCTTTTCCAAATTATTATACGTGGTAAGGCATCGGTACAATGGCGAATTTTGAGCGGCATTAGTGTTTTTTTTGTCTAAAAAGAACGTTGAGGTGTGTCTTGTTCGTCTGTTTGGTATGTTGAAGTTAATAATTTTCAGAAGGTCTGTACAGTCAATATTGAAGTTTATTATGTCATAAAGGTACATTAAGTCTGAGGTCCTTCGTCTTGTCTGTAAGGTCTGCAATTCATGTTTGTTGTTATTACCAAATTTGTAATTTAAAACAAATTGTAGTTATTACAATTTGTTTTAAATTCTACGTATATTTGTTAATTTGTCGATAGCTATTTCGCCTTGTTAGGGAAATAGCTATCTATAATAATTATTTTTAATAATAATATAATAGTTATCTTTTCGTCTTGAAGATGCCCTAGCAATGCGAAATAGCTATCGACAAATTAACAAATATACCTACGTAGAATTTAAAACAAATTGTTTTATTTTTAATATATAAATATTATATATGTGCAATGTAAATAAATATTTTGTACGGTGAATGTCAATAAATATTTTGTACGGTGAATATCAATAAATATTTTGTATGATGAATGTAAATATTTTTTTATGGTCAAAGTAAATACATATATTGTATTGTCAATGTTTGTAAATCAAATGATATTCGATTATAACATTTACAGATAAATCCTCAACACACAGTACCAACACTTCAAGAAGGTGATTTTATCCTATGGGACAGGTAAATATTGATATTATACTTCTTTATATTTCCTTTAGACGGCCATCCTTCGTCCAGTAATCCAACTGTCGATTTGTTCAAGAGAATTTTATTTTCTTAAAATATCGACAAAGTATCAAGCCAAGATACGCGAGATTTGTATGCAGGGTCTATTATATTTTTAACGGTTTTTCCAACTTTGAAGTCAAAAAAACACTAACTTAGAGCTATCGCAGCATATATGTTATCATCTACATATAATTATATAGATTTACTCAGAATTCGGAGTAGAACATGTCTGTGTGTCTGTGTGTCTGTGTATCTGTCCCTTCCTCATAACTTTAGATCCGCTCAATTTACAGAGCCCAAAATTTCTGAATATATAGATATTTTATAGGCCTAAAAATACTTTAATACTTAGAATTTTGAATTTTCGTTTCAAACAGGGTTACCAACTTTTAAATTTTTACTTTATTTTTTCATATATCTCAAAAGAAATACATTTATTAAGAAAAACATTTGTATGATAAATTTGTGTATGTTTATAAATCAAATGTTTCCTATGTTTCCAAATTATTAAAAATATCGAAAAAATTCGAAACAACTCGACTAGAAAATTTAATTTCCTAAAAAAGATATGAACATAGTAGTACATCTCAATTTTTTTTTAAACTTTTATAAAAATTAAATTTAGTGAAATTTTTATATAAATTGAATTTAGTGACGACATCGTTTCATACAATTTGACAGTAAACACTACACAATATCTCACTCAATAGTTTGATAATTTCTACAAACATACATCATGCTGTTTACATATTCTGGGTAGGAAAAATAGACTGACCTCCATATTATCATATCCTAACATACATACCTACATGTTTTATATAGAAATCAAAATATAGTAAAATGTTTTTAAATTTGTGTTTAAGTGTTTGTAGTTTGGTACGTATTCTTCAATTCATACTATCGCCATCGACAGTTGGATCTCATGTGTTACATGCAACTGTAAAAAATGTTATGAAATCCTGTTCATTTCATACATTTTTTCGAACAACATTTTGATAAGAATGTTCTAAAGGCCTTTGTCAAATTCGTAGAAATATTGCCACATGATATTTTTTATTTATTGGGGAAAAATTAACAGCTTTTATACATTATAAAAGCTGTAAAATTTGTCGGCCTTCGTGGCTCAGTTGGTTGGGTATCTGACTGCTGATCCAAAGGTCCCGGGTTCGATTCCCGGTGGAGAAACAGTTTTTAATTGTGTTTTCAGTCTGGATCTGTGAGACGATTAATATCGTAAGTCTCCAGAATGTGGCAACTTGTTATTGGGTGCGTGTTAAAGTAATATTTGACATAGTACCTGTTAGTTGCCCGAGAAACAATATTAAATAAATAAATAAAAAATAAATGAAATGACTAAAGGCGTTATAGAGAATCCACTTAACTGTTTCCACGAAATTGTCATGAGATAACATAGAAATTAAGAAAATGGACGAAAGAAAAGAAATTAAATACAGATAAATTAAAGAAAAGAAAATTGAAGTAAAAAAAGGCAGCAGCATCAAGGAAGAGGATAAAATATGACAGGAAGCTCAAGTCTCCAACATCACTCATAATTTGTAATATGCATTGGAGAGGGTCTATACTTCAGATAATATTAATATACAGAATGATCCAGAAAGTACAGTAAGGAGCTTCATCAAAATTTATCTACGTGAGCTATCTTCTTCTAAGGTTTTAGAAAAATTTTAAGTGTGACGCCGTAGAGATAGCTCAATGAAATTTAAAGTATGACGCCGTAGAGATAGCTCTATGAAATTTACAGGATAAATATTTGATAGAATTTGCAAGTTTTTGAACAAAGTTTGGATGAAATTTACAAGTAAATATTTTTATTAAATCGTCATAAAAGTTAAAAAAAAATTATTGTAAATAATTTTGAGATTCAACATTTTTCATGGCGAGGTGGTATCATGGGGGCAATAAGTGTGGTCAATCCATATCATGTGATTACCCATATCATGGACATAATTATCATATGGAGTTCTACAATAACTTAAAATATTATAGAACTTCATATAATAATTATATCCATGATATTGGTAATCGCGAGGGTTTTGATTTAGCCGGTTGATCAGACTTGCCCCCCTGATGAGCCCACAATTTAATTTGTGTCTGTAAGGTAAACTATTCACCTTTTTTTTGAAAAAAAATCTAGCATGTATTCCGATAATTTTTGTCTCTGTGGCCAATAATGTCTCGTTAGACATGGCTTACCAAAAAAATATGAAAAAAAATATAGCGGTGCTCTACCTCTAGACTTCCACTTGACTATACTTGCTGGGATACCCTGTATATTATGGACATAGAGATGGTATGAAGGAAACAGATGTGGACATGTGGTAAAAAATTATAAACTCAAAATATTATAAGTCATAACTGAAGAGAAAGGAACAGGATTGAATAAAATTTCTTAAGAAACCTTTTGTAGTATCAGCCTTTGACCCAAATGTTTTTTTTAAGGTAGAATGTAAAGCAAGTATTGTAATATGTTTTAGTCACGCAATAGCTGTGTACCTGGCCACAATATACGGAAGTCAAGATGAGAAGTCTTCCATACTCCCAAAGGACCCCAAGACAAGAGCATTAGTGGATCAAAGGCTGTTTTTCGATGCCGAACTCTTCCTGGCTATGAAAAAAGCTGTGGCAAGTATACACTATGTGTAATTAGTTTATTTAAATACCACATGCGATACGATATGTGTACGATATCATTCAATGAAACATTAAACATGGCTGACGGACGTAGGACAAACAATGTCATAATAATATGAACCTACATAAGTTGTCTAATCTCCCTCTCAAAATGAAAACCAGAAACTTGATTTTGTATAAACACCATAGGAGAAAATAGGAGTAAAGTACTATTTTATCTGTGGTGTTCGCTTGTAAACGCAATTTATTTACATTCTCACATTTTGATCGTCTTTGGCTCTTTTCAAATACAATCACTTTAGATATAGTTGCATTCATTCTCAATTCATTTTGCATGCGTACTTATATTGTATAGAGTATGGAGTATAGGTAATCAAATAATCATATATATTATTTAAAATTTAAAACATCGATTTTTTTTATGTTTATTTAGATGCCATTGTGGGCGAACACATCAAACAGCATATGTCCATCAGCTATGAAAGAGATTGAAGAAGCATACAGAATCTCAGAACTGTTTCTTCAGAAGACTAAGTGGATTGCCTGTGACCAAATGACTGTTGCTGATCTATCGTTGATAGCTACAGTTAGCACAGTCAGTCAAATGTTACCAATCGATTCTAACAGGTAAACATTATTATCAATATGCGTACGTACATATGTATGTTATTGAAGATGTATAAAAATAGATATTATGTTATTGAGGGTAGACCACAGAGTAAAGAATATACAGAGCTAAAATAAACAACGCCATTAAACCAGGGGACTATTAGACCATTAGTTAAGAACAAGGCCGTAGCCAAAAAATAATTTCGGGGGGGGGGGGGGGGGGTCAGCATTAATTCCTCTTAAATAATTATTAAAAATATCCTTACTTTAATATTATATTATGGTACTTTTAAATAACATATATGTTTAAATAATAGACTCGTTGACTATTTATTATTGAATACAGTAAATAAGATTGAAGTACAATATTAGTTATACAAATGAACCACACGTGAGAGCACTATCAACGATCAATCCAACCCCGGCCTTACCCCAGACACTCGTATTATGTGGATCTCCCAACTCCCGAAGAATGCCAAACGCCTGATTCGTGAAAACTTGTATAATGCCTATCGGCTATACAGATTGACTGTTGTAAGGCGCAACATCAATATATTACATACATAGTCTAACACCTATTTTTTAATTACTCCGTAACAATGTGTCGTGAAGGAATGAATATTGTGTGTGCTTAAAGAGTACATAAATATAAAGTGAATGTTCATGATACATTTCAAGTAAGGTTTGTTCTTAAAATGCAAAAATCAACAAATTTTGGGTTTCCGATAATTCAAATCACGTATAAACCTTTTTTAACGCACGCGATAGCTACCCTTACTAAAACGTAACTTCATGGTATGTTAGGCGGGTTTAATGTATCATGTTTTCAGTCTCTAGACTTGGCGTTATATGCCTTCTGAAATTTTATTTTTGACATTTAAATCCCTTTGTTACCAACATGGATTTTTTTGTGGCAGTGCGTACCAAGAAGTTTTGCTTTTGTCTTTTCTATAGATTATTGGTCTGTAGGTAAGAGTTATTTTGAGACTTACCCTTTTTTATGCACGATTGATCAAATAATTATAATTTGATATGTATGAAATGAGTTCAAATTCATTTCGCTTTTGTCCACTTTTTGTAGGTATTTATAATATTTATGATTTTCCTATGAAATAGTGATGAGCAAATTTCATGCTGAGACCAAAGTGGTTTGGTCACGGTCAGTTATTTGATTTAGTGAGATATTATTTTCTAGCTTAAATTCCATTATAATTAAATCAATATATTTTGTATCTATGTATATTTTTATTCAACGTTCTCGATGGACATTGTCTAGGTAATGTCTTCGTAGGACAAAATTAAATTGCAAAATTAAATTATTAAATATATTTAAAAATATATTAAATTATCTCCTAATAACTTTTGATACGATCAATTTACATTGCCAAAAATTTCAGAATATATAGATAGTTATAGTCCTACAAAACTTTTATACACAGAATTTTGAATTTTCGTTTCAGTCAGGGTCAGGGAGTTATCAACTTTTGAATATTTACTTTATATTTCCATATATCTCAAAAACCATATAAGTTAGAATACTGAAAATTGGTATAAATATAGACAAATACAAAATCTCAAATTGGTTTTTTCAAAAAAAATCCAGAGTTTCTCAAACATTTTTTAATGATAAATTTTGTGTTTAACTGCCTATATATCCATTTTTTTAAATAGAGAAAAAAGACTAAACACCCCAACTAGAAAATTTCATTTTCTATAAAAAATATGAACATTGTAGTAGAGTTAAGTCTCTGCGGTGCGGTGACTTAATAAAAAAAATGATATTAAATTTAATTACTAAATAATTCACTAATAACTAAACACAGTATCTATTTGCAACGCGAACAATATAACAATGACGTCGTTTTGTCCCGCGCTCTCCCTTTTATGAAAATGTCTTATCTGGTGTGGCGTGCTATCTACCCACGTGTTTCTCACCAGATCTCATCCCATAACTCCTCCATTCCCAGATGAGAAGTCAGAAAATACGATTTTCTGGCTTTCAAAAAGCCCTTGAATAGATTTGATTTTAAACTTCTAATTTTGTTCCCTCCCTCTTGTATTGACTATTTTTTTTTGTTTGGTCACCCTTTGTGTAATTACAATTCTTTATTTAATTCTTCTAAATTATTATTTTTTGACTCTAATGATTTTAACATTTCAAGTTTATAACATTGAATTTTCCTTAATTATTTCACTTACAATTATTTAGTGCGACTTATATAATATAATTGATAATTTCTTAATTAATATTTCAAGTACAAATCATTAAATTTTTCTTAATTATTTCAACTTAATTATTTGGTGCAACTTGTATAATATAATTGATTATTTCTTAATAATTAATATTTCAAGTACATATCATTTAATTTTTTTTTTCTTAATTATTTCAACTTAATTATTTGGTGCAACTAATATAATATAATTGATAATTTCTTAATTAATACTCTCATTAGAATATTGGAGTCTCTCTCATGTTTGTTTTCACTTCGTCCTTAATAAGGGGCTTTTTATTACACATTTTATTTAACACGTTCAGTTTATTGTTCAAATAGTAACCAAAAATTAACACTAAAATCACGTAGATTATAATTGTCCACACACTGATTTTTCCTATTTCAATAGTACTCTTCACTTCCTCCCCTTTTCTTATTTGCTCTAAAATTTCTCCTCTGACGGCATCTAATGAATCCAGGTTCACATTCTCCAATTGCCATGGTCGCATACCGTCTTCTTGCCTTCCGTTCCCTATGGTGTATTCTAGCTTAGGTAGTTTGATGAGGCGCTTTGGCTTCCTGGGGCTTTGGTATCCCTTTAGTATGTCTTCTCCAATCCTTACTTGACATCCGTTGGTCTCCACGGTGAATATGTAGCTTCCCTGCACCCTCATTCTTTCTTGATTAGGTCCACATTCTTTGACGGCTGTTGCTTCTCTTGGGATTATAACAATCCAAGTATTGCTGGCTATCTTTTGGATCTTTTGACTACTTAATTCTATTTATTGCTTTCTGCACGCTTCATAGTTGTTGGTGAATTGAATTAGTTGTACTTCACATGGTGCGTCCTTGTTTATCAGGTTGGTTGGTTCTGCCTCGCACAGGTAGTCCTCTGGTAATATCTCCTTGCATTCTACCTCCATGTAAGCGTATCTCTGCTCTGATAGGATAAGGAATTTGTTTTGTGGGATGAGTGTTTTGAATAGGTTGGGGTTGTCAGTTTTCGTAGGTAGGGAGTATAGATGGTAATATGTATAGGTCACGTCTTCCACAATTGGCACTTCTAGAATAAATACAATTTGTTTTTTATTCATGTACCCTTTGATTGTTATGCACCTTTCAATGTATCTTATTTTCTCCATCGTTATTCTCGTCGGGAAATTATCTCCCTTCGTCAGTAGGTGTTCTGCTTCCTGTAGTTCTTCAACAAGATCGTCATGATTTATGATTGATGGGTGTAACACTCCCAATTTAGCGAACGTTATTGCGTCTTCCATTTCTGACATGATTTGAGTGATGGCATTGAGTGACATGTATAATTGATTATATATATAGTATTGAATATCATTCTATGACGTATGTCTGCATTTTCAATGTGCATTTCTTGCATTATGGCTTCCATTTGTTTTATTCTCGAGTACATTACAAGTTGGTTGGACTTTAGTGTTGAAGTAATGTTTTTAAACTTCTCCATGGCCTTCAACGTCAGTGATGTTCTATCTTTTGTCATGTTTAATAATTTATCTTGCTCTGACGTCATTCTCTCTATGGCTTTGTTGTAGTTTTCTGCATCCTCGCTGTCTAGATTTCCCGTAATAGTTTTAATAAGTGATCCCAATCCGTTCATCAGTCCTCGTTTTGAGCGTCTTCCCTCGATCATTCGATTCAATTTGTTTTCTATGGTCTTGATGGTATATCTGAGCAGGTACTCGTAGTTGTAATATTCCCGTTGGTACGTGTGTCCATGTCTGGATGTGTTCATTGCTGTGATTATTTCCTGGTGTCTTCCTTTAATGATCTCGAACTCTTCCTGAACTTCTTCTAGGTTGTACACGTGTATGAGTGTCCATTTGTCCTTCGAGTTTTTCGTATTCGTTTTCTTCTTCTTCTCCCGGTTCTGCTCCCTCCTGGGGCCATTCTTCCCAGTTTTGTGGTTCCTGCTGGTGGAACAGTTCTTCCACAATGTATTTTGGTTCCGGCTTGACGGTGCGCATTGTTTGTGCTGAGTCTGGTTTTATGAAATTCTGGGAGTTCGGTGGTGGTCCGAATGGTCTTGTCTGCTGAGCGTTCGGTGGTGGTCCGAACGGTCTCGTCTGTTGTCTGTTGTCAGACCTAAATGTGCCGGAGTTGAATCTTCCAGGTGGTTTGCCATATGCGTTACCGCTGAAAGCTTGACTACTCTGCCCGAACACATTTCTATTTTGATTTTCTGGGACGTTATTCGCGAATTTATTCCTTGGCTTTTCGAAGCTCCTCACTCCTTGTCTACTCGCGTCTAGCGGGCTTCTGTTTGGCGTTACTCCCGTTGTCCCTGACGGTTTGATGCTAGATGCTTGTCCGTGTACTCCATCTCTCCTTTGACTGTACAGGAAGTTTTCTTCTTGTATTACCTGGCTCATTGCTGCTTCCAGGTTTGGCGGGTCTCTCAGTCTGATTACCAATCCCAATTGGCCTGGTAATCCCTTCAGGAATGTCTGTAGAGCCATCCCATCGTATATTTGGCCCTTTGTTAGTCGTGAGGCGCTGTCCGGGTCTGTCATTTGCACTTTAGAGCTTAATAGACTTCTGGCTTCTTGAACACGTGCGCCGAAACTATGTGCGCTTTCGTCCCTTTTCATCCGGATGTTTAGAAGATCTTGAATCAGGCAGTTCTCGTCCCGAAGATCTCCGAAGAACTGCTGCAACAGTCCTTTAATCTCCTCCCAGGTCCTCACATTTTCCCTGGATCCAATTAGCATCAAGGCCCTCCCTTCTAGTCTGCTTATTATGAGCCTCAGTAGGTACTCATTCACGGTATTCGCTGGGTTGCTCCTGTCTGCGCAGAGTCCAATTACATACTCACATGCGTTCAGGAAAACCGGTAAGTGGGTGGTCGATCCCGCAAACCTGGGGATCACGTCAATAACGTTCTTCGGTATGCTTTCAATTGTCGCCATTTTATCTTCTTTTAACAATTTACTATCTATTGGGAGAATTTGATCCTTGTAGTTAAATCTTTGACAATTAATTATCCATTCGGAGAATTTGATCCTTGTAGATAAATTTGTGGTTTGGTAGGTAAGGATGGGATACAATAAACATATGTAGGAAAAGAGCGATTTTAGCGGTTTACTTACATGAGGCAAGAATTTATTGCAATTATTGCCGTCCTCATCCTGGTCCTATTTTCCACTGGTCGATTGTCGCGCCTCGGTAAGTACTACTTTTATTTTTAGTTCGGAATCCCACAAATAATTAAGATTAACGCTATTCTCAGATTTTATGATTCAAGCTTGGGATATCCTACCGACTGCGCCAGTTAAGTCTCTGCGGTGCGGTGACTTAATAAAAAAAATGATATTAAATTTAATTACTAAATAATTCACACCGAAGGTGACTAAACACAGTATCTATTTGCAACGCGAACAATATAACAATGACGTCGTTTTGTCCCGCGCTCTCCCTTTTATGAAAATGTCTTATCTGGTGTGGCGTGCTATCTACCCACGTGTTTCTCACCAGATCTCATCCCATAACTGTAGTACATCTCAAACTTTTTTTTAACAATTATCATAAAAATTGAATTTAGTGACGATATTGTTTCATACAATTTGCAAGGCAGTGTACACTACACAATATCTCACCCAATACCTACTTTGTAGTAGATATTGGGTGATATATATACGTAGTTTGATACCTACTTAATCTCCAAACATACATACATACTTCATGCTCTTTTCATATTCTGGGTAGGAAAAACAGACTGACCTCCATACTTTCCTATCCTGACATATTTACCTACATGTTGGAAAAAATATATTAAAATATTTATTAATTTGTGTTTAAATATTTATCGTTTGGTACGTATTCGACAATTATGCATTATACTATCGTCATCGGCAGTTGGATCTCATATGTTACATGCAACTAGTTAATATTCCTCTTGTACGTACAACTACCTCAAAACATTTCTATCAGTATAAACGTACTAAGTGGTTTTATGAACTCCCTAAAAATCGTAGACTTTAAAAAATTCAAAATATTTAAGAATGTTTTGAAAATTTTGTATAACCTTTTAACACAATCCTTACGTGTATATTATTGATTTGGCTTCAAATTTAATGTTTACCTTAGTGACAAAATGATTTACGTATTATTTAGTAGATGAAGCAACGTTTGGTGAATGTTGTGATATAAAATGGATTCTCCCCTTTTTTAAAGAGGTGTTTGTAAAATATATCATGGAACTTGTTTGCCTTTTTAATTGTAATTTATATGTAAGTACATTGTAATTGATTTCGATAATAAAATAAAAACAAAATAAAAAATATATATTTTATCAAAATATCAAATGAATCAAAACTATCAAAAGGTGCAATGTCTTCGGAAACACTCAAATTCTTAATTTTCCAGTGCTCTGGAACCGATCGGGTAGTTAGGTAAAAATCGATTACAAAATTCCAGTATGAAGGCAGACAAGTGAAGAGAATATGGTGTAAAAAAATGGATGTTTTTATATGATGTCACGTAACAGTTCCTCTATCAAAGACCAATAACATACTCTAAAGACCAAGTCTGATTTTGTCCATCACTACTCTACACATTGTTTACGCTATAGGAACTATTTTTTTTATTTATTTATTATTTTTTTTTAAATGAATATGTCCTTGTTAAACAATTACATATTCCTACGGTCCCTAAAATAAGCAAAATAATGCTTGTGCTATTGGTGAACGAAATCGGTCGAGGCAGGATTCGAACTCGCGACCTGGATTACTAGCCCACTTCATATATTTTTCAGGATGCTGTGTAATTATATTGGAACTTCCATATATTCCAAATTAAATAAGTTCACGTGAAACGTTGTCTCAATATTTGATCTTTACATAAAATATAAACGAGCAATTTCAAACTATTTTACTACATTATAATTCTATGTATTTTACCTTAAATTTATTTTCTGTTTCATGTTTTCTCGCAAGTTGTTAATTAATTTTTGTTATTAGTTACAACCAGGCTTTACTCTTTCATCTACACGCGCAGAATTCAAATCAAGAGATATCCTTCATTATGACATTGTCAAAAAAGAATAAAGGTCGGTTGGTACCTGTCTGTGGAAATCCTTGAGAATTCACATAACCTTTACCTATCCTGTCCTTTTTAACAAGGAAAGTTGAAACTCACATTAAGTAACTAATACAATACCACACTCTCTGTACAATACCACTCTTTCTCGACACCAGCGGTCGGGGAACCGGGGTAAATATGTTTTTTTTTGGGTAATAAGGAAATTTTTCTAGTTTGCTTTTTCATAAACGTGTAAAAATCAATTCAGGTGATTAAGTTTATAAAAATACTAATGAAGCAACACCATTTCTCAGAAATCTGAAAGGAAAACCTGAAAATACATACACTCATGCACTATCGTTCAGATATAAATGTTTTTCATATGTAGCTTTAAGTATGTAAGCACAGCAGTCAAAATTTATTGTTAATAATGTGGAAATTTGTTATTGGTTAGTCTTATACTAATGCATCTATATAATAAATGTTATTATACTGTAAATTTCCCGGAAATAAAATAAATAAAAATAAATAAATAAAAAATCTGAATTATCGTGTGATCCAATTTGAGAATTTTATTTTGTTCGTCTATTAGGTACATACTTACTATTTTCATGTAACTTTTTTTTTATTTTCCTGGTAAATTAATTCAATAAATAATGTTTATTTAAATATACATTGATCATTGATTGTCTTCTTTTCAAAATAGGGGGAAGGGGTAATATCGACTTACGCAATTTTGTTTTGGGGTAATGGTTAAAAAAGTTCCCCGACCGCTGCTATAGACCACTTATAAATATACGTACATGACAAATGAGATATAGGTATATCTGCAACATGTTACTCGTTTTCAATTTCGTCTATCAAATTTATAACAAGTTACTAAACATTGATAATAGAAAATTTAACCAATTAAAAAGTATAAAATAACATTTATATATAACATTTAGTGGATTAATATGTCGATTGTTTCCATAATAAATAGAGATTATTTTAATTATTTATACTTTAACATCCATATTCAGATTTAATTAATCAATAGAGATTATTTATACTTTAACATCCATATTCTGATTTAATTAATCAACAGAGATTATTTATACTTTAACTACCATATTCAGATTTAATTAATCAATAGAGCTTATTTATACTTTAACTACCATATTCAGATTTAATTAATCAATAGAGATTATTTATACTTTAACATCCGTATTCATATTTAATTAATCAATAGAGATTATTTATACTTTAACTACCATATTCAGATTTAATTAATCAATAGAGATTATTTATACTTTAACATCCATATTCAGATTTAATTAATCAATATAGATTATTTATACTTTAACATCCATATTCAGATTTAATTAATCAATAGAGATTATTTATACTTTAACATCCATATTCAGATTTAATTAATCAATAGAGATTATTTATACTTTAACATCCATATTCACATTTAATTAATCAATAGAGATTATTTATACTTTAACATCCATATTCAGATTTAATTAATCAATAGAGATTATTTATACTTTAACATCCATATTCAGATTTAATTAATCAATAGAGATTATTTATACTTTAACATCCATATTCAGATTTAATTAATCAATAGAGATTATTTATACTTTAACATCCATATTCAGATTTAATTAATCAATAGAGATTATTTATGCTTTAACATCCATATTCAGATTTAATTAATCAATAGAGATTATTTATACTTTAACATCCATATTCTGATTTAATTAATCAACAGAGATTATTTATACTTTAACTACCATATTCAGATTTAATTAATCAATAGAACTTATTTATACTTTAACTACCATATTCAGATTTAATTAATCAATAGAGATTATTTATACTTTAACATCCGTATTCATATTTAATTAATCAATAGAGATTATTTATACTTTAACTACCATATTCAGATTTAATTAATCAATAGAGATTATTTATACTTTAACATCCATATTCAGATTTAATTAATCAATAGAGATTATTTATACTTTAACATCCATATTCAGATTTAATTAATCAATAGAGATTATTTATACTTTAACATCCATATTCAGATTTAATTAATCAATAGAGATTATTTATACTTTAACATCCATATTCAGATTTAATTAATCAATAGAGATTATTTATACTTTAACATCCATATTCAGATTTAATTAATCAATAGAGATTATTTATACTTTAACATCCATATTCAGATTTAATTAATCAATAGAGATTATTTATACTTTAACATCCATATTCAGATTTAATTAATCAATAGAGATTATTTATACTTTAACATCCATATTCAGATTTACTTAATCAATAGAGATTATTTATACTTTAACATCCATATTCAGATTTAATTAATCAATAGAGATTATTTATACTTTAACATCCATATTCAGATTTAATTAATCGATAGAGATTATTTATACTTTAACATCCATATTCAGATTTAATTAATCAATAGAGATTATTTATACTTTAACATCCATATTCAGATTTAATTAATCAATAGAGATTATTTATACTTTAACATCCATATTCAGATTTAATTAATCGATAGAGATTATTTATACTTTAACATCCGTATTCAGATTGAAATATGAGGATCGAGGGAGCCTCAATTTTTCTCTATATGTGAAATAAAACATCATTAAACAACAATAATGTCTCTGAATACGGTTGTAGAGCTTTTCTTTTGTGGCACATTATAACTGATTAAATTAAAATGACATCAACTAAAATTATGAAAAAAAAAAATATTTTAAAAAAATAATAATAAGTACATACCTAATCATAATAATAAAATTAAAATGACATAATATTATAATATAATATATTTGTATATTATACTTAGCAAAGTTGAGAATTTTTGTTCCAGTTTTGGAGCTGACCCGTTCCCTCATCCGAACTAGTATATTATAATATAGTTAATTGTATTTTGTTTGTTCGTATGAGAGAGCGGATCAGCCCCGCTAGACAACGTGTCATTTAGCTTAAGAAAAGAAACAAGAAAAGATAACTCAATATATGGAAGTGACAGTTGCCATAGCCCCCCTAGACAAAGTGTCATTTAGCTCAAGAAAAGCAACAAGAAAAGATAACTCAATATATGGAATTGACAGTTGCTATAGCCCCCCCTAGACAAAGTGTCATTTAGCTTAAGAAATGAAACAAGAAAAGATAACTCAATGAATGGAAGTGACAGTTGTCGCAGCCCCTCTAGAAAAAGTGTCATTTAGGTCAAGAAAAGAAAACTCAATAAATGGAAGTGACAGTTGCCACAGCCCCCCTAGACAAAGTGTCATTTAGCTCAAGAAAAGCAACAAGAAAAGATAACTCAATATATGGAAGTGACAGTTGCCATAGCCCCCCCTAGACAAAGTGTCATTTAGCTTAAGAAAAGAAACATGAAAAGATAACTCAATGAATGGAAGTGACAGTTGTCACAGCCCCTCTAGAAAAAGTGTCATTTAGCTAAAGAAAAGAAACAAGAAAAGATAACTCAATGTATTGAAGTGACAGTTGTCACGTGTCTGGAACTGGAAAGACTCAACAGTTGAATAAACAAAGATATTTATATTTTTAATTTTTTAGATTTTTATCTTAAATAGGTCTACAAAAATAATCACGTAGTTTAGATTCTATGCAATGTTTCTTTTCTTTTTTCTTTTTGTTATTAAGTTTTATTGATTTTTATTAACTCATTATATTATTAATCATCTCAGATCCAGACTGAACATACAATTGAAAACTGTGTCTCCACCGGGATTCGAGACCTTTCGCCCGGAATACTGATATTTTATTTTATTTATTTTATTTTTTTTTGGCTCTTCATCCGTTAAGAGTTTTTATTTATTTATTTATTTTATTTAATTAAGGGACACACACACCAGATGAGCCACGATAGCCGACAGCATACATTTCTTTACTATAATTTTTTTTATGTTGTTTTAGATTTCCCAAGTTGACGGATTGGGTCCAAAGGTTGGAGCGCCTTCCATACTACGAAGAGGTCAACGGAAGAGGAGCTCGTGCTCTTGGGGAGGTTGTTAAGAGCAAACTCAAACCGTGACACACAAACATATTTACTTACATACTGTACCATAAAGAGATACATTAGGATCAATAATAATTATGTATATCCGGAATATTAATTATTAATTGTGAATATTTAAAAAAGACATTTTTAATGTGCATTTAATATTGTTTTTAAAAGTAATAAAATTGTGATATATCTATATTTACGTAAATTATTTTATTTAAATAGATAAACTTATACAAACAAGACTCTCAAAATAACACAATTTTTGTATATTTTTATATTAATAAACTGTACATAATATTTTTGCAATATTAATCGCTATAGAAGAATACACCTTGCCTACTCTATGCGTGAGGGATATTGCGTAATGGTATGTATTTATAATTAATTAAACATCAAGTGTTACAGAGATATATGTATTTTTAGTTAATTAAACATCAAGTGCGACAGAGATGTATGTATTAATTGCGTAATGGTATGTATTTATAATTAATTAAACATCAATTGTAACAGAGATGTATGTATTAATTGCGTAATGGTATGTACTTATAATTAATTAAACATCAAGTGTAACAGAGATATGTGTATTAATTGCGTAATGGTATGTATTTATAATAAATTAAACATCAAATGTAACAGAGGTGTATGTATTAATTGCGTAATGGTTTGTATTTATAATAAATTAAACATCAAGTGACTGATCTTCTCAACTCGATCTTTTCCTATATTAGTACTAGTGATGTGCCGGATATCCGTCTCCGCGGATATCCGAGGGAAAAGAAAGATCTGTATCCATTACTTTTTCGGCGGATCTTTTATCTTATTAATTTTCAAGACATAGTGTCATGTTATAGAAAATTATGTATAGGGAAAAATTAATAATTGGGAATTTATAGTTTTTTTTGTGCGAACACACTAAATTGATTTTTGTCAAGTGGCAATATTTTTTATGATTAGCAAAGCTTATGTCAAATTCTTTCTTTTTGCATACACCTATCGAAGCGGTACGGCCAGTGTAGGAAAATGTCGGCCGACGTCGATTAGAATTTCTGAATTTGGGGTAAGTTTGTTTTATGTGTTCGTATGTCAAGATATTTTTGCAAGAGATCATTTTTCAAACCAATAATCCTGTTTTCTTTTCTATAATCTAGATGCTGATATAAATGTCAGTCATCCCAAATTCAATCCTACCCTGATATTGCGCACCATTCTGACGAACATAATTTTTATTTAATTCTACAAATGGATTATTCGAATGTTATTCCATTTATTTTGCCATTGGAAATATATTTTTTTTGGATATTATTTTGCAATTACCATGCTTGCATATACACGACGATGAAATGTACGACATTTAATTCTGCCTAACCTAAAATTTTATAACTGACGACAAAGGAGTCACATATAGGAAATTGTCGGAGACAATTTCTTCACTTGGATTTTTTTTACTTGGACACAAACAAATTTCTTCACTTGGATTTTTACTTGGACACAAACAAATTTCTTCACTAGGATTTTTATTGTAACATAGAGGGATCAAGATACAAATAGTCACGAGAATTTTAAAATCTAAATACATCTTCTACAACCGGATTCATTTGAAGATATTGGTCATCGAGGGGATCTCCTTATTCATGCTGCGAGTCGATATTGTTTTAAAATGTTTACTCCATAGCTGTATGATGAGTTATACCTTTATGATTTATTGTCTGAATATATGAATGTGAATCCATTATGTTTGAACCTAATATAGATTGAAATCATGATTTTGAGTATGATATGAAAGAGATTTTGTTTGGTTTGATTTTGATGTAAATTCATGTTATATATAAGTTTCAATCTTTAACATTATTTTTATAACAAATATTTAAAAATTTCACTTTTATATTCAATTTTCATTTTCCTCTTGTAGGAAATAGTTCGTACTATACAAACAAAGTTTGATATTTTAGAGTCATGTATTATAATTTACTTCTACAATAAAAATGTAAATATCTCAAAGTGCGTTGTCTCTCTATCTTCCTAATGCAGTACATCATTATCTCTCATATTCAGTTGATATTTTTATTTAATTTAATATAATTGTTTGAATTCATTTTGTCTTCATATAAGTTCACGATTAAAAACATGACCCTGAGAGTAAAATTTTCATGAGTCTCATTGCCTCTGTCGCTGACTGTTGGTGGAAGGAAGTGTTGAAGCATATCAAAATCTGTTTCACTATCACACACCTTCTCAATAGATGAAATGCTATATATGTACTTATAGGTGATTAGGTAGCAATGAAAAACTATTAAACTCCGTTCATATTATTTTATATTTCTTAAAATCAAATATTTGGCACCTTTATATTGCAAACATTTATCGTAGTGAGTTACCGTACCAAAATTACATAACTTAAAGGTACCTACTAATTACTAAATATTGTCTTATAAAAAGATTGCAACTGAACACCTCAAAATGCTATATAAATTAATTTACACGAAATAGACGGGTCATGTGCACCGGCACAGATTATTAAGATCCGCGGATCTTGACACCAAATATCCGTATTCGGATTCGTATCCGCGGATATACGTTTTTAACGATCCGGCACATCAATAATTAGTACTAAATAACCAGCACGATGGAAAATCAGTTCGATTTTCAAGGAATCATACTACTCTGGCATTCAAAATACGATACCTTCCATCCCTGGTAATACTCAAAGAATCTCCCAAGAGACCTGATATCCAATATATATCGTCTCCAATTTCACTGAAAAAAAATTGTGACCACCGAACTGGCTACCTGTGTTACCAGTGACAAAAGTTAATCCATTTATTGCTATACTGTTTGATTAAGCGCACAAAATATTTAGTTGCACAAAACGAATTGTTTTGTAGTCACTATATATAGTTCGGTTCATTTTAACATAACTTTTTATTAGTGTTGGCCATTGCAGATTGGACTTTCCCCCTCACCTAACTGCGGGTGCGGCCTGGACGAGGAGTCTGAGAACCATGTTTTCTTTTCCTGTCCAATATGAGACGCATTTGACATTTATCGAGCATTGGATGTGTAGCAGCGCCTTGTCGGCTGCAACATGTATGGCCTCAGGATTCTCGAATATTCCCGACAATAACCGTGGATCAACGAACCATAGCCCATGATTTCCGATTGGATGATTTTTTTATAGCAGTGGCCTGGACTTAATATTTTTATACTGAATCTACAAACTTACATACATACCATCATGCTCTTTTCATATTCTGGGTAGGAAAAACAGACTGACCTTCATACTATCCTATCCTGACATACATACCTACATGTTTCATATAGAAAACACAATATCTCAAAATATTTATTAATTTGTAAGTATGTGAGTGTTTGTAGTTTTATAATTTTAACTTCGCATTCAACTTTATAACAGGAACAACAATTTGAACACGATTTGACAATATATTAAATAGGTAAGTATACCTACTTATAATATTATCTTTATTTGTATAGTTTGTGTAATATTGAAATAGGAGCACTATTATTACAAAACTTTATTAATATTGTCAAAATTAAACGGAAAACTTCATTTTATTATTATTATTATTATTAAATGTTATCAGACAGGCAGCTATGCTGATATGTCTGATCTCACAACAGTATTCACTTTTTCAGTCTGTCAAGTCTATTTTTAAACACATTAACACTTTGTGCAACAACAAGTTCCGGTGGCAAACTGTTCCACGCATCCACGACTCTATTGGACAAGAAATGCTTCCAGGGATTCTGCCTGAAACTGTGTTTGTCTAGCTTCAAACAATGACCTCTTAAGTTAGTATTTTGGTTGAGGCAGAACATCAGCTTCAATTCAGGTCAGTCATAGTAATGGTTTAGTATTTTGAAGGTTTCTATGAGATCCCCTCTCTTTCTCCGTTCCTCAAGAGTAGTGAGGCCCAACACATTCAGACGTTCTTCATATGTTAAGCATCTGAGGCCATTTCCCAGTTTGGTAAACCTTCTCTGCACCCTTTCCAGCATGCTTATATTACCATATTCCAAACTGGTCTCACATAAGTTTTATATATTGTAATTAACAAATCATGTGGCAAGTGGCTGAAGGTTTTTCTAATTAAGTATGTTAAGCTATTGGCCTTTTTTACAACTGAAATCAAATGCTTCTCCCAATTCAGATCGCAAGAGATAGTGATGCCCAAGTTTTTTTGTTCATTCACCGACTTTAAATATGTTCCATCGAGACTGTATGTGATCCTCGGGTTTTTGGTGCCGATGTGTAAAACATTGCACTTATCTATGTTCAACTTGAGCATCCATTTCTGTGTCCAAGTAAATATGCTGTTTAGTTCCTCCTGTAGTTGTACGTGATCTCTTAGTGGGTTGCCAAACAACATTGTGTCGTCTGCAAACAGTTTTACAGGAGAATTAAGAGTCAGCGGCAAGTCTACTATATACAATATGAAGAGGATGGGTCCGAGAACCGATCCTTGCGGGATAGAACTCAATACTGGCTTAGTGTCCGATAGGTCATTCCCAACTCTCACCTGAAAACATCTGTCGGTGAGAAAACTTTCGATCCATTTGTATTGTTTGCCTCGAATTCCCAGATGTTCTAATTTGAGAAGCAATCGTCTTATTGGGACAGTGTCAAATGCTTTTTGGAAATCTAAATATATAACATCTATGGGTATTTGGTTGTCGAATTTGAAAGACCAGTAGTTCAAACAGAGTAGCAGATAGGTCACAACTGACTTCCCAGGCACAAATCCATGCTGCTCTGGCCCGACAATACCATTACTTAAGTAAGAAGTTACGCAGCTGCTTCACAATATTTTTTTCCATGCACTTACACAATATACAATTTAAACTTATGGGTCGGTAGTTTCCTGCATTAACTCTGTTTCCTTTTTTATAAATAGGAGTAATTAGGGCTTTTTTCCAGTCTTTAGGCAGACATCCTTTGTCGAAGGAATCCCTCATCATCTGTGTTACGAGTGGACACAGAGAAGTTGCACACCTTTTCAGGACAACAGCCGGTATATTATCAGGACCCATATATAAACATATATTTATACAATAAACATATTACACACTATAATGAACACATCACAACAGGTATCTTGTTTATTTATTTATGTAGTTATTTTTTATTCGATATTTCACAGTTTTTTTTAATTGCAATGAAGCTTTGGGGAATCGTTCAGGGGGGCAAGTCTGGTCACCGGCAGAATCAAAACCATCCATGTTTACCCATATTATGGATATAATTATCTTTATCATAAGATATTATAGAACTCCGTGTGATAATTATATCCATGATATGGGTAAACATTGATGGTTTTGATTTCGCCGGAGACCAGGGGGGCAAATCTGGTCCAACCGGCGAAATCAAAACCCTCACAACTACCCATATCATGGATATAATTATCATATGGAGTTCTATAGATGTCATATAACTCCATGTGATAGTTAAATCCATGATATGGGTAATCACGAGCGTTTTAATTTAGCCGGTTGGACCAGACTTGCCCCAAGATTTGTATATTGTTGTTATAATGATTGTGTTTATTCAGGAGTTTTCTTGTTAAAACAAGTTACTCACCACACTAACATGACTATACAGTTTGTGGTAATTCAGGAGTTTTCTTGTCAACAATTCATTTAAAATAATATAAATTTATTGTCAAATTACAGTTATTGAGAATATTTAATTGAAATTAATTCTATAAAAAGTATATTTAATACATTCATTTATAAAACAATGTAATTATAATATAGTATATGAAAAGTCTATTTTTTGTCTACTTATGTACATTCATAAAATATCCTA
This sequence comes from Molanna angustata, assembly GCA_963576475.1. Taxonomy (NCBI): domain Eukaryota; kingdom Metazoa; phylum Arthropoda; class Insecta; order Trichoptera; family Molannidae; genus Molanna; species Molanna angustata. The sequence goes on along the minus strand of OY754978.1, from coordinate 1,724,044 downwards.
CGTAGTTTTACTATAGATACTATTAGAGTATTAGAAATATTGTTTTATGGAATATGGCGCGATATTCTCCGATACCTATATCAACTATTTTAAGAAATTTGAGTCAATTAGGCGGCTTTCTATGATCTCAGTTTTATTTATTTATTAAAGGGACAAATACAGTCTTATAAAATATACAAATGGAATACAATATAAAATAAATATAAAACAGACCAATTTATTTATCCACATATGACAATCATAGTATACAAGCACACACTTACTCAGCCTCTTCTTGAGTCCAGTATTGGACAAAGGCCTCCCGCTTGGACTTCCACTGGTCTCTATCCTGTGCCATTCTTCGCCATTGAGGACCTGCCACTTTTTTGATGTCATCGGACCATCTGGTCTGGGGCCTTCCCACGCTTCTGCTTGAATATAATCAAAATAAATAAAAATATTATTAGAATAAATTAAAATGTTATTAAAAAGTTATTGCATGTTTGCTGGTGACGGGAAATAAAGGGAAGATGAAAATAAAAAGGAAAAAGGATGGAAGAAGTATTAAATGTGCTTCTATTATATAAGAATAAAACTTTCAAGAAATATATTAGAATCATTAAATGTCGACCTTAATGGCTCAGTTGGTTAGGTATGTATCTGCTGATCCTAAGGTCCCGGGTTCGATTCCCGTTTTTAATTGTGTTTTTAATCTGGATCTGTGAGATGATTAATAATAATAATAAGTCTCCAGAATGTGGCAACTTGTTATAGGGTGCTTGTTAAATTAATATTTGACAAAGTAAGTACCTGTTAGTTTCCCGAGAAGTAATATAAAATTTAGAAAGCCTTTCTTATTTTCAATAAATATTTTGCTGTTGTATATTTTTATAGGAGAATAAACGCAAACATTGTTTTTTTATAGGAGAATAAGCGCAACCATTGTTTTTATAGGAGAATAAACGCAAACATTGTTTTTTCCCTGTCAGGAGTCAATAATATTTTATGACAAATTTTTAACTTCGTCTCAATAGAGACGAAGTTGAAATATTGTAGAAGAACCAGGAACTCAAGACACCTACAGGGCTTACGACTTGTCAGCGACTGGTTCATTTGATCACTTCACAAATTATGCCTTCTTATTGTCACTTCATTTGTAAGGACTGTTGCTTTCGTTGTTTACAAACCAATATATCAATAGATGGCGTTTCAAAAAGTTTATTCGTCACTTCATAGATGGCGGTAGTGTTATCAGCTTATTTTCAAACGAACGAATAACATTTATAGAACTCTCTAAAATTGAATTGATAGGGAACCCAATAAGAAGGCATGATTGGTGAACATTGCGCAATCGCATCAATTGATCACGTAAGCCAGCAGATGACAGATCATAAGCCCTGTAGGTACCTTGAGTTTTAGTTCTCCTTTTATATTCCAACTTCGTCTATATTATTATATATCCTCTTATTATTCCATTTCTTTTTACAATATATTTTTAAGCATAATTTAAAAGTATCTTATTTAATCAGTAGTTAGTTAAATTAATGTACAGTATTTAAACTTATTTCTACTTTCTTATTTGTATGTAGGTATATAATATGTATATTTTTCATGAAATGGATCCCCCTTGGGTAAAGGCCTCCTCCAATAGTTTCCATATAGTTCTATCTTTGCCCTTTTCTTTCCAGTCCGTTCCCCCTGATGTTATTATATCATCGATCCATCTTTTGTACGGTCTCTACGGTATTATCTACATATTAATGTACGGTCTCTACGGTATTATCTACATATTAATGTTCATGCGTCCTGGATTCAATCTCCAGCAGAGGAGAAATTTATTTAAATTCATTTCTCTTGCAAATATTGCTTCTCTGGGCTGGAAACACTGGTTATTTGGAATAAATTGCCATACGGCAATAAACTTGCGACTTGTTCAGGGGTGTATATTATTATTAGGTATAAGTACTTTTTTGGCTTATTGACATTTGACTATTGGAAGAAATAGTCAAATGTCAATAAGCCAATCACTGTAGTGAGTATATAAACCATACCATATCATCATGCTATTTTCCTATTTGGGGCAGGCAGAGAGAACCGAACGTCAAACTCCTCTCTTGACAAACATTACTCACTTCATTCACGTCCATGCGTCGTCTCATACACGCTCTTCTGTTATTCTTACTTCTGATGTCTCCATCTTTCAAAATTCCATTTATGTGATCGTACCAACTTTTGCCTTGGCCGACCTCCACTTTTCGTTTCTCTTCGATCTGTCTTATACTTTTTTTACGATATCTCTTTCAATCATACATTCTAGTCTTATAGCATAATTTCTTATTCTATCATACATCGTTTTACCATACATATAGGTACCTACAACAAAATATATAAATATGCACAGTTAAAACAAAATGTTCACAATTCCGTTTCTCTCATAAATAATTGTAAATTTGTTTTACAATGGAATTTTATCAAATAAATAATAACGTAGTTATTTTTGATGTAATTCTTGAAAATGCTTTTTTGTTTTCTAATTGGGTAAAACAGAAAACATTTTGTGAAATTTTTCCTAATGAAATACTTATTATTTGGTACCTATGTTTCATCGGTTTGTTCCATGTATTTGATAATATTGTTGCTCCGCGCAGCTGTAGCGAAAATAAATTTATCGCCAAAATTTGCAACACCTTTTAGATTTTAGTAGCGAGCTGTGATTTGTCTTGATCGGATGTTGGCGCGACAAATAATTCGCGTATGTGCGATCGAAATAAGATTAATAATTCGAAACGAAAAAAGAGTCGTAAAAAAATAAATATAATACTTGTGATGTTTAAATTACAATAAACATTGGTGATTTTATTGTGTTTGTGTAGTTTTTTTTGTAAATTGTTGATGAAAAAAGTATTTAAAAACAATATTTGTAGGTAATTTTTTTTTAAATTTTGTCACGATTTGACGAAAGTAAATATTTATTGTACCTTGCGAGGTAAGTTAATATGTTTTTTTTTATTATACATCTTATACAAATTCCTACCATCGCGTCGTGTCTTTAACAGGACAGGCAGAGAGGAACAAAATCTTGTATTTCAATCCTTGCAAACATTTATGGCTTCCTTTGAATTCACGGATTATTGTGTTTTCTTATTTCAGAATTTAATTCATACTCGTATGATCATGTCTTCCCTTTTAGAACGGCGTCTGCTGTTCACTCATTCTTTTAATACCCTTTATACTCCTCACTACCCCAAGGGGATATAGTGGGGAGTTAGAGTTTCGCAATTTGTAAGGCTATTTATTATTATTTATTTATTGCATTATCAACTAGTATTACGCTGAGATTATATTCTGAAAGTTTTACACAGTGTATATTTGTGTGTACTGTGTGTTATGTCGGGGTGCTTATTTTACTTTATCGATTATAGACTAAAATACTCGTCGATTCTTTTTTAAATTTTGCTAAATTGTATATCTAATACTCACTTAGACCCTATTAGATTTTGAAGGATATCTGAATAGTGTTTCTCAATTTTTTTACTGTCAAATATTTCAAAGTGACCCCAAGCTCAAGGAGTCTTATTTTGATATGCACATCACTTTTATTAAATTGCATCAAAGAATTACATAATATATCATAAAATATTGAACAAACTTATTTCATTAAAATGCTGAAAATATTCCATACAAAATTTGAATACTTTGTGAAGTGACTTGGTAGTAAAGAGTATAGCGTTAGCCACAACCCACTCGTTTATCTTGTATTCTTATATCCATTCTAAATTCTTTCGTACATTGTACCGATTCATATGTACCTACTCTTTTCTATGGCATTTGATATATTTACGTACATCCATCTTTTGTCATGTCCAGGTTTCACTGGCATAATATACCTATTATGTCAGATGGGGCACCATAGTTGCGATGTGAACGATCGTTTTGGCTTCCTCAACGGCTTAAAGATGCTCGGATATTTTTTTATTAATTGTATTGATTGTTAATTAAAATTCCAAACGCATATTTTCATCATTTTACGCACCGATTTAGTCGTTAGTCGTTGTATTTAATTAATTCAATTTCTTAACTACCAATAAATATTTTTCATTGTCTTTTTTTCGATTACAATAATAAGGAACTGTTTGTATCAATTGATGCTTTGAATATGAATTATGGTATTGTAATACGATATAATTTACTACTAAGAATATGTACATCAAAGCTGTTTTTTTATCAAAGTGTAAATTTCCATTGTACCTACGGAAAGGTAAGGGATTTTGAATAAAACTAGTTGCATGTAACACATGAGATCCAACTGTCGATAGCGATAGTATGTATAATTGAAGAAGACGTACCAAACTATTAACACATAAACACAAATTAATAAATATTTTATATATTTTGTTTTCTATATAAAATATGTAGGTATGTATGTCAGGATAGGACAGTATGATGGTCAGTCTGTTTTTCCTACCCAGAATATGAAAACAGCATGATGGTATGTATGTATGTTTGGAGATAAAGTATCAAATTATTGAATCTTCTTAGATGTCATGTATATGCCACTGCCATACAAATTGTATGAAACGATGTCGTCACTAAATTTAATTTTTAAAAAAATTGTTAAAAAAAAATTGAGATGTAATACTGCAATGTTCATATTTTTATAGAAAATTGAATTATCTGTTGGAGTGATTGAAATTTTTCGATATTTTTAAAAACCTTGGAAATATAGGCAGTTAAACACGTAAATCTATCATTAAAAATGTTTTTCATAATAAAAATGTTTGAGAAACTCGAGAATTTTTTTGAAAAAACGGATGAGATATTTTATTTGTCTATATTTATACCAATTTACAGCGTTCTAGCTTTTATGGTTTTTGAGATATATGGTCATATGGGTTTTGATTTCACTGTTTGAACGGACTTGCCCCCACCCCCCAGATATGTTAAACAGTGTTTTTCTAAAAAAAAATCCCATTAGTATGGCATAGCTATGTGAATGATACATATTTTGAGAAAAGTTAACAATCGAGGAGCGTGTATGAAACCAAGAATATGTGCAAAAATAGAGGTGTATGGCGCTCGGTTCTCTCTGCTTACCCCGTAAGGGACATATCGTGATGGTATGTATATATGTATATACATATAATGTGCAAGTTATTAATTATACTAAGTATATTGTTTAATTGATTACGAGAGAATTATTATGAATGACTTAATCAAAGTTGTTTTTAATAACATATTATAATCAAGTACCTATCATGTGAAAACGCATTATATCTGTAATGCGTTAATGCTATAGTGAAATCTCAATTTATTCAGAAAATAAGCTCAAAAGACAACTGACTCATCATTCATTCATTATCTTATTCATTGTTTGTCGCCTTATGAATTGAAGCAAGGTTCATGCGGGGCCCTACACACCAGTTCCCTCTACATTCAGAATGGTCGGTGAACCTCTTTGCTGATGAACTATTATATGAGTTAATATATTAAGTTAAAAAATAAATATGAATTATACATTTCTTTTGACGAATCTGTAGGATATTGCTTCTGAAATTTTTTTCCCGGAATCAGTTTAAAAAAAAACTTTATTCTAAGTTTTTCAATATTTAAATTTGTTAAATGTTTTCACTGTACAATTAGTTTTATAAAACCACTTCACTACTATGGAATAGTGGAGAGTAAAAAGGTGATTTATAATATTTTTTACATCAATTTATCAACGGGTATCGTGTAGAGAGTGCACTCTATGAGTTTCGTCGTGATGTGTTTGTGATTATGGCGTACGCCGTATTCTTTTTGTGTAGGTACTTTCTACTGTCCAAACTATAAGTCTGATCGACTTCATAGTTCATATTTATGAAGTGCGTAGACGAGCTGATTAGTTTTCCTTAGACAACCGTTCATTTCTTCTCTATGATTTCATCATTTACGTTGCTTTTTTGTGTCCTCTCTGCAGCTCAAACTAGAAGTCCGATTGACTTCATATTCATATTGATATCATATAAGTAAAGTCCATAAAATTATATTTTTTTTCTCTATGATTTCATCTGTCAATATTTTCAATATGCTCTCACGGTCTGGAAAATCAAGGTATTTTTATACTGTTTGAACTTTTGATAAAAAATACACTCTTAATAATTGCATTCAGGGATTGTCAACCTTGGAACAGGCAGATCTAGGTTGAGATGGCTGGACGACGTGCTGTGCGATATCAGAGAAATGGAAATCAGGTCCAATTCTGATGAATTTATTTACGGTTACAGTCACAATTCCAAAATACATCAAATAAGACAATTGATTACCCACATCAAGACCAGAAAAATGTAACACAAATTTTATAAGACTAACCTACATTCAGAACAGCATATCAAGACGTACAATGGACTAAGACAAGGTGATGCCTTGGCTTGCCTCATATTTCATATTGCCCTGGAAAAAGTTATTAGAGAGGCGGATATAGAGACATCTGGGACTATATTCAGAAAGTCTAGTCAAATATTGGGATATGCAGACGATTTAGACCTTATCTCAAGAAGGACTTCCGCAGGCTTGAAAACACCGCGAAAAATATGGGCCTTGAAATTAACACAGCAAAAACAAAATATATGATAGCAAAAAAAACACCTGGCTGGCCTTATTGGCTGGCGTGCTAAAACAACTCGAAGTGCACCACCAATGCACGTCAAAGTGGAAAAATTGCAAGATGAGAATGTAAGGCATGAATATGAAAGAAATGTTGAGTATGAATTAAACTCTCAAACACATAGTGAAAGAAGTGTGGATGAAGTATGGAAAGACTTGAAAAATGTTGTGTGCAAGGCTGCCAAGAATGCGTGCGGTGAAAGTAAAAGAGGAAGGCAGAAAGATGATGCTTGGTGGAATGAATCGGTAAAAAAGGAAGTTAACGCAAAAAAGGAAGCATGGATGTTTTGGATATCAGCAAAGGGTACTGACAAAGAGGATTTAGCTAAAGAAAAATACAAAGAATGCAAGAGAAGAGTAAAAGTTATAGTAAAGAATGAAAAAGATAGTGTAAAAGAAAAAGAAAGCCAGAAAATAGTGAACGACTTTACGGGTAACATGAAAATGTTCTGGAAAGGCGTAACTAAGCGGAAGCAAGGGGAAGTAAAAAGTTCAAAATGTAAAAGTATAAAGATGGAAATATGCTGATTGATGACGAAAGTGTGAAAGAGAGGTGGTGTGAATATTTCAAAGAATTGTATGAAAGCGTTCGTCTTATTGATGTGGAAACACATACAGTGGAATTGGTTGACTCTTTTTGCTATCAAGGCGCTATCGTGACTCATGAAAATAATTGCAGCACCGAAATTAAGGCGAGACAGGCCGCTGGCAATAGATGCTATTATGGTCTTATAAAGCACATTAGGTCCAAAATGCTAACAAAGAAAACAATAATCCTGATTTATAAAATTCATCTCAGACCTGTCGTAGTGTATGGAGCTGAATGCTGGGTCTTAACAAAAAGATACGAAAACAGCCTCTTGATATTTGAAAGGAAAATCCTAAGAAAGATTTTTGGCCCAGTAAATGATAATGGACTTTGGAGGATGCGATATAATCACGAACTCCAGTCATTATATGACGAACCCAACATTGTTAAAGTCATAAAAGTACGTAGACTGTAGTAGTTGGGACATTTCAGCCGGATGAATGATGATCTTATCCCCAAAAAGGTTCTTAATAACAATCCAGTGGGCAGAAGAAGTATAATAGTGGCAGGCACTACTTCTTCTACCCTTTGGATTGGTATTAAGAACCTTTTTGGGGATACGATCATAAACCAATAGAACGGGTTACAACTTTTAAATTCCTAGGCGTGAAGATATCTAGTTGCAATGATCTCTATATAGATGTCAAAGAACAGACTAATAAAGCTGCAGTTATCTCCGGATGCATGAGGGACACTGTTTGGGCCAGTAAACATATGCTAGTTGAGAGTAAGGTCCGGATATATAAAACCTGCATCAGACCCATAATGACTTATGGAGTTGAAGCAAGGGCAGACACGGTGAGAACAAAACAGCTACTCAGAACAACAGAGATGAAAACACTAAGACCTATCTTAGGCAGAACCCTCAGAGACAGAATCCCCAATAAGGAGATCCGCAGAACCTGCAATGTGGAGGATATTGTATGTAAGGTGGAGCAGGCAAAGAAGATGATTCTGGAGAGATCATTTTAAGAGGATGAATCCAGAAAGGCTGCCAAAGATTGCAATGCGCGAGATACCAGAGGGACGCCGACCACCGGGAAGACCATCAAAGAGATGGAGGGAGAGATGGACATCTTCGTCCCAGGACCTGTAAAACAGATCATAGATCTACAAAAGAGGAAGGAGAAGAAGATCATCGTTCATCGAGTACGTAAGTCATCCTGAAGATGAGAACATTGTTCTCGAAACCGTCTACAGTTATTTGTGCTCATAAGTGGTGTATACTATAGTTATTATCAATTTATATTATAAAATAAAAATTTATCATAATATTTATATATTCACTTACATACCATACATGTGAACGCACATACACACACACGTACATATATTATGAAGAAAAGATTATTACAATTTTAGGTTGCTATGTAGACATCGTTTAAATACCCCAGACGATTCAGAAAAAAAGTCCCTATTTCCACAGTATGTATTAAATTTGGAGCAAGCTCTTATGTTCATGTGTAAATATTACGTACTGCCAGAATACTGAAGACATTATTATTTGTGGTAAATCGCGTAGGAACTCTTAGATTTATTTTTCCTAATAAATATGGAGAGTAACTCGATTATTTAGAATATTGGGCAGGTACAAAAGGTCTCTTTTTGATCAATGTTCATTTGGCGAGTGGAGCATGTCCACGGTCACCCGTTGGTTACAGACGTTTTCGTACTCTGAAACGAATCAGAATAGGACATTGTGTAATGTGTGTTAGTTTTATAATCAATGCCTAAGAAACCTTTAGTGTATAGTCTTTCATTTGATCAGTGTACAATTAGTATACTGTACTAGCGTATTTAACCAGGAGAAGAAAGGGAGAGATGGAGACGATTTATGGAGAAAGCCAGGGTCCATAGCGGACTGTAGCGCCAGTGATGATAAGGGGGGCATGTCTGGTCCATCCGGCGAAATCAAAACCCACACGATAACTCATATCATGGATATAATTATAACATAGAGTTCTATAATATCTTTAGATGCCCCCAAGGACGAATCATCTATCTAACAATATAGTATTGCTTTCCTTTTTATTTATTTATTTATTTGAATGAATGAATGAATGAATGAATTTACGGTATATAACAACCATTTACATAGAAAAGAACAAAAATAATATAAAAAACATATAAACACATCATCTAAGTGCATTTTGTTTTCTTTTTTTAATATCTTTCATTATTTTTCTATGTTGTTTTCTTAATTTCTTGTTTCTTTTCATTTTTATATTTTGATTCTTTTTTATGTATTTTCATTCTCTTTTAAATTTGTACACCAACTTTTAATGCAGGATGTGGCCACTTGTAATAATTGGCTGACAAGTTTTGAAATAGCTAGCCCTTATTTTATGGAACTATGATGTATAATAACTTGTTAGCTGTAAGTGGTCCTTCATAATAAATAAATAAATATAAAGTTTCTTGAATTACATATAGTGACGTATATGGAGACTTTCAAAATGGAAAGGGCCAAATTAATTCAGAATCTCAAGATAAATATGATCTCTTTGTGAATAATGAAATTGGTTATATTTGCCTATTACCTACACAATTTACGAAATCAAACAAAATAGTTAAACATGATATTATACCCAATTAAAGCCGTTTTCAAAAATATACAAATACCTCATTGAGAAAATCAGCTAAATGAACTATAGATATTTTGCCTTTAACATCACTCGCAAAATACTAAGAACGAATCCTCTAAAAAACAATTTACCAACATATTTATACAACACGGTTAATTATTTCAATAGGTATATATGTATGTACATAAATACCATTGATATTATTTCCCAGTACGTCTCCTCACTAACCCAAGGGGATATAAGAATATTCCACAGATTGGGAAATAAATGTACTAATATAACTATATAATAATAATAAGTTATTTGTATAGCGTCGTTTAATGATTCGAGATCATACCAATTTTGCAGATTCATTTTTGCAATGACATTTTTGCAGATTCCCTTCCTATGTATAAGCGATTATTGTCAGACGTACATTTGTTGTGATGACTAATTATTGTATTGTTACTTAAGAATGTTATACACGAAATGTGTTTTTTAACTTTTATTATCTTTTTTTTACGGCGCTGGTCGATTTACTAATGACATTAATAACAATTAAGCACTAGAAATAATAACACTCAATTATTATTATTACCATTATACACTTCCTCAAAAGAATTAGCAGATCAATGCGTAAATTGTAAATTATTTAAAAGAGCATAATAAAATTCAACAAACGCATCATCAAGCTTTCAATTATTGGGAATTGTTCACCCATCCAGATACTTAACATATTACGATAAATCTATAATTTCTAAATTTTTGGAATAATGCCAGTGGCTGAAATAATGAACGGTAATATTATTATTTTACGAGAATGCCAAAGTCTTTTAATCTCATTACCTAAAGCGGTGTATTTTCTAATTTTTTTATCAATTTTTTTATAATATTACTAGAATTTGGAATAGCCACGTCGCAAATACATGCATTTTTTTAAATTTTATCATGAATTATTATATCGGGTCTGTTATGTTGAATTGACCGGTCAGTTAATATTGTTTTATCGTAATAAAGCGAAATATTATTATTTTCTAAAAATGAAATCGGATCATATTCATAATAATTATAAATAATAAATAAATAAATAAACAGTTTATTTGTTGCCATTATTGATACATCACATAAAAACAAAAATAATATACAATTTTGAACTACAATAGACAACAAAAAGGCTATTGCTCAGCTGCGCACTACCAGGTATCCCTGGAGTGCTGCTGGTTTTCAGCAAAGCCTATGGTTTTATGTTAATCGCGCCAATAAATTTACATTTAATAGCTAAATTTTGATTTGGCTATTTGGCTATGTCTAAATGTATATTCTGATTGCGCGAGAAAAAAACAGCCCGATATTATATGCTCGATTGTTTCCGGAAAAGTCAAACATTTCCTACAATTATGTCTTTTATTATATATTTTTGATAATCTTTATTACTCTATCCTGAATCGCTATTATAACCTTCAAAATTTTTGATTGACTTTTATTTTTTTGATTGATTGTGTTATCTTTATTAACTTGTATCCTAATTGTAATTTGTGTAAATATTGAATTGTGTAGCTAAGTAATATTTAAAAAATGTTTAGGAGTTTTTTTTGTGTAATTTTTAAGTGTTTTTATAAATAAATAAAGTAGGGACTTATGATTTCGCAATTTTTAAGGCTATTTTTTTATTGCAGATTATTAACTAGTATCATGCTGAGATTTAATTCACAATGTACCTAGCTGTGTATATGTGTGCTATGTACGGCGTGTTTATTTTACTTTATCAATTATAGACTAAAGTAGGTACTCATTCGATTATTTTCAAATTTTGCAAATATGTACCTATATTTATACTCGCATAGACTCCATTAGATTGTAAAGATATCTGAATAGTGCTTCTCAATTTTTTTAACCATCAAATATTCACAAGTGACCCCAAGGTAAGGAAACTTAAAATTTGAAATTTTAATTTTTAAATTATTAAAAAGACACATCACTTTCATAATATGACATTGAAGGATTATCAAGTTTTCAAAATAAAATATTTAAATAAAAAATAATTTAATTAACTCATTTCATGAAAATGCTGAAAATTTTCTATACGAAAATTGAATACTTTATTGAGTGACTTGTTAGCGAGGACTTTAGCGTTGGCCACAACCCATTCGATTAAAGAATGAATTTTCATGAATAACTTTGTTAAAAAAAAAATTTATATTTTATTATGAAAACTTGATAACTCTTCAATGTCATTTTTTGAAAGTGGTGTGCCTTTTTACCGATTTGAAAATAAAATTTTCAATTTTAAGTTTCTCGTGCTTGGGGTCACTTTGAAATATTTGACAGTTTAAAAAAAATGAAAAGCACTATTCAGATATCCTTCAAAATCTTATATGGTCTAAGCGAGTATTAGATATACATATTTGCAAAATTTGAAAAGAATCGAATTACATACCGGTTACCGGAAACTAAAATTTTTCCATGTCGTTGTTATTTTTCACAAATTATTTAGGGGCTTATTGCAACAATACCGGTCCAATATGAAAGAAACTAATTATTGATAATATACTAGGTTAATTAATATAGAAGCGATATCAGTAATATTTGTATGCAAAATTCATTGACATATAAGGCTAAATAGTGATATGATATTATCGTATTATAATATTTGTACCACAAGTTTGGTTCAATAACAGTACAATGCAATTTCAAACGTAAAATAATATTAATTAAATATATTAGCATACTTAACATGTCTGGACAATGAACTATTGACTTAGGAAAATTTATAATATATAATGTACATAGTACTATTCACTGTGACGTTCAATACTTATTACTATTACACTAACAACAGGGGCTACTAGACTTGTGAAATATTATTTATTTTTATTGACAATAGAGACTAAGTTGGGATATTATAGAAGAACCAGGAACTCAAGGCACCTACAGAGCTTACGACCTGTCATCGGCTGGTTTGCGTGATCACTTTATGCGCTTTCGCAACGTTCACCAATTATGCCTTCTTATTGAGTTTCCTTATCAATGTAATTTTTTGATAGTTATTATGAGCGATTGTGAAAATCAACTGTATACATCATTTAGGTTTATGATTATTTAGAATATTAAATTTTAAAGATTTTTTTATTTATTTATTCAAGATCCACAATAAAAAGAAAATTACAAAAATACAATGGTGAAACATAGTACAACAAAAATTATGAAAAATAGACAATTTATTAGGTTTTTAATTATCTCAATAGAGACGAAGTTGGAATATTTACTGTAGGAGAACCGGGAAATCAAGCCACCTACAGAACTTACGACCTGTCATCGGCTGGTTTACGTGATCACTTTATGCGCTTGCGCCAGCCGATGACAGGTCGTAAGCCCTGTAGGTGCCTTGATTTCCCGGTTCTCCTACAGTAAATATTCCAACTTCGTCTCTATTGAGATAATTAAAAATCTGTTAAAAAATATCTTTGACTCCCGACAGGGAAAAAAAATCCAATGTTTGCGCATATGCAATAATAAAAATATTCGAATTTAGTAGGTATATGTTGGCACTGACAAAAATAATACAATCTATCAGTACAAACATCCAGTTGATAGCGCACTTAATTTCTAGCTCTAGTGTGTAATTGTATTTGTATCTTCCTCATTTTATTGTCAATAATAAATAAATAAAAAAAATAAAAATAAAATAAATAAAAACTATTCCGCTAAACAGTGCTTGGGTCGGAATAGCTTTACATTCATTTTAACTGACACAGTCCATACTTATGTATCCCATTATGTCTAACACACAATTATAACATAATGTCATTAAATCAAACATATAAATTATAATATACAACTATAAAATCACCTGTGTGGTAGTATATATATATAATCACCTGTGTGTAGCTGTATATTATAAAATCAGATGTGTGGTGGCAGAGCGGTTAGCGCGCTGGATTAGTAATCCAGTGGTCGCGAGATCGAATCCTGTCACGACCGAATTCGTTCACATAATAGTTCAAGTATTTATGCTTAATTTAGAGGATTAAAAAAATGTAAAAAAACCTTCCATAGAATAAAGTTATAAAAATCTCTTTCTTCTTTCTCCTTAACGCTTTTGTCCCGTTTCTATCGGGGAACGCTTTGACCATGATCCTGGAATTGACAAGTCTGGTTATTACATTGAAGCGACTGCCATCTGACCTTCGTAACCCTTGGAAATGGGAACCAGACAAATTGGATCATGGCTACACATAGCTAATGATATAAATTCGCACATAGATTTTTTCGAAAATTCAGATGTGCGTGCCCCGCCCGGATTCGAACTGTCGACCTCACGCATGGGAGGCGACGACCTTACCGCTGGGCTGTCACCGCCCAACTAAAGTTCTTCTTCTTCTTCTTCTTCTTCTTCAGCCAGTTTTCATCTATTCTTGGACATAGGCCTCCCCTTTGATCCTCCACAACTCCCTGTCTTGGGCACACTGCATCCATCTCCCTCCGGCACATTTCTTGATGTCATCAGACCACCTTGCCTGGGGTCTGCCAACACCTCTTCGGCTTGTTCTCGGTCGCCATTCTAAGATCTTTTTGGTCCATCGTGAATCCTGGCATCTGGCAATATGCCCAGCCCAGCTCCACTTAAGGCCAGCGACCCTTTCCGCTACATCGGCTACTTTGGTTCTTTGTCTTATCATGACATTCTGAATTCTGTCCCTTATTGAAATACCCAGCAACTTTCTCTCCATAGCTCTCTGTGTCACTAACAGCTTGTGCATTATTCTTTTTGTTAGGACCGATGTTTCCCTTCCATAAGTAAGCACTGGGAGAATACATGCATCAAATAGCTTGTTTTTCAAATAATGGAAGTATTTACGGGATTTCAGAATGTATGATAATTTTCCACAAGCTGCCCAGGTAAGGCCACGTCTTCTCTCTATTTCTGCCTCTTAATTTTCTTTGGCAAGCATCACGGTATGGCCTACATATATGTATCTGTCTACTCTTTCAATTTGCACTCCAACTAAAGTTATAGTAAAGTAAAGTTATAAACATCTATTGTTTTTTTTATTTGAAAGAGGTTTTTGAGGGTTTCAAAAAGGGTTCTGGGGAAAAAAATCAAACTACTATTTGGACTACTATAGACTAAGCAATAGAGCTCTCTCGGAATGATATCGTTTTCACAAAACGGTGCTATAAAAATTTCAATTATTGTTATTGTTTTGATCCCACATCATGATACCCGTTCGTGCGTTTATTACTCTATGACCTTGTCATGTACTTTTGACATTATGCGTAACTTGATGCACAATATTTATAATGTTGTGCAATCGTTTCTTTATCACATAATAATTTATTTTTAAAATATAAAATTTTACGCAATAATATAATAATTGTTTAAATTAATAAATAAAATAATTGTATCATTATCTCCACGTCAATCTGACGCACTTACATGGGGTACCAGCGACCAGTCGCGAAATTGCTCATAAAAGCCGAAATTCTTGGCTTGCCTATGAATATTATATTGACAAATTCGAGACCTAATATTTTTTTTCTGTTTCATTGAAACTATACTATGAGATTCAAAATTGAACCGTATGTAGATACGATGCTTGACATGGCCACAAATGTAGGCAAATATTGTTTTGGTATTTGATTTCAAAATATTTTCATGGCCACTCAAATGAACAACGATGCTAATAAACATTAAATTTTCGACATTTACCAATTTTCTTTCAGGGTTTGCGTAGTCCCAGGGTTTTAGGCACGCCCCTACCAGCGACAGGTATGCGAGTGTACTTTTTTTTATAAAAAAGAAGCATAACGCATGCGTTTGTGGATATACCCACAAACTAGTCTATGCACCATAGTGGATGCGACATTCTAAGTCGGTGCCTCAAAGCAACTACTTAGATTGAGTGAAAAAACATAAATCGTATTAATATTTCATACTTGCGCCCTTTATTGCTAGTCTTGTAATTAATTTTATTTTTCAACGATTGTACTCATTTTTTATTTTACGTGGCTAATTTTCATCATATATTCTTTGATTTTTTTTATGTAATTATTCTAGGTCTTAATTAGTCATTTATTTCAAGTCTTATTCTATTTACATTTCGTATGTTATTATTGCACTGTAACAGTGCGCTGTACTGAGTGCAGTGTACTGAGCACTGTAACAGTGCGTGATTTGATGTATGCAGATGACAAAGTACTGTTAGCTGAAAGTGTGGAAGAGTTACAGTATCTTGTAAGCATGGTATATGAAGGAAGCATAGAGAACGGTCTGAGAATGAATGCCAGAAAATCAAAGGTAATGGTCTTTGAAAAGTGTGAAAGCAGAACAGCGTGTAAAATAAGAGTAGAGAATGAATGGCTCGAGCAAGTAGACGAGTATGTATATCTGGGAAGCATGTTTCAACGGAATGGACGACCTGATAAGGATATCGAAAGAAGAGTTATGGCAGGAAACAGAATGAATGGAGCACTGAGACCAGTTATGAATGATCGCAACATATCAAAGGTTGCCAAAGTTGCCATTCATAACGCTATCTTAGTGCCAACGGTGACGTATGCAAGTGAAACCTGGACATGGCAGAAGTCGCACGAAAGCAGAATAAATGCTGTTGAAATGAATTCGCTAAGAAGAATTTGAAATAGAACGATGTATGACAGGGTAAGAAATGAGAACATAAGGAAAGAATGTAAGATGAAGAAAGATATCATTAATAGAATGAAAGTGAACACAATGAGATGGTTTGGCCACATGGGTAGAATGAATGAGGAACGCCTGACGAAGAAAATATACAATGCGGATAGGATTGTATTGAGAGGCCGGGGCCGCCCAAGAAAAGGATGGCACGACCATGTGAATGATATTTTGAAAGACGGAAATGTTAGAAGCGTGAACAACAGATGAACATGTATAAGACGATGTATGAATGTTGACGAGGCGATGAATGTATGTCAAGATAGAAGTAAGTGGCGTTCGGTTCTCTCTGCCTACCCCGCAAGGGACATGGCGTGATGGTATGTATGTATGTTATTATTCCAGATCTTATTTAATCATTATTTCAAGTCTTATTTTATTTACGTTTCGTATGTTATTATTCCAGGTCATATTTAGTCATTATTTCAAGTCTTATTTTATTTTATTGGATACTAGCTTTTATGTCCCGCCGTTGGCCAAGAATGTAAAATTGTGAAGGAAAAAGCAATAGTTTTTATAATATTGTCACCCAATTATTTTGCAAAATCGGACTAAGAAAAGTGGTTTGAAATATGATTGAATTTGATTGTAAAATGTTCAAGTGATGGCCACAACCCATTATTTTTAATATATTGTTATAAAGTGTGAATGAAGTATAATATACAATTTCTGCACGCATGGACTATGCGAAATGGTTTTAAATATGACTGTTCATCAACGTTGTAAAGAGATTGGTTTGGCCACAACCCCCATTTTTAAATATTGTCATCGAAAACAAATTGTAATATGTACCTATTGAAAATTTAGTAATTTTGGATATTGGGATGTGGTTAAAATTTACTGAAAAGATCCAGTGTTGGTCACATCCCATTCGTTTTTATATTTTTTCATCAAGTGTGCATTATATTTTTGCACAATTAGACTGATAAACTTAAAATTGACACAAAAGTCTACATTAACGAAGAAGAAGAAGACTTAAACTATGGTAAATAATTTGAATATAAACGTTGTGAAGAGTTCAGTAATGGCCACAACCCCCATTCTTTAAATATTGTCAACGAAATCAAATATGTAGGTGTTGAAAATTATTCAAAATAGGATGATATAAATGGTTTAAATTTGATTAAACAAAAGTATTGAAAAGATTCTAGTGCAGGTTACATCGTTACATCCCACATCCCATTCGTTTTTACATATGTGTTTTCATCAAGTGTACATATCGTTAATAATATTTCTGCACAATAGACTATTAGACTTAAAACTAACCCAAAAGTCTAAATAAAAAAGAGAAGAATAGGTATAAGACTATAAAAAATAGTTTGTATAAAAAATCCCAATGGTCTACATAAAATAAGAAAAAAATACATAAAATAGAAGAATTAGACTATTGGAAATAGATTGTATAAAAACTGACTAAAAGGTCTTCATAAAAGAAGAAGAAGATTAATCTATAGGAAAGAGTTTGTATAAAATTCACCCAAGTTCTACATTAAATAAAAAAACGAAGAAAAAGACTAAAGTAAATATTTTTTGTAAAAACTGTAAGGTCTACATAAAATTAAGAAGAAAATGAATTAGACTCCATGAACCGTCGCTTCAGACCCTTCAGAACCTCCCGTCTCTTCAGTACCTCCCGTCCCTTCAATCCATCATTGCGTCCCTTCCAATCAGGCCCTTCAGTACCTCCCGTCCCTTCAGGCCCTTTAGTGCATCCCTTCCCTTCATTACATCCCGTCCCTTCAGTCGGTTAAGAAAAGTTTAAATCCAGAAACCATCCTGGAAGAACCGCGAAGAGATGAAAGGACCTCCTTTTCACAGGATACTCCACCGTTAAAGGTAAAATGACGTAGAAGAAGAAGAAAAAAGTTTAAATCCAGATACCTGCGAAGATATGGAAGGAAAATTGGACCTTCTTCTCCCAGGATAGTCCACCTTCATAGGTAAAATGACCAAATGCACGATGAAGAAGAAAAAGAAGAAGAAGTAAAAAGTTTATATCCAAAAACCGTCTTGGAAGACTCGCGAAGAGTTGGAAGAACAGTTGGACCTTCTTCTCTCAGGATTCTCCAACTTCATAGGTAAAATGACCAAAAATACACGAAGAAGAAGAAACCTGCGAAGAAATGGAAGGACAATTGGACCTCTTTCTTCCAGGTTAGACCACCTTCATAGGTAAAATGACCAAATACACGACGAAGAAGAAGAAGAAAAGAAGAAGAAAGTTTAAATCCAGAAACCTGCGAAGAGATGAAAGGAAAATTGGACTTTCTTCTCCCAGGATAGTTCATCTTCATAGGTAAGATGACCAAATACACGACGAAGAAAACGAAGAAAAAAGTTTATATGCAGAACCCGTCCTGGAAGAACTGTGAAGAGATGGAAGGACAGTTGGACCTTCTTCTCCCAGAATACTCCAACTTCATATGTCAAATGACCAAATACACGATGAAGAAGAAGAAGAAAAAAGTTTAAATCCAAATACCGTCCTGGAAGACCTGCGAAGAGATGGAGGGACAGTCGGACCTTCGTTTCCCAGGATATTCCGCTTTCATTGCTAAAATGACCAAATACACGAAGAAGAAGAAGAATAAGAAAAAAGTTTAAATCCAGAAACCATCCCGGGCACACGCTCGACAATTCACCAAAGTTTCATTGTAATCGGACAAACGGTTTAGGAGCACATTGCATACATGCATCCATTCATACATACATAAATAAATAAATAAAATAATTTTCCTATAGGAAATCAGTATATTGTTGATTTGTAAGTAAATAGTATTAGGTAGGTACCTACCTACAACAATGTTCTAAATAAATTCGATTCATAACAAATTTTATTTGAATATCAGAATCTTTCCGTTACCATAGTAACCATTCCAATACGTTAAAAATATCAAATGGTTTGAGACTTCTTTGAATATGTAGGTACCTACATTGGTTTGTTCGATGCCATAAAAATGAAAATTGTCAGAAAAATCAAATATTATTTACAAATTATGCAATTTTATTATGCCTATATCTTTACTAATAATAAACACATTTTTACAATATATGTCTTAAAACTTGCTGTAATGTCTTGTGTTTCATTTTATTATTTCATAATTACATTTATTTCAAAGGTTTATTATTTTCAATAACATATTCATTCGGTAGGAAAATGAAATATTGTATGAAAAGATATTAAAATGGCGGCGTTTATGTACAAAACGCTTACTTTAAAAATAAGTTAAACATTATAATTATACAAAATATTCACCATGTTTTTCACTTAAACGCTAAGTTATACTTGAAAATATATTTTCTTCGTGTAAATACGTACTTCTAACTTTTAAACTAACAGATATTTGCGTGCAAAATGTACACTTTTTTGACAGATACGACTTGGAAAATTTTGTATGAAAAAAATAATTATTGAAATATTTTTAAAATTCAGCATTTTTATCGCATTATTTTTAGCGTGACACTGCATCAGGTATACAGGTACACGTTCGCACATAAATTAGATTTTTAGATGCTCTTGGTTTTTCAGAAGGCGTGAGACAAACACACACACACACATACACACACACACACACACACAAACACTAACATTTTGATTGCTTTATTACTTTAGATTTTACATTATTAATTAATTTAAAAAAATATATTATTCCAAGTCTTGTTGATGTTTTATTTGAAATTTTATAATTTGTTTAAATTTAAATAGGTACGATGTTTTATAAGAACTCTTTTATTATATTGGCGATATTTATTAAAAATATATATTTCACGGTAACTTGTGCTTCTCTGAGACACTGGTTAATTGGAATAAATTTAAATCATTCATTTTTCATCACGTGGGTGCCTAGTTAAAGTGTCAATTTAGCGATGGAAAAGAAAAAAAATGAAACATAATGTATGTCACATGACAGGCAACTGGCTTTTTCATACATATAGTCATCTTTTCCTTTTTTTCCATCGCTAAATTGACAAGTTGACTTGTCGCCCTGGCGTGCATTTTATTTGTTGGCTATACTTTTACTTGAGCCATCATGGGAGAAAGTTATTTTATAAAATGTTCAAACTGGATTGTCTCATTGAATTTGTCCTTGTCGCTTGTCTTCTTATTCTAATTATATTATGACCTCAAGTTCCCCCAAATGTCTGTACCTATACATATGTGTGTGTCACATTATTGATGAATAATACCTAGGTACTTACACAATACTCATATCTTAGGGTGCTATTAGCTTTTAGGACCGGTTCCAATAATATTTTTACAACACAATATATCTTTATTTGATTGAACGAAAAAAATACGTTAGAACTGAAGAATTCACTATAGAATTAAGTAGCAAGGCGAATATAGTGCTGGATCCAGTCGACTTTTATCCTACATTGGCCGATTTTATTCACATATAGCTGCCACATATAGTTGCCATTCATAACGCAATTGTAGTGCCAACCTTGATGTATGCAAGTGAAACCTGGACATGGCAGAAGTCGCATGAAAGTAGAATAAATGCAGTGGAAATTTATTTATTTATTTATTTATTTATTAAGGAATACAAACAGTTACAGAATATAAATGTATAAAACTAATAGCAATATGTAAAGTCGACGTTTATCTGCAACCTTACAGTATTCACAATTTCGTTTGCAGAGTAACACAATAACAAATAAAAAGCCATAAATAATAAAAACAAGTAAAGAATTAATAAAGAAATAACATTAATGAAATGAAGTAGTTAAGAAATTGAATATAAAAAAACATTAAGGGGCAAAAATAAACAATAATTATATAAAAACATAAAAATAGTTAAAATATTGAAATTAAAAATTAAAAAGCCATAATTCAAAAGTACAAGTGGTGTATGTGTAGGTGTATTATGTCATCGCGTGTTGTGGTGATGATTTTTGAATGTGTCGTATTTCATGTTTGAATGCTGCGTATGAATTGGAGAAGATGTGTGTGTCTGGGAAGGTTTTGTTGTATTCATTGCACATTCTGTTTATTGGTTTCCTAAATCCTGCATTTGTTTTTGAAGTTGAGGGGAGGAAGAGTCAATTATTTCGTAGGCATCTGAGTGGTGCATGTATGTTAATTGCGCTAACGAGTGCTGGACAGTCAAAAGTGCTATTGATTATTTTGTATAGTGTTGTCATGTCAATTAGGGTACGTCTCTCTTTTAGTGTGCATAGATTGTAATTATTAAGTAGGTCAGTGTATGGTAGTCGGGGATTCTGTGTTCTGTACTGCATAATCTTGAGGTATTTTTTCTGGATTGATTCAATTTTGTCTGCGTATTTGTTGTAATGAGGATTCCATACTTGAGAGCAATATTCGAGTTGTGAGCGGACTAACGTATTATATAACATCAAATATGAGCTGGTTTTCTTGAATTGTTTAGTTAATCTAAGCACAAATCCCATCATTTTGTATGCTTTGTTAATTATATTTTCAACATGGATGTCAAAATGCAGCTTGCTATCAAATACAATTCCTAGATCCCGAATATTGTTGACTTTGTCAAGTGGATGAGTGTCGATGTAGTAATTATGTTCGATAATGTTTTTATTTTTAGTTAAATTCAGATATAATTTATTTCGCTTACAGTAATCATTTAATCTATTTAGATCATTCTGGAGAGCTGCACAATCTTGAAGATGTTTGATTTTTGAGAAAACTTTTAAATCGTCAGCAAATATTAAAAAACTACTGTTTAGGAAACATGAATTGATATCGTTGATCAGTATTGTGAAGAGTAGTGGACCAAGGATTGAACCTTGTGGTACTCCAGATGTTATTTTTACTTTATTGGAGGAATGGCCGTTGAGAACAACTACCTGATGCCTATTTGTAATGTACGATTTTATCCACCTGAGTAGGCTGCCTTTAATTCCATTTTGTGATAATTTATTCAGTTATATAATGTGATCCACTTTGTCGAAGGCCTTCTTGAAGTCCGTATAGATTGCGTCAGTTTGAATTTTGCTATCGAGTGATTGGAAGAGATGTTCTGAATATACTAGCAAGTTAGTTGTCGTCGATTTATTTGGCATAAAACCATGTTGCTCCTCTATTATATTTCTTTTCACGGTTGCTAATATTTGTCCATGAACGATTTTTTCAAGAACCTTAGGTATTGCTGACAGTATTGATATAGGCCTGTAGTTTTCGATGTCATTTATGTTGCCGCCTTTATGAATTGGGGTGATGAATGCTTTTTTCCATTTGTAAGGGAACACTCCTTCTGCTAGACACTGATTAAATATCAATGCTAGAAGGTAACTTATTGAGTATGCAGTTTTTTGAAGGAAGAATGGGGAAATATTGTCGGGGCCTGGACCTTTACTGATATCTAGGGAAATAAGAATGTCCCTAATTTCGCCTACATTCAGCCTGTTAGATGACAGATTGACAGAATTATTATTATCATCTATAATGATGTTTTTTTGATTGGATGGTAAATCGGGTTCAAATCGGGTTCAAATTCAAATGAGATCGTTAAAAAGAATTTGTAATGAGATCGTTAAAAAGAATTTGTAATAGAACGATGTATGATAGAGTTTGAAATGAGGTCACTAGGAAAGAATGTAAGATGAAGAAAGATGTAGTAACTAGAATGAAAGTTAACACACTTAGATGGTTTGGTCACGTGGAAAGAATGAATGAAGAACGCTTGACGAAAAAAATATATAAGGCTGACAGGAATGGAAAAAGAGGTCGGGGGCGCCCAAGAAAAGGATGGCACGACCATGTGAACGATATTCTGAAAGAAGGAAATGTTAGAAGTCTGAACAATAGAAGAACATGCATGAGACGTAGCACGAATGTTGACGAGGCGGTGAATGTATGTCAAGATAGAATAGTGTGGCGTTCTGTTCTCACTGCCTACCCCGCGAGGGACATGGCGTGATGGTATGTATGTATGTATGTATAGGTAGCTGTGAGGCACCGGCTTAGAATAGTGCTTCCACTCTTTTCTATTACTGTTTTCGAGTGTCCCGTAAGAGCCGGGTAATCGAAAATACAACAGGCAACAATAACATCTGACATAGTTCAGCAATGAGGTTCACCACCCATTCTGTATGAAGTGCCTTTTTAGGTGAGACGAGACTGGTTTGTGGGTATACACATATGTGTTGTGCTCCCTTTTATAAGACAATGCACACCCGCACACCTTTCGCTGGTTACCCCACATTGTGGGATGTGCCGTGATGGTATGTATGTATGTGTATGTATTTTAAGATGCTTTGTATTCTGTGGAATAATTTTCTGCCACCTCGGAACAGGCTCAGCCTAGTGAGGTGGTTTCTTCTTTATGGTTACAATCCTAGTATTGGTTTGCACCAAGTAGGTAGGTACTCCATCTTTACACATATCTCTGTTGTCCGCCAGCGACTTCATCTATTGGTAGCTGCTACAGCGCACATCACTGATCATCTGTTCCATATAACTGTCTCTAGCGTAAGCTCTATAGTTTCTGCCCTCCATTATTCCTTCGTCGATAGTAACAAGAAGACCTGGATGCCTGATGTTATGGCCAATCCGTTTGGATCGTTGTTGAGCAACCCTCTTTAGGAGTTGTCTCGTTACTCCGATTCTGCTCAGAACCACGTTGTTTGGAATGTGGTCTGAACAATGGATCCTAACCATGCGCCTGTAGCACCACATTACGAAGGCAGCCAGATTAGAATGATAGTCCACGTTTCGTTGTCATACATCAGAGGTAGTTTATACCAATTTTTTTTTTTATTATTGAAACCAAACAAAATATAACAATATACAAACAATAAAAATATTAAAAAAAAGTACAATTTAAATAAGTTATATGAAACATTTTTTTATAGTATTATTTGGTATACACCACCTCACTAGGCTGAGCCTATACCGAGGTGGCAGAATTTTTAATAATATTATATAAGTTTTATTTTTCTTAATATATTTTGTTTATTTTTTAATTAGGCAGGTACATATATTAATGTCCTTGTTTTGAGAAAATTTTGATTAATTGAAACGGGTGGGTGTGGCTAACGCAAGTCACTCGCTACCAAGTCACTCCACATTGAATTCAAATTTTGTGTGGAAAATTTTCAGCATTTTCAGCAAATGAGTTTATTAAATTTTTTTGATTTAAATATTCTATTATGAAAACTTGATAATTCCTAAATGACATTTTACGAAAGTGATGGTGATGAAGTTTGATAAAGATATCAAATCTTAAGTTTCCTGAGTTTGGGGTCACTTTGGAATATTTGACAGTTGAAAAAATTGATAAAGTATTAGATGTACCTACTTCCAAATTAGCAAAAATTGATAAGAATCGAATCAGTACTTTAGTCTGTAATCGATAAAGTAGAATAAACACGACGGACATAGCACATAACTCACAGCACACACACACACACACACACACACACACACACACACACACACACGCAAACACACACACGCACACACACACACACACATACACACACACACACACACACACACACACACACACACACACACACACACACGCACACACACACGCACACACACACACACACACATACACACACACACACACACACACACACACCGTGTCCGGATAATTGGCCGTAGCCGATTGGCCGTGGACAATTGGCCGTACGCCCTTTTTACCGTATGGACAATTTATCATGAGGACAGTTGGCCGTGAGGACAATTGGCCGTGGGGACAGTTGGCCGTGAGGACAATTGGCCGTGGGGACAGTTGATCGTACGGACAATTGACCGTGAGGACAATTTATCGTATGGACAATTGACCGTATGGACAATTCACCGTGCGGAAACTATTTTTAGCATCAGAAAATTTTTTCTTTCTTTTTTCGTTTAGAGTTAAATAAATTGCGTGAGTAAAAAAATGTTCGTTTATGGCGACGAATCGATTGCCTTATTTTTTTATTTCAAGATACTAGGAGAAATCCAATATGTCGACAGTGATTAAAACGAAATTTTACAAAATAAGCGATAATTATGTAGTTCTAATTTGCTATATTTTGAGATATAAGAAGACGTCTGTTTTTAGAATTCTTCTTGTTCTTTTTTTCATGTTTCGAGATGGATATCGATTTATACTAATAAGAAGGTGTAGATTTCGAAACAATTTAAACTTCTTTGTTTTCTTTTGAAATGATGAGAAACCAATATGGCGGCCGTGATTTAAGGATGAGTTTTCAAAAGTAAGGATGAGAAATGAATGATTATGTTGGGTTTATCGAGTTTTAATTTGCTACATTTTGAGATTTAAGAAGACGTCTGTTCTTAAACTTCTTCATGATATTAGTTGATAATATGAAATTAAAAAATAACCTTAAAATTGCGTTATAACTCCCCACCTCTTGGGTTGCTGTTAACTAAAACGACGTGATGAATTGTTTCATTAATTAAGATTCTAACCTCATCTAGAGAGTATGTATTGTTTCTTTCCAGTAGTCATATTGTTCAAGAGATAGGTATGTTGAATTCAAAACAATATGAAAGCAACTAAACTAAACTATAAGTAGATTGTGACTATAAAACAATCTATAGAATTAACCAATTAACCTATACTATACAATATTGCTTTCTGTGTCAACTGTATGTATATCAACCTATGAAGGTATATTTAATAACGAATCCCTCCCATTGAACTTATATTTATTTATTTATTTATTTATTTATATAATTTATGTACATGTGTACAAAGGCAGGTTTATTGCCATAAGGCAATTTCTTCCAACCAACCCGAGCAACGTGAAGTCTCTTAGTTAAATTGGTACAGTACTAATGAAGTGAGAAATAAATTGATAAAAAATAACATAAAAGAGTAAGAAATATAAAAAAAAATTACAAAGAGAAAAAAATGAAAAGAGAGTTTAAAAATAAAAGAATAATAAAAATAACACTGATCATAGCAATGAGGAAAAGGAGGTTACGGAAGGATATAGAAGGAATTTAGGAACTATGTGACAAATAAAGTTTTTTTAATTTCCCTTTAAATATTTGAATAGATTGAGATGACGTTACTTCATCACTTAAGCCATTCCATAGTCTAGCTGATTGTACTTGAAAAGAGGAGCTGAAAACTTCTGTATTGTGAATGGGGATAGCTAGTGTAGTACGTTCAGCAGATCGAAGGGATAGGCCGTGACTTGACAAGAAAACGACGTTATTTTTTAAATATTGTTGTGAATAGGGATCATAAATAGTCTTATAAAGTAATGACATAATGTGAATGTTACGACGATCTCGTATCTTTATCTCGTATCTCGTAGAATACCAAGATTTTTCACCATTTTTGAGAAGGGTATGTGTTGATTGTTAATGCTTTGATAATGCTTTGAAATAATTAAGTGTAGGTATATGTATTTACCTACCAACTAAGTTATGCAGTCTAGAATTAAGTGTTCACTTGAAGTGTAAATATAATATTATGAAAGTTTTAGGTAAAATGACAATCATGGTAAACAGTTAGACATAGGCTAACAATAGGTACATAACATATTAATGGGTAGGTACCTAGATAATAATATTACCATATTATTTAAATACTAGTTGCATGTAACACATGAGATCCAACTGTCTATGGCGATAGTATGTATTAGTAGCAGAATCCGTATCAAAATATAAACCCTTACATCCAAATTATGCATGTCATTATGTATAACAATGAATGTATGTCAGGATAGGAAAGTGTGAAGGTCAGACATTTTTTCCGATTTTTCCGGATATATAAACAGTTTGATGGTTTGTTTGTGTGAAGATTAAGTAATTAAGAGTCCCCGTAGATATTGTGTATTCTGCCATATAAATTGTGTGAAACTATCTCGTCACTAAATTATAATTTTATAAAAATTAAAATAATAAAATTTGAGATGTAAGTACTGCTATAATGTGTGTATTTTTTATAGACATGTATTTGGGGTATTTCTGCGTTTTTGG
Organism: Molanna angustata; assembly: GCA_963576475.1. Classification (NCBI taxonomy): domain Eukaryota; kingdom Metazoa; phylum Arthropoda; class Insecta; order Trichoptera; family Molannidae; genus Molanna; species Molanna angustata. The sequence continues at coordinate 1,696,646 of OY754978.1, read as the reverse complement.
TAATTGTATATTTCATACCTAAATTTTTTTTTAAAAACTTGAATGTTTTTTTATATTTTTTCAAATTTTCAGCGTTGGTAGATATTATATAGGTATAGTTTTATGGACCCAGACAAATTCGTGATATTTTTTGTAATTAGTTATTTTGGTATTATTAATGTATTATTCTAGTGTAAAACTCCGCTTCGTAATACAATGTTACTTAATACAAAGCGTAAAAATAAAAAAATAAAATATTTTAGTTATTGTATTAATTACTGTTCAATTTTTATAAGAATTGAAATTTTGAATAAATAATTAAATAAAAAACTGCATAGTACCTACTTAAAATATTTTTCCCGTCCGTTACTGGACTATAGATGTGGTGTTTAAATATTGTGTGATTATTTACGAATATGATCCTCTCAACTGGAATAACGTGTAGTGTCACCTTTGTTTGATATAAAAGTGGGGTCGGGTCATAAGACAGGGAACATAGGACACATATCAAGGTTTACCGAATCTTTTTATAATCAGATCGTCGATGTTACCGACACTATACTCTACTCTACTCAATATTTCATTTTATTTTGTACTAGCTGAGAAGCATCGCTACGCTCGGCTCGGCAGCCCGTTGCGCGGTAAATGACCGCCTCTGGCGATTCAAGAGCGTTTGTTGGTGAATTCTTCATCTAAATGAATTAAAGTTGTGACGTGCACAGCATACATACATTATTTTATAATCAATAGTTGTTGTTGCATTATATATCACATAAAATAACATTTTATATCATTTTTTTGGTATGAAACACCTCACTAGGCAAAAAAATTTACAGTTCAACCATAGTGTGAGCCCAAAACAGTTAGCCGGGTGTACAGGAAAGCTATTTGAAAGCACTATCATGCAGTATGTGTTATTTTAACTTTTTTTTTGAAAAAATGAGTTTTTGGCAGTGCTTCATGTCATCTGGTAGCTGATTATACAAATTAATGCTGGTAGATAATATATGAATGGATGAATGAATGATTTTATTGTGTTCTGATCAATATTTGATTTTGTTTTTCTCATTTGAACTCGCCAAGCGAAAGAATACGGTCGATGTCACCTACGCGCAAATCAATTAAAAAATAATAATAATTCATAATCAATTAATGATATCAGGTATAAACTCTGATTTGAATCAATTCCTAAATCAGTTGAATTTCGACGTGGTGTATTGAAGCGTGTCAATATCTGATCAACCGTGATATATGAAACAGTCACCCACTCTGTCTCATTTGTCAAGCTCTACGAATCTGTAGGCACATGAAATTTGATATTTAATTAATTATTGTTTATTGACAATGAAACATATTATTTTATTAATCATACCACATCCTTCAACTAAATAATAATGTCTACCCGCAACAAACGTGAAATGGAATTAACATTAAATGATATAACTACGCGCTACACAAGCGGGTTCGAGGATTGTCTTTACATTGCATCTTATTTTAAGACAAATAAACTTTAAAACATTTCTCTTTTTTATTAGATTAATTTCAAAGAAGAAAACTTGATCTTGTATTTTATTTGAATTGTGACTCAAGTCAAACAATATTGTTACTGAGTATATACGTTGGGAAGACCACAGAGCAAATTTTAATGTCAAACTGCTACATAACATAAATGACAACAATGGGTGTGCATATTATGGTAGAAATAATATTAGAATAATAACATATCAAAATTTACTGTATCAGTTTATACTTTTGTGTTTAAGATATTGGTAACTACGTAATATTGTAATTTACTGTGTTGTGATGTCTGGTGTCCGCTCTATGTAACTATGTATAACCAAAATGTCAAATATTTGGCTTGGTAAAATTGTAAACTGCTAGCCCTAGAACAGGGTTACCTAGTTGGGCAGCAGTAATCTTCATAATAGTCTTTGTGATAAAGGTGTGAAAAATAAATAAATAAAAAAAAAAAAATAACAAGCCGGATTTGTGAAAGGGAAAGGAACTAGGGAGCAAATACTAAACATTCGTCAACTTATAGAAAAGAGCCGAAAGTTCCGAGTACTGATGGTCTTTTGTTTTATAGACTACAAGAAAGCTTTTGATTGTGTTAAATGGAAATATATGCAGACGGTGCTTCTGGAAATGGGAGTGCCAGGTCATCTTATAAACATAATTAAAAAATTATACCAGCATAATACTGCCACAGTAAGAGTAAATGGACTGTCAACCTCAGAATTCCATGTCCAAAAAGGTGTACGACAAGGATGCATTCTGTCCCCGCAACTGTTTAACATATATGGTGAATACATCATGCGGATGGCACTTGAGGACTGGGATGGAGGAGTTAAGACCGAGGGTAGGAGAATATCCAATCTTAGATATGCTGATGATACCACACTCATAGCCAAATCTGAGCAGGAAATGGCAGAGACTCTACGTCGAGTGGAAGCAGAAAGCAACATATTGAGCCTTGAGATAAATAAATCGAAAACAAAAATAATGATCATAGACCGTCATGGACAGATTCTCTACAAGATCTCGAAGTTGTCGATGATTTTGTTTATCTTGGCTCAACGATCTCTGTAGACGGAAGCTGTGAGATGGAGATACGCAAGCGTATTGGCATGGCCAAAAGTGCAATGGCCAAATTGGATAAAATTTGGAAAGATAGATGCATCACCACAGCCACAATAATTTGGAAAGATAGATGCATCACCACAGCCACAATAATTTGGAAAGATAGATGCATCACCACAGCCACAATAATTTGGAATGATAGATGCATCACCACAGCCACAATAATTCGTGCATTGATCCACCCAATATTTTTGTACGGAGTGGAGTCGTGGACAATAAAGGCAAGAGAGAGACAAAAAAATTGATGCTTTTGAGATGTGGTGTTGGCGTCACATGCTCAGGATCCCCTGGACAGCACATCGAACAAATATCTCCATTCTACAGGAACTTGAGATTGAGGATAGATTGTCGGCTGTCTGTCTTGGCCATATCCTCCGTTTCTTTGGACACATCGCAAGACGTGGTCAGGACTGTTTTGAAAAGCTGGTCGTGACCTGAAGTGTGGAGGGGAGTAGAGGTAGAGGAAGATCCCCGGCTAGATGGACTGATCAGATCAAAGCGGTTACTGGCCTAACAGTAGTAGGTGCATTGCAAACTGCGGAGTGTCGGGAGAGATGGAAGAGAGCTGTCCACCAGGTGACGATGGCGAAGAGTAGAGAGGATCACGACCCTCAGTGATGAGGAAAGCGACTCAGAAGAAGTAATTTGAATTTCCCGCCATATTCATCGAGGATACAAAATTCAGAAATAGAATAATAGACTAAATTAAGGTATACTCAACAGCCCTGAGCAAATCGCAGCCCTCAGCGTGTTTCATAGCGACCCGCGAGCAACTTGTGTCGAAAATCGAAAAAAGTCTGAAAAAAGTGATTTTTGTCAGTGATCAAAATAACCAAATTAAATTGAGTCACGACAGCCTCGTCTAACATAAAAGGAACATGGCAGTATACTTATAAATAAATTTACATAGGTATTAATTTAAGAGGACATATAACGCTAAATCTAGTGACTGAAAACATGATAGAATAAAACGATGATGACATCGAACGTCAGAGAAGAAGCGTAAGTGCTATATCAAACATGCTCGCCCGCAGATTCTATAGGTGCTCATTCCAAGTTAAAAGAAGTCTGTTTAATGCATTCTGTACGAGTATGTACACGTGCGAAATATGGGCATCGTACAGAAAATCGACAATGGAACGACTTCGGGTGCAATATAATGACGCCTATAGAATAATCTTCGGATATCGACGATATAGCAGCGCTTCAACTATGTTTGCGGGTGGGCGATGTCAAGGATTTCTTGGTGTCCTCAGACATCGAATCGCCGCATACCGAGAGAGGATATGGACTAACCCTAACTCGATCATAAAGGCAGTACAGGGGCACCAATGTCCGAGACTATCACAGAGATAATTATATCATTTCTACAGTGTTGCTTTTTTTATATATTTCATTTGTTATATTTTTATTGTTATATTATCAGTAACATTTCGTGTATATTTTTGGTATGTAAAAATATGGTTTGTGTAGCATTGCACCCCCCTGCTCACAGACTGGAATAAAAAACTTATTATTATTATTATTTTTATTAAAACCGCCTAATGCACTATGAAGGTACGTATTAGTAAGGGTAACTATCGCGTGCGTTAAAAAAAGGTTTATACGTGATTTAAATTATCGTAAACTCAAAATTTGTTGTTTTTTTTGCATTTTAAGAACAAACCTTACTTGAAATGAAAAAAAACTTTTATGCACTCTTCAAATATATAAAATATTTATTTCTCTACGACACACAGCTATGGAGTAATGTCTCAATGAAATTTACAAGATAAACTGTTGATGGAATTTGCAAGTCTTTGAAAAAAGTTTGAAAGAATTTTTGAATTGATTCGTCCTCGAAATTTTTAAAAACTTATTTTGAGATTCAACATTTTTTCATGGTGCGATGGTTTCAGATCGGCCCCACAATAATTTATTGTATTTGTGTCTACATCTATTTTGATAAAGAGCATACCTATATCTCGATAATTCACCCCCTCCTCGATCTTCTGCGACTCTCTTCAACTCTGTGTAGGAGGATTCCTCGCACACCAGTCCCAGATACTCCAGGCGGGGACGCCTTCTGTCAGATGTTCCCTCGACCATCCCCTCCAAGATGATGTGTAGGTCACTACACATGACCTCTCCAGTTTGCACGCATTTTTGATATTGTCTTCAACATGTGCACGGTTTATACAGATGCCTCATTATTGACCTTGTGTTGTTTGCAAGCGGTAAACAATAATGTAAATAAAAAATTAAATAAAATGAAATTTATGAAATGTAATGGATTCGTGAACTTGAAAGTTTAGAAAACTGTCGATAATATTGTGTAAATACATTATCTGAACTTCGATATACATACATACAATCACTTTAATTTTCTGTTGATCAAAAGATTTTTTATTACATTCCTTTTACGAAATATTTCTTTTGTACGACAAAGAAATTTTTCTTCGCATTAAGTAGCTCTCATAAAGGTTCAAATCTTTACAATAGAATCATTTCTGAGAACAATATTTTTCAAAATCTCAATCTATATAATAATAGATTTGTGATGGCAGAGCGTTTAGCACACTGGGTGTAATCCAGTGGTCGAGAGTTTGAATTATTTTTATAAATTGAAAAACGGAAGGGAACGCGCTGTAAATGTACCTACATACTCAAAAAAAATCCGAAACATTTTATTTATTTATTTGTATATTCATTAAGGAATACAAGCAGTTACAGGATATGAATGTGTGTACCTATAGCTAATAGTAACATGTGTCATCGTTAATCTGCAACCTTACAGTATTCAGAGTATATACAAGTGAAAATATGCGAAGTAATACAATAAAATTGAAAGGCCATTAAAGATAAAACAATTAAAAAAGTAATAAAAAATAACATCAAGGAAATGAAATACTTAAGAAATTAATTAAGTATACAAAAACAATAAGGGGAGAAAACATTATTATACATAAACATAAGAATAGTTAAAAATTAAAATTAAGTAGCCATAATTCAATAGTGGTGTATGTGTATTATGTCATCGCGTGTTGTGGTGATGATTTTTGAATGTGTCGTATTTCATGTTTGAATGCTGCGTATGATTTGGAGAAGATGTGTGTGTCTGGGAAGGTTTTATTGTATTCATTGCACATTCTGTTAGTTGGTTTCCTGGAGGAAGATTAAATAAGAAACAACTACAATGCAATGTCCGAATTGACTAAATTAGAAATTATGTATTATTCCTGCGACCATCGGGGGGGGGGGGGCACGTCCCGTCAAACGATGAAATCAAAACCCTCGCGATTACCCATATATCATGGATATAATTATCTTATGATACGGGTAATCAAAAGGATTTTGATTTCACTATTTGGTCGGTTTTTTGCCCCCGACACTCACATAAAAGTATACAAAAAAAAAACAAAATATAGTTAACGCAATTTAGAAAATAATATAAGTAAATAATTAAAAAATTAGAATTTAAAAAATTTAAACATAAATTAAAATTGCACTTAACATTCTAAAATAGTAGTTTTAGATTTTGTTGTTTTGATTTGTTTCAATTTCCAGTATTTTCTTTTTTTTAATTTTTGAATATGTGTTTTGATATATTTGAGTCGTCTATAATTCTATATTACTCATTTTTCAATTATTTTCATGTTTTTCTTTTTTTTTGTTTGAATATGTATTCTGATATGTTTTCTCATTTGAGTATTCTTCTTTTTCATTTATTTTCAACCTTTTTTTGATGTTTATTTGATTTTTTTTTGTTCATGTATGATTTGATTTAATTACTTTTACTTTTATGTTGACTTTGCTTTGTATTGATATTTTTTATTTTGTTATAAGTGCTTCCCTCATCAAGCACAAGATTGTAATCTTTTTGATGAGGTACTGCAGGGAAAAATATGTAAGAATATTATTACTAGTGAATTTATATATTGATTTGTATTATAAAATTATTTTAATAAAGAAAAAAAAAATTATACAAATAATTCCAAACAACAAAAAAAGGCACATTATTTATTTAGGCTAGAAGCCATTTACAATAACAACGTAGTAGTTATAAACAGTACCTATCTTAATGGGCCATATAAACCTAAACACCCCAATTTCAGATCAAATTCCTCAAATATGTTAAACAGTGTGTTTCTAAAAAAAATAGTATAAGTGTTTTCAACATTTCTCTAGTGAATGTTCGTTACAAAATTTTAATATTCAGCCTAAATTCCCCTAAAAACAAATATTAAAAATATCCTTTTTCACAGCATTTTTTTTAAATTACTCCATAGCTGTGTGTCGTAGAGAGATAAATCTTTTATATGCTTTAAGAGTGCATAAAATCAAAGTGAATGACCGATAAAGTTTTTTCATTTCAAGTAAGGTTTGTTCTTAAAATGCAAAAAATCAACAAATTTTTGGTTTCCGATAATTTAAATCACGTAAAAAACTTTTTTAACGCACGCGATAATTGCCCTTACTAACGCGCACCTTCATAGTGCATTAGGCGGTTTTAATATATATTATCATAATAAGTTTTCAAAGTTCTTATTATTCACACTGTGGAATGCCATTATAAATTATGTATTTATATTGACTTAACTATTTAGAAGACACTATAGTTTTACTTCCACTCAATAAATTAACTTTTATATATTAATTATTGGAACGTTTTCGGACTTTCGTCCATCATCAGCAACGTCGTTACTTAAACAAATAGAAGTTTAAGTAACGACGTTGCTGATGATGGACGAAAGTCCGAAAACGTTCCAATAATTAATTTATAAAAGTTAATTTATTGAGTGGAAGTAAAACTATAGTGTCTTCTAAATAGTTAAGTCAATATAAATAATTTATATTATCATGTTTTTAGTCACTAGATTTAGCTTTATATGTCCTCTTAACAGAATTTCGTAGTCTCCTACCCCACTCCATAGAAAACGTTTCAGGGCTATGTTCACAATGAACGCCGAGTGCACTTAGTGACACTCAAAGCCGTTCATAATGACCGGAAACAGACGCTCGAAAGAGACTCTGGAGTTCACATTGAACGTTGAGTGTACGCACCAAACGCTCGGTAAAATTGTCGGGTGAAAACGCTCTGACAGTTATAGTATCTGTTGAATTCTATTTGTTTCTGTGGTATTAATTATGTCAGTTGACATTATTTATGATGACAATATGCATTCACAGATAGGTTCATTTATAAAAATATCATTCAAAAATTTCCAATAAGAAGTCAGAGATCATTATTTACACCACTTCCCAATGATGAAAATATAACCTAAAAAGAGACATGATTGATAAATGACATTTAAAACGCCCGATGCTGCGTTCAGATTGAAACGCCGCTCGAAAGCGTTCGGATAGATTGTTGTGAAAAACACCATAATCTGCAACTTCAGGTACATCCGACGCCCGACATCGAGCGTCGTATCTGAACACAGCCCAGCCCCCCTAGACAATGTGTCATTTAGCTCAAGAAAATAAACAAGAAAATATAACTCAATGTATGGAAGTGACAGTTGTCACGTGACTGGCAACTGTCACTTCTATACATTGAGTTATCTTTTATTGTTTCTTTTCTTGAGTTAAATGACACGTTGTCTAGGGGGCCTGAGCTTGCAGCTCTTTTCATCCCCGGAGCGGCTGCTCATTGGACAAAACAACAGTTGCAACCTGTCGCCTGTACACAAGTCAGCAAACTATTTTATAACGAGTGGGTTGTGGCCAACGCTAAACTCCTCACAACCAAGTCACTCCACATAGTATTCTAATTTATTTTCAGCATTTTCACAGAAAGAGTTTATTAAATTATTTTTTATTTAAATATTTTATTATGAAAAGTTGATATTTCTTCAATGCCATTTAATGAAAGTGATTTGCCTTTTTACCAATTTGAAAATAAAAATAACAAATTTCTATTTTCCTGACCTTGGGGTCACTTTGATATTTATTTTATTTATTCATTTCATGTAGCTTCTCGGGCAACTAACAGGTACTATGTCAAATAATTATATAACACGCACCCAATAACAAGTTGCCACATTATGGAGACTTACGATATTAATCGTCTCACAGATCCAGACTGAAAACACAATTGAAAACTTTAACAGTTAAATAATGAGAGCACTATTCAGGTATCCTTCAAAATCTAATTGGTTCTAAGCGAGTATTAGATTTATACAACTTTGCAAATTTAAAAAAAAACGAATGAGTACCTACTTAAGTCTATAATCGATAAAGTAGAATAAACACGCCATACATAGTAGACAGCACAAAGTACACAGCACACATAGATACGTCATTATGATTAAAATTTCAGAGTACAATCTCAGCATGACACTTAACTAGTGAGAAATTATGGTATTTTGATGATCAGCAGGATAACTAATGAAATATATGTTTAAGATTAGATTCGTAATTTTAGAAATCCTTTAGATTAAAATTAATTAAGTGATTGTACTAATTTATACAAACATTAATGAGCAACTTTAATTCTAACGAATTTTTATGATTAACAATAAAGATTAAGATTAAGATTAATTTATGGTAGAAATAATAACATATCAAAATTTACTGTATCAGTTTATACTTTTGTGTTTAAGATATTGGTAACTATGTAATATTGTAATTTACTGTGTTGTGATGTCTGGTGTCCGCTCTATGTAACTATGTATAACCAAAATGTCAAATATTTGGCTTGGTAAAATTGTAAACTGCTAGCCCTAGAACATGGTTACCTAGTTGGGCAGCAGTAATCTTCATAATAGTCTTTGTGATAAAGGTGTGAAAAATAAATAAATAAATAAAATAAATAAATTCGATTATGAACGAGGACTGATTTTTTCATTTTAAAGATTAAGCCTGGAGAAATCGTATTAAGACAGTGTCATGAGTCATGAGTATCCCTGCAGGTACTTAACTCGTTAGACTGTCGTTTGACATATACGTTTACGTCTTAGTTTCGATTCCCGATAGAAGAAAATCGTATTTGACATATTTTGTATTTTCCCTCCTCAAGAGGCTATAGTAGGCTATATAGTATATTTTGAAAATAATTACCCCAGTACCCTCAAAAGATACGTCTTTGAAATAAATAACAGTCAATATTTAGATCTTTATTCTATTGCATGAGTTTTTGAAATTTGAATTTGTTTTATACTTTTATTATAAAATTAGTTTTAGTAAAACCCTTTTTTAATTTTTTATCGTAAGAAACTACAAAAGATTACGAAGATTTTTACTTCAATTGAAAGAGAATATGAAAATCTACCGGCTGAGTTTTTTTATATTATAATATTTTAATTACTATTCTTGCTATTTATAAAAAAACCTCTAAATTTTACCTTTGTTTTCACGAAAAAAAAATTTATATCACATATTTTATTTTATTTTATTTTATTCTTGTTGACAAATTCACAGAATATAAATTTCAATTGTATACATTATTATTTAAATATAAATATATTCCAATTAAGAATTTGTTCGTGAAATATTATATAGGTACACTAGTTGCATGTAACACATGAGATCCAACTGTCGATAGCGATAGAATGTATAGTTGAAGTACCAAACTATAATCCCATAAATACAAATTATTTAATATTTTAAGATATTGTATTATATATACAACACATGTACCTACATAATATGTATGTATGTCATGAATTGGATAGTATGGAGGTCAGTCCTTTGATCCTACCCAGAATATGAAAACAGAATGATGGTATGTATGTATGTTTGGAGATTAGTATCAAACAATTGAGTCTTCTTAGATATTATGTGTAGGCGATTGCCATAAAAATTGTATGAAGCAATGTCGTCACTAAATTCAATTTTTATAAAAATTATTAAAAAAAAATTGAGATGTGCTAATACAATGTTAATATTTTTTAAAGAAAATTAAATTATCTAGTTGGGGTGTTTCGGCTTTTCTTGATATTTTTAAAAAATTTGGAAATATAGGCAGTTAAACTCATAAATTTATCATAAAAAAAATATTTTTCTTAATAAAAAATGTTTGAGAAACTCTGGATTTTTTTTAAAAAAACTAATTTGAGATTTTGTATTTGTCTATGTTTATACCAAATTTCAGCGATCTAGTTTTTATGGTTTCTGAGATATATGGAAAAATAAAGTAAAAATTCAAAAGTTGATAACCCCTGACTCAAACAAAAATTTGAAATTCTGAGTATAAAAGTTTTGTAAGCTTATAACTGTTTATATATTCTGAAATTTTGGGCTATGTGAATTGAGCGGATCAAAAGTTATAAGGGACACACACACACACACACACACACACACAGACACACACACACAGACACACACACACACACAGACACAAGAAATGTTCTACTCCGAATTCTGAGTAAATCCGTGTAAATATGCTGCGAAGCCTCTAAGTTGGTGTTTTTTGACTTCAAAGTTGGAAAAGCCGTGAAAAAAGTAGACCTCTCCATACAATTCTCGCGTATTCTGGCTTGATACATTGTCGATATGTTAAGAGAACAAAGTTCTCCTGAACAAATCGACAGTTGGATTATAATATATCAAGCTTGGTAAGAACAACAAAACAATATGAGCAACATAACAAAGCAAAAAACAAAAAGGGGGAACAAAATAACAAGCAAAAATAACATGAGATAATGCCTAAAAAAAGAAAAAGAAGAACAACAAAATCGTTGAAAAAACAATACAAGCATAAAAAGAAAGAAAACAAAAAAAAAATTAGTAAATCAAAGTAGAAAAAATAAAAGCAATGAACGAGATTAAGTATTACATCGAAAGTTAAGCATTACATAAAGTTGGGATTAAGGAATGGATATGAGGATTTAGATGAACTTATTTGCACGCGGCCACAAGAATACACACACACGCTCGCATACACACACACACACACCCTCACACACACACACACACACACACACACACACACACACACACACACACACGCACACACACACACACACACACACACACACACACACACACACATAGAGAGAAAAAAGCCACAATTAAGAAAGATCAAAAAAGTTAGTTTTAAGTTATATCATGGCCAGAGCTGAGGATTGAAGAATGCAAGGTGAGTCTATTTTATTGTGTAAAATATTGTGAAGCAACGTAATATCGGATTAAGTGATATACAATATAACTTTTTTTACAGTCCCCATAGGCAGAGCGGGTGGTGGTGGGAGTAGCGATACAATATAACTTCGTGTTTCATACATTAGATGGTAATTTAGCGTTCATTTTTGTGTACACCCGTATACCCTGGGTATACAAGAGCCTTAAAGCAATACTCGAAATTGAGTGTTGAATATTTTATCGAAAATATTTAAATGATAGTCTGATTAAAATATCTGGAAACAAGAGAAATCTTTTACTGTAGTATATTCGTAACATATAATGAAGACAAATATCTACTAATTGGATAGCCAATAAAGTATTTTTCTTTGATCAATGCTTTGGACTTTTTTTAGTGCTTTATCGATAAGTTGAGACATTCATTTCATTAGGTGAGCTCTAGAGAGAAGAATAATATTCACATTGGTTGAACTGTAATAATATAATAATTTAAGTATATAAAAACAGTTTTCTTAATACATAGTGAAAATACACAACAAGTTTCCTTTTCAAACACCAAACTATCCAAGAGACACCCAAACTAGGCGCATATCCTTCCGTCTCACTCGCATACATTGTTTTCAGTCCGGCGCGAAAGAGAGGTATTATCTTCGTGTGGGACGAAGTCTTCGAAAGCAAAACAACTTAGATGTGAAATATCTACACTTTTACTGTAATTTTATTATTTACTTTACTGGAAGATATTGCCATAATAATTCATTTGTTTTATTTTTTAGTTTAATTCTTTTATATTGTTTCCTATAGTTTGTTATATTCAATAAAGTGCCGATCAACTTACCAATTTGTTTCGTATCCCGGAGAAATTTCTCGTCAGATATCATTATGAAACCTGATGTTAGTAAGATTTCGTAATTTTATGTTTATCATTTAAAGAATGTCATTAATAAATTCATTTGCTTGTGAGTCGTCAAGGTGTGCACACGTATATTTTATTTTTCTAGCCAACCTTACTTAAGTACCGAAAGTTTTTGTGAAGAATTTAGATAGGTATGTTATGTTGAAATAAAATTTCTAGACTAAAAGCAATTATGACAATACTATATAATCGCGTCCTAGTGAATATGGCAATGAACGTCGCGATTCAATAATCAATTTGACTAAACAATAAATAAAGTCCAATCTATTTAATTACTTATTGGTAATTAATATTGTTATTGAAGTAATTGTGATATCAATATAACCGCTTTCAAAATAAATAATTGAAATAGCAATCTCAGTACATTGTACGGTGGTGAATCATAAATTAATATCGTTTACCCAGAAAACTAAAAACATGTTTGCAATTTTAATTCGAATGTGTTTTAAATACTATTTGTGAAACAGTGCTAATAAGTGTATTGAATAATTGTGTTCGAATATGGAACAGTGATTTAAATTTGAATTGAAACGAACCACAGACAAGAAGATGTGGCGTCCAACGTTAGTGTCTTTGGTGTTCTTGTATTTGAATTTGGCGGGCTGTCAATCCGTCGTTCGGAGCGAACAAAATGGAGACGCGAGACAACATGGAGACATGATTAATGCAGTATGTTCAGCGATGTGTCCGACCAACCAGACAGTAAGTGTATATTATTTATATTATTTCCTATTCCACACAATACAAAACCGCCTATATTACAATATCATTTGAATTTCCAATCAGATTGACCGCGTGGATTTTTTTATTTGCCATTATTTTATTATTCAACAGTCGGGAGGCGCGATTTTGAACGTCGTACTAACAATAATAATATGTTTATTTTTTAGACAATATAATTTATTTGCATAATCATTTTTGGCGCGCGGAAAGAATCCACGAATCAATGAACAACCTTTGCTCGACATTTAGACAAGTTTCAATTAGAAGCTCCTTGCTGTTTTAATTTCTATATTATGTTATGTAAAATAAATATTATAAGAGATTGAAGCCGTTTATTAAAATAAATTAGACCAAATAAACAGGAAGTGAGTTTAGAGAGAAAAGATGTAACATATTAATAATCAATAGAACATTCGATCGAGTTGAAGATAATAATAATGAATTTGGTATAAAGGAAACGTATGGGCAATGGGAAAATATTTAATTGAAAATAAACATTTGTTTTTAATTAATTAATTTATTTGTTTATTCATTAACGGCATATATCAACATTCAACATACATTAAAATATACATACTAAGCAATCATAGAAAATATTAACAAACAATTATACACTTCATCGACAAACGATTGTTTTTTACTTTGTGGTATCATTTTGAAATAATTAAATGAAATAAAACACAACTTTGTGTACACCACTACAATTATAATTTTTATTCAAATGAATAAAAAATCCCTCTACATGTTACGAGAACAAAGTTCCCTTCCTCAGGAGGATACAAAGTATACTAAAATAAATTACAATATACAGACTTAAGGTAAACATAATGGGTGTCGTGTGGGCTGGGTTAAACTATTTATTGGTGGGGGGTGCAATGAAGTTATTGGTTAATTAATTTTTGTATTGGGAAAATATTTAATATAGGGTTATTAGGAAATTGTGTTTGATTATTAAATTATACACTTAGTAAAAAAGAAAATATAACAAAAAAACCAATAAAAATATATTATAAACAACTTTGGACACAAATAATAAAGATAATGTATACTTTTTCATCGTTAATTTCTCAAATAAATTTAAATAAGTTCCGTCAATTATTTTTTTCTATAAATTTTCCTTTGTGATTGTTACACAGCGGCTTATTCCAAACATTCTATTATATAAGTAAAAATCCATTTTCAGTCAGAATCCAACCATTTTGTTTGATATTCTGTATAATTATCACATTTATTCCAATTATCCAGATATATTATAATTCGTTGGCAAAAGATACGAGATCATCGTAACATTCATATACTGTCATTGATTCTCCTACTCTTTTAAAATATATATATATATATCTTTCAACATCCCTACACTCCTCTTTTCCACCTAACCACTCAGCACACTAACTATGCTCAACATGCAACAATCTACAGAATCTGTAATACATACATACAATAGGCATTTCCAAGAATTTGACATATTCTTACTATAAAGCGCCTCACATTTAAACAAATGAATATATCAGACTTAAAATTTCATCCTCATAATCTTACTCAACACTTAATATATACAATTATAACTCCCATTCACCGCAATATTTACAAAAAAAAACTAACTGACTGATTCTAAATTGTTTTCGGATTTATTTGTCGAAAAAAACACTTTGTTTATAAATATTAAAAGAACAGTTATCTAGGATGTGTTGAAATGTAAGGAAAACTGAAATATGTTGCCAACCAAAACGTCAAACGCGCGATATTCCATGACTTAGTTTTTGCACGGAGTACTACATCTAGTATATTATATGAAAATCTATGGTAAATGCTTATAGTTACTTGGAGACAGAGAGAATTGAATCAGGAATGAATGAAGAATGTCTGACAACTAAAAAGCCTGAGAAGATGAAAGGGAGAGGTACAAAAGTCTATTTACATATATAATTTTATATTATTTTAAATTGTTAACTGTCAACATGTACGATTTATAATTTACGATGTAGTATCGGCGATCTAAATAATTTAAAATGCATGTGCCCTCGTTAATCGCGCGCAATATTTAAATATGGAACGTTAATGAATAGACAATATCGAATTTCGAAATCAGATTTGTCCTTCTATGGCGGTTTTGATTATAATATATTCTAATATGGTAGAGAGGTACTTACTCAGTCTTGTAACGTAAAATACATTTATTATGAGGGGCAAAGGTCATGTCAAAACTAAAGTCAACGATATCAACCCTCTCTATTGCTATGGCCATCATAAGGACTAGAATTTCATATTATTTTACTTTCTATTTGACTGATTCTAAATAAATTTGAAATATTTCGAATAATGCGTCCCATTCTACGAAGATCATAAAATAGTTAGATATGTACCTATACCTTTTTCTCGACGATTTTTTTTTATTTCATATGTGTTTATTGTAAATAAAATATACTCTTTTTTTGACAAAAGTTTTGGACAAAGGCAAGGAGTATGTTATGTTTTGGCGACCATCTTTTTTAATTTTTTGTACTGTAATGTTGTTTGTTGTAGTACAGATCTTGAGAACACGCCCACAAGTCTATATATTATACTTGGCGGGACTCACAAAGGTTGTATTTTTTTTTGTTAAATATAATGTTTTATTATATTTCAATAAAAAAGCCTAATTCCTTCCAATTCTGGACAAAGGCCTCCTTCATCTCCTTCAAGCCGTTGTATCTTGTGAAATAAACATTATACTATTGACACTAGCATGACGGCTGATGTCATCCTCCATCTCAATGGCGGTCTCCCAACACCTCCGTTTGTCATTCGCGGTCTCCAAGATAACACTTTCCTTGGCCATCTTTCTTCAGTGTATCTTGCCTGCCCATTCCCGAGTATGGATGAGGTCAGCCATATTTAATTCATCGACCATTTTTATTTGTTCAGCACGGGTCCTTGGGTGACCCTTTGTTTTTCTGTACGTTTCTGAGTCATTGTCACAGTCTCCAAGCTACTAGCCGCTACTGGAACTATCTACTTTATCTTTTATTATATTTTATCTTTTTTTTTTTTATTTTTTTTATTTTTTTATTTAGAAAACAATCTACACAGGTCTCATATTATAACTTCCGTTTCAACTGGAACTATCTACACAGGTCTCATATTATACTTTCCGTTTCAACTGGAACTAGCTACACAGGTCTCATATTATACCTTACGTTTCAACTGGAACTATCTACACAGGTCTCATATTATACCTTCCGTTTCAACTGGAACTAGCTACACAGGTCTCATATTAAACTTTCCGTTTCAACTGGAACAATCTACACAGGTCTCATATTATACCTTCCGTTTCAACTGGAACTAGCTACACAGGTCTCATATTATACCTTACGTTTCAACTGGAACTATCTACACAGGTCTCATATTATACCTTCCGTTTCAACTGGAACTAGCTACACAGGTCTCATATTATACCTTCCGTTTCAACTGGAACTAGCTACACAGGTCTCATATTATTCCTTCCGTTTCAACTGGAACTAGCTACACAGGTCTCATATTAAACTTTCCGTTTCAACTGGAACTATCTACACAGGTCTGATATTATACCTTCCGTTTCAACTGGAACTAGCTACACAGGTCTCATATTAAACTTTCCGTTTCAACTGGAACTATCTACACAGGTCTCATATTATACCTTCCGTTTCAACTGGAACTAGCTACACAGGTCTCATATTAAACTTTCCGTTTCAACTGGAACTATCTACACAGGTCTCATATTATACCTTCCGTTTCAACTGGAACTAGCTACACAGGTCTCATATTATACCTTACGTTTCAACTGGAACTATCTACACAGGTCTCATATTATACCTTCCGTTTCAACTGGAACTAGCTACACAGGTCTCATATTATACCTTCCGTTTCAACTGGAACTATCTACACAGGTCTCATATTATACCTTCCGTTTCAACTGGAACTAGCCACACAGGTCTCATACTAAACTTTCCGTTTCAACTGGAACTATCTACACAGGTCTCATATTATACCTTCCGTTTCAACTGGAACTAGCTACACAGGTCTCATATTAAACTTTCCGTTTCAACTGGAACTATCTACACAGGTCTCATATTATACCTTCCGTTTCAACTGGAACTAGCTACACAGGTCTCATATTATACCTTACGTTTCAACTGGAACTATCTACACAGGTCTCATATTATACCTTCCGTTTCAACTGGAACTAGCTACACAGGTCTCATATTATACCTTCCGTTTCAACTGGAACTAGCTACACAGGTCTCATATTAAACTTTCCGTTTCAACTGGAACTATCTACACAGGTCTCATATTATACCTTCCGTTTCAACTGGAACTAGCTACACAGGTCTCATATTATACCTTACGTTTCAACTGGAACTATCTACACAGGTCTCATATTATACCTTCCGTTTCAACTGGAACTAGCTACACAGGTCTCATATTATACCTTCCGTTTCAACTGGAACTATCTACACAGGTCTCATATTATACCTTCCGTTTCAACTGGAACTAGCTACACAGGTATCATACTAAACTTTCCGTTTCAACTGGAACTATCTACACAGGTCTCATATTATACCTTCCGTTTCAACTGGAACTAGCTACACAGGTCTCATATTATACCTTACGTTTCAACTGGAACTATCTACACAGGTCTCATATTATACCTTCCGTTTCAACTGGAACTAGCTACACAGGTCTCATATTAAACCTTCCGTTTCAACTGGAACTAGCTACACAGGTCTCATATTATACCTTACGTTTCAACTGGAACTATATACACAGGTCTCATATTATACCTTCCGTTTCAAATTGACAGAAATTCGGTGATTTTTGAGAATGTTTGTGAATGGTTCGCAGCAGTTCTCAGCAGAGGACCACGACTGGTATGGTAAGTGAATTACCCAAAAGCTGCCCAACTTAGTCAGTCCAATTAGTCTTTTTATATCTGCCATTTGATTTTCTCGGCCTATTTCAAATTTGTGTCCCAAGTATTCAAGCATTTTTGGACATTATAAATTCTTGTGTGTGTGTG
This sequence comes from Molanna angustata, assembly GCA_963576475.1. NCBI lineage: Eukaryota > Metazoa > Arthropoda > Insecta > Trichoptera > Molannidae > Molanna > Molanna angustata. The sequence goes on along the minus strand of OY754978.1, from coordinate 1,678,290 downwards.
TGAGTAAATTCTATAAATCTGTAAATTCTTCCACTTTGAAAACCAAAATATGCAGTTGGTACGGACAGAATTCGCAATGACGACATTAGGCGGACCTGTGAGACCGAGGACATCATACGATGAAGTCGATATAGAAGAAGATTCTGGAGGGACCATATCAACAGGATGGACGCATCTCGAATCCCATCCATAGCGGCAAACGAAATCCCACCAGGGCATCGCCTCGCCGGAAGACCACCGAAGAGATGGAGGGATACCTGGAACTCAGCTTCACAGGAATAGCTTTCTCGAAAAACAAATCTAATATAAGAAAAATAAATGCAATGATTATTTTTCATTATTTTTTTCATATTACAATATTAAAAAAATAACCATATTAAAAACAGATGGGTTGATGGCAGAGCGGTTAGCGCGCTGGGCTAGTAATCCAGTGGTCGCGAGTTCGATTCCTGCCTCGAACGATTTCGTTCACCTATAGCACAAGCATTTACGCTTATTTAAGGGAGCGTAGGAAGATGTTATATGTATAACTTGTTTAACAAGGACATGTTCATTTTTTTATAAAAAAAGACTTACAACAACATACTAATGTACAATGGTGTTCCTATTTGGAAATTTACAGTCTCACTAGACGATTCTGTTCTGAGGCAGTTCTTTTCCGATGTGGTCTAAGGTTACATCTTGGTTACATGTTATTTAATGCAAAATAATTAACAGAAATAATTAAAAAAAAAAAACAGAAAAATATACAATGACCTCTCAGTTATTTATTTATCGTATGATACTAGTGAATCAAATGTTAGTCAAAATGAACAAAACACAGCACTGACAGCAGGCAAACACAAAACAGCACGATATATCAATCACACATTCACGTCGAGGGCTCCGAGCCAATCCACAAATGCTGGTGTCAATTCGCAAATGTCCGACTTTGGGCCTTCATATGCATGGACGCTGCATTCTTCCAATATGTGTTGCATTGTTTGAAAGGGGTGGCCACAATCGCATTGTGCGGATGGAATAATGCCCCACTTTGCCATAAGGTAGTTGCAGCGTCCATGTCCAGTGCGGATCCTATTCAGGGAGGTCCACAGCCTTCTTGGCAGCTCGAAACCTGGAGGTATCTTCGTTGGAGTTTCCATATACTTATTAACATCCAAGTTGGAGCTTACCCAGTCACTGTGCCAAGTCTCATTCAGGCTGAAGTCCTCACTAACAAGGTTACATCCGAGTTTCGCTGCTGGATTCCTTGAAGCAAGTCTTTGCTGTCCCTCAGACGGAACATCACTGTGGATTGGCAAAGCGCCATTGTCATTGTCACATTAGCTTATATGAACAATGGAAATGATGAATGGTACCAAGCTTTGGTAGAGATTCTCGAGTTATGAAGGCAGAGAGTAGTAGTAGAGTAGTGATTGTATTCTGCCATTACTTTTCAGCCAGTCAGCCTGATATTGTGTTCTATGTCAGCTAATATTCATATTTCATCGTACAGTGATGTAGTAAACAAATAGAGCTGAACGCCATACATTCTTACCTTGTCAAACATATAGGTATATAATATGGTGTATTCTTGTTAGCATTTTTTATACGGAAAAATATCCTCACCACTCACCACACTGCATCCAAATATTTTGTTAAAATATATTTAATACAGATCTGCTAAAATAAATATGTCTGGGATGCGAAATTTTTGACACCCGAACCCACACAATACTTCATAGCGGCAACACAAAACATGCACTTGGAGTAGCCTTTATAGTGGATGAGAAAGTTAAGGGGAGCATCATAGGTTTCAAGTCCATCAATGAGAGATTGTGTGTCCTGCGCATAAAGACCAGATTTTTTAATGTATCACTGGTAAATGTGCACGCAGAAACAGAGGAAAAGGATGACACAGTAAAAGATACCTTCTATCAAAAACTAGAACAAGTATTCGATGCTTTACCCTCTAATGATATAAAGATGGTTATTGGTGATCTCAATGCCAAAATAGGTAAAGAGCCAGCATACCAACACATCACTGGGATGCACAGTCTCCACACGGAGAGTAATAATAATGGACTAAGAGTAATTGACTTTGCAGCATCCAGGAATATGGTGATATCATCCACACAATTCCCTAGGAAAGATATTTATAAGTGGACCTGGACATCTCCCAACGGTGGACATCATAATCAGATTGACCATATTCTCATCGAAAAAAGAGGCGCCTCCAGTATATTAAATGTAAGAAGCTACAGGGGAGCAAACTGCGATTCAGACCACTACATGGTGGTTACTACCTACAGAAGCCGTATATCTAATAATAGGCAGCAAGTCCCCCCAAAATTAAATGTGGAGGCCCTCAAAACCCCTAGTGGATTGGAACAGTATAAGGCTGCACTGAGTACCAACCTGCCTAATGCACTGAATGAGGTAACTTCCAAGGAAACATTGGAAGAAGATTGGAATTCACTCAAGAGTGCAATCTTAAACTCGGCTGAGATTAGTGTAGGAAACAGACAGAGACAAGCTAGAAACCCATGGTTCGACGGAGAATGCCATAACAGTATAGAAAATAAAAATAAACTTAGGAAGTTATGCATAGAGCGGAGTACAAGAGCTAAGAGACAGGCGTATGAACAGGCCAGAAGAAACACTAACAAACTCCTAAGAAGAAAGAAAAGAGCTTATATGAACAATATCCTAATGAAGGTAGAGCAAGACTTCAAAGACAATAATCTTCGTGAAGCTTACAAAGGAGTAAACATATTTAAGAAAGGATTTAAGCCAAATACAAATCTATGTAGGGACACAGATGGAAATATCTTAGCTGATTCAGAAAACATAAAATGTAGATGGAAGGAATATTTCAAGCAACTGCTAAATTCGAAAACACATTTAAGAAACAAGACAACACAAATACCCTTGGAGGACGACCAGGAAATCATTCCCCCTTCACTCATTGAAGTGAAGCAGGTGTTAAAGAGAATGAAAAATAATAAAGCACCTGGAATTGATAACATGCCATCCGAATTACTGAAGTGTGGGAGCGAACAACTACACAGGTTACTACACAGCTTGCTCAATAAGATTTGGGATTTGGAAGAAATACCTGAGGAATGGAAAACAAGTATCGTATGTCCTATATATATAAAAAAGGGGATAAACTTAAGTGTGAGAACCATAGGGGGATTTCACTGTTGAGCACGGCTTATAAACTACTGACTACAATACTGAAAGGAAGAGTGGAATGTTATGCAGAGGAAATCATAGGAGAATACCAGGCTGGTTACAGAAGGGATAGGTCAACAAGTGATCAACTTTTTACAGTTCGACAGTTACTTACCAAGTGCTGGGAATTCGACATTGATATCTACCAACTGTTCATTGACTTCAAACAAGCCTATGATAGTATAAATAGAGAAAAACTGTATGACATATTATTAGCATTCAAGATACCGACAAAACTAGTCAGACTGATAAAAGCAACAATGTGTAATACAAAATGCAAAGTGAAGATTGGAGGAGAGCTTACAGATGAATTCATGGTGTCGCAAGGACTCAAGCAGGGTGATGGATTGGCCCCTACATTATTCAATCTTAGTCTGGAATACGTCATTCGTAAAACATTCCACAGTAACGCAAATCCTAACATATACTTCCAAAGCAGCCAGATAGTAGGATACGCGGATGACCTCAACATAGTGGCAAGATCATTGACAGCTGTAAGAGAGGTTCTTGAACCATTGGAAACAACAGCATATGAGGTTGGACTGGAAATTAATGAAAGCAAGACGAAACTAATGAAACAATCCAGAAACTCAAGAAATAACCCTCTACGCAGCATTCAGTTTGGGGATCGAAACTTCGAGGTAGTTGATGAATTTTCTTACCTGGGGTCCACCATAACCTAGGAAAATGAAGACCACATAGAAATAATAAGAAGGATCACAACTGGTAACAAAACATTCTTCTCTCTGCTCCCGGTGCTTAAATCAAAAAGTGTTCACAGAAAAACAAAAATCACCCTGTATAAGACTATAATAAGAACAGTGGTGACATACGGGAGCGAAGCGTGGACGATGACAGCAAGATCCGCAGAGATGCTGGATACATTTGAGAGGAGAGTGCTACGGAAAATACTGGGACCCGTGAATGATGGAGAAGCTTGGAGAATAAGGTATAATGATGAAATATACAGCATCTATAAGACTCCTAGGCTCTCTGTACATGCTAGACTGAGCAGGCTGAGATGGGCTGGGCATGTACAGAGAATGCCGTCATCACGGGCACCCAAGAGGATCCTTGAGGGACATCCGGGTGGAAGAAGAAAGGTCGGCAGACCCAGGCTGCGATGGGAGGATGAAGTGAAAAGGGATGCGGAACAATTACTGCAAGTGGCAGACTGGAGGACAGCAGCGGTAGACAGGAGGAGTTGGAGGCGACGATTGATGGAGGCCAAGGCTCGATATGGGCTGTAGAGCCATCGGAAGAAGAAGAAAATAAATATGTACATTTATAATATTCATACTTTTGTCATCAAGAATGAAATAATCCGTAGAATTTGTGATGACTACAATAGACTTTTGACTGACTTGGACATTTTTAATTTAAAATATGCAAAATTTAAGCAATTGAGTAAAGATATTATAATATATTCGCGGGAGCAATCCTAGAATCAACTGTGGTCCTTGAATTTGTCCCCTTTTTCTCCTCCTACCACCTTATCATAGGTATTTTAATATAACATGCTGCAGGCACTCGTAATTGGAGAGTTGACCTTACATGTTATTTTGTATTTATATATTTTGTATTTTTTAATGTCAATTTCTCTGTGTTTCTTAAATAAAAAATAAAATAAAAAATTTTAAGTGTCAACTACACTGGAGTATACGCGCGGACCTGCCTTATTGGAAGAGTTCATGTCTTACTATTTTTGTACATATAAATTGACAATAATTATTTCATTTAGCTAGGGAATTAGAATATACAATGAATATACATTAAATATTGAATTCTAAGTCTGAGATTTTTTTTAACTGACTGAATCTTATGAATTCAATTAGAAAGAAAATATTTAATATCAAAAATATAATTTTTAACTACTAATTCGAAAGATTTATTTGGTACAATGAATAATTATAAATAGGTATGTAGTTTTAATAAATTAGGTAAGTACCTAGGGTTATCCACAAACATTTTGACAAATATCAGAGGCAAGGGAAACGGTTTGTGCAGATAAGAATGTTATATTTAAAAAAAAATTATATCAACCATGGATACAACGCAAATAAGCATTCTGCCCAGCCCAGCTATTTATCAGTCTGTTTATTGATGCATTTTATTTTTCTTCTTACTCTAAGAGGAAAAAAACTAATTGAAAAACACAAAATGACGCAAATACTTTTTTATACAGAACACAAAATTTTTGGTATATTGTAGAGCGTAGAGATTGAATCTAATATAACTTTTCTGCTTTTTAATAAAGGCGTTAATTAATATTTTCCATACCACATTTTACCAAAAGTTTTCCTTTCAGAACCAATCTTTGTTGCAATTCAAGAACCGCTCTAGTGACTCGTTCTTTGAGTTCATCCCGTTCTCTGAGTGCGCTCTCGTATCTCTGTTCCAGCACTTCGTATTCCCAAGTTATCTTTTGTTGTTGGTTACATATGGTCTCTAGTTCTTTTGTTTGCATCACCAAAACAGCTCGAACTTTGTCGACATTCTGCGCTCTGCTTTTGGCGTCGACCAATTCAACTCTGGCCCTCTCCAAAGGTTCCGTCACATTCGTCTTCGCTGTCAAAGCGATTTTTGCTAGTTTGTCAGTTCTATCCTTTAACTGTTGCATATTTTCCATTTCCGTTTTTAAATCGTCCGTCTGTCCCAAATTTGTCAGCAATATATTGTTGTAATACACCTTCAACTCTTCGAACTCCCTTTCGTGTTTCTCGACGAATTCTTTTATTTTTTCATTCTTTCTGTCCTCCGCCGCTTTGATGTCGGCCTGTCTTTTCGCTTCAAGTTGCGCCAATTTCGTTTGCAAGTTCTCTTCTGCCAACTCGATCAACTCCTTCGCACTCTGTTCAAACTCAACTCGAATTTCGTGTATCCTTTGAGAGTGATCCATTCTTTCTTGTCTCAGTTCCTCTTGCGACGCTATTTCCTTTTCCTTCAACTGATCTTCGAGGTTCTTCAAGTCCTTTAACTGCGCCGCTTCTTGTTTGGCGAATTCCTCTTCAGCCAATCGAAGAGCGGCTTGGTTTTCTGCTCTCAATTCGTTCAGTTCCTCCGTCAGTTCGTGACGTAGATGTTTCGCTTGCTGCTTCAGCAGATTTTGTTTTAGTTCGGACGCTGATTCTTCTTCCTCCTTTTCTTTCTGTTTATTCTTCAAGACATTCTGCAGCTCTTCTAGCTTTTTTCTGTCAACCTCCCAGTACAGAGAGATTTTATCTCTTTCCGTTTGAAATAACAAAGTCTGTTCCCGCTCTCGTTCCAATTCATCTTTTATTTTGACGATTAAAGCTTCGAGATCTTTTCTGTTTAGTGACGGTGTAAAAGCTTCGTCTACGTCGATCCCTGGTTGATCCTTATTCTTCTTCTTTTTCTTACCCATTTAGAATCCTTATGTATCTTTTAATCTATCTTCAACAGCGGTCAGAATATTTATTTTATATGCAATGAGTATTTTTAGTTATTGGTTTATATTTGAACGTCAGGTAAGTGTCAATATGTCTTCGTTCTGAGGAACAAAAATTAATTCGAATTGATTCAAATAATTATTAGTTTTATTTACACAATACAAGCATGTATAGACCTACCCGATTAAATGGAGCGGAAGTAGTCGACTTATTATGTACCTACGCAATCTCAACGTCTTTATTTTTTTTAATTAATTGTTAATTCTTTTGCATTATTACACGTAACCTTTATTCAAATTGGAAAATTACTGCTTCAGAACAGACTCGCCTAGTGAGGAAGTAAATTTCCAAAACGGAACAATTATTAGCTTTCCAGAAGATCACACTAGACTAAAAATATATAAAGCATTTGTTAGACAATTGTTGGAATATAGTTTCCTACTATGGAGTTCGTATTTTTCCAAGGACATTATTGACTTACTTGAGAGGGTCCGAAGACGTTTTACGAAAATTCCCGGGACACTTAAACTTAAACGAGGAAAGACTTGGCTTCTTAAAACTGTCAAAACTGGAAAACCGAAGAGAACGTGGAGATCTTATTGAAACATTCAATATATTACCAGGCCATTATGACTGTGTAAACATGAAAAATCTCTTTCATATAGTCATAACACTAATTTGCTTGGCCATAGCCTAAAACTTGTGAAATCCTCGAAGTCATTTTCTTTCAAATAGAGTGATGAATACTTGAAATAAACTGCCCCAACATTATTTACATTCTCTGGTTTTACTTCCAAGAACTTTTCACAATTAACTTTAGTAAATCAATTGTATAGTTTTCGGACTTTCGTCCATCATCAGCAACGTTTTTACGCTAAATTTAAATCAATAAAAATTATAGTAATTTGCTGCATTTTGTTTAATTTAAAATAAAGCAGCTCTCGAGAACTTACACTGGTGTTTCCTTGGCTACCTACTGTTCGGTGTCTCCATCAGAATCAGCAACAGAATCTCCATCAGAATCAGCAAGATGAGAATTACGATATTAATAAGATAAATATTGCTAACTCGCTCGTTATACCGTATCGACTTATCTAGAATACCTACTCATCGTGAGAAAGTTCCTCAGTACCTACATGTATTATTGATTGTACATTTACCTGTGAGAAAATTGTTAATTGTAATCAATATACTCTTTGTAAGTTGAAAATCATTCTTTCTCTTTATATTTCCTCTCTACCACTGTTTCCATTATATGTTTCTTTATCTAGAGTACCTTGTTAATCACCTTCCGTGATAACTGGACTTTTTTACGTGATCTGCTAAGAAGAAATAATTGTTGGTAACCCTAGTAATAATAAATCAAATATAATTTCTCACGTCACGTCGAGAAGCTACCCTTAATATAGTCCAAAGCTACATCTCTTCTGGAGTCATCTCAAATTAATGTATATTGGTCTAAACCAGTGATTCTCAAAGTGGTCTATATCGACCCCCAGGGGTCTATGACAACCTGCAAGGGGTCTACGTCAGCGAAAAAAAAATCTGGGGGTCCATGAAATGAAAATGGGGGTCCACGATAGTGGATCTCAACATACACTAATAGTACCAATCGCATAACAATTTGTTATTATTATTCGTTGTATAATATTTTATTTTAACATTTTTTGTCATGTTACTTTCAAATTTCCTTAAAGTTCCATCATACCAAAACCTAAGATAACATTCATTACATTCCCCTTCTCACATTCATTTATAATGGTTGTACGCCTATGCCTGCCATAAAATCTAAGACCATACAATTTAAATTTGACTTTGATTTTTTCGGCCTTCGTGGCTACTGGTAATCACTTTGGTTACCAACACGCTTTAACTATTATTTTTGCTACTCATTCTCTTTTTGGTATTTTATTTTTACTATGGATAAATCTGAAAGTGTCTACAGGAAATAATTCATATCAGAAAAACTAGGTTGGAAAAACTATCGTTTCATGAAAAAAATAATAAATTACTAATTTAAGACCAACGCCTAATATTGAGCTTAATTATGAGGTCTAACGAAACTTTTTTGCTGGAATCTCATATTTTTTTCCAACTAAAAAACGGTTTGTTATTGTACAGGGTTTTCAGCGAATTCTATAAAACGTCACCAGTCTATGTTCTAATTATCATTTGGGTTTTTCAGTTCCGTTTCATTCATTTGGCAAAAAATGAATTCACTTTTATTTCATCAAAAGAAAGCATAATATCTTATTATACTGTGTTATTTAGTATTTCGTTGAATTTCACAAATAACATGAAAGATAATAAATATATGCAATTTTATAGATTAACCTATAAAATATACATTCTACTCAATCTACAAAATATGCGTTTGTATAAATCAGGGGTCTCCAAACTTTCCAGCCTTAGGGCCATACTATGATTACTCCAATAAGTTCCGAGGGCCAAAACCATATTATCATTGTTGCCGGTGGTTAAAAGTGAAATAGTTACACAATTTTTAGTTAAACACAATTTGCATAAATTTGCTCGTGGGCTGTTTTCTGTTTTTGGTACTACTTATTTATGTGAGAAGACTTTCTCCAAAATGAAGTACCTACACAAAAAATGTTTACAGATCTAAATTAACTGATGAACATTTAAAATCTCTTTTAATAATTGGTACAAGTAAAATTAGTCCACAACTACAAACTATTGTCAGTGGAAAATCTCAATTACATAAATCTCATTAGTATTTCATATGTCATTATGCTTGTTATAAGTTATGTTTTTATTTAAAATGTATAAAATGTTAGTTGGATTCATTTCAATAATTTGTTAGTTATTATATACTGAAGTTAAATTTTCTGCATATTATACATGTCTTTACTCATTACAATTCTGTGTTTTTTTATCCAACTTATCACAAAAACAATAACAACAACAATGTTATGAGTAGTTAGCCCATGACCATATCAATGTAGATGTCATATTAATAATTATTCAACATAATATTAGAATACTTCAGTTAACTAAATTTAATTTGCTATAAAAAATATGTTCTCTAAAAGGAGTTTTCAAGTATGCTAGCTCTCCGCGGGCCGGACAAAATCTGTCCGCGGGCCGGATGTGGCCCTCGGGCCGTAGTTTGGAGACCCCTGGTATAAATGATTAAAAATCATATAATATTTTTATCGGTTCGTTTTATTCGCAAATTATATTTAAATTTATTAAAAGCAAACATTATTTTGCTGATGTTATTTATTTATTTAATATTGCTTCTCGGGCAACTAACAGGTACTATGTCAAATATCTATTTACATAACATGCACCCAATAACAAATTACCACATTTTGGAGACTTGCGATATTAATCGTCTCACAGATCCAGACTGAAAACACAATAAAAATTGTGTATCCACCGGGAATCGAACCCGGAACCTTTGGATCCCGGATAATATTATGTTATAATATTAATAAATCACAATTTACGTTTTTATTTACACGTTGACGTCGCTGGCCAAAGAATGCATTAAAAAAATGTGAAATCACATTACTCAATTTTCGCTGTCCAAGGTTGCGTGGCCTGAAGTTCTTAGGATCGCCCCTGATTAATATTGTCTTTGCATCGCATCGTTTTAATTTTAAACATGTCGCTTAAAGTTTTTTAAGATTTTTTCACAATAAGAATACATAAGGTAGCGATAATAAAAACAAAAGCAATATACCTAAGGTTTCAATTACACAAGTAATATTTTTTGAGCGTAGATAAACAGGTTCAGGTTTTTCTATGTTTATCAAAGGAAGAATAAATTGTAGTAGGTTTCTATTTCTAGGAAAGATGACTAGAGAAGGTTTAGAGGATAATATTTAGAATTAAGTTACAAAGGGTTGCAATTGATACTAAGGGTCGTGTTGTAAACCTTTCTCAGAGCTTTTAAAGTCCATACTTATATTGAATTGTAAAGATTTTGTCGTGCAAGGAATTGAATTTTTTTTTAGTATAATAGATACGTTTATACATCCGGACCAAAGAAATTATCGAGAGGGTTGTGGCCAACACTCAACTCTTCACTACATAGTGTATTTTTTTCTCCTTGAACGGTAGACAATTCTTAAATGTATTTTTTATGAAAACATTTCTATTATATTCCTAAATAAATAATAGTATCCCATAGGACAAAATTTTTCTTAGTTCACCATACACTCAAAAAAATTGTGAAGAAAAATCATAGTGTGCACTCTCTGTATGACAATAATTGTTCAGGCTTTGATGTAAAAAAAATGCTTTAACAATAGACGAGCAAGTATGAGACAATGCATGAATTGATGAAGCGATGGATATGTGTCAAGATATAATGTGGTGGTTCTCTTTGCCTACCACACGAGAAAGATGGCGCGATAACATCATATGCATAACATCATTGATGAATACTTTATTACATTAATGAAATAGAGAGTAAAAAAATGATAAAAATGTGAAATCATGTGAAGAAGTTATGAAATCAAATTATTTATAATTGTCAAACATAAAAAAATCTCTTATTATATATTTTATTTTATTGGGGGTATTCGCAGATAAACAGGTAAAATTCATTAAAATATATAATATGCTAAGTGGTACAATTATAGCTAGGCCTGCCATCTAATTATGTATATCACACAAACAGAAGAGAAAAAAAATGTAAAGAAATAATTATTAAAGTTGGTTAAAGATAGTAGGATAGGAAAGTGACGGGGAATGTCAGAGGATAACTAAAAGAGGGAGAGCAAATTAAGTAGTACAGTATTCATACGATAAAGGAAAACAAAACATCTATCTATTGTTATCTCGGATCATGTTGAATAATTCCTTCATATACCTACCTGCTATACGGAGTATGAAATATGTCTAACTATTGAAGTTTTTGTTAAATGTTTCGCAGATACGAGGAACGGTAGAATGTTTTCGGTGATTTGTTTTATAATTTGGAATATAGAAAAGATCAGTTTGTCGGATTGTCCTAGAGGGAACACGGTAAGTTATGTATGTATAAGATTATTCAATTCCGTTGAATCGAATTTATTATTAATTATTTTATATAGTAAGCTTTGACCATGGATAATATATGTATTTGTTAAATAATCTTATATTTACGAGTATGTATATTTGTCAAATAATCCATTATTATGAGCACCACTTTTCAAGCGGTCGTATATTTTTCTTTTGAGGTTGACAAACTCTGAATTCAGTTTGTGAAGGTTGTTTATGTTGTATGAATAATTTAAACAAAATTAAAATATCTCAAATAAGAGTAACATATGATATCATAGAGAACAATGAACCTATGCGTATGGAAAATTAATTAGCTCTAGGTCTATGTGTAAACATGTGATGTTACATAATATGAAGTCCATCGGACTTTTAGTTTGTTTGGGCTGTAGAGAGGACACAAAAAGGATAATCCGTACGCCATACGCCATACATACAAAAACATCACGACGAAACTCACAGTGTGCACAACGGGTATAATGTAGATACACTGGGTGTATTTACATTATACCGTATTAAAATCGTGTAATGAGTAATTCTACAGACTTTATTTATTTATTTATTTTTATTTATTTATGTATTTATTTACTTAATATTTATTTATTATTTTTTTTTAATTAATTTATTTATTTGTTTATTTATATATTGATTTATTTATTTATTTGTTTATTTATTTATTTATTTATTTATTTATTTATTTATTTATTTATTTATTTGTTTATTTATTTATTTATTTATTTATTTATTTATTTATTTATTTATTTATTTATTTATTTATTTATTTATTTATTTATTTATTTATTTATTTATTTATTTATTTATTTATTTATTTATTTATTTATTTATGGGACAAACACAGTCTTATAAAATAAACAAAAGGAAATCAATATAAAATAAACAAAACCATTTACATTTGTTCACAGATGACAATCATAATATATAAGCACACACACAATACAACGCTAAATAAGAAAGAACATAATCATAATAAATAAAAACATTATTAGAACAAATTGAAATGTTATTATGGAAGAGGAAAATAAAAAGGAATAATAAAGGGGGTAGGGTTCAATGTGCTACTTTAATATAAGAATAAAAAGAAATTTAAAAAAAATTCTTTCATGAATTTTTATTTTAGGCTCCGTAACTGATTAAAATGAAAACTCGACAAAATACTTGCCATAATAAAATTATATAATATTGTTTTAATCTTTCAAAATATTCCCTAGCCACACACCTGATGTACTTTTGTTGAATTAATCCAGTTTCATATTTTCTCATCAAAAGTATAAACCCACCTAATCCCACTCAATTTATACAGGATTATTCTTGAATTATAAAAGATAAGCACATAGATCCATCACATTTAATATCAAAATATAAAACTTAACCCATTTTCAGTTTCAAACAAATAAATTCATGTTTGTGATATTGTTCTGTGCCCATTCTGTCTGTAATGTTTATTTGAGATTCTTAAAAATATAATTATTATTCACATCTTTTCGATCATAGGTTCTCAACGTGGGCGGTATCGCCCCCTTGTGAGCGTTTGAGAATTTTAAAGGGGCCTTAGTGAGGGCGGGGTTAAAAAATATAGTTAAAGAAATACAGTTTATCGATACACACATTACAAGACTGAAATATTCTCGCTGCGCGGCAAATTTCATTTCATTTTATTGATACAAACTTTTGAATCTTCTTTATTATTTGTAACTTGTCTACAATCAGACGTTTAGTCAGTTCCGAGCGTACAAAAAACTGGCTAAGCGTCGAATTCTAGTATCAAGCTGGAAATACAGGTGAAATCACAGTAAAACGAAGTTCACGGAACCACAAAATGTTTCGTTATACTGAAAATTCGTTATAATGAATGCTGTTTTAAAAAAAAAGTTTTAGAAACACCAAATATGGGTAAAGATGCGTACTGATGAAAACAAAAACTAGCACTTATAGATACGTACTGCACCGCCAAGTATCAAAAACAGACTGGGTTCGCATAAAATTGAAACATCATTCTAGAAAAAAAATCGTTATTCTGAGATCGGTTTCGCTACAGTGAATTTTGGTTAAGTACATTTTGTATGAAAGTTTATCGGGAACAAATTGCATATTCGTTTTATTGAAAATTTCGTTACTTCAGTATTCGTTATTTAGATATTTGACCTGTATTAAGTTTGTAAGCCCCATAACTGGTTATCGGAGCTAATCGCTCCCTCTTCTGGACATTTTTTTCTTTTATTTTAAAAGATCAAGTGGGATATTAAGGAATTAAATTTGTACCAAAAATGTATTATTTTAAAATCGTTCACAAAGTGATTACGATTGTTTATTTTGTAGATTTATTTTTACATTTAAATATAATATAAACAATTTGTTTTTTTGTCAAGACTATCGGCGTAAAATAATTTAAGTACAAATATTTTATGTAGAATCAAAAACGTGGTATTTTTATTTCATAATACTTATGTATGTATTTTTTTCTCATCACTACCCCAAGGGGATGTTAGGAATTCGCAATTTTAAGAGTTACTTTTTTATAGCAGATTATCAACTAGTATCATGCTGAGATTGTATTCTCAAAGTTCAATTTTTTTATATCTAATACTCGCTTAGATCCCATTAGATTTTGAAGGATATCTGATAGGTGGTTCTCAATTTTTTTAACCGTCAAATATGTCAAAGTGACCTCAAGCTCAAGAAACTTAAAATTCGATATTTTTATTTTCAAAATTAAACTTAAATTAAAGGAACACCTTGGGAACACCACTTTCGTAAAATGGCTTTGAAGAATTATCAAGTTTTCATAATTAAATCAAATACAATTAACAAACTCATTTCGTGAAAATATTTTAAATTAAACTTTTAGTTAGTAAGTTTAATATAAACTAACGTAAAACTATGTACTGAAAATCCTTTCACGAATGTATTTAATATTATTTATTTACTAATAACAACATATATATTTTTTTTAAATTCTCGTTAACACAACAGCTGCTGCCAATATATTGCGTTTTACATTCATATATTTTTTTATGTATAGAAAAAAAGAACACATATAGAAAAAAATCATCATAGAATAAGAAAAAAAAACAATAATACACTTAGTTAAAAAAAATAAAAACCTACACAGTAAAATAATCAAATCGAAAATAAATAAAAAATAATAGAAGTAATCAAACATAAAAAAGATTTACATATGGACTTAAAATACATCAAAATATTTAATAAAAATATATTATTAATACAATATAATATGTTACAATAATAATATGTTTGAAAAGGGAGGGAAAGAGCATTTTCGCAGAAACCAAAATAATGACAGCTACACAAATTTATAAATACAGATTTATTCTACAAAATTACTTTAAAAATGAACACAAAACACCTGACAAGTAACTTCCGGTAAATATAATATACCTAGAGTAAAAACTATTACGGTGAAAGAACACTGCAGTATTCAATACCAACAATTTTTAACAGCTTGCCCTCAGACTTAATTGGATTAAATTCGTTTAATAAAATCAAAAGATCCTGTAAAAAAATCATTTTTAACGAATAATGTTCTTTTCCTTCCTTTTTTTATTATTTTATTACTTTTCCTTTTGTTTTTGTTCTTACTCTATTGTATTGTTTGGGTTTTCTTCTATATGTTATTTTTTGTTGTTTTTATTCTAGTGTTGTTTTGGATCTATCAAAACATTTTTATATTGTCAAACCAATTTCATTTTTTTTGTCATTGTTGGTTAGTTTAAGGAAACCCACTGATAAC
The DNA here is from genome assembly GCA_963576475.1 of Molanna angustata. NCBI lineage: Eukaryota > Metazoa > Arthropoda > Insecta > Trichoptera > Molannidae > Molanna > Molanna angustata. The sequence goes on along the minus strand of OY754978.1, from coordinate 1,662,882 downwards.
CATATATGGTTAGTGGGATCTTTTATAAATGAAATTATGTTGAAAAAATAAAAAAAAATTGAGAAGCAGTGTACTGTCATAAAATTAAGATTAAAAAAAACATACAAACCAAAAGTTTGAACAGCATAAAAAAGTCACCGAAATGAGAGTATTCATTCCCAATATTATAGAAACAACCGACTAGTGAGTGATATTATGTATGTGTTTGATGTAATAAAATGGTTTATCCAATATAGCATGAAACGTATTTTTTTGTCTCACATTATAATATCTTATAATCTTATTTTTATCCTTGAATATCAAATGTCTCACACGGTATTTTCTTATCTTGATTGGAACAATTAATCTCATATTACAAACATCTGCCGCTGGTATTTTTTATTACAATTATTTCAATCGCTGCATTGTTGACAAGGTTGAATTAATCATTTGTCAGAAAGTATGAGAAGACAGGTTCAACCGAATTGGGAGTGCCCAAAATCAGTGTAAAAAGTGACTTGAAAAACAAACGAACCTCTTCCATATATTATATACCCAGAATACTTTGAACAACAAGATTTGTTTGTCAGTTTTTAATGCTTTCAATTATGTAGCTCTCTTTTTCTCCTGAAGATGGAGGCAGTATAATATAGTCAAAAACTCTTTTGTTGCCTCTGTTACTAGGCAGAACCTAGTCACTGAACGACCCAATGCAGACTTACGCGACGTCCTACGTAGGCGATTCAAAGCGAACGCGATTGCGAAGCGATGCGATGCGGATACAAGCGAATTCAATGCGATGCGGTGCGACGCGGCGGCTCTGTCCTACGTGTGCGTGAATCGTTCCTTCTGCCGCCAGCTACTGTCATGGATGTACGGCGAATACTCAAGAAATATGTACGACAGAGAAGTGAAACTAATATTGTGTACGAGAGGCATATTTATGGGGAATATCACAATTTGCATGAAGAATTACGTGATCTTGAATTAATAAATGAGACCCAATTTACATCTTTCCAGGAAACATATCAAAATTTGCCATTTGTGCAAGCGAGAGAAGACTTTAAAGTGTAATTTTGAACGATATCCTATTGTAAAATAGCAATAATAAATAAATGACTTGTAGTCCCATTTATTTTTGACAAATTCTCCCATTCGCGGTTCGATAATAAACGGTTATGATAATTTTTATTTCTTTTGTCCCATAATATGGGATGTTCATGGACAGAAGTAATTAAAATTTCTGTTTCTGACATGTCAAAAAACAATGGCACCGCTTTCAATTCGCGCGAAAATATCAAACCAACTGATCGCGTTCACTTCGCATCGCGCCGCGCCGCATCGAAACCAACTCGCGGTCGGTAACGTAGGACACTTCCATAGTTACCGACTGTTTGTTATTTTCGCGCCGCTCCGCTTCGCATGCGCTTTGAATCGCCTACGTAGGACGTCGCGTTAACCATATCGCTATTTTCGTCCCTCTACGCTGCCCGTCACAAGTCACAACAAGCTTTTTGTGGCTGTCTGCTTCTCTCCTGGCAATGTATCAAAATAATTGAAGAATACGTCTGTAGCCCATTGTTGATAGAAGATCCGTAATGCTTGGTTCATCCTGAATGGATACATTTGTTCTCTTGGCTGAACATGGGATGCACAATTTTCTCAAACCATTAATTTTCCTTCCATTCACTTCTCTGTTTTCTCTTCTAATCACTTCTCCTACTTGAATACACTGATGCTAATTAGATGTGAATGAGGAGCATCTCAATACGTTTGCGTTCATTTTATCTTTGGACTGAAATAATATGATGACATCTCTCATTATCTTATTCTTAATTATTGACAACGGCGTAATTTACATATTCTAAGTTATCCAAAATTACCTCGATATCTCAATGATTAATTTGCTTATCTATCAAGTCAAAGGCGTCTACTTCGATCTACTGAACGTACAACACTATACATTCCAATTCATAGTGCTGGATTTATCAGATATTTATTCCAAGTATATTCAACAATATTATTAAACTATCTTAGTCCTGATATTCGTCGTCTATCTCGATAAACATCCTTATTCAAAAATATCTATTTGATAGTGCCTGATTTCTTCTTCCTCTCCTCTTCTTCTCTTGATCCATTAATTTCTAATATTTTTAATCTGTTTTTTTTTTACTTTTTCTTTTGTTACCAATATTTATTTTTATTTTTGTTGTATGATTCCTTATTACCAAAGTGTACAGTGGTGTACACTGTATTGCATATTTATCATCAACTCTAGTCGATTAGAAGAAATTTCCGTCTGGTAATAAGCCCGCTAAAGGTGTTAAAATATTTACAGAAAGTTAAAAATAAATAAATTTTCTTCCTTTCGGACTCTCTGGTTGAGTAAGAGATAAAAAGATAAAAAATTGAGTAAGATGTAAAACTAACTTGTGGATAAGAGAGAAAACCAAAATAACCGCCGTTGTCCAAAAAGTTGCCAACCAGATGTGAACCGACCTCTGCCGATCCGAGCGGTGGCCCCACGTTTGAGGTTGGACTCTCGGGGGTAGTGGTTGAACTCGCGGATAGGAGGATATTGTGTTGTCTGACGTTGCGGTTGCGTCGGGGATGAACAGGACCAAAGAGTCCTATAGCGTCCTCCGGCGTGGAAGTAGTTTGCGAACTCCCTAATATTAAAACACACAAACGATAATTACCTACCACTACAATCATACAATACCATCAATAAACAACAATCATATTATTATATACACAAACTGCAATTGACAGGGTGCTATCTAACTGGTGAACTTAATACCTAGAACTACCGTGACATTTTTATTTGTTCTTAACATGTGTATATCGGACTAATCTTCATTGATTTCCTGTTATATTTTGGTTCTTTACGCATGTCGATGACTGTGCTGAACAATCGGCTACCATTTCGGGGGCGAAGAGAAACTTAACATTGATTATCAAAACGTCAGAGGTCTTCGTACAAAGTATATCGGACTTGTATCGGTGTATATCGGACTTATCTTCTTTGATTTCTTGTTATATTTTGGTTCTTTAGCCATCTCGATGGCTGTGCTGAGCAATCGGCTACCATTTCGGGGGCGCAGAGAAACTTAACATATATTATCAAAACGTCAGAGTTATTTGCTTGACCGAAACATGGTTGAATGACAGTTTTCACTCTTCTGAAATGTTAGATCAAAGGTACGTGTGGCTCTGTAGCTGGTGTCGGAGGAGGGGTTCTTATTGCAGCAAAATCAAACCTGAGTCCGATACACAGAAGATCGTGGTCCTCTTCCTCTGAGGACATGTGGATTTCTATACCTAGAAACTCGCGGGACTATAAACATATCTGTTGCACTTACATTGCGCCTAGAAACAGTCACGTTTCAAATCTCACATCAACTCTAAACATGGTAAACGAAATATACACTAAATATTCAGATGACACATTTGTTATGCTAGGAGATTACAATCTACCGCATATAAATTGGATATTAAACTCTGACTCGTTGCCGATCGTGGGTGATTATACTCGAGGAGCGGCAAACGTGCAATTTGTTGACTTTTTATCGTTATCAGGCATGCATCAATATAATTACTACATAATTCGTCAAACAAAATCCTGGATCTAGTTCTATCAAACGATGAGTGTGACGTCAGACCTTCCCCTCACCAGCTGGTTGCACCCGACCTCCACCATAAACCACTGTTAATTATCACTAGTATTGGGCTAGCTAAAGACAAGTACATCAATAACAACTCTCGAGGTATAATACAATACAACAAGGGTAATTTCTTAAAAATTCGAAGCGATTTGTCAGCCTACAATTGGCACAACCAATTTTCAAATCTTGACACCGAGAAATACTTGTCAAAGTTCTATAATATCTTATTTAAAACCAATATTTAATATTCCAATCAAAAGAATTAGAGCAGCTAACACATATCCACACTGGTTTTCCTCAACATTAATTATGATTATAAAAGAGAAACAACATTTTCATAAAAATGGAAGAAATCAAATAATCCACTAGATTATCAAAGTTTCTCGTTATTGGGTACTAGACAAAAGCTAATCCAGAAAGATTGTTACGATAAATATATAAACAACATAGAGAACAACATAAAAAAAATCCAATGTACCTTTTTTCTTTTATAAAAACAAAACGACACGTTGGAGGTATTCCATTAATTATGACGTATAAAGGCATAAAGTATACCGAGGCGAAAGGTACCTGCGATTCGTTCAACGACTTTTTTACGTCAGTACATATTCGGGGCGACAGCGCTGTCAGTGATCGCGACGGTCAAGAAACTCATACATCAACAGAGTATGTAAAAGTTTTTATAGAAACTGTGTAGACTTGGACCCATTCGCTACGAGTCGGAACTTATTTAAGAGAAGACTGGCTGTAGTCTCAAATTTTGGAGCTACAACCTTTTAAAAAGTATGTCCCCGGTAAGGTTGGTTGGGCATTTTGTTAGTTGCATTTTGACGTATGATTGTCACCCGAAATCGGGTAACTTCAAAACTAAAATTCAATCACATTGTTGCAATTTATTAATGACGTACATACACAAACTACTAACTGACTAACATAACAAAATAAAACATATATGTAGGTACATACGCATATGAAAACAACCTGTACAAATCCACATTGGACACCTTCAAGTGGTTTCATTTGACAGCGGAACTCTTCCTTTTCCCCATTCTTCCCGTCTATTCCCTTCCTTTCCAAGGCAGCGATTTTGTATATAGATACGATGTAATTGTTTCACTTGAATTATTATTTTGAAATTATATACCTACCTATGTTTAATATATGGATACAGTAATTGGCGTTGTAAACCACATTTTGCTGTTTTTCTCATTGTAAATTATTTTAAAATTTCCAAAATTTCATTGTAAATTATTTCATTGTAAATTATTTTAAAAAAGAAAAAGACTGTTGAATGTATGTGTGGAATGGGATCTTTTTGTGGCTAATACTATTTTTTGCCATAAAAAGATCCACCAGTACACGTGGGAAAGAGGCTGTGAAAGATCAATTATAGATTTTGTATGTGTGGACTCCACTTTGAGGAAGGCAACGATGGACACTAGGGTATATAGGGGCGCAGATCTAGAGACAGATCACTATTTGCTTGTTACTAAACTGCATCTGTTCATCGGCTGGCGCTCTAAAACAATCAAAATTGCACCACCAATGCGCGTCAAAGTGGAAAAATTACAAGAAGAGGAAGTAAGACATGAATATGAAAGGAATGTTGAGTATGAACTAAATTCTCAAACACATAGTGAAAGAAGTGTAGATGAAGTATGGAAAGACTTGAAAAGTGTTGTGTGCAAAGCTGCCAAGAATGCGTGCGGTGAAAGTAAAAGAGGAATGCAGAAAGGTGATGCTTGGTGGAATGAATCGGTAAAAAATGCAGTTGATGCGAAAAAGGAAGCATGGAAGTTTTGGATATCTGTAAAAGGTACTGACAAAGAAAATAGAGCAAAAGAAGAGTACAAAGAATGCAAGAGGATAGTAAAAGCTACAGTGAAAAATGAAAAAGATTGTATAAAAGAAAAAGAAAGCCAGAAAATAGTGAACGACTTTACGGGTAACATGAAAATGTTCTGGAAAGGCATAGCTAAGCGAAAGCAAGGGGAAGCAAAAGGTTCAAAGTGTATAAATGATAAAGATGGAAATATGCTGATAGATAGCGAAAGTGTGAAAGAGAGATGGTGTGAATATTTCAAAGAATTGTATGAAAGCGCACAATGTGACACAGTAAGACAGAGGACATGGATTATTGATGAGAATGAGAGAGATGAAATAACGGAAGAAGAGGTAAAAGAAGCGGTTAATAACGCGAAAACGGGTAAAGCCGCTGGTGTGGATTGTGTGGCAGCCGAATTTATCAAGTATGGCGGTAAAATATCTACGGAGTGGTGTCTATCGCTTTTCAATAAATGTTGGGAAGCTGGGTACACTCCGTCGGATTGGAGAAATGCAGTTGTAGTTCCTCTTTTCAAAGGGAAGGGATCAAAACTCGACTGCAAAAACTATAGAGCTATCAGCTTGTTAAGTTCGGTTGGCAAGATGTATGCAAGAATTATTGATAAGAGAATACGCAAGATTACGGAATGCAAGATATGGGATGCGCAAGGTGCCTTTGTAGGGGGCAGAGGATGTATCGATCAAATTTTCTCTTTACGTATGGCTACAGAAAAGGTTCTGCATAAAAACCAGAAACTTTTCTGTGCGTTCATAGACCTAGAGAAGGCATATGATAAAGTGGATTGAGAAAAATTGTGGGATATCCTATCAATATATGGAGTGAAGAGCAAACTAATACGTGCCGTTGCGTCTCTGTATGAAAATAGTGGAGCCTGTGTCCGTGTCAATGATGCGTTGACAACATGGTTCCCTATTAATAAAGGGGTGAAGCAAGGCTGCGTATTATCTCCATGGCTGTTCAATCTGTATATTGATCACTGCGTTAGGACATTGAAGAATGAAAATAAAGGTCTGAAACTAAGTACTGTAAACGTACGTGATTTGATGTATGCAGATGACAAAGTGGTGATTGCTGAATGTGCGGATGAGCTACAGTATTTAGTGAATAAAGTGTATGAAGGATGCCTGCAAAATGGACTGAGAATGAATGTTAGTAAATCTAAGATATTGGTATTTGAAAAGACTGAAAGTATAACTGCATGTATGATAAAAGTAGAGAACGAATGGCTAGAACAAGTTGAGGAATATTTATATTTGGGGAGTATGTTTGAACGGAATGGAAGACCCGATAAAGATATTGAAAGAAGAGTTATGGCAGGGAATAGAATAAAGGGAGCACTTAGACCAGTAATGTCCGACCCAAGCATCTCAAAGGAAGCCAAAATTGCAATACACAATGCAATTGTGGTGCCTACTTTGACGTATGCAAGTGAAACATGGACCTAGCAAAGAACACATGAAAGTAGAATAAATGCTGTAGAAATGAGATCACTAAGAAGAGTATGTAATAGAACGATATATGATAGAATAAAAAATGAGGACATAAGGAGAGAATGCAAGTTAAAGAAGGATATTATATGTAAAATGAAAGTGAATGCTTTAAGGTGGTTTGGACATATAGAAAGAATGAACGATGAACGACTGACCAAAAAAAAAAGTTTGAACAATCGACGAGCATGTATGAGACGTTGCATGGATGTAAAGGAAGCCAGAAATGTGTGCAAAAATAGAGAAGTATGGCGCTCGGTTCTCTCTGCTTACCCCGTAAGGGACATGGCGTGATGGTATGTATGTATGTATGTATGTAAATTATTTTATAGCTGTTGTATAAAAAAAAAAACTCCGTCGTGTTCCGTACTCATTCAAAAAGTTGTAGCACATCCCGCACTCCAGTCTGTCTTAGGCCGACACGTAGTTGACCTTCAATCTTTCCTTCCAAGATCAGTCGTTATATATTTTTAGTTTCATCTTTTGATGTGCTCATTTCAAATTGTATTTTCTGCCTTAAATCTATATCACAATTCATTAACTCTTTCATATAGATTTGCGTTCAGCATAATACTTTCAATATTGATTTTGTGTTGACTTGAGATAGTGTCAATGAGACGAAAATATGTACATTATTAAGATACAAAGAAACATAATTAATAAATGTTTGACAAAGTAAATTCTGTGCTTTGATCTCAGTTTCATTTAATATACATACTATCCATCCCTTACCTGAACCACACCTTTCTCTTAGAAACATTGAATCAGGAATTCCTTAACACCTTCGAGGAATTACAAAATATGGTACGCGTACAATTAAAAACAAAAAAAAAACTAACTATGGTACGCGTACCACTGGTGGTACGCAAGCAGCCATGGCCATACACAGTAAAGTAAATAATTAGATAAAACGTTTTTAAATTTCGCGCTCTGACAAGGAACCCATTCGTTTCGGATCTGGATAGTGTTGGTGAAAATTTAAGTGTGAATGAAAAGGAATCTCTGATAGAACTATCTTGCGATGGAGGTTTGCAAGCGGAATTCAATAAAGTAGAGCTGTGTGAATTTTGACTTAAAGTTAAAAATGAATATCCATCGCTGTCCAGAAAAGCATTACTGTTTCTGATTCCATTTACAACCACGTATGTCTGTGAGAGCGGATTTTCTGCTATGTTGATAATAAAATACAAATATCGTAAAAAGCTTAACGTAGACTCCAATTTTCACTTAAAATTAAGTACAACTGAGCCAGATATTTCCTATCTTGTCTCGAACATGCAGCACCATTTTTCGCACCAAGAATATTGTATTTTTTCCTATAATTAATAAATGATAATGTTGTTATAAACTAAACAGTTGTTGCAGTTTTTATTATTTATTTTATTATTTATAGTTGTTGCATTTTGAAGGTTTTTTTTAACGGTTGCAGTTCAGTGGTACGCTACTGATTTATAATTTCGTGTGTGGTACGCGAAATTAAAAGTTTGGGAACCACTGCTCTAACGCATATAATTTCGCATCTCTCGTCTGAGCAATAAACAATACGATTATCGTGCACGCGTCGCATTTCAGTTTAATAAAACATTTTCATCCCGCTAATTTTACCTATCTGTGATCTTGTTGTGTATTCAATATTCAAGTGTTTCGTCACCAAGTCAGCAGGAGCTGAGAGGAATGTTCCAGAATCCTTCAGCATTCCACATTCCTTCAGGAAGGAAATTTGTTTCACTTAATCTGGTTTGAGTCATTTCGCATTCCGTTAATATTTGTCTCTTCCAAATATAGGTGAAACCACGCACCCATTAAAAAAACCGCATCATGATAGTATCAATTCAACAACATTCAATAAATTATTTAATTACGCATCCGCCACACCACCAGGAGTAGAGCACCTACAGCTAGATCTAGTGGCAACATGGCGGTCCAGTGTTGAAAAGGAGCTGGCGGCTCATGGTGTTCCCGTTGTGACTGTTGGCGCAGATAACAGATACTTCCAATTTGTATCTATCTTCATCTTCCTGACATACCAATTAGGCCACCTTCTTCAGTCACAATGCTCACTTCGTGCCGTGCACAATATTTTTATACCAAATCGCATAATTATAATTAAACAGCGCCGTGCGCATAATTATATTTTTTACTCCTCACTAACCCAAGGGGATATAGTGGGAGTTATGAATTCGCAATTTTTAAGGGTATTTTTTTATTGCAGATTATCAACTAGTATCATGCTGAGATTGTATTCTGAAAGTTTCTGTCACAATGTAACTAAAGAACTCTTTCGATTCTTTTAAAATTTTGCAATTATGTATAGACTTGCCTTGGCTTACAAGTTTAGTGTTACTTTGGACTACATAGGCACTTTAGATCATGTGTACTGTCAAGAACCACTAAAATCCTCGTCTATAAAACTCTTTTACGACCTGTACTAACATACGGCTCTGAGTGTTGAGTTCTTGCTAAAAAGGATATGGATGCGTTACTGGTCTTCGAAAGAAAAATTTTGAGAAAAATTTTCGGTCCCCTCTGCGATCAAGGCACGTGGAGAATCAGGTTCAACCACGAACTACAGAGCCTATTCAAGGAAACAAATATCGTCCAAACGATAAAATTAGGGAGGCTCCGATGGTTAAGACACGTGCATCGCATGGAAGATGACCAGACACCAAAAAGAATCATCACAACGCTCCCGGAGGGTAGAAGGGGTGTGGGAAGGCCGAAACTGCGATGGATGGATGGAGTTGAGACTGTTGAGAGGGACCTTCAAATAGCCGGTGTGCGGAATTGGAGAGAAAAGGCCATGGATAGGGTGCAATGGAGATGATTCCTTGAGGAGGCCGAGGCCCATCCTGGGCTGTGGAGCCACTGATGATTATGAATACTCGCTTAGACCCCATTAGATTTTTATTAGACCCCATTAGGTCAAATATTTCAAAGTGACCCCAAGCTCAGGAAACTTAAAAAAATATATTTTCAGATTGGTAAAAAGGCACATCACTTTCATAAAATGGCATTGAAGAATTATCAAGTTTTCATAATAAAATATATAAATAAAAAATAATTGAACAAACTCATTTCATGAAAATGCTGAAAATTTTCCATACAAAATTTGAATACTTTGAGGAGTGACTTGTTAGTGAGGAATTTAGCGTTGGCCACAACCCACTCGTTTTTGTAAGTTTTTGTCGTCACAGAAAAATAATAATAATAACCAGATTTATGGTAAAAGATCGTCCAGAGGGCGCTTCTGTTTATTTGTTGCCTCTGCTAATAAAAGAAAGACAAACAAAATCATAATCATATACAATAATATTTTTGAAAAAAAATAATATTTTTTAGATTTAAAGAAACAAAAAAAAAAAAATATATATATATATATATATATATATATATATATATATATATATATATATATATATATATATATATATATATATATATATATATATATATATATATATATATATATATATATATATATATATATATATATATATATATATATATATATATATATATATATATATATATATATATATATATATATATATATATATATATATATATATATATATATATATATATATATATATATATATATATATATATATATATATATATATATATATATATATATATATATATATATATATATATATATATATATATATATATATATATATATATATATATATATATATATATATATATATATATATATTATATATATATATATATATATATATATATATATAATATATATATATATATATATATATATATATATATATATATATATATATATATATATATATATAGGTATATATATATATATATATATATATATATATATATATATATATATATATATATATATATATATATATATATATATATATATATATATATATATATATATATATATATATATATATATATATATATATATATATATATATATATATATATATATATATATATATATATATATATATATATATATATTTATATATATATATATATATATATATATATATATATATATATATATATATATATATATATATATATATATATATATATATATATATATATATATATATATATATATATATATATATATATATATATATATATATATATATATATATATATATATATATATATATATGTATATATATATATATATATATATATATATATATATATATATATTATATATATATATATATATATATATATATATATATATATATATATATATATATATATATATATATATATATATATATATATATATATATATATATATATATATATATATATATATATATATATATATATATATATATATATATGTTATATTTGATGTTTTCACGGGTGAAATATGTTATAATATTTTTATCTCGGTTTTCCCGTGTCAGTAGGTCTTGACTAAGACCATTTGTCTTCCGACGTTTCGCCTGAATATCACCAGGCATTTTCAAGGACTTAACGAAAATCACGCGCGCGACACACGTCTACTCACACTGAAAGCTCACCGTCAAGTGACTCGTAGCGTATAAGATGGCCGCTTATGTCAAATATTGTTAGCGCGACGTGATTGGCTCCTTGTGACACGCCCACCTGCTGTCGTGTTCGTTGGTAATAATATTTTATCATTATTTTTGTGTTGTGATTTATTGTTAATTTTAGTTGTGACATTAATATTATTATTGTTGTGTTTTGGGGTTATTTTCGCTATGGTATTATTAATATTATTATTGTATTGTTTGTCATATAAAATGTCATATAAAATGTTCTTCCAGGTACTAGGCAAACGAACTCCGTCGTCCCGATTGTTCATTATATCCCTTCTCTTATATATTTCTATAGCTTCCCTGTAAATTCTGAGAGGTTCACTGTTTAAACTTGCTATTATTTTTGAATGGTCAAAATCTATTGTATGTCCTTCTGTGAGCGAGTGTTGTACAAGTGAGGATGTAAGTTTTTTGTTTCTCATGTCGACTCTGTGCTCCGCTATTCGTGCTTCAACTTTTCGATTGGTTCTTCCTACATAAGTCTTATTGCACGATCCGCACGGTATTTCATATACTCCATGAGCTTCAAGTGGAATGATGTCTTTCGGGTTTCTTAGAAAGGTTGATATTTTATTTGTTGTGCTGAAAACGGTACGTATGTTATTTTTGTTTAATAGACGGCTGATTTTATCGGTGACGCCTTTGATATATGGTAGTCGGGCTGTTGATAATGGTGTTTCATTGGATTTTTCTTTCACTGTTTTTGGACTCTTTAATGTTTTGTTTATTATATAGTCTGAGAAACCATTACAACGTAGAGCATTTTTCGTGTATTCTAATTCTTGTTTTTTATGCTCGTGGTCTGCAATTCTTTTTGATCTTGTTATTAGTGTTTTTGCGACTGAGCATATTTGTGCGGGGTGATGATTGGACGTTGCGTGTAGGTATCTATCGGTGTGTGTGGGCTTTCTATATACTGTGTGCCCCAGTTTACCGTTTGCTTTTTTTAACACTAAAACGTCTAAGAAAGGTATTTGTCTGTTATTTTCCTTCTCCATTGTAAACTTTATATCTTTATGAATGCTGTTAATAGTGTTCAAAAAATTATTTAATTCTTCTTCTCCGTGAGACCATACTACGAATGTGTCATCCACATATCTTAGCCATTTCTTTGGTTTGAGTATTACTTTCTTTAAGACTTCTTCTTCAAACCTCGTCATAAATAAGTTGGCGACTGCTGGTGACAATGACAAACCCATAGGTGCTCCTTTTATTTGTTTGTATGTCTTATTGTTGTAATAAAAAAATGTGTTATTTAAACAGTGATAAAATAAATTTAAAATATCGTCTGTGGTATTGAGTGTTTCTTTGATTATGTCTAGTGTCTCGTTAATTGGAATATTTGTAAATAAAGAAACAACGTCAAAACTCACAAGAATATCTGTACTTTCCAGTTCTAAGTCAGTGATGAGTGATATGAAATGTTCTGAGTTTTTGACATAGGAGTCTGCGGATTCTACATAGGGCTGCAACATATTCGCGAGGAATTTAGAAAGCATTTGTAACGGCGAACCAATGGAACTAACAATTGGTCTGAGAGGAATATCTTTCTTATGAATTTTTGGAAGACCATATAATTTTGGAAAGCGTGACGACTTCTCTCGTGGAATAAGTGACTTCTTGATATCATCACTAAGTTTTGTTTCCATTATTTTAGTTTTCGTGGTTTTCTCAAGATACGTGCTTGGGTTGCTTGCATGTATTTTGTATGCTGGGTCTTCAAGGATATCGGTCATTTTCGATTTATAATCTTCACTGTTCATCACTACTGTGGCATTGCCTTTATCAGCTGGAAGGATTATCAAATCTTTGTTGTTGCGTAATTCTTTGAGGGCTATTATTTCTAGTTTTGATAAATTGCATTTTGGTGGTGTATTTTTTCTTAAAATCGAGCATGTTTCTTGTCTAATTGTTTCGGCAGTATTATTGGTGCATTTGTGAATGGCTGATTCAACCGCTGTAATTATTTCTTCTTTAGGAATAGTTTTATATGATACACCATAGTTAAAACCTTTTGAGAGGACGGAAATAGCATTATTATTCAGTTGAAAATTTGATAAATTGTGAATGACCTTGTTTGTATCCAGAGCGGCTTGGTGACAATATTTATTTTTCTGTAGGTTGGTAAATTTCTTTATTTGGCGTTCCGTGGTGTATGTTGTATTGGTGTCAACACGATATTGCACAATATTATTTAGTTGATCCCATATCACTGGATGTAATGTGTTTGCGAGGTTTAAATGAAGTACACGTAGTTGAGAACTCACTTGATCTAGTTTGTACCGTATGTATTTAATTTCTTCACGAATTAGAGTCAAACCGGTATTTTTTAATATTTTGGATGTTTTTACTGATTTTCTATTTGTTTTTAAAGTAAAAGACACTGGTATTGTTTCTGTATCACGACATCGGCGTAAGAAAGTTAAATCACATAGAAGTTTTGCTCTTTTCGTATTTAACTTTTCAAATCGTTTTGTTGAACGATACACTTCCTCACCGTAGAGGTTATTTATGTTATATTTGATGTTTTCACGGGTGAAATATGTTATAATATTTTTATCTCGGTTTTCCCGTGTCAGTAGGTCTTGACTAAGACCATTTGTCTTCCGACGTTTCGCCTGAATATCACCAGGCATTTTCAAGGACTTAACGAAAATCACGCGCGCGACACACGTCTACTCACACTGAAAGCTCACCGTCAAGTGACTCGTAGCGTATAAGATGGCCGCTTATGTCAAATATTGTTAGCGCGACGTGATTGGCTCCTTGTGACACGCCCACCTGCTGTCGTGTTCGTTGGTAATAATATTTTATCATTATTTTTGTGTTGTGATTTATTGTTAATTTTAGTTGTGACATTAATATTATTATTGTTGTGTTTTGGGGTTATTTTCGCTATGGTATTATTAATATTATTATTGTATTGTTTGTCATATAAAATGTTCTTCCAGGTACTAGGCAAACGAACTCCGTCGTCCCGATTGTTCATTATATCCCTTCTCTTATATATTTCTATAGCTTCCCTGTAAATTCTGAGAGGTTCACTGTTTAAACTTGCTATTATTTTTGAATGGTCAAAATCTATTGTATGTCCTTCTGTGAGCGAGTGTTGTACAAGTGAGGATGTAAGTTTTTTGTTTCTCATGTCGACTCTGTGCTCCGCTATTCGTGCTTCAACTTTTCGATTGGTTCTTCCTACATAAGTCTTATTGCACGATCCGCACGGTATTTCATATACTCCATGAGCTTCAAGTGGAATGATGTCTTTCGGGTTTCTTAGAAAGGTTGATATTTTATTTGTTGTGCTGAAAACGGTACGTATGTTATTTTTGTTTAATAGACGGCTGATTTTATCGGTGACGCCTTTGATATATGGTAGTCGGGCTGTTGATAATGGTGTTTCATTGGATTTTTCTTTCACTGTTTTTGGACTCTTTAATGTTTTGTTTATTATATAGTCTGAGAAACCATTACAACGTAGAGCATTTTTCGTGTATTCTAATTCTTGTTTTTTATGCTCGTGGTCTGCAATTCTTTTTGATCTTGTTATTAGTGTTTTTGCGACTGAGCATATTTGTGCGGGGTGATGATTGGACGTTGCGTGTAGGTATCTATCGGTGTGTGTGGGCTTTCTATATACTGTGTGCCCCAGTTTACCGTTTGCTTTTTTTAACACTAAAACGTCTAAGAAAGGTATTTGTCTGTTATTTTCCTTCTCCATTGTAAACTTTATATCTTTATGAATGCTGTTAATAGTGTTCAAAAAATTATTTAATTCTTCTTCTCCGTGAGACCATACTACGAATGTGTCATCCACATATCTTAGCCATTTCTTTGGTTTGAGTATTACTTTCTTTAAGACTTCTTCTTCAAACCTCGTCATAAATAAGTTGGCGACTGCTGGTGACAATGACAAACCCATAGGTGCTCCTTTTATTTGTTTGTATGTCTTATTGTTGTAATAAAAAAATGTGTTATTTAAACAGTGATAAAATAAATTTAAAATATCGTCTGTGGTATTGAGTGTTTCTTTGATTATGTCTAGTGTCTCGTTAATTGGAATATTTGTAAATAAAGAAACAACGTCAAAACTCACAAGAATATCTGTACTTTCCAGTTCTAAGTCAGTGATGAGTGATATGAAATGTTCTGAGTTTTTGACATAGGAGTCTGCGGATTCTACATAGGGCTGCAACATATTCGCGAGGAATTTAGAAAGCATTTGTAACGGCGAACCAATGGAACTAACAATTGGTCTGAGAGGAATATCTTTCTTATGAATTTTTGGAAGACCATATAATTTTGGAAAGCGTGACGACTTCTCTCGTGGAATAAGTGACTTCTTGATATCATCACTTAGTTTTGTTTCCATTATTTTAGTTTTCGTGGTTTTCTCAAGATACGTGCTTGGGTTGCTTGCATGTATTTTGTATGCTGGGTCTTCAAGGATATCGGTCATTTTCGATTTATAATCTTCACTGTTCATCACTACTGTGGCATTGCCTTTATCAGCTGGAAGGATTATCAAATCTTTGTTGTTGCGTAATTCTTTGAGGGCTATTATTTCTAGTTTTGATAAATTGCATTTTGGTGGTGTATTTTTTCTTAAAATCGAGCATGTTTCTTGTCTAATTGTTTCGGCAGTATTATTGGTGCATTTGTGAATGGCTGATTCAACCGCTGTAATTATTTCTTCTTTAGGAATAGTTTTATATGATACACCATAGTTAAAACCTTTTGAGAGGACGGAAATAGCATTATTATTCAGTTGAAAATTTGATAAATTGTGAATGACCTTGTTTGTATCCAGAGCGGCTTGGTGACAATATTTATTTTTCTGTAGGTTGGTAAATTTCTTTATTTGGCGTTCCGTGGTGTATGTTGTATTGGTGTCAACACGATATTGCACAATATTATTTAGTTGATCCCATATCACTGGATGTAATGTGTTTGCGAGGTTTAAATGAAGTACACGTAGTTGAGAACTCACTTGATCTAGTTTGTACCGTATGTATTTAATTTCTTCACGAATTAGAGTCAAACCGGTATTTTTTAATATTTTGGATGTTTTTACTGATTTTCTATTTGTTTTTAAAGTAAAAGACACTGGTATTGTTTCTGTATCACGACATCGGCGTAAGAAAGTTAAATCACATAGAAGTTTTGCTCTTTTCGTATTTAACTTTTCAAATCGTTTTGTTGAACGATACACTTCCTCACCGTAGAGGTTATTTATGTTATATTTGATGTTTTCACGGGTGAAATATGTTATAATATTTTTATCTCGGTTTTCCCGTGTCAGTAGGTCTTGACTAAGACCATTTGTCTTCCGACGTTTCGCCTGAATATCACCAGGCATTTTCAAGGACTTAACGAAAATCACGCGCGCGACACACGTCTACTCACACTGAAAGCTCACCGTCAAGTGACTCGTAGCGTATAAGATGGCCGCTTATGTCAAATATTGTTAGCGCGACGTGATTGGCTCCTTGTGACACGCCCACCTGCTGTCGTGTTCGTTGGTAATAATATTTTATCATTATTTTTGTGTTGTGATTTATTGTTAATTTTAGTTGTGACATTAATATTATTATTGTTGTGTTTTGGGGTTATTTTCGCTATGGTATTATTAATATTATTATTGTATTGTTTGTCATATAAAATGTTCTTCCAGGTACTAGGCAAACGAACTCCGTCGTCCCGATTGTTCATTATATCCCTTCTCTTATATATTTCTATAGCTTCCCTGTAAATTCTGAGAGGTTCACTGTTTAAACTTGCTATTATTTTTGAATGGTCAAAATCTATTGTATGTCCTTCTGTGAGCGAGTGTTGTACAAGTGAGGATGTAAGTTTTTTGTTTCTCATGTCGACTCTGTGCTCCGCTATTCGTGCTTCAACTTTTCGATTGGTTCTTCCTACATAAGTCTTATTGCACGATCCGCACGGTATTTCATATACTCCATGAGCTTCAAGTGGAATGATGTCTTTCGGGTTTCTTAGAAAGGTTGATATTTTATTTGTTGTGCTGAAAACGGTACGTATGTTATTTTTGTTTAATAGACGGCTGATTTTATCGGTGACGCCTTTGATATATGGTAGTCGGGCTGTTGATAATGGTGTTTCATTGGATTTTTCTTTCACTGTTTTTGGACTCTTTAATGTTTTGTTTATTATATAGTCTGAGAAACCATTACAACGTAGAGCATTTTTCGTGTATTCTAATTCTTGTTTTTTATGCTCGTGGTCTGCAATTCTTTTTGATCTTGTTATTAGTGTTTTTGCGACTGAGCATATTTGTGCGGGGTGATGATTGGACGTTGCGTGTAGGTATCTATCGGTGTGTGTGGGCTTTCTATATACTGTGTGCCCCAGTTTACCGTTTGCTTTTTTTAACACTAAAACGTCTAAGAAAGGTATTTGTCTGTTATTTTCCTTCTCCATTGTAAACTTTATATCTTTATGAATGCTGTTAATAGTGTTCAAAAAATTATTTAATTCTTCTTCTCCGTGAGACCATACTACGAATGTGTCATCCACATATCTTAGCCATTTCTTTGGTTTGAGTATTACTTTCTTTAAGACTTCTTCTTCAAACCTCGTCATAAATAAGTTGGCGACTGCTGGTGACAATGACAAACCCATAGGTGCTCCTTTTATTTGTTTGTATGTCTTATTGTTGTAATAAAAAAATGTGTTATTTAAACAGTGATAAAATAAATTTAAAATATCGTCTGTGGTATTGAGTGTTTCTTTGATTATGTCTAGTGTCTCGTTAATTGGAATATTTGTAAATAAAGAAACAACGTCAAAACTCACAAGAATATCTGTACTTTCCAGTTCTAAGTCAGTGATGAGTGATATGAAATGTTCTGAGTTTTTGACATAGGAGTCTGCGGATTCTACATAGGGCTGCAACATATTCGCGAGGAATTTAGAAAGCATTTGTAACGGCGAACCAATGGAACTAACAATTGGTCTGAGAGGAATATCTTTCTTATGAATTTTTGGAAGACCATATAATTTTGGAAAGCGTGACGACTTCTCTCGTGGAATAAGTGACTTCTTGATATCATCACTAAGTTTTGTTTCCATTATTTTAGTTTTCGTGGTTTTCTCAAGATACGTGCTTGGGTTGCTTGCATGTATTTTGTATGCTGGGTCTTCAAGGATATCGGTCATTTTCGATTTATAATCTTCACTGTTCATCACTACTGTGGCATTGCCTTTATCAGCTGGAAGGATTATCAAATCTTTGTTGTTGCGTAATTCTTTGAGGGCTATTATTTAAAATATTAAAAAATACCGGTTTGACTCTAATTCGTGAAGAAATTAAATACATACGGTACAAACTAGATCAAGTGAGTTCTCAACTACGTGTACTTCATTTAAACCTCGCAAACACATTACATCCAGTGATATGGGATCAACTAAATAATATTGTGCAATATCGTGTTGACACCAATACAACATACACCACGGAACGCCAAATAAAGAAATTTACCAACCTACAGAAAAATAAATATTGTCACCAAGCCGCTCTGGATACAAACAAGGTCATTCACAATTTATCAAATTTTCAACTGAATAATAATGCTATTTCCGTCCTCTCAAAAGGTTTTAACTATGGTGTATCATATAAAACTATTCCTAAAGAAGAAATAATTACAGCGGTTGAATCAGCCATTCACAAATGCACCAATAATACTGCCGAAACAATTAGACAAGAAACATGCTCGATTTTAAGAAAAAATACACCACCAAAATGCAATTTATCAAAACTAGAAATAATAGCCCTCAAAGAATTACGCAACAACAAAGATTTGATAATCCTTCCAGCTGATAAAGGCAATGCCACAGTAGTGATGAACAGTGAAGATTATAAATCGAAAATGACCGATATCCTTGAAGACCCAGCATACAAAATACATGCAAGCAACCCAAGCACGTATCTTGAGAAAACCACGAAAACTAAAATAATGGAAACAAAACTTAGTGATGATATCAAGAAGTCACTTATTCCACGAGAGAAGTCGTCACGCTTTCCAAAATTATATGGTCTTCCAAAAATTCATAAGAAAGATATTCCTCTCAGACCAATTGTTAGTTCCATTGGTTCGCCGTTACAAATGCTTTCTAAATTCCTCGCGAATATGTTGCAGCCCTATGTAGAATCCGCAGACTCCTATGTCAAAAACTCAGAACATTTCATATCACTCATCACTGACTTAGAACTGGAAAGTACAGATATTCTTGTGAGTTTTGACGTTGTTTCTTTATTTACAAATATTCCAATTAACGAGACACTAGACATAATCAAAGAAACACTCAATACCACAGACGATATTTTAAATTTATTTTATCACTGTTTAAATAACACATTTTTTTATTACAACAATAAGACATACAAACAAATAAAAGGAGCACCTATGGGTTTGTCATTGTCACCAGCAGTCGCCAACTTATTTATGACGAGGTTTGAAGAAGAAGTCTTAAAGAAAGTAATACTCAAACCAAAGAAATGGCTAAGATATGTGGATGACACATTCGTAGTATGGTCTCACGGAGAAGAAGAATTAAATAATTTTTTGAACACTATTAACAGCATTCATAAAGATATAAAGTTTACAATGGAGAAGGAAAATAACAGACAAATACCTTTCTTAGACGTTTTAGTGTTAAAAAAAGCAAACGGTAAACTGGGGCACACAGTATATAGAAAGCCCACACACACCGATAGATACCTACACGCAACGTCCAATCATCACCCCGCACAAATATGCTCAGTCGCAAAAACACTAATAACAAGATCAAAAAGAATTGCAGACCACGAGCATAAAAAACAAGAATTAGAATACACGAAAAATGCTCTACGTTGTAATGGTTTCTCAGACTATATAATAAACAAAACATTAAAGAGTCCAAAAACAGTGAAAGAAAAATCCAATGAAACACCATTATCAACAGCCCGACTACCATATATCAAAGGCGTCACCGATAAAATCAGCCGTCTATTAAACAAAAATAACATACGTACCGTTTTCAGCACAACAAATAAAATATCAACCTTTCTAAGAAACCCGAAAGACATCATTCCACTTGAAGCTCATGGAGTATATGAAATACCGTGCGGATCGTGCAATAAGACTTATGTAGGAAGAACCAATCGAAAAGTTGAAGCACGAATAGCGGAGCACAGAGTCGACATGAGAAACAAAAAACTTACATCCTCACTTGTACAACACTCGCTCACAGAAGGACATACAATAGATTTTGACCATTCAAAAATAATAGCAAGTTTAAACAGTGAACCTCTCAGAATTTACAGGGAAGCTATAGAAATATATAAGAGAAGGGATATAATGAACAATCGGGACGACGGAGTTCGTTTGCCTAGTACCTGGAAGAACATTTTATATGACAAACAATACAATAATAATATTAATAATACCATAGCGAAAATAACCCCAAAACACAACAATAATAATATTAATGTCACAACTAAAATTAACAATAAATCACAACACAAAAATAATGATAAAATATTATTACCAACGAACACGACAGCAGGTGGGCGTGTCACAAGGAGCCAATCACGTCGCGCTAACAATATTTGACATAAGCGGCCATCTTATACGCTACGAGTCACTTGACGGTGAGCTTTCAGTGTGAGTAGACGTGTGTCGCGCGCGTGATTTTCGTTAAGTCCTTGAAAATGCCTGGTGATATTCAGGCGAAACGTCGGAAGACAAATGGTCTTAGTCAAGACCTACTGACACGGGAAAACCGAGATAAAAATATTATAACATATATATATATATATATATATATATATATATATATATATATATATATATATATATATATATATATATATATATATATATATATATATATATATATATATATATATATATATATATATATATATATATATATATATATATATATATATATATATATATATATATATATATATATATATATATATATATATATATATATATATATATATATATATATATATAGGTACATAAACACAGAGAGGAGTTCACATTCATACGCCCACAACGAGATTGAATTAATTTTAGCCTTTGTTTAAAATGTTACTATAGATCACTAGATTTGTATTCAATATTTATTTCCGAGTTTTTGTGCCATTTTACTCTCTTGCAAGAACAAAGCTGAGTAAACAAGACCAAGACCAAAAACAAGACTATATTGAGTATGCAAGACCATAACCAAAAACAAGACTATATCGAGTATGCAAGATCAATAATGGGTATACAACACCAAGACTAAAAACAAGACTTGATCGAGTATTCAAGACCATGACCAAAAACAAGACTATATCGAGTATGCAAGATCAATAATGGGTATACAAGACCAAGACTAAAAACAAGACTTTATCGATTATTCAAGGCCAAGACTGTGAATACAAGACCAAAAACAAGACTCGATCGAGTATATATGCAAGACCATGACCTAGAATGGGTTTACAAGAACAAGGCCAAAAACAAGACTCGATCGATTATGCAAGAGCAAGACTGGTTAAACAAGACTCGATCGAGTATTCAAGTCCATGACTGTGTATACAAGAACAAAAACAAAGACTAGATAGAGTATGCAAGAGCAAGACTGGGTTTCCATACCAAGACCAAAAACAAGACTCGATCGATTATGTAAGACCAAGACCACGTCCGAAAAAGACTTGATCGAGTATACAAGACCAAGACAAAGAATGGCTATACAAGACCAAGACCAAGAATGGCTATACAAGACCAAGGCCAAAAAAAGACTCGATCGAGTCTACAAGACCAAGACTAATAATTATAAAGAACCAAGAACAAAAATAAGACTCAATCCAGTATGCAAGACCAAGAACAAGACCGCACCAGTAAATACACCAATTATTTTGTTCGTCTTATACATGTTCGTCTGTTTTATCGTTTCATTGTCTCATACATGTCATATTCATCCTAACATTAATATCAAATGTTAGGAAGAACTTGATCAAAACTCTTGTCTGGAGTATGCTGCTGTATGGCAGCGAAACCTGCACCATCAGCTGGAAAGAAGCTAGACTTCTGATAATGTAAAGCAGTGCTCCACAACCTTTTCTCACCTACGACACACCAAAATTCTTCCTAAAATTCCGCGGCACACCAAAAGCTAAAATATATGGGTATTAAATTGATACACAAATTTTACAACATTTTTATTTGAAAAGTATACATACATACCTATATGTAAAATGTCAAATACATTGAATTTGATCGCGGCACACCTGTATCCGGCTCACGGCACACCGGTTGCGAAGCACTGATGTATAAAAGGATATACATTGATCAGACCACATTACAAACGACTTCTTTAGCTTGTAAGGAAACCAAAAAAAATATTTTCCATTCAGCGCCATTACGAATGCAATATAAAAACTTCCAATTGCTTACCTACCTATGTATATAAAACATTAAAATAAAATATAAATTTCTCTGGCGTGAGCTACATTTTATTATTCTCAATAAACATTGAAATTGTACACCTAGGTACGCGTAAAGCATTTTCAATTTGTTTTGATTTTATTTACCAATTATTGTTATATTTCACACAGTAAACAATATAATATACCTATTATTTTTCGAGAATATATTATTGAAGAATCCTCTATAATTCCATCTAAAGAAAATAAAATCATTTTTTTTATATTGGTAAAATACGTATTTTTCCAATCGTTCCCTTGACATTGTGAACACATAATATGGTATTCAAATATTTTATTATACATATAGGTACATTGATTTTTTTTTCCTGTCGGTTTGATTTAAGTACATACCCATTGTTACAAGTATGATAATAATAATAATAATAATAATAAACACTTCCTTGCACCCTGCACATTTGGCGAGTTTATTGCCGTATGAACTAACTAGTGTTTTCAGCCCAGAGAAGCAATATTTGCGTAAGAAATGAATTTAAATAAATTATTTAAGAATAATTTTTATTATTCAACTGTCGATTTGTTCAAGAGAATTTATTTCTCTTGACATATCGACAAAGTATCAAACCAAGACACGCGAAATTTGTATGCAGGGTCTATATTTTTCACGGTTTTTCCAACTTTGTCCCCCCCCCTTTACTTCTGATCCGCTAAATGTACAGAGCCTAAAATTTCAGATAATGTAGCTAGTTATAGGCCTACAAAACTTTTATACTCAGAATTTTGAATTTTTGTTTCAATCAGGGGTTATCAACTTTTGAATTTTTACTTTATTTTTCCATATATCTCAAAAACCATAAAAGCTGGATTCGTACAAATATAGAAAAAATAAAAAATCTCAAATTATTTTTTTTATTCCAGAGTTTCTCAAACAATTTTTTTATTAAAATTTTTTTTTTTTAAATGTGTGTTTAACTTTATTTATTTATGTATTTATATAATTTATGTACATGTGTACAAAGGCAGGTTTATTGCCATAAGGCAATTTCTTCCAACCAACCCAAGCAACGTTATTTTATTTCCCAAGTTTTTAGTAGTTTGAGTAGGATAAAAAGCCGAGAACTACAGGACATAGAAGAAGAAAAATAGTTTATGCGAATTCATAACTCCCCACTACAGTAGTATTTTTTACAGGAGTAAAAAGTATTTTTTACAGGAGTAAAAAATTCTACTGGCTTTGCTCTGCGCTATATTTTGAAATAAAATATATCAATTTATGTGCCATTAAAGTTTCGCAACAAAATTTTAATATGTATTCGTATTATGTAAAGTTTACAATATCGGAAGAAGAAAAACATTAGAATCATAATTTGCTATGGGAAAATTTTGATGGAAAATTAATCAAAAAGAATATGTGAAAATTTTTTTTGAAGTTCTTAAATCGACATCATTACTTTGATCTATATTTTTCTGTACAAGTAAAATATTATGGAATAATCTAAGTTCTTTGTCAAACTCACTTAATATATTTTATAAAAGAAATGTTCATTGTTTGTTCCTTGTTATTTTTTCCCTTTGTTTGAATTTTGTATGTTGGATATGGATATTTGTCTTATTTCAATATATTTTGCCATAGTGTATAGTGTAATTGTTCGGTAAGTGTATCAACACTTCCAACCTTTTCCTCTCACAAAATTGTTGCTTCCTATAGTATTCATTATTTACAGAATATATATCTTTATAGCATGCTCATTATAATCATCTACAAATAAAAAACATGCTTAGCTTATTAAGGGGGCATATAAACCTAAACACCCCAATTTCAAATAAAATTCCTCATATATGTTAAACAGTGTGTTTGTAGAAAAAATATCATAAGTGTTTTCAACATTTCTCTAGTGAATGTTCGTCACAATATTTAGAAATTCAGTCATAATTCCCTTAAAAAATATATTGAAAACATCTTTTTTACAGCATTTTTTTTTAATTCCTCCATAACTATGTGTCGTTGAGAAATATTTTTTTATGTATTTAAAAAGTGCATAAAATGAAAGTGAATGACCCATTAAGTATTTTCATTTCAAGTAAGCTTTGTTCTTAAAATGCAAAAATTCAACAAATTTTGGGTTTCCGATAATTTATCACGTATAAACCTTTTTTAATGCACGCGATAGTTACCCTTACTGATACATAACTTCGTAGTTCACTAGGTGGTTTTAATATATCATGTTTTCAGTCACTAGATTTAGGGTATTATGTCCTCTTAAGGCTATCAGTGAGTTTACCATATAAAAATGTCATGTACATGTTACATTCCTTAAGATATAGTATTAAAATTAAAAGATATACTTAATAAACATTTAATATTACCTATATAATATACATTTTAACATACAAGTAAAAGGCTATTTAAGGTGTGAAAAAATAAAATGCGCTTATGTTGAATATTTTAGATCCAGCCCTGGTTTAAACATCCCCTTCTTATATAAATTTGATGAAATAAGTACCTAAGTAGATACATATATTATCTGGCCAAATTCTTCAGTAAATTGATTACCAGACAGACAGACATACATACATAATGTATATACAAGACAAACGTACAAGACAAACATACTAGGTACTTACATAATATTATTTTAATAGGTATGTATTACATCTATTAGGCAAATTACACACATACCTTCTTATATTTCACTTTTTCATTCAAAACTGAAAGCCAGAGATAGTAAATATTTGAAATGTGAAATGTAATATTTTAAATTATTTTTTAAAATAGGAAGATGTGGGATATCTAGTTTCATGGGTACATTACAGATATTGTCCGAATGAACCTTCGACTTCGGTCACCTTCGGAAAAAAAGCACGAGCAAGTAGTTTACCATCAGGTGCTCAAAACTGAGTAGCATTTACGAACATGAACGATTTTGGCTGAAGTTGATTGTTAAAACAATCAAACCTACGGACTTGACTCTAAATTACAATTTTTTTGCTGTGAACCTACCTTTGTAATGGAACATAAGGGGATAAATAGGTATTTACTAGTTGCATGTAACACATGAGATCCAACTGTCGATAGCGATAGTATGTATAGTTGAAGAATAAGTACCAAACTATAAACCCATAAATACAAATTATTTAATATTTTAGGATATTTTATTTTCTATACAGTGTACAGTGTCACACACACACACACACACACACACACACACAGACACACACACAGACACACGAAATGTTCTACTCCGAATTCTGAGTAAATCCGTACCGTGAACATATATGCTGCGAAGCCTCTAAATTGGTGTTTTTTGAGTTCAAAGTTGGAAAAGCCGTGAAAAAAGTAGACTCTGCATACAATTCCTTCATACACGAGTTATTTTATATATATTTTAAAAATATCGAAAAAAGCCGAAACACCCCAACTAGATAATTTAATTTTCAATTTTTTTAACAATTTTTATAAAAACTGAATTTAGTGACGACATCGCTTCATACAATTTGTATGGCAGTCGCCTATGTATACACAATATGTAAGAAGACTTAATAGTTTGATACTTCATCTCCAAACATACATACATACCATCATGCTGTTTTCATATTCTGGGTAGAAAAAAGGACTGAACTCCATACTGTCCTATCTTGACATACATACCTAAACGTGTTGTATAGAAAATAAAATATCCTAAAATATTCAATAATTTGTATTTATGGGTTTATAGTTTGGTACTTATTCTTCAACTATAGGTACATACTATCCTTATCGACAGTTGGATCTCATGTGTTACATGCATCTAGTAAATTTAATTTAATTTAATTTACTCATTTATTACACAAAATAAATATTACATATATAAGCTGACTAATAACGCCCCACTAGGCAAAAGCCTGTTCTTGGGACTGTTATTTTTACACGCAGTTGTGTATTCAGCTGTAATTTTCACATATTATTCTTCGTTTAGTAGACCTAGTTGGTCTGTTTTTCAGAAACTATGCCTCCTGGGATGACGAATTCCAGCTATCCTTCCATCTCTTGGGTGGTCTTCCGGGTAGACGGCGGCCAGAAGGGATTTGAATCATTGTTAACTTAACATAAAATTGCATAGGTTCAAGAACATCAAACGCTCTGAACAAGTCATACGAAGGGAAGGTTTCCTTTTTTTTTATTTCTCTAAATACATTTTTGTGCTTTCTTTAGCGGATCCATGACTGATTTAACGCATCCACGCCATACCATAATTCCATAACTCACAACGCATTGGGTGAGGGAATAATACACTACTTTCATTGAGACGTAGTCCAATATAATATTTCTTAAAGATATACATGTATCCCCAGTCTTCTAATCTTAAATAAGTCTTAAGAAGTTTTGTCATAGTCATTATGCCTTACTATTGTTAGATTCCCACTAGATTAATTTTTTACCAAGATCTTGGTCATGTCGCTAATCTAGAGGGCTCCATGAGCTACTTTTCGTGCTATGCATTTTTTATTGTCGCTCACTTAGCGTTCTGTGAAGGGGCCGTTTACAGTCCCCGTATGCAGAGCGGGTGGTGGTGGCAGTAGCTACATAAATAATTCATAAATTAGATAATTTTTTCGTACGCAAGCGACAACAACACAGGCTATCGGCAATCGAAAATACAACAGGCAACAAATACATACATCTCCATAGTTCAGCAATGAGGTTCACCACACATTCTGAATATAGTGCCTTCTTAGGTAAGACGGGACTGTTGTGTGGGGATACACTTTCGTGTCGTGCTTCATTTTATAACGTAACCTACACACACCTTCGCTTGTTACACCCGCATTGTGGGATATGCCGTGATGGTGTTAATTAATGAATGAATAATATTTTTACTATAATTAATAACAATAAAATAATTTTGTACTAACCACTTTTTATTAGAACCAAGTCTACATGTTTCGAGAGCAATGCTCTCTTCCTCAGGATACTTAGTGAACTAGTTAACAAATCTTAAAAATAATAAGTATATGTAAAAGCCGTGAGAGGGGAGGAAAGGAGAAGTAGAGGGGTAAAGAAGGTTAGGGTGACCATATGTAAGCTAACATTATTTTTTTTTTACAGACAGTTTTTTTTTTATATACATAAATTTACCAAATATTATATTATAAAGGAAATAAGTTTAACAGTGGATTATTTATAAAATTAATTTGGTTGTTTATTATGGGTTTATTTAAATTCACATTTATCCTTATTTCTTATTTTGAGGTTTTTAATTCATTATGCCCCGTGTGTAAAATTTTTATACCTTCGTCTACATCAAAAGAATGGTTTTTCTCAATTAAGTGATTCGCGAATTCAAAATAGTTATCACTATGAAGGCATCTAATAAAAAGTGATTAATACAAAGTTATTTTATTGTTATTAATTAATGATGGAGCCACAAAATAATAATATCGCATTTGATAAAATGGTTACTATAATTATTATTGGATATTTTATAAGTAAGGATATTTTATAAGTAAGTAATTTAGGTTTCTAATTAATACCTGATAATTTCCTAAATTTCGTAGGTACCTGCCTACATTTAATTTCAATGAGAAAAAAACTGTTTTTTTGTTTTTCTGTCAAAATTATATTTTATGGTGTTTAGATATTTTCATATTTGTATTTTATAGCTTATGTATTTTTATGAATTTATTCTTAATCGTTTATTCAAATTTGATTTAACAACATGAGTAAGAAATCAATAGATACAGAATTAGTGGTGGAAGGTGTCGTTATTAAAGATCTAAGTCGTGAACAACTCGAAGAATTTATCACTAAAATGAAAGAAACACTCTTCCGTGAAAGAGAACAGAGAGGATTATATGAGGTCGAGAGAACGAATCTGGCGACATACTGGGAAATGTGCAAAAAACAAATACAAGACACAATTAATGACATCAAAATACTGGACGCAGATGGAGAGGCATTCTCCCAAGAAGCTCATAACGCGTGCAGACTGAACGTTCAGACTGTAAAGTGTTTACAGTACAATCAAAAGGACGATATAAAAACTATCAAAGCTGAAGCTCAAGCCACTATACTCCACACTCAGTCGCAGTCTGCAGCCAAAATTCATCAAATACTCGAAGACAAAAGGAAACTTCGTCTAAAAATTAAGGAGAAAGAAATCGCCCACAAAGAAGAAGTGAGAAAAACCAAAGCAGCCCAAGCATCGGAAACTCACAGACTACAACAACACTTTAAAGAAAAGATGCAAGAACTGTCCGACAACGCCCACGAACGATTTGAAACGATGATGGACAAACTGGAAACGTCCAGACAGGCGGACCTGGCAGAAGTGCACGAACGAAAGAACATACAGCTTCAAGAACTGATCACGAGTTACAATGAAATGTTCGTAACATTGAAAACGTACTATAACAACTTGACCTGTAATAATATAGGCGTCATCAACGGTTTGAAAAAACAGTTGGAGCAGCTAAAAAGTGACAAAAAAGAAGCCGAGGTTCTCGCCAAAGTCGCGTTAAAAGACAGAAACAAACTCGTGGGTCCTCTGTCAAAAATCAAAGAACAGTTGAGCGACGTGAAACGAAAGGCGAACCAGGCGGATAGAGACAGAGCAGTGATAGTCCACACAACCATACAAATATCGGACCTGCAAAAAGAAAGATGTGAAAAAATGAAGAACTTCGAATGCTTGCAAGAGATGTTCGACAAGGTAATGGACGAGAATAGGCAGCTGTCGGAGCTCTTGGAATCGACAATGGAGCAGGTAAACAGAAAGGATGCTGCAACAACTAAAGACAAGACTGTTAATAATTGCCCTCGAGCATGTCCTTGTATAAGGTCATGATAAATTGTGAGTTGTGGGCTATTCGTAAGTAGGTACATTACCTAAACATCTCACATTAAAAAGCTCATAATATAACACGCATATTACTTGGGTAGGCAGAGATACTTACTTTACTTCACGTTTTGTATGATTTTATATTAGATTTTAAAGTCTCGATTCCAGCACTGAGAGCCAGTTCACCGCTTCTGGTTTCGCCTAAGGATGTTTTGGAAACTTTCACTAAATTCCTTGAGCTGGCAGTTTCGCACCACGTGTTTCACCGACTGCTCAGCTCTACTCTAACAGTCAGGATAATCCGTTTTTTTCCCACCTCTAGAGTAAGTAATTGCAGCAGCCCTGCTCTGTTATCAGTCTGTTTTGCTGTACCCAAATCCTCAGTGGCAGGTCAAAACCAGGTACTAGGGCTGTAGGTTGTATGCAGAGATAATCGAGCGCCACAAATGTATATTCGTGTATACTTTCACACTTATGCTCGCCAGTTCAGGTTTCTTCTACTTTCTGTGATGACACTGCTTTTCAAATTTTCAATCACTCCCATTCACTTTTCCGTACATTTTGATCATTAGTCCATTCTTTCAATATGCCTTTACCAATTATACCAATAAGGGACGTTAAATTTTATTCTGCTTATAAAAACTGCATTCTTTCTAAATGTTTTATTGTATGCTACATCGTTCTGTAACATAATAATCTACCTATTAATCTTATTTTTACGGTAACTGAATATATAGATCCTTAGCATTCATTTATAAAAAAGCAATAAAAGAATAATAGAATTACAAAAACACTGGTTGTGAATCAAGCTAAGTCTAATTTCTAGACTTGTAGACGTTTTCTCAAGACAACATTTATACTTAAAATAATATAAACATGTTAGATATAACAAAAAACTTATCTTTTTACTAGTCTAAAAGAAAAAAAATGAGCATATGGAACATACACATATTAAAAATAAAACAAAATCATAAATCATATGTGGTCTGTTAATTATAAATAAAACCGCATATCACCGCATATTTTTACACAAAGACCTATTATTATAAGGTCTTTGGTCTATACATTATTATAAGGTCATTGTTTTTACACTATTATTAGTTGCGTATTTCTCCAAAGAAGCCGGCATCATATTATTCTTTGTTCCCAATAAAACAGTTAAAGGATTCAGATTTAAGACTTTATTTTTAAAAGATATTTTTAGTATCATCAGAATTGGAGTGATCTTGTTTCACTAAACGGCGCTTTCAAAACTATTATTATAATTATTAATTAATTTAAACTTTATATAATTTATTTTGTAAATTAACATTTTTTCTATATATCACTTTTTCTGTATATATAAATTATTTATTTTTATTCAATAAATGTACTTACCTACACTTTTTTGATTTTTATTAATTTTAAAATGTCATAATTTAATTTTGAGGATACAGGGACTGTTCTGTTTCGTATTGGTATTCAAATTCCCGCGCAGAACTTTTGTCTATACTAGTTGCATGTAACACATGAGATTTAACTGTCGATAGGGATAGTGTGTATAGTTGAAGATAAGTACCAAACTATAAATCCATAAATCCAAATTATTGAATATTTTAAGATGTTTTCTATACAACACATACATACATCAGTCAGTCCTTTTTTCCTATCCAGGATATGAAAACAGCATGATGGTACGTATTTATTTTTGGAGATTAAGTATCAAACTATTAAGTCTTCATAGATATTGTGTATAGGCGAATGCCTTATGATGTCGTCACTAAATTAAATTTTCATAAAAATTGTTAAAGAAATTTGAGATGTACCTACTAGTACAATGCCGATAACTTTTTATAGCAAATCAAATTATCCAGTTGGGGTGTTTCGGTTTTTTTCGATATTTTCAAAAACTTTGGAAATATAATAGGTTGTTAAACACAAATTTATCAAAAAAGTTTTTCTTAAAAAAAAATGTTTGACAAACTCTGGATTTTTTTGAAAAAAAAAAAAAGGATTTTTGTCTATATTCTAACCAATTTTCAGGGTTCTAGTTTATATGGTTATTGAGATATATGGAAAAACAAAGTAATAATCTAAAAGTTGATTATCCCTGACTGAAATAAAAATTCAAAATTCTGAGTATTTTTCTTAATATTTTGTAGGCCTATATAAATTTTGAAATTTTGGGCTCTGTAAATTGAGCGAGTCAAAAGTTATAAGGGGGGAGGGACACACAGACACACAAAAAACACAAAATGTTCAAATTCTGAATTCATCCATATATATAGTACATATTATATGCTACGAATCCTCTTAGTTGGTGTTATTGGCATGCAAAAAGTCCACTACTACACTATACAAAATGTTCCTTCATACACGCGTCTTGGCTTTACTGCCGATTGGAATATACTTATGATACTAGACTAGATGTCGCAGTTAACAAATTTTGTATGAATCGAAGTGAGGATTTTTGCCGCGGGACTTTTGACAAAAAGGTGGCAGACTACATCGTTTTTTTATAGAGAAGAACGACTAATGTGAATTTTTTTTCAGATTTATTTGTCGAAAAAAACAGTTTGTTCATTAAGATTTATAGAACAGTTATCTAGGAAGTGATGAAATGTATGGAAAAGTGCAATATGTTGCCAACCAAGACGTCAAACACGCGATATACTATCGCATGACTCACTCATTGCACGGAGTACTACATCGAGTATATTATATAGAAATATATGAAAGAATAAAGTACGAGCAAGAATGTTAGGTAGGTAGGTACTTATGGAAAAATATTTAAAGTTTTAAATTTCTATCATCAAATTCGCAATGATTGTCAAATAATTGTTTTTCAAAACTTCAAATTGACGCGTTTTCTTGTGAAATATACAACACAAGTCATCATCATGTCAAAAATTTCAAAAAAGGCCGGTCTCAAGATCAACGATATACCAATCAAAGAATGTTCAATTCCAATTCTCGAGGAATACTTCTTGAAGTTAAGGGAAGAACTCAAACAAGTACGAGATGAAAGATGTTTGTATTTATACGAACGAGAGAAAGTAGCCGGACTATGGAAACTTTGTAGGGATAATATCAAGTTTTCAGAGGATTGTATCACAATATTGGGCGCAAGCACAGAAGAAATCAAAGGGAAAACTGAAGATATCTCCAAAGAACAATCAAAATCGGCTAAATATTATACAAATTTGAACGAAGAGGAAAAGAAAGAAATCAATGCTGAACACCAACAATCACTTTCATATTTACGTGCCCAGTACCAGCACAAAACGACACAACACTTACAAGACAAAAACAATATTTGTTTGAAAATTCAATTACAGCGGATAGAGCATCAAAATAATCTGA
This sequence comes from Molanna angustata, assembly GCA_963576475.1. Lineage (NCBI taxonomy): Eukaryota > Metazoa > Arthropoda > Insecta > Trichoptera > Molannidae > Molanna > Molanna angustata. Next base: position 1,629,722 of record OY754978.1, on the reverse strand, counting down.
AAGAACTACAAGCCATCCAAAACGACCAATTGGACAAGATTACAAAACAACTGCAAATGAAATTGTTCGAAATCATTGAAAACTCCGAAGAACGCATGTCAACGATGACTACTAAAATTCAAGAAGCGATCAAAACTGACCTCGCCGAAGTGGAAGAACGTAAAAACAAACAGCTCCAAGACATTGTTGTTACCGTCGAAAATGAAATGAAAGACGTCAAACAATATTTCATTAAATCGTTTATCTGTGGCATATCTGTCAATATGGCTATCAAACGCAAACTTGAGGAGTTTACATCTTTCATCGAAGGCACGGCAAAACAGCTCAACAAACAGCTGAAAGAGAATAGCCATTTGACTGAATCGTATCAGACTTTGAAGCAAGACTTGAAAAAAATGGAAGGGAAAGCCAAATATGTCGACAAACAAAAGGATTTGTGCAATTTACGAGTCAAAGGTGTAGAGACCGCTAGGAAGAAAACGTCTATGATATTGAAAAAAATGGACGAAATGAAAGAAAAATATAATGAAGCGTTGGAAGATTTGCGTAAACAATCTCAGATATTGGAAGAAGTGAAAAGAATGATTGATATAGAAAGACCAACTAAAAATAATGGTTTTAAAATCAACAATGTTAAGAAGCCATGCAGTATCAGTTCAATGGGCATCACCATGAAACAAATATAAAACTACCTACATGTCCTACAAAATATTATAATTTCAGTTATGTAAGAATACAAAAAATCAATAAATAAATCATGTTGTCATTTTTTCTTTTGAATTTTATTATTTTTCTATTACCCTAAAAAGTAAATTATGTTCTTATACCAACTTGTACAGTTTCCTAATATTATATTATGTACAATGTACATAGTGTGATGTACATAGTGTGATGTACAGTAGGGTGGGCCACGAATGTATGAAAGTTGTCCTAATCAAAATGTTTTAGTGAAAATAATAAAAATGAGTTATATTTACATATAAAATTTCATGACAATAAAACAACATATTCTGTCTCCGGATTGTAGTTATAAAAATAATCATTACTTTTTTAGGTACGATAGTTTTTTTTTTTAATTAAACAAAAGTTCATTTTAACTATCAATATATTTGATCAAACATACGAATTTATGCGCAAAAGTAAATGAACTGTGATTATTTAAAAGATTTAAGAACTTAATTAAGATTAATATGAACGTTAAGATTATGCGTAAATTAAGCATAAATGCTTGTGCATGAAATCAGTCGAGGCAGGATTCGAACTTGCGAATCTTAAAGGAAAATACCAAAGAGTATATAATACCTTACGGATAGAAAATACAATATCTTAGAGGAAAAGTTCTTTTAAAATATTGTGTGCTTCTTTTGTTTTTTGTGTAAATAGGAATATTTTCTTGTGTTTATTTATTTATTTATTTAAATGGCACTTGTAACCTCAAATGAAGGAACATTGGCCAGAGTCAAGTTTGTTACAAAATCGTGCATTTGTTAATTACAATAAAATAAACAACAAATTATAAAATATGTGGGAAACCAAAAATAAATATTAATAATTAATACTGAAATTAAATATTTAAAAAATTGTGAAAAAAGTTTTGTTTTTAAATGGGAAGTAGAAAATGAAATCACAATTTGACGTTATTCTGTCTGATAAATTTTGTAAGAACATTAAGTACTTGAAATTTATTAAGGCTGAGTAAGGAGGTGATATTATGAGGAGGAAATATTTTAAATTTAATCAGATGTGTTAAAGATATTGGGAACTTAGATATAGGGCAATTGAAAAATATGTGATCCAAGCTGCCTTCTTCTTGGCCACATTGACAAAGAGATGAGTTCTTAATACCCAACCTTGCTAGGTGAGAAGGGGAACAGCAGTGTCCGAATCTCAATCGGCATATGACGGAAGATTCATGTCTGCTACAACGAAATTTGGAAAACCATGGTTTGATGGGGATAAATTTTTGAATCGATGCATATCTTGAACCTTTTGAAATTGAAGATACATAAATTATAGTGTGTATTCCATTCTGTCGTTTTTATATATTTCAAACTAAGTATTTTTTTAACTTATTAATATTATTTTTGTTTCTACTAGGTGAAAGAAAATGTACCTATTTATTTTTTACATCTAAATAAAAAATTCATAGATGCACTTAAGAACTTGACTTTTGAGACGATTTTGAATACAATTAAAAAAGAATTTTTCGGATTTTTTGTGGTCAATTCGAAGACTTTCAAATTGAACTATCGATGGCACTAATCGATGGCTATTTCGTTATCAATATCAGAAAAAATATTTCAACTCAGCCTATTATACAATATACCTACAGTTACCGGCAAGAATGAGTATTCTATAGTTTTATTATTCTAGAGAAGTTTTTTTGAAAATAATTTAGTAATTTGGTCTCCATTTTATCAATCTCACCAGTATAAATTAGAAAAATATCAGCATAAATTCTTTAGATTTGTTGTATTCGCGTTGAACTAATAAATTATGATTCATTAATTTGCAAACTTAACTTAAAAACATTATCAAGTAGAAATAGGTAATTTTATATAAGATCTTTAATGGCTGGATGGACGTCCTTGATTAATCGAGTCTCATTTCATTTAACGCTCCGATAACCCGTACGGGACAAACACAGCCATCACTATTTTATATTTTTTATTTTTTTTTTTTTTATTTTATTTTTTATTTATTACATACACGGCCTCTTGGCCATTATAAAAATATGGTAAAAATAAAACAAAACTCGCATTAAACAAAAGAAAAACAACACAATAATTCATAAAAATACAAAATCCTTCACACAATTCGAAATATGTCCCACTCCGATTCGTCCAAATTTATCTGTCTGAATTTTAGTATATGAGAAATGTCAAAAAGTTGACTGCATTTATACGGACCTCATTACGTCGAACCGCGCATATTATAAAATCTATTAGGGGGCAAACACCCCAATTTCAAATGAAATTCCTCAAATATGTTAAACAGCGTGTTTCTAGAAAAAAATACCATAAGTATTTTCAACGTTTCTCTAGTGAATGTTCGTCGCACAATTTTAAAATTCAACATAAATTCTATATATATATATTTTTACTTTTAATTCAAAAATATATTTTTACTGACAATAACATCTCAATAGAGATGAAGTTGGGATATCATAGAAGAACCAGGAACTCAGGCACCTACAGGGCTTAGGTACTACCTGTCATCGGCTGGTTTACGTGATCACTTTATGCGCTTGCGCAACGTTCACCAATTATGCCTTTATTGAGTTCCCTTATCAATGTGATTTTTGAAAGTTCTATGTATTTGAATAATGTGTAAACATTTCACCTGAATAATGCGAAATTATACTGCTGCCATCTATGAGGTAACGATGAAACCATTTTTTTTTGTAACGCCATCTATTGAGAAATTAGTTTATTTGTAAACAAGTTTATTTAAGTACATTAGTTTATTTGTTTCGCATGATTTCGCAGCATATATTATGTTCTATACATGAATTTAATCAGAATTAGAAGTAGAATATTTAGTGTGTCTGTGTGTCCCTTATTACTTTTGATCCGCTTAATGCACAGAGCCCAAAATTTCATAATATATAGATAATTATAGACCTAAAAACTTTAATATCTAAAGATATTATAGAACTATCTATGATATGGGTAATCGTGAAGGTTTTGATTTCGCTGGTTGAACCAGACTTGCACCCCAGATTGGATTTTTTTTATTTGTTTTTATATACACTTTGTAAACATCAAAGTTTAACAATACATTTTTTTACAAAAAAGATCCTTAATAACTAGATCATCATCATCAGCAATGGCGCTACAGCCCGGTGCGAGCTAATAACTAGTAATAACTAATAACTAGATGCGGAATGTAAACTGCTTCACTAGGTTAAAAACCTGTTCTGAAGCAGCTTATAATTATAATTATATAAGTATATGGTTTAGGTGTGAGTATGTGTCATTGCATGTTAACGTTAAGTAGTTTATTAATCACTGTCTTGTCTGTTTTTTTATCCATTTTTTTAATCCCCATTCAAAGCTATTCATATTTTTAGTTTTCTTCAATTCAATTGAAATTGAAAATTTTTACTCCAAAAAATGAAATATTCTTTGTCCATAAGTCGACTTGGTCCTTTCCCGACACCATTCACCAAAGAGCATATTGTAATCACAGATAATATGGAAGTAAACTTTCAGTAGGTATACTTATTGTAATTGTCAAATAATTTCTATGGATTAATCGGTGAAATATTTTTAATTGGTCTAATAAATATTATACGGCGCTGGCCGATTTACTAATGATATTAATAACAATTAAGCACTACAAATAATAACACTCAATTATTATTATTACCATTATACACTTCCTCAAAAGAATTAGCAGATCAATGGGTCTATTGTAAATTATTTAAAAGAACAAAATAAAATGCAACAAACGCATCATCAAGCTTTCAATTGGGAATAGTTCACCCATCCAGATACTTAACATATCAAAGGATTAGGATCTGAGGAGGTCTCTATACTACCTAACAACCCTACTGATTCCCGAATATTAACGTTTAAAAAATCTTTAACGATTCTACATGTATTCATAATTACCGTTTTTAGCATTTTTATTATTAAATTTTTCGATAAATCTATAATTTCTAAATTACGGATTAACGATTTTGGAATAATGCCAGTGGCTGAAATAATGAACGGTAATATTATTATTTTACGAGAATGCCAAAGTCTTTTAATCTCATTACCTAAAGCGGTGTATTTTCTAATTTTTTCATCAAAAGTTTTTATAATATTACTAGAATTTGGAATAGCCACGTCGCAAATATATGTTATTTTTTTAATTTTATCATGTATTATTAAATCGGGTCTGTTATGTTGAATTGACCGGTCAGTTAATATTGTTTTATCGTAATAAAGCGAAATATTATTATTTTCTAAAAATGAAATCGGATCATATTCATAATATGGTTTTATGTTTATCGCGTCAATTAATTTATATTTAATAGCTAAATTTTGATGTATTATTTTTGCTACTTGGTTATGTCTAAATGTATATTCTGATTGCGCGAGAAAAGAACAGCCCGATATTATATGATCAATTGTTTCCGGAAAAGCCAAACATTTCCTACAACTATCATCAACTACATTTATGTCTTTTATTATATATTTTTGATAATTTTTAGTTTTTATTACTCTATCCTGAATTGCTATTATAAAACCTTCTAAATGTATTATTTTTTAATTTAAAACTATTAATATTCCCAAATAAAATAAAATGTCATAAGTCTGGCATATTAAAAATTACATATTCTGACAGTCGCTGTTGTTATTCTATAAGCTAATTGTTTTTAAGAGTAGTAATTTATAATGGAACTCACACAAAAATCTTTACGTACGTACAAATAAATTCTTATGAAAAATCAATTCGTTTGTCAAAAGACCTTCAGTACTGGAATATGTTTTAACAACTTACTAAATGTATCCATTACATTCACGTGTTAGCCATGTTCATTCAGACATTCAATTTATACATACCTAACAGCAATTTTATTTGAAGGGAAAATTTGGTAGACAAAAAATATTTCTAATTATATGAGTTACTATATAATATGTTGATGTAAGTACATTATAATTTTTTCATGTGTCTGCTAGCAGGGTCGCTTCTAAGATTTATTGCGTCCAAAAATTACCACAGCAAAAAACACTGTTTTCACAAAAGAACCAAAGTACACAACTTCATTTTAATATATTTATTATTTTTTATACAAACATGTACCTACGCCCTTAATAGCACATTTGAATTAAACATATGTACGTAATATATGTCATATACATATACAATTCCCATGTGGTAATTTCTTCCAACTATCCACTGTTTCCAGCCCAGTCCCCCTAGCCAACATGTCATCTAGCTCAAGAAAAGAAAAGATAACACAATGTATGGAAGTGACAGTTGTCACGTGACTGACAACTGTCACTTCCATACATTGACTTATTTTTTCTTGTTTCTTTTCTTGGGCTAAATGACACGTTGTCTAAGGGGGGACTGAAAAGCAACATTAGCGTGAAAAAATATTTAATATAAATTTCTCCTCTGCTGGGGATCGAACCCAGGACGTAGAGTAATGAGAAAAGCATAGGACACCTTAAAGAAAGACTTTAATGCCTACTCCAACAATTTAAAACACTAATTATGTAAAATATGAACAAATATTACATTCTACAAGGAATTTATTCAACTTCCGACGCGCGACGACCGTTTCGGCTTATAAGGCCATACCCAACCAGTTGACCAGTTGATTATGGCCTTATAAGCCGAATAATAACCAGTTGATTATGGCTTTACCAAATAATAACCAATAATTAGAATCAGTTGATTATGCGGCCTAACTGAACTGATAACCAGTTGGTTATAGCCTTATAAGCCGAAACGGTCGTCGGATTTTGAATAAATTCTTTTTAGAATATATGTGTTCATATTTTTCACAATTATTATGGAATTCTACAGTTTGGTAGCCGCATCAATCGACAGATTGAAAACTGCTAATTTAAAGCACTGTTTTTCAAGAATTGATGCAAAATATAAAAAAACTCTTTCTCTGGAATAATTATGTCCTATTCCTCTATCTAAATAATAATATATCCGTGAGAAATAGGGAATTTCAAAATGCATAGATACCCAAGTCAAATAAAAAAAACCTTTGATTTTTTTTGGCTAGCAAGAATTTCATAGAAAACAAATAAATACCTACTTAATATTCATTTATTTACTAGACAAATAATACCTATATCATGCTCTTTTAATTTTTTCGTCGTTAATTGAGTGTGGTTAGCAACCTCTTTTTCTGATTCAATAATTAACAAAAAAAATATTGTGAAGGTCGGAACAGAGCCGAATCTACTTTGGTTTAATGTGTACCGGTATACCGTACACAGATAAATTGAGGTTTAAAAATAATATGTTTTTCTATTATTATTATAATAATACTTTCGTATACTTTTTATGATACATATTTAAAACACTTTTTTGAAGTCGGTCATAGCAAATATACTTATCTATCGCCAGACATCTTAATATTTTCAGACGATTAATACAAATAAATAAATGCAATTAAGTAATGCACGTGATCAAACCAACAAAAAAAAACAATTTAGGTTCAGCGCACCCACAAGATTTGCTAAGATGTTTTGAAATAACTATAGCTCACTATATTTTTATATTTCTAAGATGTTTTGAAATAACTATAGCTCACTATATTTTTATATTTCTAAGATGTTTTGAAATAACTATAGCTCACTATATTTTTATATTTCTAAGATGTTTTGAAATAACTATAGCTCACTATATTTTTATATTTCTAAGATGTTTTGAAATAACTATAGCTCACTATATTTTAAAAATATTTTAATATTTTTACATCTGTATTTTTATGTTTCTATATTTTTATCTTTGTTTGTCATTAATTATTAGTATTGAAACAAGTAAATGGCTTATGCCGTATATTGTGTAAATAAATAAATATATCATAGAAAAAATAATCAATAAAACAATGACATGTAACAAAAAAGTTTAAGATAAAATAAGAAAGAAAATGTTTTTGGCATTAAAATAATTATTCATTGTGTTTTTTTTACTTTCAGAACTGGAATGACTGCTTTAAAGATTGCAAAGACACATCGGGTAAGATTAATTATTTAATCTATTAAATAATTTTCATTATCAGTGGGAAATTTCATCCAACCAATCGAGAGTATGTAAAACAGAAAATATTTGAATGGATGTATAATTTATTGAAAACGAGTTTGTTGTGACTAAAACTAATATAAACTCTATATTACATAGTCAAAAGTTCCCATTTTTTTAAGGATTGGGAATATTTGAATGATTTTTAAGAACATATATTTATTAATTATAGGTATCTCTAAAATGTATAGTTGAATTGGATGAAAGAGACATATGCATATCGATTGGTGTAGTAAAATTGTGTGAAGGAGACATTTGCATATCGATTCGTGTAGTTAAATTATGTTAAGGAGACATTTGCATATCGATTCGTGTAGTTAAATTATGTTAAGGAGACATTTGCATATCGATTCGTGTAGTTAAATTATGTTAAGGAGACATTTGCATATCGATTCGTGTAGTTTAATTATGTTAAGGAGACATTTGCATATCGATTCGTGTAGTTAAATTATGTTAAGGAGACATTTGCATATCGATTAGTGTAGTTAAATTATGTTAAGGAGACATTTGCATATCGATTCGTGTAGTTAAATTATGTTAAGGAGACATTTGCATATCGATTCGTGTAGTTAAATTATGTTAAGGAGACATTTGCATATCGATTCGTGTAGTTAAATTGTGTTAAGGAGACATTTGCATATCGATTCGTGTAGTTAAATTGTGTTAAGGAGACATTTGTATATCGATTCGTGTAGTTAAATTGTGTTAAGGAGACATTTGTATATCGATTCGTGTAGTTAAATTGTGTTAAGGAGACATTTGCATATAGATTCGTGTAGTTAAATTATGTTAAGGAGACATTTGCATATCGATTCGTGTAGTTAAATTGTGTTAAGGAGACATTTGTATATCGATTCGTGTAGTTAAATTGTGTTAAGGAGACATTTGTATATCGATTCATGTAGTTAAATTGTGTTAAGGAGACATTTGCATAGCGATTCGTGTAGTTAAATTATGTTAAGGAGACATTTGCATATCGATTCGTGTAGTTAAATTGTGTTAAGGAGACATTCGCATATCGATTCGTGTAGTAAAATTGTGTTAAGGAGACATTTGCATGTCGATTCGTGTAGTTAAATAGTGTTAGGGAGACATTTTAATGTAGTTAAATTGTGTTAAGGAGACATTTCCGTGTCAATTCGGGTAGTTAAATTGTATAAAGGAGACACTTGCATGTCTATTAATGTAGACAAATAATGTTAAGGAGGCATTTAAATGTAGTAAAATTGTGTTAGGAGATATTTCCCTATCGATATATGAAGAAAATATACAAAGCTGACAGGAATGGAATAAGAGGTCGAGGGCGCCCAAGAAAAGGATGGCACGACCATGTAAACGATATTCTGAAAGATGGAAATGTAAGAAGCGTGAACAATATAGAAGACGAATTATGAATGTTGATGAGGCGATGAATTTGTGTCAAGATAAAAAAAAATGTGGCGTTCGGTTCTCTCTGCCTACCCCGTGAGGGACATAGATGATGGTATATGTATATTTATGAAGTTAAATTGTGTCAAGGAGACATGGCCATTCATTTATTAAAATTAAGTAAGAGAGACATGTGCATGTCGATTCTTCGATGGCGCTACAACTCAAATCGAACCTTGGCTTCCTTCAACTTCTGTCTTCAACTACTTTGCTCAATTGCTGTTTTTCCAGTTATAAACTTGCAGGAGCTGTGCAGTGCATCGTCCCTCCTTATGTCATCCTCTAATCTCAATTTTTTCGTCAAATTTTCAGGACTTATTTGTTGCGTTCGTTCTGTTCCATAGATGTTCACACAGACGGTATAATTCGTGAAAAGCGTGGTTATGATTTTGAGATTTCATTTTGCTTACATTTTTGTTTTTTCAGAGCTCTCAAGGTTATTCTAGTATATATGTATGTAAATCTCACGCTTGTTAAGGACTTGTTCCAGAAAAATGTCCATTAAATTCTCCAATGCTCTAAAAATATAACTCGCGTGAATTTGGACGTTATTTGTTTTCCGCAAATTTAATATTGTCCCGAACTTTATTCTGTGCCATTGTCACCCACAGTTATATCAACTCTGCACTCGACCTTACTTTTTTGCGAGGACAGAATTTATTCGAATAAAAATAAAACATTTTATTAACAGTATTATTGTACAGTAATTTTATTCATATTATTAAGGACTAGCAGACCCGCACGGCGTTGCCCGTACACTCTCTTTTATCAGATATCTGTAAAGCAATGATTACTATTTTGTATCAGGGGCAGACTTTTTGCATGCCAAAAACACTAACTTAGAGGCTTCGTAGCATATAATATGTTTTTTCATACATGGATGAATTCACAATTCGAAGCAGAACTTTTTGTGTGTCTGTGTCTTTTTGTGCCCCCCCCCCTCGCTTATAACTTTTGATCCGCTTAATGCACAGTGCCTAAAATTTCAGAAAATATAGAAAATTATAGGCATACAAAACTTTTATACTCAGAATTTTGATTTTTTGTTTCAAATAGGGGTTATCAACTTTAAATTTTACTTTATTTTTCCATATATCTCAAAAAACCATAAAAGCTAGAACGCTAAAAATTTGTATAAATACAAAAAATACAAAACCTTTTTTTTTTCAAAAAAGTTCCAGAGTTTCTAAAACAATTTCTTATGATAAATTTATGTTTATTGACAAACATTTTTTCAACATCTCAATAGAGACGAAGTAGGGACCAGGAACTCGAGGCACCTACAGGGCTTACGACCTGTCATCGGCTGGTTTACGTGATCACTTTATGCGCTTGCGCAACGTTCACCAATTATGCCTTCTTATTGAGTTTGAGGGAAAAAAAATCCAATGTTTGCGTATATGCAATTAAAAAAGAATATTCGATAAATTTATGTGTTTAATTTCCTATATTTCAAAAATTTCAAAAAATATCGAAATAAGGCGAAACACCCAAACTAATATATAATAAAAAATATGAACATTGTTTTTATAACATACAATCACAGAACAGTACCTACGTCCGTTTCGCCTGGTGAAGGTTGTTCCTGATTTGCTAATTTGTAATATTGATTACAGAAAATAGTCTGTTGGATGTCGACGGTGTGGTGGAGTCTCCTTCGTTGATCTGCCGCAGCAACACAAGTCTGACAGTAGGCTGGGGCTCGTGGGGCCAACAGGATCCTCACACAAGACACAGAAAGGAAGTCTTCTTGGCGGAGCTTCTCGTCGAAGACGATCTTGAGAGCAATTTGACTGTTGTCACATTTTTAGTGGTCAGTAAACTTTCATTTTAAATGTCCCCTTACTTTACATTACACTAATTATGCAATGTGTGCAAAATGTTTCAAATAAATAATTACATCGATAGGCTAGTGGCAGAGCATAGTGCAATAACCATACAATCCAGTGGATCTAGGTTCTACCGATTTTGCTAACTTATAGGACAATTTTTGCTTCTTATAGAGAATTTTGGGGGAAATATTTAGTTTATTAATTTAATGAAGAAAGATTATATTGCAGAAGGTGTGTGTTCAATGGGATTCTATTTTATTTAAAACATATATTATACCTCCAAGTATGATATTTTTTATGTCGTTGATTAAATAATATATAATTTTATTGTGATGAATGGTTTCAATGAAAGAACTACTTATATGATCAACACTGTTTTATTCGTAACAAATGAAAATACAATATAAAAAATAACTTGATAAATTTGTGATGTCGTGGGTCGCAACTAATGGATAAAAATTAAACGCGACTCTAATCTATTCAACGATCAACACACGAATAAACTGCAGGTACATTGTTAGGCCCGAATCAACAGCGGTGCGCTGTGATTCGTCGATATTCGCAAATCTTCGGAAGTATTCGAGAATCTATGATATATATGTTGCAGCTCCAGGAGTACTGCTACAGAATGTATGGTGATGTGAAATGTATATGAGAAGGAAAATAGTAATTTAAAATGTAGGAATTGCTAATAGTATCGGGCAGACACTATGCAAAAGAGTACCATCATCTTTTAAGTACCATCCTTTTTTTAATATATAATATTTGATTTTAATTTCATTCAATTAACACTTAGGTAAAACTACTTAAAAATAAGCAAAAAAAAACACAAAACCTAACCAAACCCTAAACAAAACCAAATTTGTATATCTAATACAATTTTTAACTTTTTTCCTCTAATTTAAAAATATTGACCTCTGGCGCGTTTCGCTCAAAGAGCATCTACTGAATGGTGCTTGTGAATTAGCGGACCTTTTATTTATATACATAAATTATGAAAATATGAGATAATATGAGAAATATGAGATAATGAAAAGAGTGAAAGCAGAACAGCGTGTAAAATAAGAGTAGAGAATGAATGGCTCGAGCAAGTCGACGAGTATGTATATCTGGGAAGCATGTTTCAACGGAATGGACGACCTGATAAGGATATCGAAAGAAGAGTTATGGCAGGAAACAGAATGAATGGAGCACTGAGACCAGTTATGAATGATCGCAACATATCAAAGGCTGCCAAAGTTGCCATTCATAACGCTATCTTAGTGCCAACATCGACGTATGCAAGTGAAACCTGGACATGGCAGAAGTCGCACGAAAGCAGAAAAAATGCTGTTGAAATGAGATCGCTAAGAAGAATCTGCAATAGAACGATGTATGACAGGGTAAGAAATGAGAACATAAGGAAAGAATGTAAGATGAAGAAAGATATCATTAATAGAATGAAAGTGAACACACTGAGATGGTTTGGCCACATGGGTAGAATGAATGAGGAACGCCTGACGAAGAAAATATACAATGCGGATAGGAATGGATTGAGAGGCCGGGGCCGCCCAAGAAAGGGATGGCACGACCATGTGAACGATATTCTGAAAGACGGAAATGTTAGAATCATGTACAATAGACGAACATGTATGAGACGATGCATGAATGTTGACGAGGCGATGAATGTGTGCCAGGATAGAAAGATATGGCGTTCGGTTCTCTCTGCCTACCCCGTAAGGGACATGGCGTGATGGTATGTATGTATGTATCTATGTATGAGATAATATATAATAATAAATAATTGTCAGTACAAACATGAAATAGAGCATATTATAATGTAAATACAAATTATTACAGAAGATACAATTATACATTATTATTATTATACAGGTCTAAGTATTATATATAACTAATAAATTATTATTTTTAAATAATTACTATATTTAAAAGTTTTTAAGTAAATTATTTTTACGTAATTTTATATAAGTGGTAATGGAATTCCACCAAGAATTAGCAGTTAAAAAAAATTGAAATAACCATTCAATTAAGTTTTTATTGTCATTTCATTATGTTTTTCACGGTTACATTTTTTACAATTTAATTCCATTTCTTGTATTTTTTTTTACTCCTTATAACTAACTCAAGGGGATATATAGAAGGGAATTATGGATTCATAATTTTTAAGGTTATTTTGTTATTGCAGATTATGAACTAGTATCAGGCTGAGGTTGTATTCTGAAAATTTCATCACAATGTATCTGTGTGTGATGTCTACTATGTTCTATGTGCTATTTATGACATGTTTATTCTACTTTATCGATCATTGACTAAAAAAGTACTCATTCGATTCTTTTCAAATTTTGCTAATTTGTATATCTAATACTCGCTTAGACCCCATTAGATTTTGAAGGATATCTGATCAGTTTTTCTTATTTTTATTTTTTTTTAACTGATCCCAAGCTCGGGACACATAAAATTTGATGTTTTTACTATCAAATTGTTAAAAAGGCACATCACTTTTCTTTTGAAAAAATACTTTTGTCTGACAATATTGATGCTTCAACAAATAATGTGAATATATATTTCAGACACAAGATGAATATGTTACCTTTGACAATCTGGAAGAGAATGCACAATATTTTGTGCGAGTGTCTGCATACAACACTTCTGGGATGCTCGGGTCTTCGGTACTTGGAGAAGTTCTCTGGACCCTTCCCTTCAACTACACTCTGGGAGCACCGACCAATATATTGCTGGAAAACCTCACTTACGCTAAACCAAACTGCTTTGAAGCCATTGTGAGATGGACGCCTGCTGAAGGTTCATTTATATTTTCTTATTTTGTATAGAACTAATGATTTATTATTATTGTACCTACATATATAAAATAACATTTTATTTTTATATAAATTTACTATAAATATTGAGCCATATTGATCTATCCTAAATTATCACTTAATAATTGAATAATATAATTAGTATTTTCTAACAGTTTGCTCCAAATTTTTTGAATTTGACTAAATGTCACTGTATGTTGTACATGAAATAAAAAAATATTTAAAATGTTTGCAACAAATAAATTATTTAATGACAAATTTTTAGCACCTCAATGTTTACAAAGCAATTTCTCAATAGATGGCGTTACAAAAAAAATTCTTCGTCACTTCATAGATGGCGATGGTGTATAAGCTCATTCTCAAGCATAAAGATTTTCATTTATAGAACTATCAAAAACTGGATTGACAGAGAATTCAATAAGAAGGCATAAATGTTGTGCATTGCGCAAGCGCATAAAGTGATCACGTGAACCAGCCTATGACAGTTCGTTAGCCCTGTAGGTGCTTTGATTTTCCGGTTCTTCTATATTATTCCAACTTCGTCTCTATTGAGATGATAAAAATTTGTCATAAAATATCATTGACACCTGCCCCCCTAAACAATGTGTCAATTAGCTCAAGAAAAGATAATTCAATGTATGGAAGTGACAGTTGCCAGTCACATGACAACTGTCACTTCCATACATTGAGTTATCTTTTCTTGTTTCTTTTCTTGAGCTAAATGACATGTTGTCTAGGGGGGCAGACAGGAAAAAATACAATGTTTGCATATATGCAACAATAAAAATATTCAATTAAAATAAATTCTTATTTATTTATTCTTATTTATTTATTATTTATTTATAAGCCTCTATTTTTTACCAGATTTATAACCTTGTATAAAAATATTAATAATAAAACTATAGAATACTCATTCCCATACAATACCTCACTGAAAAAGTGAAGCCGTTTTATTGTCCGGCTCGTGTCAATATATGTATGACTATGCTGGTAGACATTGTTCATATAGTACTACTCGTTATGACTGTGTAAATAATTTTGCAAGCAGTTAAAATAATCCCTATTTGGAGAACGTATCACGCAAACGGCCAAATGATTACTGAATGCTCGTAGCAAAATGTTGACCAAATTAGTCAACATAAAGCAGTCGCGTTTACTGCAGGCTAAAGAGTGTTCTATACTATTATTATTCTATGCTTACAACAAATAAATGAGTAAATATATCAGCAGTTTTCAATCTGTTGATTGACACGGTTTCCAAACTGTAGAATTTCTTAATAATTATGAACATATATATTATATATTCCACAACAAATTTATTTGATCAACCAGTTGATTATGGCCTTGTAAGCCGAAACAGTGAAGACAAATTAATTCATTGTGGAATATGAATATGTGTTCATATTTATTATAATTATTGAAAAAATACATATTTTATTTAAAACTTTTTAAAAAATAAAACTAAAATGAATATACTATTTCAGATCTATCCTGTAACTATGATGTCTTTGTCCTGACTTCGTCCCGTGGAATATATATCCAATTGGAACATTTTGTGGTAAATAATCAAAAATCTTATTCTCGTATTGCTTCTCACAAGTTGCCTCATTTTAGATATTTATAGTGTTAATCATCTCACAAACCCAAACTGAGATAGGTACTTAATTAAAATAAAATAGGTACTTCTTGATTCCAATGACTAATTGTGATTATACAACAGATACAAAATAATAATTAATAAATACTAGTGATCGCGCAGTAGTCAAAATTCGACCTTAATTCATTGAATTGTTAAGTTTGAAATGTCATTGAACCTGATCTGTGATTAAAAACATCATGATGTATTCATCAAAGGGTACAAAATTTTCTTTTCACATATCTCACAATGTATTTGTTTATGTACCATTTATATTGTTTCACAGTAGATTATGTATTTTTCTATGACATGTTCTGTATTAATTTGAATTTAAAACTTATGAACAATACACTACTTATCCGTACGTATTATGTAGTACTCTGCTTATGAGGACTTACATCTACCAGTTTCAAGAAAAACGTTCTAATGTACTAAATTAAAATTAAATATAGACTGTTGTTAAGGTCCAACGCCGTGGGAGGATATTATAAATAATTTATAATGATGCCACAAAGTTACCTTTCAAATATTAAGGAAATAAAACAATCCTGTTTAACATTGGCAGTATGAAAGTAAACAATGTATGGTTTGACGAGAATTTTCCTTTTATTTTATTTTATTTAATATACATATTTGTAACACATATTATTGTGTATAAATTTCAGCTTTCTACACTCCTTCTCCATACAAACATTAACCATGCCAAATCTCAAACTCTTCCGTGCGAGCAGTTTGCTTAAAAGGGGGTCCGAAGTTTTCCCTTCACGCATTAATACGTAGATAATTTTGATTTCAGCCCAAAGACATGTATATGGCGACGATATTCGAATTGAAGTATGAGACAAATTACACTGTCGGAATACACGCCAAGAGTTCCAAGAAGGAAAGCAGCAGCTCTTGGTTCAGTTTTGTGACTCCTTCTTGCCTGAAAACTCATAAAAACCTGCAAATTTGTCGTAAGTATACTTCATTTTTTTTTTTATCACAAATCAGTTAATTAGACAGCTTATAAGTATTTTTTTAACATGGCTGCATAGGGTTTGCTAGTATTTGGGTCCATTATACTCTTCCAAAGAAGCGCACTACGTAGCATTGGAGAAGGTCTATTTATCGAGGAACAATTAATCTGATTGTTAGCTAAATCATAAATACTTATGACATTACCTCTGCTGTATGAAATTTATTTTATTTATAAATGATAACAGTTTTATTTCACAGAAAATTTAATGGTGTAATGTAATTTACCCTACCTGAATTTTATTCTCATTGAACTATCACTAATTAATATTTTCTTCTTCTTCTTTGTCAGCCATCTCTCCACTGCTGGATGTAGGTCTCCTCTAATGAAGTCCATCTCTCTCGGTCCTGTGCTTCCCTCAGCCAACCCCTTCCCGCAACCGACCGGAATAATATCGTCGACCCATCTTTTTTGTGGTCGCCCTACCAGTATTTTATTTTCCCACGGTCTCCATTTTAGTATTCTGGGTGTCCACCTCTCGGTACCCTGTCTTGCAACATGCCCTGCCCACTGCCATTTCAACTTTGCAACACGGTCTGATATGTCAATGAAAGCAAACATACATCCAATTCTTTGGATGCCCTATTAGAGATCGATACGATTTATACCAATCTGTTTGTGGTAATATTGACATAATGCAGTTTCCACTAATATTGACATAATGCAGTTTCCACTAATATTGACATAATGCAGTTTCCACTAATATTGACATAATGCAGTTTCCACTAATATTGACATAATGCAGTTTCCACTAAAGATTTGACACCTTGCGATTGCCTCTCCGATAATTAACAGGGAAATTTTAAAATTCGTGAAGAACAACATGGTAGTTTTATAGGCGTTGTTTGCCTTTTTTTAAACCGGATTATTTTTAAATAAAATTCTCATGTCGTCAAATGGCACGACAATCCTTTAATGGTCGTATTGCCTATATTAATATTACAATAATAATAAATCTTATTCAGTGCATAATATACAACAAAAAAGCCTAAATAAAATGATAAATATTACTTGTATGTAAAACATAATAATTATTAAGGACACTGCTTCATCATGAATATGGAAAGTAAGGGGGGGAGTAATTTTATAACTTTTTCTATCTACCTATCTGAAAAATACTTATTTTGTGTTTTTCCATATTTACAATGCATAGCAATGAGGTTGACCACCCAATCTGAATGTAGTGTATTTTTAAGTGAGACGAGACTGGTGTGTCGGATGTATAATTTTGTTTTAGCTGTGTCTGGTGAAAGTGCAAAGGCCTCATATATGTTTTGACTCATTATGGAATAATTCAATGTTTTATTTGTATTCCATAAATATAATTAATTACATAATCTTCAACATCCACTAGATTTATTTCATTTTGTTTTTAGCTCCTCCGAAGCCCGCCAATGGATCAGTCCAAGAGAGCAAGAAACCTGATATATCCAACAAGACAAACCTCTATGATGTCATAGTGAAATGGACGAAGCCAGACTTGACACCAAACTATTATGTCATTAACGTTACAACGGCTGATAATATCAAATACCATTCTACAGTTAATGGGGTACTTATTTATTCAATCTTAACAAACTAATCATACAAGCAGAAAGAACTGAATGCCACATTGACATGCATCCACTGCCTTATCAACATTCATGTATCACATGTTTGTCTGTTTATCAAACTTCTTACTTTTCCTTCTTTCAGAATAACCATCCTTTTTTTGGATGATCCTAACCTCTAATTTGATTCCTGTCAGTTGTGTATTTTGTCAGGCATTAGAATTTGCCTGACAAATATCAGTACAGTTTCAATACTCCCTTGGCAAAATTAGATTTTTGTTGTTTTTTTTAAATATTAAAATCTTTGATATTTCAATTTCTAGACTGCAACTGAAGTACAGTTCAATGATACAAAAGTTGGTTCAGGATATTTTGTCAGTATCACAGCTGTATCCAGTGCCGGAAAAAGTCCTCCAGATTACATACATAGAAGTAAACATCAAATTAAAACAGGTATAAAACATGATTCATATTAAAGAGATAAAAAATAATGGAGGTAGATACCTATTTTTTTAAAAATATAAGAATTTAAATTTTTTATGTAATATGTTATGTCTTTGGTTATTAAAGATTAAAAAACCTTTTTTTTAACAAAAAAATAAGCACCAATGCCCACTGATGTCAAAGACATTGTTCAAAGACATAATGCTTCAATACCTATATGAATAAGTGGGAATACTTGCGAAGAACATATCTCAAAAGTTGGTCATTCTATAGGGAAAAGGCGTTATTTGTATTATATTTAAGAATATTATTTATTAAAATAAAGAGAGTTTTCATTTACCTTTTTGATACTCACACCACCACCCGCTCTGCATATGGGGACTGTAATCGGCCCCTTCACAGAACGCTAAATGAACGACAAGAAAAAAATGCGTAGCATGAATAGTAGCTCATGGAGCCCTCTAGATTAGCAATTTTGGCACCATAGTGCAAAAATTACAATCGACGAATGTGAATGGAAGATTCACACTCGTGGACTGTCATTGACTTCAGATCTTTTTACATGAGAAACATCAGGGGTATGACCAAGATCTCTATACCTAAATATAAACCTACTGGGAATCTAACAATAGTAAGGCACCATAAATATGACAGAATTTCTTAAAGGCTTTAAAATTGTTCTTTGAGATTACAAAATCTGCATGACCAATGGGACCTTGATCTACAAGAAGACACCATTTTGAATGGCAACAATCCCACAGGATATGTTCCGAAGTTTGGTCTGACTATTGACTTCATATCATCATCATCATCATCAGCCATTATTCGTCCAGTGTTGGACAAAGGCCTCCCCTTTCAACCTACATGCTTCCCTATTCCTCACCACCCTGTGCCATTGACCTCCTGCCACTCGTTTTATGTTGTCAGACCATCTTGTTTGCGGTCTGCCCGGGTTTCTGCGTCCAGTTCTCGGTCGCCACTCCAGGGTGCGTTTGGTCTATCGATCATCTACTGTCCATACTACATGGCCAGCCCAATTCCATTTTAAGGAATCTACCTTGTATGCAACATCGGTAACAACCACAAAATCGACCCAAACAATAAACCACTACCACTACACTTTTCAAAAAAGGGCTTAAGATTGAATATTCTTGAACAGCTAGAAATCTCAAATCGTAATAAAAACTATAACATAATCAATGAACAAATCAATATCTACAAATCGCCACTAATTGAAGTCATCCCATCTAGAAATTAACAATCCATAGATTTGATTCTGCCAAAAATAATTCATTGTTTCAGATCCATAGTCCTGCCACCGAGATGTCACCAAAATATTCTACGTATCCAACCTTCACCGCACTATTTCCCTGGAATCTCTCAAAATTCAAATATTTAACATCAAAAGAGTGGCCATTATATAAATAAACAAATACATAAGAAATACATCAACAAAGCAATATAACTACCTGCATGTACCTGTATTGCAAAATACATATTATTGACAAATTAAAAAATATATGTAGAATTTAAAACATACTGTTTTATTTTTTTAAAGTAACATCGGTAACTTTTGTCCTTTCTCTGATCCATTCGTTGCGTTTTCGATCTCAAAGACTAATGTTTAGCATCCTCCTCTCAATTGCTCGTTGCGTTACTGTACGTTTTGTAAAAAAAAACAGTTTCAAAACCATATTTCAGTCAAATACTTCTTCTTCAAGTGGTTTGCAAATCGTTTGGATCTGAGAATATACGATAGTTTACCGAATGCAGCCCATGCAAGGCCCTGCCTGCGTTCGATCTCTGCTTCCTGATTGTCTCTACCTAGCTTTACCTTATGTCCGAGATATATGTATGAATCTACTCTTTCAATATTCCTTCCCTCTACCATCACTGGTCGAGGTTGTTCTGAAGTGTACATAATTTTTGTTTTAGAGTAATTCATTTTTAGGCCCACATGACGCGAAAGATTATTGACATCGTTGAGCATCAATTCAAGTTCTTCTTCATTGTTTGCAAAGAAAACGATGTCATCTGCAAATCTCAAGTGGCTCAAGAATTCACCGTCTATATTAATTCCTCGGTTCTCCCATTTAAGCTTCTTAAAGACATCTTCAAGTGCGGCAGTGAATAGTTTGGGGGAAATTGTGTCTCCTTGTCTGACTCCCCTTTTAATGGGTATCTTTCGGGTTGGTTCATGCAGATTGATTGTAGAGGTTGCGTTAGAATATATATTTTTAAGAACCTGTGAATATTGGTGGTCTATCCTGCAGTTACTTAGACATTCTATTATCGCCCATATCTCGAAATCAATAAAGGCTAGGGCCAATGGCAAGTTGTGTTCACTGTGCTTCTGTATAATGTTTTTCAGCGTTTGTAGATGATCGTTGGTTCCATATAGTTTTAGAGCTTCTATTATTATTATTCCGTCTTCACCTGGTGCTTTACCATTCTTCATTTTGTCCATTGCATGTAAAACGTCGTCTTTGGTAACATCTGGGATTTCCTCTGATCCTACGTTGACAATTTTAGTTTTTGGGATGTTCGTTTCAACTTATCGCTGTTGTGATGCTTTTGGTAGAAAACTGCCGTTATTTCTAATATTTCTGATCTATCTTGTGAGACACTACCATCTTCTCTACACAGAGCAGTAATTTGTTTCTTGGCACTGTTGACTTCATATAGGTACTTACCTATATGTTAACCATTTTATATTATGTACAAAATTTAACAGTGGTGGTGCTGCCAGAGCAAGATATTGAACCCCTGCAACAGTGTTGCCATTCTCAATATATTTAGTACTACCTAGATAACATAATAACGCAATAGATATACTTAAATGTCTTTTCAGAGTCTTGGCATCCATCAGAAGACAATGAAGGTGTCGGAACATTACTGTGGGCCATTTTGGCTCCAATCGTCTCTCTTATAATAATTTTAACTGTGGCACTCTTCATGTATCATAGACATGAAAAACTCAAACTGTACAAGAGGAGGTGTCGATATTTTGAAGTAAGTCAAACATTTTCTATGTTCAATATTTTTTAACATTCAAAATATTTGCTTTACTTCCTATAATTCATTTGAAAAAGCTGAAAAAATATTCTATCAGCATAGGTACTTATAGAATATGGATTCTTTTTTCCTAGAAGAGTTGGAACAAGAATGTTTGGAATTTATTTCATAAAAGTAACTCAATATTGTTCCGCATTGATTATTTAAACTAAACATTTTCATTAAAACTATTTATCTATCCAAGGTTGAAAAAAAAACAATATTCAAAGATGTCGATCTTATACAAATTCTAATAATAACCATGTTGCCAAGTGTATGGGTGTAATTTTATTTTTTTAAATTAACAATTGATAACTATACTATGTTTCACTTAAAAGTGCATTTTACGGTAATGTTGGTACAACTGTCAGTCAGTCAAATGGATAGCCTAGTCTTCACACCATTTTTGTAAACCTAACCTACAAAAGTTTGGTAAAAATAGGTTGGTTAGGTTTGTTTGTAGTTATAATTGCGACTGGCGTGAGCCAGTTGCATTATATATTAAAAAAAAGTAACTAAAATATTAAAATAAATGACTAAATTGGTATTTTTACCAAACTTTTGTAGGTTATGTTTAAAAAAAATGGTGTGAAGACTAGGCTATCCCAGTCAAATAAACTGAATAATAATGTTGCCATATCTATAATTTAAATTCCTCTAATCTAATAATCTAATATATTTAAAGCTTAATAATTAGAAATTTTAAAGAACACATGAGTTTAATATGATAGAATGATACATGTATTCTATAATTATTTTAAACATAAAAAAACTAATTTTTTAACGATTTGTGCAGATTTATCAGAAATAACTTTTTTTTATTTGAATGAACTTTACAGCTTTAAGTTGTATTAAAAATAATATAAAATTACATTGACTCATAGCGCCAATTACAAAGTTCTTATTTAGTATTATGAATATTTTGTTTGGGTTAATTAAAAACAAAAAACTATTGAACCTACATATAGCATTGCAGGAGGGTTTAGGATATAGGGAAGGGTCAGGGAGGGGAAAAGGAGGAGAGGAGAGGAGAGGGTTGACGGGTCAATCGAAAGACAGTCCCCACGCAGGCATACCCAAAATACAGTTAAAATTTCACCATCTCCAATATCTTTGTTGAAATAGAAAAATACCTTTATCAAATTACTTATAATATTACTTGTATAATTCATTAATAATTGAAACATTAACAGGAATTGGAGCAAAAAGCTCCCAAGGAAGCGGACATGGGTTCAAGTTTCACAATACCGCCAGAGGATGATGCATTTGAAGTAGTTCCTGAGAAGATAGTTCTTTATGAAGTGTTGGGTGAGGGGGCATTTGGGGTAGTAAGAAAGGGGTGGCTGCCCGACCAAAATAGGGAAGTTGCTGTCAAAATGTTGAAAGGTATTTTTAATTTCATTGATAGTGTAATAAAAAATTTGTTAATTTGTCACAGGGATCAGATCCATGTCAAAAATTGAGGATGATAAATAGAAACGTAATATTGACAATCTAGCACCACAGTACTTTCAAGAGCTGTGCCAGAGAAAAGAGCAATTCCCTTAAAGAGTTGGACAGAGTCAACAAAAGCAACTTACTATGACCTATGCTTTGGTTTGAATGGTCCAATTAAGTGGAATGCACTGCCTCCAAATATCCGCAGTGCTTAAAGCAAAAGCACTTTCACTACAGGACTGAAAAACAGCTTTATTTCATAGAGCTGCACATGGCTAAACTATCAGCGCCCTTGAATCATTAAACGGCGCTATATGAAATCCCCTATTGTTATAAGATACAAAAGAGAAAGGCAAAAGTAGTTATAGAAATGAAATATAAAAGAAAATAGTAATGAGTGTATTTTCAGAGGAACCTTCAGCGGAAGAGGTGAAACAGTTTCGTCAAGAAATAGACATGATGAAGAGTGTAGGAGCGCACGCGCACATTGTCAGTCTTGTGGGATGTTGTACACGTCCTACTTCCACCATGATGCTGGTCGTAGAGTTCTGCGCCAAAGGAGATTTGAGAAACTACCTCAGGTGATAATTAATAATATGAAATCTATTGATAATTATCTATAAAGTAGTAGATAAAACAAGATGAAACTATTTCTCAATAAATGGCATTAGCATCCTTTATTTATACTAAGTATACAGAATTTCTCAAATTTATTGTATATAATAACTTGTATGTATTTTTGTTAAGACAAAATTATGACTGTGACATTTAATTTATTTATTGTAGGTAATATAAAAATCAGAATGGCAGAGTTCGAACCCCATGCTTTTTCAACTGATTTTGTTCACCTATACCACAATGCCTTTGTAGGTAAGAAGAGGCTGGTGTGTGTGGATACATGCTTGTTTGTGTTTCCTTTTTTAAGGAAATCCGCACATATTTCGCTGGTTACCCACATTGTGGAAAATTCTGTGATGGTATGAAGGAATGAATGAATGAATGAATTTTACAAGAAAAATATTAACAAATCCAAATCTTCAAAACTCAATAGAATAAAGATATATAAAATAGTAAAATAAACACTCTTAAGGTGATCCAACTGTCGATTTGTTCAAGAGAACTTTGTTCTCTTAACATATCGACAAAGTATCAAGCCAAGATACGCAAGATTTGTATGCAGGGTCTATATTTTTGGTATAACGCTGAAAATTGGTATACATATAGACAAATACAAAATCTCAAATATGTTTTTTTTTTAATTACAGAGTTTCTCAAACATATTTTACTAAGAAAAACATTTTTTTATGATAAATTTATGTGTTTAACTGCCTATATTTCCAAATTTTTCAAAAATATTGAAAAAAGCCGAAACACTCCAACTAGAAAATTTAATTTTCTATAAAAAAATATGAACATTGTACATCTCAAACTTTTTTTTAACAATTTTTATAAAAATTGAATTAAGTGACGACATTGCTTCATACAATTTGTATGGCAGTGGCCTATACACAATATGTAAGAAGACTCAATAATTTGATACTTTAGATTTACGGTCTTATTTCAGCATTATAAAATATCAACTTAGACTAAATGGAATAAGAACGTACCTATTTTTGCCGGAATGTTCTTAAAAAGCTACTGACTTAGACGTATTTTGAATAATTATGAAAATGATAAAAATTTCATAATTTTCATAATTATTCATAAGACGTCTGATTCAGTAACTTTTTAAAAACGTTCCGACCAAAATAGGTACGTTCTTATTCCATTTAGTCCAAGTTGATATTTTATAACACTGAAATAAGACCGTAAAACTAAAATCTACAATTTTAGAACGTTCCTATTTTAGTTACAATAGTTACTGAATAGCGGGTAATATCGCCATCGAAAGTTGGATCTCATGTGTTACATGCAACTAGTATCATGACAAATTCGAAATCTCTCAAATATTAAAATTATTTGTGCAATAATAATATGACAAAAACATATTTTGGATATACACAATACGTACAAAACATTTTTATATCAACAAACCATTCATCATAAAAAAGAGCTCTTAAATTTTTTGACAATGCTCGCTTGTATATTGCTAAAGAATACAAAAAATGTCTCAAGTAAGTATGATTTATTTTCAGATGTGCTTGGGAAACAATGACCTCTAACGGGAAGCCGACAGTCGCATGTGACATCCAAACCAACATCTCAACAGACGATGACAATTCCAACGAACAGATAAAATATGCAGAACTGCTCTCGTCTGATAACAGTGACAACGGGTCCATTATAATATCCCAACACAACCTAATTGTCAATCGACTTTATGAACTACAACACGAGACAAACAAGGAAGAAGAAAAGAAAGGATCGGACGTAACTGCAGTGGATCTGCTTTCTTTTGGGAGACAGATCGCCATGGGGATGGAGTTCCTGGCGTCGAACAGAGTCGTCCACAGGGACTTGGCAGCTAGGAACGTTCTGGTGTGCTCCGACAAGACGGTGAAGATAGCTGACTTTGGTCTCTCCAGAGATATATACCAAGAAAATATGTACAGAAAAACGGGGACAGGAAAACTGCCCATAAAATGGTTGGCTTTGGAATCCCTCACTCATCAGATATATACAACTCAGAGTGATGTGTGAGTATTTTTTATTTATTTCAAATATTTTCTCTGTAATACTACTGTCGATTTGTTCAAGAGAATTTATTTCGATTTGTTCAAGATATGTAAGATTTGTATGCAGGGTCTATATTTTTCACGGCTTTTCCAACTTTGAAGTCAAAAAACACCAACTTAGAGGCTTTGCAGCATATATCATGTTCTTTATATGGATTTACTCAAAATAAATTCGAAGTAGAACATTTAGTGTGTCTGCGTGTCCCCCCCCCCCCCTTATAACTTTTGATCCGCTCATTTTACAGAGCCCAAAATTTCAAAATATATAGATAGTTATAGGCTTATAAAACTTTCATACTAGAATTTTGTATTTTTGTTTCAGTCAAGGGTTATCAACTATTGAATTTTTACTTTATTTTTCCAAATATCCCAAAAACCATAAAAGCTAGAACGCTGAAAATTGGTAGGTATAAATATAGACAAATACAAAATCTCAAATTTGTTTTTTAAAAAAATTACAGATTTTCTCCAACATTTTATATAAGGAAAAGAAAAATTTAAGGTAAATTTATGTGTTTAACTGACTATATTTCTAAAGTTTTTAAGAATATCGAAAAAAGCCAAATCACCCCAACTAGATAATTTAATTTTCTATAAAAAAATATGAACATTGTAGCAGTACATCTCAAACTTTTTGCAACAATTTTTTTAAAAATTGAATTTAGTGACGACATTGCTTCATACAATTTGTATGGCAGTATTCTACACAATATTTACGGAGACTCAATAGTTTGATACTTAATCTCCAAACATACATACATACCATCATGCTGTTTTCATATTTTGGGTAGGAAAAAAAGACTGACCTCCATACTGTCCTATCCTGACATATATATCTACATATTATGTATAGAAAACAAAATATCTTATATTATTTATTAATTTGTTAAGTTTAATGTTGTTTCGTTTACAGAGTGGAAGTTCATAATGAAATTATTACGAATATAAACCATAGTTTTAATCCACAAATTGAGTTAAAATTAGCCTGAGCGCTTTCGATGGTTACACCATCATCCTCGGAGGCGACAATCAAATCAAGTTTTGATTGTCGCCTCCGAGGATGATGGTGTAACCATCGAAAGCGCTCAGGCTAATTTTAACTCAATTTGTGGATTAAAACTATGGTTTATATTCGTATTAATTTGTGTTTAAGTGTTTATAGTTTGGTACATATTCTTCAATTATACATACTATCGCCACCAACAGAAACTAATTTACATCCCAGTTGTTGATTACAAGTATTGTATTCAAGGATATTCTTCATTTAATACAATGTATATCGGTCTTTGTGATTCATTTGGCTAGATATCTGACTCTTGAATGTAAGGTCACGGGTTCAATTCCCGGTGGATACACACTTACTATTTTACTTAATATGTAAACTTTTAAAAATGTTTGATTTATTAATTAAATAACTCAGAAGAAGTCTAACGAAGAATGGCAGTGGATGGGAAACGTGGCGAGGCAAGACAAACTACTTAACTACAATTTATGTAGCAACGGGGAAGACGGTAGATAGATTGGAGATAATTGAAATTGATAAAGTATGAAAAAATGAAATCCTAAACGTACAATATGTACAATCACTTCACTTAACTTCATGGCAATTTCTCCTAAAACTTCTTTTGGTCAAAGAAATTATAATTTTCAGGCTCCTCTTCTGTTTAATGTCCTTCCTGTCCATATTAATATAACATGTAATTCCTTACACCAATTTAAAAGGAATATTAAGGCATTTGTATGGACAGAGGATTGTAAAAGTGTGTTTTCTTCCTTGACATTCTTTGTTTGAAGTGATATTTTTATTTTTAACTTTTGTTATTTTATATTTTTTAATTTCTTTTATATTTTTTCTTCATCTATATTTATCATGGTCGCCATATACATTTAGTTTTGTATCGATATATAGGTACCCATATAATATGTACATTCTGTTGATATCTTTATTGTTGTAAAATGTTAGACTAAGTAAACTCTGTATTTATGTCGCTAACAAAAATGTGATTATATTTAACCTCGATACAGGTTTTTTCCTAGTGAGGTTAAATTCATTTGTGTTTTAATTTTCAAAATTTTATTTGTGAGATGAAATAAATAAATCACCAACACACCCCTCCCCTAACTCCACCTCTTATATATTAGTTAAGTAGTTTGTCTTTAGTTTTTATAAGCGGTTACTGATGATGAGCGCAAGCTCCAATACGTTATTCGACTTATTTTGCAAGTTTTAAAGTAGAACTATTTACAAAGTTTGTATTTTATTTTTAATTTTTAAAATATATTTGTTGACTTTCAGATGGTCATTTGGTGTGTTGCTGTGGGAGATAGTGACTTTGGGAGCCAATCCTTACCCCAGCATCCCGACCAGTCGTCTCACCAAACTTCTACAGTCGGGACTGCGAATGGAGTGTCCCAGCAATTGCAGTCGAGAATTGTATTATTATTTTTAACTTTCATAGTTATCTAAATTACAATAGTTAACTGCACAGATGTAAAATGTCACATTTTTACATAAAGTGAATAACTCTGCAACGGCTAAAGAATCTGTTGAAATATCATTACAATAAGTCAGTCATGAGATATTTAGCAAAATATGTAGTCATATTAAAAGTCCATAATGTATGGGATCTCAAACGTTGAATGCCACTGATGAATTTTTTTTAAGTAGCATTTATATTGGTGTTTCGTCTAATGTAATTTGGTAGTTTATTATAAATCTTAGGACACACAAAAGTAAAATGTGTTTGATCATACTGAGTATTTACTCTATTTCCCAATAAGTATCCTTGATTTATATTTCATGTCATTATTCTATGTTCTAAACATTCAAAATTATTAATATTATTTTTTAATACTTAAATAATTGTCCGATATTCAGAATTTTCCAGTCACCATATAAATCATTTGTAGGATGGCCATAATTTTTTAAAAATGTTGTGTGCTTACTTTATTTTTTGTGTCTGCTGGATATTGGAATATTTTCTTGTGTGTCATTTTTTTTATGTAGTCATACTATTTAAATATGTTTTTTTTTTCAACTTGTTTATATTCTTTTTGTTTATACTAGATGTAAAAAACTGTAATCACTTTTTACACCGGCTTAGAATAGTGCTTCCACTCTTTTCTATTATTGTTTTCGAGTGTCCCGTAAGAGCCGGGTAATCGAAAATACAACAGGCAACAATAACATCTGACATAGTTCAGCAATGAGGTTCACCACCCATTCTGAATGAAGTGCCTTTTAGGTGAGACGAGACTGGTGTGTGGGTATACACAGATGTGTTGTGCTCCCTTTTTAAAGGCAATGCACACCCACACACCTTTCGCTGGTTACCCCACATTGTGGGATATGCCGTGATGGTATGTATGTATACATTTAAATTAAATATACATACCTACATACATATTTTTTCAAAATTCTGTACAGTGGATATTTTACATCTGTTCATCGATTCTATCTTTTTTTATATTGTTTACTAGTTTGCAATATATGTACATAGGTACTATAATCTATTTTGAAATTCATAAAAGTACCTAGTATTTAATTATCACCAACATCACATGGATGTTCTTAGAATTTATTGATATTCGGTGTTCCATTTCAAATTCATATACTTAACTAGTTCCAGCTTTGCCAAATGTGCGATAATTATCATAAATATACAATAATTTTAAGTCCTATATGATGAAAAATTGAATATAGCAGTATTACGGAAGCCTCAATAGTAGTTAATATTTGTGAAAATACTGTACAGGCAGCCATATTCATAATCATTGAGAGTAGTGGATATATATGTACTAATTTATTATAAACAAACAAAAAAACAATAGTTTAATTGATAGTAATAAAATATTGGTGTTGAATTTCAGATACAATTTAATGATGGCTTGCTGGCAGACTCGCCCCAAAGATCGTCCTTCGTTTTCTGAGATAAGGCAGCACCTAGACAGTCTTCTGGACGGGATGTGCTCCCAGGCATACCTCAGTCTGGACGTATTAGACTATAATGATTCCATAGAACATAGGATCTCTTCGTCAGATCAAATGGCCAAGTAACAAACTTATTGCTATAACATTTAAAAGCAGTCCATAAATTCAAATTCACCTTGCAGAATTGCATACAATCAATTTCATCACCTTTCATAATAACAATAAATTTTATCATCTTTCAGATATAGAATCGATTTCATCATCTTTAAAAATCAATTTCAAGTTGACAGTTACTATGGGCCGGTATTACAGTCTCAAAGTTTTACAAAAATATAGCGTATTAGTGTCCGTTTAGGCCTAATCTTTCCTCAAATACGTCACTAAAACGACAAATATTTAACTCAACGTTCTGGCGGATTAAGTACTTAACGGTGAGTCAACTGTCATTTCTCCGAAAGTTTAATTATTTTTCAAAGCATTTATGCCCAAGTTTTTAATTTTCCCATAAAATATACGCGTTTATCTATCTATTGATATAAAAAATATTGCGATTAGCAAAGGACAGGACCAGTAAATAATTACACATATGAATATAAATTATTATCAGTAGCGTCTAGTCCCAGATTTTCTTTTCTGCATTCTTAGGTTAGGATTAAGTTTGATTATAATAATAATAGCGACTCACGTGAGCGAGCTTCATTATAAATTTAACTATAAATTGTTTATAATTTTTTTTTTTAAATTTTCACATATAATATAAAATTTATTTATTTATTAATTTACAAATATAATAATATCTTATGTAGGTACAATATAACTTAATAAAGTAGTAAATAAAATGTATAGTACTAAAATTAAGTTAAAGTTTATGTCATCAGTGTTTTATATTAATTTTAATTTGTGGATTAGGCTACTCTACTAGGCTATGCCTGTCACAGAGTAGTGTTATATAAATCAGTTCTATTATTTTTATTCGTCATAGTGTAAGTTAATTTTTATAAGGTTTAGTGGTAGGTTGAATTTCACAGCTCATTTGACTTAATACTACGAGATTTCAACCAATTAGAGAGCCAACCGGAAAAATAATGCGGATTGTAGACGCTAGTTTATTATCATGTGTATTTCAAACAACATAGGGCCGGTAATACAGTCGGTCCTCAACTCATTGAGTTTGTTAAACTCAAGATTAATGTTAAGGGGAGATTGAATCCATTTCCGTATTACAGTGCAATATGACATGTCAGTTACTAAATCTTCAATTATAGACATATTTTACTTTTTCTGTGGTTATTATCTGTCAAATTTTAAATAACCTCAAATAATACCAACTACAAAACGGGACGCTACGACTTGAAATATTATTGTTTTATTATCCAACATGGTAAATTTAATTTTTTTCACCAAAATAATGCTTTTAAATGCCCATGTTCGTTTCAATATTGCTGTCAGTTTGTTTTGTTGTGTGGCGCCACCAACGATACAAACTACACTCGTTGCCTAGCAACGAGTCGAGAAATGGCAGTTGACTCACCGTTAAGTACTTAATCCGCCAGAAACATTGAGTTAAATATTTGTCGTTTTAGTGACGTATTTGAGGGAAGATTAGGCCTAAACAAACACTGTAATACGCTATATTTTTGTAAAACTTGAGTTTAGCTCTTAAACTGAGACTAATACCGGCCCATAGATGTAATGTAGAATAAATTATAATTTTATTAAATGTTTGCAATAAATTTGTTTTAGATTTAATGACAGTAACAGCGAAAAGGCGACAGACTCTGAGAGATACGTTCGTCCGATATCGTTGATAAAAACAAACAAAACCACATATATACCGGCGCAACAAAATCACTACATCTACCAGCCGGCTTCAGCTTCACTCAACGGATATCCAAACAATCAGCTATGTCCACAACAAGCCGTCTCACTGACACCCAACATAAAAACACAAAACTTATTGTTCCCAAACAATAACATTACACCCAACGATTGTTCCTACTTAGTGACGTATCCCATGAAAAATATTGAAAATAAAATTACAAACGGACTCGCCATCGCATCTATTTAATTCAGATAAATATCTTTAAATGTTTTCATACAAAGACTGTAAAATTATAGCCATTTTTATGATGTTTATCACATGACATAACCTCAAAACAAGAAAATAAAACTGTCCCATCACTGCTGTGTAAATTAATCACCACAGTGACTCTAGATTGTATTTAAAAACAAGTACCTGATATAAAAATTTGTGGTTTTAACTCTCTTAACAAAAATGAGACAAGAATTTTACTGTTAAATATAGAATTATTAATAAATGTGTTTTGGTTAGTAAAACAATCAGTTTTAAGTTTCATTTATCAAAACAAATTTAATATTAACTTCTGTGGAATTTTATAACTTAGAATTGTTTGTTGAGAAGACAAATAAAATTTTAGATATACATTTATGATTCTATTCTAATATTAGTGAATGTAAGATGTAAATAAATATTGGAAATAGATAAAATTAAACGATTTGGGCACAAAGAAAGAATGAACAACTTACCTTTGACGCTGAAAAGTTGAATAAAATGAAAGTTAATAAAAGTCAACCAATAAGTTACAATGATGGATCCAATTAAATTTTAACAAACTTATTTCTTTACCTTAATGAAATGACACCACTAAAAACAGATAAAAATAATGTTAAAGTATTTTGGGGACTTATAACTAACCATAGTAATACAAAACAACGGACTAAGCAGGTTAAACATTGTGATAAACTACCATAAAATATAAGCCGTACAATTTGATAGTGTGGATTATTTATAGTATTAATTAAGGAGATCAATTTGAAGGCGCTAAATAACGGGTCAATTTATTATAATATGTTATATATATTATTTGCTATTGAGAATCTCAATGCATTGTACAAAATATTCATTTCTGACTACAGTGGAACCTCAATTTACAAACTCACAATTTGTTTTGTAAAATTGTTGCAAACATGCAATCTGTAGTGAACATTGCCAAATATTTCATTTTTTTGTGAACTTTAACAACAATTTCCATAAAAATCAATGTTAAATAGAGTCATTTGTTCTGGATCTCAAGAAAACAGTCATTTGTCTATATACATCATGCCTTTGATGGGATGGGCAGAGAAAATTTAAAAACATATACATATTTCTATCCTGAAAGCATAGAATTATAATAGTATAGAATACTCTTTAGCCTGCAGTAAACGCAACTGCTTTATGTTGACTAATTTGGTCAACATTTTGCTACGAGCATTCAGTAATCATTTGGCCGTCTGCGTGATACGTTCCCCAAATAGGGATTTTTTTAACTGCTTGCAAAATTATTTACGCAGTCATAACGAGTAGTACTATACGAACAATGTCTACCAGCAGAGTCATACATATATTGACACGAGCCGGCCAATAAAACGGCTTCACCTTTTCAGCGAGGTATTGTATGGGAATGAGTATTCTAGTTTTATTATTATTCTATGCCTGAAAGACTGCCTTTCAGTGATTGTCTGCCTTTCCTTTGCCCGAAACACTGTTTTTCATCTTGACTTTCATTCCTTAAAAAAATTGTTCTATAATATAACTGTTAAAATATTTTGTTTATCGTTGATTTTCTAGTCTTAATTTAGAAATGAATTTTATTTTTAGATACATTTTTTATATCATAAAATGGGTACCTATATATTACATAATTAGATATATTACATCAATAAATCATTACAATGACCACTTTTATTAAATATGAATAAGTAAGATATGGCAGCTATGTGTATTTTCATAAAAATATTATATTTTAGAAACAAGGTAAAAAACTACCAATTATATTTTTGTACTTAATCATTTTTATTTTATATATTATTTCTTTTAATATTTTAAGGTAATGACTTAAAACCATAGATTTTCATATAATATACTAGATGTCGTAGTAAGCAAATTTTGTATGAATCAAAGTGAGGATCTTTTCCGTGGGACTTTTAACAACAAGGTGGGCAGAGAACATCGTTTTTCTATAGAGAATAACAACTAATGTGAATTGTTTTCGGATTTGTTTATCGAAAAAACACTTTGTTCATTAAGATTTATGGAACAGTTATCTAGGAAGTATTTAAATGTATGGAAAACTGCAATATGGTGCCAACCAAATAATCAAACGCGCTATGCCATGACTCACCATTGCACGGAGTAGTCCATCTAGTATATTATATGGAAATCTTTGCTTAAAACATGTGTAACTATCAAAATGCGTCCATAGTTTTCTCTATTTTTTTTTTTTTTTTTTAAAAATGAATATGTACTTGTTAAACAAGTACATATACATCTTCCTACGTTCCCTAAAATAAGCAAATAAATGCTTGTGCTATAGGTGAACGAAATCGGTCGAGGCAGGATTCGAACTCGCGACCACTGGATTACAACCCCAGCGCGCTAACCGCTCTGCCACCGATCCATCATTTGAAATAAACTTGTTCATATTTTTTTTTGAAAATGGAATTCTTTGCTTAAAACATGTGTAACTATCAAAATGCGTCCATAGTTTTCTCTATTTGAAATAAACTTGTTCATATTTTTTTTTGAAAATGGAATTAGTGTAACTTTTCAAAGGCAAAGTATTTCCATAGATAAAGTATAGTTTTTTATCACTGGAACTATAAAAGCCTTGTACAAAAGGTACAACTTTTTGAATTATATTTATTGTTAAAGTATTAGGTAAGGTTTATATTGTACCAATAATAATATCCATATTTTCACTGTTATTAGATAGATTTATAAAACAGTCGAAACCAATGACGTGTA
Organism: Molanna angustata; assembly: GCA_963576475.1. Taxonomy (NCBI): domain Eukaryota; kingdom Metazoa; phylum Arthropoda; class Insecta; order Trichoptera; family Molannidae; genus Molanna; species Molanna angustata. Next base: position 1,595,327 of record OY754978.1, on the reverse strand, counting down.
TGTGATTTTACTTAATGAGCAAAGCTTTGTACATATTAATTAGATACTTAACATATTTATATACAATAAATAAGTCATTCTGTAAAAAAAGTACTGATAAAAATATATTATGCATTACGTGTATAATTAATTGACAATGTAATATTTTTATATATTAAATAAATATTTGTAGATTTGATGTATGACTATTTTATAGTTCATAGCTATATATATATTTTTTAATGTTATGTTTGATTATTACAATGGTCAAAACGTTATCTGTGATTTTCGTCCAATGATGTCCCAACGCTTTGAATAACTTGGCATCGCATTAAAAAAAACATTCTCGAAGAATTCATTGATTGGCGATTTGCTCCTAGATTATAGTGTAAAACTCATTTAACAATTTTGAAAAGTATCTCTTCACAGATTCAATTTATTAAGACTGCATTTTTTCGCCTAATTTTCCGGGCACTTTCAAAAATTTTTAATTTAAATTGTGGGGAATTCCTTTTTAAATTATATCTGATATTTTTTATATGAATTTCCTATTATTTAACACAAAAAATTTAGAATTATCATTTGGCGATTGGTAATAATCACACATGAAAACAGTTCCTTTTAATTTAAATAATATATTTTTGTTATAATTGTGTATGTTTATTTTTTGTTGGTTTCAAATGTTGAAATATAATATATTTGAATATCTAGGAAACAAAATGCTGTGTAAATATTATAATAATTATATTTTGTCTCCTCGGACATTGAATGTGTTAATTGTATTTGTTGGTGTGTTAATAAAACATTATATTCAAAATAAATGTTTTTTTATGAAAGAAATATGTATTAAGGATTGAACAGTAAAAAAATATCCATAAAAATATTACAATTATTTCACAACCCAAAAATTCAATATAACGCAGTTACAAATTCTCTCTAAAATAGATCAATGGCAGCCTATTCATTTTATGATAATAACACTGATCTGGACATATTTCTATAATTCAGTGGATTATTTAAAAGGAAAATAAAGATACAAATTATATAGGATCACAATGTAGAGGATCAAAGGGGAGGCCTATGTCCAAGAATGGATGAAAACTGGCTGAAGAAGAAGAAGAAGAATGTAGATAGGTGACAGAGTGGTTAGCAATTCCGTGGTTGCAAATTCAAATCCTGCCGTGACTGATTTCGTTCACCTACAGCACAAGCATTAATGCTTAGTTAAGGGGATGTATGAGGATGTATATGTACTAGTTATAAAGAACATATTTTATTTTTAATATTTTGATTTGTAGTTTTTCTCTTGTGTTTTGCCATACAAATAATGTGAAAATTTCATCCTATTCATATAAATAACAAAAGAATCACAAAAAAATAATGCATGCTTAAAAAAAGAAAAAATGGAGATTGAAAATGAAAAAAAGAGGATTAATTTTATTCGTATGTCAATTTTTTTTTATGGTAATATATTGTAATATTTTGTACATGTCTTTAATAACATGTACAAAAATAAATAATAACATAATATTGATATGAGACAAGCGTTCTCACAAGGATCTGTAAAATTGGTTATATTATACCTTTAACATCACTTGTTAAATAAAACACTTCTTTACTGTAAAGTGAGGTTATAAATATGTATGTAAATTTTAAGACATATTCATTAGCCAATATGATAAAAGAGTAAAAAATTCAGGGTATAATTATTTTGCTTATTTTCTTTTGCAAAAACCAAGTTGTAAGAAAGTTAATGCTGGTGGATATATGAGATATATTAACACAAAATGAATAATGAAAACTTTTTAATTCAAATTTTTTACATATTTCCATTTCATTAATAACAATGAAGCGAATTGAAGATCTATAGATAAACAATGAATAATATTTACATATTGGATTCTATTAGAAACTGGCTGGTTTAGGGGTGGAGTATATTTGTGTCTCGTCTCCCTTCAGCTTTCCTTCCTTAATCAATTTTGCGCGTTGTTGTTCCATTATCTAAAAAAATTCAAAATAAATTGTGTTATAAATTACATTATTAACTACTTAAAATAAGTAAAAAAGGGCCGCGCGACGTCCAACTAGTGTCAGTCAAATCTCTCTCTGTCTCTTCGTACTATTGTGTTAGTAATTTTGTGTCTTTCTAAAACCTGTTCTACGCAAATATTGTGACACGAAAATAGATTGTAATTAAACATCATAAATACTTTTACTTTCCTATGTTCTACAAAATAGAACCTGGTACCTGCCTATATAGAAATTCATATCTAAATATATTTGACTAATTAAATAAATAAAATCATATAGCATTGAAATTGTTACATGTGCTTCGGTATGTGTAGTTTGGATCTAGCTAGCTAGCTAACTAGATCAAAACTACATATTGAGGAATCAAACACAAGCAAAGTTTATTTGAATCAATTCACTTAATTCATAATAATATAAGTATTTAACAGTGAAGTGAAGTAACATTTGAAGTGTACAGAGAGAGTTGATTACAAAATTTGTTTCACCGTGTTAAATGCTTTGAACAATCTAGCACCACAATACATTCAAGAGCTGTGTCAGAGAAAAGAGCTCTCTGAGAGGCATCTCCAGGGCCGGATAGAACAAGCAAGAACAAAAAGCTAGGGCGGTTGTCTTAAAAAGGGCGCTTAAAATCATACTTACATATTTTCTTGGTGTGAAACGCCGGCACTGTTTAGGAACAAAACTAACCTATCTCTTTCAATCATTCATATATTATTTTTTCTTTCTCTCTCTCTTCTGTATGGTGTAAAATTACAATAAAATGTGGGGGGGGGGGCGGTTTCAAATATATTGCTACGGGCGTAAAAACATGTTTATCCGGCCCTGGGCATCTCACTCTCAGGTCGTCTGGATCACAGAGTAACACCTCCGAAGAAGCGGCGAAGCGGCTTACTATGACCGATGCTTTGGTGGGAGCAGTCCAATTAAGTGGAATGTACTGCCTCCAGAATTCCGCAGCGCTCAAAGAAAGACCACTTTCATTAAAGGACTGAAAACACCTTCGTTTCTTAGAGCAGCACATAACTAAATTATCAGCGCCATTGGAATAATCTTGAATCATGAAACGGCGCTCTATTAAATTCCCTATACCACATACACATAATATGTTACATATACAATTTTAACCAGAGAAACCTATAACAGGTTCACATTAATAAAAATATAAAATTAATGTGTTCTTAAAAAATCTTTAAAAATACAATAGAAACTAAAACCCTCAAAGGACCGGCAACATTTTGTCATACTAACCGGGTGACGCATATTACAACCAGATTTCTATTGAGAATAATAGTGATTTCTGTACTAAATTGTTTGAATTTGAAAAATATTGGAGACTATGGTAATCATGGCAATGCAATGATGTTTCTGGCTCACAAATATAAATTAATTTCTCCCTTGTTTGGAATCAAACCAATGACGCAGGCACAGTATTCAAACGACACACCACTATGCCACGGTGGAAGATATTATACCTATTTTTTAGTTTGGTATGTAGTGAATATCAATTTGATTATTTTTGAAGGGCAAATAGAAATTTTCGATAATATCTGAGGGTCGTTTTTATGCTTTTTAACTAAATAACTACTCAAATCTGTTTTAAAAACATGAATAATAATAACCTTAATTATATATTACTATATTAGACTTAAGCATAAAAAAGGTTAAAAAAAATGCATAGCTTACTTGTACCCTCTGGCGTTGCTTATATCTCACAGAGCATTCAAAGAAGTCTTCTAGAATGTCAATGCATTTGATTTTACCCCTCTCCAAGCCATAGGCCTCTAAACACTCTTGGGCTTTCATTTCGAAATCTGCACACTGACCATACAACTGGTGATTGATACAATTACTTGACATGTCAGTAAATGGGGAACGCAAAACCGGCGACACCTGATCCATTGTTACTTTTTATCTGAAACACGACAAATTGGTTGCAATCAGAAACAATATTCCTGTATTACGTAAACGTCAAAATATTCACAACACACCACGTATTTTAATCGTCGAAATAGATCAAATGATAGAAATCTGTAAAAATAATATTTGAATACATAGTATATTTATTAAAAATTACAGAAAACACAATAATATTTACATTTAAACAATCCCAAAAACAAAATTTTCAAAAAACTATCACGAATTCTATAGAATTTTGACAGTTCAATCCATAGAATAAAGATATATATACTGTAATAGAAAGGAAACTCACATACTCACTATGAAGACAAAGTTTTAACACCATCTGTAGATTGAGGTAGAAAGTTTTTTCTAAATCAATGTAATATGCACCTACCAAAATATTGATAATTTTATGATATTTTTTATTTTGTGAGGGCATTGGAAAGAAAGATATAGGTATTGTTGAAATTATTTATTTTTAATAAATTTTTTTTTTCATACAAATTATGTCTGGATATAAAACAAAAAATATTAAATATATTGTGACTAGTTTAATTTCATTACCAATAAGAACTTTTACATACATAGTATTTTTATGATTAGTATTTATTTATTTATTGTTGTTAATACACAAAACATTTTGTCCTTATTTAGGTTAATTATGTAACGCCCTACTAGGCTAAACCTGTTCTGGGGGTGTCACTTTTATAAAATCGGTTAGAAAAATTATTGATACATAGAGGATTCACAATATATAAGGTGCACAGAGGTTAAAAGTTACTTTCAAATAGTTAAAATAAGATAACAATAGATTATAAAGTAAAGTTTGAGATTAATTATTATAAGAAATAAAAAAAAAAATAAAAATGTAAAATAAATGAAATACAAGTCAGCTTAAATATAAGAAATGAAACAAAGAAAAAATTAAATACAGGAAATAAAAGTTCAAGTCAGATGGGGTGGACAACCTCCTCAGCATAGAGCCTGCCCGAAGAAATTAGCCATTTTTTTGTAAGCGCTCGATAAATATTACTAAAAAAATAAGCCCTCGTTCAATGATAAATGAAATCATTATCAACTATACATACAAAAATTAAAAAGCAACATTATAACAATACAAAAATGCATACAGTAGGTATATTATTAATAAAACTATACAGTATCCATTTCAACATTGAACGAGGGTGATTTCTCTCCACTCTCCCGCACAAAAAGTGCTCTCATCAAAATAAATATATAAGTATGACTACATAGATTTTATACAAGGGGCCTCGATAAATATTACTAAAAAAATAAGCCCCCGTTCAATGGTAAATGTAATCATTATCAACTATACATACAAAAATTAAAAAGCAACATTATAATAATACAAAAATGCATACAGGAGGTATATTATTAATAAGAAAACTATTATGTAATGTATATATGGTAATTCTTCTGCAATCCAAAGTCAAATCCAGACAAGATGAACCACGAGCACCACCTGAAACAATAGAAAATGATAAATTAATATAAGTAAACAAGTTATTTTTTTTAGACGTTTTTGGTAACAAATTGCAGCTTTTACTTTCACTGGATCCACTACACAAGCCTCTAGTTTCTTCTTCCCAGTTAAAATCAAATTGATTTGTTTACACCATGTGTATACATACAAACGAATAATCAAGTCAACATTGAAATCAAATACCCCATCCCTATGTATTAAGCAATTTAAAAAAGAATAATTTAATTTTGAATAAACTATTGTCTTTAGGTGTCTAGATACATTAAATTTATAGCATATACCTGGCAAATGCTCTTTACAAATTTTAATGATAAATAAGAAACAATTATACACTTTTAAAGATGGAAAAATTAAACTATTTGCTTTACATTCTCTAGATAGAATTAATTGGTCTTCCTTTGAAGCTCTTTCTGATTGTAAATCCAATTTACAATCAGAACACTTGCCAAAACTTTTTAAAGTTTTTTTGGAAACATACCCAGAAATGTATCGATACAGATTTGGATGATTCATATTAAATTGATTACAAAACCTTTGAAGACTAGAAGGATATGTGTAACAGTTCACAATAAAAGATTCTTCAAGTACTACTTTGGTTGTTACAAAAGTCCTTAGAGAATCAAGGATATCCACATTGTCATCTTCGCAATTTGCCCCAACTGAATGAGTAGATAGAAAATTGGACACCAGAAGTGACTTGAAGGAGTCGATAAAATTACTTACAGTTGGGTTAACATTTCGCACACCATGACTCCTTATCATTCCAAAGAAATTTTCAATTGGGTCCTGATTGAAATTTCTCGGCAGTGAAATTTCTTGGGAATAATTCACCCATCCAGGTACTTAACATAACATATATATGTTTATTATTAATATATATTTTTATAATATTATTATGTTTTAATTTTTGTATGCGCCATGTTAAATCAATATTGTCCTGAATCTATTATCGAAATAATTGTTAACATACCTATTGGGTTTGTAGAGCATGAAGGCTCTACAAATTCACATGTAGCGGAAGATGTTTCTGCAAATTTACCACCAGATTCAGAAGTGACTGAACAATCTGAAAAATAAAAATATTGTGTCTTTAATCACATATACTACGCTGGGGAGCGAGGAACAAACCTGGCTATGAATCTTTATGCCAAATTAATAGCTTTATCAATGAATCAGATTAAATTTTGCCAGAAGCGATTCTTGCAAATACATATAACACCAAAATTCAAATACTGTCCAGTGACCTAATATTGTTTTCTATTTACACAAATATATTAAGTGATAGAAGGTATAACCTTACTTACTTGATTGTTAACGTTTTTAAAAACAAAAATGATAATTCCTAGTATGTAATATATTTTTTTTAATAAAATAACGTTATTTTGTTGTATTTAATTAAATTTGATTTTTTGCATATTTCAAGCATTTATAATGCATATTATCTCAATAATTTCTTGTTGGATATAATCCGGCCTCTAATCATAAGATTAAAAAAAATAGAAATAAGTAAGAGAATTATAAAAATGATACAAGTACTTACTTGAAATGTTAAAAAATGTTCCCGTATTTTTTTGGGGGTAAAAGAAAACATTTTCCCTGGTCGGCTCTTTATTGAATCCTGCAAATTGAAAAAACTAACATTATATTTATTATAATATTTTATTACTAACATTGTCGGCCTTTGTGGCCCAGTTGGTCTCCTGAGATATCTGACACCTGAGCCAAAGGTCCCGGGTTCGATTCCCGGTGGAGACACAGTTTTATAAATGTGTGCACAGTCTGGCTCTGTGAGCCGATAAATAATAATAATTACACGTGGAAAATAATAACACAATTAAATAATGCCACAATCTGAATAACATAATAATAATTAAGAAAATGTAGGTACCTGGTAATCCTATTGCTGGAACTGAACAATATAAAAGCCGACCACCTGCAGGCAGTGCATTCTCTTGAGAGAAATGTGCGTTGCAAACAACAAATCTATTGTAAATTTGCCTCTCATCTAGTCCAATGAATTTGGTGTTTTGGATTCTATTTTTCCATTCCTCAAACACGTGCTTATGTTTTATTGGAAAGCGATGCAGTGGTTTTTCATGTAGTTTGCAATCTGGCACACAACAAATACTAGGCATGATCTGTAAAGTATTTATTTAGTTATTGATCTAAATTACAAAAATCAACGCAATTTGTTCACGAAACTTCAAACATGAGCCAGCCAAGACCAATATTTGTACTGTACTTAATAGAAAACAAAATTTACTTACGGAAATGCTGTTAATTATAAACTTCATTAGAAAAAATAACACAAACAAGTCACAGTAATGTTATTAAACATAAAATTTGCTCGAAATGGTAAGAAAACACAGCACAAACGTCACGAATCAAAACAAACAAAGCAACCGAAAATTCCGCTTGACTATGATTTATTATTGCCAGATGAAGAAAATTATTCAAATAATTTATTCACAAGCTTTTATTATATTTTTTGATAACAACAAAGAAATACAGGAAAAAATTATTAATCGAATTATTAGATTTTTTTGCAATAAAATGGACTTTGTTTTATTTTTGTTTGGCGTAAATATCATCTTATTTGTGAAAATACGTTCCACAATATTCCAGTGAGATTTTTAACCTCTAGCAAACTTGGCCTTACGCACAAGTAGAAATCTGTAACGGCATCTTGGAGAGAATGCTGGTTTGAGTCTGGAGTAAGATATAATATAAAAGTGTATTTAAATTCACTACAAGTATTATTTAAGTATTTATATATTTTTTCATAAGCTTATTGATAAAGATATAGTGTATTTAGATGGTAGATTCATGTTTTTTGAAAAAAAAAAAATCGACGCTACCGCTCCTTTTATCTGATATCGAACCCACAAAATGTCCAAATTTTTACTATGAAGTGAAAACACCGTGGTTCAATCCCCGATAGAACCGACTGTACTTGATTTTTAGTGTTGTCAGTGTCAGGATAGAAATATCTTCTAATGAAAATGATCAAGAAGTAATCATTTGGCAATGGATATTTGGCAATACGAAATGGTGCTGCCCTCTTAGGTGCTGCCACATATTGAAGTGTGGACAGCACTCAATAAATTTTTCAGAAAATATTCGATAATAACGAAATTAGTACCTTGAATGAATAATTTTAATGGAAATAGCTATAAAGTAATGAAATAAAAAATGACGTCAACGTAGTAATAGGTGTTCACGAGGGATGCAGACGTTCATCCCTCGGCCGCGGTGAGCACGGTCCGTGCTGACACGACGCGTGTATAATTTCGACCGTCCGTCACTGTCACTTGTAATGTCACATTTTCGAGATTATCTTTTATTGTCAAAATATGTTTTTTTTATTTTCACAATTTTTCACAAATGTTTGTTTGTGGTCTGATTTGGCGCCGAATTCAAACAAAACAATGCGAACAGGAGAGGTCGCGTCAATCCTCCCTGCTTTCTCGACGTGAAATCAGCCAGACAAACAACAAGCACATGGGCCTCTAACTAGGCTGTATTGAACCTGGGGTGAAACCTGGTGAATCGTTGTTGAGCGCCACCGAATTTTTTCCCGAATTCGGAAACGGAGTATTTTTTTAAATTTAAGGGTCGTGGATAAGTTGTGCCTCTCTTGACATAAAAATCAGACACCAAGATCTTCTGATTCTGCCTCACGTTGCTGGGTGCCAATTGATACCCTCCTGCCAAGAGGCTGGGAGGTCGAGCTCACCTCCTTCCAATGTTCGAATGGAACTTGATATTCCACACATAATACAATCGCTGAACGAGATGAATAAAAAAAAACTAAACGATAATTGAAGCCGTGGTCTGACGATACACAAATGTCAAGTGTCAGCGCACAAACGTCAGACGGCACGGTTATGTCACAAGATAAAATGATAAAAAATTCTAATATAATAAATAATTAAAATTGGTAATAAATTAGGACGTCACAAATTAAAATAAATAGAGTCAATATTGGACGTCACACGTTAAAATAATATAATAAAAATCACACACAGCCGAAATATTGTCACCACGGAAATAAAAAAATGTCACAAATATTGTTGTTTTGGGGCACACATAATTTTTTCTTCTCGGCCATGGGCGTGCTGATGCACCGCCAATGCCGGAATGGACCGTCGTCGATGGGCGAAGGGGCAAGGCTATCGGCGAAAGCAACCTCGGGTCCCAGACACCGGCAGATGCCGGTTGGGTGACTGGCGGGAGCGAACGACGGCGGCGCGAGTCTCAAGGAGATGCAGGCCGTTGCTCCAGGGTCCAGCGCGATCCAACAGCGTTTGGAACACTTTCCAAACTCAGCACCCGCTTCGGTCCAGGAAGGCGGCTCTCTCGCCGAATGGTGGTGCGCCGATCCATTTCGGCACTCCAGGTGTCACGTCCATGGCTGCTGATGTGGAGCAAGCCTAACCGACACCCTTTGGTGCTGCTTGTAGCTGCTCTGGCCACGAGGGATGCAGACGTTCATCCCTCGGCCGCGGTGAGCGCGGTCCGTGTTGACACGACGCGTGTCTAATTTCGACTGTCCGTCACTGTCACTTGTAATGTCATATTTTAGAGGTTATCTTTTACTGTTCTTCCCCCACCACCACCCGTTCTGCTTATGGGGACTAATAACGGCCCCTTGCAAAACTCTGAAAGAACACAAAGAACATATGAAGAGTCCGGAGAACTCTAAAACCTTGCAGACACTGCACTTAATGTGCCAAAGAGAGCTAATCATGTTGAAACAACTGGCTCACTGCTCAGTGATAGTGAAGATAATAGTGCACCGAATTTAAGACAGAAAGTCTTGAAAGCCCTAAAATTGCTCTTCGTGGCTACAAGGTCCGCATGTCCAATGGGTCCAAAGAAATTCCCTCGGACATCGTCGTAGAGTTCTCGTCGGAAAGTTGACACGGAGAAGTTAGTGCATTCCCATAGGATATGCTCAGAAGTCTGTTCAGGGTTATCACAAAGCTGACATGAGGACGAATCGGATAAGTGAAAACGAAAGAGATAGCTTTTGAAACTGCCGTGTCCAGTAAGGAATTGCGTGGTCCAATAATCGGGAACAATCCACGAGGATAAAATTCGAGTCCTCACATCGGGAAGAAATAAAAATGTCAGTCTGCCCACGAAAGAAGAGGACCAGCGACGTTGCCAAGCATCTAAAAGAGAACTCCGGGCCAAGTTCTCGATCTCTCCACGAACTGTGGGTAAATTAACAGGTGGGAGAGAAGCACCACCCAAAATTGAGCTTCGGCCTCTATACAGGTTGTGAATAGAAGCTCGTCGCTGTGTTTCCAGATCAAGGGGAGTCATACCTGTGAGAATGGAAAGTGTGTCAGTAGCGCAGGTTATGTAAGCCTTTGCTAAAGCTATTAGTGCGAAGCGCTGTCCAGAAAGCAGCAGACGTCTAATGTATTGGGTTTCACAACGATGAGCCCAACAAGGAGCGGCATAACACATAATACTCAGAAAGGTAGCGTTGTAAAACAGTCTTGCTACTGGAAATTTAAGGCCCCAACTAGCTCGAGCAAGACGTGAAATCTTTTGAAAGGCTATTTTTGCACTATCTGATACAGCACGAACATGGTATTGGAAAGTAAGGCCTCTATCTAGTGTAACACCCAAAACTTTGACCCTATCCTTAAATATTACACGCGTATTGATTTGATGGAGGGAGGACTTTTCATTATGCCTTTTAACACTAACCCATATGTCTTCTTAGGTGCGAAATTGAGTCTATGACTTATACCCCAATCTGCAACAGAAAAAAGTAACTGAGTAGCTGCGCGCTCAATAAGTGCTCGGGTGTTACCTTGAATAAGGATTGTAGCATCATCGGCATATGCCAAAATACTGCAGCCCGTAGGCGTTGAAAGTGATAGAAGGTCGTCGAACAAGATATTCCATAACAGTGGACCCAGAACAGAACCCTGAGGGCACCCGATGCTAATTGGTCGCCAGTGCAAATCCTGTCCCCCGGGCATGGCCACATGTCTATTAGTAAAATAGCTCTTCACTATTTTATATATGTTGCTAGGAACCTTACGGTCTCGAAGTTTTTTTAAAATTAGAGGCCACCAGGCATTGTCGAATGCTCCCGCAATATCAAGAGATATAGAGATAACATATTTACTATCAGAGCTACTAACGATATCAGATATAGCCAAGATAGCATCAACCGTTGATTTCCCAGCGCGAAAACCGAACTGACGATCGGACAGTGGGTGGGTACTGGAAAGATGATCTTCTAAGCGTCGACATATAAGCTTTTCTAACACCTTACCCAAAATAGGTAGTAAAGTAATCGGTCTATATGATTTTGGGTCAGAAGGATCCAGGTCACTACGCTTGGGAATAACAGTCATTAAACCTGTTTTCCAACAATCCGGAAAGTAGCCTTCTCGCAAGCAATTGTTGTACAATAAGATAATCTCGTGGCGAGCTATGTGCCAGCACCTTTGTACGAGAGCTGCGTCAATGCGGTCAATGCCAGGAGATTTGTTTTGCTGAAGATTCTTGATGATAAAATCAAGCTCATCGAAATTGGCTAAGGTCGATATGGGAGTTTGCGAGATATCGGATTGGTTATTGCGTATTTGTGAATGAAGAGGAGTATCAGATGAGATGTCATCAGAAGAAATAAGTATGTCAAGTAGCGTGATAGTCGTCGAATCAGAGTCTATTGTGATAATTCCAGTTCGTGGATCACGGATACACGAGACTGACGCATTTGGATATTTTTTCATTGATGCATATCTAAACACAGCACCCCAAGGATCTGTGGTTGAAACCTCAGATACCAAGCGGCGCCATGCTTCAGACTTGGCACGAGAAATCTCGCGTTTGTAGATATTATTTGAGCGTCTATACTCACATTGAAGCATGGTTATTAAGTCGTTTGAACTTCCTCGACGACGGGCCGCTCTCAACGCGCGGTGAGCTCGAGTCGAAGTTCGTTTAAAGATGTCTAAGCCAGGATGCCACCATTCATTAGGAGACATATGACTAGAAGTTCTGCCGATCGCCTTCTCGGCACAATAAATTATACTCTGCGTAAAAGATGAGGCCATGTCCGCAGTAGTACAAGATCTACAAGATAAACGATCCAATGAGCATTCAAAGTAACGGTCAAAGTCTAACCAACGCCACCCGTCACACCTTGTCCGGAATCTTCTAAGCAAAGGTTTCGCTAAAGGAATTGTGGGTACATTGGAAATAATCTGAAACGTGATAAGGTTATGGTCACTGCACGAGGCATCCTCGTCTACAGTCCAATTCCCTACTCTATGGTTAATCTGAGGTGTAGCTAAAGTGACATCTATATGACTTGTACCCATGTGGTTAGAGAAGGTAGGTGGACTGAAAGGATTGTTCAACACACTCAAATTGTGGCGAGAGATAAAATCTTCGCAGCTTACACCTCTGGTGAATTTTCTGGACCCAGAAGTGGTAGTGTTACACCATAGAATAGATTCTGCATTAAAATCACCTCCAATAATTAATAATGCGTTGCCGAGTTGGCCCAATATAACATCCAGTTGATCCAGAAAACGAAATTCGGATTCACTAAACTGAAAATATATGGAAATAATATAAAACGAATCACTTGGAGAAGAAATCTGGACTTCAACCAAATGACTAGAAGATAAGTGATCTAGGCAGATAAAGTTGATGTTGGGATTGTAAATAGCTATACAGCTCATCGGAGGGTTCGTTGAGGTACAGCTCGAAGCCATAGCAACTCGAACACTTGGACCAAACGATGGCACAATTCCATCTCGAGAGTATGGCTCTTGGATAAGACAAACATCAATGTTCATGCGATGAGCAGACTGACTGAGTTCGGCTGAAGCTGATTGTCCACGGCCAAGATTAAGTTGACCAAATTTAACAGAAGCATTACACGCCATAGTCAATATTGAGCAAAGCTCTGCTGACTGTTGCTTGATAAGCTGGACAGTCATTAGTGCCTGATCGGTGTATTGCTGGTTTGTTAAATAACTTACAAACAGCGCATGTGGGTTGATTGGCTCTATTCGGACATGACACGTAAACGTGTTCCGTTGAAGCACAATGTGAGCATCTGACGGGTTCCTTGCAAGTTTTTGAGCCATGGCCGTACATTCGACAACGGCCACAAATACTGACTGGAAGAAAATCTGTAACACGACAGACATTCCAGTCAACATACACCTTTCCTAAATTGATGAGGCTGTGGCGGACGGCGGCAGGTACTGAAAAGACTCTATCGCAAGTCGGACCAACTGTAGGTCCTGTTAAATGACTGAATACTGCTGTTTTAATGGCATGCTCTTTCGTACTCTCTGCAACTATCTCTAAAAATTCGTCATTAGACAGGTCCCGTGGCACATGACTAAACCTCACACGAGGTTGCTTCTTGGTAGCGAGTCGTGCGGTCAAGGTCGTTGATGCTTTTATTGCCGGGGCATTCAGCAACTTGATGGAGTCTTCCGTGGTGGCAGTGTTAACTACGACGCCGTGACCTCTTATGGTACGTACACTTGTGACGCGGGCACAAACTGTCAAAATATGTTTTTTTTATTCTCACAATTTTTCACAAATGTTTGTTTGTGGTCTGATTTGGCGCCGAATTCAAACAAAACAATGCGAACAGGAGAGGTCGCGTCATTGCGTTCAGCAAATTATCAAATGTTCTTAAATCTACAAATATCCCAATCCACTTAAAGAAAATGTACTCCTTGTGCTCACTTACGGCTTTGAAACATCCGCATTTACTAAGAAAATAATGGAAAAGCTAAGAGTGACACAAAGAGCGATGGAAAGAAGAATGTTGAATATCTCGCTAAGGGACCACAAAACTAATGAATGGATTAGGAAGAAAACAGGAGTAGCGGATGTGGCTAAAAGAATAGCGGAGTTAAAGTGGAGTTGGGCGGGTCATGTATCCCGGATGTCAGATGGACGATGGACAAAAATTATGATGGACTGGAAGCCAAGAACGGGAAGCAGAATCGTGGGAAGGCCCCAGACCAGATGGTCCGATGACATCAAAAAAGTGGCAGGTCATGAATGGCGAAGAATGGCACAGGAAAGAGACCAGTGGAAGTCCAAGCGGGAGGCTTTGTCCAATACTGGACTCATGAAGAGGCTGAGTAAGAAAGTATGATAGTGACTAAGTGTGTTTCAAATCCATATAATTCCGGGGGTTAAATTAAGTATTAATAATATTTTTCAGATACCATTAGCAACGGGAGTGATTTTAAGATAGTTTTAATTTATAAAAAAGTGATAGTGTAAGTACTTCATTCTAGTCCTAGTTGGAGAGAACATTGGTGCGATCTTTCCAGTTAGGTATATATATTATGTTTGCCATGCCTGTATTTTAATGTAGGTGATACCGGCCGGTCAGTCGTCACGAGTGACGTGAGCGAGAGAAATCCGACGCCCCTATATGACGTGCGAGTATTTTCGGGTACCTACCCAAAATACCGCGGGAACCACCATTAATTTTTGGGGAAATAATGATAATGATTTTATTACTTGGGATAATTTTTTTTATGAAATGGCAACATTTTGTCTTGTCAGCTGAGATACGAAAACGGAAAAAAAGGCGCGCTGAGTTTTGTCGCGTGTGGGAATTTTAATTAAAAAAAAAAGAGGAACGATTCTTTTAGCATCAATTGTATTTTTTTTTCAAAAAAGTAATTTTTTTTTTAAAGTCTGGCCGAGCCGCCAGCAGTCGATATTAATAAATAACTTCTCGTCTCAAGTCCGGTGCCCCAGAGCCGGCAATAATTTTTATTGTATTTTTTCTACCCAACGAAAGTAAGAAACTCTAACTTGAGCCAAGCCTGGTGCAGCTGGCTGGGTTTTTCCTGAGACTGTTGCCTTGGCTGAACCGTAGAGGCCTTTGCGCGTTTCGGCGAGTCGCCTGCCAGGGTTTCGTCCGACGGATTCCCTCGGTCAGGTTGTGCCACCTAGGTGTTTCCATCGGCTCTAAGCCAACTATAAGTTTTAAATCTTCTTTGCATACGTTGGGCTGAACACGGACCTTCCCAGTGGCCGAGGACGTCCACCAACCCGTAGGTCAACGCAGACTACGCCTGGTGGGCTGTCGATCCACCATCATCGACAGGGGTCCAAGCTGGGAGACCACGTCCTCACGGTGAGTGGCCTTTAATGTTTTCTTACCTTGGTCCAGTAGTATTAACAGTTTATCCGAGGGGAGTGACACGTTGAGACGACGCTTCACGTCGTCCCTAGCGCTCCACCTAAACTGCACACGTCTACGCTGAGTGCTGTTCGGAGCTGGTCAGCGGCCTTGCCATCTGAGTCTCCGGACAGCGTGAAGCGAAGGAGTGTCATAGGTATAAGTCTTTTCAGGCACATGACAGCCGATTATGTTTTATAAGATTTTTCTTTTCAGAGACAGCGTTTAATGTTTGTCAGCGTTTAAGCTTTGTGTTTTACTTTTTATCAGGAGCTTATAGGTTTAATTTGTCCTTTTCAGCAATTATTTATCATTCGGAACGTCTATATACCATTTTAATAATTTGGCGCGTTCCAACGTGGTATCTTACTAACGTTTTTTACAACTTGGTGCTATCCACCGTGAGACCTACAAAGGAGTAGGTTTTAACGTAAACAATTTTGGCAATATTGTGGTGCCCTTTAATTTTTTTATAACAATTTGGGACTGCCTCCCTGGCCAGCCACGATAGCCTAGAATGTACACCGATGTTTTAAACCTAACCTACAAAATTTTGGTAAAAATAGGTTGGTTAGGATTGTTTGTAATTATAATTGCGACTGGCGTGAGCCAGTTGCATTATATATTAAAAAAAGTAACTATAATATTAAAATAAAATAACTAAATTGGTGCTGGTCAAATAATTTTTAACCAGCTGGCTGGTCAGGGAGGCAGTACCTAACAATTTAGCCCCACGCGATAATTAATAAACATATTATAACAAAATCGACAGTAGGATTAAATCCATTTTTGAGCTTTTGAATCAAATGTAATCTTTTTCCCACCTGGCATTACTACTTGAATATAGCGGCATTTGGCGGCATTAGCGCCATTAGCGGCGTTAACCGACAACGGCTAGGCTAGCTGCCATTTTGTATTTCGGATAAGATAACATTGCCCGCATTGCTGGATAGCTTCGTATTGTCAAGTAAAATATTCAAATTGAAAATACTTCATAAAGTATCATTGATTGATTCTATCGGTGAAGATTAAACATCATAATATAACCATTAAGCCTCATATTTACTCCAAGATTAAGCCTTATTTAACAGAGTAATATTGGGCATCTGTTGGGAGTTACGCGTTAAGGAAAATCTATACAGGTACAGACCTATTTATTCTCATTTTCTAGATGAAAACAAACTGGTGATTGCTTTAGTTACTAATAAATAATAATTTTATAACTTTAATAGTCCCATATAATTAATACACGTTAAATATGTCGATAATTTTTTAAATGAATTGTTATCGATCTTGGCGTCGGATTGCGCAAAATATCCAGTTTTTTTCTAATCTAGCTGTTATTTTTTTGTATTTTATTACCGTGTATTTTTATACCAAGTATGTTTTGAAAGAGTGTCCCGAAAATATGATTTAGGTGTCTGTAATATTTGATAGGTATCAAGTTTTTCAACAGTGGTTCACAAAGGTTCATGATAATGGCGGCGAATGTGTGGTGTGCCTACATATTACCACACATTCCTCTTATCAATCGTAATTTACTATTTCGCTAATTATGTAAATGTTGTACTTCGATGGTATATTTTTTTTTTGTTAAATCCTCAATACATTTAAATCTAATCCCATTTGTAAATAATAACCCTTATATCATAGGTATTGTAGCTCCTATGAAAAGCTTTTATACATGTGAATTTATTGACAGCAATTTATTGCCAGTGATACACTCATGTAAAAAAAAAAGTTAAATATGTTTTTTTATTACTTGAAAAATGGAACTAACTAAAAAAAATGTAATATTATGATGCCATGAGAATCTATAAGCATATATTTACTGTACTTTTTTGAGTCGGTAAAATTGGTAATATTTTGCCTTTAAAATCATTTGCAAAATATAACGGAACACTAAAAACACAATATTTATTAAGAAAAGTTTTCTAAAACATACATATATTTAAGAGCATAAAGTGTACTAATGGTATAATTAGTGAATACAAAAATCTTATTGTATTCCATTTTTTAATCTGTGTACAATAGTTTTTTATATTGTTTAGATACTTTTTAAAAATGCAAATAGGTACAACCTATATGTCTCCTGTAAAATATAATAATGTGTACACTGCTAGCCCTAGAACAGGTATACCTAGTTGGACAGCAGTTACCTATTTTTAATGACGATTATTTGAATGGTGTGATAAAGAAATGAATAAAAAAATAAATATGAACAGTACAATAGTTACCAAATTAATACTTACTTACTCAGCCTCTTCTTGAGTCCAGTATTGGACAAAGGCCTCCCACTTGGACATCCACTGGTCTCTATCCTGTGCCATTCTGGACTTGCCACTTTTTTTATGTCATCGGACCATCTGGTTTGGGGCAATCCCACTCCGCTATTCTTTTGGCCACATCCGCTACTCCTGTGTTCTTCCTAATCCATTCATAAGTTTTGTGGTCCCTTAGCGAGATATTCAACATTCTTCTTTCCATCGCTCTTTGTGTCACCCTTAGCTTTTCCATCATTCTCTTAGTCAATGTGGATGTTTCAAAGCCGTAAGTGAGCACAGGGAGTATGCAAGCATCAAAAACTATTTCTTTAAGTTGATTGAGATATTTTTAGATTTCAGAATATTTAATAATTTGCTAAACGTAGCCCATCCTAGACCTCTTCTTCTTTCAAGTTCAGCTTCTAAATTATATATGAGGACATCATTTTTGTCTTATTAAGGCCCTTGTATACCCCGGGTATACGGATGTACACAAAAATGCACACTTAATTACTTTCTAATATATAAAACACGAAAAAATATTGTATATCACTTAATATGTGATATACAACATTTTATCATGCAAAAAAGTAATTAGAGGTTTTTTTTATATAGCATGAATAGGTATTAAAATATTATAAAAATAAACTCAGCCGGTAGATTTTCATATTCTCTTTCGATTGAAGTAAAAATCTACTTCATAGGCGTTAGTTTTTTTGTTACTTACAATAAAACAATAAAAAAGGGCTTTACGAAAACTACTTTTGCATGAAAAGTATTAAAAGTATTAATAAAAATAAATAAAAAATAAATAAATAAAAAATCAAATTAAAAAACTCATGCAATAGAATATAGACGTATATACAAACTGTTCCTTATTTCAAAGATGTATCTTTTAAGGGTACTAGGGAAATTATTTTCAAAATATACTATATAGCCTACTATAGCCTCTTAATGTTCATTTTTAATCCTACTACTTACTACTAAAATAGTATATTTCAAATGAAGGAATTAAAGTTAGTTCCAGTTATGCCAAATTTTGTATTTTGAACTTTGATTAAATCCTCTGATTTATATAGAACAAAGTAACTAATTATTGGTTCATTATAAAGTAGTATAGTTGACGCCAAATATCTTGAAATTTTAGCCGAGAAGAAGGTGGCGATTTGCACTTAAACCAACGAAGCGAAAAAAAACAAATTTGCGCTCTGCGCAACCGGAAGCTCCTTTAAGATGTTTGGCGAAAATTATAATACAGTTAATTCAGATTTAAATCTCACATTGACTGATTTCGTACAAGCATTTTTGCTTAGTGTAGGGAATGTATGAGAATGTTAATGTTTTGTTTACAAAATTATACATTTATAAAAAAAAATGGAATGACTTTTGTAACCCCGTTTTTGTGATAACCTCACCCCAAGGGTGCTTTGAATAGATTACAGGTTTTTGTAAGACTCAGTGAAAAGTAATTTTGTACACAGCCTAAATTTACTAAAAAGAAAAAACACTAGTTGATGAAAGATAATAAAAATGCTTATGGTAGTATCTTTTGGGTGTAATCTTTCCCCAAATGAAAAAGCTTTAATTCAATATTTTTCATATGACTTTACCTTATCTTTCTTGTGCTGCTCCTAATGGAGGTTGGTGAAAATCTTGCTTCGATCTTGCGCCAAATTAATTGGTGACATCGGATCTGGAATACCGAACCACCGCCCGAGATTTTTAAGCCACGATATTCTTTTATGACCCATACTCCATCTTCCTTCCAGTGGTCAGCGACTCTCTCTTTCGTCGTCATATCTCAAGACAAGTAGCCTTACTCTTGAAACTTGAATCCGATCCCGATTTCAAATTTTCATTTAGAACTTACCTATCTGCCGCCTGCGTACATTCAAATGAACGACTATTACCTACTATTAAAATATACCTACCTACCGCATTCATTCTCCGTTACAAAGGTAGGTTCTTAGAGAATCTGATTGTATTGCAGTGGAGAGTAAGGCCGATGTTCTTTTATAACTGTCATGTCCCATTGAAATGTTAAACAGACTTTTGTTTTATTTCAATTGCTTCTTTTGCAAATGAAAATTAAGCTTAATATATTTTTAAGAAAATTAAAGCATTGACTTGTTTAGTTTCAAGTGTCTTTTTTTTTAATTTTCCTATAAATAAAAATATATACATTTACTATGTTATTAACCACGATATATTATATTAGGCCAAACGTTTTGAAGCCAACCGCTTCTTCCTCTGAATAAACTTATTCAACCCAGACAAACGGTTAACTCCGTAAATGTTTGACCTAAAATTCTCAATTAATACAATGTTAATGTATATATATTTTTATTTACTTATAATTTGTAAAAATGTGCCAGAAAATGATATCAAAATCGTATGAAGTTCTTTTTTATAATTTAATATTTCTTATAGAACGTTGCATATACGCAAACATTGCATTTTTAGTTAAAAACACTTTGAGTGCCGACCCCTATATTATGTTTATCTGTATTACATTTACGTTATATCTGTATTACACTTACGATTTTATGTTACATTTTATAAAATTTATTCAGTATATGAAATAGCCGTCATGACACAGGCCTAGCCTAGTTTGACGGTGATTAAAACAATACCAAAACTGCTAACTACACTCATCACTATATTATGTACAGGCCTTGCCTAGTTTGACGGTGATTAAAACAATCCCAACACTGCTAACTACACCCATCACTATATTATGTACAGGCCTTGCCTAGTTTGACGGTGATTAAAACAATACCAACACTGCTAACTACACTCATCACTATATTATGTACAGGCCTTGCCTAGTTTGACGGTGATTAAAACAATACCAAAACTGCTAACTACACTCATCACTATATTATGTACAGGCCTTGCCTAGTTTGACGGTGATTAAAACAATACCAACACTGCTAACTACACTCATCACTATATTATGTACAGGCCTTGCCTAGTTTGACGGTGATTAAAACAATCCCAACACTGCTAACTACACCCATCACTATATTATGTACAGGCCTTGCCTAGTTTGACGGTGATTAAAACAATACCAACACTGCTAACTACACTCATCACTATATTATGTACAGGCCTTGCCTAGTTTGACGGTGATTAAAACAATACCAAAACTGCTAACTACACTCATCACTATATTATGTACAGGCCTTGCCTAGTTTGACGGTGATTAAAACAATACCAACACTGCTAACTACACTCATCACTATATTATGTACAGGCCTTGCCTAGTTTGACGGTGATTAAAACAATACCAACACTGCTAACTACACTCATCACTATATTATGTATAGGCCTAGCCTAGTTTGACGGTGATTAAAACAATACCAACACTGCTAACTACACTCATCACTATATTATGTACAGGCCTAGCCTAGTTTGACGGTGATTAAA
Organism: Molanna angustata; assembly: GCA_963576475.1. Lineage (NCBI taxonomy): Eukaryota > Metazoa > Arthropoda > Insecta > Trichoptera > Molannidae > Molanna > Molanna angustata. The sequence continues at coordinate 1,574,008 of OY754978.1, read as the reverse complement.
ACAATACCAACACTGCTAACTACACTCATCACTATATTATGTACAGGCCTTGCCTAGTTTGAGGGTGATTAAAACAATACCAACACTGCTAACTACACTCATCACTATATTATGTACAGGCCTAGCCTAGTTTGACGGTGATTAAAACAATACCAAAACTGCTAACTACACTCATCACTATATTATGTACAGGCCTTGCCTAGTTTGACGCTGATTAAAACAATACCAACACTGCTAACTACACTCATCACTATATTATGTACAGGCCTTGCCTAGTTTGACGGTGATTAAAACAATACCAACACTGCTAACTACACTCATCACTATATTATGTACAGGCCTTGCCTAGTTTGACGGTGATTAAAACAATACCAACACTGCTAACTACACTCATCACTATATTATGTACAGGCCTTGCCTAGTTTGACGGTGATTAAAACAATACCAACACTGCTAACTACACTCATCACTATATTATGTACAGGCCTTGCCTAGTTTGACGGTGATTAAAACAATACCAACACTGCTAACTACACTCATCACTATATTATGTACAGGCCTTGCCTAGTTTGACGGTGATTAAAACAATACCAACACTGCTAACTACACTCATCACTATATTATGTACAGGCCTTGCCTAGTTTGACGGTGATTAAAACAATACCAACACTGCTAACTACACTCATCACTATATTATGTACAGGCCTTGCCTAGTTTGACGGTGATTAAAACAATACCAACACTGCTAACTACACTCATCACTATATTATGTACAGGCCTTGCCTAGTTTGACGGTGATTAAAACAATACCAACACTGCTAACTACACTCATCACTATATTATGTACAGGCCTTGCCTAGTTTGACGGTGATTAAAACAATACCAACACTGCTAACTACACTCATCACTATATTATGTACAGGCCTTGCCTAGTTTGACGGTGATTAAAACAATACCAACACTGCTAACTACACTCATCACTATATTATGTACAGGCCTTGCCTAGTTTGACGGTGATTAAAATAATACCAACACTGCTAACTACACTCATCACTATATTATGTACAGGCCTTGCCTAGTTTGACGGTGATTAAAACAATACCAACACTGCTAACTACACTCATCACTATATTATGTACAGGCCTTGCCTAGTTTGACGGTGATTAAAACAATACCAACACTGCTAACTACACTCATCACTATATTATGTACAGGCCTTGCCTAGTTTGACGGTGATTAAAACAATACCAACACTGCTAACTACACTCATCACTATATTATGTACAGGCCTTGCCTAGTTTGACGGTGATTAAAACAATACCAACACTGCTAACTACACTCATCACTATATTATGTACAGGCCTTGCCTAGTTTGACGGTGATTAAAACAATACCAACACTGCTAACTACACTCATCACTATATTATGTACAGGCCTTGCCTAGTTTGACGGTGATTAAAACAATACCAACACTGCTAACTACACCCATCACTATATTATGTACAGGCCTTGCCTAGTTTGACGGTGATTAAAACAATACCAACACTGCTAACTACACTCATCACTATATTATGTACAGGCCTTGCCTAGTTTGACGGTGATTAAAACAATACCAACACTGCTAACTACACTCATCACTATATTATGTACAGGCCTTGCCTAGTTTGACGGTGATTAAAACAATACCAACACTGCTAACTACACTCATCACTATATTATGTACAGGCCTTGCCTAGTTTGACGGTGATTAAAACAATACCAACACTGCTAACTACACTCATCACTATATTATGTACAGGCCTTGCCTAGTTTGACGGTGATTAAAACAATACCAACACTCCTAACTACACTCATCACTATATTATGTACAGGCCTTGCCTAGTTTGACGGTGATTAAAACAATTCCAAAACTGCTAACTACACTCATATTATGTATTTTTTGTAAAACAAAAATAAAAGTGTAACCCATGTAAGAGAAAGCATGAACAAAATAAATAAACTTAATCTATTTGCCTGCCGGGAATCAATGACAATTTTTTTTTTGACAAACCTATATCGATCTTTTGGCGTTTCTGGACCAAAGTCATGGAACAATCTTCCAATGGATATAAGATGTGCCGAAAATATCAATGAATTCAAGAAGAAATTAAAAACTCATCTTTTCCGCAAATCGTATCCAGATTGTCCTTCATCCGTTCAATAATATTATGTTTACTAAATATTATGCTAGTTTACTTTGAATGGACTCTTTTTTATAATTAATTTCATCTGGATTATGTAATATGTATATAACTAGATTAATTTGTGATTTCTACGCATTTTTTTAAGTTTGTTTGTCTTCAATGTGTTGGCTATAGGACTAATTTTAACTTATTGTATTTTTTTAAGTCTTATGTTTCACCATTTTCAATGTGTTAGCTATAGTACTAATTGTAACTTAATTTTAACTTATTTTTTTTCAAACTGAAAGCGCCCTTGAGGTGACCACGGTTGTCACTAAACGGCGCTTTATAAATTGTCATTATTATTATTATTTAAACGCTTTCGCAATGTTCACAAATTGTGCGTTACCAAAAAGTTTCTTTGTCATTTCATAGATGGCAATGGTAAAAATAGCTTATTTTCAAGACCAACAATATCTACGAATAAAATAAATAGAACATTCAAAAAATTTTATTGATAAGGAATGTTACGCAAGCGCATAAAGTGATCATCTATATATATATATTTTTATTTATTTTAATCATTGGAATCATTATTTAAGTTTTTTTCGTATTATATGTTAAAAACGCCTTGATTTTTTTCCTCCTGTATAATGAAATTGTACATATTAAAATTACATGCAATTGATATTTTCGTAATTGAATATATAATCAAATTCATGCAATATTATAACAATCGTAAATTATCAAACTCAAATCAAAGTTAACGAACAATTCATACAAATTCAATAATATTTCGAAACAGGTAATCAAACTCAAAATGTAATAAAAAAAATCAAAGGGGAATCATTAATGCACCCAAAAATGCAAGTTATTTGACAGTCAAGAGATTATGGCTCTAAGATAGATAATTTCAATATAATGTTTTTAGAGTGATAACATTAAGTCATTTAAATATCCTGTCACGCATAATGTCATTTTTTCAGTTTATATTCCAATGAGTTGTAATATTACCCTGGTGTCAGGTCTGCTTAACTTGGTCTCTATTGAGATAAAACAATTTGTCATAAAAATATCCTTTTTATTATTTATATTAGGTTGTTTTATACCTAATAATAATAACAGCATTCCATTCTCATGTCACCGATTGGTTATTATCTAATTACAATTGACTTCATGTTGATTTTAGGAGTTTTTTTTTTATATTAAGAGGACGTATAACGCTAAATCTAGTGACCAAAAATGTGATATATTAAAACTGCCTAATACACTATGAAGTTACGTGTTAGTAAGGGTAACTATCGCGTACGTAAAAAAGGTTTATACGTGAATCAAATTATCGGAAACCCAAAATTTGTTTATTTTTTGCATTTTAAGAACAAACCTTACTTGAAATGAAAAAAGTTTATCGGTCATGACATTCACTTTGATTTTATGCACTCTTTAAGCTTACAAAAGACGTATTTCTCTACGACACATAGTAAAAAAATGCTGTATTAAAGGATATTGGTAATATTTTTTTAGGGGAATTTAGGATGAATTTTAAAATTGTGTGACGAACATCCACTAGAGAAATTTTAAAACATTTATGCTGTTTTTTCTAGAAATACACTGTTTAACATATTTGAGGAATTTGATTTGAAATTGGGGTGTTTTATGCCCCTTTAATATAAAATTATACATATTTCCACCATACACTATTATATTGAATATGAATGGCACTAATGGCCGCTTTCTCCAAGGTCCCTCAAAATCGAACATCAGCTAAGTACCCATTCGAAACTTAAATCATTAAGTGGCTTACTTAATAAATTTGCATTTCACCAACAAATAACAGCCACACTAAGCTAAGGTCAGGATTAGTTTTTGTTATGTTTCCGGTGAACATGAATATGGACTCAAGATAACGTTACTTTAAAAAATATGCAAATAAGAAATACATAATAAACTATAAAAATATCATTAAAATATTCTAACGTGTGAATTTCACGATTTTTACTTTAATTATAAAATTTTTTTTAAATTAATTATAAAAAAGTACTACTTTGATCTCATGAGTACAGGTGATTGCCGCTGGCGCCAACAGATGGCGCTAGCGGCGCTCGCTGTCAGGGTAGCCTTATTTGTACACCAGTTTTTGTTTTTGACACATCATGTACAGATTTTAGTTACCAATTTAGTTATTTTATTTTAATATTTGTTACTTTTTTTAATATACAATGCAACTGGCTCATGCCAGCCGCAAATATAACTACAGACAAACCTAACCAATCTATTTTTACCAAACTTTTGTAGGTTTGGTTTAAAAAATCGGTGTACACCTAGAATATACTCGCTGTCATGGCTGTTTATTCGCTTCGCACTTGTTGATTGTTGAGATTGTTCGACACGGGACGCGCATATTTATCAGAGTATAATATTTAGCAGAGTATAATTATGGATAAACCAAGGAAACGTTCTACAAATTTTACCCCCAGTGAAAAAACTAAATTAATTGAATTAGTTTAAAAAAACACGGCAATTACTTCAAAACAAACGGATGGAGCATGTCTATTCAACGATTTCACGAATCCAGCCATCTTCCAAGATGATAATAAACAAAATATAACTTAAATTTTACAAAAAAAGATAAATTCAATAATAAAACAACTCTGCGACGAAATCGTAACCCAAATATCTATCTGTCAAACGCGTTAAGTGACGCTTGTGACGGTTAATCCACTAGAGACCGCCACTTAAAATTTTATGCGCCGACATCGCTAAGCGAGGCTAAGATTGTTTGGTGAAATGCAATTTTGCGGTAAGTGGTTCATAAATGTGATTTTTTAAGTTAAGGAGCCTTGGGGAAATCGGGCATAAGTAGAAAATTAATTCCATCAAGCACTTTTTATTCTTATATCTACTTGTTTAAGTGACTATTTTTACTGCTGATTTCTATTCATTGAAGCATAAGATCCTTATAATTTCAACACACGTGAGTGTAAGTTTAATGTGGTACTCTGCGGCTGATCAATTTAGACTTATCATTTTTAGATAATGGAACATGTCACCGCTGTTGGATCGCATTTCCATTGAACTGAAGACAATTTAACATTGTCCATTTTACATCGAGGCATGACGTCCTCCACAGACAAGTGTTTAGTCTGCGGAGAAATGGATTATTTGAATAGTCTCCGTCGGGATCACGCAGTCAACGACAAAGTGGAAAACTACGCTCAGATGATCTGCGATTGTTTCAACATCTCATTTGTTGCGTCCATCGACAATGAACAATCAAATATCTGCGATATTTGTGTATGCAGCTTGAGGTATTGTCACAACTTTTATCAAAGAGTTCTACTATCATATAGGAACATGTGCGATATGAAAACAGTCCAATATGAAAGCAATGATTATGCTAAATTAAGCTGCGACACATCTCAAGTATTTACTTTTGAAGATTCTACTGAAGAGCACAACGAGATCGTAGAAAATGACATTGACAATTGGTCCGTAACGTCGGAGGAAATCAAACTAGCTACAGGTCATAAAGAACTAATCAAAGGTGAAAAAAACACTTTGGATAAATTAAATATGGTTCCCTTAGATCCTTCCATTCTAGAATGTCCCATCTGTTCCATCTCTTTTGATTCCCATCTTCTTCTGTTGCCGCATTACAACAGCCACTATCCCAAGTATCTCTGCGACTTTTGTGGAAAATCCTATTCGTCCAAGCCACCGTTCGTTGTGCACGTCCGCGGTCACTCAGACAACAGATTGAAATGCTCCCTCTGTGATAGATTGTACAAGACTTCATCTTCGTTGCTATCCCACAAGAAGACGTACCATGAAAAACGGAAACTGCACAAGTGTCGGGTATGTTCGGAGGCATTTGACTGCTCTGTCACCAAGAAGAGGCATATGCTCTCTCAGCACGGGATACAGTATCCCACATATCCGTGTACCACGTGCAACAGGACGTTCATAACGGCGGCCATCATGAGAAACCACATGAGGGTGTCCCACCTGAAGCAGAGCAAGCACTCGTGCGGGATATGCTTCAAGCAGTACCCTGTCAGGGGACTGCTGGAGGACCACATGTCGAGACATGCCGGGGTCAACAGACACAACTGCCAAATATGCGGGAAGGCATTAGCGACGAGGAAGACTCTCAGACTTCATCTGAAAACACACCAACGTACGAAGTTAACTTAGTATCAGCTTGATAATATTGCAACTGGTGTTTGATGCGTCTCAAAGGCCATCGTACGGTCGATAAAAATGCCACATAACACCTCTCCTTAACAAGCAGTATTTGTTTAAGTGTCCAGGACGAGTGGAATATAAAGTTACAGATGTTAACACTGCATAAAGTCCGACTGTCAGGACTTGCAACATCACCAATAACCATCATTCATTCTTGCCATAGAGGTAATCATACATCCAGTGAATCAACCCAGTTCTTGAGGCACTCCATTCCACTCCTCGACCACTCTGTTGAACAATTTTTCTGCAGTTTCAGTTCAAACTTTTGTGTTTCCAACTTCAGTATATGACCCCTTAGCATATCATATATGCTTGATTCCATATTTACCTAAGGAATAGACAAACAGATAGATCCAATGGCTTACTATGATTGTGGTTTTAGCATAAACAGACCTCTTAAGTGAAATTAATTACTTCCCTCGATGTAATGTGTATAAGATGATATATGATAAATTGATATTTTTATTGTAGATTATATAATTTTTATAACCTAAAATAAAGTTTAAATTGAACAATAAGCTTTTACAGAATTGCTATATCAGATGTATACAACTTGGGCAATGTCTTAGTTAAATAATTTATATGTCCATATAGATATATATGTCCATCGCACTTTATTATCATTATACACACATGTTTTGTTTTAATTGTATCTCTCACTATAAGGATCAACATGATTTGATGAAAGAATATTACAGTGAGAATTTAATACTTTTTAGATGGACGTACGTCAATCATATCAATCTGAATAGGGGACATCACTACAGGTGGACTGGACTAACTAACTATATGGAATATATCCATCCAATTAGCATTATCATAATATTATTCTAAATATTTTCTATCGTAAAAGTATATCTATAATGGCTAATCTAGACAAAACAGCTAGAGAAAAGTATGCAGACTGTTGTATGGTATGTGGCAAAACAGATAATCTCAAAAGTATGCAAAAAGATTACATTGTCGACAATAAAAAAGAAAATTACAAAGACATGATTGAAAATTGTTTCAACATTTACTTTGTGTTTCCACATAACAGTAAAGACGACAAGATATGTCAAGTGTGCGTCAGTCGACTCAAGTATTCATCGGCGTTTAGGGACAGAGTTGAGATGTCTTGTAAACGACTGTGCCTCCGAAACGCCTACAAACTAAGCAACTCTAAAAATTTACAGAAATCTGAGATACAAAATAATAAGGCTACGACGATTAGTTTTAAAACTAAACTGATGGAACGCCGTAAAGAGAAACCGAAAGATTGTGTCAAAGATATTGAATCTAAGTATGATAATGATTCAATGGAAAACCATCGCAATGTATTCAAATTAGAGGTTGACTGTGACCAAACACAATTGTTGAAAGTAAAATTTGAAGATAATAAACAGAACAACAATGAATGTAGTAACAATTCTAAACCCGTTGAATGTGACATCATTCACATGTTGAAATTGCAAGGAAATGACTATGAAACTAAACCATCACAAGAATGTAACAGTGACACACATATTGAAGATGACGCTCATCTTTTTGACATTGAAATCAGCAGCGACGATAATTGGTCAACGACCACGGAAGAAATGAAACGAGCTACAGGTTATGAAAGACTGGTGTGTCTCGGTAAAAATCAACCCTTTGTCATCCCCGACTTGATTCCAGATTCAAGAGAATGTCCCGCCTGCGATACCACATTTGTATCACATCTGGAATTATTGTCTCATTATTACATTCACTTTTCTGATCTCCTGTGTGATATATGCGGACAGTTGTATCTGAACAAATTGTCTTTCAAAACTCACTTGAAAACGCACACCGGACAAAAGCACGCCTGTCAACTTTGCAATAAAGAATATGTGTCAAGTTACTCTTTGTATCACCACCGTGTGACTTACCACGAAAACAGAAAGCGCTACCAGTGCCAAGAGTGTCCCGAGAAGTTTGTCAGCTGCATGACACGCCAGCGTCACATGATGGTGCAGCACGGCCACACGTTCGACGTGCATCCGTGCAAGATGTGCGATAAGACGTTCCTCAAGGCCTACACCCTTCGACGGCACGTCAAGCACTCGCACATCAAACTGAAGAATCACATTTGCCCCACGTGCGACCACGCCTTTCCTTCTAAACGACTGTTGGAGGAACATACGTCTAGACACACGGGAGTCAAGAAGTACCACTGCGAGTTTTGCGGGAAGGGTCTCGCCAGCAGAAACAGCTTCAGGGAACACCTCAAGATACACAACAACATAAAGAATTACGCCTGTGATATTTGCCAAAAATCCTTTGTTCAAAAGAGTGCACTGCAAGGTCATATTAAGACACATTTTAAACGTCTACCTTAACAACCTATTTATATTAGTGACTTGAATTTTACAAGCATCAAATTATTTACTTATAATCATTGCGCAAGAGTTATCCAGACCTTACAACATGCGTAATACAAGTGTCAGTTTACACTCGTTGCTTGTGCATAGAAACAATATCTTTATTTTGAACTCATTTTCTTGGATAATTTATATTGAAAGAATGAATGATGAATAACGAAAATTTGACTGAAGGAAATATAAAAAGCTTTATTGTTTATTGTTGTTTATCGTCCGTAGACCCTAGCTCGGGTACTTGGACTCGTCAATTTTACACTCATAGTTTTATAAAATATATAAAAATATAATGGACAATTTTTTATAGTCAATTCAATGCTGAAGTGAATGTAAATGGTTCACTCCAGCATTTCGTCCACAGAATAAAAAGATTTATCAACGAGGTACGTCTTCACTGCTCCTCGAAATTTATCAACATTCAGAGACTTGATTCCTTCCGGCAGCTTGTTGAATAGACGCACACTGAGACAAATAAAGCCAGATGTAAATGAAGCTATGAATGTGCAAAAATAGTGGAGTATGGCGCTCCACTCTCTGCCTACCTCGTTAGGGACATGGTGTGACGGTGTGTACATTCCTATACAACGTTGAACCAAGACATATGGAAGTAAAAATAGTGTTGCCAGCTATGAATTTACATTTTAAACATTTTATTATACTTAACTGTTGTCACACTGTTAAGATGGTCGATAGCAAGTGACTGATACTAGTCGGATGTCTAAAAATAAAAGTAAAACTTAAAACTGATTGTTTTATTTATTAAACTAAATTAATCTTTAGATTTTCTTTTCTATCATTTCATCTGTTAAGTCATTCAAAATGCTTTCACGTCTGAATATTTCTTTTAATTGTTTGTTAAAATATTGTATGTACTAATAAGAAAACTGCATTCAGATATTGTCAATTGTGTAAAAACAATTAATTGTTCTGGAAAATTAGTAAACACGATTTATCAAAGTTTCATGGCAATAAGATGAACGGTCTAGGAGTGCATACGATACATACAACCATTCTTACAAACATTCATTTCTATATTATATAGAGATGTTTATTTATTACAAAATAAATGTTTTGTCTGTATTTTATTTTGGAATGCAGAAAGTGAGGCAATATTCTTATTATTTATTGCCATATAGCAATTTCAATAATGCGTTCAATCCAAATATATTTCATGCTTACTGTCACATCAAAATATCATAAAATTGGTAAAAATATACTACAATTGTTACAAACTGTACACTTATCTTACAGATATCAATAGATGGCAGTTGGGTAGAATTTGTAAATTGATGGAAAAACAATCATCGATAACATTACAATACAACAGTGTTTTTTTACAAAGAGCAAATTTAATTTCTTATTATACTGCCTAACCGCATTAAAGAGTTCTGATATTTACTGAAATACTACGACACATTTAAAAGACGTTGACGGATTATCTTGTGTTTTTTAAATTGCTTCATTCTTTTATACTGATTTATTATTTACATACATAGCCTAAGGATCAACATGATGTGATGAAAGAATATTACAGCAAGAATTTCATAATTTTTAGATGGACGACAGTGAGAATAGGGGACATCACTACATGGGGACTAAGTATATAGAATATATGGAAACTTGACACTATCATAATATTACTTTAATCATTTCTATCATAAAAGTATATCCATAATGGCTAATCTTGCAAATATAATTAAATCAACAGCTAGAGAAAAGTATACAGACTGTTGTCTGGTATGTGGCAAAACAGATAATCTCAAAAGTATGCAAAAAGATTACATTGTCGACAATAAAAAAGAAAATTACAAAGACATGATTGAAAATTGTTTCAACATTTACTTTGTGTTTCCACATAACAGTAAAGACGACAAGATATGTCAAGTGTGCGTCAGTCGACTCAAGTATTCATCGGCGTTTAGGGACAGAGTTGAGATGTCTTGTAAACGACTGTGCCTCCGAAACGCCTACAAACTTAGTAACTCTTCAAAGAATTCTACTTCACACTCCGATAGTAAATCATCAAAAAAAAGTTCAAAAAGCAGAAGAAAAAAGAGATATGAGACAGTTTTGCTTGTAGAACCAAATATCTGCAACGATGATATTGAATCTAATTCAAAATATGACGACATATCACTTATTAAATTAAAGGAACTGATGGAAAACAAAAGTAATATATTGAAATTGGAAGGTAATTCTGATGAATCAAAACATCAACAATTGTGTGTTAGTGGCAATGAAGTTATACCGAATAGTGCTGAATATCACGAGGAAGACACCAATCCTGTCAACTGTGATACAAGCAGCGATGATAATTGGTCCACGACTACGGAAGAAATGAAACGAGCCACCGGATATCAAAGATTGTTGGATCTCCTCAAACAGCAACAGCCTTTCATAGTCCCCGAATTGGACCCAAACTTCATTGACTGTCCCATCTGCTATCGCAGTTTTGTGTCTCACCCAGAACTGTTGTCCCATTACTATGATCATTTTCCCGATTACCTCTGCGACGTTTGCGGGCAGTCCTACATGAACAAACCGACTCTCGTGGCCCATCTCAAGGGACACACGGGACAGAAATACAGCTGCAATCTCTGTGACAAGGTCTACACATCCACCACTTCCCTCTACCACCATCGGGTAACATACCACGAGAAGAGGAAACGCTACAAGTGTCAAGAGTGCCGCGAAGAGTTTGTCTGTAGTTTGGCTCGAAGGCGTCACATGATGAACAAGCACGGACAAAAATTTGAAATGTATCCGTGTACAATATGCGACAAGACCTTCCTCAAGTCCTACATCTTAAAACAGCACATCAGACACACGCACATAAAGCAGAAGAACTACATCTGCTCAACGTGCGACCATGCCTTTCTCACCAAGGTGGGTCTGGATGACCACATGTCTAGACATACAGGCATCAAGAAACACCACTGCGAGTATTGCGGCAAGGGACTAGCCAGCAGGAAGAGCCTCAAGGAACATCTCAAGATACACAGCGATGATAAGAAGTACAAGTGTGACAAGTGTGAAAAGGCCTTCTTCCAAAAGTGTGCCCTCCAAGGACATCTGAAGACTCACCTTAAAGCTGCAGCTAGTGCTGCAGAACAAGGATGAATTTCATCCCTAGTGCTCAGTAAAATTTAGCATCTGTAATTCTCTTTAGTAATGTACATAAAAATATATTTGAAACTTGTTCAATGATCATTATAAACTTAAAACGAGTGGGTTGTGGTCAACACTAAACCCTACACACCATAGTAAGCGTTCAATTTTCTTGAAATGTTGACAATCTCTAAATGCATTTTTATGAAGTACATTTCAATTAGATTCTTAAACAAATATAAGATTCCCAGAGGACAAAAAGTTTCACAATACACCATACACACAATAACATTGTCACGAAACTCATAGTATGTATTTTCTACATGATACCTGTTGAGAAATTTTAAGTAAAATAGCATTACTAGCAAGATGAGCATGTATGAGACAGTGTATCAATGTTGATGAGGCGATGAATGTGTCAAGATAGAAGAATGCGGTGTTCAGTTCTCACTGCCTACCCCTTGAGGAAGATAGAAGTGGAGAGTAAAAAATACACTTGTCTATAGAGACACATACAGTATCAATATGAAGTTGATCACTTAATTTTCCCACAAAAAAAAAACAATGTAAATGATGAAATCATAGAGAAGAAATTAAAAGTTGTCTATGGAAAACTAATCAGCTCTAGGTCTATACACTTTACACATATGATGTAAATATGAAGTCGATCGGACTTATAGTTTGGGCTGTAGAGAGGACACAGGATAATTCCGTATGCTATACAAACACATCACGATGAAACTCACAGTGTGCACTCTTTACATAATACCCGTTGAGAAATTGATGTAAAAAAATATGCTTAAAAATTGTGAAATCATGACTCACCACTATTCTATAGTGTGTAGAGTAAAAAGGAGGAATCAATTTGACATGAAATTTTATTAATACAAATTTGAAACCAGAAATTGGTATATGAAACTTATTCCTAACTTTGAATGTAATCTTAAAATGTGTCGATGGCAGTGAGTGCTATTTCATTCCTTTTTATCCATTCATTATAGGGTTTTATATTTGCATAGTGATTTAACATTATATTATCATTGATTGATATTGTATATTCAGATCTTTGGAGAAGCATTACAAAAAATATATCGCACCACATGTAACATACCATTATACCATTCAACATGCACAGTTGGTTGGTTGGTTATTATCTCGCTAGATCTGTTCTGTTGACTCGGACTAATAAATAATGGGACTTGTAATTTTTAGATTGATCAATGGGTGGGTTTGACAACATTGCACAATATCCAGAGAAAGAAAAGGAGGAAAACAATCTTTAATTAACAAAACAACAGATAAATATTATTCATATATTGAGCATATAGAGTTAACACACCACACCTGTCATGGCTGGCATGTTTATAAAAACATTGCTGGTTGCTAAAGATTTCTTTGTTCTTGATTGTTGCATCATGTGCGGTGCTGGAAAAAACTTAAAAAGCATGGACAGGAATCATACAAATCAACACGGCATACAAGAGAATTATACTGCCATGTTGATGATGTGTTTCAATGTCAAATTTGTTTCCTATCGGAAAATGGAAAACAAAATATGTGACATGTGTGTCGCCAGTCTTCGGGATTCATACCAGTTTCGACAAAAGGTTGAACTAGCCCACAGACGTTTATATAAAAATATACCACCTAAGGAAGTAACCGCGCAAACATTCTCTTCAAAATTTACTAATGAAAACATTTTACCTTCAAAAGAGTTGACAATAAGCAATGTTGAAATTTCCCAAGCTCTGTTTGCTGAAAATGTTGCCAGAAATGAATTAAATGAGACTGTATCCGAAAGAGATGAATATAATGTTGATAACTGTGGTTACGGAAATCTTGAGACCGACGACGTTAAAAGCATAGCAGAATGGTCCATCAGTTCCGCAGAAATACAGAGAGCCACACAATGCAAGAGACCGGAGAGAAGGCCCACTCGGGTGACTCTTTCCATCCCCCCTCTGGATCTGTCGGATGTGGAATGTCCCACCTGTCGCATGTCCTTTGCGTCGCACCTCCAACTGTCGTCGCACTATCCCAAACACTTCAACGTGTCCCTCTGCGACGTGTGCGGTCTCACCTTCCTGTCCCCCCTCGGACTGAAGAGACACATGGATGGACAACACAGAGGCAAACGGAGAACCAACAGATGCCCGTTGTGCAAAGCAATCTTCGACAGCCCAATACAGCTCTATAAGCATCGAACTACGGTCCACAACTTGAGGCTCAGATACCGATGCTACGAATGTCCTATGAAGTTTACCAACTGCAATCTTAGACGGAGACACAGGATCCTAGCACATGGGGTCAAGGGCAAACTTTATCCTTGCACCATGTGCGACAGAACCTTCATCAGTCACTTTCTCATGCAGCGACACATCAGTGTGTTTCATCTGAAGATAAAACTGTTCAACTGTCTGTTCTGCAGCAAGTCGTACTACACGAGGGGCTGTCTCACAGCCCACATGGTCTCCCACGACCAATATACCAAATATGTCCAATGTGACTTTTGCGGAAAGAAGTTTGCCAAGAAGCACAAACTCCGTGAGCACCTCGACGTCCACTATGACATAAGACGGTTCAATTGTGAAGTGTGCCAGAAGCTGTTCAGGTCCAAACGCAATCTGAAAAATCATCAAAAAACACATTTCAAGAATTTGTTACTTAATGATTAATTAAAAATAATAATGAATGATTCCCTACCTTTTTGATCCATATTTTGTTTTTGGAAATAAATTTAACAAAAAATGATTTTATTGTTAGGTTTACATAAATAAAATTAAAATTTTTATTAATACATTTCGAGGGATGCGAAAGGATATTTCTTTTAAGTGACATTTTATAACTTTACAAGAGGAGCCATTCAAGGTTTTATTTTTATATAAAAAAAGTATTATTAAAAAACTAGCGGCCATATTTTATACTGGGTAAATTTTTAAACTGGCTATTTCTCAAACAAAATCTCTTGGTATATTGGTATAATTTTCAATAATAATACAGGCCTGACTTCAAAGATAATGTCAATATCGAAAAATGTTGCTTAAAACAAATTTCCTTTCACCACTCCATATAATAAAATACAACATTAATATCCAAATTATATTTTTCAAAATGATTTGATTAGTAGTAATGATGGAATATCAAATTGAAAAAAGGTACACTGCCAGCAGGCGACCTCTTAAAACCTAATATGTTGAAAGAATTTTTTATTTACCAGAAATTATTTCTCAAATATTTATACATCAATTGTTTTGTCAGTATGAATATACTTAACGGCCCAAAATATAAACTGTGACAATTGAAAAGAACAAAGGACAGTATATATATAGTATAAAATATCTTTCCTATAATGTCAGTGAATCAAAACAGATTCTGCCAATGATATACAGTTAATAAAATAATATACGACTAGTAAATAATGGGATTTTAATCATTTCTAGATGGCCAAAGGTGTATATGACAATTGCCTAATGGAAACTTAAAGATGAAGAGGGCATTAAAACCATAATACTTTATGGTTAAGCAATAAAGACACGGCCACTTGACATTCATTCAACAAACACCGTCATTTCCTAGAAAATTTTATACAAAACAAACCATGGCAAGTTTACTTTTGAAAATGCTACTATTGGCTAAAGACTCACCTGTCTGTCGTCGAATTCGATGCATTATATGCGGAACGAGATATAACCTTAAGAGCATGACCAACAGTTACATCAACCAACGGGGAAAAGAAGAAAATTATTCCAAAATGTTGATGGTTTGCTTCAATATCGAGTTTGCTTACTATCGGGACATAAAAAATGAAATATGCGACTCGTGCATAACAAGCCTTCGACTCTCTTACGAATTCAGGTGCAAAGTTGAATTGGCCCATAGGCGTTTGTACGAGAGAAAACTTCGCAAAGAATGCACGGCTTGGACTTATAACACCGATATAAAACATATATCGAATAAGAACCCAAGGAACGTTTTATCAAAACCGTCTAAAAAAATTGCGAATGAAAGGCAAATCACTGTTCCCAATAAGGACGATGACGATCCAAACGGAGAACTGTTTGAATTTGTTATTCACACCAGCGAGGATGAGGCCAAGAGCTTGGGAGAGTGGTCAGTCAGTTCGGGAGAAATACAAAGAGCTACACAAAACAAAACAGCACTTGTTGTCTACGATGAACTGCCTCCCGACATACCTCCGCTGGATCCGTCCGATGTGGAATGCCCGATATGTCGTTCGTCTTTCGTCACCAACTCCAAACTATCAGCCCACTATCCCAAACATTTCAACTCGTTACTCTGCGACATATGTGGCCTCAAGTATCTCAGCGCCAACAGTCTGAGAACTCACATCATCAACCAACACGGGAGATACACAAAGAAGTGTCCCCCCTGTCAGATAGAGTTCAACAGCAGGTCCGAGTTCTTCAAACACAAAGCGGCCGTGCACAACTACAAGCGCACAATCAAATGCCTCACCTGCCCGATGATGTTCACTGACGGCAACAGAAGACGCAGACACAGGATATTGGTGCACGGCATCAGGAGCACCCTCATCCCTTGCAACATGTGCGAGAGGACGTTCCTCAGCCGATTCTTGATGCAGAAACACATTGACACATTTCACCTCAGAAAGAAACTGTTCAAATGTTTTTATTGCGAGGAGGCGTTTGGGTCGTGGGTGTCCAGGTCCAATCATATGATCCAGCACGAAGAGTGCACTCAGTACTTGCAGTGTGAGTTGTGTGGTAAAAAGTTGGCTACCAAATATAAAATGAAACAACATCTGGAGATACATTACAACATAAAGAGATTCAAGTGTGATTTATGTGACAAAGCCTTTAGGAGAAGAACTAAACTGACCAGTCATATCAAAATACATTCTAAGTATAATTCTCTAAACAAAATAGACTGATAAGTTATCCAGTGGATGCAGGTTCTGATGTTGCCTCAACCGATTTTATTCACTTAGTTTAAGGAATGTTTCCTTATTTGGGGTAGGCAGAGAGAACCAAATGCCAGACTATTTTGACATACATTTCTCGCTTTATTCACGTCCATGCATCGTCTCATACGCGCTCTTATATTATTCATCTAACGTCTCCATCCTTCAGAATTCCATTTTTATGATTGTACCAATTATTCCTTGACTGACCTCTACTTTTCGACCTAACGGGTTTTTTCGTTCATCTTTTATCAGCCTCGTGCCCTTTTTTTGTCAGACGATCACCACTCGTTCTTTCTATGCGGCCAAACTACCTTAGAGCATTTATTTTCATCTTACGATATCTCTGATACATTCTCATCTAATATCCTCATTTCTTATTATATCATACATAACGATATATGAAACGAAACAAGGATACAAGGACATGTATTTATTCTTTACTGTAGTATTAATTTATAAATAATAATAGTTGTGTGAAAATTAAAACTATGCAGCCAGCTTAACCGTTTTAATGCAATTCTTATTTTGCAAGTATGTATGTAAGTTGCTACATATATTCTGTTTTTTAGATTTAAAATAGTATGGTATTCAATAAAAATGCAATAACGTGGACAAATATCAACAAATTTTAATGATTTTTTTAATTTTATTATACAAGTAAAGAATGATATTTTATATTAACTACAAATAATATTAAAAAATGTAAAAATATTTGATTATTGTGTTTAGCAATTGTGTTTTACCGCGCAATGTCCATGTAGTCCCTTTTTACAGCGAGCGCATATGAGGTTGGATCTCCTAAACTTATTTGATTTGCTGCACACTATACACTGGCGTAAATTACGGCCAGGCACATTTACGTAACGCGCTGGTCTGCATTCTTAACGGTTAATTAATTTACTTGTGAGAACGTTGCTATAGATATGGACGAAAGTCCGAAAATGTTTCAACAATTAATTGAAACTTGTTTTTTTTTTTTTAAATATTTTTGGAATATTCAGATGGGTGGTGGCAGATTGGTTAGCGCGCCGGGCTAGTTATCCAGCGGTCGCAAGTTCGAGTCCTGCCACAACCGATTTCGTTACCCTATAGCACAAGCATTTATGCTTAATTTAGGTAATGTATCAGGATGTATATGTAATGTTACAAGGATATATTCATTCTTGCGCCGCGCCGTGGCACAGTTGGTAAGCCGTTCGGTTTCTGTGCGGGCGTCCTGGGTTCGATTCCCAGCAGAGGAGAAATTTATTTCTCACGCAAATACTGCTTCTCTGGGCTGGAAACACTGGTTAGTTGGAAGAAATTGCCATACGGCAATAAACTCGCCACTTGCGCATGGTGCAAGGAAGTGTTCATTATTATTATTATTATTCTTATAAAAAATATATTTGGTCAATATAAATGATCATTATTATATTATATCAGTGTATATATATGTAATATACAAATATACCTACCTAAATCTTTAGATAAGATTATCTAGATGCCATGAAACAGTTAAAGACCTCTTACTGTATGATATTTTGATCAGAGCGATGATTGTGAAAAGGAGATGCGATGTTACCACTCCCCTTTATCGTAAATACGCAATCAGGTGTATTTTTAATGTTATAAAAGATACAATATATTACCTATTTGTTATAGATTAATATATTTAGTTATACAACTTGTTATAGGGGATTGCAATAAAACTAACACTGATGAAAATAGTAAACTGGAATCTATATTGTTTTTGTTAATCAACTGGTTATGAAATATAGGATTACCTTAGAAAATATTATTACTCGAAGGCTGTGTTTCTCGGACAAAGATTAAAGTAAAAGTATAGTTAAAATACATAAAATTGTTCAATACTTTAGGTTGTTTCATTGAAAAGGACTCAATTTTGAACAATTTTATGAAATCAAAGTATTTTAACTATACTCTTACTGATACTTTTGTTAAAACAACCCAGCACAAGTGTAAATTTTAAACTTAAGGTTAAAATATCATGAATTGTACAAATATATTTTAGCTCATCAATAATAAATGTATAGTAAAAAAATTGTGTCCTTATGTTTTTTATTTTACTTCTTAATACCCCACAGTTGTTATGTCAAGTTTGGCTTAGTTTGTATTACTAATAATTAATCATACTGAAAATATGGAACTGACAAACCCAATAAAAAATATAAAAATAGATCTGCTTGAGTAATTATATCATGCTGCCATCTGTCGGAGACAATCCAAACTGAGTTAAGCTTTGATATTTTTTTTCATTGTGAACATCATGTTGGTATGACTGTCAGTCAAATAAACTTCATAATGTTGCCATGTCTCCAAATTAAATTCCTCTAATCTCATATTTAAAACTTATTACTAAAATTTTTAAAAGGAAACCATCTGAGTTTAATATGATAGAATGATACAACATGTTCTCTTCTATAATTATTTTAAACAAAACTATCTTGTTTTTTAATCATTTGTGTACATATATCGGAAATAATTTTTACAAATATTACAAAAGAACAAAAAAAAAATCCCTAATTGTAAATGCAATCATACCAACTTAACCGCGATGTGCATTTTTAAATGAAACGCACTATAACATGCATCTTGGTGATAAAAACTGACTTTTATGAAGTACATTATTTAGCGAGATTGTACTGTGAATAGTAAAATATATCAGCTGAAAAGAAAAAACTATTCTATACTACTGATCTAGGTTAGTAAGTGTGTGGGTGTGCATTTCCTTATAAAAGGAAGCACGACATACGTGTTTCTCCACACACCAGTTTTGTCTAACCTAAAGAGCATATTTAGAATGTATGGTGAACTATGTGAGATGTTATTGTTGCCTGTTGTATTTTCTATTACCCGGCTCTTACGGGACACTCGAAAACGATAATTATTGAAGATTGGAAGTACTATTTGAAGCCGGTATTGCTTTACAATGTATGTAAAAATCAAAAGAGATTAATAATTCTATGAAATTTTATACCTATACTTATTCTCAAATATTGATTATTAAGGTGGTAGTACATTAGTAACAAAATATTACAACACTTTTGTAATCTATGCAAACAATTTTGTAACATTCTACTTTAATTGCAAATTAATCTGATGAGGGAACGGTCATTTGGATTTTGTTGTAATGTGGCACAAATTATATTTAAGAATATTGGTTATCAGACAGGTAGCCATGTCTGGTCTCACAACAGTATTCATTAGTTCAGTCTGTCTAGTTTATTTTTAAACACTTTGTCCAGCAACAAGTTCCCACTCCACACATCCTCAACTCTGTTGGTCAAGAAATACCTCCAGAGATTCCGCTTGATACTGTGTTTGTTAAGCTTCAAACCATGACCTCTCAAATTAGTATTTTGTTTGAGGCAGAACATCAGCTTCGGTTCAGAGCAGTCATAGTGTTTAATTTTGTATTTTAAATGATTCTATGAGGTAATCGAATATTTTTATTATTGCATATGCGCAAACATTGGATTTTTTCCCTGTCGGGAGTCAAAGATATTTTTTAACAGATTTTTAATTATCTCAATAGAGACGAAGTTGGAATATTTATTGTAGGAGAACCGGGAAATCAAGGCACCTACAGGGCTTACGGCCTGTCATCGGCTGGTTTACGTGATCACTTTATGCGCTTGCGCAACGTTCACCAATTATGCCTTTTTAATGAGATCTATGAGGTCCTCCCTTTTTCTCTCATCCTCAAGAGTAATAATTATAGTGCGGTTTAGTGATACAAGATCACCCCAAGGGCGTTATAGCTTATTTGTTGTCTCACAGAAACATACCAGTCTACCGAAGGTGTCAATGCTCCGAGCTCCACGTATGTTAAGGGATAATTTATTCCACTTTAACAGCTCATTCACAATGAAACCACAATCATAGTAAGCCGCCTTATTGACTGTCCCAATTCTTTTAAAGCGTTGGTACTCTGTGATCCAGATGGTCTCAATGTATACATGTCTTCCTGATGCAACATTCGTTTGTCACAGTTCTTGAATGTAAGAACATCTGATGTAGATGTTCTGTAGTCCTGGGGATCTGATTATGACAAATGACAATGCGATGTCAGTCGCTGCTTATTGGAGTGGTAGGGCTTAGCCGGACACGAAAAAAAAGAGAAAGAATGTAAGAAGAAATGTTGTGTTACTTCTTTTATCAGCTCCATATATCAACTTCTCAGCTATATTGAAAACTATTTGTAATCTATCCAGCTTATGATAAATATGTACAGGAGTAGAGTTATTAATCTCATTTAATTTTTACGTATTTAGTCGAAACAATACCTAAACTAAACATGTACAAGGAACTGGTAGATAAAATAGTTAAAAATGGCTTTAGCATGAATATATATGCTAAAGAGGTGGGGGCGAGAGGTCTGCCTGCAAAATCTTTGGTTTTGGTTGCACAGGGGAGTGGAGTATCAGTCGGAGATTGGTGAGTGAGCGGTGACTTGAGTCATAAAGGAGCCCCTTAATCCCGCATACATAGTCGTAAGCCCGTGTGGCTCGCCTTTTCTGGCTATTACTCTGGTCGCCTGTGCTCGTGGGCCTAGATTCATGAATCCACGATTGCCTTTCTATTTCGTATCAAATAAAATTATTATTATCAGACAGGTAGCCGAGCTGATATGTCTGATTTTTACACTGTATAATTATATGACGTGTATAGTTCATGTAGGTATGTTAATTATCTTATGTAGGTATGTTAATTATCTTATGTAGGTATGTTAATTATCTTATGTAGGTATGTTAATTATTTAATCATATTTTTATTGTTTAACCTTTTTTAGATTACCAGCGCCATTCAAAAGGATATAATATATGCTAAGGAATTATTTGACCACAAGAAGATTAAAGAGGAAAATATATGAAGTGATAAAGTTGAATTTATAAAATTCACAAACTATAATTGAAACTTAATTATCCAATCAAAATATATATATGCCAATCGACACCTGCAAAAAAAAGTAAGGATATTTCAAATTCATTATTTATATACAGTAGCGGTCACGCAAGGTACACCCACCCATTATTAATTTTATAATAAGATATTTTATATTTAGCAATAAATTTTCCCTTGCATGGTGTGTAAGGTAGTGTTTAATAAATGAGAAATAGGGAACCAAGATATTTGCCAGAATCAAATATTTTTTTTATAAAAACTTAGATTTCCAAACAAAATCTGTCAGATTCGGTAGCTTCAATGCCATCTGCATACAGTACATCCTGTAATGTCTGGTGGAGAAGACTCTACAAAACATGAAATTGGATATTTAATTGTTTACATAACTGCTTTAAAAAAGCACATCACTTTCATAAAATGGCATTGAAGAGTTATCAAGTTTTCATAATAAAATATTTAAATAAAAAATAATTTAACAAACTCATTTCATGAAAATGCTGAATATTTTCCATACAAAATTTGAATACTTTATAGAATGACTTGTTAGTGAGGAGTTTAGCGTTGGCCAAAACCCACTTGGTTTTTTTTAATGTTTACAAAATTGAATGTATTTTATCTACTTCTTTATGGATAGTTGTTTTTGTTAAATAACTTCACAGTGCTATGAAATATTTTGAGTTTAAAAAGAAAAAAAACAAGGTGGTGCACTTTGCTTGAGCGCCACGGTATATGTATATTTAGTTTGTATTCGTCTACACTTGTTATCTGAACTGTCTATGGCCCGTTATTACAGTCGGCCCTCAACTCATTGAGTTTGTTAAACTCATGATTAATGTTAAGGGGAGATTTAATCCATTTCCGTATTACAGTGCAATATGACATGTCAGTTACTAAATCTTCAAATATAGACATTTTTACTTTTTCTGTGGTTCTTATCTGTCAAATTTTAAATAACGTCAAATAATACCAACTACAAAATGGGACACTATGACTTGAAATACTATTGTTTTACTATCCAACATGGTAAGTTTAATTTTTTTCACCAAAATAATGCTTTTAAATGCCCATGTTCGTTTCAATATGGCTGTCAGTTTGTTTTGTTGTGTGGCGCCACCATCGCTACAACTAACGCCTCTAGTGATAGAAACTGAAACTACACGCGTTGCCTAGCAAATGACAGTTAACTCACCGTTAAGTACTTAATCCGCCAGAAACGTTGAGTTAAATATTTGTCGTTTTAGTGACGTATTTGAGGGAAGATTAGGCCTAAACGGACACTGTAATACGCTATATTTTTGTAAAGCTTGAGTTTAGCTCTTAAACTCAGACTGTAATACCGGGCCTATGTAACTTTGTGAATTAGGGTCGGAGATTTGTATCTTTGGTGAAGTTAGAATATATGATATTAGTGTGAATAATTGTCAGTTATAATAACATGTTGTCATGGCAACCTCGACATATGCAAGTGAAACTTGAACATGGCAAAAGTCACATGAAAGCAGAATAAATGAGATCACTAAGAAGAATTTGAAGTAGAACATCATAGTATGACAGGAAAATGAATGAGGACGCTAGGATGAAGAAAGATAACCTTAATAGAATGAAAATGAACACATTGAAATGGTTTGGCAAGAAGGAAGTATTTTTTTTTATTAATTCTGATAATTTGACCTAATTCACTTAGTACAAATTCAGATATTGATTGTAAGGATACAATTATTATAAATGATTTTTTTTTTATTACAATACATTATATTTCTGTTATTTCATAAAATATGAATATCTATTGAAACAATTGTTTGTAAAAGAACGGTTTCCCTGCCTACTTCACGCATTCAATACAAATATATTATTTCCATTATTATAATTAATCAAATTACTATTTGAAATAATAGTTTTCCTTCAATTTGTATATATGATTTTTCATTATTTTGTATTTTCTGCAATAATTATTCAATATTATATATATGTTTCCGTGTGATTTAAACTTGCCTTTCCACCTATTTCATATGTAGCTTAATATCCCTTTTCATTATTTTGTAATATGAATATGTTCTACAATAATTATTCAATATAAGTTTCCTCAAAATTTAAATTCAACTACTTATTTCATACATAGATAAATATGATTATCATTATATCAATGAACGAGTGAATAATGTTGAGATCAGCATAGCTACCTGTCTGATAATACATGAATATGTTCTGCTATATTTAAAATATGTTTCACCTTGATTTGTCTTCCCACCCATTTCATGCATAAATAAATATTATCTGCATAATTGCGGGTATTTTCAATATTGCTAAATATGTTTTTGAATATTTTATAAAAAAATGGTTGTAACGTTGCGTTATCATAATATGTACGGACTATTTTTATATTGTAGAATGAAAAAATCATTGTGAAATTTTTTGATTATGTAAAGTTTTTCATCCGTCTCCTTTCAAATCCAATTACTGAGATGTAATAGTAAATTTCCCCGTAGCGATATATTTCACTAGGCTACTACTAAAAATGCATAAGGGCTATGATACTACAATTTTTGAGGCTTTATATTACGTGTATTTTATAGGAAATAGAGAAATTTTGTGCCTACAAAAAATTGCAGGTAAAAATTACCATCGTTTTCTGTGATATTTACGGAGATTCAAAAATTGTGGCACATCCTTTGTCCATTTTTTGCATCAATAAATTTAAAAACCACAGTATGGATGCTGTAAATGATTCTTTGTTATGATTTATGAACAAGTAATTATTGAAGCTGATACGCCCAAAAGGTTTTTGTTTTAAGAGGGTATTAGTCTAGTTTGTTTTTAAATTCATTGATAGATTAAGCAGTGATGAAAAATATAGTAGTCATAATGTTTGATTCAATATTCTAAATTAATTATAGATAATTTTTTGTGATTACAACACTAATCTTCTACATAATAATTGGTGCATTCTTGTATCATTCGTGTTGCGGCAATAATCAATACTTTCTAGCGTACATATATATACCATCACGGTACGGCATAACCAGCAACCTCAACCTCGGTGCCTCACAGCATAATACTTTCTAGCACTTTGTAAAAATATGACAAAAATTAGATTTTTCTATAAATACTGCTTTATGTTTTTCACTTTGCATTTTTGTGTCCTCTTTCTATGTCATTTACCTTCTTTATGAATTATTTATAACATCTGTCTGACGTATGTCTATGATACTAACCTACCACAATACATTCAAGAACTGTGCCATAGAAAATTATTTTCCCGGGAGCATCTCATACTCAAGTCGTCTGGATCCCATACCAGAGTCTCAAAGAATATAGACCTAGTTGATAAAGCAGCTTAATATGCTCAAAATGTGAATGGTCATATTAAATGGAGTAGATTGTTGTGTTGAGGTTTTTCATTTGAACTGCCAACACATTATCTACATCATGTTTAAACCACCAAGTGACAGATACAACTGACTCACTCTTTACTGACTCCTTTTAAATCAAATTATAACTTAACATATTATAATATAGGTAGTAAATTACCTTGTAATGTCTGCGCTGCTCGAAGAAAGAGCACCTAAAACACAACTATCTATTAGTGCTCATGGAATTAATTTGAATCACTAAACGGTGATATATAAATCTTAAATATACCAATTTGTTGACGTTTGTTTTGAATGTATAAACTAGTAGATAATATATTTATTTTGGAACAATTGTTTGATAAAGGGGAAATATTTGTAAATCTCAATATTGTTAATTATCTCTTCTACATTTTTTTTAAATAATTCATATTCGGTTTCAATATCCATTGAAGAGAAAATTATTGAATGTGAAAAAAACGAACTAACTGCATTTTCAAAAAACAATGTTTTTTTAACATGGTTATGAAGGGGAAATCGGCTATTAGGATTTGGGTTCGTTCTAGTATCCGAAGAAGCGCACTATGTAACATTGGGAAGGGTTTGCAATCTGCTCAAGAAAATGTGAATTTGAATCTTTAAAAGATCCAGATACGATATTTTGAATTTTGTATTTAATGACAAAACTCTTGGAGTGACTCATTTTATCTTTCGAAGCAAATTTTGTAATCCTTTGTGTCAATTACACCTTTAAAAGTATGGATACAATAAGTAAGGAAGAATTTAATGATTTTTAGATGACTGTCGTAAGGCATCACTCACTTCTGGGAAAATGAAGATTTGGAAGAAAAGATTTTACTTGTGAATTGATAAAATATTTGGTACATCTCACTCATTGTCATTGATTTTGTGATCTTTCGTGGAGAATGAAATAATTCAAATGTTGGTGTCCCACTGAAATATTTGCAGTTTTATAAATGGATGTTTTGACAGATCCAATTGAATTTGTTGCAACAAAGAAATCCTACTGTCTGATATGCAACAGAAGAGATGATCTCAAAAGGATTCAAAAATATTACAATTGCAATGGCAAAATTGAAAACTACGGAATCATGATTGAAAAATGCTTCAAAATCAATATGACTGTGCACTCTAACAACAAGAGACACAAAATATGTCTTAAATGTATCCAAAGCTTGAGATTCTGTTACAATTTTTACAAAGAAGTTCAAAGGTCTTGCAAAAATTCAGCAGCCAATTTGCCTGAAATCAAACTCGATGATGATACGGTCAAAACTGAAGAAGAAAATCTTCCTACAGAACTGTCTGTTCAATATCCAGATGATTCTGATGCTTGTAAAGACAGTGGCTCTCTGCTTCTACAAATTTTGTCTTCAAGAACTAAGATTAGACCGAAAAAATTTCCCTCGTCTGATTTCCAATCGGCAGTCAGTATCACAAGTAAAAAAACAAAAGTCTCCTCTGCAGAGACTAACCGACGGCAAATAGAAACAGTCCACGTTGCGTCTGTATCGAAATTCAATACGGTCCCTGAAATACTGTCTGTAGATCTGCAGTCAAATTATAATGCCCTCGAAGAAACCGATAACAATATGAAGGACCCATTTGAATATATGGAAAGTGACAATGAAGAGACGTGGAGTGTGACTTCGGAAGAAATGAAAAAGGCAACCGGCTATGAACGCGAACTACGAATGTCTAAACGACGACCATTCATTGCACCCCCTCTGGACGATGACACCGTTGAATGCCCCAAATGTGAAGAGACTTTTGAATCGCACCTCTATTTAAGCGTACATTACGATCAACACTTTCAACAGTATCTCTGCCACATATGTGGTAAACCCTACAGTAACAAGTACAGTTTTAAGACTCACATCGATCTCCACGCTGTCGATGGCAAAATGCATCAATGTGTCTTGTGCAACAAGAGATTCAGTTACATCTACAACCTGAAGACGCACGTTCGTACGGTCCACGACAAGGAAGTCAGGTTCCAATGCTACGAATGCCCAGAAAAGTTTAAAAACAGCGTCACCAGGAAACGACACATGATCCAAGTCCATAATATCGAATGCAAAACTTACCCCTGTAAAGAATGCAACATTACCTTTATGACCGAATCCATTTATCAAAACCATCTAAAAATCAAACACTACAAACACAAAACGTTTCAGTGCACGGAATGCTTCAAGGCGTTCTTTAGGAAATGCGACTTGGACGATCACATGGTCAAGCATACGGGTATCAGCATACATCATTGCCAATTTTGTGGGAAGCCAATGTCCAGTAAGAAAAGTCTTAGGGAGCATCTCAGAATACACAATAATATAAAGAACTTTGGATGTGATATGTGCGGGAAGCGCTTTGTACAAAAGAGCTCTCTAAAGAGTCACATGAGAATACATTTCAAATAGATTGCTAATTTATTATTGATTTCAACCTTGTGCAAGGAAGGAATATCTTACCCTAACAGTATTTTTACTAGACTAGTTGCATATAACACATGAGATCCAATTGTTGATGGCGATAGTACCAAATTATAAAACCTTAAATCCAAATTATTGAATATTTTAGTATTCTGCCATGCAAATTGTATGAAAAGAACACTGAAACTTTTTATAAATACTGGTTTTAATTATATCTCTGATTAGAACAAAAATTCAAAATTCGGGGTATAAAAGTTTTGTAGGCCTAAAATTTTCTACATTTTTTGAAATTATGGGCTCTGTACATCAAGCGGATCAAAAGTTATAAGGGGGGATGGACAGAAACCTAAATGTACTACTCTGAATTCTGATTTAATCCATGTATATATCTGTAACATATAGGCTATGATGCCTCAAAGTTGTGTTTTTTTACTTCAAAGTTGGAAAAAAAATGCAAAAAGTCAACTGCTCCATACAATTCTCTCACACGGGACTAATAAGGTTAATACTGTTGATTCATTAAGAGGAATAAATTTTCTTGAACAAATCAACAATTGGATAACGAGACATGCTTTATTGGTTCACAATTTTTACTGAAACAAACATGCATGCACACACACACACACACACAGAAAATTGAAATACAGAAAATTTTCATTTATCTTGTGAAATAAAAAAAAATCAAATATATTTAATAAATGTATGTTATTAAATAAAATAATGATTTAATAATGCAATTTTGTCTTCTTACTTTTCAATTAATAAATATGCAGAACGTGTGGAAAATTCAATTATGTACTAAATACATGGTGTTCACAAATAGTATGAATACTTTGGTACTATGTCTAATAGAATATGGATAGATTGATTTGCTTTGATTTGTCAATATGCATTGCCAATCAGTGCAAAGTTGACTTTCATATCAATCATATTAGCTGTAAAAGATTTACTTTAGAAAACTAACTCAAAAGTGAATGCGTAGGCAAATAATTATCCCAAAATTTAGTATAATATATATGTACATATCCTTTATAGGAGATATATTTTAAATATTTGATTCCAAATTGTTTTATCTTCACTCAAAGCATGTAACTCAACTCAATGAATTATATCCTATTTTCTTGTATTATTCTTTTAATATTCAATCAATTTATTTACAAATGTTTTAAAAAATAATAATGTTTTGATCCGCAACAGAGTTATGGATTTAAACTTGATTATTAATTTAACCACTTGACTGGTTTGCCCGAGTCACATTAGAATGATGTTTTCTACCATGTATCATGACTAGCAGTGATTATCCCAACGACGCTAGGGCAAGTCATATTTATGCTTGTTTTAGTGTTTTTATTTGTCTACAGAATTTATTCGTGCGCAGTTTGTCACTGTGTCACACAATGTACGTCATAAATATAAAATAAACTCAATTTTTTGATGACACTTTCTCGCAAAAATCAACCAGTTAAGTGGTTATTAGATATTTGTAAATAAATTTATACATAAAATTATAATATTTCTAAAAATTATTTATTGAATGTTTTATAATAATAAAATGAACTTTATTGGATGATTATACATACATAGTATTGGATAGTAAGGCAGACCTTAATGATTTTTAGATGATGTCAGTACCTACATTACATTACATTACATTACATAGGACAATGTGAATGGAAAATTTAAGAGCGGAACCAATTTGGAGTATATTTTGTTTGATATGAAATAGTCTGTTTGATATATTGAACTATAAACAGACAATGGAACGAGTAGTTGAACCAACCTCTGATGCAGTTCGCTGTTTGATTTGTTATGATAACCCCTCAGTACAAACATTATATCGGAAAAAAGGAGGCAAAATGAACAAGTTTATCAGAATTATCAAAAGATGTTTTAAAATTGACATTAATTATGAATTGATGCCAAATTCATTTGGTATCTGTGAAACATGTATCAAAAGCATATATTTTTGTTACGACTTTCATAAGACGATAAAGAATTTTTACAATTATTTTGTGGAAAATGCAAAACGTGACAGTAATAAAAAAAATAACGAAGTTATTGATTTAACAGCGGATACATCATCACCTCTAGATTTACCATCAAATTATATGCCGTTGTATTCTGAGGATACATATTGTCCGCCAAAACATTTGGATAAAATACATTTAACTGTATACAATATTAATGATAGAACTCATTCTAGTATTGTTTTTGATACAGAAAATACACAAAAGAACATTCATCATTCAGATATTGTTAAAAACATTGTATTACATAAAGATATTAATGGTCATCATAACATTTTATATAAAGATAATAATGGTCATAATAACATATATAAAGATTATAATAGTGATTATAACATTTTAGATAAAGACAATAATATTGATGATAAAATTTTATATAACAGTAATAATGGAGATGATGACATTATGTGTAAAAATTATAATGGAGATGGTGAGGTTATATATAAAAATAATAATGGTGTTTACCTTTTATTTAAAAATAAAAATGGTGATGAAGACATTTTCTACAAAAATAATAATGGTGATAAAAAATTATTTAAATATAAAAATGAAAATGGTGATAACATTTTATTTAAAAATAAAAATCGTGATAATGACATTGTCTACAAAAATAAAAATCGTTATGATGACATTGTCTACAAAAATAATAATGGAGATGATGACATTATGTGTAAAAATTATAATGGAGATGGTGAGGTTATATATAAAAATAATAATGGTGTTTACCTTTTATTTAAAAATAAAAATGGTGATGAAGACATTGTCTACAAAAATAATAATGGTGATAAAAAATTATTTAATTATAAAAATGAAAATGCTGATAACATTTTATTTAAAAATAAAAATAGTGATAATGACATTGTCCACAAAAATAAAAATCGTTATGATGACATTGTCTACAAAAATAAAAATCGTTATGATGACATTGTCTACAAAAATAAAAATCGTTATGATGACATTGTCTACAAAAATAAAAATCGTTATGATGACATTGTCTACAAAAATAATAATGGTGATAACATATTATTTAAAAATAAAAATGGAGATGACATTTTATTTAAAAGTAAAAATGGTGATGATAACACTGTCTACAAAAATAATAATGGTGATATTGGAAAAACAAAAACATCAACTAAAGACATATGTACAATCCAGAATCCAGATATAGTGAGTTATTGTAAGGAACAACTCCAACCATACTTACATTTTACTGACAGAAACAACGATAATGATAATTGGAGTGTCACTTCAGAGGAAATGAATATAGCCACGGGATTCAAAATGATTTCAGACGAACCTCAATTGGAAACTGTTTTCATTCTTTCATCAGACTTTACAAAAATAGAGTGTACCATTTGCGATGCTTTGTTTGACGATGTTTTATTGTTGGTGGAACATTATAATTATCACAATTCTGGTTTTATTTGTGAGATTTGTGGTAAAAAGTTCAATTTACTAAAAACGTTTGAGCGTCACGTACGTGGACACACGGTCATATCAAAATGTCCTCATTGCCCCAAAACATTCTCAGATTCTTGTCAAATTCATAATCATGTTACTAATAAACACCTCGGAGGTATAGAATGTGAAATATGTCCACAGAAATTCAAAACCCGTTTATCTAGGAGACGGCACATGATACAAGTTCACAATTGTAATTATAAAGTGTTTCAGTGCAATTTGTGCAATAAAGTATTTTTATACAAGTCTAATTTGAGACAACATATAGCTATCTCTCATATGAAAGTTAAAAAGAATGTTTGTAATATCTGCTCGAAAAGTTTCATTCACAAATGTCAACTGGAATCCCACATGGTGTATCACACGGGTGTGTACAACTACAGGTGCGAGATTTGTCATAAAAATATTTCATCTTTAAAGTACCTAAAAATTCACGTTAAGAGAGCGCACAATATTGAAAAGAAAAAATCAAAAGATAGTAGATATATGTGCTCTGTCTGTGGTAAAATGTTTTTTATGAAATCGAGTCTTTATCGCCATACAAAAGAATGTCATGAACATTGAATATAATTGTTTTAATTTATTTATATAATCATCACCGCATATCCCATAATGTGGGGTTACCTGTTACCTGTGACAGGTACATTACCTTATAAAACACATCCACACGCCACATCCTTGTGTATATCCACACACCACTCTCCTCCCACTGCTGAACTGTGTGAGATGTTATTTTGTATCTTTTGTTTACGGGACACCTGAATGGACACCTGATGATAATGAATAAAAGTGGAAGCACTAATCTAAGCCGGTGCCTCACAACAACCATATGAAATCGTAAAATATTTCTATGAAATCATGAAATATTTATATGAAATCATGAAATATTTATATGAAAACATGAAATATTTATATGAAATCATGAAATTTTTATATGAAATTGTGAAAATTTTATATGAAATTGTGAAATTTTTATACGAAATCATGAAATACTTATATGAAATCATGAATTTTTTATATGAAATCAACACCTAGTAAATATTATATCTTTTGAAAGAAATTATTGTATCATTACTCGACACATGAAACTTATTTATAAATTTAAATACAAATAATTTATAAAACAAGAAAGTTTTCAAACGACAAAGGCGAGAGCGAGTATAAATCTGTAAGTTACGGTCAAAGAATCTTCCCATCCCATTTTTATTATTATCCAGGACAGCTGTTTGAAAGTTTTGATAATATATTTCCAAGTATTGTTGTTAATGTTTAATTGTTTTATATGTTTAATGGTATAACAAATATACTAAATATAAGCTTATTTTAAGTTTATTTTAACAAAAATTCATTTTTTTTATTATTATAAAATGGACTTATATTTTATGACTCTAATGAGGACTGAATGTAATACTGTTTTTATGTGACATAATATTGTATGTCCCAACTAAATATTCTGTATTACATTTTTGTAACGGTTGATGAATATATTATGCTTATGTGAATCGCTGAAACAAAGAAGATTCTTAAGATAATTTTATTTCAAACATAAATATTAACAAAAGAATATTTTAATTTGAAACACACTAAAAATAATTTACGCATCGTCCTTAAAATTAGCATTTCACATTATTGCGTATGAAGAAAGTGATAAATAGTTTACTATGGGTTTAGACTGACGTTTACAATTTTTTTTCGTCATAACAACACAAACACGTGTAACCAAGCTCACACTGACAGCTCAATGTCGCAATTTTTCTGAAATTCCCGCAATTTTCGACATCTCATATAGATCATTGAATAATCTGTTTGGTATTTGATTTGACAAAATTACCAAATACATATTTGACCAAGTCGCCAAAATCATCATCCATCGAAAATATCTTGTATTGTATTATTAAACCACTCGTGAGGTTCCTCGCTATCAACCTTACTTTTTGACAAATTGCAAATGTTAGTTTACACCAATGCGTATGCTCTAAGATTACATGAAAATTCTTCGAAACACAATTGTTCGAATGCGCAATTGTACGAATAACAATTTTTCGAAAATCAGTTATCAGAATGACAATTGTCCGAAAGCAAATTATTCGAATTTTGTTGGAAAACCAATTGACCGAATTTAATATATTTTTGTGTCATTATGTTGCCTCTTTTGACATCTTTGTTGCCAGTAAAATATATTCGATGAAGACTATTATTACTTATTGTATTATTGTTGGGTACGTATGCTTGCACATTTTTAATTACTGATGTTTGACAGCGCGCTGTGTCGCCATGTTGTTTATTCCATAGATTTTTATTATACTATGTAGATGTAGTACCTACTCCGTGCAAAAAGTGAGTCATGTAATATCGCGCGTTTGTCGTTTTGGTTGGCAACATATTTCAGTTTTCCTTACATTTCAACACATCCTAAATAACTTTTCTCTAAATCTAAATAAACAAAGCGTTTTTTTTTACGACAAATAAATCCGAAAACAATTCACATTAGTCGTTATTCTCTATAGAAAAACGATTTACTCCCCCGGAAAAATGCCTCAATTCGTTTCATACAAAATTTGCTAACTACGACATCAAGTATATTATAGTAAAAATCTATGGTTTATTCCTCCAATACTACCAACATGACGTCATAAAAATTCGAACAATTGTAATTTCTGATAATTGTGTGTTCGGAAAATTGTTTTTCGAAAAAATGTGATTCGAATAATTGCCATTCGTAAAATTGATTTTCGTAAAATTGAGCATTCGAATAATTGTTTTTCGAATAATTTTCCTGTCACCATACTCTAAGTATTTAGATATGTCTCTGTAATGCAATTCTCATACAAAAACTTCGTATCATCCTCCAGTTAGAAAGCCACGTGATCTCCTAAATTAGTGTGTCGTTTCTAGGTTCTTTGAATGATAAATGGAACGTCATGTGACAACTGTCACTTCCATACATTGAGTTATTTTTCTTGAGCTAAATAGACACATTGTCTAGGGGGGGGCTGTTTCTGTATATTCCTGATTGCTCTGCATTCCAAAGAAACTTAGTCTATCGTTGTATGACGTTAATATTCTTTAAAGCATCCTATGGGAAATGCAAACGTTTTTAGGTTATTTTTTTAATTCATTCTGTTCTCGTTTATGAATACGTCATATTTGTTTTCATGATTATACAGATATTTCTTCTAATTAATATTAAATTATTATCATTTTATCTGGATATGTAAAAATAATTAAGACGTATTGCCAAAATCATTATCATTTATAAATGCCAATATAATTGACTCAAAATACAACATTGAAGTATTTATATTAAACTAGTTAAACCTGGCAGACATTGTCCTGCCTGTTTAATTATTTATCTCCAAATATATAAAAATGGTTTTTCGGTATGTTTCTTTTTTATTATTTAACATTCATATCTAGATTCGCTAATTATAATTCTGTAATTTTTTCCCTTCCATCCCTATTCATTCATTTTCTAATTTTATTTAACTACGCAAACAAATACACTTGAACCTTTACTATTATACCAGTTTTATATATATATATATATATAGATATATAGGATACTTATATAGCAATTTTTTTATTCACTTATTTATTTCTTTATTCATTTATTGACTTATTCGATCATTGATTTATATTTTATTTATTTATTTGGTAATTTTTTTAAATATTTCTTTATTTATTTATTCGATCCTTGATTTATTTATATGTTAATTTTTATATTTAAAATTTTCTTGCAATACCAAATAGATAATTTTTCAATAACTTTTCTGCGAGAAGTTAAATAATTGAATTTAGCTTCAAATACACTTTCTGCTATGCGTTGAACGAATCCCTAAAATTCAATGACAAACCCTAATAGTTAATTTTTGTAAAGACTTGTGTTAGATATTAAATAAATAAATAAATTTAATTCATAAAAATTCACGTGTGCGCGCTGAACAAACTTCAACATGTTTCACTTCGATACAAAACTTTTATTTTCATTTTTTTTTTGTGAGATATCAAATAAATAAATAAATTATAATGCATAAACCTTCTCCTGAATGAGCTGAACAAATTCCCAAAGTTTCATCGCAATCTGATGGTTGCTTTAGGTGTCCATCGGGAACATACAAACAAATATAATGTATGTGGGTAATTTCAAATAAACTTGTTATTATTTATTTCGTGACTTTTAAATTCATACACATCTATTCATATAATAATTGATGACAATACAATAATTATAGTGTTGGATAGTAAGGAAGACCTTAATGATTTCTAGATGACGTGATGATGCATTGGACATGACTAAAGGAAATGGAAACAAAAACAAATCCGATGGCAGAGAATACTGTGTAATACTGTAGTTTAATGAAGATTTCCACATAATATACAATGGAACATTCTTCCGAACCAGGTTGCTGTTTGATCTGTAATGAAACAGCATCTGTACAGAGATTGCATCGTAACAACGAAGGAAAGATTGACAAACTAATTAAAAACATAGAAATATGTTTCAATATCAAAATTTGCCATCAATGGATACCAAATTCATTAGACGTTTGTGACTTCTGTATGGAAAGTTTAAATAAATGTTATGCCTTTCGAAGAAAAGTCAAACATTTTCACGATTATTTGAAAGAAAGTGTCAACAGTGGCGGTATGCAGAAAATTAATAAACAGAAAGAATCAGTCAGTTTATTGTCAAATATACCGACAAATGCAGCCGGTCCCATAAAAGAATCTCCAAAAAATGTGTACGTGAATGTGTACAATTTTACTCTCAAAACTAAATCTACCATTGCTTTTGACACAGAAAGGAAGTTTCACTGGTCAGATATTGTGCGTGATAATAGTAAAATTGCATATGAAAATAATGATGGTGTTAATAGAAGTTTATTAAAAATAAATAATAATGGTAACAATAACATTTTATATAAAAATGAGAAAACAGAATTATCAACTGAACACAAATATACAAAGAATACAGATAAAATTGGTTCATCTAAGGAACATCTTCCACCATACTTATGTCTTACTGAAAATTACAATGATAATGATCATGATTACGTGACTTTCTATGACGATGATTACGACAATTGGAGTGTCACGTCTGAAGAAATGAAAAAAGCGACAGGATATAAATTGATACCAGAAGAACGCAGACTGAACACCTTTTTCGTTCGCACATCAGATTCCAAAAAGATAGAGTGCACTATTTGCAACACTCTGTTTGACAATGTTTCACCATTAGTTGAACATTATCATTCCCATAATTCTGGTTTTTTATGTGAGATTTGCGGTAAGAAATATAAATTCAAAAATACCTTTGCTAGTCACTTTCGTGGACACATAAATACACCAAAATGTCCGTACTGTCCCAAAACATTTTCAGAATTTTCACAGATCATGGGGCACGTTGCGACTAAACACCAGGGTGGTTTTAAGTGCATTCTCTGTCCACAAAAGTTCAAGTCAAATCCATCAAAGAGAAAACACATGATACAAGTACACAATTACAATTACAATATATACCCGTGCACTTTGTGCGATAAAAAATTTGTTTTCAGTAGTTCATTGAGACAGCATGTAATAGTTGCCCATATAAAAGTAAAGAAAAACGTATGCCACATCTGCTCAAAGAGATTTCTTCACAAGGGAGATCTGGAAGGTCATATTGCGATCCACACTGGAGTATACAAATATCGCTGCGAGATTTGTGACAAACAGTGTGGATCTTCCAAGAGACTCAAAGGGCACATTCAATCAGTTCATATAGATAAAAATTATGGAAGCGATGAAAGCAAAAAGTCCATTTGCTTTCATTGTGGGAGAATGTTTGAAAAAAATTCAAGTCTTCGTCGTCATATGAAAAATTCTCATGGGTATTTGTAATACGTAAACGTTACTAATGGACGGGAGAAACATTCTTTTTTTTTTCTAAATGAATATGTCCTTGTTGAACAAGTACATATACATCTTCCTACGTTCCCTAAAATAAGCATAAATGCTTGTGCTATAGGTGAACGAAAAAAGTCGAGGCAGGATTCGAATTCGCGACCACTGGATTACTAACCCAGCGCGCTATCCGCTCTGCCATCGACCCATCTAATAATGCAACTCATGTTGGGTAATCCTTAGTACAATATATTTTTAGGTTTATCTATGCTATTTTATTTACTATAATTCACTTTGTTTAATCCACGGATGAGCTGACAAGTTTCAATAACTGACATGACAACAGTGTTTGTTAGAGAGGAGAGGTAATGTGGGGGGGGGGGTCACACGAACCACGTTGCAACACTTCCAACGTTTTAGAGTCAGTTCTTGTCCATATTGATAAATAAAAAGATTGCTTTTAAACTCATCATATAAATTTAACTAATTCTTCATTTAAACAAATAAATATTATAGTAAATACTCTTAAAATTTCAATACATTCACGTACCTTCATTTATTTCTAATATAATTCACGTATTCTTTTTGAAGTGCCATGTCCAACTAATAAATAAATAAAATCATGTAACTACTTCATTTTCAATACGTATGGTCTTTTGTTCTCCATAGCAGTCATAGCTGTCAATAATATTTGTTAAAAAATTCATAGTAAGGAAGACATTAATTTCTAGATGACATTGGTGCATCGGACAAGACTATAGAAAAGGATATATGAAGAACACATCTGAAGACATATCATCTGGCAGAGGGAATACTGCGGTATATATTTATATATTACTATAATTTATTGAAAATAATTCACACATTCAACAACATAATATGGAAGATTCATTCAGTTCAAGTAACTGTTTAATCTGTAATAAAAAACTCACTTCACATGTATTTCGACATAAACAAGAAATGTTTGGCAAGTTTTTCAAAATGATTGCAAGTAGTTTTAAAATTTTCATTCATGAGCCTTCCGTACCGAGAGGTTTGGATGTCTGCAAGTTGTGCTTAGAAAGCCTCTACTACTGTTGCAACTTTCAGAAGAAAGTGAAAAAGTTTCATACCCGTTTAAAACAGTACATCAATTGTGACGATACAGCTCATTCAACTGAAGAAACTCCCAAAATCTTTGTTACTGTATTCAACTTTGTTTTATCTGATACCGATGTGGAAGTATTACCAACTAACTGTGATGATGTTACCTCTGTCCCTGAAGATGATAATGTTTTATCTGATACCGATGTGGAGGTATTACCAACTAACTGTGATGATGTTACCTCTGTCCCTGAAGATGATAATGTTTTATCTGATACCGATGTGGAAGTATTACCAACTAACTGTGATGATGTTACCTCTGTCCCTGAAGATGATAATGTTTTATCTGATACCGATGTGGAAGTATTACCAACTAACTGTGATGATGTTACCTCTGTCCCTGAAGATGATAATCTTTTATCTGATACCGATGTGGAAGTATTACCAACTAACTGTGATGATGTTACCTCTGTCCCTGAAGATGATAATGTTTTATCTGATACCGATGTGGAAGTATTACCAACTAACTGTGATGATGTTACCTCTGTCCCTGAAGATGATAATCTTTTATCTGATACCGATGTGGAAGTATTACCAACTAACTGTAATGATGTTACCTCTGTCCCTGAAGATGATAATGTTATAACTATTAATAATGAAGCAATAGAAACATCAACTATCCAACATGTTGAAACATTAGATTCTTTTCTTGTGAGTAAACCTCAAGTATCCCCAAATTCAGAATATATATCTAATGAAGTATCTGTAGTAAAGGACCAACTTCCAAGTGTTAACTATTACTGGGATAACGAAATGTATTGCGATAATTTTAATGAAATCGCTCAATATGAAGAGATTGAAACGTCCTCTAATCACCACAACAGAGATCCTCACTTGCCGTTGCCCTACAGCCTCGTCAGTGACACGGTTCAACATTTGGGTGAAGAAACACCAGAAACAGATTTCGATAAAATGTTTTCCGATGTATTCAACCCCGCCAAACATGTTAACCAGGGTGGTATGAAGAGACAATTATTTCCTATGAAGTTCAAGGCTGGCTATCTCTGCGACCTGAGTGGTGACACATTACAAAACCTTCCGCACTCTAAACGTCACATGTCCGTTCACGTACCTAACCATAAATGTCCGTATTGTGATAAAATGTTTTCCAATAAACGTAACCGCGCCAAGCATGTCCGATTTGTTCATCAGGGTGGAGTCAAGTGTAAATTGTGTCCTATGAAGTGGAAGTCTCTTAACGAAAAACGGCGTCACATGTTAGAGGCTCACGATATAACACACGATTTATATTCTTGCCATTTGTGTGATAAAAAATTTCTGGTTTTGCAATTGTATCGTCAACATATGAATTATGAACATCTAAAAATAAGACCGCACTCTTGCGACGAGTGTTCAAAATTATTTTATCACAAAACTGAAATGGAAACGCACGTCAATAGATGGCACAAACATATATACAACTTTCAATGTGACACTTGTGGGAAGTCATTTGCGTCTAAAAAGACGCTTATTTCACACATAAAGACTCACGGCCCTCATGTACTTGAACATATGTGTACCGTGTGTGGGAAACTTTATGAACATAAACGTTCGTTAAATAGTCATGTGAAAAGAAAACATAACAATAGGGAATAGGGAAGGAATGTTCATTATTTACACTGAATTTCTCTATATTTATAGAGACACAATATTACCTACTATCTATCATACTTCAGAGTATATTCTTTAAAAAAAATAATTCTCAACGCTTGTTCTTTAACATATTCCATGAATAAAGTTTAGTGGCCATAACAATAAAGTTTAGTGGCCATAACAATATATATATTTCTAAAGTGCATAGTACGTTTGACATCTTAGAACCTGTTCTTTTGCGAAAATTCAGCATCAAAATAACCCAAAAGGTCCTTTCTCTTCACAATCAGTGCTTGCAGTTGTTAGAAGAAAACAAAGAGGATTATGAAAACAGTGAGTGATTCCTGTAAAGCATGGTTTTTGAGTATTATTTGACAGGTTAAGACTGATTTAGGTAATAAATGTAGAAAAGTCAGATAAGTAAACCTTAATTCATTTTTAATATGCGGAATAATGAATAACAGTGTGTATGACATTATATAGTTCACTGTTAATTTAATTTAATAAGTAATTTTTTTCTGTTATTTAACTGTTTTTTTAATTCCCCCGTTTATTGAGGAATTTCACTTATCGCGGTTTTGTCCAGAATGTATCCCCCTGTAGTTACTTTAGTGTAGTTTTACTACTAATTTTGAATTACGGTTATAGCCGTCATTTCCTGAATAAGAGATTTTATTTTATCAGCTATAGCGGCTATAGCAGTCATAACTCTCAATAATATTTATTATTTCATTTTATCAGCTATAGCGGCTATAGCAGTCATAACTCTCAATAATATTTGTTATTTCATTTTATCAGCTATAGCGGCTATAGCAGTCATAACTCTCAATAATATTTATTATTTTTTTTATTAACCTACATGGCTTTTGATAGTAAGGAAGACATTAATAATTTCTAGATGACATCGGTGCATCGGACAAAGCTATAGAAAAAGAAAAGGATATATGAAGAAAAAATCTAAAGACATATCATCTGGCAGAGGGAATACTGCGGTATATATTTATATATTACTATAATTTATTGAAAATCATTACATTCAACATACAATGAAAGATTCATTCAGTTCAAGTAACTGTTTAATCTGTAATAAAAAACTCACTTCACATGTATTTCGACACAAACAAGAAATGTTTGGCAAGTTTTTCAAAATGATTGAAAATAGTTTTAAAATTTCCATTGATGAACCTTCCGTACCGAGAGGTTTGGATGTCTGCAGGTCGTGCTTACGAACGCTCTACCACTGTTGCAACTTTCAAAAGAAAGTGAAAAAGTTTCATACCCGTTTAAAACAGTATACAGAGTCTGTAAATAATGGTACAACATCCACTGTAAGTTTATTATCGACCATCAATTGTAAGAATTCAGCCCATTCAACAGAAGAAACTTCCAAAGTCTCTGTTACTGTATGTAACTTTGTTTTATCTGATACCGATGTAGAAGTATTACCAACTAACTGTGATGATGTTACCTCTGTCCCTGAAGATGATAATGTTATAACTATTAATAATGAAGCAATAGAAACATCAACTAACCAACAAGTTGAAACATTAGATTCTTTTCTTGTGAGTAAACCTCAAGTATCCCAAAATTCTGAAAATATATCTAATGAAGTATCTGTAGTAAAGGACCAACTTTCAAGTGTTAACTGTGATTGGGACAGCAAAATGTATTGTAGTGAAAAAATGCCAGAAACAGACTTTGAAATCGATCAATATGAAGAGATTGAAGTGTCCTCTAATCACAACAGAGATCCTCACTTGCCGTTGTCCTACCGCCTCGTCAGTGATACGATCGGACATTTTAGTGAAAAAACGCCGGAAACAGACTTCGAAATCGCTCAATATGAAGAGATTGAAGCGTCCTCTAATCACCACAACAGAGATCCTCACTTGCCGTTGCCCTACCGCCTCGTCAGTGATACGATAGGACATTTTGGTGAAGAAACACCAGAAACAGATTTCGATAATTGGAGCGTCACATCACTCGAAATGGATGTAGCTACGGGCTTCATAACAAAATCAGAAATATATAGCCCACCAATATCTAATGAAGTATCTGTAGTAAAGGACCAACTTTCAAGTGTTAACTGTGACTGGGACAACAAAATGTATTGTAGTGAAAAAATGACAGAACAAGACTTCGAAATCGCTCAATATGAAGAGATTGAAACATCCTCTAATCACCACAACAGAGATCCTCACTTACCGTTGCCCTACCGCCTCGTCAGTGATACGATCAAACATTTTAGTGAAAAAACTCCGGAAACAGATTTCGATAATTGGAGCGTCACATCACTCGAAATGGATGTAGCTACGGGCTTCAAAACAAAATCAGAAATATTTAGCCAACCAATGGTATTGGACCCTCCCAACTTGATCGCACATTACTTTCCTAATTTCGAGGGCTATCTCTGCAATGTATGTGGTAAAAAATTTCTAAACTGTTCTTCCTTTAAACGCCACTTGTCGGTTCACTTACGTAACCTTAAATGTCCAGGTTGTGATAAAATGTTTTCTGATAAATCCAACCTTGCCAAACATGTCCAACATGTTCACCAGGGTGGTATCAAGTGTAAATTGTGTCCTATGATTTTCAAGGCTGGTACCAGAATACTGAATCACATGTTAGAGGCTCACGATGTAATAAAAGATTTATATCCTTGCCGTTTTTGCGATAAAAAATTTCTAGCCCATCAATCGTATCGTCAACATGTGAATTATGAACATCTAAAAATAAGACCGCACTCTTGCGGCGAGTGTTCAAAATTATTTTATCACAAAAGTGAATTGGAAACGCATGTCAATAGATGGCACAAACATATATACAACTTTCAATGTGACACTTGTGGGAAGTCATTTGCGTCCAAAAAGACGCTTATTTCACACTCAAAGACTCACGGCCCTCGTGTCCCTGAATATACATGTCCTGTATGTGGAAAACTTTATGATTGTAAAGGTTCATTACATTCTCATATGAAAAGAAAACATAAAAACAGAGAATAGGGTAGGAATGTTCATTCTTGGTTTGTATTGTACATGGTCAATTTCACCAAGACCACCTAAACTGTCACCTAGCTGGGAATTACTTAAGCCTTGATACATAGTTACTTACTTCTCTCTATTGTATCTGTTTCTGTTTAATGTATCACTTTTTATCTATACAATATCAATATTTGTATTCAAAATGCATCGTGATTTGTCTATGACTTTCACATTCTGTCAATTACTTTCAAATTTTCCAATGTAAGCATTTTATTAATGACAAAATTTCAGTTTTATTTGTGTTTGTAAACAAGTGATACTGTTCTGCTTATGTTCAGCTCCTTGCTATAGTAATACTATAAGAAATGAATATTCAATGTCTTTAGGCGACAGTTACACATAAAGTATTTACTGTGATCCGTCAATAAATACTGATGTATCGTGGTATTTACTGAACGTGTAGTCTAGCATATTGATGGATGCAGTGGCGTGCGAAGGGTCCTTCAGCTGGTTCTGCCCAATAAAAAAACTACATCCTCTGTTTAGTCAACCTCTATAATATCTTTTCACCTTATATTTTTCTTTAACTCATGTTTTGTACTATGCACATAGCACCAATTACACGCATTGCGTGAAGGTAGGACAAATTAATCAAAATTGCATAATATATATATATGGTTGGACAATTTATATAGCGCCGTTTTCGTGAAAACTCACCTCAAGGGCGCTTTGTAGCTATTAGTTTTTCATGTTAGTAAAAGCTTAAAATCTAGGTTATTGATCTTAAATTAAATTAAAAATAAACATAAAAACGATGTATACAGTAATTAGTATATTCTATTTAATTGAATCTAATGCCATGAAACGTTGAGAAGTGTCACGGAGCAGTTAATTACAGTGTTATTAAGTTGGTTTCATTACATTATATACAAATTCAAATTTAGGAGGTGTTATTGTGTGAAATATTAAACAGGTGTGTCTTAAGTTGTTTTTTAAACGTGTTTATATTGTCTATTTGTCTGAGTCGGTATGGAAGTTTATTCCATGAGGATGGACCAGCAACAGCGAACGCACGATCACCAAAGTTTGATTTGTGCACTCGGTTAACTTCGTTTAGTTTACCGATTGCTGAGCTTTGAGCTGAACGGAGGGATTTCTGTCTGTTGTTTGAGGTGAGCGGAGTGCACATTTCGGATAGGTATTGCGGGGCCAGACCGTGTATTGCCTTGAATGTTGTTAGGCATATCTTGTACTCTATCCTTTCAGGGCACTTGAGCCAGTGAAGATTTTTTAAGTGGTGAGAGATGTGAGAGTATTTAGAAGCACCCGTGATAACTCTAGCAGCGGTATTAAATACAGATTGGAGTTTTTTTATTTCTTGTTTTGGGAGATGAGCATATATGCTATTGCAGTAATCAAGTCTTGAAATAACATAAGCGTTGATGAGAGATTTAGTAGCGTCTATTGGAAGATTTCTGCGAATTGACTTGATTCTACGAAGATGATAAAATGCTGCTCTAGTTGTGCAATTTATTTGTTTTTTGAGAGTCAGGCTAGAGTCTATGTGGACTCCGAGAAGTTTTACACTGGAATTAGGGAGAATATTTGATTGATCTACTTTAAATTCTGATTTATCCAGAAGGTGTTGACGCCTTTGTGTGGCAGTCCAAAGAAATTCAGTTTTAGTCGGGTTCAACTTGAGTTTGTTTGATGACATCCAGTCATTTATGTCTTGTATGCATT
Organism: Molanna angustata; assembly: GCA_963576475.1. Classification (NCBI taxonomy): domain Eukaryota; kingdom Metazoa; phylum Arthropoda; class Insecta; order Trichoptera; family Molannidae; genus Molanna; species Molanna angustata. Next base: position 1,529,634 of record OY754978.1, on the reverse strand, counting down.
TGATTGTTTTGTCTTTTAAAGTCGCTGTGTTTTCTGAAGAGCACTGTGAGTACAGCTGCCAGTCGTCTGCGTAACAGTGGGCATTTAGGTCATGTCCTTTTATAATATCAAATATTTCTTTTGTGTAAAGGATGAATAACAGTGGACCCAGTACGGAGCCTTGTGGTACTCCCGTCTTCATTGGTGAAGGTTTTGAGGTAGATTCGTTGATTTTAACAGTCTGAAATCTGTCTGTTAGATATGACTTAAGCCAATTAATGGCAGTGCCATGAAAACCATATGTTATTTCCATTCTGTTTAGTAAAATTTCATGGTCGATTGTGTCGAATGCAGCACTCATATCTAAAAAAGACACTAGTGCCACATTTCCTGTTTCAGTAGCCAGTATTATGTCTGATAGTATTTTTAGAAGTCCCGTTTCTGTCGAGTGATATTTTCTATATGCTGATTGATTTTTGTTAAATAGCAAATTCGTTTCAATGTGGTCATTTATACGTTTTGATATAATTTTTTCGAGTAGTTTTGCTATGAATGGTAAGTGTGATATTGGTCTGTAATTATTAAGGTCATCCGGATCTAGTGTAGGTTTTTTCAATACTGGGGTAATAACAGCTCGCTTCATGGCATTAGGTACATATCCAGATTTTATTGAAAGGTTTATAATATATTTGAAAAATGGAACTAGCTCACTGGAGCATGACTTCAGAAGCCATGTCGGGATGGGGTCAAGTGAGCAATGTTTGTTAGGTGAACTGTTTATGTATTTGCCGATTTCTTCGTTTGTGGTTTCGGCAAAGGCAGTTAGGGCTTCAGTAGATAAGAGGTTAAATGATGGATCTTGCTGTGATGTAGTATGTGTACGGATGGTATTTATTTTGTTTTGAAAAAAGTTTGATATGTTATCGGGAAGAGCTTGAGTCTGTGATTGGTCTTTCGTATTGCAGAGTACTTTATTAATTGACTTCCACATTTGTTGAGGATTGTGTTTTTCTGAGTTTATTTTAGTCGTCCAGAAGCTATTCTTTTTCCGAGTCACCGTTTCTTTGTATATGTTTTGACTTTTTAGCCATTCAACGCGACTATTTGGAGTTTTCTTGTTTTTGTATAATCGTTCCAGTTTCCGCATATTTCGTTTTTTCTCCCTACATTCTTCGTCAAACCAGGGGTCGAATGAACGAATGCGACGTCTGTTTGAAGTTTGTGGAGCATGTTTATTTAAAAGAGTTTTTAAAATATCATTGTAGAGATCTATTAATTTATCTACGGAGGTGTTGTCAAAGGTATTATCATTGCATAGAGGAGACGTCTTCAAGTCGGTTTTAAAATCTTGAATGTTGAATTTTCGCCATGCTCTCGATATTACATTTTGATATACTGGCGGAGGCTGGTCAATTTCGATTGTCGCTTCAATCAACCGATGATCAGACAAACCAATATCGACGACCTTTGGAGTCGGGATTTTGCTGCGTTCTGGATTTGTTATTATAACATCAAGGAGGCCACCGGCATCATAATATTATAAATATTTAAATTCTATTGATAAATATTTTAAATGCAGCCCTTTAGTATCTTATATTGAGTATTCTATGAAGTATCTTTCCAACCATTATCACAACAAATTAGCAGTAAATGTTTTCATCCATTATTTTATTTTTCATTCATTGGTTTTTATTCATAGATGTCGTGATATATTAATCGATACATTACTCATATTTACGCAAAGGTTCTTTTTCTTATATTTGAATAATATTTATGAATTCCTTACAAATTGTACATACATTATTTTACGAAATTTCTTACATATTTTTCAAAATGTTTATTTACTTGCTTTTTTACAACGAAATCGAATTTTTAAACTGCTTTGAATTACGTGGCAAATGCATAATACTAATAATATTTTAAATACTTTTAAGTCTAATTAGAAACAATTATTATCACTCTCCCTTTTATTTCCAGTCATTTTAAAGATAAACGATCTATTCGGTATGATTCGAATCAAAACAATTCAATATATTTATATAAGCGCCAAAATCTTGGCGTAACAATCTAATCTGACAGTAATAAAATCTAACGGTCGTTGTTGTAAAAATGTACCATGTTGAACCAAAACCCAACCAAACCATCTGAATATTCTTACACCCATACATACAAACTGTTGAAGAAGCTTCATACATGCCCAGCATAAATCTGACCTTAAAAAATACACAGATACACTAACACAAACAAACAAACTTTCTTCCTTTAGTCATGTATATTGTATGCTCAAATGTATCGAGCATACTGCAATGAATATTAACAACAAAAGTAAAAAGAGAATTATAATTTGTAAGGAACTAAATCGTGAACGATACATGTGTTCTGACATTTTTACTACTGTTATCAAAGCTGTCAATGTTTCTCCTTGGAAGCAATGTTGCATACGTTTTAAATTCAGTGTTGCAACAGACGAAAATAATTACAGGCAAATTGAACCTACAAAGGACAATTATTCAAATTTTAAGAAATTCATATCTCCGTTAATATTTACACTAGAAAAAAAATAAAAACTGTTTTATGATTAGTTATACGCCCTACAACTCGTTGATATATTGAAAAAATCGTACAAGATTTTCAATTTTTTTTTTTTAATATATTTTTTTTTTTGATATTTTTTTTTTGATTTTGATAGTCATGCCAGGCATATAGGCATGTATGGCTTGCACGCCACTGGATGGATGTCAATATTTATGGATTTCTAGATTTCTTAATTCCGTATTGACGACCTTTGGATTGTGATAAATACTGATCGTGTAATCTCGCGAAAATATTTATCACGTCAGTACGCATTACGCTAGCGATGGAGGCGGAGGCACCCTCGTTGTCCCCGTCCCGCGCCCTCATGACGAGATCAAGAAGTTCTAAGAGATTTTCTAATAAATTTAGAAATACTACCGGAGGTATTGGTTTACTGATGCGGGTGACATTATAGCCGAAAATCTTATGTCTTTAAAGTTCCTTCCTGTTGCCAAATAATGCAAAGTTAATGCTAATTTTTCTCTCGGGGAAATAGATTTTCTCATCACTGTATCTTGTTTTGTTAAAAATGGCATTACCATTGTAAGAAGTTCTTCAAAGCAGATTTCGGTCATTGGAAAATAATTCTCGTAATCATCCATTTCGCCATGTAGTTTAATTTCAGCCATTAAATTCAAACGGGTGAACATTTCTCTTTGTTGCAACCAATTTTTCGTCCATCGATTTCTTTTAACTTTTTTTTTAAACCAATTGCTAAAATAATAGCCACAAAGGCTTTAATTTTTACCTCTGTGTCCATTTTAACGTGTATTCAGCAAGAAACTGGACACAATACTGATTGTGTGTAAGCTGGTGTATTAATCCATCAATAAATACTGACGTCCATCAGTAAATATTGAATTGATGGATCACAGTAAATACTTTACGTGTAACTGTCACCGTGTCATGCAGGTTTTTAGGTAGTTTTGTAAGTGTTTAAACTAAAATGAACCAAGTACTCAAAGTTGGAGAGCATTGGTGGAATTGCACATTCAATGCGCATTCCCTCCTTTAACCCATGTGATAGCAGAAATGTATAATTTTACAATATTCTAACTAGTGATTACAATCTGGATAACCGGATTTGGTGTTCCGGCATCAGACGTCTACCGGATCCGACCAATTTAAAACAATATATGAAACCGATTTATAGTAGCAATAAAGTCAGATGATAGGTACATTTAACACTAGGTATTTGTTTTCTATGATCTAATTTTTAAAACCAAAAGTGATTTTTTATTTTTCTTAAAATAATAACTAAAAGTACCTACCTGAGCTATTTAATACACTCACAGCCAGTTTCATAAAAATAAGAGACGACTTTAAAAAATAATGGTTTTTATAACAACAAAATGTCACTTAAAGTTCACTTAAATCCAGTATCTTCATACTTAAGTCACTAAAGTCTTCTTTTAGAGCAGTTCATTTTTTTACCACCAGAGTGTACTGCAATATGACATTATGTTACTAGACCTTAAAAAACACGCCAGGGGAGCAAGTCTGGTCCAATCGGCAAAATGAAAACCCTCAGGATTACCAATATCATGATCATGGATATAATTATTATATGGAGTTCTATAATATCTTAAGATGTCATAGTACTCCATAATATGATAATTATATCCATGATATGGGTAATCACGAGGATTTTGATTTCGCCGGTTGGACCAGACGTCCCTCTGGTCATTTTTATCAATGTCGTACGAGCTGTCAAAGTTGACATTAAAAGCGAAAAATTTAACACAAAAAAATAATAAGTAGTATTAAATATAGTAAGTACACTATCATTCCACTACGTAAATAATATATTGAGAAATCTAATTTATTTGGGAAATGTGATCAAATGCGAATAAGTACATAGTAAACTTTTTCCTAACTTCAACTGGCCATCATGTTGACAAAATTATTCCTGCAACCAATTTACATTCAATTTATAGAGGAACTCGCTCACACGAATCGCTATTATCATTAAAGGATAACTAAACCTAACCAAAATTATTCCTGCAACCAATTTACATTCAATTTATAGAGGAACTCGCTCACACGAATCGCTATTATCATTAAAGGATAACTAAACCTAACCAAAATTATTCCTGCAACCAATTTACATTCAATTTATAGAGGAACTCGCTCACACGAATCGCTATTATCATTAAAGGATAACTAAACCTAACCAAAATTATTCCTGCAACCAATTTACATTCAATTTATAGAGGAACTCGCTTACACGAATCGCTATTATCATTAAAGGATAACTAAACCTAACCAAAATTATTCCTGCAACCAATTTACATTCAATTTATAGAGGAACTCGCTCACACGAATCGCTATTATCATTAAAGGATAACTAAACCTAACCAAAATTATTCCTGCAACCAATTTACATTCAATTTATAGAGGAACTCGCTTACACGAATCGCTATTATCATTGAAGGATAACTAAACCTAACCAAAAAATTTACGGGAATGGAGATTTACGTACACATCATACTATTAGTTTGTCGTATTTTATTGCATCGCGTATATTTATTGGTTAGGTTTAGTTAGTCTTTAATGTTAATAGCGACTCACGTCAGCTCTATAAATTGAATATAAATTGGTTGAAGGAATAATGTTATCAACACCTTTGTTATTTGAGGTTTGGAATAAGTTTATTATGTAGGTATTTGTATTTGTCAAGCCATTTGATAGTTGTATGATTTTAAACACTTTTTTCACTAATATTCAGTAGTTTTATTATTATTAAAACAATTTTTATAAATAATTAAACAAAATTTTCATCTTGGAGCTTATCAGAAGATGCGTACTGTGACACGGCGGCGAATAGTGTATAGGAAAAGAATCAACCACATGGAAATTTAGAATTAAGGATAATTTTTCGATAGATTTCAATTCCATAAACAAACTGTCCTATACATATTATATTTGATTTGATCAAGGATCAATTCAATGACAGAAATGCCACATATGAAAGATTTACCAATGTTATCAACTATGTTTCTAAAGATTCTGATAACGTTTCTGCCTTTTGCTAAAGTAGGCGACATTATTACTTATGAAAGGCAACTTTGAATTTTTAAAGAAAGGATCCTTATGCTGTTTTTTTTTATGAAACTGGCTGTCACTTTATCATACGTAATACATTTGATTTTCGAATATAAAGACAGACTAGTGTTGGTGTGACAATTCAATAATAATAACAAATATATCTTTATATATTTGAACTGCTTTCGCAGAAATTATTAATTTAATGCATTTTTAATTGTTTTAATGACTGTCAAAGAATTGAAATCAAAAATGTTTGGTAAATATTGTAAATATGTTTTTAGAAAAATAAAAAAATTGTTAATGGACAAACTTGTGTTTTGATTACATATGTCTCAGTTATTCTCAATTTGAATACTTTAATAGTATACTTTGCCTCCGAGGATGTTACATAGCTGTGTCTAGCCAGGCTAATTAAATTTCACTGGTTGTGGATTGAAATTGTGTTCAAGTTTCAATGTGTCATCCATGGGGGGCTCCTATTTGCACAATGGATACTTAACAGACAAAGATAAAATGTTCAATTTGTTGAGCACATATTGAGCAGTTTTCAATTTATAATTAATTCTGATCAAAATGTTAAAATAAAAAACTTGAGTTTATTCTATGATACGCTCAAAAAAGGATTAATGATACAAAGACATTTCATTACATTTTTTGTCGCTCTATGGCTGTAAATCATTTTCTGCCAAAATAATTGTTACAGTCATACTTAGCAATATGTACATGTTGTATAATTATGATCTGGAAGTACGTACATATATTTCAATTTAATTAAATATTTAAATTGGTTACTTTATTATATACACAATGCAAAATAAAAAGATTAATACAAAGTGTTTTAAGACTCATAACATTTATACTTTCACCTCACACATCCCCTACCTATCTTATTTTGAATGGGTCAAAGTGTAATAGTACTATGTGATACTGAATTGGATAGTAAGGACGACTTTACTGATTATTTTTAGATGGTCATCATTCTATAGAACAAGGCTGCAGACAGAAGAAGGAAGATGTTAGACCAAAATATATGATTTATGATCTCTTAAATAGTACCAAGCATATTATGGTTTATTGGATATAATTACCTATACATAATCTATTGGATAAATTCAAAGGTATTAATTAACTATACTTTGCTAAATATCATCAAACAATGGACACCTTGAAACACAAAAAATCCACCGTCAATAGCAATAAAACCCACGAAAGATGCGTAATATGCAACGGTTCGCAGAATCTGAAATGGATGCAGAAAGATCATTCGACGGATGGAAAAATAGAAAACTATGCAAAAATGATCGAGAAGTGTTTCAAAATCAAATTTTTCCACATGTCGACCAACATCAGGTGCTCCATTTGCGAAGTTTGCGTCAAGTGTCTACGTTTTTGTTGCAAGTTTCGAGAAAAGACCAAACTGTCTTACATCCAACTGTACAATATGAGGACTGTCAAAGCGTGTCAGGATATAGTCAACGTGACAAACATGGGCGCATCTCAAACAATGCAAAAATTGAAATATAAAAGCTCAGAACCCCTTTCAAAACTAAGCTCTTTTACTAAAAATACGAAACGGCCAGTTGGGATATTTAAGAGTTTACCAGAATTAAAACGAGATGGAATCGCACCTTCTGCCTCAAAAATGACCATGTATACACAAGGAAAAACATCTCAAAATAATAATAAAATTGTTATTAGTAAATCAAAACATAAAGTGAACACTGGAAGATCATCTACAAATGTTCAATCTCTGTCAAGTAGCAGAGATAATGATGACAGTTACATGAATAATGATTGTATTGATCTGTCTAACATTGATAGTGAAAGTGACCGAGACGATTCAAGTACAACTTCGGAACAAATGAAGTTAGCCACAGGATATAAAAGGGAACTAGAGCTGTGCAATCTACCACCATTTGTTGTACCACCTCTGGACCCTTCTCAGTTGGAGTGTCCCAACTGTAACCAGACATTTGACACTCATTTCTCTCTCCGTATTCATTACGATCAACATTATCCAAACTATCTGTGTGATTACTGCGCCAAAACATACATTCACAATAATAGCTTCAAAGTCCATCTAAGTTTACACATTGAGGGTAACAAAAGATACAAGTGTGAATTGTGCAATCGTATGTTCGGTTATCCCAACAACTTAAAGAATCACGTACGATCGTACCACAACAAGGAGGTCAGATATCAATGTTACGAATGTCCGGAGAAGTTCAAAGATACAATCACCAGGAGACGTCACATGCTCGTAGTTCACAACATCCAATGCAAGATGCACCCTTGCACCTTGTGTGACAAGAAGTTCATCACGGCCAACAAGTTCAAGACACACATGAAGATGTCCCATTACAAACTGAAGGACTACCAGTGTCCCATCTGCAGCCAGGCGTTCTACAAGAAGGCCGACGTGGAAGATCACATGGCCAAGCACACCGGTATCAGCAGACACCACTGTGAGTTCTGCGGGAAGTCCTTGTCCAGTCGGAAGAGTCTCAAGGAGCATCTAAAGATTCACAATAACATCAAGAATTACAGATGTGACTTGTGCGACAAGGCGTTTGTACAAAAGTGTGCACTCAAGGGACATATGAAAACACATTTTAAGTGAACATTCTCTAACTGGCTGTGTACATAGTGTTGCTTGATATAATCAATATACAAAAAAATATCTGATGAATATAGACAGATATGTTAAGGTTTAATTAATCTTTATGGTCTTTAATATATCCCGAGGTGGTTTAATAAAATTAATGATGAATGACTGGTAAAAAAATATCCAAGATGAGATAGAAAGAGATGGCATGACCATGTGAATGATATTTTGAAAGAAGGAAACATAAGAAGCTTGAACAGTCGACGAGCATGTATGAGATGATGCATGGATGTAAAGAAAGCCAGTTTCTCTCTGCTTACCCCATAAGGAACATAGCTTGATGGTATGTATATATGTAACATCCTATCGAACTACATATCTTTTTACCGGGAAAGTTAGGATGAAATTAAAGTTCTTTATTATTTGAAAGGTAACTTTGTGGCGACATTATAAAATATTTATAATATCCAAAATTACTTTGTTTACACCACTCATGAGGAATAACGTCAACCGGTTTCGAAAACGACGTTCTCTTCTTCAGGAAGAGTTATGTACTGAAGAAGAGAATGTTTTTTTCGAAACCGGTCGACGTTAGTCCTCATAAGTGGTGTAAACAAAGTAATTTTGGATACTATAAATAAAATTAAAGTAACTGTAAATGGAAAAGTAGGAGGGATCCTTGATAATTACAGAATGAATAGGATGAAGGTAACTCTGATGATGGTTCAGGGGTCTACAGAAATTTGTACATTATTGAAAAATTTATTCATGATTTCCATAATAAAACAGCAAACAATGATTGATGTCATTTTTTTTCGTTGTGTATGTTTTGTTTACTTTCTCACTCATATAATGATCAACGTATAACCCCAATGTGACAATAGATCTGGGGGGCAAGTCTGGTTCGATCGGCGAAATCAAAACCCCAGTGATTACCCATATCATGGATATAATAGGCGTGATGACAGTAAGAAAAAATAATTGAAATTATGATTTTATAAAATAAAATATGTTATAAAGATTTGAAAAAATATATTTATTTTCATTATTTTAAAAGAGCGAATAATATTAATATTATTAAAATAAAAATACAAAATATGTTTGTCCGCCATTTTATGTGAAACACCAATCAGAGCGCATGACGTCACCATATTGTTACTGTCAATTGTGTTTGTTACTGTCAACTGTAGTGTTGTTCGAAATGGCTATTTTTTTCATAACAAGCTATATGGAATATGCTGCTTATTTTTAACATGCTATTTTTATTTATTGATTTATTTGGTTTATTTGGGACAATAAACCAAATAATATTGCTATCCGCTCTATTGAATCGTTGACGCATCTCTTATAACACGCACCGAGTATTGTAACGTGGTGAAGAATACTTAACGTTTCAGAAATAAATAACTTGGTGGCTTTCATTGCTTGATTATAAAATAAAATGATGTTATTATATTGTTTATGGGAGTTGTACAGTGTTACATGAGGTTGAAATGGAAATACACAATGTATTATGATGAATATAATATACATATGGGATAATTGTTATGATTCATATACATATAATGATTAATGTATTAAAAAAAATAGAATGTTATGTAATAGGTGTGATGACTGTAAGAAAAAAATCATTGAAATTATGATTTTAAAAAATAAAATAGGTTATAAAGATTTAAAAAATGTACTTATTTTCATTTTAAAGGAGTGAATAATAATAATATTATAAATATAAAAATACAAAATGTGTTAGTCCGCCATTTTATGAGAAAAAACAATCAGAGCGCATGAAGTCATAGTATGGTCGCGTCAATTCTTCTGATAGTCTTCAATACAATATACGCATTAATTGTCGGTCTAGACAATGTTTATTTTGGTGTTATCGATATATTATTATTTTAATTAGGTACTTAAAACTAAAACAAAACAATAAAATAGCAATGGAACAAGGATTCATCAAAGCAAATAGTTTCAATTTACCTAGATACTCGCCTACCTATCGGGGGACACTATGGGCCGGTATTACAATGTCAGTTTAAGAGCGAAACTCAAGTTTTACAAAAATATAGCGTATCACAGTGTCCGTTTAGGCCTAATCTTCCCTCAAATACGTCACTAAAACGACAAATATTTAACTCAACGTTTCTGGCAGATTAAGTACTTAACTGTGAGTCAACTGTCATTTGCTAGGCAACTCGTGTAGTTTCAGTTTCTATTACTAGAGGCGTTAGGCAACGTGTGTAGTTTCAGTGTTGTATCGACGGTGGCGCCACACAACAAAACAAACTGACAGCCGTATTGAACATGGGCATTTAAAAGCATTATTTTGGTGAAAAAATTAAATTTACCATGTTGGATAATAAAACAATGGTATTTAAAGTCGTAGCGTCCCGTTTTGTATTTCGTATTATTTGAGGTTATTTAAATTTGACAGATAATAACCACAGAAAAAGTGAAATATGTCTATAATTGAAGATTTAGTAACTGACATGTCATATTGCACTGTAATACGGAAATGGATTCAATCTCCCCTTAACATTAATCTTGAGTTTAACAAACTCAATGAGTTGAGGGCCGTCTGTAATATCGGGCCTAAGTTTATTGTATTTTGTATGTAACTTAGTTCTTATTGAATAAATAAATAAATAATGAACGCTCGCAACGTATGGTAAACTAATTTAGTTTTAGTATTCTACAATTTTGTCACGCGATGGTGAGCTGACGAACGTTCGACACGTTATGATGCTGGTCACTGCCAAACTAAACTACCAAGCTATATTTTTTTCATGCAATGAAGCGATTCGCGAAACGACGGCGATTACGCGAAGCATGCGTTTTAAAATATCGTTACAATTTTCGGTGTCACTATTTTTACGACCGAAATTGGCGGGAAAAGCGTTTTCCCGCCAAAAAGTGTCTATTTACACGACAAATTTTCTGACGTCGTCTATGTTTTTAGGTCATTTATAACCATAGAAAGCGCAGATAAATCAAAATACAAAAATATTTACCTTTGTCATTTTTTCAATGGTCATAAAAATGCATCATGGAAACCAACTTGAAGAAAAAATAAATAATATTATCTTATTACATTTACTTAATTTTATAAATCATTTTTTCATCGAGATCTACAATAGGCGTGATGACAGTAAGAAAAAATCATTGAAATTATGATTTTATTATATAAAATATGTTATAAAGATTTGAAAAAATATATTTATTTTCATTTTAAAAGAGCGAATAATATTAATATTATTAAAATAAAAATACAAAATATGTTTGTCCGCCATTTTATGTGAAACACCAATCAGAGCGCATGACGTCACCATATTGTCACTGTCAATTGTGTTTGTTACTGTCAACTGTTGTGTTGTTCGAAATGGCTATTTTTTTCATAACAAGCTATATGGAATATGCTGCTTATTTTTAACATGCTATTTTTATTTATTGATTTATTTGGTTTATTTGGGACAATAAACCAAATAATATCGCTATCCGCTCTATTGAATCGTTGACGCATCTGTTATAACACGCACCGAGTATTGTAACGTGGTGGAGAATATTTAACGTTTCAGAAATAAATAACTTGGTGGCTTTCATTGCTTGATTATAAAATAAAATGATGTAATTATATTGTTTGTGGGAGTTGTACAGTGTTACATGAGGTTGAAATGGAAATACACAATGTATTATGATGAATCTAATATACATATGGGATAACTGTTATGATTCATATACATATTATGATTAATATATTAAAATATGTAATAGGTGTGATGACTGTAAGAAAAAAATCATTGAAATTATGATTTTAAAAAATAAAATAGGTTATAAAGATTTAAAAAATGTTTTTTTTTTTAATTTATAGGAGTGAATAATAATAATATTATAAATATAAAAATACAAAATGTGTTAGTCCGCCATTTTATGAGAAAAAACAATCAGAGCGCACGACGTCATAGTATGGTCGCGTCAATTCTTCTGATAGTCTTCAATACAATATACGCATTAATTGTCGGTCTGGACTATGTTTATTTTGGTGTTATCGATATATTAATATTTTAATTAGATACTTAAAACTAAAACAAATTAAATATAAATGGAACAAGTATTCATCAAAGCAAATAGTTTCAATTTACCTAGATACTCGCCTACCTATCGGGGGACACTATGGGCCGGTATTACAGTGTCAGTTTAAGAGCTAAACTCAAGTTTTACAAAAATATAGCGTATTACAGTGTCCGTTTAGACCTAATCTTCCCTCAAATACGTCACTAAAACGACAAATATTTAACTCAACGTTTCTGGCAGATTAAGTACTTGACTGTGAGTCAACTGTCATTTGCTAGGCAACTCGTGTAGTTTCAGTTTCTATCACTAGAGGCGTTAGGCAACGTGTGTAGTTTCAGTGTTGTATCGAAGGTGGCGCCACACAACAAAACAAACTGACAGCCGTATTGAAACGAACACGGGCATTTAAAAGCATTATTTTGGTGAAAAAAATTTAATTTACCATGTTGGATAATAAAACAATGGTATTTAAAGTCGTAGCGTCCCGTTTTGTATTTCGTATTATTTGAGGTTATTTAAATTTGACAGATAATAACCACAGAAAAAGTGAAATATGTCTATAATTGAAGATTTAGTAACTGACATGTCATATTGCACTGTAATACGGAAATGGATTCAATCTCCCCTTAACATTAATCTTGAGTTTGGCAAACTCAATGAGTTGAGGGCCGACTGTAATATCGGGCCTATGTTAATTGTATTTTGTATGTAACTTAGTTTTTATTGAATAAATAAATAAATAATGAACGCTCGCAACGTATGGTAAACTAATTTAGTTTTAGTATTCTACAATTTTGTCACGCGATGGTGAGCTGACGAACGTTCGACATGTTATGATGCTGGTCACTGCCAAACTAAACTAGCAAGCTATATTTTTTTCATGCAATGAAGCGATTTGCGAAACGACGGCGATTACGCGAAGCATGCGTTTTAAAACATCGTTACAATTTTAGCAGCATACGAATTATTACATAGCGCTCGTTATTTGTATTGTGTTCATAACAAGCTATATTTATCTGCTATCGTTATTTTTAGCAACAGCAGCTATAGTAGTCATTTCTTCTGCCTGTCTTACCTAGAATGGAACTTTTGATGGTCGGATATTTCTTTGCGTCGAACAAAGACTTTTGCTCATCAGAATTTCGAAACGTAAAAACTTAATAATAAGTACATATAAGTACTTTATTTATCTGTAATTTAAATACAACTTACATCTCGAAAATCGATAAAATATGCTCCTTCTTCTCTCTACATTATGTGTTCATAAGCTAAAAACATACGCAGGAAACGTATGATGGCCTTTGACGTTTGGACATTAATGAAGTTCTTTATATGCTTATTGCCTAAATAATGGTAAATATTATATTACTGAGAGCTAAACGTGGTGGAACAAATACTGTACTTCATTGTAAACGCGTACTTAATAAAATACACTTGTGTCTCGCCGTGCGAAATTTAATCACTTATTTCTCTTTTTTTTCGCGTGGGACGAAAACAAATACCTCAGTAGGTGTTTTTTTCGTCGTGTTTGTACATTTAGGGACCGCACAACACTTATGCACTTTTGAATTGATTATAAATACACAAATCGTCTTAGAATACATATAGTACATATAGTAGTGATATGTAGTTTACGATATCGTGACGTCACCGTCAGGGTCGGCAGCCGCCATGATACTACAAGCGTTTTTTGGCGTAAATGTCAAATTTGATTTTAAAATGGCGATTTTTGCTACTAAACCTTTATTTTATGTAGAAATGTATATATATTTGAAAACAGTGAATGCGTAAAAACATCGTGAGATAGTTTTTCAAAATTAGTCATCATGCCCATTATCGTATGGAGTTCTATGACATCTAAAGATATTATAGAACTCCATATAATAATTATATCCATGATATGGGTAAACAAGAAGGGTTTTCATTTCGACGGTCAACCAGACTTGCCCCCCTGATCCTCAATTTTGTATAAACACCATAGGAGATGAAAAGATTTAACCCAATCAAGACGGGTAGGTACAAGTACATGCATTACCTACAGACGGACAGTATTTCGCGTCCCACACAGATTTCTTTCAATATCGTAGATATTATCATAAAAAGATCAAAGATAAACAAAAGATCACATAAACTAAATGAAATTGAACACTTCATAATATAAACATAAGATAAATGAAGAATAATGCTATCATAGTTATCTCCATATAAAAAAGTACATGGCGGCATCGATATGTCACATGATCCTTCCGGCATTTGATGTAGATAAGGAATATGCCCGATTGTGTATTGGTAAGGATCAAATTCAAAGCAAAATGTTCAGCGCAAAACAACAAAATGAACTGGCGCAGTATCCCTCTCTCCTACGCGCATGCATATTAGATCCTTACAAAGCGTGGGAGAGTGTAAATTTCACTGGTGATAATCGATGAATTTCAGTGTTTAGAATTCTTAAAATAAATTAACAATTGTTTTGTTGATTCACCGACAGATGTCTTGAAGTCAAATATATGTGAGTAATATTCATCCAATTTTCGTCTCAATCAAGTATGAATTTACTGAGATATGAAGGTTCACAATTGTGTATAGCCATGAGGGCATGTATAGATGACGCTCGGCGTTTAGGCACGCTGCCGGTGGGCATCTATACATGACGCTTGTCTTAAAAAGGTTAAGTTCTATATTATCTGTGGTTTGTGCTCGTAAATGCAATGTATTTGTGTACTAACTCAAGCGATTACGTCGAGTATTTTGATTGGGTTAAGAAAAGAAAACTCGCTTACAAAAAACACAAGTACATTGTACTATCTTCTCCTGTGGTGTTTATACAAAATTAAATTTCTGCTGTAAAAAGCTCACTTTATCTATTATTTTAGGCTTCAAAATATTTATGATAAAGAGACAAAACTGTACAAATAAGATATTATTTTTTTCTCTAATATATGATGATTTACATCATAGTTTAAAACTATTGAAATTGTACCTTGTACCTGCGTACATTTCAAATGTTATCTCTTTTACGTATAATATACAATCACCGCTCTGATTGCGTCCTGAACAAGTAGCGATATTATTGCACAGCGGCAATATCTTTCAACTAACTAGTGTTTCCAACCCAGAGAAGTGATATAATTATATACGTGAAATAATCTAAAACAAATTTCTCGATTATCACCTGATAAATGAAGTTAGTCAGGACTTTTTATGTGTTAATTATTGACAAACTATTCTTAGTGTTTATTATTATAGGCAAACAAATATGTAGTCTATTAGGGCTTGTATTCAAAAATGAATATTCTCAAAAATGAATACAATTATTGTATTACATGAAGCAATTCTCACCCTGCTAAATAGTAGGGAGCAATTCACTCTGCTAAATAGTAGGGAGAAATTCACTTTGCTAAATAGTAGGGAGCAATTCACTCTGCTAAATAGAAGGGAGAAATTCACTCTACTAAATAGTAGGGAGCAATTCACTCTACTAAATAGTAGGGAGCAATTCACTCTGCTGAATAGTAGGGAGCAATTCACTCTACTAAATAGCAGGGAGCAATTCACTCTACTAAATAGTAGGGAGCAATTCACTCTGCTAAATAGTAGGGAACAATTCACTCTGCTAAATAGTAGGGAACAATTCACTCTGCTAAATAGTAGGGAGCAATTCACTCTTCAAAATAGTAGGGAGCAATTCACTCTGCATTCCAAACACCAAAAGTAGTTTAGTCATGAAATTATTTTTATAGTCTCCAATACGCTGCCTATTTTATTACATCTGTCATTGTTTTTTTTTTTTGAAATAAAATATGCTTAAAAAGAAAACTGAAATGTTATTTTGAAAAAATGTTCATAATTATAGCAAGAATTGGATAGTAAGAAAGACTTTAATGATTTTTAGATGACCATCAGTCGGTGGTAGGACGTCACCACACAAAGATGAAGAAGAAGATGTTTTTATTTGGAACTTATCACATCAGGACAGACATTTAAAGGTTAAACCAAAGAAGCTAAATACATTAGGAAAGAAAGTAGTAAATTTCAACAAACATGGATTTCTAAAACAGATGCTATGTCATACAATCATTCAATGATATAAATTTAAATATTGAATTTAATGAAAATGTCGAATCCCAAAATGGCTTATCCGTTGAAAACCACCTCTAAACCAACATCAAACAGAGATCCCAACGAAAGTTGCATCATCTGCAATAGAACAGATAACCTCAAAAGAATGCAACATGATTATCCAACAGGCGATAATATGGAAAACTATGCTAAAATGATTGCAAAGTGCTTCAAAATAAACTTTTTCAATCAATCAAATCAGAGGCGGTACAAGATATGCCAAGTGTGTGTCAAATCTGTACGCTATTGTTATATGTTTAGAGAAAAGGTCAAAATGTCATATAAACGTTTGTATAATATGAGAGGGAACAACATAAATTTTAAAACTGAACCATCACAAGAAACTAAATATCTGATGATATCCAACAAACCAAATTATATGCAATGTTCCATGAAATCAACATCCATAGCTAAAGAAAAAATATTGAAACAAACCAAAATGTCTTTAAATTCTTCCAATTCAAAACGCAATTCAAATTTTTTCGAAGTCCCTATCGTAAACATAACGGACAAATCTGCAACGAAAAAAGTCCACTCGTCTTCCATCAAAAAGGAAACGAAACATTCCATAAAGTTAGATCCTCATGACGAGAGGGAATATGAAGACGGCTGCATCGAAATCAGCAGCGGGAACGAAGACGATGACAACTGGAGCGTGACAACTGATGAAATAAGAAGAGCGACGGGATACAAGAGAGAAATAGAAATGTGCAAACGTTCCTCGTTCACGATGCCCAACTTGGGACCCGACAGATTAGACTGTCCCAACTGCAACGATCGCTTCGACTCACACATACTGCTGCGTGTCCATTACTTCCAACACTTCTTTGAATATCTGTGCGACGTATGCGGGAAGCCGTACTCCAACAAGTACAGCTTCAAAGTCCACATGAATCTGCACTCTCAAGCCGTCAAACAGTTCAAGTGTACCCTATGCGATCGAGCCTTCTCCTATCCCAACAACTTAAAGTCCCACGTTCGAACTTTCCACCAACACGAGGTCAGATTCCAGTGCTACGAGTGTCCCCAGAGGTTCAAGAGCACCATCACCAGGAGACACCATATGCTGGTGGTACACGGTGTCAAGTGCAAAATGTATCCGTGCACCATGTGCGAAAAGTCCTTCATCACGGCGTGCAAGTTCCGCAAGCACATGAAGACCTCCCACTTTAAACAGCGAGACTTCCAGTGCACCCTTTGCAGCGCCGCATTCTACAATAAGCGAGATCTGAACGATCACATGGCCAAACACACCGGTGTCAGCCGACACCATTGCGAATTTTGCGGGAAAGCTTTGGCGAGCCAAAAGAGCCTCCGAGAACACCTAAAAATTCACAACAACATAAAAAATTACAAATGTGATGTCTGTGAAAAAGCGTTTGTTCAAAAGTGTGCTCTTAAGGGTCACATGAAGACACATTTTAAATAATACTAATCTCTTTCATACTACTACTTAGAACTACACTGGTTGAAGTGTCTTGAACGAGTATAAGATATAGGTACTTGATGGCTTGGCTCCATATTACATACTATCAAGAATTGTCTCAAAAGAATATGCCATCAGGAAGACATCTCAAGTTTAGATCTTCTGGATCACAGAGTGCCAATTCTTCAGAGGAGTCAATAAATTGGCTTACTATGATTGCAGTTTCTGTGTGGATGAGCCTTGAAAGTGGAATACATGGCTCCCAGATATACGTGGAGCTCAGGGCCTTGGCACTTTTAGTAAATTACTTAAGAATAATGTTGTCTAAAATAAATTTGTAGCGCCCTTGGAGTGGTCACTAAATAACTCTTTATAAATTTATAGCGCCCTTGGAGTGGTCACTAAATAACTCTTAATAAATTTATAGCGCCCTTGGAGTGGTCATTAAATAACTCTTTATAAATTTATAACGCCCTTGGAGTGGTCACTAAATAACTCTTTATAAATTTATAGCGCCCTTGGAGTGGTCATTAAATAACTCTTTATAAATTTATAGCGCCCTTGGAGTGGTCATTAAATAACTATAAGTTATATCTATAATTGAAAGTAAAGACTTTATGATTCTACATTAATTATTTATTCTGCGCGATAGGCCTATTTCGCCTTGTTAGGGCATTAGCTAGTTAATGCCCTAACAAGGCGAAATAGGCCTATCGCGCAGAATAAAAAATTAATGTAGAATCATAAAGTCTTTACTTTCAACTATAGATATAACTTATAATGGAATTCTACCAAATAAAAACTTCGTCGATAATTAACTCTTTATAAATTTATAGCGCCCTTGGAGTGGTCACTAAATAACTCTTTATAAATTTATAGCGCCCTTGGAGTGGTCATTAAATAACTCTTTATAAATGTATAGTGCCCTTGGAGTGGTCACTAAATAACTCTTTATAAATTATT
This sequence comes from Molanna angustata, assembly GCA_963576475.1. Classification (NCBI taxonomy): domain Eukaryota; kingdom Metazoa; phylum Arthropoda; class Insecta; order Trichoptera; family Molannidae; genus Molanna; species Molanna angustata. Next base: position 1,510,852 of record OY754978.1, on the reverse strand, counting down.
ATTATTATACTGAAGACTATCCATCCTCTTACACACATACTTCAATTATGGCTTAATTAATATCTCAATAGAGATCAAGTAGGAATGTTATAGGAGAACTGGGAAATTAACCCTTTGAACGCGTAAATTGACTAAAGTTGCCCGAATTTTTTACCTTTTAAGGCCCCCATTCACGATTGTGCCATCCTTCCAAATGGCTTGCTATCACTCTGAAAAGCTAAAATTCACGCAGTCCAATTGGCCTGACACACCAAAATGGAATTCCAAACGATCGAAACTCCATAGTGCCACGGCAAACGGTGCGGCGCATCCAGTCGGTACGGCATGTTTTAAGAATTAGGCAAGCATGAAACTAGGAATGGCTTTGGCCACCTCTGGGGGCAAGTCTGGTCCAACCGGCAAATCAAAACCTCGTGATTACCCATATCATGGGGTGTAATTATCATATGGAGTTTTATGACATATAAAGATATTATAGAGCTCCATATAATAATTATATCCATGATATGGGTAATCTTGAGGGTTTTGATTTCACCGGTTGGACCAGACTTGCCCCCCTGATCTTTATGCATTCATTTTCATAATGTTTGATGACCACCTCAATATATGTATATTCACAATTTCAAATTCACTTTTTTTTATTAATTAAGGAATATAATAAGAGAAATTATCATTAGCAGTCTTCATCTACTCATTATCAGTATCATTTCATAAGCAAGTGATGTCCACATTATTTCTATAGACAATCATCCTGATGTGATTAAAAGAAGAAATTCTGCGTATGTGCTGAGTCTTAATAGTTTATTTTATCTTACACATATAGCGTTAGAGTGGAAATAATATAGTATATGTACTGCCGAAGCAAGTACATAATTTTTGCATTCTGAATATATATTACTTCCGACAATTATTCATGAATGAAAGACATAATTGATAAATGCTATTAGTGTACACTTACTACTAGCCAGCCAATGACACTTTGTAAAAGTTATTCAATCTATAACATATTATGTGTACTGGGTTGTCTTTTGTAAGTTCGTGTAGTTGTGTATTTATTAGGTTGGGTTTCGCCTCCCACCATGCAAATTCAATCTAATCGATGTACCGCCACAAGTCTACATAAGCCATCCAATAATGGTAATTTGTAAGCCTTGGTTTCTCCGTTTCTTTGAGTATATACAAAGATTTTTATGGCTAAAAGATGAAGAGCTGTTTTCTAGAACGCAGATTACTCTAGAAATTAATCCTGTGTATATAGAAATCATTTCAATATAAATTTTTGTCTTGTCCTTTGAATAAATTGTACCAAAAAAGTTCCACAATATTGATTAATTTTGTAAGCACTGCATTCTGAGATTGTAAACATTTTAAAATGAAAATAATTTCAAATTTCCTAGAAAATTTACTAAATAAGATTTGTAAATAAACTTTGTATTAGGAAATTGCGTAAAATTAAATGTATATACTGTTTTTGTAGGTGGCAGTTTTCAGAATACACAATAATGCTAATTGTCTCTTTGTTAAACCACAAACGGGGCTGTCATCCCTGTTTCCCTAATAAGTCGAAACACCCCATGTGGCTAATGAATTTATATAAATATGCTAATACAAAGTCAACTTTCCGGCAAAAACATTCAGTTCCTCTTTAAAAACATAAGTTTGTTTAAAAACGGAATTTATAAATGCACACAATACTAATTCTGTATTATAATATTGTATCTGGATGCACTAAAGCTGTAATTATATAATATTTTATCTGGATGCACTAAAGCTGTAATTATATAATATTGTATCTGGATGCACTAAAGCTGTAATTATATAATATTGTATCTGGATGCACTAAAGCTGTAATTATATAATATTGTATCTGGATGCACTAAAGCTGTAATTATATAATATTGTATCTGGATGCACTAAAGCTGTAATTAATAAATTGTTTTTCACAAGAAAAAATAAATGGGATAGATATCTTGATCTCACTATTAACTACATATATTATACATACATATATAGTAAGGTATGTTATATTACATGGTAGAGATATAGAAACATTAGCCACAATTTGTTTGTATTTAAGTACGGCTTTTAAAATGTGGAATATTTACACTATTTTTATTTGCAGAAAATATAGAAAATATCTATGAAATTTTTTATTTTTTCATATAATTATAAAGACTACATAACCCTTACAGATTCAATATTATAAAATAACTTAAAAAATAAGTAAAAATACAAATTTTTAACTTTATTCCACTAATTTAAAGTGTTGACCACTGACTTGTTTCGTTCAAAGAGCATGAATGGTCATTCAGTAGATGCTCTTTGGTTGACCATTCAGTAGATGCTCTTTGGTTGACAATTCAGTAGATGCTCTTTGGTTGACCATTCAGTAGATGCTCTTTGGTTGACCATTCAGTAGATGCTCTTTGAGCGAAACGCGTCAGTGGTCAACACTTAAAATTAATGGAATAAAGTTAGAAATTTGTGTTTTTACTTATTTTTTTAAGTAATTTTATAATATTGATAATGGAATTCCATCACATATTAGCAGTCAAAAAATTAGAGATTCAATGACACCTTGATTTGTATTTAAATAAACATTCCTAGTGACTTTCTGACACAGTCATTATTTTTAGATGGTCATCATTCAATAGTCCTCAAAACTAAGGACGGAAGTCAAAGTGAAGGACAAGTATTTTGATTATAATTGGACAAATTTCATGGAACTAAATATCATCAAATAATGGAGACTATGAAAGATTTGAAAAGGAGCATACTCTGCATAATATGTAAACGTACAGAAAATCTGAATTTAATGCAGAAAGATCATTTTCTAATCGACGGAACAGTCGAAAACTATTCGAGAATGATTAAAAAATGTTTCAAAATGAACTTTACACAAACGTCAAACAAAATTAAATATTTCATATGCGACATTTGCGTCAAGGGCGTGCGCTTTTGTTATAAGTTTCGTGAAAAAGTCAAATTGTCTTACACCAAGTTATGCGCAGACATTACTTCCCAAGATGTTGACAAAAGCGCTAATGCATCATTATTCTCTAATTCTCATTTATCAAAATATGTGAAACAATCAGATAGAAAATCTAAGAATATTAATCAAAATGTTGAGGGTGAAGCTACTAAATATAATATTACAAATGTCATTTGCAATGATAATTATACGCATAAATCAAGTGTTATAGATATATCTGAACAATTCCAGTTTGATACAATAGATCATGATTATTGTTACACAGATATGACAATACTTGAACAAGACAATATAACAACAATCAATAAAACCAAAACTGACAATATAAAATTGATATGTGAAACAGAAACTGAGAACTATTTCATAAATACTCAATCACCGTTAAACATCAGTGATGATAATGATTGTATGGATATATTGAATGTCGACAGTGAAAGTGACCAAGATAATTGGAGTACGACTTCGGAACAAATGAAGACAGCTACGGGATATAAAAGGGAGCTGGAAATGTGTCAACGACCTCCCTTCATTGTGCCCCCTCTGGATCCCTCTATTCTGCAATGTCCCATGTGCGACAGAACATTTGACAGCAACAGCTTCCTTCGTCCGCACTACAAGCAACACTTTCCAAACGCTCTGTGTCACGTCTGTGGTAGAACTTACATATCCATCTTCAGTCTGAGAAGTCATTTCAAGATCCACTTGCAAGGTAACAAGAGGTTCAAGTGCAAATTGTGCGATAGGAAATTCATTTACAAATATAATTTACAATGTCACGTGCGTACAAAACACAACAACGAAATAAGAATTCAGTGTTTGAAATGTCCGGAAAAGTTCCGTTGTATTATGACCAGGAGACGCCACATGTTGGCCGTGCATGACGTCAAATGCCAAATGTATCCTTGTACCATGTGCGACAAGAAATACATTGCCAATGTTTTACTCAATGAACACATGAAAAAATCGCATTTGAAACAGAAAGATCACCGATGTAGCGTTTGCAGTTTAGGATTTTTCAGGAAGACCGATATGATGGATCACATGGCAAAGCACTACGGTGTCAAGAGACACGATTGTCAGATTTGTGGCAAAGGAATGTCCAGTCGTAAAACACTAAGAGAACATCTCAAGATACACAACAACGTAAAGAACCACAAATGTAATATATGCGATAAAATATTTGTACAAAAAGGTGCCCTAATCAGTCATTTGAAGACACATTTCAAGTTACTTAGTTAGAATAAATTTAATTCTTGGTTACATTTTTTATACAATGTTTAAAAACTGTGGTGCTTATATCATCAATACCCGTAGAAAAGCTTGTATTTAAAGACTTAATAATTTTCATTATCTCAGATGTTGTTGTTGGAGTAAAGGTGAAGTCAGATGTAGTCTTATTTTCTGATTAAAATGTATGTATGCAATCTTCTTCCCTTGTATTTTGCTTTGTCATTAATTTATGAACATAATCCTTACCAACATTTGTGAAAAAATCATTTATGTCGTTCGTTATCAAGGAGGGATGTTCATTAATATTCACATCCAAGTTGTTAATATTTAGTACTTGCAGTGGAGTTGGGCCTGATTGCATTCCGGCTGCTTCCTTAATAATTTTCCACCTTTTTTTTTGATCCTCCTTTATATCATTTAGTTTGGATTTATAGTAATTTTGCCTTGTTGTTTTAAGAGTAGTGGTACACCAGTTTCTATATCTCTTGTAATATGCATGTAATGTATCATTGTTTGGATTTCTCTTGCACTGAAAATGCATTCGATCTCGTTTTATTATACATTTTATTAGTAAATCCGTTATCCATGGTTTTAAGCATTTTTTTTGTGGAGTCGCTTCACCATTAAGCAATCTGCAATATGCCTTTGTAAACTCACAATAAAATTAGCAATGGCTTCGTTTACATCGTCATGTTTCCTTACTCAGATTATCATCCAAGTCAATGAAGTTAATGATTCTTTTCTGTATTGTACTTACCTTTCAACGAATCACTCTTCAGGATAATAGCGTAGTGGTCAGTAATTGCAGTTTGAAATATCATGGAAGAAAATTTCATTTTGGATCGTGTCATAATGTGATCAATACAAGATTCAGAATTTTGTGATTCTCTTGTTACTCCATTTATCATGGGTCTAAGTCCATGAGATGCTATGAGTGATGAATATTCATGAAGCTATTATACTATGAATATTTCATTACACTTGGGCTATACTTGTCTAATATATCAATGTTGAAATCACCTGTCAATATTAAGTTTTTCACCTGCACATTTTTAATTAACACATTTTCTAATGCTTCCAATAATGGTTCGATTGAATGTTGTGAAGGTGATCTGTATAGTGCAATTAATGTTGTTGAATCATGCATATCGATCTGCAGACAACCTGAACCAGTAATCTCGATCTCCTTAACTGTAGGGGCTATTGAGTCTCCAATATACACCACCACACCATCACTCTGGAGAATATTTTTTGATGTATTATATGTTGTGTATCCTTCAATAGGTTTAGATACGAAATTATTACCAATCCATGCTTCAGTAAACACTATGACATCAAATCTACGGTTCATTGCTTTTAATAACACGAGTGTCTCTTCTAGATTCTTACCAAAACTACGGATGCTCATACAAAAAAAAAGAAAAGTGGGTGTTCATCAAAAATTCCTTACATACAGTCATATTTTTTGTCATATATTGACTTTTATTAAATTCAAAGTCTAAATCAATTTAAGATAGTTCCATATTCAGTATGTAAAAGGTGTACAGGTAATTAACAGCAAATCTAAATTAATAACATTAGATCTTCCACCTGTTTTATGAAATTTATTTTTGCTCCTGATTCTCATCTCACCATTATTTTACCTTCTTTGAACCAAACATACCCTTTTCTTTCGCTACTTGCTTCGTCTTCCAGAGTAGTTCCTTATAATATGGAGAAATAACTTCTCCAATATAGATGTTTGCCATTTCTTTAGCCTTTGCTCTATTTTCTAAAAATCTTTGACGAGTGCGATCACTGTGAAATTTAATGTAAAGTCTATTTGAAGTTTTTACCTTCATATTGCTTCGGTTAGGTACCCTACGGGCTAAATTAATGTCATCTGGTTGAATATTTATACCCAACTCTTTACCAACTCTGATTGCTGTTTCAACAGGAGGTTCTCCTATAATTTCATCCAGTCCTGCTATTTCAATACAGTTAATACTAATTTGATGTTGTTCTAATTCTGCTATTTTTGACTCTAAGTTTTTCATTCTTTTATCCTTCTTTTCATTTTCTTCCCTCATAACTTTAACTTCATTTTGAAGAGCCAAGGTTTCATCAAATTTTACTCTCATTTTATCAAATTTTTCACTTATGAACTCCGCACTGCGCTTTTTTTCCCTAGATTCCTCTTCATATTTCCTAAATTTATCCTTCTTCATTTCACCCATCTTTTTGTCAACATAATTAAATATTGTCTCCATTATTTTATCATTTGGCGAGGGTGGGGTAACGTCCTCTTTTATGACAGGTCGAGTGCCCTATTTCTGTGGCATGTTGTCTATCTTAATGATATAGTTTATCTTTCAAGAGAACTGGTAAAATGCCAACCCACTGTTAATGTTTGTTAGAAGGTTTTAAAATTGTACTTCCAAGTCCACATAAAAGTTGAATAGGACCTAATTTCTTTTTTTACACACTAGTGGCCTTGTTCTCCAAGGTACATCAAATGGATCATCAACTAACTACCTGCTCGGAGCTCAAATCCTTGAGTGCATCACTCAGTGAATTTGTATTTCACCAACTAAAAACCAACATTCTTAATTGAGCCCTAGGCTCAACTCTCCTTAAATTTCCGGTGTAAAGGAATACGAACTCAAGTTAAATTATATAGAAATATTTAAAAATCAAGAACACATAATTTATCTTGTTTCCTTTATTAAAATAACAATCAAATATTATGACAGTGTGTAGTTTACAATTTTTACAAGTTTCTGAATTTGTTTGAAAAAAAGTATTACTTTCTTCTCATCAGTAGGTATATTCGCATTAGTGTCGTAAATGGTCGCGAGCGCTGTATACCTGAAACCATGTTTACAAACATATCACATACCTGCTATTCTACCCTTGCTAATACCTGTGTCTTTGTGCATACCGCCATTATTGTTTTCGTTGACATCAATTATGCTGTTTTAAATGAAATTCAATTTTATTTAACAAATACAAAAAGCAATGTTTTGACACCATGAATTTTTGACAAACCCAGTGTATCGTGATAATAATATATCTGGATAGTATAGAAATCAAATATAATATAAAATATAACAAGTGCTAAAATGTAATAATTTTAGTAACAAAATACGTTGATGAATGACTTGATCCACAATAGACCGTCACTTAAGAATTGAGTCGCCGGCGTCACTTAACGGTAGTAAGATTGTTTGGTGAAACGTAATTTTACGCTAAGTGCATCAAAAAATTGATTTTAGCGCTTAGGAACCTTGGTGAAAGTGGGGGTAGTTCACACTATATAAATGAATATTTTAACTATTTCACAATAAATACACTAAGATTTATCATTATTTAGTATTTTATTCATAGGAACTTTTTAACAAATTACTAATAGTTTGACAGAGTATTGTTGTATACAGATTCAATGACACTTTGATTTGTATCTTCAATAACACTTTATTTGTATTTAAATAAACATTCCTAGTGACTTTCTGACACAGTCATTATTTTTAGATGGTCTTCATTCAATAGTCCTCAAAACTAAGGACGGAAGTCAAAGTGAAGGACAAGTATTTTGATTATAATTGGACAAATTTCATGGAACTAAATATCATCAAATAATGGAGACTATGAAAGATTTGAAAAGGAGCATACTCTGCATAATATGTAAACGTACAGAAAATCTGAATTTAATGCAGAAAGATCATTTTCTAATCGACGGAACAGTCGAAAACTATTCAAGAATGATTAAAAAATGTTTCAAAATGAACTTTACACAAACGTCAAACAAAATTAAATATTTCATATGCGACATTTGCGTCATGGGAGTGCGATTTTGTTATAAGTTTCGTGAAAAAGTCAAATTGTCTTATACCAAGTTATGTGCAAACACTTCTTCCCAATATGTTGACAAAAGCGCTAATGTATCATTATTCTCTAATTCACATTTATCAAAATATGTGAAACAATCAGATAGAAAATCTAAGAATATTAATCAAAATGTTGAGGGTGAAGCTACTAAATATAATATTACAAATGTCATTTGCAATGATAATAATTATACTCAGAAATCAAGTGTTATAGATATATCTGACCAAGTCCAGTTTGATACAATAGATCATGATTATTGTTACACAGATATGACAATACTTGAACAAGACAATATAACAACAAACAATAAAATAAAAACTGACAATATAAAATTGAAATGTGAAACAGAGACTGAGAACTATTTCATAAATATTCAATCACCGTTAAACATCAGTGATGATAATGATTGTATGGATATATTGAATTTCGACAGTGAAAGTGACCAAGATAATTGGAGTACGACTTCGGAACAAATGAAGACAGCTACGGGGTATAAAAGGGAGCTGGAAATGTGTCAACGACCTCCCTTCGTTGTGCCCCCTCTGGATCCCTCTATTCTGCAATGTCCCATGTGTGACAGAACATTTGACAGCAACAGCTTCCTTCGTCCGCACTACAAGCAACACTTTCCAAACGCTCTGTGTCACGTCTGTGGTAGAACTTACATATCCATCTTCAGTCTGAGAAGTCATTTCAAGATCCATTTGCAAGGTAACAAGAGGTTTGAGTGCAATCTGTGCGATTCAAAATTCATTGAAAAATATAATTTACAATGTCACGTGCGTACAAAACACAACAACGAAATAAGAATTCAGTGTTCGAAATGTCCGGAAAAGTTCCGTTGTACCATGACCAGGAGACGCCACATGTTGGCCGTGCATGACGTCAAATGCCAAATGTATCCTTGTACCATGTGCGACAAGAAATACATTGCCAATGTTTTACTCAATCAACACATGAAGAAATCACATTTCAAAGAGAAAGATCACCGATGTAACGTTTGCAGTTTAGGATTTTTCAGGAAGAGCGATCTGATGGATCACATAGTAAAGCACTACGGTTTCAAGAGACACGATTGTCAGATTTGCGGCAAAGGAATGTCCAGTCGTAACACACTAAGAGAACATCTCAAAATACACAACAACGTGAAGAAATACAAATGTGATATATGCAATAAAAAATTTGTACAAAAAGGTACCCTAATCAGTCATATGAAGACACATTTCTAGTTACTTAGTTAGAATAAATTTCATTCTTGGTTATGTTTTGTTCATTTCATGTGACACATATCATCAGAAAAGTAAATAAGTTATATATAGGGCACGGATAAATATGTATTAAAAAATTCAAAATATGTACATATAATATGGACTAAAAAATGTAAAATATGGAGAGTAAAATAAGAATCTCTTTCATATTAAACATTGTTTATTGTGAGAAATTACTATGCAGTAACTGTTACATCAAAAAGATTATAAAATTACAACGAAATGTCCAGGTAATTCAAATAAAAAAATGAAGTTTCATTCATTTTCCTCTAAATCTGTCTTATTAAATTGATTGCAGTACACAATTTACATGCTTTTTTAAACTATCGAAATTAAAACTTTGTCGATTTGGTCTAAATATAAATATATTGGCTGAAAGATCTTTCCACGTCACATGATGTAATAGGCACGTCTGCAGTAGGTACCCTCAAAGCTTCCGCTCAGAACTTTATTAATTGTTTTTAGGATATCAAATCCTTTATTTTTGTCTATACTTAAGTTTTTGTTTACCGCAGCGCGGGGGCAGACAATGTGAGGTAAATGAATTTAGAGAATAAAAAATCAAATTACGACGAATAATGCTCGAGAGAAATGAAACACGCGCGGCCATGTTGTGGCGAGAATGCAAACACGTAAAATTATATCAATTTTTGTGAACTAACTCATGTTTTATGATATAAAAATTGAAAATATGGATGATTGTGATATTTTTTTTGTAAAATATGGACTTAACCATGAAATATGGAAAAATATGGAATATAAAAAATAGTTTTTCACAATCTATATATGATAATCTAGGTAGAGAACACATACCAGACAGAAAATAGTGTAAATTAAAAATATGTATTTACATATTAATCCGGGCCCTAGTCATAACATAGACTACATCCAGTACTCAGCTTATAGATGAGTTTTGGTACACCCTTCAATTTGGATTTTACATAGGTTAGTTATGGAAAATGTGATGATTCTTTAGATTGGAACTGATTAATTAATACACAGATTAGAGCAATACATGGATTTTATTGTTAGCACAAGAACAACAAGTTACATGCGGTGAACAGACGCTAGGTGGGATAACAGTCCTCTGTATTACCGACATTAAGGAGGAAGAGCAGATGGAGAAGCCAAAAAAATGGGCTCCCACAGGAAAGCGTCTTGGCGCCCATACTTTATAATAGGTATATATACAAACGACCAACCCACCACACACTTTATATATGCCAATGATACTGCTGTGGCGGCTCAGGAGGATACATTTCAGCGGGTTGATGAAAGTCTGACTAGGTCACTGTGGATTCTTGGGAGTTGGTATAAAGAAAACAATCTAAGGCCAAACCCAGGGAAGACGCAGCTTTCCACTTTTCACCTAAAAAATAGAGAAGCAAACAGATAACTTAAGGTGGAGTGGATGGGGGAGAGAGTGAAACACTGCGGCACTCCTAAATATTTGGGGGTCACCCTGGATAGAACCCTGACCTTTAAAGAACACTGTTAGAACACAAAACAAAAAGTATGCGCCAGAAACAATATTTTGCGCAAACTCACTGGGACAGTGTGGGGTGCGACGCCATCAGTGCTGAGGACGTCAGCTCAGGGTTTATGCCTGTCTGCGGCGGAATATGCGTGTCCGGTATGGCAGAAATCTACTCACTCCAAACTGGTGGACGTTGCCTTGAATGATATGAAACGAATAGTCTCGGGGTGCTTAAAGCCCACACCAACTGAGAGACTGTACCCAATAATTGGAATTGCCCCACCACATATTCGACGTAAAACTGCGGCAGATGCAGAGAGGTACAACAAACCCACAACATACGCCACCCTTTATACCATCACCAGCCAGTGGTGTCACGCCTGAAGTCCAGGAAAAGTTTTATCAAGGCCACATCCCCTGTTGAGTCCTCTCAACAGAGTTGAGAAGAACTCTGGCGACTGGACTCTGGAGCGGCACCATGGATGGAACCAAATGAAAGTATCGGAGTTGGAGAGCACATATGCGCTCTATGGAAGACCCTCAATAGACTCAGGGTCGGCGTAACCAGATGTAAAAAAAACCTGCAAAGGTGGAAGTACCTGTCTGCAACAGATGACACCCGATGCGAATGCGGCGCAACCCATGATGACCATGATGTATCCACTGATGGGAGTGGTCTGTAGTCCTGAGGATCTGATTATGACAAATGACAACGCGATTTCAGTCGCTGCTTATTGGAGTGGTAGAACTTAGCTGGACACGAAAAAGAAGAAAGACCGACATTAGTATTACCATATGTCATTGCATATCAACAGTTAGTGATGGCCTAACATGAATGTAGGTTAGTGACCTTAGTATTAAATAAAAACAGATACAAATTGTATGTTACTAGTGCAATGCCATGAGACATTTAGAAATAAAACCATTTGATGTTGGTCAGTTGGTCAGTGTGGTTGAATTGTTCTTGTACTCCTCACTACCCCAAGGGGGAGTTATGATTTCACAATTTTTTTATTGCATATTATCAACTAGTATAATGCTGAGATTGTATTCTGAAAGTTTCATCACAATATATTTGTGTGTGCGTATGCTGTGAACTATGTACGGCATTTTTATTCTTAAGTACTCAATCGATTCTTTTCAAATTTTGCAAATTTTTATTATCTAATATTCTCTTAGACGCCACTACATTTTGAAGGATATGTGTAGCCTTAATCTTGAAACTCAAATCTGATCGCAATTTCATATTTACAAAGAACCATTTATTAGATGTGGAATATTTCCACTATTTATTATTTGCAGAAAATATAGACAGTATCTATTAACAAAATACTCATATCTATGAAATTATATACTTTTTTTAAATCATTTTTGAGACTTTATAACCCTTACAGATTCAGTGACACTTTGATTTGTATTTAAATAAACATTCCAAGTGACTTTCTGACACAGTCATTATTTTTAGATGGTCTTCATTCAATAGTCCTCAAAACTAAGGACGGAAGTCAAAGTGAAGGACAAGTATTTTGATTATAATTGGACAAATTTCATGGAACTAAATATCATCAAATAATGGACACTATGAAAGATTTGAAAATGAGCATACTCTGCGTAATATGTAAACGTACAGAAAATCTGAATTTAATGCAGAAAGATCATTTTCTAATCGACGGAACAGTCGAAAACTATTCAAGAATGATTAAAAAATGTTTCAAAATGAACTTTACACAAACGTCAAACAAAATTAAATATTTCATATGCGACATTTGCGTCAAGGGCGTGCGCTTTTGTTATAAGTTTCGTGAAAAAGTCAAATTGTCTTACACCAAGTTATGCGCAGACATTACTTCCCAAGATGTTGACAAAAGCGCTAATGCATCATTATTCTCTAATTCACATTTATCAAAATATATGAAACAATCAGATAGAAAATCTAAAAATATTAATCAAAATGTTGAGAATGAAGCTACTAAATATAATATTACAAATGTCATTTGCAATGATAATTATACGCATAATGATAATTATGTTATAGATATATCTGAACCAGTCCAGTTTAATACAATTGATCATGATTATTGTTACACAGATATGACAATACTTGAACAAGACAATATAACAACAATCAATAAAACCAAAACTGACAATATAAAATTGAAATGTGAAACAGAAACTGAGAACTATTTCATAAATATTCAATCACCGTTAAACATCAGTGATGATAATGATTGTATGGATATATTGAATGTCGACAGTGAAAGTGACCAAGATAATTGGAGTACGACTTCGGAACAAATGAAGACAGCCACGGGATATAAAAGGGAGCTGGAAATGTGTCAACGACCTCCCTTCGTTGTGCCCCTTCTGGATCCCTCTATTCTGCAATGTCCCATGTGCGACAGAACATTTGACAGCAACAGCTTCCTTCGTCCGCACTACAAGCAACACTTTCCAAACGCTCTGTGTCACGTCTGTGGTAGAACTTACATATCCATCTTCAGTCTGAGAAGTCATTTCAAGATCCACTTGCAAGGTAACAAGAGGTTCAAGTGCAAATTGTGCGATAGGAAATTCATTATCAAATGTAATTTAAAAATTCACATTCGTACAAAACACAACAATGAAATAAGACATCAGTGTTTGAAATGTCCGGAAAAGTTCCGGACCATCATGACCAGGAGACGCCACATGTTGGTTGTGCATGATGTCAAATGCCAAATGTATCCTTGTACCATGTGCGACAAGAAATTCATCGCCAATGTTTTACTCAATCACCATATGAAGAGATCACATTTGAAACAGAAAGATCACCGATGTAGCGTTTGCAGTTTAGGATTTTACCGGAAGACCGATTTGATGGATCACATGGCAAAGCACGATGGTGTCAAGAGACACGAATGTCAGATTTGTGGCAAAGGAATGTCCAGTCGTAAAACACTTAGAGAACATCTCAAAATACACAACAACGTAAAGAAATACAAATGTGATATATGCGATAAAAAATTTGTACAAAAAGGTGCCCTAATCAGTCATATGAAGACACATTTCAAGTTACTTAGTTAGAATAAATTTAATTATTGATTATGTTCTGTTCATTTCATGTGACACATATCATGCGACACAAATCTCTCAGGGTGTCATATGAAAACACATTTTAAGTTACATAGTTAGAATAAAATTATTCTTGGTTATGTTTTGATCATTTCATGTGAGGCATACCATCAGAACAGTGAATAGGAACAGTATATATTATGAAACATATCAATAATTAAAATAAATCATTAACCAAACTAACAGTCCTATAAAGAATATTCAATTTCGAATTATTTGGCTGTCTACAATTGGGGCATTAGTTTATTTATATGTATATTTTTTTAAGAAATATCTTATGTGAAATTATGAATACAAAAATAAACATTTCAATATAATTGCCCCATTGCAAGTGTGGACACTCGTGTATGGGGCAAGAATAACATTTGAATATTAACAAAATATGGAATAAATAAGACTTATTTCGAATCTAATTCTAACGAATGGACAGTCTTCTTCTGGGACACAATCCTAAGATTGGTCTGCACCAAACACTCGATCTTTCCACTTGACTCTATCGTCCGCCAGTCTCTTCATCTCTTTGTAGCTGCTACAGCGCACGTCACCGATTATCTGGTCTATATAATTGTTTCTGGGGCGACCTCTACAGTTACCCCCATCAATCATTCCTTCGACGATGGTAAAAAGCAGGCCTGGGTGCCGGATTTTGTGGCCTATCCAAGTTGTTCTCTGTTGGGCAATCCTTTTCATAATTTGCCTTGTCTCTCCAACCCTACTTAGTACCTCGTCGTTGCTGATGTGTTCTGACCAGTGAACTTTAGCCATGCGTCTGTAGCACCACATCTCAAACGTAGACAGACGTCCCGTTTCGCGTTGGCTGATGGTCCATGTTTCACAGCCATATAGCAGTACACTCCAGACAAGAGACTTGATCAAATTTTTCCTAATTTTGATGGAAATGTTAGGGGATTCAAAAATTGTTGATCTTTTGTTGAAGGCGACTCTTGCTTGGTGGATTCTGCTTTTGATGTCTGCTGTTGAACGTCCGTCTTGAGATATTGACAGTACATACATACATACATATGTATGTACTGTCAATATCTCAAGACGGACGTTCAACAGCAGACATATTGACAGTAAATTTTCAAAATGCTCTCACGGTTTAGAAAATTGAGATTCTTTTTCATTTTGCTTGAATTTTTGATACAATAGAAATATATTGTTAAAAATAGCATTCAGAATGGACAGTAAATTTTCAAAATGTTCTCACGGTTTAGAAAATTGAGATTCTTTTTCATTTTGCTTGAATTTTTGATACAATAGAAATATATTGTTAAAAATAGCATTCAGGGATTGTCAACTTTTAAAGAAAAAAAATCTATCGTCTATTATATTAAGATTTAATTTGCATATTTGTAGGAATGAAAAATATATGTAACAAAAGTAAAATAGTTTCAATGTTGGAAAATTGTGTGTTTCTATAGAAAATTGTATTTTTTTTACTCTTCACCATTATGAATGTAATAGTATTCATATACATCATGTCATCTTCCTCGCGGAGTAGGCAGAGAGAACCGAACACCACGTCTATTGTTAAGGGGGCATACAAACCCAAACATCCCAATTTCAAATAAAATTTCTCAAATATGTTAAACAGTGACTTTCTAAAAAAATAAAATATGTATTTTCAACATTTCCCTAGTGAATATTCGTTTTTCTAATTATATTATTGGTTAATATTTTTTTATTTAATTTGAATTTAAACACTTTTTTAAAGCATCTTTTATGATACTTTCGAAATATGAGAAACCATATTTTAACATCCAATTTCTAGATATGAAAAAATACATACTTTATTACGATTTCCTTGTTAAAAACATAAAAATATTAGGAAGCATATAGAATAAAAATACACAGAACATAAATCTCATTTATATATGTTTTACATTTTGTGTAAACACTTAAGTGTTCTGAATTATGGGGTTGACAAAGGTAGATGATGTGATACTGAATTGGATAGTAAGGCAGAATTTACTGATTATTTTTAGATGGTCATCATTCTATAGAACAAGGCTGCAGACAGAAGAAGGAAGATGTTAGACCAAAATATATGATTTATGATCTCTTTAATAGTATCCAGCATATGTTTTTTTTTTGATAATTATCTATTGGAAACATTCAAAGGTATTATTGGCTATACTTTACTAACTATCATCAAACAATGGAAAGTTTAAAGGATAAAAATTCTTCTGTGCAAAGCAAGATACCACTTGACAGTTGTGTTATATGCAACAGTTCAGAAAACTTAAAAATAATGGAGAGAGATTATTTTATTGGTGAAAAATTAGAAAATTACTTAAAAATGATTGAAAAATGCTTCAAGATCAATTATCTCTACTTGCCAAACAACATCAAATACCTCATTTGTGAAGCTTGTATCAAATGTTTGCGAAATTGTTGCATGTTTCGCGAAAAAGTCAAGTTGTCCTATATTCAGTTGTTCAATAAGACAAATATCAAATCCAGTCATCAAACAATGGAAATTTTAAAGGATAAAAAGTCTTCTGTGCAAAGCAAGATACCTCTTGACAGTTGTATTATATGCAACAGTTCAAAAAACTTAAAAA
This sequence comes from Molanna angustata, assembly GCA_963576475.1. Lineage (NCBI taxonomy): Eukaryota > Metazoa > Arthropoda > Insecta > Trichoptera > Molannidae > Molanna > Molanna angustata. The sequence goes on along the minus strand of OY754978.1, from coordinate 1,494,340 downwards.
TAATGGAGAGAGTTTATTTTATTGGTGGAAAAATAGAAAATTACTCAAAAATGATTGAAAAATGCTTCAAAATCAATTTTCTCCATGTGTCAAACAACATAAAATACCGCATTTGTGAAGTTTGTATCAAATGTTTGCAATATTGTTGCAAGTTTCGCGAAAAAGTCAAATTGTCCTATATTCTGTTGTTCAATAAGAGAAATATCAAATCCAGTTGTGTTGGTGTATCCCAAAATAATAATTTTGCATCCTCTGCTAAAATTTCTTGTATGAATATAGAAGAAAAACCACCAATAGGAAATTTTAATAATAAGCTGAAAATAAATGATGCTATCCCAAAAAAGGAAGAATGCAACACAGAAAACAAACCAAAAACATTTCCTGGCAATGACCAATCCTTGACAAATAGAAGTAATTTCAATAGTTTGATGGGCAGTATTGATATGACCAATACTGAGAATGAAAGCGACCAAGACAATTGGAGTACAACATCGGAGCAAATGAAGATAGCCACGGGATATAAAAGGGTGCTGGAAATGTGTCAACGACCTCCCTTCGTTGTGCCCCCTCTGGATCCCTCTATTCTGCAATGTCCCATGTGCGACAAAACATTTGACAACAATAGCTTTCTTCGTCCGCACTACATTCGACATTTTCCAAACGCTCTGTGTCACATCTGCGGTAAAGCTTTCCTCTCAATCATCAGTCTGAGATTCCATTGCAAGAAACACACGCAGGGTTACGAGCGGTTCAATTGCAATCTGTGTGATCGGAAGTTCATTTACAAATCTGGTTTAAAAATTCACATTCGTACAAAACACAACAAGGAATTAACATATCACTGTTCCAAGTGTCCAGAAAAGTTCCGCAGCATGATGACCAGGAGACGCCACATGTTGGTTGTGCATGATGTCAAATGCCAAATGTATCCTTGTACCATGTGCGACAAGAAATACATCGCCAATTTTTTACTCAATCAACACATGAAGAAATCACATTTCCAAGAGAAAGATTACAGATGTGACATTTGCAGTTTAGGATTTTATGTGAAGACCGATCTGATGGATCACATGGCAAAGCACGATGGTGTCAAGAGACACGTGTGTCAGATTTGTGGCAAAGAATCGTCCAGTCGTAAAACACTATTAATACATCTCAAGACACACAACAGTGGCAAGAAAATTGAATGTCAGATTTGTGGCAAAGGAATGTCCAGTCGTAGAACTCTAATAGTACATCTCAAGATACACAACAACGTAAAGAACTACATATGTAACACATGTGATAAAAAATTTGTGCATAAAGGTGCACTAATCAGACATATGTTAATACATTTTTAGTAATTACGTAGTTGGAATAAAATAATTCTTGGTTCTATTCCGTTCATTTTATGTGAGGCATATCATCATCAATAGTGAATAGATTATATATAAGGAAACATGTCAATAACTAAAATAAATCATAAACCAAACTAACAGTTCTATTAAGAATATTAAAGAAATCAATTTAGCTACTCATTCTATAAAAGCTGGCTACAATTGTGTCTTTAGTTCTCATATTATTGGGTTTTTTACAGAAATAACTATGTACATTTCAAAATTATGAATAATAAAATTCAATATTATTGCCCCTTTGAAAGTGTGGACACTCGTGTATGGGGCAAGAATAACATTTAAATATTATAACAAAATATACTGTTGGGAAAAGTAAGACTTATGTCTAAACTAATTCTAACAAAAGGATATTAAAATACTGATATAAACATTTATACTTAATTCTTTCACAGTTTCACATGTAGTTTTTTTTACTAACTTTATAGTGCCTTGATGAATATTGAAGTACATATTTAGAGCCAAGGTAAATGTTATGGTTCTTTGCCGTTGTTTTATTATATAATGGCACCAACTACATTATTAAATATGGCATTTCTACATATCCTTATTGATTGAAAATAAATTAAATGAAGGTTCAAAACAAATTAAAAACATTAAGGAAATGAAAGAAAATTATAATAATTAGCACAATATCATAAAAAAACACTTATTGGATACTGAATCGATCCATCCATAAAGCAGATCCATCAATAGTACTCAGCCACTGATATGACTTTATTTATAATATTATTAATTGTGAACTTTGTCTTTGTGAATGAAACAAACTTAAATCTAATCAAATATCTCATAAAATTTTTGAAAAAACATATTTACTGATTCTTTTGTGTGTCAAAAAAGAATTTAATACTGAATTGGATAGTAAGGACTACTTAACTAATTATTTTTAGATGGTCATCATTCTATAGAACAAGGCTGCAGACAGAAGAAGGAAGATGTTAGACCATAATATATGATTTATGATCTCTTAAATAGTACCCAGCATATGGTTTATTGGATAATTACCTGTACATAATTTATTGGATAAATATACTTTGCTAAATATCATCAAACAATGGACACTTTGAAAAACAAAAAATCCACCGTCAATAGCAATAAAACCCATGAAAGATGCGTAATATGCAACAGTTCAGAAAATTTGATTTTAATGCAAAGAGACTGTTTTATCAATGGAAAAATAGAAAACTACGCAAGGATGATTGAGAAATGTTTCAAGATAGACTTTTTTCAAATGTCAAATAACGCAGAATGCATCATTTGCGAAGCGTGCATCAAGGCTCTGCGTTTTTGTTGCAAATTTCGCGAAAGAGTCAAATCGTCTTACACTCGGTTGTACAATATGAAAACTGCCAAAAATTTCCAAAAGATTATTGATTTTAAAAGTGGTGGTGGTAGGCATCAGTTGTCCAAAGTTTCAAATGATCTTTCAGTGGCCCCTAATAAATTTTATATAAAAGATTTGAATTGTACATCTACAAACATTTTAGAAATGAAGGACGACAATCCTAATAAATCAAAAGTCAATACTAAATTAGATAGATGTTGTGTCATTAATGAAAGTGATGATGATAATTGGAGTACAACTTCAGAACAAATGAAGATAGCCACAGGGTTTAAACAAATACTAAAAATGTGTCAAAAACCTCCTTTTGTTATACCCCTACTGGATCCTTCTCTGGTTCAGTGTCCCAACTGTGACAAAACATTTGACAGTCACAGCTCGCTCTGTTTTCATTACAACCAACACTTTCCTAACTATCTGTGTGACGTCTGTGGCAAACCTTACTCGAACAGCGGATGTTTCAACAACCATTTAAAGTTACACTCACAAACTGCAGAATTCAAATGCGAGCTGTGTGATCGGACGTTTATATATTTAAACAATCTAAGACACCATGTACGGTCGTACCACAACAAAGAAAAATGCTATATGTGTTACGAATGTCCGGAAAGATTCAAAGAAACCATCACTAGAAGACGTCACATGCTCACAGCACACAATATTCAATGCAAGCTGTACCCTTGCAATATTTGCAGCAAAAAATTCATCACTTCCAATTCCCTTGGGAACCACACAAAGACCGTCCATTACAAACAGAAAGATCACAAATGTTCAATTTGTGACGAGGAATTTTATAAGAAATACTTATTGGAGGATCACATGGCTAAACATAGAGGGATACACAAATAACACTGTGAACTGTGCGACAAAGTAATGGCAAGTCAGTGGAGCCTCAAAGAACATCTCAAAATACACATCAATTTAAGGCTCTACAAATGTGATGTGTGTGAAAAGGCATTTGTACAAAAGAGTGCCCTAAAAAGTCATTTAAAGACTCATTTTAAATGACCCCCTTTATTATGTATAAACATAGAAAACTTACAATTGATATTAATCAATATTGAAATTAAACATTGCTTTATGGTCAAGCAAAATAAAATTATATTAATTGATTTTTATTTTTAAATTACATTTTAAAGCATCTTTTATCATACTCACAAAATATGAGAAACCATATTTTAACATCCAATTTCTAGATATGAAAAAATACATACTTTATTACGATTTCCTTGTTAAAAACATAAAAATATTAGGAAGCATATAGAATAAAAATACACAGAACATAAATCTCATTTATATATGTTTTACATTTTGTGTAAACACTTAAGTGTTCTGAATTAAGGGGTTGACAAAGGTAGATGATGTGATACTGAATTGGATAGTAAGGCAGAATTTACTGATTATTTTTAGATGGTCATCATTCTATAGAACAAGGCTGCAGACAGAAGAAGGAAGATGTTAGACCAAAATATATGCATTTTGATCTCCTAAATAGTATCCTGGATATGGTTTATTGGATTATTATCTATTGGAAACATTCAAAGGTATTGACTTAACTATAATTTACTAGCTATCATCAAACAATGGAAAGTTTAAAGAATAAAAAGTCTTCTGTGCAAAGCAAGATACCACTCGACAGTTGTGTTATATGCAACAGTTCCAAAAACTTGAAAAAAATGGAGAAAGATTATTTTATTGATGGAAAATTACAAAACTACTCAAAGATGATAGAAAAATGCTTCAAGATTAATTTTCTCCATGTGTCAAACAACATCAAATACCTCATTTGTGAAGCTTGTATCAAATGTTTGCGATATTGTTGCAAGTTTCGCGAAAAGGTCAAGTTGTCCTATATCCAATTGTACAATAAGAAAAATGTCAGATCCAGTCGTATTGATGTATCTCAAAAAAATAAGTTAGCATCCTCCACTAAAACTTCTGTGAATATAAAAGGGAAACGTTCAATTGGAAAGTTAAATAATAAGCTGAAAATAAAAGGTGTTATCCCAAAAAAGGCAGAATGCAACACAGAAAACATACCCATCAACAAATTCCCTGTCAATGAGCAATCCTTGACAAATAGAAGTAATTACGATAATTTCATGGACTGTGTCGATATAACCAATACTGAGAATGAAAGCGATGAAGACAATTGGAGTACAACATCGGAACAAATGAAGATAGCCACAGGATATAAACAGGAGTTGGAAATGTGCCAACAACCCCCTTTCATTATACCCCAACTAGATCCTTCTCTGTTGCAATGCCCCAACTGTAACCTGTCATTTGACACTCATTTTTTGCTTTGTTACCACTATGACCAACACTTCCCCAACTACCTGTGCGATGTGTGTGGCAAACCGTACATACATTACAACAGTTTCAAAGTTCATCTAAATAGCCACTTACAGAGCTTCGCAAAATTCGAGTGTAACTTGTGTGACCGGACATTTAAATATACCAACAATTTGAGACATCATATCCGATCATTCCACAACAAAGAAAGCAGCTACAAGTGTTGCAAGTGTACGGATAAATTCAAGAACAGCATCTCGAGACGACGTCACTTGCTGACAGTTCACAACATCCAATGCAAGATGTACAGTTGTACCGTGTGTGACAAGAAGTATATCTCGTGCGGCGAGTTTCGAAGGCACATGAAGACTGTCCACTTCAAACAAAGGGATTATCAATGTGCCCTCTGCAGCTATGCATTTTTCAAGAAGTCGAATCTGGAGGATCATATGGCCAAACATACGGGAATCAGCAAACACCACTGCCAGTTTTGCCAGAAGGCGTTGGCGAGCAGAAAGAGCCTGAAAGAACATCTCAAAATACACAACAACATTAAAAACTATAAATGCGAAATATGCAAGAAAGCATTTGTACAAAAAAGTGCTTGGAATAGTCATATGAAAACACATTTAAAATAATTATCAATTTTATAAAAGAAGAAGAGACAAATTTATTGTGAACTGTGAACGGAACAATGATTTTAAGTCTATCAATTATACCTATATTTAATTTATTTACTATACGCAAGGACAGCACTTGCGCTTCTTCCTCGGGGTGACAAATTCTTCCTTAGAAAAAAGCTCATTTGCGATTCAAACTAAGTGAAAATTATTAATATGTTAAATTATTTCATACTCGGAAAATATTAATATTATTTATTTGGTTCGTTGAAGACAATTTAACATTTATTTAATTTTGTCAGTGAACCGGGCTATTTCTTTCTTAGTAGGCTTTCTTCTCTCCCTTCAGAATATTTGGCATCAGGGACTTTGCTTTAGGGAAAAATTCACAAGTTAATTGTCGGATAGTTTCGACGGCTCCTTCAGTCTTTTATTTTGTCTTTGGTCAATATCGGAATTTGATATTAACAAACAAAATTACTATTGTTAATATAATTGTAAACAAATATTTGTCTGTGTGATTCTTTGAGTTGTATTTTACAATTGTATCCAATGTTCTAAATGGAAATTTAACCTGTCGAGTAGATGCATAAATACAGTGAGAATTTCATGATTTTTAGATGATGAAGATGATACAACACTTAAACATTTAAGGAAGCAAACAGTTCAACACTTTTATTTTCTACCATTCTAAGAACTTGTGTGGATTTTATCAAACTAAAATGTCTTTAATTTCGTTCATGAATCGTCTGTCAAGAAAAAAAGTACATCCCCCTGTCATGGAATATTGTGTCATATGCAACAAAACGGAGAACTTAAAAAGCATGCATCAAAATTATGTCAACAATCTTGTGGTGGAAAACTACACTAAAATTATTGACAAATGCTTCAAAATCAAATTTGTCAGCAGAGAACTCAAAATATGTAACTTGTGTATTAGAAAACTGCAAATGTGTTCCTCTTTCTATAACATGATTCTGTTGTCACACAGACGATTTTATCAAAATAGACAGTCATCTATATTGTTTGACAATACCCAACAGTCAAAGACAGTATCTACACAAGCTAAAGTGCCATCAACTATTTTAACAAAAAAACACATTCAAGATGACAGACAAAAACAAAAGTTCTCCTCATCTGACCAACTTCAAACGAGCATAAAAAAAAGCGGACTTCCTTTACCTTCAAAAATAAATCCCATACATGAAGAATCTACAGTACAAATCAACTGTATAAGTGAAGTGGATATTTCCAGCGATCACTTGGATAATTTCAGTGAAGATGACACAGTAGAAACCGACAATTGGAGCGTAACTTCGGAAGAGATAAAAATTCACACCGGCTACAAAAGGGAGTTGGAACTGTCCAAACAGAGCGCATTTGTGATACCTATTTTGGACCATTCCACAGTTGAATGTCCCCTCTGTTGCCAGACCTTTGCGTCCAACAATTTACTATACTCCCATTACAACAAACATTTCAGCGAGAATTTGTGCCATTTGTGTGGAAAAATTTATGCCAACAACGCCAGCTTCAAAACACACATGGACGCACACAGAGGCATCATCAAGAAGTACCCGTGCTCCCTCTGCAACAAAGTCTTCAAAGACTCCCAGACCCTGTACTGTCACAAGAAGAGTTTCCACGAGAAAAAGAGCATGTTCAAGTGTTATCAGTGTCCGGAGAGGTTCAAAGCCTTTATCACTAGAAAGCGACACATGATCTTGGAGCATGGATTTGAATGTCAGAAGTACCCCTGTACAATGTGCGATAAAGAGTTCATAACTGCCAACCAACTGGCCAAACACGTGGACAAGTCGCATCTGAAAATAAGAAAATACGTTTGTCCGGTGTGCAACGACGCATTCTACGAGAGCAGCTGTTTGAAAAATCACATGGGGAAGCACACGGGGACCAAGCATCACTGCGAATTCTGTGGCAAAGGATTGTCCAGCAGAAAGAGCCTCAGAGAACATCTCAAGATACACAAGAATATAAAAAACTTCAAATGTGACACTTGTGATAAAGCATTTATACAGAAATGCGCTCTTAAAAGTCATTTGAAGTCACATTACAAAGATCCTTCATAGATTCTTTTTATGTTGAGTCAGCCATTTATAAGCTTTCTCCAATTCTTGGTTGTCCCCTGTAATTTTATACGGGTCTTATGCGGATCGTAAGAAATGCTACTTATATGTAGCTAAACTTGTGGATCTGAACAGAAAATATCTTAGAAAAAAAAGGTAAGTTAGATTTACTGTCTACTTTTTACCTTCATTATTTCTTGGTGTGTTGAGTTACTACATTTATCTTTTTCATAATCCACCCACAATACTAAACAGTTTATTACAATTTGCGATTAATGTTGTATAACAAATAATTTTTAGTTTATTTTTATTTGTCAACATCTTCCTTACTGTCATTATAATCAAAATTAATTTTACATTTGATATTCTTCGGTATAATTATTTCACTAAAATATTTCTTGTTACACTGTACAATTAATTGATCATAAATAAAACAATCTATTTTATTGAAGCCACAACACATTACATAATTTGTTCTACAATATTAATGACATAAAAATATGAATAATTCTAAAAAAATAATTATAATAATAAACACTTCCTTGTACTCTGCACAAATGGGGAGTTTATTGCCTTACGGCATTTTCCTCCAACTTACCACTGTTTCCAGTCCAGAGAAACAATATTTACATGAGAAATGAATTTAAATAAATTTGTCCTCTGCTGGGGATCGAACCCAGGAAGCCCGCACAGAAACCAAACGTCTAACCAACTGTGCAATGGCAGTCGTCTATTACAATTTAAAAATAAATTGTGTACAATTGTCTTGCATGTAAATTTTGTATTCAAAAGGTTTCTGTACACCCATTGGCTGCAATCACACAAATCTAGGCTAGCAAAGTTATTTCTGTCTTGTTTATATAATATGTTCCCGATCTGTTTATAAGAGTGTTACGTCTGTCACTTTACTATGCCAGATGAGAGATTTATTCCAAAGAATGTACTTCTGCTTTGAAAATATACATATAAAATAAGAAAACATCTATAAATTGATAAAATATTTCTTTCAAATCAATGTATCTATAAGATCTGTATACATAACATCATGGGTGAAAATAATTATATCTACTAGAATACAGTGAACACTATTTACTGTACATTTTTTTACAAAATAATATAACCTTATAGTGGGGGCAATCTATGTGTGCATTTTGGGTATGGTGTTTTGTTTTTTTTATTCATTTATTTAACTAAATTTAAATCATTTTAAGTAACAATAAAGTGGAAAAAATAAACTGGTATCATCTCCCATATTTTTTTTTGTTGATAGTGAGACGCAAGGAAGTAAGTAGAGGTGAAGCGGGGCAGGGTCAGTTAAAATGCATTCCTTGGCTAGCCCATAGATTTTTATTATAAAATACTAGATGTAGTACTCCGTGCAAAAAGTGAGTCATGGAATATCACGCGTTTGACATTTTGGTTGGCAACATATTTCAGTTTTCCTTACATTTCATCACATCCTAGATAATAACTGTTCTCTAAACTTTAATAATTAAAATGTTTTTTAGACAAATGAATCCGAAAACAATTCACATTAGTCGTTATTCTCTATAGAAAAACGATGTGGTCTGTAACCAAAACGTCAAAAATCCCTCGGAAAAATGACTCACTTTGATTCATACAAAATTTGCTAACTACGACATCTAATGTATTATAATAAAAATCTTCGGGCTAGCCTCACTGTAGGTGATGTTATTATTCAAAATGTTTTTCAGTAACTACCTCATTTGTTTCAAATTATATTTTTTTTTACAATTCGTGTTTTTCAAAATTTATTACTCTGAATAGGTAATGACAGCAAATTTGTTTCTTCTTTTAAATTTCATATCAAATGTTATACAACGCTCCCATGTTTTGGAAAATTGAGTAAAAAATTTTGTTTTTGCAATGAAAATTATACCATTAAATTGCATTGAGGTATTGTAAACCTTTGAAGTGTAAAAAACTCTCATTTTTTGAAGGACAAACTGATTATTATAACATTGTCGGAGTTCACAATAAACACCTTTATTTTTAGTATTTGCAATTTTACTTTCCATACAAACATCTGCTTATATTAGGATCAATTTGCAGATCTGTTTCTATTTGTTATATTTTTAATATCCACTAAGTAAAATTACAAATATAATGCAGCCATTTATAAACATGTCTATATAATATTGTCATTATTAGTAAATAAATAGGTGCATGTTAATGTAAAAATTGTAAATTTTATTATTGTATTACAATATTTCAAGACATGATTAAAATTTTGCTTTATTAAAAATATGTTTTATTTTTTTAATACCCAAATAATGATTAAAATCACACCCATGAAGTCAATAAGCAGAGCCGGACCAAGGATGGCGCCACTGGAGCTTGCTCTACAACAAACTAATCAAATAAAAAAAAGTGACATTCAGCAGCCACAGTAATGAGAAATGGAACAAGATGGTTAGGTAGTAAAATAAATTCAGAAGATGCCAAGAAACAATTGGTATAATGAATGGATACTTAAGGGGACTATTTTTCAATTTGATATACCATCATTATTTCTATTCAAATCATTTTGAAAAAATAATTTAGATAGTTTGGGTATAAATAAAGAAAAATATACCTGAACTTTTTGATAATGTTTTGTATAAATTCTTGTAGAAAAATAATGGCATACCCTGATTTTGAATGTTTTATCTTATATTTCAATGGGTTAATACCAAAATATTGTATGTCCACCTTTGATAGTTTTGAGAAAAATAGTTTTGAAAGTTTGAACTCTTATTAATTCAACAATTTGATAACCTATTACTGTTTTATTATATTGCTTCAACATTTTTGTGCATAGTAACTTATTTTAGATCTATCCATTAATCATATTTTTAATGAAAAACTATTGTTTATAAGGCCATGTGTAGGCCAAGCATGGACACACAATATTTAGGAGCCAAAATGTGCAGGCTAAACATGGACATACAATACATTGGAATAAAGATGTGTTGTTGATGGATATAATTTAACTGTGCTACATTTTAAACATTACTTTAATTAATATAAATATTTCATAACTCATCATAATATTTCCATATTTAAGTCTCTATTTAATATATTTCATTGTATATAACATTAAATAATTGTGAGTTAAAACTCGTGAATTTGCACTATTACATAGTAGTGAAGAATGAAGATGAGTTTTCTAAACACACTAAATTTGTATAATTAAATTTTATTTTATTTTTTTTTATATAAAAAATGAATATGTCCTTGTTAAACAAGTATACATCTTCCTACGTTCCCTTGTGCTTAGGTGAACGAAATCGGTCGAGGCAGGATTCGAACTCTCGACCACTGGATTACTAGCCCAGCGCGCTAACCGCTCTGCCACCGACCCATCTGAATATGTTGCATTATAAAATTTCCTTCCAAAGAGAGTTTGTTTAAGAGTACAGAAATGATAAATTTTTGAAACAAATTAGAAATATGTTAATTGTATCTGCTGCAACGGCTGTTTGTTTGTGCCTAACTATTATTGTATGTCCAGTATTTATGTGGACATACAATATTTTAGCTTCAAACATGGCATGTGACATACAATATTTATGCATTACAAAACATAATGTTTACGACATGCAATGCTTGGTTTGAATTGAATAACTTTAAATGAATATCATATGATGCATTAGTGCAACGTCACAACATATTTTTCGAGGTAGGTATTTTGTTCTTCTTTAATTTAAAAAAATATGTATTGCTCTATGCCTTATTGTTTTTTAAAAATACAAGATAAATGTTTAACAATCGGGGTATGCTTATTATTTTTCTACAAAAATATATAAAGAACATAATTAAAAAGTTAAGGTATATTTTTCTTTATTAATATCCTAACTAAGTTATTTTTTTCAAAATAATTTGTAGTAATGATGCAATATCAAATTGAAAAATAGGTACGTTGGAGCAGTCGCCCCCAAGCATGCTTCTCAAATATATTAGAAAAATAAGTAATTCCTCATATAGAAAGTTTTCTAGACACAGGTAATATCTTCATAAGATACAATATTCAGATACTGTAAATAAGTAAGTATATTGAAATGATTTGGGACACAAAAAATATAGGTATACAATTAAATTTTGTTTTTCAATTGAACTTGATAGCAGTTTTCTAAATATTCTGTCTAAAACCATAGCCTACATATATATAGAATAATAAAAAAATAATGTGTTGTGTGATCTATAAAAATAATAAAAAAAAGTTTAAATAAAACAATAGGGTGTATTGGAATGACTAACGAAATCAAGAAATTTAAAATATGCACATGAATGTTAAGAGAAGAAAGTATGACATTTGGTTCCTTGAATGTGGAAATATCGTGAAAGCATTTAATTTAATTCCAAATTAAGTGATATTGGTAAATCTTATTGCATATGAAATTAGTTTTAAAAATGAAGATAATCTCAATTTATTATGGTAAGGTAAAATCATGGTTAAAATTAATTTGTTTATGGTATCTGTCAGATTTTTGTAATGAATTTCGATCATATTTCGATGCTCGGCAATATTCTTAATTCTTACTTATATAAAAATATTAGCTATCCCAAATAGAAAAAACACCTAAGTATGTTTTAAATGATATTTGCTGCATTATATATTCACATAATATATTCACATTGTCGTGGTTGCTAAGAAAATTTAACACTAATCGGTGATTTAGTGAAAAGTATACTAAGTTATGAAGTGAGTAAAAAAAATGTATGATACATTTCAAAATTTTATGTCATAAGTTTGTTATTTATATATTTGACATGATATTACAAGGAATTTCGATATTATATCGTCACAAAGCAATATTTGCAGCGTGAATTACCTTCAACAAAAAAAGTATTATTTGTTTTAATCACATCCAATTTTTATCCCATATTTGTAATATAAGTATCTAAATATAATCAATACTTAAAATTATTCAAATTATTTCCTTGGTTCGGACTACTAAGATTACATTGGCGCGTCAAAAACATGTATTAATTATATCGCATTTTATTAATAAGTATAAATACTTACTCCCAAATATTTTTATTTAGTCTTTGTATGAAGCAGATGATAAAATGTTCTGCAATACGATAACCTCATTTAACCACTTCATGCTTGATTTTTTTTCTCACAAAAATAGAACTAAAAACATCAGATTATTTTATAATACTTAAATAATTTTGTTTTCTTAAAACAGAAGAAAGAAATTTTGTAAACCTCTACGAGCGTCAAGTGGAAACATGATAGGATGTATGCGCCACCCGCATACACTGTTCGTTCAAAAGCATGAAGTGGTTAAATATATAAATATGTGGTATATATAATAAAGTAATCATGTATTCTAAAATAAAATATTGTAGTCACCGCATAATTTTTAAAAGAAGAATATTGAAAGGTTTATTTTATTTTTAGATGATCTATAGAACTATATTCCTGTAAAAATACCATCATTATTACTTGTTGTTCGAAAGATATGATGGAAAGTTTGTTGAATCAACCCATAAGCCAAATTCAATGTATTTTATGTAACAACAAAAATAATTTGAAACATTTACATAAAGATTATATTGTCGGACTCAATGATGTCGAAAACTATTCAGATATGATCGAAGACTGCTTCAATATACGCTTGAATGTCTCAATTGAAAAATCCAGCATCAAGATTTGTGAAGAATGTATAAAAATACTCAAATACTGTTGCATGTTCCGTACGAAGATTAAACTTTCCCAAAAACGTTTGGTCGCTCACGAACAAATTGGATCAAAAAACCCAACATATGATTTCAACATTGGAACTAATATGAAATTTCCAGTCAATGAACACCAAGATGTGTTCAGTGAAATGGAAGATCACTATGTCCCTATGGTTAAGGACTCGTACAAAACTGCTGACATTGAAAGAACATTATCATCATCAAATATTAAACCATCCGAAGCTCTTAAATTCCATCATAGAAAAAAACAAACCATGTTGCACCAAAAAAATATGACATTTGATAGAAACCAGGCCATTGTCAATATTAAGAAATATCTTGAAACTTTACGCAATAAGAGAAAAAAAACATTGTTCAATACTAAATCATCGGTAACTTTCAAATCTGCACTTAATGATGACAATATAATTATGTCGGATAATGACACATCTCCAGAGAACACAAATGGTTTCAAAGAACTAAAAACAAATTACAAGAGTGAGGATGAGTGGTCAACAAATACTGAGGAAATGCAAAGAGCTACTGGCTACCAACAGGAATTGGAAATGTGTCGGCAGGCCAGTTTTGACATCCCTAAGTTGGATTCCGATTCTTTAGAATGTCCCATTTGTTGGGAGAATCACCTTCACAAACGCGGTTTAGTTATACATTACTTTAAACATTTTCCCAATTATGTATGTGAAGTTTGTGGAAATTCATTCAGAACCAAAAAATTTTTCACGCAGCACATGGAGGCACATCAAGGTGTGCCAAAGAAACCCTTTCTTGCAGTCTGTGAGATTTGCAACAAAGAATTATGCTCAATGAATGCGTATTATTACCACAAAAAGATGTTTCACAGTAAAATAAAGTTAACAAAGTGTAGCGAATGCCCGAAGTTGTTTAAATTTCATATAACATTAAACCATCATTTGGTCAATGTTCACGGAAAGAAGCACAAATCTTTTCTTTGTACATTGTGTGATAAAATATTCTACAACTCCTTCTTGTTGCAACGACACATACAATCATCACATCACAAAGTGAAGAACTTTGCATGTACTTCATGTTCTAAGACATTTGGTTGTAAGTACACTTTGCAATCACATACCAAGATTCACACAGGAATAAAGGAATATAAATGTGAATTTTGCAACAAGGAATTCCTCAGAAGGAAAAATTTTAAAGAACATCTTAAGATACATTACAATATAAAAAATTACAAATGTGATTTATGCGGCAAGGCATTTGTTCAAAAGAGCGCACTCAAAGGTCATGTTGGCACGCATTATAAGGATTAAAAAAATATTCTGTAACAAAATAAGATTGTTTTACTAAAAATATCACTTCCTATCATAAATTTTAATGGGTGGGGACAGAGCGGTTGGCGCGCTGGTTGCAGATTTGAATCCAATAATTTAAAAATATGGGGAAACCTTCAGATATTTTAATTTTCTATAAAAAATATACACATTAAGTAGTATGTATATATTTGCATTGTGTACATGGAAAAGTTCCAGGGTTTCTCATTTTTTTTTATTGAAATTTTTATCTTTATAACAAATTTCTATTTAACTGCCTATATTTCCAAAAAAATAAAAATAACGAAAAATGTTGAAATACCCCGACTAGATACTTTAATTTTCTATAAAAAATATGTACTAACATTATAAGTTGTACGCAATTCTAACTTTTTTTACAATTTTTGTAAAAATTGAATTTGTGACTACTATGTTTCATACAATTTGTATGGCAGAATACACAATATCTATGGGGACATAATTTAATTCTTAATCTTCATACAAATATTTACATTTACGTATTTTAAAAATATATCATGTTTATGAAATTAAGTATTTTATTCAATTTTATTATTTACGCTGGCAAAAATATTGAAAAATTTCTGTCTTAAAATTGTTCGTCTATGACATTTATTCCTTCCATAGACATATATTATTAAGTCTATGATTCCTTCCAGCTTCATAGTCTATGATTATCTAATGTCAAAATGTTGAGTACATAAAAAGAGATATTTTTTGTAGCTGTTGTTCTTATTTTCTATATAAATGTTATTTTATCAATACGGATTATCGTGATTAATATCACTGCCTAGTAATTAGCAAACAAGTATTACAAAAAAGTAGGTATTGTACACAGTAACCCATTATTAACAGAAATATAGTTTCTTATTGCTTTTATTTTTGTAGACCTGAAAATAAACTTCGCGTCTAAAGTGAAAATATTTTATTTGCTAAAGTTTTTCATATGTTACAAATGTTGCTAAACTTATTTTTATTTCATTTGTAATTCGGTACACTAAGATATGAAAATAAATGTTTAGAATTAACCCATCCCTCCCGAATTGACTGCCCATACAAATGCCCTTAAAGACAGAATTAATTTGTGCAGCGTAATTCAAGGAGAGCATCACTTTACTATAATTGCTGTGGATTGTTTATTTGTAATTGGATTATAATGAAAATTTTCAAGTATCAATAAAACAATATTTACAATAGAATGACATATTTTTTTTGTTTATTTATAGCAATGAAATATATATTTTTAAGGGGTGAAAAAAAATTATAGAAAAATATTTTTACTCAAACTAGAAAACAAACTTTAATATTTATGAAGTAAACAATTATGTTACATATATATATTTGGTAATTATTCGGAATAGTATGTAATCGCCAATTTTGTTGATTTTTTGTCTATAGGTAGATAAAAATATACAGATTACGGGAAAAATATTCATTTTCCTGGGAAACGCCCAGGAAAAATTAAAAAAAATATGGAAAAATGTATCGAGAATACCATACAATTTGGTGGTTTTGGGACATCTATCGGCGAATAGAAACGAATACAATAGTTTTGCCATACTTTGTTGACATCTATCGGCAAATAGAAAAGAATACAATAGTTTTGCCATACTTTGTTTACAAAAACTATTTCTCATTTAAACACCGTATATATATAAATAACTTTAATTAAAACACAAAGTTTGAATGTATGTAGTTATTATTGTAATATCATAAAAATAATAATATTACGTGCGAATATCATTTCAACTATTTTAATTTGGTTAGGTTGAGTTACAATCAATTTACACTCAATGTATAATGCAACTCGCTCACGCGAGTCGCAATAATAACTAAATACAAACCTAACCAACCTATTATAAGCAAACTTTTGGTAAAAATTGGTTATGTTAGGTTTGTATGTAGTTATTATTGCGACTCGCGTGAGCAAGTTGCATTACATACTGTCACTCAATGTATAATGCAACTCTCTCACGCGAGTCGCAATGATAACTAAATACAAACCTAACCAACCTATTGTAAGCAATCTTTTGGTAAAAATTGGTTAGGTTAGGTTTGTATGTAGTTATTATTGCTACTCGCGTGAGCGAGTTGCAATACATACTGTCACTCAATGTATAATGCATTTTGCTCACGCGCAAAGCATACAATATTTCATTTTGATGACCTAAAATAATTTCGATATACTTAATCTCACCGGAATTCTCGTTTTCAATCAGTGTCAAAAATTCAAATTTAAGTAGTATTTAAATATTTTATAACATTGTATTTTTTTAAACATTACTAATTTTAGATATTTCATAGAATTTTCATTAACTTGAGATTTTCGTCGCGTGTTTCTATACTAAAAATTAGTTTGAATATTCGCCCATAGATGTCAAAAAAGCAACTATTTGCTTAGATTTTCATACATTTTTCGTAATTTAATATTATTTTTTTTTATTTTTCTAGACGTTTCCCGGGAAAATGAATATTTTTCCCGTAATATGTATATTTTTATCTACCTATAGACAAAAAATCAACAAAATTGGCGTTTATATACTATTCCGAATAATTACCATATATTTTATCATATTATATTGAATATATTCTACAAATTGGTGGCTGAATGATAAATTTTGAAGCACTCAGGGAGGTGCAGTGCAACTTGGCATTTAATGCACTGCCACACCAAAACTATGCACTCAGATAAAATATATTTCTGTAGTTTTTTGTTCTATGAAAACTTTTTAAAGTTTACCAATATATTATATTATTATCCTTTTATTAATAAAAAACTTTCGCTTATAACCGATAGATGGTGATAAGTACACTAAAATTAAGATAGAACGCAGTGTTATATCAGGCGGTGTGCTACACGGCTGCGGGAGTGAAGACCATTTTGTTTCGGCCCGTGCGCTACACCGCCTCGGGAGGGAATGGGTTAAAATAACAATAAACATAGTGACTTTTTACTTCATTCAATGCTGTCTTTCTTTGTGTCCGATACTTAAACTTACACAAAAACTAATGTGGTAATGTTTTATTTATTATTAAACATATGTATGTATACTTTAAGTACTTTTATGAATGTGAAGAATTTATTGCCATGTCGAAATTTTATCCAACTTTTATTTCAAAGGGAGAAAATAAAAAACAAAAATTTAATTTACATTAATTTACATCTTATTTCGTTTCTCTGTTTTTGATACATGTTTTAAAGAATAAATTTCTTAATCGGTTACTCACTAGTAAGATAAAAATACTTGTGTTATTAAATATTCAATTTATTTCTTATAATTCAGTTTTTGTTGATCCTACAGCAAACATTTGCAAATTTAATTCAGCTATTATTTTGTAGAACATCAGTTTTGCACTGAGAAGATATGAATAGACTCTGCATTCGTATCCTAGTCCCGAATGCAGAGTCCCACCTAAATACTAACCATGTTTTCATTGCACAGTCGCTAACATAAGTTAGGAGATCACGTGGCTTCCTAACTAGAGGATGTTACGATTTGTTTGTATGAGAATTGCATTGCAGAGACATAAATTAACATTGACAGTGGCGTAAACAAACATTTGCGAACTGTCAAAAATTGAGTTTGATTGCTAAGAACCTTTCGAGTGGTTTAATACTAAAATATGAGATATTTTCCATAGATTATGATTTTATCGACTTCGTCAAATATGTCTTTGGTAATTTTATCAATTCAAATCCCACACAGAGTATTCAGCGATGTATACGAGATGCCGAATATTCGCTGAAATTCCAGAAGAATCGTGTCAGTATTAGCTTGGTTACATGTGTTTGTGTTATGATAAAAAAAAACATTTTACACATTAATTTAAACCCGTAGAAATCTCTTTTCTTCATCCACAATAATGTGAAATTCTAGGACATCGACCTTAAGTTTGACGTAGTATTTAGTTAGTGATGTCTCTGCAACGCAATCACTAATTTAAGAATACTCCAGTGTGATTAGGAGTTAGTATTTAGTTATCTAGGACTGTGTATTCGGGTCATAGTCTTCACAGACAAAATAGCTATTGGCTTATTAAATACCAATTAAATAATCCCTCATTGATCGTCATATTATTTATTGAAGTGCTATTTATTGTTTGATTATCTCATTCGTTAAACATGAATTTATTGTGTGAGTAATTGTTTTAACGCAGTGACGTTCAATAGTATAAAGAGCTTTGTACTAAACATGTGGATATGATAGTTGATACAGTCAGACTTTAATACTTTTAGATGGACACTGTGGTGAATATGACGGTCGCTGTACCTTTGGGAGATTAACACAAAAGTTATGTGGAATAATTACCGAAACAATAACAAAAGATTTTCAAGAGTAATCTAAAACTTCTCTCAAAGAACTGCGAAGAATTCTCTCTGTGAAGTCTGAATGATGTAATCAAGAATGTCGATGAAAACTCTTGATGTTTGTTTCATTTGCAACGAGACAAAGGATAATCTCAGAGACATGCATCAGGACCACAGCATCAATGGATCTATTCTCAATTACACAGATCTTTTAGTCAGATGCTTCAAGATAAATTTATTTTGCATTTGGGACTATAGAAACAAAATATGCGAAATATGCATTGCAGAACTAAAAAACTGTTTCATGTTTCGTGCCCAACTTGAATTTTCTTGTAAAAGTTACATGCATGCCAAATTCGGGACAGAACTAAAAATAGAAAGCTTTCCATCGCCCGTTGTTTCTAAACCTAAATTAAAAAAAGTTTCAGATAATAAATCGACAACTAAGTATCTGTCCAAAGTCAAAACAAAAAGTTCACCAGATTCTGTATTAAAGAAAACTGAATCATTGGATAACAAAATTAAATTCAAAAGAAAATCGGAATCAAATAGTTCATTGGAAAAACCTAAAAGTTTTTCTTTATCTGATTCTGAAGATTCACCTGGTTATGAAAATGAGAATGATTCAGCCAATGAAATATTTGTCGACAGCGATGAGTCGTCTGCGAATTCCGAACAAATCAAATTAGCCACTGGTTATAAGAATCAGCCACAAGCCAATCGCCCCTCTAAATTTGTTATACCAGAATTAGATCCTTCCACTTTAGAATGTCCGATATGTCACATGTCTTTCGAATATCATCATTTGTTGACTCGCCATTACAACTTTCATTTTCCCGATTTTCTCTGTGAAATGTGTGGGCAACCTTTCAAAAATAAAACGGGACTGTTGGCACACTTGAACTCTCACTACGGCATCAAAAGTCCGTGTCTGCAGTGTGGGCGGAAATACAAGTCTCAAGCCACGCTCAGAAATCATATACTGACTTATCACGAAAAGAAAAAGTTGTTCAAATGTTACGAATGCAAAATGGAGTTTGCTCTTTGTGTCACTAGAAAACAGCATCTGTTTGCAGCGCACGGGATCAAAAGTCAAATGTATCCTTGTACACTTTGTGAGAAGAAATTTTTCAGTCCGCATTTGATGCGACGACATATAAAAAAATCCCATCTGAAAGTAAAGGATTATGCATGTGACGTTTGTGGAGAAGAATTTTGTACAAAGACCAATTTAGAGGATCACATGGCAAAGCACACTGGCATAAGGAAACACTACTGCGAATTTTGTGGCAAAACTATGGCAAGCAAAAAGAGTCTCAAGGAACATCTCAAAATTCATAATAATATAAAAAACTTTAAGTGTGATATTTGCGGGAAGGCATTTGTACAAAAGTGTGCACTCAACGGTCATATGAAAACACATTTCAAAAATACATAATATCTCTAGTCCAATGAAAATAATTGAATAATGATTATTTTATATAATACAAGTGGGTTGTGGCTATCACTAAACTCTTCTCTACATTAGTTATGTGTAAATTATATCAATATAATTTGAAATGATCATTTGAGCTATGCAAGGGACACATTTTTTTCTTTAAAGGTTGACAATCCCTGAATGCATTTTTTTTTTAAATAAAAATGAATATGTCCTTGTTAAACAAATACATATACATTTTCTTATGTTCCCTAAAATAAACATAAATGCTTGTACTATAGGTGAACGAAATCGGTCGAGGCAGGATTCAAACTCGCGACCACTGGATTGCTAGTCCAGCGCGCTAACCGCTCTGCCATTGACCCATCTAAGGAGTATACTTTTATTTACTGTGAAATTATGATTCTCCACTATTCTGCTTTATGGATAAGATTCTTCATGTCAATAAATATTCACAAATTCTTTTATTCCTTGTATACCATTACAATATATTGCATTTATTACATATAGTTGTAAATTAAGTTTATTTTATATGAATAAAATAAAATGGAGCATTGTTATTTGTGTTTTCATCAATATGTAATATTTCAACATTAATTTATTGTAGATCGCAAGACAAGTTAATAGATAAATAAGATAAAGTGAAACCATGTGATATATTTTATTTATAAAGAGTAGAATTTTTAAATGTAATAATGCAAAACAATTAATAAAAGTATATTCAAGCTTATTCCAAAACACAAAAAGAAAGATATATTTTTCTCCCTAACTTTAGGATTCAATTTATTTTTAAAACTTAATTTTAATTTGTGGTTGTTCTTCACCTTGATAAGTTGAACTCAGTTTGTATTTAAATGTTTATCTTGACAGCATAAATTTTAAATGATAATTCATTAGTTTATTTATATATGCATACATTGAATAAAATTTGCAGGAGTAATGGCCCACTAGATATAAAAACAGTATCTTGAAATAATGATATAGTATATGCCAAGTAACAATCATACATAAAAAATGTAAAAATAGTTTATTTAAATGGGAACGAGATCAGATGAATTAACAAAACAAGCCTCCAGTTCTGACGCCTGATATTTTAACATCTCCCTTTCTATCGAAGACACAATTCGTTCTAATTGTAACATTGCCAAAAACAAATGGCAAGATCTGTGGAAAATATCTTCTGAAACCAAAGAAACACTACTATAATATCCAATTAAACATTCCATCTTTCCTTTGGTTTCACAAAAAAAAATGTCTCTAATATCTCGAGAATGAGATTGGGTCATTGCTCAATTGCTACTCACTTATATAAAATAAATATAAAAGAAAACCCTTCATGTACATGCGGGGTAGATTTGGAAACACTCGATCACGTGTTCTTTGAATGTACGATGCATTACGAATATTATTATTAGTTAACAGGCAGGCAGCTATTGCTGATGGGCCTGTATCATGTGCTTATTTTTGTAATGTGCATCCAATCTGTTTTTAAATTGATTGAGTGTTCCAGCACTCACAACCTTATCCGGTAAACTATTCCAGGTATCCACCACCCTGTTGGTCAGGAAGTGTTTCCTTGGATTCAGGGAAAAGGATGTTTTATTCAGCTTTAAGTGATGTCCCCTCAGTGTGGTTGTGGATTGTGATTCAACAAGTTATCCATAACACTACAGCACGTGATAATAGCCATGTAAAATTTTGTATGTCTCAATCATATCCCCACGGTTCCGGCGTTCCTGCAGAGTTGGGATTTTTAAAATTTGCAGCCTTTCTGAGTATTCCAGACCACCCATTCCAATTGGCAGTTTGGTTGCTCGTCTTTGCACTTTCTCAAGCAGTGTAATGTCCTAATGATAAAGCAAGGATTCCATATTTGAAACCCATACTCTAGGATCGGCATAAGTTTTATATATTTCTAGGAAAACTTGTACACTTAGGTGGTGAAATGATTTCTTGATAAGATAAAGAGTAGAGTTGGCTCTCTTAACAATCATTGTGATATGTTCACACCATTTCAAATCCTCCGAGATAGTAATGCCCAAATCCTTTTGTTTCTTGACTGGAGTTATCAGGAATATGACATCTATTCCAACTTAAAAATCCTTCTATCAGTAAACATGTCGCATCTTTTATCGTTTAAATCTTCCTATTTATTCCGCAATAACTAAATTTATCTCAATCAATGGTATCAATCTTTAAGTCGTAAATATTCATTAGTATATTTTTTTAATAAATAGAATATTAGTATTTTTTTTATTTTTTCTTCCATTTGGCACAAATCACTCTTCTAAGGGTGGTTTGCCTACTATTTAAAAAAAAGCAACTCATTTATTTTGTTTAATTTTCATAAAATTAGCTATGAGTTTGTATTTTTGGTATTTGATATGAAACTCACGTAACTTTATAAGGATATATTTTCTATTCATTTTTATACACCATCTATTATCATAAACAAAGAAACAATAATTTTATGAGAATTTCATGATTTTTAGATGGACATAAATGCTGCACTTGGATACACGTTTGTGTGACTTAAAACTTACAAGTAAATTAACAGTATAACAACAAGTAACCTACTTGGAAATATTCCATAATGTCTAAGAAAAACCAGTTTTGTTTGATTTGTAAAGGAAAAAAGAACTTGAAAGATATGGGAAAAGATCATTCTGTGAATGGAACAGTTGAAAATTACACAGATATATTGGTTAAGTGTTTCAATATTTATTTTTTCAATATATGGGACGATTTCGAAATCAAAATATGCGAGACGTGCATTTATCAACTAAAGATGGTTAACACATTTTACAACAAAGTCATGTCATCTTACGATATCTTGTACGATAGTGAAAAATTCATAAAGAAAAATTGTCAAGACACTGGAAAAGAGCGATACACAAATAATTTCAAAGTGCATACTTTAGAAATTGAATATGATAATCCGGGAATGGATGAAATCAGCGATGATAATCAATCTACAACTTCAGAAGAAATAAAAAGAGCAACGGGTTATTACAATGTTCCTAAAACTGAACAATCGTACGTTCCTCATCTTGATCCAACATTGTTACACTGTCCCGTTTGTTTACTTTCATTTGAATCTTATCGTTTGCTTCATCCACATTATTATAATCATTTTCCGACTCATCTGTGTCATATCTGCGGCCAGACCTTTCTCGCATCTACTCCTTTAAATATTCATATGAACATTCACATGAACAAAAAGTATCAGTGTACTCTGTGCACCAAAGTATACAGGACTAAACCAGCCTTGAGCGTTCACACTAATATTAGACATAAGAACAAAACTCCATCCAAGTGTTATATTTGTAATGAGGAGTTTCGAAGCTGGAGAACTAGACGTCAACATTTGGCCTCAGTTCACGGACACACCATCAAAACGTTCAACTGTTCGTATTGTGAAAAGAATTTCATCACTGTATCCACAATGAAACACCACATTAAACTTGTGCATTTGAAACAGATGGACTATACTTGTAACATTTGTGATAAACAGTTCTACACCAAACACAATATGTTGGACCACATAGCAAAGCACACGGGTAGTAAAAGAAATGCCTGTGAGATTTGTGGAAAAATATTGGCCAGTAGGAGAGGACTCAAGGAGCACTATAAAATTCACAGTGAGGTTAAGAATTTCAAGTGTGACGATTGTGGAAAAACATTTGTTCAAAAGTCGGGACTCCAAACGCACATGAGGGTACACAATAAAAATTTGTTATAGCTTTAATTGTTGTAACAAGAATCACTTGTCAATTTGTTGACAGACAATTCTTGGGAAAACTCTATGATAAATTTCCATGTCTCCATTTGTAGTTACTTCATTGATTTAGATCTAAAGACAATTTTATATTGTGAAGTCAAACTATCAAATTAAAGTTGAATTTGTTAGTTAATAGTGCAATAAATTATTTATTTAAGATTTATTAAAATGTGAAAATTTTCAATAAATATATTTCAATGATTTGTAAATGTTTTTGCTTTATTTTGTTTATCAACGACATTTTTAAACATTTGATTTCTTTGTGTCAACCTTGTGCATATGGGATGTACACAAATATGCACACTTTATTACCATATAATGTACAAAAAAATATTGTATATCACCAAATCTGTGATACATGTACAGTATTTTTTATGAAAAAATAAGTCAAATTAGAGGTTTTTTATAGCAAGAAAAGTAATCCTGGTTGGTTGGAAGAAATTGCCATTAGGCAATAAGCCCGCCAGTGTACTAATTATATGTACAAGGATATTAAATAAATAAATAAATAATTCATAAATAAAAAAATACTCAATGGGTTTTCATATATTATTCTCTTTTGTTTAGAATAAAAATCATCAATCAATCTTTGCAGGCCTTAAAGTTTTTTAGTTATTTTAATAGATTATTAAAGGGTGTTATTAAAACTAATTTTATATGGAAAGTAATTAACAAATTCAAATTATGAAAATATTGTTCCATAGAATAAAGTTAAAAACAAACTGTTTTTTTTATTTCAAAGACGTATCTTTGGAGGATTCTGGGGAAAAGATTTTCATAATTTACTATCATAGAACACACTAACTATTTACTATTTGGCCTACTATAAACTCATGTGCTATGTTGCATTCATCAATATCCATGATAATTCAATAAACAGTAGGAAAGAGAGAGTAAGCTTACTAGAAACTTACTGATTAGATGTCTTTCAATATATTCTACAGACTATCCATTCTGTAATATAAATTGTATTGTCATTGTTTATGTGGTGGTATTTTATGCACTTTGATCCCAATCAAACAATGCTTCAAATAGTCAAACATACAACAAAGAAATTAGTATCAATAATTGGGAAGTCAGATGACTGGAATATCCTAATGGATATGAGAACGAGCCATCTCTTATACATATTTATTAACCTTCCAAAGGAGATCTGCATCTCATCGATCTGACTTGACAAATAGACTCTCTTTCATTGAAAAGTTATTTATGTGGAGCTGACTGTTCCATGGGACACAAATATTCCAAAAAACCACCAATACAGCTGCTAAACAAGTACAAGGAACTGTTAGACAATACAGTTCAAAATGGCTTCAGCACCAATATATATGCTGTAGAGGTGGGAGCGAGAGGCCTGTTCGCAAAATCTTTATATTCCTACTTTAAGGACCTAGATCTCCCTAGAGGTAAAATAAAAGAACTTTTGGATAGGGTGGTAAAAGCAGCATTATCAGCGTCCTATTAGATTTGGGAAGTAGAGTATCAGTCGGAGGTTGGTGGGTGAGTGGTGAGCGTGACTTGAGACATAAAGGAGCACCTTAATCCCGCATACATGGTCGCAAGTCCATGTGGCTCGCCTATTCTGGCTGGTACTCTGGTCTTCGCCTGGATTCTTGAACCCAGTGAAACCAAAAATAAAACAAATACATTAAAATTGACAAATAACATTAATAATATAACATTGCACATACAATATGGATGTACATACATAATATGTATAATTGATAATTTTAGCGCACGTTACTTGTGCATCAGTTATATCCATGATATGGGTAAAAATGGATGGTTTTGATTTCGCCTGTTGACCAGACTCGCCCCCCTGGTTTGGATAAAAGATACTCCATGGTAGGATATGCAGTCAATTGATAGAAGAATATGAAGGTGAATGAAAGAGGAATATTTAAAATTACGCGTTTATTAGTTTTGTATCAAACATGGAGTCAGTTTTGGAACAAAACCTAATAGTACAAATGATAATAATAATAAAAACTATTCCACAATACATTGTTGGGTAGTACAAAAACACAACACTTTAAAGATAAAAACATTTCTTTCCTTATCATTTACGTTATTACAATTAAACATATTCAAGAATACATAATTTTTTAAATATAATAATATATTGGTAAAACAATATTATGAATATATATTTCTTTAATAAAATCTGCAGCCTCTAGAATAGAAAATACAAAGAAAGTCATTTTATGCATACCTCTGGTGACAAATAACTACATACAATATTTCCCATAGTATTTTACAAAGTTTTGAAAGATAACATTCTATAATAAAAGATTGTCTCTACAGCTTTATTACAATTAAATATATTGTTGAGCAAAGCATCTTCCTACAAGCAAAGCCATCTCTTATACATATTTATTTTAGTGAAAAACTGTCAAGTATTTATTTTTAAAATAACTCAGTTGTAATAATTTTAATTGAATATTATTAGAAAGACAACGTAATCAAATATTATTAATAGTCCACATTAAATGTAATAATGTTTTATTATTATTATATTTTTAATAACTTATCAATTTACACTCTGTGAAAAAAACAACATGAGAATTATCGGCAAATATCTTGATAGGTCATGTGAGCTGTGCAGAACAAAATTTTGGGTTTTTGCATGGTCGGTAATGTGTAAACTGTTCACTCTCCACTTGAAATTTGCCAATAAGTTATTTGTCGATAACTACACATTTAGTAAATTTTTCATTTTTAATTTATCACAAAATAGTAAGTACTCGTTATATGAATTCCAAGTGTGTTTTTTTTTTAAATACTTAGCTATAAAAATGAATTAATATAAACATTGAAAAAATCAATCATTAAATAAACATGCATTTAATTTATGATAATTACAAATATTTATAAAATATAAGCGAAAAGAGACGATCTTTATTTAAAATTGTAATGAATATCTTTCAAAATACACCACAAGCCACAATAGAGTAATCTTTTGCTTTACACAAAGATTTATTTAAAAAATTCTCTTCTTTGTATTCCAAATTGCACCTCTGTATTTATAATTGTATTCATGATTTATTATTCGATAGTATATTTGTTGTGTCATCTTCGTATATTCCTTTATACATGACTTAAACAATAACATTATTCATATCATTACCCAAATCTTTTCAATTTAATTGATTGAGAGTCTATTACAATAAATATTTAATTCACCATTTAACATGAACTTCACTCACTATTAAACTTTGACATTCATAAAAATATATTCGTATTTATTATATAATCCAAACTTATCCTCCCCCAAATTCCAAACTTATATCCTAACATGCATGGGCACTATACTTAACTTGCCAATCACTTAGTAAACAACAAAATAAGTGCGTTGCCAGATGATGTCGCTTAAAACAATCGTGTCCATTATTTTACACGTCTAAATCTATTTTTTTATTAATTGTTACATTATAGATTGGTTAACTTTAAAATATTCTATGTGTGAAATAATCTTTCTTTGTGATAATATTTACATTGTTTGATTTTTATTCATAATTTTTAAATAATATTTTAATTTTTTTTTATACAATATTGTTTATTTTATAATATTATGTTTATCCGCAACGAAATGTTACAATAATTGCAAAAACATTGAGATGTTATGGAAAAAACTGAGAAATCATAAGAGGCAAAGGTATAATTAATGTTACCATTTCACAATGTTAACAAAATACATAAACAGTAAGGTTAATTATGTGTTTTAAAACAAAAAATTATGCCTCTATACCTCAATGAAAAATGTTTTTCTTACATTAAGGACCTCTTTTTCAGATAGTTCTATGAAACAAGTCAGTTATAGAAGTTTCAAATGTGTTTTCTTAACTCGTAAATTAATGGAACTCCTTTATGTGAAATTGTACAATTACTTCTAAGTGAATAGTAATCATTTGAAATGTGTTGAATAATCAACGCCAATTAACATAAAATAAAAATATTTCGTTATATTTAACAAAACCATTTTTTCTTCAAAGTAATTTTACAACCACGATAAAAATGAACTCTGTAATCTTTAGATTATAAAATGTTAGTGACAAATTCAAAATAATTTATACCCGTAAACAATTCACCTAAAAATCTTGCATTTCAGCCCCCCTAGACAATTTCATTTAGCTCAAGAAAAGATACCTCAATGTATGGAAGTGACAGTTGCCACGTAACTTATCTTTCCTTGTTTCTTTTCTTGAGCTAAATGACACGTTGCCTAGGGGGGCAGAACTATTCCAAACTTTCAAAATATTTGTTTTATGCTTGAATTTTATCCTTATTCAAATACGAGAGTTCTTTTTTATTTTCAAGTTATATAAATTTAAAATTAAAACTTCATAATTAAATTTCAAAAATGAAAGAATGATTTAACTTACATAATATGATGTATTGATAATTCCTATTTTTTAATTAATATAAAGTTACAGAACACTAAGCAGATTTAATTGTTCAGATGATTTAATTTACTGTGCCAATATTGTTAGTTAACTACATATTTTGAAAAACAAATAAATGTATTTTATTAAAACATTGTATTGTTTTTGACAGCAATAGATGTCATATTAGTTTCTAATAACCACCATGAATACATCAATATTTAAAATAATCTTTGATAAGTTTAAAGTATAACAATGCAAGGGATGTCATGGGGTTAGTATCAATGTGATTTCTACAAGCTTCGTATTTAAAACAATTCAACAACTTGGTCCCTTGAAAAACAAGTGTCAAACTATACCCCCATGTGTCAAACAGAAACCATATATATTACAAACGTCAAATGACTGTTTAGAAAAATATAAAGACGTTTGTCTATTTATCTGAATGACAAATTTTGTTAGGTATGTTAAAAATACATTGTGGGATCCAAGATCATCCAACTTTAATTATTGGGAACGCAAATACATTTTTGTAAACTAAAATGACTCGTTTTTAAAGTAGACAAACAAAATGGGTAACAGATAACCCAAAATGTTGTTATTTAATTAAAATATATTATAATATAAAAATAAGAAAGTAGTCTTCAAATAAGAATATTTTACTCTACCAGTTTTTCGAGACTTTGTCTTTTTTAATACTAACTTTGAAGCATGCTTTTCAATAATATCCTACTAACACAATATTTTGAGTTCAGTTTACATAAATTTTAGGTTAATCAGAAGTATAAATAATTTCGATTTTTCACCACGTGAAATTCTAATTTTGACATTAATAATGTCAAAACAAGTATGTGTGATTCTGTAGTCTTACTCTTGGAACTCAAATCAGATCCCAAATATTTTTTTTCATTTACAACTTACCTACCTTTCGCCTGCGTACATTCGAATTATCGACTGTTACGCTTAAAACATACCTACCTACTGCATTATTCTTCGTTATAAAGGTAGGCTCTTAGCGAATCTGATCGTATTGGGATCCGATTTGCAGTAAGACCGCAGGCATTTTTTGTAATAAATTAAAAATAGAATTGCTAAAAATTACATTCTTTTGTTTTGAGATAAAGTTTTTAGCCACATGTTCATTGTAGATATGCCTTCGTTTTTAACTAGTTGAAAGGTAATAATAGAAGTACTGGGTGAATAGTTTTTGTAATTGATGCATTTTCAAGAATATATTATAAATACTTCATTAATTTGTGATGTGTTAATAATATTTCTAATTCTTTTAGAATATAAAATATATATCCTTTTTTTATTAATTTTTTTGTAATGTAATTTTCATGTTCAAATTGAGAAATCAAGTAAAGGCCACTGCATACGGGACGGAGCGACGACGTGGACGGGACGTGTTTTTTTTAAACATCATTTCATATAAAACGTATACGAACGTGCATACGCCACGAGTGCACGACGGGGCGAGGACGGAGCAGGAAAAAATATCGTCGCCGACGATGTTTTGCACGTCCCCGCCCCGATCCCGCCACGCTCCGTCCACGCCCCGTTGCGTATGCATAGCAATTACAGTCACTCCCGAGAGCTGAGTAGTGACGTCCCGCCCCCATCTCGTCCACGTCGTTGCCCCGTCCCGTATGCAGAGGCCTTTAGATGTCACCTATTATTTTACTTCTTCAACAATGCTAGTTCCAAATTTCTCCTTGTTCAACACTTATTCTAACCTTGCTGTTGTACTTTTGAAATCATGCATTTTTTATGAATCACATTTAAAGCATGAAGCTACGATGCTAGTTTAAAGTTATTTGTGATGAATTAATAATTTGGGTGCATCACCTAGTTTTAGTAAAAAAAATAGGAACTGTAGAATTCAATCATCATTAAAATATCTCTATTTTTTTAATGTTGGTTTCCAAAATGTGTTCCAAGTATATTGCGTTTCACTGAAAGTGCAATACATGGTAATGTTGGTACAACTGTCAGTCAGTTAAATAAAAAGAAAATGTTGCCATATCGCTAAATTAAGTTCCTCTAATCTCATATTGAACACTAAAAAAATTGTAAAAGAAAAAAATCTGAAACTAATTCACACTTATTTTTTTTTTTTTGATGAGATGTGAATATTTATTAGAAATAACTTTTACAAGAAATATAAAAGAAAAAATATTCCAAAATTGTAATTGTCCTGTTTTTAACGTATAACAACACCAAATGCAATTATACTTTTAAATGAAATCCACTCAAACAGGTGATTAGGCATAGATTTCTATCTTGTTTATCACCAAAGCGACGTGTCCTTAGTAGAATGCAAAAGTTCTTTCTATACAGTATGCTGATTGAAGCAAATAGTGACAAAATATCTCCCAGCAAAGCAATATCTAATTAATAGTTAAGCAGTAGTGCTACTGAAAGTTGCTGATATTGTGTAATAATATATACTTTTGTCATTTTTCTTTGAAAGAAGTGTGTGTAAAAAATATAATTGGAGCTATTCAAAGAATGAATATAGGTCTGACCAAATGAACATTGAAAAATCACAAAACATAGCTTATACCTCTTTTCGAAACAGTTATTTGTATTCAGTAAAATGAATAAATAATAATCATCATTAATATGTTGGTCATCAAAGTAATGACTCAACAAAATGTCTTTTTGAAAGATCATTGCAAAATTAACTTTTTTTATGTTATCCCACTAAATACGTTGGTTACGTTGGTTACGTTCAATGTAACAAAATCCTGGATTTTATTTTACTCAACTTGATTGGTTTGTAAAATGAGAAAAAAAGCCTTAACATACAAGCTACGACAATACATATTATGTAAAAATAAATTATGAGGGCAAGACAACAAAAGTATTTGCTAAAACATCAAAACAACCGAGAGATGGTTGACCTGAAAAGGTATTTTGCATTTATCATATTTAGATGTAGTTTTTTTTATATCTCCATTTTCAACAAAAATGGGAAATGAGGTTGTACTATTCTACTATAGATCAAAACGAAAATAAATAAAATCTTCTTTTTTTGGATCTGTTTTGACAGAAAAAATATAAAAATAAATCAAAGGTTTTGAAATATTCAAGTGAACCAAGCAATACAAAAACTAAACTATCATTTCACTTTCAAATTTATTATTTATATTTACTGTCGATAAAAAGAAAGAAATTCTCAATGTACTACAAAATAAATGTAAATCAATCACAAAATGAGTTTTATATAAAAATTTATTTATTTTTGATAAAACAAATACACCATTACATTTTAAAATAAATCTACAAAGAACACATGTCTATGCTTTGCAATATATTATTATATACATGAAATGATAATAAAAAGATATGAAATAAATATATCTACATGTGGTACATAAGCTAAACCAACTATTAAATTAAATAGTAATAGTCAGTTGGTTCCAATTTTTTATAGTCTAGTTTAGTATATTCCAAAATTGAACTAAAAGTAGCTTTAAATTTTTGGCAATTGAGGCAGCGTCAATACATTAGAACTCCATAATTATATAGGTTAAAACTATAAAAGAAGAATAATGATTCTAATTTATTCTAATTATTAAGACAACCGTTTCTATGTTAGTTGGAAAGGCCCTTACAAGGCGAAACGGTCTTCCTAATAAATAGGTATAAATTTGTAAAATTATTACATCCTTTTTTTAAACAATACCTACATACTATGTATATAGTAAATAGGTACATATATAGTTTGTTGATAAATTCACAAGTTAATAACGGGTGCTGTGAAAGTGTTTATAAGTTCAATTTGACATAATATTACAATTTTCTATTAGCAAATAAATTGTTTAGAATGAGCATAAATCAAGTTTGAATTTTGAAAAACATTTGTATTACAACATTACATCAGAATTTGCTTTTTATCGAGTTTGGATAAAACATATCTGAATCTTACTCGTTAATTCTAAATATTTCAGAATTGATCCAACATTAAACTTAATCCACCCCCATTGAAATTTGTCAAAGCACCACCACGGTATCAAATTATAATGCAAATATATAATTTGTTTAACAGAATGAGAAAATTGTTTGCCAACTTTGAAAAAAAATTTAAGATTTCTCCAACAAATATGAAAGTATCAAGAGCTTATACCAAGCTTATATTGAAGAATTAATCATTGATTTTTAAGTTGTTGATTTTTTTTTACAATAATGTGTTTATTACTTATTTAAAAACTTCCAATCAACGTTATATACAGTAACATTATTTTCTTTAGTGATTGATAGCTTTAGAACAGAAATTCACAATGAAAATATAATAATCTATTATTTAGTCCCCATTGCTGACAAAAGATATCACCACAAGATGATGATGTTATTATGATTCAAGTTGACTATTTAAACATTTCAAACTGAGGCATTTCAAATTTGTGGAATAAATCCAATTATTTTAAATAAAATAACAACAATTTTACACCGTGGTAACATTCATAGAATGACAACATATTTATAAAATACAAAACAATCTTGAGATTTTTAATAAAAGAAATAAGCAGAGAAATAACAGAAAAAATGGCCTAAATATAATTTTTCCAGTACCACAATAAAGAACAACATTTCCCAAACCTGACTTTTAATTATTAATATTATAATACAATTTTTCTAACACTCATTTTGGATATATTTTCAATAATATAATGTTATACATACATATGTAGGTATATCTTGATAGTGTATTATTATCACACTAAGCGCCCTCTCCTCATCTCACTCTTCAAGTGAACACAGTGCCTGCCATATATTGAATATTGTTCACATTTATCTGTCCAATTCAAATATCTATATACATATGGTTAGTATAATGTAGTTTAATGTCCTTCATATCATTACATAATATATTAATAGCTCACAACGTATTATTTAAACTAAAACTGTACGCATCCATAGGCCTACCACACACACATATTTTATCATATCTACATACTTAATATTTATATTTGAATTTTTGTTTTGACAATACAATGAATGTTTGATTATCATTTGTAATGTTGAGTTTGTGTAAAACAAAATATTGAATAATTAAAATTTCTAGTTTTTATCTATTTTATAATTATCAATTGTTTGTTATGATTTGTCAATTTTAGACATTACAATATTATATTTGGTTGATTTAATGTGTCTCAGGCATAGGTTTATATCACTAACACAACTAACCTTTGTGGCTTCAAACTTTGATTATAAATACCCTAACAGGGTAGGCAGAGATAACCAATGGCTATACGCCTCTATTTTTGCACACATTCATGGTTTCCTCAAAGATTTCCATATAATCTACTAGATGGAGTAATCCATGCAATGAGTGAGTCATGGTTTATTGCGCGTTTGATTTCTTGGTTGGCAACATATTGCAGTTTTCCATACATTTCAACACTTCCTAGATAACCGTTTTCTAAATCTTAATGAAACAAAGTGTTTTTGTTTTTTCAACAAATAAATCTGAAAACAATTCAAATTAGTCGTTGTTCTCTATAAAAAAAAAACAATGTTTTCTACCCACCTTGCTGTCAAAAGTCCCGCGGAAAAAATCCTCCTCGCTTCGATTCATAAAAAATTAGCTAACTGCGACATCTAGTATATTATGTATATAAAAATCTGTGTTTCCTTTACATGGATATGCATCGTCTTATAATATGCTCATCAATTGTTCAAGCTTCTTATGTTTCCTTCTTTATATATCATTCACATGGTCATGCCATCCCTTTCTTTGACACCCCCTACTATTCAGTCTATCTCTTACACCCTAGGTAGGTAGGTTCTTTTTTGTCAGTCATTCATCGTTCATTCAATATGTCGAAATCACCTCAGGACATTCAGTTTCATTTTAATTATAATGCATTTTTATATCTTGCACATATCATTCCATTACATACTCTTCTTAATGATCTCATTTCTACAGCATTTATTCTAATTTTGCCTAGTCCAAGTTTCACTGGTATACGACAAAGTATGTACTACAATTGCATTATGTACTGAAATTTTGGCTTCCTTTGAGATGTTTGGATCGGACATTGCTGGTCTAAGTGTTCCATTTATTCTATTGCCTGCCATAAATCTTCTTTCAATATCTTTATCAGGTCTTCAGTTCCATTGAAACATACTCCCCAAGTATAAATATTCTTCTACTTGTTCTAGCCATTCATTCTCTAAGTATTTTATGTTACATGCAGTTATACTACTATTTGTAAATAAAATGAACTTTTACTACCCACCCACACAAAATCACACTATTTTTTTATTTATGTTAGGTATAGTACGTAAGAAGTACATGTTATTTTTGTTATCTAATAATAATTGTAGTATGCATGTACTGTGTGCTGTTCTTGTTATAATAAAAATATAATATAAGATGTACTTAAATAAAAAAATACTTGTTTGTTTTGTAGAGCGTTATTCTGACAATATCTCCGATGTTAACAATAATAAATTAACTGAACAAAACCTACAAAGTATGTATTTAATTAAAAAATAATAATATTATGAAGTTCTATCAAGAATTTATTTAGTTAAATATTTATAATTTTAGTTGGATCAGTGTGATATACATATGTATGCTATAGAATGATATACAGACAGTTATGTATTATGGGGGTGGTAGGCCTCTGCTAACGGACAGTGGACATGGCAGAAAGCACAGAGAGATAGATAGATAGATAGGTAGATAGTTAGAGGAGGAAGGTTATAGTTACATATAGTATGGTGTAATAGTGAAGTATATGTGTGTGTGTGACTATGTTGGTATGGTATGATGATGTCAGTGACGCAGCAGATCGTGTAGGTCGGCAAAGGCACACGCTCCGAGTCCTCTTGCAGCCATCAGAGCCAGGAGACCGGCTGCGTGGGAGGCACATGCCTCTAGTGGGGCACGCCACGGCAGCTTCTGTGACTCTAAGACAACAACAAAAATTAATATATTTTATTGTGATATTCGTTTTTGCATTTATTATAAACTGATGCGATCTTCTTAGTAAGGTTCTCTGTGAAACAAAATGACGCAGGTGAGTTAATAATAATTACAAAAAAGATAAAATGTATGTTTTGGAGACACAAGGAAGTACCTCTGGTATTCCTATATATGTAATTAGTTTATTAGAGCTCGTGAAGCAAAAGACTACTGGTGATGTAACATGGACACAAATTCATCTAAGTACAAGGATGTATTCTGATTTGAAATAACCAATAAAATCAGTTGACATTCGACATTGTGTAATGTATTGCATGCCACTCTCGCCCTGATCTCTGCAAAATTGTCACCCACATTCTCTAGCTTGTCAAGCTCTACATTGAATTACTGAACTGTCAATTGTGCAAGAAAGGTAATTGATATTGTAAACAATAGAAAACAAAGGTTTTAAGGTTAATCACTGGAATTACTCTCCGATATTGTGCTGAATTACAGACCAACAGGTTTATTAAGTGGTATTAGCGATTTAATTTTCCAAATCATTTTCAGATAGTTGGAAATACAATCAAATTAGAAAAAAATTTATGCATTTGAGGAGAAAAACTTTACTGTAATGATTTGAATTCAGACAATGGGTTCAATTCTGAAAATGCACTAAAATTTCAATGAATTATCATATTTAATCCTATAATGTACTATTTGGCTATTCTGAAGATCGACCAAAAAAATACATGGATGGCGCAAAGGAGTTCACAATTAATGAAACAAGAATTAACATCGGAGGCGGTCCAGAACCGAAGAGTGTACAGCTTGAGGACAAGGAGAGCTGACCCCAACAGTCTTCATCGACGATAAGTTGGGAAGAGGCCAGGAAGAAGAAGAATAAAAATTGATAGAAGAAAGTTTAATAGTATTAAAATGAGAAAAAAACATTACAAGTGTACCTTTCATAAAATGGATATAGTTTAGTGACACATTTTTGTTTTTAATGAATTTAATGTTCATTCAAATTTTAATTCATCTTCGGAATTGAACCCATTGTGACTTGTACTAAAAACTCACAATACAACAAATTGAGGACACTTATTTCACCAATTAATAATGCACTCACCAAGTATTGCAGAGTTGAGGGCAGAACATATTGGTTCCCTACGTGCGGGATCTAACTGCCATCCTACAGGACTTGCCCATGGATTGCTGTATGCCAACAGACTGAAAGTATCCTGGAACAAAAATAATATTACAGATAACTAAATATTCTCTTGTTTTACCTTTAAATTAAACAAAATTGATATTTTTTATTACATGCCACACAGATTGAAGTATAATTCTGATAAACACCATTTTTTAAATGGTTGAACCCAGCAAAATAATAAACTGGGATTTAAGAAATGTAAAAAGATAATTTGAACAAATGCAATAAAAAAAGTTAAGACAAAAATAAGGATCAAAAAGAGTCTTCACAAAGTAGGTATGACAGAAGTCCCAATGCCACATTTTAATACTTATAATTGTGTATTCAGTAAGACAATAAATATCACAAGTCTACAGAATGTGGGGTGGCAACTTGTTACTGGATGCATATAAAATGAATATTTGACAAATTACCTGTTATTTGCCCGAGAAACAAAACAAAATGTTATCAAAGTCTAGTATTTATTTTTTAACAGATTTTTAATTATCTCAATAGAGACGAAGTTGGAATATTTATTGTAGGAGAACCGGGAAATCAAGGCACCTACAGGGCTTACGACCTGTCATCGGCTGGTTTACGTGATCACTTTATGCGCTTGCGCAACGTTCACCAATTATGCCTTTTTAATGAGATCCCTATCAATTCAATTTTGAAAGTTCTATATATTGTAATACTGAAATTCTTTTTGCTTGAAAATAAGGAATTTTTACTACAGCCATCTATGTGTGAAATTATGAACAACATTCTTATTATTTTTTATTTATTTTTGTTGTAACGCGGTTACAACAAAAATAAATAAAAAACAAACCGGTTCTTCTACAGTAAATATTCCAACTTCGTCTCTATTGAGATAATTAAAAATCTGTTAAAAAATACCTTTGACTCCCGACAGGGAAAAAAATCCAATGTTTGCGCATATGCAATAATAAAAATATTCTATTCTAGTATTTATTATATTATTATGGTCATACCAAGATAAATTTATATCCGTACGGCTGCCTCACTGCAGAACATTAAAAAGCATTGCAGCGAATGGCTGTGACACAAAATTAAACAATAATACCAGTATTTTTATTGACAATAACATCTCAATAGAGACGAAGTTGGGATATTATAGAATAACCAGGAAATCAAGGCACCTACAGGATACTTTCATCTCTATTGAGATGTTATTGTCAATAAAAATATAATTTGACTCCCGATAGGGAAAAAATTCCAAAGTTTGCATATATGCAATTAAAAAATTTATCCGAATAATACCAGTATTAATGTGTTCTTTGTTTATAATTACAGTGTTTTTTTTATGGATATATCTTTAATTTTTTTTATTTTTGTGAACGTCCAAGGCAATGCTAAAAACCAGCTACACTGTGGGTCTCCACGGGTGTACAGTATACAGCTTAGAAATTACCTGTTTGTTGTAAGTAAGTGTTGGTTAAAATCTTGTCCAAATTGTGTATGTAACTATTTATTTTGTTAAGACAATTTATTATTATTGATATGGTACCTCTAGCATTTTCCTGTTAGCACCGTGTGTTATTGGATTATCCTGCGGCAGTCTCTGGCTCATTGTGTTCAGTTCCTTACCAAACTCTAACATCCTCTCCACTGAGGCACGACTACCACCGCACACTTGTCTAACTCCACCCACCGTAGCTTCTACTTCTGCAATACATATCACATACAGACATCATTATACATATAACACCCCATTCCATTAATATTTACCTACACACTAATTACCATCTCACTAATAACTCACAATATTTATAATGACATCTATTGATAAAATTATCAAATTGAAACTGTTTAGCCTGGACACAAATCAATCAAGTATGTACACATTTCATTAATCCATAAAAAAATATTTATATTAAATCACTAAATTTTTAACAGCCATCATTGTTTCGTATGAGATGTACACTAAAGAATAATAAATTTTCTTTGTTGGAAGTTGGAAGAAATTTACAAATAGCACAAAGATAAAAAAAAAAAACAAAAAAATAACACTGAATTGTTTTCTAATATAATTTTATTTGCAATATAAATAAAATGAAGTTGAATGCAGCGGAATGAATAAGGCGCAATTTACTTAAAATGAGCACAAAAAAATAGTGGCAATATTTGGGAATTATGAAATTTTGTTTCTAATACAATCATTACTAATAGGATTCGCTTTTCTTTCCTGTGTCTTTTGGTGTAATTGAGTATTCCCTCATCAACAAACATCACAGATATATAAACTAAGATATTCAACAGGAAGGGTTTATGAGAAAGAGATTGAGAGTGTGAGGAGGACAAACATAGTCTTCCAATATTATTAAATAATTAATAAATATATAATTACATTATCATACAATACTTTCTTCACAAAAAATATTTCCTTTGCTTACATAAATACATTGCCTCATAATATGTAAATGCTCTCCTATAGTAATGTCTCATATATACACACTCTCATAGCACATAAATACATCCCCTCAAATGGACAAATGGAAGTCTCCTATAGTTCAGACTTCAGAGATAATAAATATATATTTTACCATTCTATAGAATACAAAAGTTGACTTAAATCAATTTATTTAATGATGATATTAGTTCTGATATTTCAATTTAAAACACCAATAAAAAGATAAACAGTTCAGTCATACAACATACATGCACTTGTATCAAAAGTACCTAACTATAAATTATTAATTAAGTATCTTGTTATAGTTGTAGGTAGTGCCGGGTCAAATATTAAAAAACAAATTACTATTTTGCTGTTTTCTCTAGACTGGAAGTACAACAAAATATGAAAAATACTCTATAAAATATAATAAATTATATTAGCGTAAAAATGAAAAATTTAAATTAAAATAACAGGAATGATATAATATATGAGAATTGTAACTAAATATCTATGCTACCAATGGAGATAATATTATGAGTAAAACAACACTAATTATTGGTGAAGATGATAAATCCAAATCATTCATGGAATACAAATGGAGTAATAAGAAGTGTGGTGGAAATATTTGTGTTACAAAAGACAATTATTTTTAAGGGGGGGGGACTGCTGCCAGCGTACCCATTTTTTTAATTTGATATACCATCATTAATTCTTATCAAATTGTTTTGAAAAAAATAATTTAGATAGTTTGGGTATTAATAAAAAAAAATATATCTTTAATTTTTGATAATGTTCTGTATAAATTCTTGTAGAAAAATAATGACATACCCCGATTTTCAACGTTTATCTTATATTTTTAATAAAATATAAGACGTAGTTCAACATATATTTTTTTTTAAATTAAAGAAGACAAGAATATCTAGAAAAATATGATGTGACGTTTCATTAATGCTTCAGGTTTAGTAAATAAACCTAAAAAATATTTATTTTCCATTTAGCGCCATTGCGAAATAAAAGTTTTTTTGTTTTATTA
The DNA here is from genome assembly GCA_963576475.1 of Molanna angustata. NCBI lineage: Eukaryota > Metazoa > Arthropoda > Insecta > Trichoptera > Molannidae > Molanna > Molanna angustata. Next base: position 1,454,125 of record OY754978.1, on the reverse strand, counting down.
ACTCAACCTGATGCATTAATGTAACGTTACATCATATTTTTCCAGATATTTTGATCTTCTTTAATTTATAAAAATATATAATGCTCTATACCTTATAGTTTTTTAGAAATTTAAGATAAATGTCAAAAATCGGGGTATGCTTATTATTTTCCTACAAGAATATAAACAGAACATAATTAAAAATTTAAGGTATATTTTTCTTTATGAATATCCAAACTAACTAGGTTATTTTTTTCAAAATGATTCGATTTGTAATATTGATGCAAATTCAAATTGAAAAAATAGGTACGTTGGCAGCAGTCACCCTCTTAATATTCCTTATCAAAATTAAGGGAGAAAAGTAAACTAAAATATATGGCGGCATCTAAATATCATGTTTCCATCAGAAGCTTCATTTTGTATTACAATAAACTTATAACATCTTGAAGGCTTTTAATATATAAACATTTAAATAACATAACTTTGATTATTAAGAAAATATTTTGACTATCTTAGTTTATTAGTTAGGTTCGGGACACATCTCAACTTGTTTTGAGAGTTATCTTAATTTTATTTGAAGATGTAGACCTCAACAAGCCAGAGTTTGCGTGTGACAATTTTATACTGCGCAGATCGCCAAAGTTCGTGATTCGGCTAATTCCGTAAACATCCCAAAGCTGAGAGTCAAGCGTACAGTCAACCACAATGTGAAGAACCAAAAGTTCTCTTATATTTTTTTAGAAAATTAATATAACTTTCGATGGAGTTAATAATTTATTTTTAAAAAGTAAGGTAAAATATTATGTCTCCGCTTAGAAAATTGTATTTCACAAAAAAAAAAACAATAATGAAAAATAATACACAATTATTTATACTTTATAAATTAACAAATTTATCACTGAATTGAAAAATACTCCTTTACACGGTCAGAAAATCTAGATCGCATTATAAATTTTTTACTCATGACAATTCCAATACTCATGACAATTTATACTAATCCCTGTATCGTAAATAAACAGCATAAAAATTTATATTAAATTGTAAATAAACATTAAAATAATCTATATTAATACTCGTCTTAAATAAACAGTAGGTACAATTACTTACATATATAAAAACATCGTAAATAAATAGTACGATTCATTTATATTACTACAACAGAAGCAATCAGTTTGGTTAACTGTATTGTTCGAAAGGTCAGGTAAAGAATAACGCGCAACTCGCAACACAAACATTGAACGTCAAGTGATCTTATTGGTTGATTCAAATCAGAGCACACCCCTCTACTAAACTATTGGTGTCTGCGCATGTTACTTCACCTGAAAACTTTAGTTTGAAGAGGTCTATGTTAAATCAAAATATGTTTAAGAGGATTCGGGAATTTTTAAGTTATTTTTAAAAGAACAATAAATCACAAAGTATGAACCATAATCACAAAGACGATAAGGAGACTTCTTAAGTTATTTTAAGAAGTACAAATAGATCACAAAGTATGTTTAAGAGGACCAGGAGATATCTGAAATTATTTAGAAGAGAATTATAATTCAAAGTATGTTTAAGAGGAATGGAAGTTATTTTGAAATGTACTATACATCAAAGTAGGAGGGAGGAGAGATTATGGTAAGAATGACATGACAAGTGAATGAAATATGATGATGATGTAAGGGATACTGTTGTATGTAACACAAACCCATATCATCGTCCTGCATTATAGCGGGATCAGCCGTAGCATCAATGGTGGACGTGATCCCCGGCATGCCCTTTTGGACGTGAGGACTGATTCTGTGTGACTGGTAACCGTTACTACTCACTGAGCCATTGGTTCCTGCAAGCAAATACTTGCGTTGCTACACAAGGAACTAACAGACTCACCTTAACAACATTCTCAAACCAAACCAATCAACAAAATGATAATTGCTATTATTCCGTATCATGGAATATTGAAAGTAAATTTGACTAGAGCTCAGCAGATTTAGGAAGAAGTAAACTAAAGTGGTCTCTAATAAAATTAATGGATTTGACAGTAACTTTATTGTACCAACGCCAACTTATGATGGCATTTTTGACAGTTGGCCTCTCATAAAGATTCATAATTATTGACAGCTAAACTTAGGGGTACATATGCAGTACTTCATTCATTCATACCATCACGGCATATACCACAATCTGGGGTAACCAGCGAAAGGTGTGCGGGTGTGCATTGCCTTATAAAAGGGAGAACAACACATCTATGTATACCCACACACCAGTCTTGTTTCACCAAAAAAGGCACTACATTCAGAATGGGTGGTGAACCTCATTGCTGAACTATGTAAGATGTTATTGCTGCCTGTTGTATTTTCGATTACCCGGCTCTTAAGGGACACTCGAAAACAATGATTTTAAGGAATGGAAGCACTATTCTAAGCCGGTGTCTCATAGCTATGCAGTACTTCATTAACCTCTAAGTGAGTATGGCCGTATCCGTACGGCAGTAAATGTCATTGCAAATTGGAGTATGGCCGTACCAGTACGGCTAGAGAAATGAAGTGAAGTTTTTTTTTACTAGAGTATGAATATTTTTGACACCGCAATCAATAGTTAAAGACATCTGAAATAATTATACAATATTTCAATATAAACTTTGAAAAATAAAAAGTTTAAATTTTTTTTTCACCCGATTATTGTGTCAGAAGTCGTCAAACGTAATACTTTTTAAAATAACTCACTCCGTATAGATATGTACACAAAGAAGTACACTTTCATACACAATTTGTTACACACATACACAATTTGTTACCCCAAACTTTGCTGTCAATAATTATTACGGAACATCATCAAATGTGCAAACGTCAAAATGACCATCATACATCATTACGAGTAAAAATACCAGTTGATGAGTTTAAAATAACACTACTAGTTTCAGGAGAACAACTAACAGGTTATATTATATCAAATATTAATTTAACACATACCCAATAAAAGGGTGCCACATTTTGGAGATGACATTTATCGTTTCAAAGATCCAGACCGAAAACACGATTAAAAACTGTGTCTCCATCTAGAATTGAATCTGGAACCTTTGGCTCAGTAGTTAGATATCTAACCAACTGAGCTGCGAAGGCCAACATAATACACTAATCAATGAGAAGAGTGCTCTCACAAAACTAGTATTGTGATATGTATGATATGTATTTAGTATAGCATTTACACCGTAATTATTTGTAGTCTTTTCAGTTATCAAAAACTTATTTTTGTCATGATAAAATATTTGTATAATTACATTTTTACTAAAATTCTTCCACAACCTATCTGGCTCTATCACTCAATATAATATAATTGTTGTGTTGTGATGCATATTTCAAGAGATAACGTCATTTCATTCTCAGACATGAATGGATTACAAAGAGAATGTGTAAACAAAGTTTCCTTTTGGATATTCTTGTGAAAGGTGAAATTGATTAACAGCCAACAAAAAAATCATATTGTAACCACCAAAAATTTCAAACTAAGAAATTGAAAATTAATAACTTATGTACGTTTCCAACTTTGATAATTTTATAAGTTAATGTTAATATATGGCTCTAGGATCAATTTTGTTAAACTTGTCAGTACATACAGAAACTAAAAAGCAATTAAAAATAGGTTAAAACGCAGGTGCATGTCACATGGGACACAAAATGAGGCATCAAGCGGGAGGATAAAGAAAATAAAATACAAATTAAAACAGTAAAAAATATACCTTGAGAATGACAGAACTTTTTGTGAGAATACTAATAAAATAATTATTTTGTTAAAGAAGCCCAAGATTATTAAAAGGACATAATCGGGGACAGTTTTATTTTATCGTAAAGATAGAACATAAATAATATTAAAGATTATGAAAAAAATCATATCATTTAATAGATCAATAGAGAGAAGTCATTTACACATAAGCAAATGTAAAAAAATAAAAGTACTTAAATAATCAATGTGTTGTACAATGTTTATAATTCATTGTACCAATGAAAAATTTCAGACTAACCTAACTATAATTTCTATATCATTACTTTTCTGATACATCTAGTATTGATTTAGATTAGAGTGGCACAGTTGGTAAGCCGTTTGGTTTCTGTGCGGGCATCCTGGGTTCGATCCCCAGCAGAGGAGAAATTTATTTCTCATGCTGATATTGCTTCTCTGGGCTGGAAACACTGGTTAGTAAGAAGAAATTGCCATACAGCAATAAACTCGCCACTTGCGCAGGTTGCAAGGAAGTGTTTATTTTTTTAAATAACTAAGCGATAGGATGAAGCTGTCTTTTAAGAAATGGGATAAATTATTAGTCTCTTCAAAGAGGTTATCTTTGACACTAAAAGACAATAAATTTGTAATCAACTTTCCCCTAGGATATACTTATACCAGTGTTTAAGTACCAATACATAGTTATATATAAATCATACCATCACAGCATATCTGCGACAGGTGTGCGGGTGTGCCTTATAAAAATAAGCACATCACATGCGTTTATCCCCGCACACCAGTCTCCGTCTCACCTGAAAAAGCACTACATTCAGAATGGATGGTGAATCTCATTGCTGAACTATGTGGGGTTTTATTTTACCCGAAAACGATGACAATATGAATGGAAGCACTATGTACCTGGTGCCTGACACCAATAATTCAATAATTCAATTGTACAAAAAAGATACCAAAATAATACATATAATAAGTACATGACATTCAAAAAAAGAAACACACACACACATCCATATTCATACGCCCACAATGAGAAGGATTTTTTTTAACGTTTGTTTACAATGTGTCACTAGGTTTGAAATTAATATTTCTTTCCAGCTCATATTTTACCCCCAGGAACGAATAATGGCCTGTCCCAGATTGTTTTTACCATTTGATTTCAAGGTATTTAAAGAAACCTTTAGTGAAAATGTTTGTTAATGAATATAATACCATTACTGGCGGTGGATGTGAGTCCGTTAGTTGAATTGGAAGATGACTCCATGTCTACGTCGCTACTATTGTCTTCTATGTTAGTTGGTAGAGGAGATGGCAGAGGTGAATGATGACTCTTTATCATGTCCATGTCTTCAGTCGGTGATGTCTGTGATGTGCCATTCATGGCCATCTTGCCTTGGTTATTTAAATCTTCTTTCGTACCTAAAAGGGATGATGCACAAAACACAACACAATCATCTTTGCATTAATGATTCAATATCATTCCATACAAGGATAAGTGTCAACTTTTTTCATTTCATATTTTCTTAATTTATTACAGCACATTTCACTTAAAAGTGCACTTCATGGTAATATTGGTATGACTGTTAGTTAAATAAACTTAATTATGCTGCCATATTGCCAAATTAAGTTCCTATAATCTAACATTTAAAACCAAACTTACATTCCTACCACAATTTTGGGACAGAAATCAAAAATCTACAAAGATAGCAAAATAGAAAAAAATTACACATGATCTAAACGCATATAAACCGTCTAAATAGGTCTAAATACACAAAAAAAAACTAAACATTCAGAAGATGGCACAGAATGAAACATTAAAACTTATACACAAAATAAAAATAGAAGACCCTGAACTTATGACTTAAATACAATAAATTGCCAGAACAATTAAAAACTATCAACGTAAAAGATATTCCAACGGGAATTTAAAACTAGACTTTGTATAAAGTGTTGTTGTACATGAACGACTACCATATTACAATGTTAACTATAAATTATTGTAATGAGCCAAACGGTTTTTTCAATAATAATTATTTAAAAAAATTATGAAATGAAAAAAAAAACAATATGGTAGAATGAAACATGTCTTCTATAATTATTTCAGATAAAATGCTTGTTTTGTTTGAAATACTTTAACGATTTGAGTGTATTTATCAAAAAACTTAACAAAAATGATAATCCCTAATTTTAGGGAATAACCTATTTTTAATGAAAAACAAATGCAATCATACCAACATAACCACTAAAGCAAAGTTAAATATAATCTAGCTGTACTTTTTTCATACAGATACGTAAAATTGATGATAATGACTTGAGCCATAATCTATTACTACCTATTATAAGACTTTGATTTTTTGTTGAAAATATATTTCAATCGAACTATGTTGACACAATAATCCTAGTATAAATGAATAATGCCATGTTAATACATTCCTTCAAAATATTATGTAAATTCAGTAGATATTAATTTTGATTTCAGCCAATGTGCAACATTCTATGAAATTTTAAAATTTGAAGCCAAACAAACAATTCAAATGAATAGGTCCCGATGGACACCAAAGACACAAATTATTTGTAGTGTGTTTAATTTTTATTATGTCTTTGGTGTCCATAGTGACTTAATAAAACAGGGCAGTGCACTAAAGTCGTTAAATGCATGTAAACTTTTAAAAATGAACATGTTCTACAGTTATAGCTCATGATAAACATAATTTGGAACGCAATATGAAATGTAAAACAAAAAACTATATATGCTACACTTTAAATAGTTGAAATGTTTCACTAAATAAATGGTTGGTGGCAGAACAGTAAAACCATGATTGAAATCCTACCTTAAACAATTTCATTCACTTATAGCACAAACGTTAGCTTAATTTATGAAATGTATTTGTTCCAATATTCAAACATATAAAAAAAATCTTGTACATCCACCAAAATGACAAATATAGTTCCTTAAAAAACACTAAAATATTATAATATCATCAAATATGTTTTATTGTAGAGATGAATTATTTCCGCGTTTTACTGTTATTAAAAATAACAGCTTAAACATTCTTTGTTAAATATTATTTTCAAAACCACCTAATAAATTAGTTGAGAGATTGTCTCAGAAATATATTAAAATTTATTATACTAAAAAACAAATTGTCATTAAAGGCTAGCATCCATACAGGCGTAGCAGACAGATCAGATGGAGAGATTTGTTTGTGGTAGTGCGTCCACAGAGAGGCACCAATTGGATTGCAGACACAACCGTCATTTGGGTTTGTTGACAATCTTCCATAGAAAATACAAATACAAAAATGATTTTATATTTCAGCTTGGTAATTACAATGAAAATAAGAATGATTGTAAAAAAAATATAGCCCATAGTCTTTTCTAGGATACACATATCTTAATGTCATTTAATTTCATCCAAAATTTATCAGCAGTTTTCACGTGATTGAGTAACAGACATCTAAACATTTGAATTTATAATATTATTGAGATTCTTCCACTATCCAACTATGTAAAAATTATGAAAATCTGCCTGAAGAGACGGTTAGTTCCGAAACCGGTCGTAATTTCAATAACGTGGTTCATACAAAGTAATAAAATATAGTTAATAAAAAAATTTAAATGACAATTTTCCATTGAAAAAGGTGTTATGACATCACCATAAAAAATACACATACAACAATGACAGATGCGACCGGATTTTTGCCTGTCCTAGAAATGGCATCGGCATTCCGACGATTTGATGCGTGCGCTCCTTCCGATGCCGATCAGTGAACACACTTGTATGAATTTCTATACAAAGAATTCTAAAATCCATCCGCTGCGCCTGTATTGACAATAGCCTTAAAAAATAATAATTTGAATATGTACAAGATATATGTATGTATATATGAATGTACCGTTAGTATAATGGTGATTTTTATGTGTGTGTGTTGGACTTGTGGTTGTGTTGGTGTGAAGGATGACGGATGTCTGACCTCCACCACCGCCACCAGCCACCACACCACCTCCCCCTTCCCCTCTTCCACTCACTCTCGATACACACATCTGAAATTAACAACATATTTTCATTTCAACAAGAAAAACATATTGGTCAACAAAAATCAATAAAAAAACACCTTGGGTAGAGTGAGTTTCATTTAAAAGTACACTTTGTGGATATGTTGGAATGATTGCATTTGGCGTTGATATACATTAAAACACATAATCTTTTGTAATATTTGTAAAAGTTTTTCTGATAAATATGCACAAATCAAGTTTTTTTGTTTCATGTTAAATTCAGATTGTTTGAATATAAAATTTCTAATTATTGAGTTTTAAGTATGATATTGGAGGAAGTTAGTTAATTTGGAGATATGGCAACATTATTCAGTTTATTTGACTGATTTACAGTTGTACCAACTTAACCATGAAGTGCACTCATAAATGAAACGCAGTTGACCTAATAATAATTATAAAAAAATACACTTCCTTGCACCCTGCGCAAGGGGCGAGTTTATTTCCATATGGCAATTTCTTTCTTCCAACTAACCAGTGTTTCCAGCCCAGATAAGCAATATTAGCGTGAGAAATGAATTTAAATAATTTTCTCTTCTACTGGGTATCGAACCCAGGACGCCCGCACAGAAACCAAACGGCTTAGCAACTGTGTACGGCAGTCGACATTCACACGTACAGAATAATTATATAATATAAAGATATTAATGAAACTCCTGTTTCGTATTTTATTGTATATCTTAAAAATTATACTGTTTGCATAATACAGAGAGCACATTTTTTTAATTTTTTATTTTCATTGTTGCATTATGATTCAAATTGTATATCTAAACCGTCCAAGGAACCACTCAAACATACACAAAAAAAATCACCAGCAGGCTAAGTCAGTAAAAAAGTCGAGATCCGACAACGTATCGCCGCTCTTCTCGTCATGTTTACGCCAGTGACGACAATTCGTAGTCACTAAGCGCTGTCGAGTTCGTAAATGCACTTATGAGTATTTGTCGCCGTTAGACTGGCTTGCGGTACATTTTTGAATTATCATTTATGGCAATACACAATATTTTCCCCATGATTTGAATAAATGTCAAATTTGTTTACATAAATTTGTTAAATAAATATAATATGGTCATATTTTTAAGCATGAAAGCAAGTTATAATACGATTAAATTAACTTCTTTTGTGTTTATTGAATGTTTTGAGTGTAATTTTAAAAATTATTTTTAATTATATTTCGATCAATTTATCAAGTCGATGACAGCAGCGTGTTATTTTTTTTACTAAAAACTACGCCGAATTTTCTTTTGTTAAGTGTTAAAATACATATGTGATAAAATAGCTTACAAGAATACTTTCTCAAAATCAAAAATTATTTCAAATCTATACCTACGGAAAACATTTACGGACGCATAGAATCATCATAGAATTATAATGTTATAATCTAAGTACGGACGCATATTTCCATTAAATATATAACCATATAAAACTTTTGTTATGCGGTAATTAGCAATAAATGAATTACGCGGAATATTTAAAGGGTTTGAAGAATCTCTTAAACGGCGTCGTGTAACCCGTTTATTATTATTCTCAAAATAAATATGAAATTCGGCATTGTTCGCGTAAAAAATGACATTTAATTCAACATGGCGGCGTTAGATCTTGTCTCTCGACTCGATGTCGACCCGATCTCGCCGTCAAATAAGTGGGCGAGAACGATTCCACGCATTATCTGCTTAGTGACTACCAAAACTGTCAAAATATCGATTAGTCGATATTTTGACAGTTAATCTCGACATTTATCGGTCGAGATCTACTTACAGACTTAGCCTGCAGAATTGGTCCAGCTGTTTAGGAGTAGTTCAGTGAATACGCCTGTACAGAATAATTATGTATATAAAGATACCAAGGATGATAAAATAGTGGATGTATGCTTACCTCTGAATCTGATCCGTTGACCATTTCAACAAATTGTCTGCATTTGAGCATAAATAATAAATTATGATTTTGTTCTAGAAGGTTGGGATATAATCTTCTAGTACTTTCTATTGCTTCGCCCATACGACCCGCTAACACTAACTTCAAAATTCCTGAAAACATAAAACAACATTTATCAACAAGTGTACCTACTTACAAAATTACCTTGTGAGATTTTTTATAGTAGATAAAGGATATTATGTGGACAAAAAAGGATGACTATACATTGTTATTAAATACAAACACATTGGCTGTATCACTGACTGTTATCACATTAATAAATTAGTTATTATTCACAAAAAATGATCGAATCATAGAAATACAATACTCAGGTATTTTTATCTATGAGATGCTTCAACAGAATGCAGACATTTCAGAAAACAAAAACACTAATATGGAATATTGTTTATATTACTAATATTGGTGAATTTTAATTCTGTAGGGCAATTTACAAGTCAGTAATTCTTTTATATGTATTGTGTTCTTTTTAGATTGTGATTTGTGTGAAATAAAGACAAAAACTGATATCCAGTCCCTCTGAGTATCAATATTTGATGGGGAGTTATCCCTAAATGTACTGACTTTGGCTTTTATTTATATTAAATATTGAATACTTGCAAACTGGAGGAGAGCGGTGGAGGACAGGGACGGCTGGAGAAGGATTCTGGAGGAGGGCAGGGCCCACACAGGGCTGTAGCGCCAATGATGATGATGATGATTGAATACTAATGTGTTGTTCTAACCTATTTGTATAAATATTACCAAATATCTTGAACTAGGCTTCCCGGTGCGCAAAGGGCAAATTATTGTCTTTTTGCTTCATTGGTTTACGTTCAAATCACCCCCCTTCTCGGTGAAATGGTTCAAGATATTTGACGACAACTATACCCGTGTTACAGTGTTGCAAAGCATTATAGATATTATTTATTATGTGATGACAACTATACCCGTGTTACAGTGTTGCATAGCATTATAGATATAGATATGTGATGAATATTTTTTGTTAACTTACTTTGTCTATTTTTTATGGAAGTAATTTCTTCATCGAAGACCTGTCCTGTGGCTCTGGCAAATGCTTCAGCCGTTCCACAGTAGCCGTGATGAACTAAATATGTAGACACCATTCTGCCAATAACAAACAGATAAATATAATAATACTTATAGATATTATAAAATGTATCTATATAAATATTGGCCATCTTAAAACAGGAATTCCTAGTTAGATGGCCATAGCACAATATTACTTTGTATTCAATTATTATTTATATAATAAATATTTATTTATTCGCGTTTTTTATTAAAAATTAGTTTTAAGTTCATACATAATTTCATTTTTAATTAGCAATGGAGTATCATTAAGAATGTCTGTTCAGAAATTAAAAATATATTAGAAGAGTCCTTAATACTTTTGAATACAAATTAGTTTATTTTAATTAAAATTTTTATTTTTTTTTATAAAAAATGAATATGTCCTTGTTAAACATCTTCCTACGTTCCCTAAAATAAGCAAATAAATGCTTGAGATATAGGTGAACGAAATCGGTCGAGGCAGGATTCAAACTCACGACCACTGGATTACTAGCCCAGCGCGCTAACCGCTATATTCAGATATCTTCCAATCAACCAGATGTACATTAAGATAACAAAGTATGTACATACATACAGTGTAGGCAAAGAGAACTGAACCCCACATTTTTCTATCTTGACACACATTCATCGCTTCGTCATTCGTTTCATTTTATTAATTACATCTTTTGTCATCTTCCATTCTTTCATTGTGTCCTCGTTTCTTATACCGTCACATATAATTCTATTACAAATTCTTCTTAGCAATCCCATTTCAACTGTGTTTATTCTACAGCAAACTGTATGTACTTGCATTGATTAAAAACTGTAAAGAAACATTACAAACTAAAAAGAAATTACAGGAAAAAACAATACATTAAAAAAATATAGTTGTATAGTGTGCAACAAAAGAATTAGATTTGTCAAAATAGATTTATGTTAGTATTACAAAGCTATCCTATGTCTCATTATGTAGTAAAATATAAGATTACTTTTGCATAATAGCCTGCCACTCCCCTTGCGCCTCAGGAAGTGGAAACTGGTTAATGGTGAGTCTGGTGCGAGCTCTCAGTTCCCTGATCATGTCCTCAATGTCAAAGACGAACGGTTGCTGACCAAAGTTGGCGTCCACCACCTCTCCTGGAGTCTGCAGACCGACTGTCGGGTACAGGTTTGGCTGGAAACATACCAACAACATTTTCTCATTTAATACATACTTCAAATACATCATTTCTTAATTATTTCTTCCATGATACAGTCCACTAAATATTTATTTTAAATATCAATACTTGCTATTGTATGTTTATAAATGTATTAAAATCTGTCTTTGAAATTTTGTGAAAGTATAGGTATCTGTTTTTTAATTCAGTAATGGATCATACAGTTTTTTTTGTTAATTTATTATCAATTAACAGGCATTATGCCAAATATTAATTTAACATGCACTCAATTACAAATTGCCACATTTGTAAGACATAATATGATATCAATTGTCTCATAAAAAACTGTGTCTCGTCTCAATTGAGAGTCAAAGCAAATTTAAAATAAAGGCATACAATACTTCAAGGTAACATTTTACATATAATTACAGCCATAGATAATAATGTCAGATTGATTTCTGGACTTGAACCTTGTAGGCAATGCTTTAGAAACTTTGCTGAATAGGTACATCTTCCAGGCATGTTCATTTGAGACAGATTGTTTCATTTCTTTTGACCCATAAACCCCAAATCAGAGTTTGTCAGAAATCAGCCAGCACTGATACAGTTATCATGTTATTAACAGATACAATTATTTATTAATTATTATAAAATGACATACATATTTCATTTTCACAAATACATCTATAGCAGTATACAACAATAATTATACATGATATATTTCTAATACCACAGGACGTACACATACAACTTCTACCAAGAATTGTAAGTTAGGCTAACACAACACATAGGTACCCAAAGAAAGTGCTAAAGAAATTTAAAGAAGTTAAGTATGGATACGAGTATGTGCGTACTCAAAATTCCCAAATATTATTGACCATTCTTTTTATTAATCAAATTACTACAACAGTAATAATAAAATTTCAATATGCCACCAGGGGTCTAGAAAAGGCTGCGGCTCATCACATATTAATTTTGTAAAATATGTTAATTTTTAAATTTATTTTTTTATTGTTAGATTTATTCAGATTTCAGATGACTATTAAAAGTGTGTTATAAAACAAACTGAAGAATGTTATTCTCAAAAATAATAATTAACAGAGACCACAGATGAAGAAAAATAAAAAAAATACAGAGCGCAAAATTATATTTTTTTGCTTGGTTGGTATATGTGCAAATTGTCCACATTTCTCTTAATTGCCGATATATACTTGCAGTTTTTCTTTTAAGTGAAGGTATTTAAAAATGTCTAAAAGTATGGGAACCTATGGTTTTAACATAATACTAGTTGCATGTAACACATGAGATCCAACTGTAAAATTGAAGAATACGTACCAAACTATAACACTTTATAAACATTTTAAGATATTTGTTTTCTACATAAAACATGTAGGTATGTAAGTCAGGATAGGATAGTATGAAGGTCAATCTTTTTTCCTACCCAAAATATGAAAACAGCATGATGGTATGTAAATATGTATGTTTGGAGATTAAGTATCAAACTATTGAATCCCAGTAGATATTGTGTAGTGCATACTGCCTTACAAATTGTATGAAAGAATGTCGTCACTAAATTAAATTTTTATAAAAATTGTTTGAGATGTAATACTACAATGCTCATATTTCTTATAGAAAAATAATTATCTAGTTGGGATTTTTCGTCTTTTTTCTGATATTTTTAAAAACTTCGGATATATATGCAGTTAAAGACATAAATTTATCATAAAAAATGTTTTTCGTAACAAAAAATAGTTGAGAAACTCTGGAGTTAAAAGAAAAAACAAATGAGATTTTGTATTTATTTATATTTATACCAATTTTCAGCGCTCAAGCTTTTATGGTTTTTGAGATATATGGAAAAATAAAGTAAAAATTTAAAAGTTGATATCCCCTGATAGAAACAAAAATTCAAAATTCTGAGTATAAAAGTTTTGTAGACCTATAACTATCTATATTTTCTGAAATTTTAGGCTCTGTGCATTGAGCGAATCAAAAGTTATAAGGGGGGGACACACTAAATGTTCTGCTCCGAATTCTGAGTAAATCCATATAAGGAACATATATGCTGCGAAGCCTCTAAGTTGGTGTTTTTTGACTTCAAAGTTGAAAAAGCCATGAAAAATAGCGACCCTGCATACAAATCTCGCATATCTTGGCTTGAAACTTTGTTGATATGTTAAGAGAAATTAATTCTCTTCAACAAATCGACAGTTGGATAATAATATACATGCTTAATTCTAATAGCACAACAATTCTACTACATAAAAACTGTGCATATAAATATTTTTCAAGTGCGTAATACAAAATGGGAAGTAAAAAAGGTTTCAATAAAAATATTTACTGAAATGTTCCTTTCACGAATACAAAATAAATTAAATGATCTGCCAGTCAAATTATTTTATTAGTATAAGATCATTAAACATCTAAATATTATCATTTCATATTTATTTGTAAAAAAAAATATTTGATAAAAAAAATTGCTTTGAAATCAAAGTACCCATTTATTTTTACATCACACCCAAAAACAAATTATGTTTACTGTCTCACAAAAACAGAGTGAGTTCTCACAGTGAATCAAATGCAGCAGCAATTGTCTCATGAGGCTAATAAACTGAGCCATAAAAAACAACACATGGTAGCTCCCACATCTTTGTGAGTGATTTGTGCAAATAAATAAATCTTGTACACACTTAAAAAATACCAAATATTGTGCATTTTAAATAAAAAAAACATATAAAGTGGGTAAATAACTACAAATAATAACTATAGTTATGAATATATTTAAAAGATAAATAGTATATTATCATTATTATAATTATTCTCAATCCAATTAAATTAATTAAACAGCAGCTATACCTAAATATTTCATTAACTATGATTTTTTTCCCTTTAGGCTTTTCACCCAAACACAGATTTAGACATATTCTTTATAATAGATTTAAATATTAAACCATGAACCTGGGGAGAGTTCAGCCCAACTAAACGGGGTATTGGACATTCTCAAACATAAAATAAATGTCCAGCGTGTCAACTTTGATTTTGATAATCGACATTTTCACATACCTAATATTGTATCTAAAATCTCAATTATTTTTTGACATTTAGTTTAATCCTCTTTCACAATCTCAATTTGTGCAATAGTATAATTACATATTATACCACATACATATACCAGCCAATTGTAATAATTTCACAAATGTACAGGTGGCTGCTTCAGAACAGATTTATTCTAGTGAGGCAGCTATCTTATATTAAAATAATGTATATGTTTACATGATCATAAATAAATAAATAAAAAATATATATACCACATACATATACCAGCCAATTACATATACCACATACATATACCAGCCAATTACATATACCACATACATATACCAGCCAATTATATATACCACATAATTTAAATTTTTTGTGGGTGTTTATAGTCATCCCATGATGATTTGTTTTTTTTTTTTTTATTTTTATTTGTATATACTAGATGTAAGAAATTGTATTTTTTTTACATCTAAATAAAATATATACAACACAATACATACATATACCAGCCAATTATATATACCACATACATATACCAGCCAATTACATATACCACATACATATACCAGCCAATTACATATACCACATACATATACCGGCCAATTACATATACCACATACATATACCGGCCAATTACATATACCACATACATATACCAGCCAATTATATATACCACATACATATACCAGCCAATTACATATACCACATACATAATATACCAGACAATTACATATACCACATAAATATACCAACCAGCCAATTACTTACACCACATACCTACATATATCATCAAATGGATATGTATAATATTAACTCTTAATTCATAGTCCTTTCCCATCCTCTCTCACATACAAAACTTCTATCTCCCTCTTTTCTTTGTTGCTACTGTGATTTTACATTTAATTATCTTTCAGTAAGTTTCTTGTTATAAATTGAATGTACCTACCACTACACTATTTATGGCCTCACATTGCTTCGGTTGGTTGGAAGAAATTGCCTTGTGGCAATAAACCCGCCATTGTACACATTATTGTAAAAATTTATTTTACTTAAATGCACCCTTCAAAGACGAGTATCAAAATCTGAATTTAACTGCACACCAAAGAGAAAATTTAACTTATGAACTTGTTGTGCATTTTATGTAGTCGCTACTACCACCACCACCAGCTCTGCATGTGAGTACTGAAATTACTTTGTGAACGACAAAAAAAATGCACAGCATGAAAAGTACTTAGTGGAGCCCTCTTCATCATCAGTATTTTCTATAACTGAAGCCTAAGACTGTCCTACACGGAGGCGGACCATTCTCAGGGTGATTCAGTGTAGTTGCCATCCTCAGTCATGAGGCCAAAGAGAAGGAAGACATTAGTACAGCGGCACCACAGTGCAAAATGGACAATCGACAAATGTAAATAGAAGATTTACATTTTTGGATCGTCATTAGCTTCTGATGCGGGAGTTCTGTATGCGGGAGTTTGTGAATCAACAAATAATATGGCACCATATCTGATGTTTGAATGCTTTAAATGACATGACACATACAAGATTGATTGATAAGTGGACACTGCTTGGTGAAAACACTCACAAACAATAGGAAATGTTCCCATGTCTAGAACGGGTATTGACACTTCTTTGCAATTGATTATTGAGTTAAATCAGAGTACCACGGACATGACACATACAAGATTGATCACTGCTTGGTGAAAACACTCACAAACAATAAGAAATGTTCCCATGTCTAGAACGGGTATTGACACTTCTTTGCAATTGATTATTGAGTTAAATCAGAGTACCACGGACATGACACATACAAGATTGATCACTGCTTGGTGAAAACACTCACAAACAATAAGAAATGTTCCCATGTCTAGAACGGGTATTGACACTTCTTTGCAATTGATTATTGAGTTAAATCAGAGTACCACGGACATGACACATACAAGATTGATCACTGCTTGGTGAAAACACTCACAAACAATAAGAAATGTTCCCATGTCTAGAACGGGTATTGACACTTCTTTGCAATTGATTATTGAGTTAAATCAGAGTACCACGGACATGACACATACAAGATTGATCACTGCTTGGTGAAAACACTCACAAACAATAAGAAATGTTCCCATGTCTAGAACGGGTATTGACACTTCTTTGCAATTGATTATTGAGTTAAATCAGAGTACCACGGACATGACACATACAAGATTGATCACTGCTTGGTGAAAACACTCACAAACAATAAGAAATGTTCCCATGTCTAGAACGGGTATTGACACTTCTTTGCAATTGATTATTGAGTTAAATCAGAGTACCACGGACATGACACATACAAGATTGATCACTGCTTGGTGAAAACACTCACAAACAATAAGAAATGTTCCCATGTCTAGAACGGGTATTGACACTTCTTTGCAATTGATTATTGAGTTAAATCAGAGTACCACGGACATGACACATACAAGATTGATCACTGCTTGGTGAAAACACTCACAAACAATAAGAAATGTTCCCATGTCTAGAACGGGTATTGACACTTCTTTGCAATTGATTATTGAGTTAAATCAGAGTACCACGGACATGACACATACAAGATTGATCACTGCTTGGTGAAAACACTCACAAACAATAAGAAATGTTCCCATGTCTAGAACGGGTATTGACACTTCTTTGCAATTGATTATTGAGTTAAATCGATAACCCACACTCTCTGTGCCACAAGGTCCAAGGAAACCAGGAAGACCAAGGAATCGATGGCTGAACAGTGTCGAGATGCAGATGCATTCGCAGCAGATATTAGAAATTAGAAAACAAAGGCAAAGGATAGACGGAAATGGAGGAGACTCCTGAGATTCAGCCAAGGCCCACCCAGGGCTGTCGAGCTAATGATGATGATAATGATAATTCTTTGTTTAGTAGAATTTCATTGTAAATTAATGGAATTAGAGGTTGGGGCCGCCCAAGGAAGGGATGGCACGTCCATGTGAGCGGTATTTTGAAAGACGGAAATGTTAGAAGCATGAATAACAGACGAACATGTATAAGACGATGTATGAATGTCGACGAGGCAATGAATGTGTGTCAAGATAGAAATAAGTGACGTTCGGTTCTCTCTGCCTACCTCGCAAGGGACATGGCGTGATGGTATGTAGGTATGTATATTACATTTTGTTTATTTTTGAATAAACTTAGTATGTATCTCAATAGAGACGATGTTGGAATATATATTTATAGGAGAACCGAGAAATCAGACACTTACAGAACTTACGACCAATCTTCGTAATTTCAACAACATAGTCTCTATTGAGATACCTATGTGAAAAGATCACATTGATTCCCGTCAGGGAAAAAATCCAAGTTTTGTATAAATGTATATGTTAAAACGAAGGTCTCATTGGATACAAAATATGCTATTATTAAGTACATTGGGGATAGCCCGGCGTCAAAACCCGAACCTCCAGAGGAGCAATCGTCTGCATCTTAATTCATCTTCTTTGTAACTTATACAAATCCCAATATTATTGCCAACCACCCAAGTACGTATCAAGTCTAGAAGAGCACAAAATGATATTCAAATGATGTCAAGAATTGTACTTAAGATGAAACCCAGGACAGAACCTTTTTACAATTAAATAAGAAACAACTACACAAAGGTCTTCCACCTTATTAGTACATGTACTCAATTATAAATTAAATGATATAATATTAAAATAAAATAAATTGATGTACAAGACATGCAAAGAAGCGAAAGATATAAATAATATAAAGCAAACTAAAGTTTTTTTAAAATTAGTTTGTTAAAAAATTTATTTGGAAAAGTATATAAAAAAAAAAAACATGAAACAAAGATTGTTATTAATGAAATAATGTCATAGATCCATTATTATAAAAAGTTTCTTTATTATAATTATTATAAATAAAACCATAGATAAATCTTACCCCGCCGTTATTGGACAAGGACAGCACATCCGGATAGTCAGCTCTCCCTATCCGGCAAAAGGCTATTTTGTTTTTATATGTTTCACTTTATTACATTGCGTTTGTGATTGGGCGAAGCAAAGAATACATTAATAAAAATAATTTTATCACCACTTTACAAAATATTAATAATTTTGTGACATTAACATTAATGATCAGGGGGCATGTCAGCCCCCCTAGAAAACGTGTCATTTAGCTCAAGAAAAGATAACTCAATGTATGGAAGTGACAGTTGCCAGTCACGTGACAACTGTCCCTTCCATATATTGAGTTATCTTTTCTTGTTTCTTTTCTTGAACTAAATGACACGTTGTCTAGGGGGGCTGGTCACCCGGCGGGATCAAAACCATCCATGTTGACCCATATCATGGATATAATTATCTTATGGAGTTCTATAACATCTTCAGATATTATAGAACTATAACATAATTATATCTATGATATGGGTAAACATGGATGGTTTTGATTCCGCCAGTTGACCAGACTTGCTCCCCAGACTTAAAATACAAATGTTTTAGCCTTGAAGATATGTGACAAAAAATAATATGTTCAATAACCATGAATTTCTACAAAAAAAGTCAGAATATCTGAATTGATAATCTCTGAATTGAATCCACTGTATTGTACTATGAACAACTCTAACAAATGATTGATTTTCAAAGAAGCATGTATTTTGTTGGTAAATTTTGTATTAAAATAAATAATACCGAATAATAAATACTTCCTTACACTTTTTTTTATTGACAAATACCCAACTAATAAATAGATAAAAAAAATAAAAAAATACACAAATTTAAAATAGAATTTATTTATAATGATAGAAATCCAACAATGAGTATAGCGCTTTCACTAAACACAGCTAGCAAAATTAAGTAAGGTAGCTGTGTCTAGCGAATACGCTTAATATAATTAAATTCATACTTGTTGTGGATTGAGACTGTGTTGTTTTATTTTTTTCAATAAATTTAATTGACAATTATGAAATTCCACTGTGCTAGCGATAAAAAAAAATTGCTAATGACTTGAAAACACTAAGCACCCAATAATTGATAACTGCCATTGTTACAATACATATCATGTAAAGAAAACAATGAATCAAAAGATGTTCTGAAAGTGAATGTCAAAATATAACGTATTCTTTGCTTCAATGTGACGACTCCTGTGGCTTATGAAATTATGATTGTTTATTCTTCACCAAGTTGGGTGATATTTATCATCTAAATGTTTTCTTCCTCCTTTCAATCCACTTCCATCATCCTTATGTAGGTTTCTTGATTGGTCAATCATCATTCATAATGCTTGACATTTGTTTATTTCCATCACTTTCATTCGAGTTTCATGCGCCTTCTGCCATGTCCGTGTTTGCTATAAAGCCGTTGATTATTCTTTCAAATGGTTCAATACTCAGAATTCATGAAATAAGATTAATATGTATTTAAACCAATGTTTCAATCCACAAGGACGAGTTTAAAATAGAAGCCTAAACACTTTTGCTAGACACAACCCAGGCAAAGTTGTTGCCTCTATGATGCTGGCTGTGTTGAGAAGAAGTGCTTGGGCTAATTGCTATTATTTACACTCACCTTTGAGGATCACCGCAACTTTGCTATAAACACATTTGTTATAAAATTTACTTCCAATGATAATTACGAAAATATGTTTAACTTCATAATAAGTTAATGATTATTTCACAAACACATAAAATATTACCCCCTATTCAGTAACTATTGTAATTAAAATAAGATCGTTCTTAAATTGTAGATTTTAGATTTACGGTCTTATTTCAGCGTTCTAAAATATAAACATGGACTAAATGGAATAAGAACATACCTATTTTTGCCGGAACATTCTTAAAAAGTTACTGAATCAGACGTATTATGAAAAAATATGAAAATTATGAAATTTTCATAATTTCAATAATTGCCTATTCAAAATACGTCTAATTCAGTAAATTTTTAGGAACGTTCCGGCCAATACAGGTACTTTCCTATTCCATTTAGTCCAAGTTGATATTTTATAAAACTGAAATAAGACCGTAAATCTAAAATCTACAATTTTAGTATGTTCTTATTTTAGTTACAATAGTTACTGAATAGGGGGTACTATGTTTACAATGCTATGTACTGCATAGTAAATGCTGAGACTAGCTTAGAATAGTCCTTCCATTCATTTCTGTTGTCATTTTTTCAGTGTCATGCACACCCGCACACCTATCGCTGGTTTCCCCACAAAATGGGATCAAGCCATGATGGTATGCATGTATTAACTAGCTAATAATTGTTCTTTCACACACATAAAATAATAGAAAGAATTAAATGAAAATGAGGGTATCTAAAGCCACAGGAGATAACTTACACTTTGTGTTATGATTCCATATCCCTGGACCGTTCTTACCTTGCACACGTTTCTTTTGGACCTGCGTTCGACACTTACAGGCAAATCTCTGAAGGCGACTCCCAGATGATGTCCGTTCTTGGTGTAGAAGCAGGTGTTGTCAATTAGGTTCACTCCGCAGCCTATCACGTCTCCGGTTGTGAAGGTCGGGCCGTATGGCTGTCCAGTTCCAGACGAGCAGAAAGAATGGCCGTCGTCTCCATGGTAACCATAAGAATGCTTGTCCCAACCTGAAATAAATAAAAGGTAAATACATATTTTATTAATTTCAATGTTTTTTCATTAACACAGTAGAAGTTCATAATTATAAAGTAAAAATAAATTTATTAATAAATTTAAAAATAAATTTATTATTAAATTTATTTATAAAAATACAACACCATTTTAATCCACAATGAGTACAATTTAATGAGCCTAAGTGCTTTTGCTAGACACAACTAGCATCTTCTGAGGCACAATTTATGCTACATATATATAAAATAAACTTATATATATTATAAGTAGTATAAATTGTGCCTTTTAAGGTGCTAGTTGTGTCTAGCGAATGCGCTTAGGCTCTTTAAATTGTACTCATTGTGGATTAAAACGGTGTTTTATTTTTATAAATAAGTTTAATATTTACTTTATAATACATATTTTATACAAATCATAATAACACTTTATTTTTAACCAATTTCAAGGAGAAGATAATCTGTTTGATGTAAATTTTTTTTTTTAATGTTGTTCAATGATTCAATAATTTTTTGCTACATTGTCTGATTTCAGTGATTCTTTTTTCCTTAGAAAGAGGGTAGATCTCATATTTTTCTTCTCCCTTGCTATATACTCTTTGTATGTGCCGACTGTTGGGGTCAGTTCTCCTCATCCTTATATTATAGGCCCTTCTGTCCTGTACTATGTCACCTAGGCCATGTCTTTACACGATCCATAAATTCTTTGGTCTTCCTCTGGATGTAAGTTGAGGAAGATCCAAGAAGATCCCTTGGTTTACAACATAATCTGGCAGTCTACATTCAACATGCCCGTACCATCTTAATTGTCTATCCTCTATCTTACAATGTAGATTAGAGACACCTTGACATCCACGAATGCATGAACCTTTTACATTGTCCCGTAAGGAAACTCCATCTGCCCATTTTAACATACGCATTTTAGCAGTTTCCAGTTGCTTAGAATAGGAGTAGAGTGTCAAGCATTCGGAGCCATAGAAGGTATATCAGTCGGAGATTGGTGAGTGAGTGGTGAGCGTGACTTGAGTCATGAAGGGGCCCCTTAATCCCGCATACATGGTCGCAAGCCCATACTCTGGTCGCCTGTGCTCTTGGGCCTGGATTCATGAATCCAGTGAAACCACGACTGCCTTTCTCTTTTCTATCTTATGAGTGGTCCCAATAGAATTGAACCAGATCTGCTAATGGGATGAGAAAATCATGAAACTTTTAAAATTGCAAGTTCAGCGATAATTCTTTTTATTAGAAAGGGATGGTCAAGATCTGATGATGAAATTCTTTTCAATTAGGAAAGGCATCACCGAGTGAATAATAATTTTACATTAAATTATTTCTTGGATTTTTTTCACACAATGGCAACTTTTGCTGTAGAACGCACCGTTGGACAGCAGGTATGGAAAACATTTATAACAGTACGGTTTTGAGCACTAGTTGGTGTTGTAATATTTGAACTATTAAAGTAAGATAGTATATATATATATATATATATATATATATATATATATATATATATATATATATATATATATATATATATATATATATATATATATATATATATATATATATATATATATATATATATATATATATATATATATATATATATATATATATATATATATATATATATATATATATATATATATATATATATATATATATATATATATATATATATATATATATATATATATATATATATATATATATATATATATATATATATATATATATATATATATATATATATATATATATATATATATATATATATATATATATATATATATATATATATATATTATGACTAACCAGGCAGTCGATTCATGTTAACCCCTTGAGCGCTGAGTCCAATTCCCATATAACCATCTCGTCCCTTGGAGACAATTCGCACTTCAAAATAATAAAGTCCACAAGCAGGAGGTATGGGGTGGGTGGCACGTACACTTGCTGCATCCTTGTGAGTTTTACCATGACCTGAAATAACAACAAAATATATATATTATTTCATGTTACATAATTGTTACGACAATATTTTCTATTGGGGAATTAAGTTTACTAGCATCTTTTTAATCAATCATCTTATTTTTCATACAATATACATACATATATACTACTTACAATCGCGTTTACAGTTTACGTTTGCTTCAAGTTTCAAGTATTTAGTTGGTATTATATTTATTATTATTGTAGCATAAAAATGTATTTAATTGTTTATTATGCAAAAAACTTATTGCCTGTAGGCAATTTCTAGCAGTCAACAACATATATTATCATACAATATTTATTTATTGTAAAAAACAATATTTTACAATAAATAAAAAAATAAAATATTGCTAATCCGGCACTTCACTTAATCAGTAATCTGAACAACACAAACTGTTTGAAAATAAACATTGTTTTTTATTTACAAATTTTTAGTCAACTTTCTACAAAATCCGGCACTCTCGTGTCTTCATCAGTGTCAAATTAGCAAGATTGTGCTTTAGGTATTAAAAAAATATTTTTTCCTAATTTTAATTTTGATCGACAAGTTTCGCTCTTAAGGAGCATCAACAGTAAGTACCTCGTATTTTCGTCTAGTAGGTATATTTAAGTTTTTTTTTCCTCAAAATATGAATGAAAAATGATATACTTATTTAAACTTGTTAAATAGAAAGTTTCAGTCGGATTGAAAACGAATAAATGAATAATTTTTACACAAAAGATCTATTTTTGGCTGGGTGAAGTAAATAATTATTATTAATTCTTCGAAATTGACGTGAGTAACAACTTTGAAGATGATCATTTTTAAAAAAATAAAACTATCTTTGTAATACTTCTAATTTACAACTTGCGAAATAAGTTATAACGCTTTCGAGTTTGCGCTCATCAGTAATCACTTATTAAAAACCTTAATAGTAACAGTAATAATTTAATAGTAAATAATAGTGAACAGTAATTGTAGTAACCTTAGTAATAAGGGATTACTGATGATGAACTTATTTCGCAATTTGTAAAGTAGAAGTATTTACAAAGATTGTGTTTTATTTTTAATTATCATTAGTAAATTCACTGTTAATCATCGGTATTAAGCGTCAAAAACTGCCATGACAGTACGCCTTTATCGCAGTAGGTTCCCAGAAAATCGTAGATTTATAAAAAAACATTTTCTCACGCAAATACTGCTATATTGGGATAAAAACAATGCTAAACTAAAAGAAATTGCCTACAGGCAATAGAGTCTACACTTGCGGGCGGTACAGGAAAATACGCAATTGTGTAATTTTATATGAAAGGGAATACAAAACATTTGGTTGCAGTGCGGCGAGCCACTAAAGATTTTATTTAATTTCACATAAGTACCTACCTCTTTCACATCAGCAACACTACTATCAAGTCCTATTCATTAGCGTCCAAGAGTGGTCTTTCGACCCCGCGAACCCCGGGCAATGTGACCACTGACATTATCATCAGTGTCCTAGACATTACCATCAGTGTCATAGCAGATAATGAGAGGGCGAATGGCGAAGGCCCGGCGCCAGAAAACCGGACACCCCCAGCTAAGGGAAGGCAACCCCTACAGAAAAATCCATCAGAGAAGGCAACGGGAAACCACTCTGATTATCTTTTCCCAGGTATTCACTATGGCGAGGAACTTAACAATGGCCCCTAGTCCCGGGCAGCCCTTCAGTGGGCAGGGGGTGCGAAGAATCTCCCGGCTCAATATAGTGAGATCAACTTTTAGGATAGGAACGTGGAATGTAAGGAGTTTATATGATGGTAAATTGGATAATGTCATACAGGAAATGGAAAGAATTGGTGTAAATATTCTTGGTATAAGCGAGCTGATGTGGACCGGCAGCGGTGTGCATCATCATGAGAAGGGAAAGCTATATTATTCAGGAAGCGATCCGCAGGACAGAAACCGAAGAAATGGGGTTGCTTTCTTTGTTATGAAAGAATACGAGAAATTTGTGAAAAATGTTATACCCATCTCCGACAGATTAATACTTATGCAACTACACTCTCAGCCAATAGACATAAATGTCATTCAGGTGTACGCACCAACGGCAGAAAAGAGATATGATGGTGATGTAGAATCTTTCTATAACTCATTGGCCAGCACACTGAACAGTTTAAAAGGAGAACTGAATTGTATCATTGGTGACTTCAATTCTAAAATTGGAAAGGGCCGTCGCTCCAATATTGTTGGTGAGTGTGGTCTAGGTGAAAGCAACGAAAGGGGTGATAGGCTTTATGAATTCTGCCAAGAAAGAAATATGGTCATAATGAACACCTGGTTTACATTACCAAAACGAAGACTATATACTTGGATATCACCTCAGGATGGAATTGTACGCGACGTTGTAAGAAATCAGATAGACTATATATTAATAGATCATAGATACAGGAATTCCGTTAAAAGAGTCATAACATATCCTGGAGCAGATGTCGGATCTGATCACATTCTACTCGTTGCGGATATCACTTTACGCTTGAAACAAATAAAAAAACCAAAAATGACCAACAGGACTGACGTCTCTAAATTGCAATCAGATCTGGTTAGAAATACTGTTAAGCAAAAGATTAATACAAAATTCAGGCAACTTCTCGAAAATCCAGTGGAAGAACCTGTACAACCACAATGGAACAACATTAAATCCGTGTTTTCTGATATTTGTAATGAAAATCTAAAAGCAGAACGACCATTAAAAAAGAAAAATTGGATGACTGACCATATATTACAATTGATGGATGAAAGACGCAGAAACAAAAATAATATTTCCCAGTATAAAAACTTGCAAAGAGAAATAAAAAGGGAAATAAGAAAAGCAAAAGAAGAGTGGATAAAGTGTCAATGTGAAGAATTAGAACTTTATGACCGTAATCACAATGCATTTAAACTGCATAAGAAATTAAAAGAAATGACAGGTACCACTAGAAAGACTACTCCTTCATGTTTAACTGACGATTCAAATAAATTGATTTTGGATGAAAAGCAAATAATGCTAACATGGGAGAAATACATTTTTGAAGTGTTTAAAGATACGAGGCCTGGCATTACAACTAGTAACGATTTAAATGGACCAACAATCCTTAAGTCAGAAATCCTTCATGCGATAAGTACTTCGGATAACAGAAAAGCGTGCGGACCAGACGATATTCCGGTTGAACTGTTGAAACTCATTAGTGACGATAATATTAACTACCTGCTGAGACTATTTAATGCCATATATGACACAGGAAATATCCCCCAAGATTGGTTGAGATCCACTTTTGTGACATTGCCCAAAAAGCAGCACCCAAAGAAATGCGGTGATTATAGATTAATCAGCTTAATGAGTCACGTGTTAAAGCTCTTCCTTAAAATTATTCATGCACGGATTCGCAGTAAATGCGAACAGGACCTCGATGACACGCAATTTGGCTTCAGAAATGCATTTGGTACAAGGGAAGCATTACTGGCTATTAATGTATTATTACAAAAATGCCGTGACCAGAGAAAAGAGGTATTTGCATGTTTCATAGATTATGAAAAGGCATTTGATAGGGTGAGACATTGTGACTTAATTGAAATGCTGAAGGAGTGCAATCTGGATACAAAAGATCTGAACTTTATCCAAAACCTATATTGGCACCAAACAGCTGAGATCAGACGTGGAAATGTGACATCAGATGAAATACCCATACAGCGAGGAGTACGGCAGGGTTGTATCTTGTCTCCTCTACTTTTCAACTTATACTCTGATTATGTATTTAAAAGAGCTCTCAACAACACCGAGAGGGGTATAAAAGTCAACGGCGTAGTAATTAATAATATCAGGTACGCCGATGATACTGTATTACTGGCGGATTCTATTTCTGATCTCCAGGAACTGTTAAACAATGTCAATGTATTTGGTGAACATTTGGGCTTATATATAAATGTAGCCAAAACAAAGTGGATGACATTTGGTCGATGTGAATATCCTGGTTCTTCCTTGCAATTAATGGGCAAGGTTATAGATAAGGTGGATAAATTTAAGTACCTTGGCAGTATTCTTTCGGAGTCCCTTGACCCGGATATGGAGATCAAGTGCAGAATTGAGGTAGCAAGAGCAACCTTTAATAAAATGAGATCTTTCTTCTGCAACAAAAAGCTAAATATGGACCTGAGACAGCGGATGATGAGATGTTATGTGTGGTCTATGTTGCTATATGGCTGTGAGACTTGGACATTGAAGGTTAACACCATGAACAGGCTGGAAGCTTTTGAGATCTGGTTGCATCGCAGAATGCTCAAAATCCCTTGGACAGATCTGGTTACGAACTCAGAAGTCTTAAGCCGAGCCAGAACAACCAGGAAACTCTTGTCCACAATAAAGGTCCGCAAGATCACATATCTGGGTCACATAATGAGGGGAGAGAAGTATCACCTGCTCCAACTAATACTGAAGGGCAAGATAGAAGGTCGCCGAGGGACTGGAAGGAGACAGATGTCCTGGCTGCGCAACATTATGGAATGGACCGGCTTCAGGACCGTGGAACAGATATTCCGAGCAGCACAGGACAGAGAGGGATTTGCCAGAGTGATAGCAGACGTCGGGGGTTCCTAACATGGCACCGGAAGAAGAAGAAGAAGTACCTACCTACATTACAACAAAAAATAAATAAAAATATACTTAAAATTATTACATATTTGCCTGTGACAGGAAGGAAAGTGAAGGAAAAAGGGTGGGAGAAGGTTAAATTTGTTACAGCTATGAAAAAGATAAAAACAAAAATTATAATAAGTACACAATTTGAAAACCATAACAACACACAAGTTTACGTCGCTTTGCATCTAGGTATATTAAGAGTTTTTGTAGCAGAAAATACATCAGAATGTGGGATAATGCCCGGGAAATTAACATCATAGAAATGACATGCCCTTTTGATAAATTCGTTAAGTACTTTACCATCAAGTTATGTAAGAACCGCGATCTTTTTAGGCTGCAGTGGTTGTAAATCGTTTCAGTTAGAGTATATCATACGATATTTTATTTTATTTTATTTAATACAATACACGGCATAAGCCATTTACGTGTAACATAGAATAACATTTTTTAAAATTAACAACATTATATATTAAAAAGAAAAAAAAACAGAATTAACAAGAAATTACATTTAAAAATTAAACAATACTGGTCGAATATATAAAAAAAATACAGAAACAACAATAAATTGACAACACAAGTTTTTACACAGAGAAATAAACACATGCATTAATTATAATAACATATTGTGTAATATTAATAGGATAATTACAAAAAAACAAAGAATAAAGAAAAGAAAGAAAACTGCAAGGTTAGCTATTGAATTTGAATTTTAGAAAGACCTATAAATAATTTTTTTTGAATACCGGCAGGCTATCCCCGAAAATATTATGATGAATTTAAAATATTCATAATATATACACACATGGCTGTTTCCATTGGCCGCAAATTATAAAAAAAAAAACATATCCGCTTAGATACAATACATTTTAAGCAAACGATGACATAACTATACTGCATCACCTACAAATAATAACGACTTTCTGTCAGATAATGCCAACCTTTTTATTTAATATAGTTTATGCCTATATACAGGGTTTTTTCGTAACAATAATGAATAAGTGTGACCAACACTCCGCTACATATATTATGTTAGTGCACACTAGTATATAAGTAGTAAAAAATGAAAATGAGTAATAATCAACATATCAATAAAACAATGCCCCTGAGATAAATCGAAAACGCTGTTCGTTATCACCAAGCGCTATTTTTTATGTGGAATTTGACGTTTGTTGTTCGTTGTTGTAGAAAAAATTTATACGACAAACGTCAAATACCATTAAAAAATAGATAACGAACAGTGTTTTCAATTTGACTCAGGGGCAATGTGTAATGAATGTGTTTGAATGTTTATGCATCTGTGCCCGCTGTAGAGATTAAACTATTATACACGAGAAAATGACACCTTGTAATGAATTTCTCGCTATTTCATTATCATCAGCCATTCTTCGTCAAAAGACGTCCACTATCCACGTGGTGTGGTAATATGAAGTGTACAGAGAATGTCAAACACGCGACTACCCAAAAAAAACATGGTTGGTCAACCGGGAGGTAAACGGAAGATGGGGATGCCAAGACTGAGATGAGAGGACGACATACGGAGAGATACAGAACAGCTCCTGCAGGTCCCTAACTGGAGAACGGCGGCTGAGGATGGAAGAGGTTGGAGGCACTTGTTGAAGGAGGCCAAGGCTCGATTTGGGCTGTAGCGCCATCGAAGAAGAAGATCACGAATCTTCTCACGAAATCACGAAAGGTCACGAAAGTCCAAATACCAGACCCGACAATACAGGATTGATTTATCATCCTAGCACCGTAAGATAATGAGAGCCAACCCTACCTAAAGTAGGACAAGGCAAAGAAAAAAAAGATTAGCCATTATTCGTCTAATGTTTATCATAGACCTCACCTTTCGGTCTACATGGTTCTCTGTCCCTCGCCACCATGTGCCATTGACCTCCTGCCGTCAGACCATCTTGCTTGTGGTGTGCCCTCAGGTTTCTACGAACAGTTCTTGGTCACCACTTAGTTTTTATTTTTAAATAATAAATAAAAAAAACCCCCCTGATACAACTTAATGAAACATGCTTTAAAGATTTTTTTTGAAAAAAGTGATCCTGCAAGTAATAAAAGTATTAAATGAACGAAACAAAAAATAACGCAAATATATAAATCAAATGTTGTTATAAATCGTTGGTTGTCGACCCCTGTTCGTCGATACATCAAAATAATAAGACGCTATAGATACCTACATAGGGCAAAGACCCCAGGGACTGAGATGATTCAACAAAATCCAACCATAGCAAAAAATAAAACAATATTCTATAAATATTATGACATTGTAAGAATTAAGACTAAATTTATCAAAATAATACGCATTAATGAATTAATGACAACATAATGCCTCCACTGGATAAAATACACCAATGTTAATTAATAATTTCATATTTAATAATATTTAGTTATCTATTTAAGATTTGGTACACAATATACATAAATTTTATGTAAAAACAAACAAGAACAAGAAAAAAAATACTCAAAATAGTCTTAAAACGTGCGTGAAGGGACGAAGGGATGAAAGGGACTGAAAAGACGTAATAACTAGAGATTCAAGATAACAACCTTAAAAAATAAAATGAAACAAGGTTTATATGTATATACTTAGGTAAATATTATACACATGCAGGACAACGTCTGTCGGGTTTTGTTGGTGCTCATATAAAAGTCACACAAGTAAAATAATTTATTCTGGCAGACCCCATCAAAGGACGAACGCGTAATCGAATAGAACGAAGTGTGTAAAATAAAAAATGAAATTGAATTTTTCTATTCAAGGGGGCACATAAACTCAAATATCGCACTGAAATCAAATTTCTCAAATACGTTAAATAGTGTTTTGAAAAAAATACCATAAGTCTGAGATTATATATGATACAGATACCTAGTCGGCGAAATGAAAGTATGACAACAAAAACCAAGAACAATGTTCTGAGTTTCACTCGCCCGGCCGTATACGTACACCTACCGATACGCACACCTACATAATACGTCCACCTGCCGTTCTACCGCCTCACACACACATAACTTGGCATACATCTGAATTCGAAATTTGTACTACACGCGGCTTCTGTACCTTATAATTCTACGCCATAAGTATTTTAAGCATTTCTTTGCAGAACGAGCTTTACACGATTTTAAAATTTTACATAAATAATCCTAAAACAAATTATTAAAAATGTTATTTATAACAGTTTGTTTTTAAAATAACTCCATGACTATACTAAAATCGTTTTTGTTCTTAAAGAGTGTATAAAATCAAACCGAATATTTGTATATTCGATAATTTGAATCAGCACTCTTTTGATGAGCGCTCGATAATAACAGTAACTTTGTGCATTAGGCGGTTTAAATATCGCGGTTATATCATGTTTTCAGTCATTTAGTATACTTAGATATATTATGCCCCTTAATATATTTTGGATGATGTCCAATCAAACGTGTGCATATAATATTTTATTGACGGGAGACAAGGCCACATGTCTAACGAAAATGTTTGACGGAGGTTTTTGAGGTGGAGGATGAGCAAGTTGGGCCTTCCAAATGTTGCAGTCTCGACACAGAAGAATAAATATAGCAGTAATAAACACATCAATAGAACAAAACTGATAATCATTTTAATTTAAACTTGTTGGGTAGGTACCTACTACAAAATATGTCGTTGGAACGGCGAAGCGAGCTTGTGTATGTTTAAAATAAGGAAATCATCTTTGGATACAAGCCAAAACAATCAGAACCACGTGGAACTAAATAACAATACATTATAATGTAATTATAAGCACTTCTATAGATAGATATAACTTATAATGGAATTCTACCAAATAAAAACTTCGTCGATAATTATAAGCACTTCCTTGCACTCCGTACAAGTGGCGAGTTCATAGTCGAAAGACAAATGGAAAGTTATTAATATTATTTATACAAACATTATGCTTCGTTGGGAATCGAATCCATAATCACTATAAATAGGATAAAACGATAATTAAAAGCGCATCTGTGAGTGCAGAAAATGAATTGAAATTCAATTGATCTGGAACAGAGAAACTGGAAAGTGGCAGCCAATGTCAGAGCAGGACGGCGAAGTTTCTTCCAGACAGCTAAGGCCCGAGATACAAGGACTGCTTGTAGCAGTCGGGGTCAACTGCTTCAAGCTGTCGCAGCACGACGGTCTACAGTTCTAATACAAAATTCTCGTTACCACTTCAAGCTGCCGCTACAATAACTAATCATCCAACTCTCGATTCGTTCAAGAGAATTAAATTCTATTGAAGGTAGAGGCAGTTAAAATCCAAAATGCGTGTATGAAGGAACATTTTGTATGGCGTAGTGGACTTTTTGCATGCTAAAAACACCAACTTAGAGACTTCGCAGCATATATGCACCCATATATGGATTTACTCAGAATTCGGAGTAGAACATTTTATGTGAGTTTTGTGTGTGTGGATGTCCGTCCCCCCTTATTACTTTTGATCCGCTGGATTCACAAAGCCTAAAATTTCAGAATATATAAATAGTTAAAGGCCTACAAAACTTTTATACTCAGAATTGTGAATTTTCGTTTCAGTCAGGGGTTATCAACTTTTGAATTTTTGGTTTATTTTTCCATATATCTCAGAAACCATAAAAGCTAGAACGCTGAAAATTGGTATAAACATAAACAAATACAAAATCTTAAATTGTTTTTTTCAAAAAAATTCCAGGGTTAATCAAACATTTTTTATTAAAAAAAATATTTTTTTTTATGATGAATTTATGAGTTTAACTGCCTATATTTCCAATTTTTTTAAAAATATTGAAAAAAGCCAAAAACACCCCAACTAGATAATTTAATTTTCTATAAAAAATATTAATATTGTAGAAGTACATCTCAATTTTTTTAAAAAATTTTATAAAAAATGAATTTAGTGACGACATCGCTTCATACAATTTGTATGGCAGTCGCCTATACACAATATGTAAGAAGACTTAATAGTTTGATACTTAATCTCCAAACATACATACAGAACCATCATGCTGTTTTCATATTCCGGGTAGGAAAAGAGGACTGACCTCCATACTGTCCTATCTTGACATACATACCAACAAGTGTTAATATTTTCAACAATTTGGATTTATGGGTTTATAGTGTAATTCTTATTCTTCAACTATACCTACAGACTATCGCTATCGACAGTTGGATCTCATGTGTTACGTGCAACTAGTGTTATACAATTATTGCGCAATCGTGTTGCAATTGACCCGACTACTACAAGCAGTTATATCAACTTCTCAAGAGTAGTTGGCCCCGACTGCTACAAGCAATCCGTGTATCTAGGATCTAAGATACACCAAGGGTTGTTACGCTCAAGATGATAATCATTATTAATTACTTCCGACGTGATACTCATTGATGTAAAAAAATAAATGTGCTTAATAATTGCGAAATCAGAACACTCAATACAAATGGCAAAGAAACAAAAGAAACAATGATAATATAATGTTAAATAGATATACCTACGTATTTATTGATAACCTATTGACATTATTCTGTATTGTGGTGAAGATATAATATTGAGATATTCCAACAATTCTAAACATCGATAAGTTTTAGATATTTTACCCTACAGTAGAACCTCAATATACTTCTAAGTAATGTGCACCAAGATGTACTACTAACGTGTGTAGTGTGTGAATAAATGTTAAGTAGGTTCGCTACTCCCACCACCACCCGCTCCGCATATGGGGACTGTCAACGGCCCTTCGCAGAACGCTAGAATGAATGACAAAAAAAAACAATGCATGGCACGAAGAGTAGCTCATGGTGCCCTCTAGATTAGCAATCTCGGCACCATGGTGCAAAAAGAACAATCAACAAGTGCGAATTGAGATTCACACTTGCGGACTGTCGGCAACTTCAGATCCATATATATATATATATATATATATATATATATATATATATATATATATATATATACACTTGCGGACTGTCGGCAACTTCAGATCCATATATATATATATATATATATATATATATATATATATATATATATATATATATATATATATATATATATATATATATATATATATATATATATATATATATATATATATATATATATATATATATATATATATATATATATATATATATATATATATATATATATATATATATATATATATATATATATATATATATATATATATATATATATATATATATATATATATATATATATATATATATATATATATATATATATATATATATATATATATATATATATATATATATATATATATATATATATATATATATATATATATATATATATATATATATATATATATATATATATATATATATATATATATATATATATATATATATATACGGACGGAATATCCTCGCGACGGAAATTTATTAACAAGGCGCCTATTGAAAATGTCTGATGAGATTCAGACGAAACGTCGGCAGACGACTGATTCTCTCGGGAATCAGAATTTGACGCGGGTTAGTCAAGTCAGTGAGAATCTTCGGATAATAAGGCACCGTATCTATGGCAAAATCGTTTGAAGGCTTTATAATTGTTCTTCGAGATCACTAAGTCCGCATGTCCAATGGGACCTTGAAGAGGCCCACGGACAGCAACGAGGAGCTCCGATCTGTAAGAGGACACAATTGGGTGGGAACACTCCCAAAGGATGTGATCCGAAGTTTGGTCCGGACATTGACAAAACTGACATGAGGAGGGGGGAGCAATGTTGAAGCGATGGAGATAGCTTTTAAAGTTACCGTGTCCTGTGATAAATTGAGAAGTCCAAGAGTCTGGAACAACCCAAGGAGAATTCAGTCGCGACCTCGAATCGAATAAAGTAGGTATATGTTGTATTGCTTTACGGTAAGTTTCGACATTTACGGATTCGTCAGCAGCAGTACGTACACCGTATCCAAAGCAATCGGACTGCCGACGCAACGCAACTGTCATTCGGATTAATCATGCTGAATTAATCATACTACCTTACTTGACATCCTGAGACCACATAGAATATAGCGGAATGTGTCCGCTGATCGGCAATCCGTGCCCGATCTATCGATGGTCGCGGGAAATCCGTATGATGTCATCGGCATGCGTCGTAATTTTGCCTCTCCGGGCAATGGATCGGCATTACCGTCGCCAACGGTCCGATGCGTGCGGTCCATGCGATGCGGATCAGTGGACACACCTGTACGAATTCAAATATTAAAATCCGTACGATACGATACGTCCGATCCGCACGATGCGGAACTGAGGACGTTTGCTTTTACGTATTGATTTTTCAGATTGAGTTCACAACACACCACAGGCTTTTCAATATTTTGTTATAATAGTTATTATTTTTTAATCAATGCAATCGGAAAACTAAATATTATGTACTAAGTACTATTATGTACTGTACGGAAAACTAAGTAAGTATAAGTATTAACTAAGTAATGTGTGGTAAAACGATGTATGATAGAATAAGAAATGAGGATATTAGACGAGAATGTATGATTGAAAGAAATATCGTAAGTAAGATGAAAATAAATGCCCTAAGGTGGTTCGGCCACATAGAAAGAATGAGTGATGACCGTCTGACAAAAAAGTATACAAGGCAGATAAAAGAGGAACGAAAAGTAGAGGTCGGCCAAGAAAAAGTTGGCACGATCACATAAATGGGATTTTAAAAGATGGAGATGTGAGAAGAATAATAGAAGAGCGTGTATGAGACGATGTATGGACGTGAATGAAGCGAAGAATGTATGTCAAGAGAAAGGAGTCTGGCGTTCGGTTTCTCTGCCTACCCCAAATAGGGAAATGGCGTGATGGTATGGTATGGTATGGAAAGTATTATCGCTGAACTGAAAATTGAAGAGTTTGATGATTTTGTCATATCTTGACCAAATATAAATTGGACGACCCCTAGAGTACCTCCTTTTTGATGAAAATTATCAATGTTGAAAATGGACAATGTTGTAAAGAATCATCGCTGAAGACACATAAAAAATGTCGAATTGTTTGTTAACCTCCTCCTTTTTTGAAGCCGATTAATAAAATAATCTCTGATTAGCACCTAGAGCTGACCCTGAAGTAACGGTTTGTACAGTACAGCAATCACTCTCTGTGTCCGTCTGTTAGTAATAATGTAAGTAGTAACAAGACGTCCCAGCCCGGCCCAGCTAGGTCCGTTGTATGAATTAAATTGCGGTGCGGGGCCATTATATTATCTTTAAACCTGTTTATAGTTACACAACAGTGAACTGAGGAAGAAAAAGGAATATTCTGTATCACAACTCAATTCAGTCCAGATATTCTGTATCAGAAATATGGCACGTGCAAGCTAAGGTACCTACTTATACATTATCAGAAGAAAAAAATAGATTTAAGAATAATCAAGAATGGCAAGTGGAATATAATATGACAACCGCAAAATCAAGAACCTCATATACAATACCAGCCTAAAAACACAGAACACAGTTCGCAAATCCTTGTAAAAACAATTGTCCGCGTATTATTCACTAGGCTTACGCAAGTAATAATTTGTTATTTTGCAGTGTTTCATTTATACCACCTCAGAACAGACAGACTTAGTCCAATGAAGTGGTTTATACACAAAAATATATAATTATTAATTTATATAATTCATGTACAGCAATGAGGCAATCTCTTTTGACCAACCCGAGCGACGTCAAATCTCAAAATTTGATTCGGAACAATAGTAGGTATTTTTTCTTCGTGGTCACAATCCTAGGATTGGTTTGCACCGCACACTCCATCTCTCCACATATCTCTGTTGTCCGCCAGCCTCTTTATCTCATGGTAGCTGCTACAGGGCACATCACTGATCACCTGGTCCATATAGCTGCCTCAAAGGCGACCTCTATAGTTTCTGCTCTCGGATGCCTGATTTTCCTCCGATTCTGCTCAGTAGCACGTCACCTGTAATGTGGTTTGAACAATGGATCCTAGCCATGCACCACATTTCGAAGACAGCCAGACGTCCAGATTCTCTCCGACTGACTGTCCACGTGTCACTGTCATAAGGTTTAATCAAGTTTTTCCAAACATTGATATCAATGTTAGGAGATTTAAATATCATAGATTTTTCGGAGAAGGCAACTCTTGCCTGTTGAACTCCGCTTATTATTTCTGTCTTTGATCGGTCATCTTGAATTATTCTGTACGCCTTAGGAAAACAAATTCAAAAAAAGGAAAAAAAAAATATTTATTTACTTAAGATTTTTTATCAGTAAAGTTTCTTGAGGTAGTAAAAAATGTACTTATCATTCATACTTTTAAAACAAAGCTCTCTAAGTATGGTTCACTCCAAAAGTACATATATGGGAGTATCGAGAAGAATTCCACCTATATTGATAGGTAACCTAAGAAAATAAATACGGGGAAAGGCTACAAAACAATAAGACGCGATAGAAGAACGTTTGAAAATAATTGAAAGTAAACACAAAGAAAGTTTCTTTGATATTGCTTTGTCTGGTGTTAAAAAATAGCGTCGATTGAAAATGACCGGGTCAATCAATATTGGTAGAATAATTGTTTTGTGCGGTGTTAACACAAATACATTTTAGCCTCAGATGTTTCAACGGATCAGTGCATCCATCTTATTCATCATCACAAAGCATTGCTATGAGGCACTGGCTTAGAATAGTGCTTCCACTATTTTCCATCATTTTCGGGTTATCGAAAATACAAGAGGCAAAATATTATCTCGCATAGTTCAGCAATGAGCTTCATCACCAATTCTGAATGTAGTGCCCTTTTAAGTGAGACGAGACTGGTGTGTGGGTATACACGCACGTGTCGTGCTTCCTGTTATAAGTAAATGCACACCTGTCGCTGGTTACCCCCAAATTGTGGCATATGTCGTGATGGTGTATGTATAAAGCATTGCATCGATAATTCGCCAGTCGTGATGCCTACGAAAAAAATCGTTTGGAAGCACAGAAGAGGGAATCTATAGATTGTCTCTTCTGTGTTTGGAAGACTTGAAGTTAGATTAATTTGTGTTGGAGCTACAAATATTTTCTTATAATTAATTGTCATACTCTTACCTACCATACTTATTTGTTTCAAATAAATTTATTTTTTATATTTTTTGTTTAAAATAGATGTATTAATTTTTATATACCTAGGTATGTTTATACGTCTAAATAAAGTTTACTATTATTATTATATTTTCAGTATAATTATTAGGTAGGTATTATTGTAATTATTTTCAGTATAATATTTCCAGCTTACTTAAAAACTTGCGAAAACTTACGATAATTAAGAAAAAAGGTTTTCGCATGCGATATAAACGTGAATTAAAAATCTTAAACGAGCGGATTAGGCATAAACTGCATGAATTACATCAATAAGAGTACCTACATAGGTATGTGATTAAGGACAAGTCTAATACGTAAATTATTGAATTTTCTATAGTGAATCAGTGAAATTAGTTTCCTTTAACATCGATTTTAAAATTATCAAAATCATTAAAACATATGCAAACAGCATAAATCATTAAACATTTATGCGTGTGCATATTTTGCTCATATTTTTTATTCATCATCTAGCATTTTGAATCGTAGACCATAGCCGAGCGGATGGCTGTCTTATATACTTTGATTTTACTCTTTATGGATATCCTTTGGTCACACAACATACACTAAAAACCGAAAACAAGGACGGCCTTCAGAAAAATGTTCTCAAAGTTCAACGAATCCTGCACAAAGTATAGTATGACTCGGCTCGTCGCCATGTCGATACGCGGTAACATCTTTAACAACAAACAACAACAGCATTTACAGCTTTCAAGACGGCATTTTAGTAAATATTTAATTGGCAGGATATGAACCGTTACTCCGCTGTAGTTTTCCCTTTCGGTTGAGAGAGCAGTGAGCAGTGTAAAGAGTAGGTAGCAGATAGTAGAGCAAAAAGTCAGTAGTCGGGACCGGTCGGGAACAATGGCGGGAGATGGAGTACGATGACCCCGGTCAACGACTTGATACTGGGACCATCACCCTCATGATACCTATATACATTGCATTACACACTACATTAAGTGGGTTCCTACAGATTTCAATTTTGGAACCTTTAGATACTTTCTTCATCTCTCATTTACTATATCATTATTTTTAATATCCCAGTGGGTATGATTCTAAAAACGCAGTAAAATTTTCAAATTTAGTCATTTTCCAGTATTTTTTTTTTTGCTATTCTGTATATTGAATAAAATAAAGGAAATTAATAAGATTAAAATGATAAAAGAACATCACCAGTGTATTATAAAATGGAGTGACAGTTCAGTTTTGTTTTTAATGACTTTTATTTTTTTTAACAAAAATGTATATTTTCTTGTTAAACAAGAACATATATATGTCTAAATTTGGGCGCCATTTCAAGTACATACTGAATTTCAAGATTTAGGGTCAATTAAAAATAAAACAAACTCCCCGCAACTGCAGCTGTAGATGTGTAGGCCTTGAGGCGGCCCTGTCGGGTCATGGACCGTGCAGTGTGTGTCGTCCTTGTCTGAGGTTAGGGTTAGTAAGCCCCAGACAGACATCATAACATAATGCAAGGCGCCGCGCCGGAGGTGAGGAGTAAGCTATGTATGTACATCACCACAGATTTTGGTTTGCCAGATGCAAACCAAAATTTCAACGATAAATATTTTTTTTTATTATTTTATATTGTTTATTGTAAACAAACATACAGCCAATTTAGTACTTACATAAGACAAGTAAACAGTAATACAACAAATAAGCAAAGAATGTTTGACGAATATCACATGAATTGAAAAAGAAATATCCTCGAAAAAGAAAAGAATTTGGAAGGAAATGGAGGGTTATGGGAAGCGAGCGTGAGATCATTCAGAGTGATGCCTATCTCAACCCATACAAAGTTGCTAAGATTGTGATGTGCGAGAGAAACACGGGTGCTCGGAACAGTTCTATATGGACATCCAGGGAGAAAAAGGTTAACGTAGGAGGATGGTGTAATGATGCGGAACAGCTTCTCCAAGTGTCCAGCTGGAGGACGACAACTGGTGACAGGAGAAGTTGGAGGCGCTTGCTGAGGAAGGCCAAGGCTCGATTTGAGCTGTAACGCCATCGAAGAAGAAGAAGTATAATAGAAATAGAAGTTTATGACTGTGTGTGTGTGTGTGATATAAGACAATGACAAAGAATGAATAAGAATGAGGTGGTGAATATGTGTTGAATATTAATAAGGTAGTTATCTGACTAAAATCTCACCTGGATGTGAATTAAGATGTCATGTCGGTGTGGGATTGTATGAATGGAATACTGATGTCAGTATATTATATCTATGTACCTGTCTCATACAAAATAATAAAAGTTATAGGTAATTATACATATTACCAAACGTATGGAAACATATTATAAATAATCATTTCACTGAGAAAGAACCATCTTACAAGTCCTTGCAATAACTGGAGGATAGATTTATTTTCATAATTCATAAAATTGGACAACAAACAGACTTAAAAACAGACATATTTATGAAATATCAAAACATAATTACATATTTTTTAATTTGTCAATACTGACGGTGTTTAATGTGTAGAACTCCATTATACTAGGTATTTTTTAATCAAACAAAAATGATTATGTTTCTACATATAATAGGACGACCGTTTCGGCTGACTAGGCCCGTATCAACTGATAAACATAGAGTAGTGTATTTTTCTTATATACTAGAAATTGGTTTATTTTCCAACTATACAAATTACATACTTTACATTACAATTATGAAATATCCTAAACAGTTGTTGTGTAGCTAATGTTGGTAAATGACTTGTTATGCAGGTGTTTTTAATAGATACCTATAGAATCTTAAGGTATAAACTGACCATTAAATAATACATATTGGTACAGTAGGGATGAGGCTTATTTAGAGGTACCTATATTTTTATTTTGGGTATTTTTGTTAAGTGTATCAATGGGGAGATTTAAAAAAAAACCGCAATAAAGAAAGGGGAGGCAAGGCCCTAGGGCCTAGTCAGCCGAAACGGTCGTCCTATTATAAGGGAAATATATATGCAGAAACATAATCATTTTTGTTTGATTAAAAAATACCTAGTACATAATTAAATATAGAGAACTTCATAATAATTCACACGCAAGTATTTGCACTTCAATACAAATTAACACATTTGAACCAAAGTATAAGTTCAAAAATGAGTAGGTACCTACACATAAAAGATAAATTTATGTCAAATTAATTTCTCACACTAACATCGCTTCTCTGGGCTGGAAACACTGGTCAGTTGGTAGAAATTGCCATATGGCAATAAAATAGCCACTTGCGTAGGATGCAAGAACGTGATTATTTATTTTATACGTGTTTATACGTGTTTATTTATTAATAATGTTGTTTAACTTACAAAACCAAAGACTGCATCCAATATAACACAGGGATTATCCCTAGCATATTGGAGAAAAAAAATCGCTAATTGACAGCAAAGCGCAAGAGAGTGTCAATGGTTTGGATGTGTATGTGTACCTTTCCATTGTCTCTGTCTGAAATATGTACCTATAGCATTTAATATTTTTTTATATACCTTTATTATTGTTGTCAAACCTCTGTATGTAAAATGCCATGTTTATTATAAATAAAATATAAAAAAAAAATTATTACTTCTCGGGCAACTAACAGGTACTATGTCAAATATTAATTTAACACATACACCCAATAACAAGTTGCCACATTCTGGAGACTTACGATATTAATCGTCACACCCGATGACCCGATATTACGATATTAATCCCAACTGAACCCGGGACCTTTAGATCAGCAGTCAGATACCCAACCCAGTGAGCCACGAAGGCCTTCCCTTTATTTTCATTATTATATTTTTATATATTTATACTATTGCATGAGTTTTTTCAATTGAATTTGTTGAATAATTTTCTAGTAAAATAAGTTTTAATAAAACCCCTTATATTTTTTTATTGTATGTAAATAAAAAGGACATTTTAAAAGTAGACTAGGCCTATGAAGTAGATTTTTACTTCAATCTAAGGAGAATATGAAAATCTACCGGCCGAGTTTTTTTACTATTTTAATTACTATTCTCGCTATTTAAAAAAATCTACATATAAAAAAAAAATCTACATATATCCTTTTCTACACGAATAAATATTGTATATCGTGTATATTTTGTGTTTCATACATTAGAAGGTAATTTAGTGTGCATATTTGTGTACATCCGTATGCCAAAGGTATACAAGGTTTTGTCAGATTGGATAAAAATAGATGACTAGAAATCATAATTAATTAAATAATTTTAAACAAAGTGAGTTAAAAAAGTAAATATAAATGTTTAAGTAAGTGCCACAAAACTATTTAAAGTAATTTAATTAACTATGAAGGCCAGTTAACATGATCATAAATTAAATAGTTAGTCGAATAAGATCCAAATCATCTTAATGAGAGATATATATTTCTGACTGCAAATTCCATTGAAAAAGTTCTTGAATTTAGTGCAGATCTTGGTCAAGCGCAGAGTGTTAAAAACTATAACAAATATACATATATCGCATTAAAAAAATACACATATATTTAATTTTGAATTCAGTTCTAATGGCTGAAATACAATACATACATAATTAACACGTAATTAGAATGTGGAGGAAATAGAGTAGGAGGGGATCATCGTTTATACGTTGAGCTTGATTTGGTAGCCATGACAAGCCAGTAGTGATGTGGGGACATCCTAGGGATGGACCACCACACAACATACATACATACCATCACGCCAAATCCCTTACGGGGTAAGCAGAGAGAACCGAGCGCCATACTCCTCTATTTTTGCACACATTCCTAGCTTCCTTTACATCCATGCATCGTCTCATACATGTTCGCCGATTTTTCAAACTTCTTGTAATAGAACGATATATGATAAAATGAAAAATGAGGACATAAGGAGAGAATGCAAGATTAAGAGTAGGTATAATAAGTAAAATGAAAGTGAATTCCTTGAGGGGTGGTTTGGACATATTGAAAGAATGAATGACGAACGTCTGACCAAAAAATATACGTGGGTATAAGAGATGAAGTGAATAGTAGGGGCCGCCTCAGAATGGGATGGCATGACATTTTGAAAGAAGGAAATATAAGAAGCAATACATACAATACAGTTTGCAGATAATACTCCTGCAGTACTAGTTACGTACATAGGTATTGTAGGTGGCTACATACAAAATGTTATGAACTTGTTATGCGCGCGCATCAATTAGTGAAAACATATCGAATGTCACGCACACGCACTCATATCCCAATGTGATGATTTGACCTTTCTATAAATACCGCTGTATAACATTACATATACACATACATACGATCACCACATTTAGTAATTAAGGATAACGTAAACAATAACCACGCTATGAAAATATATAGAAAAATATGATATTATCTTTATTGCGAGTCTATAGTAGGCCAAATAGAAAATATCTTCCCCAGAACACTAGAGAAACAAACAACATTTTATTTTTATATCTTTATTCTATTGACAATTTGAAATATAATATAATATACCTACTTTTCTTGTAAATTTATTTTAATTATTAAAACTATTTTTATTTTTTAATTGTTAGTAACAAAAAAAACTATAAGGCCTATGAAGTAGATATTTATTTCAATCGAAAGAGAGTATGAAAATCTACCGGCTGAGTGAGGTCGACAATTATATGTTTATTATTTATTGTTACCTGTAAAGATAATTAAAAAAATATTTTAATTACTATTCATGTTATTTTGAGAAAAACTCATAAAGTGTACATTTTCTTCACGTAAAAATATGGTATACCTATCACAGATTTGGTGATAAACAATATTTTTTCGTGTTTCAGAAGATAATAAATGTGCATATTTGTGTACATCCCGTATCAATAATATTCGATTTACAAACTCCTGTTTAAATGCTTCACATAATACGCTAGCATTTGTATAAATGTATGTATATTATATATATAGATGTAAAAATAAATACATTATCATTACAAGTAGAAAACTAAAAAAAGTTTTCACAGATATAACATATAAAATATATAAAAACAAGAAAATATTCAAATTTACACAAACATACAAAGGAAGCATACAATATATTAAAGGAACTTTTCCTTTATGTATTTAACACTTAGGCTTATTTAAGTAGGTGCATTACTTTCGCAAAGGGAAAATAGCTTTAAAGTCTAAAATAAAACAATGAAAAGTTTGATACCTATACATAATATTATATACTTGAGTAGATGCAGTACAGAGGTGAAGGACCAGGTATTTGATTCAGAGACAGTCTAGACTGGAGGAGAGACTATAGTGGTGTGGTATCTCAAGGAGGGGGGGAGGATAGGGTAGCATAGGCCAGGGGTAGGAAAGCAATGCCATCAGATTGAACGACCTCGCAGAGAGCATCAAACTTAGATATCGCAAATGAAGGGGGTTGGAACATAGGTACGGTTCGCATTGATATAGGCACGAACGATTTTTCTAGAATTTTTATACATACATATACATATACTAGTTTCATCCTTTGGGTTGTGGCCAACGCTATACTCCTCGCTACCAAGTCATAATTTTCAGCACGTTCACGAAATGAGTTGGTTGAATTATTTTTTATTTAAATACTTTATTATGAAAACTTGAAGTTTTCTGTGCTTGGGGTCACTTTAAAATATTTGACAGTCAAAACAATTCAGAAGCACTATTCAGATATCCTTCAAAGTCTAATGAGGTCGGTCTAAGCG
Source organism: Molanna angustata (assembly GCA_963576475.1). Classification (NCBI taxonomy): domain Eukaryota; kingdom Metazoa; phylum Arthropoda; class Insecta; order Trichoptera; family Molannidae; genus Molanna; species Molanna angustata. The sequence goes on along the minus strand of OY754978.1, from coordinate 1,409,205 downwards.
AGTAGGTATTAGATATACAAATTTGTCTATAATCGATAAAGGAGAATAAACACGTCGTACATAGCACACACACAGATACATAGGTACATTGTGATGAAACTTTCAGAATACAATCTCAGCATGATACTTAGGTATTGATAAATTGCAATAAAATAAATAACCCTAAAAATTCATAACTCCTACTACATCCACTTGGGGAAGTGCGGAGTAAAAAATATATTTTAATTCTTGTGTTGGTATTGATATACCTACATTTACTTATTTAAGTTTATTTAATTTTATTTTGTTCTATACAGTAATTTAAATGTACCTACTTATTATTAAAAAATATTAAAGTGCATACTGGTAAATATAATCGAGTGTTATTATTTGTAATACTTAATTGTTAATTGTAAAAAATATTAAATTATGACAAGAATCGAAGTATTCCTGTCTTGTTCTGTCGTATTCAAAAAAACTTCTTCCACCATCTGTAGTTTTGCCAATAGGCATGATGACTAATTTTGAAAAACTATCTCACGATGTTTTTACGCATTCACTGTTTTCAAATATATATACATTTCTACATAAAATAAAGGTTTAGTAGCAAAAATCGCCATTTTAAAATCAAATTTGACATTTACGCCAAAAAAAGCTTGTAGTATCATGGCGGCTGCCGACCCTGACGGTGACGTCATGGTATCGTAAACTGCATATCACTACTATATGTAATATATGTGTTCTAAGACGATTTGTGTATTTATAATCAATTCAAAAGTGCATAAGTGTTGTGCGGTCCCTAAATGTACAAACACGACGAAAAAAACACCTACTGAGGTATTTGTTTTCGTCCCACGCGAAAAAAAAGAGAAATAAGTGATTAAATTTCGCACGGCGAGACACAAGTGAATTTTATTAAGTACGCGTTTACAATGAAGTACAGTATTTGTTCCCCCACTTTTAGCTCTCAATAATATAATATTTACCATTATTTAGGCAATAAGCATATAAAGAACTTCATTAATGTCCAAACGTCAAAATAGGCCATCATAAGTTTCCCGCGTATGTTTTTAGCTTATGAACACATAATGTAGAGAGAAGAAGGAGCATATTTTATCGATTTTCGAGATGTAAGTTGTATTTAAATTACAGATAAATAAAGTACTTATATGTACTTCTTATTAAGTTTTTACGTTTCGAAATTCTGATGAACAAAAGTCTTTGTTCGACGCAAAGAAATATCCGACCATCAAAAGTTCCATTCTAGTTAAGAGTAGTTAAGACAGGCAGAAAAATAACTACTATGGCTGCTATTGCTAAAAATAACGATAGCAGATAAATATAGCTTGTTATGAACACAATACAAATAACGAGCGCTATGTAATAATTCGTATGCTGCTAAAATTGTAACGATGTTTTAAAACGCATGCTTCGCGTAATCGCCGTCGTTTCGCAAATCGCTTCATTGCATGAAAAAAATATAGCTTGCTAGTTTAGTTTGGCAGTGACCAGCATCATAACATGTCGAACGTTCGTCAGCTCACCATCGCGTGACAAAATTGTAGAATACTAAAACTAAATTAGTTTACCATACGTTGCGAGCGTTCATTATTTATTTATTTATTCAATAAAAACTAAGTTACATACAAAATACAATTAACATAGGCCCGATATTACAGTCGGCCCTCAACTCATTGAGTTTGCCAAACTCAAGATTAATGTTAAGGGGAGATTGAATCCATTTCCGTATTACAGTGCAATATGACATGTCAGTTACTAAATCTTCAATTATAGACATATTTCACTTTTTCTTTGGTTATTATCTGTCAAATTTAAATAACCTCAAATAATACGAAATACAAAACGGGACGCTACGACTTTAAATACCATTGTTTTATTATCCAACATGGTAAATTTAATTTTTTTCACCAAAATAATGCTTTTAAATGCCCGTGTTCGTTTCAATACGGCTGTCAGTTTGTTTTGTTGTGTGGCGCCACCTTCGATACAACACTGAAACTACACACGTTGCCTAACGCCTCTAGTGATAGAAACTGAAACTACACGAGTTGCCTAGCAAATGACAGTTGACTCACAGTTAAGTACTTAATCTGCCAGAAACGTTGAGTTAAATATTTGTCGTTTTAGTGACGTATTTGAGGGAAGATTAGGTCTAAACGGACACTGTAATACGCTATATTTTTGTAAAACTTGAGTTTAGCTCTTAAACTGACACTGTAATACCGGCCCATAGTGTCCCCCGATAGGTAGGCGAGTATCTAGGTAAATTGAAACTATTTGCTTTGATGAATACTTGTTCCATTTATATTTAATTTGTTTTAGTTTTAAGTATCTAATTAAAATATTAATATATCGATAACACCAAAATAAACATAGTCCAGACCGACAATTAATGCGTATATTGTATTGAAGACTATCAGAAGAATTGACGCGACCATACTATGACGTCGTGCGCTCTGATTGTTTTTTCTCATAAAATGGCGGACTAACACATTTTGTATTTTTATATTTATAATATTATTATTATTCACTCCTATAAATTAAAAAAAAAACATTTTATAAATCTTTATAACCTATTTTATTTTTTAAAATCATAATTTCAATGATTTTTTTCTTACAGTCATCACACCTATTACATATTTTAATATATTAATCATAATATGTATATGAATCATAACAGTTATCCCATATGTATATTAGATTCATCATAATACATTGTGTATTTCCATTTCAACCTCATGTAACACTGTACAACTCCCACAAACAATATAATTACATCATTTTATTTTATAATCAAGCAATGAAAGCCACCAAGTTATTTATTTCTGAAACGTTAAATATTCTCCACCACGTTACAATACTCGGTGCGTGTTATAACAGATGCGTCAACGATTCAATAGAGCGGATAGCGATATTATTTGGTTTATTGTCCCAAATAAACCAAATAAATCAATAAATAAAAATAGCATGTTAAAAATAAGCAGCATATTCCATATAGCTTGTTATGAAAAAAATAGCCATTTCGAACAACACAACAGTTGACAGTAACAAACACAATTGACAGTGACAATATGGTGACGTCATGCGCTCTGATTGGTGTTTCACATAAAATGGCGGACAAACATATTTTGTATTTTTATTTTAATAATATTAATATTATTCGCTCTTTTAAAATGAAAATAAATATATTTTTTCAAATCTTTATAACATATTATATCTAATAAAATCATAATTTCAATGATTTTTTCTTACTGTCATCACGCCTATTGATACATGTCATATTATGATATATATATAGTCACTTATTGTGCATACATAATATCGTCAATTCATTTTAATACGATGAATCGTAGGTATAAATTTTGTGTGTAATAAAAAAGTAATTCATTCTTGTTTATCTTACGAATTTTATTGAGTATGAACGTGTTATAGCAACATTCATTCTTTCAAATTTAATGCTCGTTTTTGTGCGAAGAATCGTTTTGAGTGCGAGTAAAATATAACGAATTGAGTCAAATGAACGAGTATGTCAATTTTGAACTGTATATATTCGTCCAGTATGTTTATTATTATTGATAGACCCTCGGATACTTGAACTCGTCTTTTTTACAGAATCTTACATTGCAATATGTAATTGACACATAATATTCGATCCGGGTTCGATTCCCGGTGGAGGCAAAGTTTTTAATTGTGTTTTCAGTCTGGATCTGTGAGTCGATAAATATCGTGTCAAATATTTGACATAGTACCTGTCAGTTGCCCGAGAAGTAATGTAATAAAAATAAAATATATCTTATTAAAGTATCTGTTAACATTCCGTCGGGTACATTATTTATCCAACTGTCGATTCGTTCAAGAGAATGAAATTCTATTGAAGGAAGAGGCAGTTTAAATCCAAGATGCGTGTACGAAGAAACATTTTGTATGGCGTAGTGGACTTTTTGCATGCTAATAACACCAACTAGAGGCCTCGCAGCATATATGTTCCCATACATCGATTTACTCAGAATTAAGAGTAGAAAATTTTATGTGAGTTTTGTGTGTGTGTGTGTGTCCCCTTGTAACTTTTGATCCGCTCAATTTACAGAGCCCAAATTTTCAGAATATATAAACAGTTATAGGCCTACAAAACTTTTATACTCAGAATTGTGAATTTTTGTTTCAGTCAGGGGTTATCAACTTTTGAAATTTTGGTTTATTTTATCATATATCTCAGAAACCATAAAAGCTAGAACGCTGAAAATTGGTATAAACATAAACAAATACAAAATCTAAAATTGTTTTTTTTTTAATTCCAGGGTTTCTCAAAGATTTTTTACTAAGAAAAATATTTTTTTATGACAAATTTATGAGTTTAACTGCCTATATATCCAATTTTTTTTAAATATCGACAAAAACCGAAATACCCCTACGTCCCCAACTAGATTTAAAAATATTAGTATTAGCATATCTGAATTTTTTTTTAATAATTTTAATAAAAATTGAATTTAGTGACGACAATGCTTCATACATTTTGTATGGCAGTCGTCTATACACAATATATAAGAAGACTTAATAGTTTGATATTTCATCTCCAAACATACATACATATCATCATGCTATTTTCATATTCTGGGTAGGAAAAAAGGACCTACCTCCATACTATCCTATCTTGACATACATACCTACATCTGTTATATAGAAAACAAAATATCTTAAAATATTCAATAATTTGTATTTATGGGTTTATAGTTTGGTACACATTCTTCAACTATACATACTATCGCTATCGACAGTTGGATCTCATGTGTTACATGCAACTAGTTATGAAAGAAAGATTTAAAGGGAAAGAGCAACGATTGAATCATTGAACGACTAATTTTGGCTCAACGAATCAGTCGTTCAATCGATATATAGAGCCGGTCTTTTATTGAGCGGATCGTTTGAAAATATCCGATTATCTATAGGTATATTATATGGGTCTATATATTTAGAGTGACGGTGACAGAGCGGTTAGCGTGCTGGGTTAGTAATCCAGTAGGTAGTTGCGAATTAGAATCCTGCCACGACCGATTTCGTTCACCTATGGCAGGAACATTTGCAATTTAGGGAATGTATTAGAATGTACATATTTTTCCGTTTGCTTTGCCGTTCATTGGTGCATGAATGAGTGGATGGTTGAAGAAGCTGGTCAATGTATAAATGAATGGACGGGCAATTGAATCTACAAATAAAATGTGTATAATAAATAAATAAATATATAGATTCTTTTTTCCTTGGGTTGTCTCTGTTGTGTCCTGGCCGTTGATCCGTTGGTTCGTTCCGTTGGAGCGTTCGAAACTTCAGCCACATACCAAATTGCATAATTTTTGGTATGTCTAATACTATATTAATATGACAACTCACCCTTTCCTCCTCTCCTACCTTTCTTCATGTCCCACCCTCGCTTCATAAAATACACACACACACATCACAATTGTACACTTACACCACACTTTTGTCTTTGACTTTGTACTGAATTGTCTTTATTATGTATATTAATCTGTGAAACAATGTAATTGGCTTACTTTCCTGATTATTATTTTTTTTATTAATGTAAAATATGTAACAGCTATTTTGTTTCCCAAAATAAAATAAATAAATAAATATGTGCTTGTTCCTAGGAAATATTTATACTTTTTTTAAAAAAACGGCGCATTTTTTTTTAAAACTTAATTTTTGATCAAAATGCGCACATAGAAAACTTTGTACTACCTTGATGATGTTTTATATCATAGATCAGGGAGGCAAGTCCGGTTATACGGCGAAATGAAAACCCTCCTTTTAGTTATTTTATTTTTTTATATAGAACACTCATGCTCCATATTATGTTTACAACGTGGGTTACCCCAACGATATGGGTTACCATGGAACCGGACATGCCCTATAGGTAGAATGACTTTTCAAACTTAAAAAATCATTAAATGACGGTAGAACTTTGACTTCTACGCTATCACTATTATAGTTATTAATAATCCATTTTAAGCGGATGGATTTCTTGTGGTTGTAAAGATAAGGAGAGGGTTAATATGATAAGGCAAACATAACATGGAAGTTAGTATGTACATATTATGTATGTAAATAAGTACCTACTAGTACCTACCTACTATGTGATGTGGCTAGATTACAAAACCACTAAGGACAGAAGTAGTTGGACTGTATTTCTCCCTTGTACCCTGACCCAGATAGCTAAGTACTTTAATATGTTTTTATATTCCTCATTATATTCATTGCCGCGAGGCACCGGCTTAGAATAGTGTTTCCACTCTTTTCTATTATAATTTTTTTCGGCTGTCCCATAAGAGCTGGGTAAACGAATATACAAGAGGCAAGCAAATAACAGATCACACAGTTCAGCAATGCGGTTCAAATGAAGTGCTTGTTTTTGTGAGATAAGATGGCATGCACTCATATGTCGTGCTTCCTTTTATAAGGTAATGCACACCCGCACAGCTGTCGCTGGTTAACCCACATTGTGATATAAGCTGTGATGGTATGTATGAATTATGTTCGTTTATAAATGCATACAAGCACGGAACTTGAAGATTTTTGCTCTTCATTTGAAGTACAATCAGCAAGTCCTGGTATAACGTCGTCTATCTCACTGAACATATTCAAAAAAGGCTAAAGCAAAAACATCTAACTGACAATACCCGATTTCTTCTTTCTCTCCTTATCCTTTCATTTTCCTATCATTGTTATGAACTGTTCTTTATCTTTTGTGTCTTTTTATTTTTTACTTTTCTTCTGTAATCTTTTTAGTATCTTTTTTATTTGTTTTTTCATGTCATTACAATCTTTATTGCTATATTTATATTGTTTAATAAAACATCAACACTGGTTTGTTGGAAGAAATTGCCGTTTGGCAATAAGTCCGCCAGTGTTAATGCAATTAAAGGTATGTTCAAGAAGTTACAAATAAGAACAGAATGTCACTAATGATTCGCAATTGCTCTTAAAGCTGACAACTGAGTGACCTCCTTAATGGTCATTCCAAAGTGTTGCACATACCTATAGGTCCCTAAAGTTGTGTATTTTGAAAGATGGTTTAGCAATATGAAACGCTTGTGCTTAAAACAAATAACCAAAGGATATTTTTATTGTATGTAGATTAAAATGTGTTGTATATATATTTTGTAAGCGGTATATGCAGAGGAATGGAAGTAGGTACCTAAGTACCAACCACAAGATAAGTTGGAAGTCTGCCAGTTGAAGCAAGCAACCAACATGATCCTGGAAAACGAATACAAAACGAATCAAATTGATCATACTATTTATTCTGCGTTTCACTTGTGCAGTGCCCTTCATGGTAATGTCAGTCAGCCAAATAAACTGACTAATGTTGCCATATCTCCAAATTAAGTACACCTACTTCTAATCTCACATTTAAAACTTAATAATAAGAATCTGAATTTAATATGACAGAGTGATAAATGTTTTTTAACGATTTCTGTAGATTTATAAGAAAAAACTTTTACAAATATAACAAAAACAAAAAAAATCCTAATTTAATGCGATTCTTATTTCTTATTTGCTTATCGGGCAACTAACACGTATTATGTCAAATATCAATTTAACATGTACCCAGTAACAAGTTGCCACATTCTGTAGACTTATGATATTTATTATCTCACAGATCCAGACTGAAAACACAATTAGAAACTGTGTCTCCACCGGGAATCGAACCCGGGGCCTTAGGTTTTGGTGTCAGGTATCTAAAGACTGACTAGCGTTCATACACGCGCAAGCTCAGTTATTACACGATTTTATTTAATGAAAATATTTAATGAAAATATGAATGAATGTAAAAAATATAATATCCTTTTCTAGGATATACATAACTTAATGCCACTTTCATCCAAAATATATCAGCCGTTTTCGCGTGAGTAACAAACATCTATACATACAAACATTTGAATTTATAATATTATTAACTACGTAAAAATGGTGAAAATGTTTTAAAAAAACTTAAATGACATTCTCTATAAAAAATGCGATATAACATCACCATAGAAAATGCACATAAGTACAAAAATGACAGATTCGATCGGATTTTTTCCTCTCCTAGGGGGCATGTCTGGTCCGACCGGCGAAATCAAAACCCTAGTGATTACCCATATCATGGATACAATAATCATATGGAGTTCTATGACATCTAAAGATATTGTTGAACTCCACATAATAATAATATCCATGATATGGGTAATCACTAGGGTTTTGATTTTGCCGGTCGGATCAGACTTGCCCCCCCCCCCCCTAGATATAATTAGATTTTTTATAACTTTATAAGTTTTTTTTTATTTTAGCTTTCAGCGTTTTCTCGTTATATATTGCTTTGCCGCTAAATCGTCTAAATCTAAGAGACCCATTTGTCAATTTTCCATTGCGTTTATTCTAATTTCATTTTGGTCGCGTATGAATACGAAAACGAAAAGTAATATTTCATGACAAACTTTATATTATCTCAATAGAGACGAAGTTGCAATATATGTATAGGAAAACCGGTAAATCAGACACCTACGGGGTTTACGTCCTGTCATTATTATACGTGATCTTTTAAGCGCTTGCGTTAAACGAGTATTAGTAAGCCGTTTGGTTTCTGTGCGGGCGTCCTGGGTTCGATTCCCAGCAGAGGAGAAATTTATTTAAATTCATTTCTCACGCAAATATTGATTCTCTGGGCTGGAAATACTGGTTAGTTGGAATAAATTGCCATACGGCAAGAAACTCGCCACTTGCGCAAGGTGCAAGGAAGTGTTCATTATTATTATTATTAATATATAGTTGTCGCCAAATATCTTGAGACATTTCGCCGAGAAGGGGGGCGATTTGCACGTATACGAACGAAGCAAAAAGACACAAATTTACACTCTGCAAACCCGGAAGCCTGGTTCAAGATATTTGGCGATATTTATACCAACAATACATTTTTATTGACTTCCCTTATCATTTTTTTAAAATACCATATACCGACTATGTTGAATACCATATACCGACTATGTTGAATACCATATACCGACTATGTTGAATACCATATACCGACTATGTTGAATACCATATACCGACTATATTGAATACCATATACCGACTATGTTGAATACCATATACCGACTATGTTGAATACCATATACCGACTATGTTGAATACCATATACCGACTATGTTGAATACCATATACCGACTATGTTGAATACCATATACCGACTATGTTGAATACCATATACCGACTATGTTGAATACCATATACCGACTATGTTGAATGGTAAATTTCAAACACTTGAAAATAAGTTAAAAATACCATCGCCATATATGGAATGATAATAAAACTTCTAAAAGTAATAGATAAAATGTACTAGTGTGTATACATATAATCTTAATTGGTGTGGGTAATGGTGTAGGTATAGTTTATATAGGATATTATGACCAAAATTGTTTAATTTACCTGCTTTGTTTTTGAATGTTTGTTTATGTTGTACATATTGCTTACTTTCTCTTTATATTTGTTTTGTTATCAAGCACAACATTTAAAACTTTTTGATGAGATATTACAATAATGTTTCTATGGTAAATAATATAAAACTTGTAAATTTATGATGTAATATTGTTAAAAAGAAAAGAATATTCAATAAATAAATAATAAATGTATAATGTATGTCTTTAACGCAGAATAATAGTTTTAGTGCGAAGGTCACAAGATAAACAATACATATTTTCATTTATATTCACAGTAAAATAAATACATAGGTACATTGAACGGTTTAATAAATTCACAGCTTGGCATCGCGTTACGAATTACTTACCTACATTCATGAGAACATAATACTTGGGTGTTTTAGTTTATTTTTTAGTTTTATCAATTTACTTTACTGGTTTAGGTATATAGCGTCGATTTTGTGAATCTACCTCAGTCAAGGACGCTTTACATAGATACTTCTCTTTACATAGAGACTTGCTATTCTGCAAGCCTTTTTTATTTTGATTTATTCTCAATATGTAGGTATTGTGTGTAGAATGTGGGTATATGAAATATGATTTTCGTCTAGATGTTGCTGTACAGCACCGGCTTAAAATAGTCCACCCACTCTTTTCTATAATGAAAATGAAAAACAGCACCTTTCCAAATATTCGATTTCTTATGACCGAACGTTTTCAACGAGGTAACAAATACGAATAATAATTGTAAGTACCTACCAATATGTATGTGGGTATTTTTGTTTGTTTTTTTTTTGTTATACAGAGGGTAATTTAATGTACTCACACAAAAAGTACACAAATCGTTGCATATATCTTACTATAACTTTGTTAATTGAGTTAATATTGGAATACTTTATTCTATTTTTCATTAGTACTAATATTGTTCTTATTTTTTAGTGATACCAACATTATAATACTTGCATAGTGATGTTGGCTACAGATCTTAGTTCAGTTCATGCAATTTTTGTATGAAAACGTGTTTTTGTAATTTTTTTGTTATGTCAATTAATTTAATTATTTTCTTTTTGGATTAATATTGTTTTCAATCACATAAGTACTTTATATTTGTGTATTGTGTGGTAATTTTAGTCACTTTCAATTCCTTATTTAAGGACATACGTCAGATGATACTCATATTATATTATTTTTTACTTTTTTGTAGAATGGCAAGGGAATGTGACCTAACACCAGTAAAAAAGCCAAAATATCAACATTATTTTATTTAATCCTGATAAGCCCCTTTGTGAATATTAAAAATATAATGGTGCACTAAAATAAATGTAAAAACATATGCTATTAGGTCTGAGTACATTAAATTGACCACCCTCTGTATATGTATTTTTACACATTATTATGTACTATATTTTGTATCTTTTGTGAAAAACTTTATATAAATGGCAAACGCTGTAATAAAATAAATAAATATATGACTCAGCATTATCAAAGTCTAAATGAAACTCTGTAAAATCCTGGATAATGCCTGGATAATGCACCTGCGCGAAAACTTTTGGGCACAATAAATCTAATCTGTGGAAAAAACTGTTTCATTTTATTTGTTCATTTTAAAATGGATTTCCACTCTAGAACCGGTTAATCGAAAACACATGACGCAAAATAACATCTCACATAGTTCACCACCCATTCTGAATGTAGTGCAGTGGTGTGCACGCGTGTATCGTGCTTCCTTTGCACACCCCACAACCCGTTGCTGGTGATGGTATGAATGAATGTTTTGTTTATCATTAAAATATAACAATACAAATACATACATAAGATAGGTATGTATCACAATTAATTTGCCATCTCGATACCAAAGTCAAGCTTGGAAGAACTAAAGAAATGTAGGAACACGTTGATTTATCTCAAGAATATTATGAAATTAGATCAATATAGGTATAATATCAAATATAGTTTTACATACACATGCATATACGTCACCAAATGTATGAGGACTGTTACTTTCATTGTTTACATACCAATTTCTCAATAGATGGCGTTACAAAAAGTTTATTCGTCACTTCATAGATGGTTTTATCAGCTTATTTTCAAACGAACTGATTTTCATTATTAAAATGCATAGAACCTTCAAAAATTGGATTGACAGGGAACTCGATAAAAATGCATAATTGGTAGACGTTGCGCAAGCGCATAAAGTGATCGTGTAAACCAACAGACGACATGTCGCAAGCCCTGCAGGTTCTTTGATTTCCCGGTTCCTTAAATATTCCAAATTCGTCTCTATTAAGACGTTATTTATTTTTAAATATAAGTAATAATAATTACAGACTAAGGGTCGAATTACGGGAGTTATTTAAGAATAATGTAAGAAAACGTTGAGGTCCGTAAACAGTATTCTAGCGTGTATTATACCTCCATTATTCTAGCAGTACGGGACCGTTTTCTTACATTTTCTCAAATAACTCTTTTAATACCTACGATCATAAGTCATACAGACGTACAATATACTATGTAGGGATTACATGAAAATTCTTCGAAACACAATTGATCGAATGCGCAATTGTACGAATAACAATTTTTCGAAAATCAGTTATCAGAATGACAATTGTCCGAAAGCAAATTATTCGAACTAACATTTGTTGGAAAACCAATTAACCGAATTTAATATATTTTATGTCATTATGTTGCCTCCTTTGACATATTTGTTGCCAGTAAAATATATTCGATGAAGACTATTATTACTTGTTGTATTATTGTTGGGTACATATGTTTGCACATTTTTAATAACTGATGTTTGACAGCGCGGGATAGTCTAGTTTGTACACCAGTTTATATTTATCTAGTATTCACACCAATTTAGTTATTTTATTTTAATATTATAGTTACTTTTTTAAATATATAATGCAACTGGCTCACGCCAGTCGCAATTATAGCTACAAACAAACCTAACCAACCTATTTTTACCAAAGTTTTGTAGGTTTAGGTTAAAAAAAAAAAGGTGTACATCTTAGGATATCTGACAGCGCGGTGCATCGCCATGTTGTTTATTCCAAAGATTTTTATTATACATAATATACTGTGGTAGTACCTACTCCGTGCAAAAAGTGAGTCATTTGTTTTCGATTCATACAAAATTTGCTAACTACGACATCTAGTATATTATAATAAAAATCTATGGTTTATTCCTCTCACGATACTACCAACATGACGTCATAAAAATTCGAACAATTGTGAATTCTGATAATTGTGTGTTCGGAAAATTGTTTTTCGAAAAAATGTGATTCGAATAATTGCCATTCGTAAAATTGATTTTCGTAAAATTGAGCATTCGAATAACTGTTTTTCGAATAATTTTCCTGTCACCCTATGTAGGTACCTACATAACAAGTATGCAGTGGGTATACCTACCATATCTATCTTGCATTTGTTAGAATATTGCACATAATTGTGAATTTCTTCACTATGACCATAAACGCTGTTTAAATAATGACATCCACAAATAGATAAATATATTTAAATATCTACATTTTATATTTAAATAACTTATCAACGAGCAAATAATTATTGATGGAACTCCATAGAAAATTAACAAAAAAAACATATTTTGGGTAAACAAAACAATTAGGTACTTTTTATCGGACAATGGATGACCTTCACCATGAAAATGATCATTCATTCACCAATTACTAGTAAGTGTCAATAATTTATTATAACAGAGGATCTTAAAACAAAACTAAGTACCTATTTGTTCTTATAGTCCCTCCCCCTCCTCAGCTGCTTATTTCATGATGTTATTTTGTTAATTTTATCTCTTTCGCAATGCGGTACACGTCAGTATAATATTTATGTGTGACTGATGTGTGAGAGTGTGAGGGAAACGCATGTATGTAGGTACCTACACATGCTGTCTGTGTCAGTGTTGTCAGATATTATACTAGTTGCATGTAAAACATGACAACAAAATGTCGATGGCGATAGTATACATATCAAACTATAAAACCTTTTATTCAAATAATTTGATATTTTGTTTTCCATACAAAGCATGTCATTTTTCTGACGATGTGCCTTGCACAAAACGCGTCGAAAATAAATTAAATTTTATAGAACGAAAAACAAATTTTTATTAATTTATTTTCATAATATTTCTACGCGGAACCTGTATGTCAAGTTAGGATAGTGTGGAGGTCAGGTCTTTTTTCCTACCCCGAAAATGTAAAAAGCTTGATGGTATGTATGTATGTTTGGAGATTAAGTATCAAACTAGGAGTTGCCGTAGATATTGTGTATAGGTACTGCCATACACAATATCTACCCTTAAAATATAAATATAGAAAGTTAAACACATAAATTTGTCATGAAAAATGTTTTTCTTAATAAAAAAAATTGAGAAACCCTGGAACATTTTCATAAGAACAAGTTTGAGATATTGTATTAGACTATATTTATTAAAAAAATCAGCGTTCTATAATGGTTTTTGAAATACACGGAAATATAAAAAATCAATTGTTGAAAACTTCTGATTGGATCAATAATTCATAATTGAGTAAAAAAGTTTTGTAAGCCTAAAATTTTCTGAGATTTTGAGCTCTGTGCATCAAGCGGATCAAAAATATAAGGGAGACACCGACACTTAATGTTCTACACCGAATTCCGAGTAAAACCATATATAACATAAATATATATGCGGCGAAGCTTCTAAGTTAGTGTTTTCGATCTAAAGTAAGTTGAAATAAATTCTCTATAATAAATTGACAGTTGGAGTAAGCTACTAATGCAAAATCTAATCTACAGGGAATGGCGCTGGTCAAGGATCCCCCCCCCCCAAGTACCACCTGTTGCGTTTCCGCGGGGGGTGATTGGAACAAATGGATAAGGGTGGGAGTAGAGGAGGAAGGTAGATGGGGAAATCAATACGTCAATACATCCATCAACGTGAACAGTGGCTTTCAAATATCATTATCGCTTCTCAAACGTTACAATGAATCAAACATTGAGAGGATTTCGCACCCCACTCCATTAGGAACGTTTTAGAACGTTAAGTTCTGTATATTTCCGGAGCGGCTGCTCGTCAGACGACGCAAGGAACTGCCATCAGGCGTATTTCATACCACTAACGTAGAGGGGCCAATATCCAACTCGTGAATGAATAGAACAATAAAAATAGCAGAATATCTTTGCTCCCGAGGTAGACAAACTCCTTGGTGTTCTTTAGTGGAACTCCCGACATCACTACTCTCATTTGCTGTTACGTTCGGCCTACAGTCAGTAGCTTTGTTTTGTCTTTGTTACTAACATTATTATATAATGACACTAACATTATTATATTACTAGTTTCATGTAACATATGAGATCCAACTGTCGATAGCGATAGTATGCATAGTTGAAGAATAAGTACCAAACTAAAAACCCATAAATACAAATTATTTAATATTTTAAGATATTTTGTATTCTATACAACATATGTAGGTATGTATGTCAAGATAGGATAGTATGAAGGTCAGTCCTTTTTTCCTACCCAGAATATGAAAACAACATGTTGTGGTATGGAGATTAAATATCGAACTATTAAGTCTTCTTAAATATTCTGAAATTTTCGGCTCTGTTAATTGAGCGGATCAAAAGTTAATAGGGGGGACGAACACACGTCGTATTACAGGAGTTATTTAAAAATAATGTAGCCCGTATGAGACGATGTATGGACATGAATGAAGCGAGGAATGTGTGTCAAGAGAGAGGAGTCTGGCGTTCGGTTCTCTCTGCCTACCCCAAATAGGGAAATGGCGTGATGATATGTATGAAGATGAAGAAAAGGTTGAGGTCCCGTAAGCGGTATTCTATCAATATGGGACCTTACCTTTTTATTAATACATTTTTCTCAAATAACTCTTGTAATACGACCCCTAGTATAGTGGTGTTCTAGACCTTAAATACCGTCAGTATTGACAATTTAAAACCAATAAATGAAAATTCAATCTCACTCTATCTTGCTGGGAAAATGTCAGAGTTCCAACTGTGAATGTACTGAAATGGGAAAAATATATTAAGGAAAATCCGAGTTGTTTTTTGACTAATACATTCAAGCAAGTCGTACACTTCTTCTTCTTCTTTGCCTTATCCCACTTTAGGTAGGGTCGGCTCTCCTAATCCTTTGGCGCCACGATGATCTGTTTTGTATTGTCGGGGTTGGGATGTGGGTACACTAAACAACATTATTTCACCTAAAAGCAGAACGTAAACCAAGTTGGACTTATTCCAGAGCTGAAGTGTAGAGGGGTACCGCTGTTTGTATATTCAGAGACGTTCAAGGATAAGCCACGTGGACTGATGTTGAACGATATAATATTATAATATTCACAATAAACTTGATGCGCCCAACCAACCAACAAATTCAAAATTCCAACTGCAAACGCTCTACAATGGTCGGAAAAAGACGATTAAAGATATTAGTTTTCTTTGTTATAATACACTTTAGGGCCGGTTTCGAAGCGACCGCTTCTTCCACAGAACGAAATAAACTTTCATTTAGGTAAGAAACAAATGCAAATTATAATAAATGAAGTTGTTTGAAAAGTGCCTGAAAAAATCTAATCTATCATTGTCAAAAAAATGGCAAATAATCTATTTAAATTGTAATGAGTTTAAACTTTATCCCGATAATCTTCGAAAGGACTGTACAAACAACAACACTTATAAGGACGCCTCTCCATAAAATCAGCTGAGAATAACATATTTGCAAAGAAATTACTATCTAATATTTATTTATTTTATTTAATGTTTTGTACATATAATTAGTACACTGGCGGGCTTATTGCCTAATGGCAATTTATTCCAACCAGCAGTAGTAAATGTTAATTATACAAAACAATGTGTACTATGGCAATAAGTTAATCACATTACAAAATAAATAAAGATAGCAGAAAAAAGTAATAAGAAAAAAAAAACAAAAACAAATATTTTAAGGTAAAGGCGTTTACATTGTGGAAATTAATTTTAATAATTCATTAAAATAACAGTATAACTTTGTTTATTTCCACTTATTTATTTTTATTCCACAACTAGTATCAAGAACTACCTTTCTCTTCTTCAGGTGGGTTTAAGCCATAAACAATCACAAGAAAATAATTAACAACCAGACACAACCCAACACTTCACCATTATTATCCATGTTCCCGTTATACCCATGATACTGCCACCCTCACCTCCCGCTATACCCATGACACTGCCACACACCACACTAAATTAGTTTTTAGTTTAAACCCACCTAAAGAAGAGAACGGTAGTTCTTGAAACTACATAGTTGTGGAATGTGAATAAATAAGTGGAAATAAAAAAAAGTTATGTTATTTTAATGAATTTATAAATTATTATCTATTTAAATAACGAAATCGTCACACATTGTAAGGAGTAAATATAGTTTTTAATTATAGATATTTGGGATGTAAGTTAAATGGTAAAATATCGAGAGAATATTTTGAGATAAAATAATTGTATTAATTAATATAAATTATTGGTGAAGCTAGGCATGCCGTTGTGACATTTATAATTAAAAGCACGATAAATGGTATTATATCAAAAGTCGATATCTGCACAGGAACCACAAACCGATCAGAGAGTTGCGACTCGGACAAACTTTGTTTATCCAATTAGTTGTGGGCGGTAGTCAGGGTCAACATAATCACAAAACGAGACAAACCTACCATTACACGGAAGACAAAAGAAGATGAAAATGCAATAAGAACAATGGCATACGCTGTATAAACAAGAGCCGACACGACTACAACTAAATCAGAGGAAAGAGGAGATTAGGAGCACCTGTGAGACCGAGTCAGAAGACGATATTTGAAGGATCATATAAACAGGAAGGCCCGTGTACCGCCAGCGGCTTGTCAGTACTTGATCCAAGCTTCGATTCGGTGGACAACCACGATTGAGGTTGGCCTTCTAAGGATGGTGGTATGAAATATGCTTGATAAGTAGTTCCATGTGTCGTCCGGCGAGCAGCCGCTCCGGGGAAGAACAGACCTACAGTTACAAGCTCTATATCGCTCACAATGGACAGCGAAATTCCAATCAAAAACAGTATGGAGCGGTCCCGAACTCCATATATAGCGGAGAGCAATATACCACGAGGAATTCACTGTCCCGCCAGAGGTAAACCCACGTTCTCCATAGAGAAGAAGAAAATAAAGAACTGTAAATAAGAGTGTTATGTTCCACATTATAAGTATATTTTTTGATTCAAAAGGACGACACGAAGACGCCAGCCCAGCACCATTCCGCACAACAAAACTATAATGAAAACCTTTAAACAAACAGCGTACAAATGTTGTTTGAAATTTAATAGTTTGACGACGAATCGATATGCCCGTACTTATTATGTAACTCCATAGGTCTGGTCTACTTCAGGCACTGTTTTTGTTTTAAATAATATACCAGTTGTGTCTAATCCAAAAGGAAGCCAAAGTATAATGTAAAAATATTTTATGTAGGAACTAGTTGCATGTAACACATGAGATCCAACTGTCGATAGCGATAGTATGTATAGTTGAAGAATATGTACCAAACTATAAACCCATAAATAAAAATTATTGAATATTTTCAGATATTTTGTTTTCTATACAACATATATTATGTAGGTATGTATGTCAAGATAGGATAGTTTGGAGGAAGTTCCTTTTTTCCTACCCAGAATATGCAAATAGCATGATGGTATGTATGTATGTTTGGAGATGAAGTATCAAACTATTAAGTCTTCTTACATATTGTGTATAGGCGACTGCCATACAAAATGTATGAAGCGATGTCGTCACTAAATTCAATTTTTAAAAAAATTGTTAAAAAAAAATTGAGATCTTCTACAACAATGTTAATATTTTTTATAGAAAATTAAATTATCTAGTTGGGGTGTTTCGGCTTTTTTTGATAATTGTAAAAGTTTTGGAAATATAGGCAGTTAAACTCATAAATTTATCATAAAAAAAATATTTTTCTTAATAAAAAATGTTTGAGAAACCCTGGAATTTTTTTGAAAAAACTCATTTGAGATTTTGTATTTGTCTATGTTTGTACCAATTTTCAGCGTTCTAGCGTTTATGGTTTCTGAGATATATGGAAAAATAAAATAAAAATTCAAAAGTTGATAACCCCTGACTGAAACAAAAATTCAAAATTCCGAGTATAAAAGTTTTGTAGGCCTGTAACTGTTTATATATTCTGAAATTTTAGGCTCTGTAAATTGAGCGGATCAAAAGTTATAAGGGGGGGACGGACACACAGACACACACACAGACACACACACACACAGACACACACACACACACAGACACACGAAATGTTCTACTCCGAATTCTGAGTAAATCCGTGTATGGAACATATATGCTGCGAAGCCTCTAAGTTGGTGTTTTTTGACTTCAAAGTTGGAAAAGCCGTGAAAAAAGTAGACCTCTCCATACAATTCTCGCGTATTCTGGCTTGATACATTGTCGATATGTTAAGAGAACAAAGTTCTCCTGAACAAATCGACAGTTGGATAAGCAATCGTTTTTATAACATTGTTACAATTTTTTTTGCAAAATCGGGCTATGAAAAGTGGTTTGAAATATGATTGAGTTAAAGCATTGTAAAATGCTCAAGTGTTGGCAACAACCCATTCGTTTTTATATATTGCTATCAAGTGTGAATAAAGTACCTATATACAATTTCTGCACACATGGATTACGGGAAATGGTTTTAAATATGACTGATTATCAACGTTGTATGTAAATAATGTAGTTTTGGCCACAACCCCCATTTTTATATATTGTCATCGAAATCAAAAGTGTAGATATTGAAAATAAAGCAATATAGGATGATAGAAATGGTTTAAATTTGATTAAACAAAGTATTGAAAAGATTATTGTGTTGATCACATCCCATTCGTTCTTATGTATTTTCATCAAATGTGCATATCGTTTATAATATTTATGCACAATACACTATTAGACTTAAAACTAACCCAAAAGTCTAAATAAAAAAAAACAAGAAGTATAAGACTATAAGAAATAGTTTGTAAAAAAATAACCCCATGGTCTACATAAAAGAAGAAATAGAAGAATTAAGACTATAGAAAATAGTTTTTATAATAATTGACCCAAAGATCTACATAAAAGAAGTAGAATAATAATAAGACTACAAGAAATAGTTTGTATAAATGACCCAAATGTCTACATAAAAGAAGAAGAATAATAATTAGTCTATAGGAAATAGTTTTCATAAAAACTGACCAAAAGGTATTCATAAAAGGTATTTTTATACAAACTATTGGAAATAGTTTGTATAAAAACTCCTCTATTTTATACAAACGATTGGAAATATTTTGTATAGGTAATAACTTCAAACCAAATCAAAACGTCAAACGCGCGATATTCCATGACTCATTTTTTGCACGGAGTATACTCCATCTATATTATAATAAAATATTTGGGATACATTTTTCGAACATGTAGGTACCTGTTCAAACATATAAAAACGAAAATCAACAATTGTATTATTTTTAATTTTTTATATGAAGTTGTAAAATATTTTAAGATATTATAAAACTCCATATGATAATTTTGACCATGATATGGATAGTCAAAAGGGTTTTGATTTTACTGTTTGACCAGACTTGCCCCCCTGAATTCACTTTTGAGACTTCACGTTGTTCGAGTTGGTTGGAAGAGATTGTGCACTTGCTGTACATGAAGTATAAAAATTTATTTATTTTATTTATTTATTACAATACAAAAAATACATATATTAAAATAACATAATAATATATACAAACATAATCTCCTCCCTCTTCAAGCTGACAAAGCTTGTGTAATAAATAAATAATTATGTTTCCTATTTACCTACTTAATTGTCCGTTGTTTGTAAAAGTTATTTTCACAATAAAACAATGTACACTTACTTTGGTGTTTTGTTTGGAAGGTATTGAAGGCACATCGACAGTGAAATAAATCAATTAACTTACCTGAAACAAACAAAATATAAAATATTAATTAAAAATGTTGAACAACGTACTATAAAACTTGGGTGGAACAATTGTGAAAACATACAAAAGCTTAAATAATACTGAATCATTTTAAATAGGTAGGTATAAAGTACCTTAATAACGCAGAATATGCGTTATTGTAGTTGAAGTTTGAAGTAGTATGCGATTCTTTGTTTTATTCGCCAGGGACACGGCATGATAGTGTTACTATATAAGGGTTAAGGCATAATTTAAGGTTTTGAGATGAATTTTGCAGTCACCAACCCCACTACATTGGGAACGTTGTGGTGCTTGTAGCTATGTACATACTTCCCCGGAGTGGCTGCTTGTCGGACTACGCAGAAGGAACTACACTACCCATAATAAGAGATTGCAATTGCTGGATGCAGCATATTTTTCGGCTATTAATAACTCAAGATTTCATGTAAAATTGTAACAACTCTTACTTGGATATTACTTAAATATGCTTGGAATATCCATTTTTTTCGTAAAGAAGTTATAATAGTGCGTGTATCAAAAAAAGACAAAATGAAAAAATGGTAAACCCATTTACTATATAATTATATTAATTCTTATTAGTATTCCTATACATTTCCACGCCATGTCCCACACGGGAAAACCAAGCGCCACATAATATTTCTATATTGATAAGTATCCATCGCCTCATCGACATTCATGTTTGTCTGTTGTAAAAGTTTCTTTTTCTTACGTCATTTCGGATTTGTATATATTTTCTTTGTCAGACGTTCTTCATTCATTCTTTTAAAGTGGCCAAACAATTTTAGCGTTTTCACTTTCATTCTGTTAATGACATATTTCTTCATATAAAATTCGCTCCTTGTGTCCTCATTTCTTGCTATGTGATTCATCATTCTATCGGAACAGACTTGATGATCTTCGTAACAGCAGGAGTGGAAACTTTTGCGTCTATTCAGTTTCCACTGGTGATAAAGGCGAGTTTCATAATAAAATGGATTGGATCTTATGACGACACATTTTTCCTACAATTTTCTGTTACTTTTGGAATTTTAGCAATATCGGAAAAAAGTCTTTGTCACATAAATATTTTGCTTGATATACAAAAATAAAAATAACGACAGTTAATGAGAGATATAACTTATTCATAGCATTTTCAATTGACTTAAATATAGGTACTTAGATATAATGTAACACAAATTTGTTTTTAAAAATCCAAAATTGCTGGAGCCAGCAATTTTAAAAATCCGCAAAAATCCTGCTGTATTTAAAACGCTACTGAATTGCAATCCCTAGGAACAATCCATTCAAAATTAACTATTGAACTAGCTAGGAAATACAGGTGTTGAATATATATGTAAGTTTTTTTTTATATTGTAATATAGCTTTAATAAAACAAATAAATAAGAAAGATACAGCCCGTGACATAAATATGTGTATATTATGCAAATATATGTATCACGAGGTGTAACAATAAACAATAATAATACAAGATTGAATCGAGACAATGAAAATTATCTATCTTGGATAATTCGAACATACATACATACAAGCATTCTGAAGTACCTTACACCCTTGTTATTTTTTAGTAAATTGAATGCGTGAAAATATCATTCTTCTATAGAGTAAATAATAATCTTTGAGAAAGGTTTTCAAGTAAACGTATTAAAATTATTATTATAGTAGGTATTGCACATATTTACATACATACAGTTGGATAAGCTTAATATAGGTCACTAGTGCCCGGCCGAACATTGGGCTTCGGCTACTTTCGACAAAAAAAAACGAAGTTTACCATTTTCCATTCAATACAGTTAAAATCGGCTAAATTTCATTGTTTTAACAGTTAAACCTATTCGTTTTGTTACGTATAGTAAATATTTAAATTCATTTAAATAAATAACGAAGATCAACTTATTCAAACTAGGTTTCTTATTTTTCTTTTCCTTGCCCTTCTTTAGGTAGGGTCGGCTCTGTCACACTTTCGGCGCCAGAAAGATCTGTTCTGTATTTGGACTGAAACATGAGCTAATGCTTTTCTTGCCTTCTCATTACATGTCCATATCATCTGGGTCGGTTCTCGGTGAGTTTTTATGGCATGGGGTTTACTGGGATGACCTGTGAGTTTTATTACTACTACTGCATAAAACTGTTCCTCCACAGCTTGGATCAACATTTGTAATGCTTTTATAGAGTATCATTATAAAATTTCTTAGAAAAGTCAAATATTCGGCTTCGGCTAAAATCTGACCTTCGATCGGACACTATTTGTAAGACACCGCAGTTACTTTTTCGTACATAAAAGTAGAACATGCATGTATGCAATCAATCTTACTGTCTGTTACCACTTGTCGTGTGTCGGGCACAACAAAATGTCGTGTAATCTAGTGACAATACATTTTAAATGAAGTATTTCACACCTATCCGACAACGATTTTTATCGTCGACGACAAGAATTATCACGTGTTTTGCCAGCGGCGCACGCACGTTAAAAAAAGTGCCGTGTCTCGTTCGCATATGAGTTTGTATGATGCTGTTCACACTTGTCGGATATCGTGCACGACAAACTCTCCCCGCCAAACTTGGAAACACTCGATCACGTGTTCTTTAAATGTCTGGTGCAATATGAATATGATGTCTATCCCAACATAAAAGCTCTATCCGCATGTCTCATATCTTATCGCTTAACTTTCTTCCTGTTTATTCCGCAATATCTTAATTATGCTTTCAATCTATAAGTCTTAACATTCACTAACAAAAATTTTATTTTTTCTTCAGCTTGGCACAAATCACTCTTCAAAGGTGGGTTGCCGAATGTATTTTCAACATGATACCTGTTGAGAAATTTAAAGTAAAATTGCATTACTAGCAAGATGAGCATGAATGAGACAGTGTATCAATGTTGATGAGGCGATGAATGTGTCAAGATAGAATGCGGTGTTCGGTTCTCACTGCTTACCCCTTGAGGAAGATAGAAGTGGAGAGTAAAAAATACACTTGTTTATAGAGACACATACAATATCAATATGAAGTTGATCACTCAATTTTCCCTTACAGAAGCTATTTTACTTCTGTTATATATATTTTTCATAGAAATATGAATGAATGTTTGATGAGTGTATTTTTGTTGTATCGAAATTTCAAACAGTATAAAAATACCTCGATTTTCCAGACCGCCCGACATCCGACAAGTGGGAACAGACGCCCGACATCCGACAAGCGGGAACAGACGCCCGACATCCGACAAGTGGGAAGAGACGCACGACACACGACAAGTGGGAACGGGCTCTTAATAATAACAATAATAATAATGAACACTTCCTTGCACCCTGCGCAAGTGGCGAGTTTATTGCCGTATGGGAATTTCTTCCAACTAACCAGTGTTTCCAGCCCAGAGAAGCAGTATTTGCGTGAGAAATGAATTTAAATAAATTTCTCCTCTGCTGGGAATCGAACCCAGGACACCCGCACAGAAACCGAACGGCTTACCAACTGTGCCACGGCGCGCGGCGGTCGGCTTTATAAAAAAATGTGTTCTAACTGTTTTGCTAAATTTGTATATTTTTTTACTATTTCAATGTTTGTAAAAACGAAAAAAAAAATCAAAATTGAATAAATAAACATCAACTTATTCACGATGTTTTATGTGAATAATTGTGATTGTTAAGTCCTAGAATTAACGACGATATCGAATTAAAGACGTTCGTATTATCCAAATATCGGGTCAGTTCACAAGATTGATGTGTACGGAACAGTCTCTATTGTTGAGATGAGATAGATGACCTTCGTTAATATGGATACGGTGGGCGCCCACACATTACAATCAATTAGTACACAACACACATCACACACACAATTTTATTATTATTATTATAATCACATATTTGCACAACGCAATATATACTCGTCCTCCCGACCTTCGTGTATGACAGTGAAACGTGAACATGGAAGAATAAACGCCGCGTAAATTGACTCAATACACAAGGATCCAAAGTAAGGCGAAGAAAAATAATATTATTCACATAATAAAAGCGAACACATTGAGATGGTTTGGTCACTTGTGATTTGTGAAGAGCCTGATTTTTTCGCTTTCATTCTTTTGTTGATGGTACATTGGGTGTACCTTATTTAAAAAAAAAATTAAAGGCATAAACCCTTATTTTAGTCATTTGGTCCTAATGTACTCGGAAATAAATTTTTAGCTCATTCAGAGTACTGTAACCCGTGCCGACATGCGATGCCAACATGTTCATAACATTAAGTTGTATCGTCGGTACGAGCAACGCATCACTACGTTTTATTTGGAATTAACTCTCGCTTCAGTAATCAGCGCACATTGTACTGTTGTCCAAGATTTCATTGTAACTGAGGAGTAATACAAAAGTGTATTCTTAGTTACGATTATAACGAGTGCGAAATTACCGTATAATCAGCAAGTTTTCGTAGTTCTAATTTTTAACATTTGCGAAATTAAATTGACTGTTAGTGAAGGTGCGAATCTTGTAGTTCGGGAGTGTATAATATTGTCGGAAAAAGCAAGATATTTACTTAAGCACTACATATCTGTGTGAAAAAAATGTAGTTTTTTATCAACTGTGGAAAGACTTGGTGCTCGTCCGATAACACAAAAACTATCATCAAGCATATTTCATACTTCTGCCACTAAGAGATCAACACAATCCAACTTGGATACAGGATCGTCTTGGTTCAAGTACCGACAAGCCGCTGACGGGGGGTTCCCTCTCCCCTAAATACTCGTGTTAGTGATTCAAACCGAGCTTTCACCTCACCTGGGGGGCAAGTCTGGTCGACAGGCGGAATCAAAACCATCCATGTTTACCCATATTATGGATATAATTATCTTATGGAGTTCTATTACATGTTACGGTACATAAGACTCTATAAGATAATTATATCCATGTTATGGGTAAACATGGATGTTAAGCTTTCCGCCGGTCGTCCAGACTTGCCACCCCCTGGTGATTCACCCGACCTCTTCTACGCATTTCTAGTGAACAGATTAGCGGGAATCCTTAATATGATGTATTATGACTCAAGCTCACACGTACGATAGGACAGTGAGGGTCAGAATACCCTACATGGTAACTCACAATATACCGCCGAGGATTTGTCTTCACGAGTAAATTGTTGAATTACAGAACGATGATAAAGACCAAGATGAAGAAAAAACCTCTTATGATAGTCTGTTAATGCTAGACCGGCTTTAGTAATCAGATACACGGAAAAAAGTATTAATTTATACAGTGGAACCGACGACAAAGTTATTGATTTTACTCCATCGACAGAGACAACATAAAACTTCGCAGTGTCACATCTCATCTGCATAATGAAAGAAATGTGTCCTTCACAGCAACAGAAAGTTAAATAAAAACTCACGAAGAAGTACCTATGTATATGAATACTATTAATCGTTCATAAACCATTGCTATAAACCTAGTTGTGTCGTCAATAGGATAAGAATAAACGATATTCAGGGCTAATTTCTTTTTAAATCTTTTATTTTTCATCAACAAATTGGGTTTCGTACTTTTTAAAGATAATAATGATAAATTGGGTTGTACTAAACAAAGGATCAATTGAACAGTAACTTTCTGTCTTCAATTTACATACACTAGGCTTTGAACGCATTGGTAGCCGTGTTACCACCAGTTGATGGGATGTTCTCTTATCACGAAATGCACGCAGTGCTTATATTGAAATACCGAAACGGGCATAGAATGTACCTAAAGTATGTTTTGCAATTTATGTATAAACGCGCCTAGTGCTCATTAAAACCACCAGTTGATAGGATTTTAGCAAACCTCGAAACCCGAGAAGTCCTCATAAAAATATATGTGATTAGATATCCATGTGGCACAAATCACCTTCAATTAAAGTATGTTGCCGAACATATGATATATTAATACGTGAAGCGATAACATCGAACCGGATAACCCCTGACTGAAACAAACATTCAAAATTCTGAGTATGAAAGTTTTGTAGGCCTATAACTATCTACATATTCTGAAATTTTGGGCTCTGTAAATTGAGCGGATCAAAATTTATAAGGGGGGGGGGACACACAGACACAATATGAATGGAAGTAGTTTTTAAGTTAACTTGTGGAAAAAAAAAGTTATGTGAAATTATTGTTCCAAGAGCCCTTGAAAAGTTAGTGGATAATTGAGGCAAATGTTTTAAGATTTTTTTTTTATTTAAAGTTCTAAGGGTACTGACTCACAACGGTATTGTTTTCCATAAGCATCACTATTGAACTATTCCCAGAAAAAAAAATCATGATCGTAGACCTATTAGTTAGGTACGGTGATTTAGTTTAGTCAGAAATCCGATCTTTATTAAAATTTCACAAAAGTGTACAAAACTTTTGAACCACCAATATCGCTGAACATTCATGTACGTTGAATCGATGGGTATTGAGGTCCCCTACCTCCCTGCTTCGGTTGATCCATTCCTCATGATAAACCGTGTATAATAGGTATGTTTTACAAATACATTAAATTAAATATTTCAAACCATATATTGTTCTGTTCACTCTCATACTGCTAATGTCAAACGTAGTTGTTTTAAATTCAAATACAGATAATTTTAAAGAAAAATACATAATTTACTGTGAATCAATTATACTTTGGCCCAGTGTGCGGCCAAAGTAATACGTCAGGAGGTATCAAAATATAGAGATCACAAAATAATATCAGATCCAAATTGAGGTCCCCGAGGCATTTCACTCGAGATGATATAACAATACAACAATAGAGACAGACAAATGGGATATGGCTCAAATTGCCCGGGAAAACATTCACATCACAAATCATACATATACCTGTTTCCGATAACTGACTCCACCGTCTATATTCAATTTTCGACAAATTCGATAAGACAGACACGCTTGCCTACGGTCAAACATCAAAAAAGACATAATCAGGTGGTGTGCCTCAGGGCAGCCATTTGGGGCCTGTTATGTTTCTTTTATTCATAAATGATATTATAAAATCATTCAACGGAGTGAACTTATTGCTCCTCGGTGATTTTTTTTTAACTTTATTCCAGTCCGTGAGCAGGGGGGGTGCAATGCTACACAGACCATATATTTTACATACAAAAGTAAGAACAATTAAAAAAGAAAAACATAGAATGAACCGAATGAGAAACAATGAAAAAAAAAGATAAAAATTTGAAGTTATATAGGAAAATTGACAAAGTTGAGGATAGTTTAGTTCTTCAAAATATTTGGATAATCTAGAAATCTGGTGTAATAATAAAATAATTTTGAATGCCAAGAAGTGTCAAATAATTAGGTTTTACAGCATTAAAAATCCTATTTTGTACGATTACCAATTGAATACTAAATCTCTGGAACGTGTAACAAGTACAAGAGATATTGGTGTGATATTTGACGAATGGCTTACTTCACATAGACAATATCACAAATGAAACTTATAAATTGATTTTAAATTAATTAACTCTATAAAAGTACTTTTTACATCTTTAGTTAAGAGAGCAGGTAGAATACAATACTCCGGTATGGTCACCGTATTATGCAGTCCATTCAAGCACTGTTGAAAAAGTCCAACATAAGTTCTTACGTTTCATAAATTTTAAACTGAAAATACAATTAGTAAACTTAAATTGTGACTATCTTCTTGCACTGCTTAGGTTACAGAGGTTGTCCGACATAAGAATAATCGGAGATTTGATATGATAATGCTGTATAATATAGTCAGGGGTGTTTATGACTCGCCAGATTTAACTCAATCGATCTAGTGTCTCTGGTGACAGAATAGATAGTGTTCCTGGAGACCGAATAGATAGTGTCTCTGGAGACCGAATAGATAGTGTCTCTGGAGGCCGCATAGATAGTGTTGTCTCTGGTACAGAATAGATAACGACTCTGGCGACTAAATATATAGTGTCTTTTTGGAGACCCCTATCGTTCATTCTTACACAGATCATCCATCAATAGTTATGTAAATAAATAATAATAATAATGTAAATGCATAAACTATTGAACATTATTATTATTATTATTATTTTATTTATTATATATTGTGAACTATTCCCAATTCAAAGCTTGATGATGCGTTTGTTGCATTTTATTTTGCTCTTTTAAATAATTTACAATAGACCCATTGATCTGCTAATTCTTTTGAGGAAGTGTATAATGGTAATAATAATAATTGAGTGTTATTATTTCTAGTGCTTAATTGTTATTAATATCATTAGTAAATCGGCCAGCGCCGTATAAAAAAAAAAAAAAATTTGTTTAGTTTTGTAAATGCATGTCAAAATGAGGAATGTTCTTGTTATAAGAATATATTCTTATTTTTAAAACATTGTACAGGACTACAGTATAAGTACAGAAAAATGATATGTAGATGAGGGGAAGGAATTTAAGAACATAAATAAATTCTAAAAAATGGAAGAAAGAAGAAAAAATAACATAATACCGTGTACGTAAATAAAAATTGGGGATGCTATTGAAGTGAGCATTGTATGTACATAGGTTGAAAATGGAAATTGATATGAAAGACAGAAGCCGCCCTCTGCTTGCATGATAACATCACGTGACAGATATAAATATTAGAAAAAATATAATGTAATTAGACTAATTACATTTGTTCATTATTAACTTAATGCCAAAGCTTTGGTATCAAGTAATGTTCAAAGTAATACTCTACTACTTGCTTGACAAAATATTGATAGTACGAGTGGAGTGTGTAGGCTGTGTTTTGGTTCAGGGCATTTATTTTTCAATAATAATTTTATTGTTGTATATTTGTTTATGTATATTATATACAGAAATAAAAGTAAACAAATAATAATATTGTCATATAAACATTCTGACAAAAGGTTTTAAGACCCAATTCTCTATTTCAAAATTTAAAACGCATTATATTATTTAAAATTGATAATTAAATTTAAAAAAGGTTTGTATCATATTAAACTGTGTCAAGCCTCACAAATGTGTCAAAAATGGATAGGGTAAATATTGAAGTATCTCAATAAAAAAAAAGAGAAATAGAATTTGTAGAGAAGGATATACGTAGAAAAGTAACATTCACAAAATAATCCAAAACATTATCTTACTGCAATCTATGAACATCTTTACCAATTTCATAAACGCCATAACACGGTTGAATATAACCCAGAGCCCACTGAAAATACAAAAGTCAGAATAAATAATAAATGTGGGGTTAAAAGGAAGGAAGGATATTTGAGATAAATACATTATTGCTAGAAAAATATAAAATAAAAACAATACTATACATTAAAAGTATAATATTTTTCTCAAGTAATCTTTGCATGGCACTCTTGGGTTCATTTACCTACCAAGATTTTCCGCGTGAATATATTGTGTAATATAAATATACATGTGAATGAAACCACGCAAAAAAAAATATATAAAGAAGATTGGATATATCCACAGAAACAATATGTATAGAATCAATAACATATTTCTACGTTCAAGTAGACCGACTCTAGATCGACATTCCATCACAACGGCATGTTTTATTAACAAAAGAAATCTGAAGAATCGTCTCCTTATACTTATAAATAACACTTAAGACCGCACAGGCACTCAAATGTGATTAGTTGCAATGGCGTTTCATTTATTAATTTTATTACATATACCAAAAAATTAAATTATTTTATATAATCAACATAACAGATAAATTGGGCTGGTTTGGACCATCTCACTAGGCCAGGCCTGTTCCGAGGTGGTAGACTAGTTACATAATATTTAAGTCATTTATTCAACCAAAACTGAAATTACTGTCTAGAAAGTAGACAGGGAAAGATTATAGTATTATCACAATATTTGTAAATTCTCTCGATATTAAAAATAATTTATTCTGAAACTACCCCTGATATTTCCGGGATTCCCTCGTTATCCGTTTAAATTGTTAGACGTAAAAATCCAATTCAGCAAAAATAGTGTTAAATATTGTGTAAAAACTTTTGAATGTTTTAGATTTTTAAATTTGTGTCTTTGTTTTAAAAACGAAAGTATAATTCTTCGTTTACGTCGTTCCTGTTTCGCGCTAGTCAAGTCGTACAAAACTGTATGGCGGGACGAACCGAACCGATTCAACTTAAGTACAAGATGCGGAGTACAACTCGCCAAAAATTCTCGGTGCCTGTGCGGCCTTAATTCTATCTCCTTATCTTATTCTGGGAATGTCCGATGCTATAATAGTACTCGCTGGTGACGTGCGAGTTAAATCGTCACACCCGCTTGATTCTCGAGCAATATGCAAAAAGGACAAGTAAAAACAATATCTCCTTATGCGATCCTTGTCCTCTCCTTTCCCCACCTCCCTTATTGTGTGATATCTATATTTTTATTACAACAAATGAATATGGTTTATTGGAAGATATTGTCATTGGGCATAGACTCGCTATTGTGCACCAATAATTGTA
Organism: Molanna angustata; assembly: GCA_963576475.1. NCBI lineage: Eukaryota > Metazoa > Arthropoda > Insecta > Trichoptera > Molannidae > Molanna > Molanna angustata. The sequence continues at coordinate 1,378,326 of OY754978.1, read as the reverse complement.
CATATAATTTTGAAAATAAATAAATAACAAATATGAATTTCATAATAATACCAAGTAGGTTATAGATGAATTAAAAACATCAAGCAAAATATGAAAAAAAAACTAACACTAATAAGGATAATAATAATAACAGAGCAAATACAACGGTTGATTTTTTTTCTGTAAAAGGTTACCACAGCAGGTGACGATTGGATACTATGAACCCTGAGAACTGATGGCTTTAGCAGAAAACAACCTTTGAATTTAACACGTCAGTTATAGTATGAAGCGTTATATAATAAAGAGCCTTTGTTTTGTCTGCAAAATCCACCACTACTCAAGAGTTCATAGAATCCAATCGTTTTATACCTTAAGTATAAAAAAAATCAGCCTTTATACTATTACACAAGTTTGGCAATCGCTGGTTCTTGGTCTACAAGGAATAACATGAAATCAAGAAAGGCAATATTATAGTTAAACATTTACGTTGAAACAATTGTATGCAATGAAGATAATTAGGTAAGTTTCTAGAAAATTGTACAAAGTATAGGTACCTATAGCACGCATGCGTCGACAAAGAAAGCAGGAAGACATTAAATAAATTAAAATAATTGACAAGAACATAATGTGATTGGTTTTTAACAGAAGAGCACAGCACGACACACAAACTACAAAATGCTGTTAAACCAGGGTTAAACATGTCATAGACATTGGCTGCTCGTTATCAACATTCAATTTTTTTTTTTTTTTTTATTTGAAAATATGGGCAACGTACAATAATATTTTTTTAAACAAATATAACATAAGTAATTGTAAGCAACATAAGTAATTGTAACTTAATCAGCCCACCTTTGATTTCATGGTGCATTGTACTCACTACTGGTAATAAAAAAAAAATTATTATTCCTGTCTAACGTGGCTCCTGAAAAGAGTCCTGGACATACAGAATATGTCCACGGACCTGATCTTTTCCAAATTATTATACGTGGTAAGGCATCGGTACAATGGCGAATTTTGAGCGGCATTAGTGTTTTTTTTTGTCTAAAAAGAACGTTGAGGTGTGTCTTGTTCGTCTGTTTGGTATGTTGAAGTTAATAATTTTCAGAAGGTCTGTACAGTCAATATTGAAGTTTATTATGTCATAAAGGTACATTAAGTCTGAGGTCCTTCGTCTTGTCTGTAAAGTCTGCAATTCATGTTTATAGTTATTACCAAATTTGTACTTCATATGTTTCAAAAATATTTGTTGTATTCGTTCTATATTGTTAATATAAATATTATATTGTGGATTCCAGATGACTGATGCATGTTCCAATTGACTTCTAACAATTGTGTTATATAGTAAGATAAATGTTTTCACTTGTGTGAATGGTTTGCATACTCTCATCAGGAATCCCAACATTTTATAAGCTTTCAGTGTAATTGTGTCAATGTGTTTGTCAAATAAAAGTTTACTGTCCAGTTGTATACCTAAGTCTCTACAGTCTGATTTCTTATCAATCGCCTCCCTATTGATTGTGTATGTGTATTGTATTGTACTCTTTTTCCTAGAGAATGTAATGGAGTGACATTTTTTTACATTTAGTAACAGCTTATTCGAGACACAATAAGAAGTTAGTCAATCAAGGTCAAGTTGCAAGTCCTCACAGTCAGTAATGTCTATAACAGTTTTGTAGATTTTCATATCGTCAGCGTATAATATGTAATTACTGTTCCTGAAGCATAATCCAATGTCATGTATGTAAATATTAAATAAGAGAGGCCCCAAATGGGAACCTTGAGGTACACCCGATGGCACCTGTGTTGCAGACGATAGATGACCACCGTACTCTACTATTTGGCTTCTATTAATAAGGTATGATTTTAGCCACCTAAGAAGATCACCGTGAATACCCAAAAGTTTTAGTTTCTTAGTCAGAATTAGATGGTCCACTTTATCAAAGGCTTTTGAGTAGTCTTAATTTTTGAGTAGTAGTCAATTTTAATAATTTAACAGTTTATTACAACATTTATACTTACATCCAGATATAATATAATACGAATAACAAAATCACTTAAACCTGGATGCGAACGTAAACTGATTCACCAGGAAGAACCTGTTCTGAAGCAGTTTATGATTTTACATAATATTATAATATACATATAGATTAAAGATGTGGAATATTAAAGGAAAAACATTTTTTTACAATATATCAAAATATCGTATTATTTTAAATATATCAAAATCTCAAAGAAAACACTTTAAAGGGTAAACTAATCGTTTTATTGACAAACTTTTTAACATCTCGATAGAGACGAAGTTGGGATATTATAAAAGAACCAGGAACTCAAGGCACCTACCTACAGGGCCTGAGTTCCTGGTTCTTCTATAATATCCCAACTTCGTCTCTACTGAGATGTTAAAAAGTTTGTCATTTGACAGGGAAAAATCTAATGTTTGCGTATATGCAATAAAAAAAATATTCGATTTAATCGATTTTCTTTAGACAAAATGATACTTAACTATAATTTAATCGTTTTTATATCAAACTTCAATTCTACGCTTTTCATTATCAACGAGCAATGTTTGTTAAGATTCAACAACATAATTATGATAATATTATCTCTAACTAAAATTGAATGAAGGTAATAATATATTATTTTTATCAACTATATAACAATGTCACCACAAGCAGCCAATGTCAGTCAATACATAAAAAAACAACATATAACGCATACGTATTAAAATAAGCTATAATGTATGTAATGTGGGTAACGTTATATCAGATAAAAAGTCACCCTGACATTAGAATCGTATTCGCAGGCGTCTTAAAATGTTCAAGTTGAAAATTGCTTCGTGTCGAAAATTCGCACAGTATACATAATGTGATATTTTTAATTTTTGACTCAAAATGGGACATAGGTTTATTCAACTAGTAGGTTTATAATGGAAAAACATCACAATTTTTAAAATGTTTTAAAATCTTCATCAAATTAGTATTTATTACAATTAATAATGAGTGAATCATGAATGGTCGGTTAGGTATCTTTATATTTTTTCAGAGGAACAAATTTGTTTTAATACAGCTGGTCATGAGGAAGTTTTCGGCATTTTTCTTTTAAATATTAACATTAGTTATCAACATCGCCATAATAACCGGAACCTGTAACTAGGTTTTATCAGATATCCACTATTTGCTCATAGAAGAGACTCATTCTACTGGTGCATTTGTGCCAGGCAGACATGAAATATATTCAATAAAAACACAAAGTTTTCGTGTTTAAATTGCTGATGTAAAAGTGTAAAAAAATATATTATGACATTCGGTTACTTTTGCGACGCGATGAAGTTAGAAATTAATGAAAATACGTTAAATACTTCTGCGGTTAGAAAAAATGGGACGATTTTGGGTCCCGAAGTTTTTTTTCGTGGACACTGGAACGGAGAACCGAAAAAAAGGGACAGTCCCGTTCAAAACGGGACGTATGGTCACGTTAAATATACAGTCAGTATACCTCCATGGTATACAGCTTAATCTGGATATTGTTTCAAGGCAAATATTGCTAATGCATCCAAAAATTTTCATAAAACGTCAATATTTGCGTGACTAGCTATATAAAATTATGAAAAACAAACTATAAATGAAGTTTCTATACAAGATACAAGACTAAGGCAATAGCTCAAATATCGACTATTGCCAATCAGTAAGTAGCTATCAAATACAAGACACGAAGTAAATGTTCAACTTGAAACAGTACACGAAGATATCCGGCAGACAAAGAACTCAATTTCCGCAAACAACATAACATTCCACCAAACTTCGTGGGACGTACAATACAATCTTACTTGGCTCAACGATAACAATTTAAAAGATCGGTAAATTAACGAAAACAGAACCAGAGTTAAAATTAAATGAAATATAAATATATAGCTAATACAATTTATCTACTTAACTTTAAAGACATACAAATTAATTAGGTACCTAATTTGTTTTTATTCATATCCATCTTCATTGAGTCACATTCCAAAGAATAAATTTAAGATCTAGATATTATATTTCTTTAAGTAGTATAACTGTCGAAGGTTTTTTTCTACGTGAGTTTACTTTTAATTGAGTAATATTATCATGTTCGTCTTTTAAGATGGCAATTTTTACTCTATGATATATAGCTTATATTGGTAAAAAAAATGATATACATATTGTATAATTATTAATTATACGAAAATGAATTGTAAAAATATTATAATATATATTTTTGCCGTATAAATTTCCAACGTTTTGTTTTAATAACATAATTATCCTGCACAGTGAACATGAACATAATGTGATTTAATAATCAGTGAACTGTGACGGAATGTATCGTAATACGTTTTTTTACGGTGAATTGTTGTGTCGTTTGCTATCATTCCCAAAAGAAATTGAAGTTACACGGCATTCCCCAGGGTTCACAGTCGAATTCCTTAATAAAAACAAATATTTCAATAAGGTATCGTAAATAGCAAAAATGGACGCATTTGACAGTCGTTTAATTAAAAGCACAGAGAATCGACGAGAAAATAAAAAAAATATACGAATAGACAATAATGATATGATTTGCATAAATTATTTACGTAAAATTATTGTCAAAATCCTATTTTGTAATAGGCAACTTGTTATGGACAGCATATACACCACTTTGCATTTCATTTGTATTTGCTTTCATTTTACATACATAAATTTTAAATAAAAAACAGCAAAAAAACTACAACATTTCATATTTTTCTCCAAAACTAAATCAGTGGACAAAGATACTATCTTTGATCTACTCATATAATTTATAATCCAAATGTGTAATAGTGTTTTGAAAACAGACTCAACGCACTTACGTGAAATTAAATAACGCGTTAATTTATAATCGGTGAAAGTTGGATATAATATACGAGTTTATACTTCGTTGTATCATACAATAGTAATGGAATTAGTTGCCTGCCAGAATATCGATACAGTTTGATATCGTTATAACTGAGACGTGTGCGTATACGAGTGCGACACAGAAATTGCCCAATCAGTGAATAGGATAAGAAAGTCGATAAAACTATCGTTATAGCATGCCACTGACGGTGATTCTTGCGTTTAAACTGTACATATTATGTGTCAGATAATTACAGTTTTTTTCATGTTGTACCTAGTATTTAATAATAAACAATTTTGTCCTTGGATTCTAAAGGTAACATTATTAACAGGGTTTTAAATCTAAACCAAAGTTTTAAAAAAAATATAGGTAATATAAACCTTTCTTGTAATTCAGATCATAATTTGTATATAAACTCACTTTTAGGTGGGAAATCAAAAACTCTACATTAGCCGGAGGTGTTTTCTCCGAGATTCCGAGAAAACGAGATACGCATTACCAAATCTCACCACTTTCTGTTCCACGAGTGTATGAATATACGATCACTGTGATCGATCCTATTCTCGGACATTTTCTTCAGCAGGCGTTCTTCGTTCATTATTCCACAGTGGGCCAAATCATCTGAATGTGTAAACTTTACTTCTGTAGCATCTTTGTTTATCTTACATTCGTTCCTTGTGTCCTCATTTCTTTCTCTGTCATGCATCGTCCTTTTAGAAATCCTTCTCAAAGACCTCACATCAACTGCATTGATTATTCTTATATGCGACTTTGTTATATTACAATTTTATTTCTCACATATTTTTGCTTAGGGGTCGCGCCCATCCCGGAGAAAATGAAAGAAACCAGACTCCGGTGGAAAGGTCATGTGAATAGAAGGGAAGACGATCACGTGGTCAGGGTGGCCCTTAATATTCCCACACCACCCAGAGCTAGAGGCCGTCCACAGGCCACCTGGTGGACGAGTATTGAGAGAGATCTGAGGAAGGACCAGCTGACCAGTGAGATGACACATGACAGAAAGACATGGAGACTGCGTACCAGGAGGGCCGACCCCAGATGAACTGGGAAGAGGACCAGCCAAAGAAGAAGATTTTTAATCCCAAATAGGTAGTGTGTAAAAGAAAAGTTGAAATTTCGCTAACTAAAGATCAAGTCAAGGATGTACTCTGTACTCGTATATACAGTAATCATACTATGAGTTTTGTTTTGATGTTGTAGGTGTTCTTTACAGCCCAAACTGTAATTTTAATCGATTTCATATTGACAATGTGAAATTACATCGATGCAATAACTTTTATCTGTGAGTTAGCGGCTTAGAATAGTGCTTCCACACTTTTCTATATATTTCGGATGTCCTGCAATACCCGGATGAAATCGAAAATACAGGAGGCAAAATAACATCTCGCATATTTCAGCAATGAGATTCACCCACCCATTCTGAATGTAGTGCATTTTTTGTGAGACGAGTATGGTGTGTGGGGATACACGCATATTTCGAGCTTCATTTTATAAATAGATACACACCCACACGCCTGTCTCTGTACACGATGCATTATGGGATATGCTTTGATGATATGCATGGTTAACATAGGTATATTGGTTATCAGGGTACACTGAAAACTGAAAAAATATTACGACAACGGAACAAAAAAAAATATGCAACAATTAATGACAATTTCTGACTAAAAGTTGATATTTACTTTTATTATGATTAAATGTTTAGGGAGGTTAAGATAAGATTATGATCGAGGGTATAAATTTTTAGGATTAAGCCAAGATTAGAACGTATTAGGTACATGTCTTGAGTAGCCCCTTGTTCATGGTTTAATTATGTGTCCTCTTGGAGCATTTTGTCGGTGCCAGCATACTAATATTTCTATGTTTTATAATAAATTATACTAGTGTTACACTATTGCATTATTGTTCTGTATTATGTAAAAAAGTAAAAATAAATAAATAAACTGTCTACCTGCGTTTTAGCTAAACTTTTTTTATCAGTAATAAAGGTTTATATATTTATGACTGTACTGTTTAGCTACGTGCACAAAACCAAAATTTGTTGGTTTGGTTAATTTTAACATAAAATTTTGTTACTATTAAAAAAAATCAGTGTAACAGGGAGGAGACGAGGCAGGCAAGAATCACCGTACGGTAGCAGTAATGTAGGTATATAATGTAACAAGTAGGTATATAGTATCATCAATTCTGACGTACGATACATCCAGAGGCGCAACTGAAGGTAGGGCAGGTGAGACCTCCTGCCCGGGTCCAGCATACCACCTTTGGGAGGAACACAAAAATACCAATCAATGATGGCTTCACAAAAGTTATAAGGGGGGGGGGGGACCAATCAAACATATTAGGCATATACAAACTGACTAACATAGGATGAACGAGACACTACAAATCATGTACCGAATGGTGTCTTAACGTCAAATGGCACAGGATTTAGTAATAAGTTCGACAATCCAGTAATATTGAAAGAATACTTAATTAAAATGGTATCTTAACTAAAATTTAGATGGACCAGTGGCAGAGCGAGTATCGCACTGAATTAATAATCCAGTGATGGCGAGTTTGAACCCCACCCTAGCTGCCTCAGGCGGTTTCGCCTATATCACAAGAATTGATACTTAAGGAATGTATGTTATTTTCACAATGACTTTAATTTTTAAAAATCACTTAAAAATAGTAGTTAGGCCATCAAATTGAAAAGTAGATCTAAGTTCACAATATTTCAATCAAAAATAACTTTATACACCACTAAGGCTGTGTTTCTCAAACAAAGATATGTAGGTATACGTACCTATAGTTAAAATACTTTGATTTCATAAAATTATTTAATATTTTTGAGTGTTTCATTGAAATTTAATACCGCCGTTAAACGACGCGATTTTGAACAATTTTATGAAATCAAAGTATTTTAACTTTACTGTTATTGATACTTATGTTGAAACAACCCAGCTTCCTGCTGATATTAACAAAAAATAGATACTATAATTCGTCATATATAGATTACAATTCTAATATATTCCTTACTCTATGAATACTACATAGCATTTACTAAATAAAAACATCTCAAAAGTCAAAGTATGTGCTCACTGATTTCATTATTTATTTGAATAACTCTTGTGTTTTTCTTCTTCTTAAATTACAATTCTCCAATTGCCATTTTTCACGCGACTCATGTTTCATTGGACTGGTAAAGCTGTGAAGTTGAGAGAAATTGTCATTAGACTCAGAGGATAAGAAAGTGTTTGAAATACAATACAGAATATGAACCTACTCTTTACGCAGTTACATTTTTTTACATTAATGGAGCATTTTAAAATTAAAGTAATGATTTAATCAAATGAAACAGCGGTCGAATTTGAGAAAAAGTAGGAAATATTATTCGAATAAAAAAACGAAAGCATGTGAGCTGAGAATATTGGTAATGTGGTAAAAAAACTAATTATGTGTAAATAAATATCTTTCTGAACAAGAAAAGGACAAAAATGTGTTGTGCATTTGATAATATGTTCAATATAGGTACTATGTTGGTATATATGGTCAAAAAGTGTACTTGTAGGCGACAATCAACGTATGATAAAGATAAAACATTAGTTAGACTACAACCTAGACATTCATAACAAATGTTAAATTTTTATTTTATTTATATTTAGGAATATTAATAGTTTTAAATTAAAAGTATGTACAGTAAAATAAGACAGATAAAGGTAGACAAAATTAAAATATTCCACTGATTAATTAAGTAGGAGCTAAGTCTAAAGTAATGGTATTTGAGAAGAGCGAAAGACGAACAATATGCGAGATACGAGTTAATAATGAACTACTAGAACAAGTGGATGAATATGTGTATCTAGGAAGTATGTTTCAGCGTGATGGAAAATTGGAAAAGGATATAGAAAGAAGGGTAACGGCAGCAAATAGAGTAAATGGTGCATTAAGAACAATAATGGCTGACCCAATTATTTCAAGGCCAGCAAAACTCGCTGTGCACAACGCTATTGTCGTTCCAACCATAATGTATGCAAGTGAGACATGGGTATGGCAGAAGACGCATGAAAGTAAAATTAACGCTGTGGAAATGAGGTCCCTAAGACGAATGTGTGGTAAAACAATTTATGATAGGATAAGGAATCAAGATATCAGAAGAGAATGTAAGATTGAAAGGGATATTTTGAGTAGAATGAAGATAAATGCTTTGCGATGGTTCGGACATGTAGAGAGAATGAACGATGAACGACTGACATAGAAAGTATACAAGGCTGAAAAGAGTGGGATGAGATGTAAGGGTCGTCCGAGAAAGAGCTGGCATGATCATATAAATGAGATTTTGAAAGAGGGGAACATACGAAGTCAGAACAATAGGAGAGCATGTATGACGCGATGTATGAATGTAAATGAGGCAAAACAGGTATGTCAAGATAGAAGAGTCTGGCGTTCGGTTCTCTCTGCCTACCCCAAATAGGGAAACGGCGTGATGGTATGTATGTATGTATTAATTAAAGTATTGTCAGTCACAATGTGCACTTTGCTGAAGGGTGGTAAGAACAAAAGATTGAGAGGAAATGGAGACAGAGAATAAGGTGAAAAAGAAAAGGAGTATAAAGGAGTAAAAGTCATCTGTTGAGTGTATGAAATGGTTGGTATTCCATACTTGTTTGATTTCTTGTACAGTTAAATTAAAAATGTCAAGTTTGAGTTGAAGGAGGTTGTTGATCTATAGGCAAGTGAAAAGTGCTTTTTCGAGTTTGTATTGCATCGAGGAAGATAAAAGATTTTAGATTGTCTACATTTGCGACTTTGAGTCGCCGAAGGTCAGAGCTATCAATATTATAATAGATGAAATATTAAAAATAATTATAATCAAAGTAATGACGGTTGAACCATTATCAAAGGTGGCGACAATTAAAACAAATTTTTGCCCAGTCTCTAGTTTTAATTGTCACCTGCTCTTACGATGGTTTAATAAAAGGTGTCAGAATTTTATTTTAAAAACATATTATGTCCAATTCTGATTCGTCTAAATTTATTCGTCTGAATTTTAGTACATGAGAAATGTAAAAAAGGTGCATGCATTTATACGGGACTCATTACGTCACACCGCGCGAACAAAATCCTTTTATCCATGGTCGCCCGTTAGTTACAGACGTTTTCGTACTCTGAAACGAATCAGAATCGGACATAGTGTGGACTATAAATTTGTTTTCTTCCATATGCTTTACAACATACTTTATTGATAAAAATATCATTCAAAATTTCTCATTTACCTACTTTGTTTTGTTATATATAAATCATATCACTGATATAAAATCTACAAAGATTTATTACCTTCAAATGACAATAATTTCGATGAAAATACGTAAAATGAAATCAAACTGAAACATGTATAAGACTATTACACGATATTAGTAACTATTTACTCGTCTCGAAAAAGTACGATACGCAAATCTTACAATATTATACGTGTTCCAAAAAAAAAATCTTTAGTTTTATATAGTTGTATCCAGGTAGGCATAAGGGAACAATATTTTAATTGTCTCTTAGTATTCAAAGTCACGTTTTGAACATACTCTCATCGCAAAGAAGCCTTTTCCCACACCAAAAAAAAAACATCCATCATTGTTCCACGTACCCTCACGTAAATACGACACAGTAGATGGGTACTTACATATTTATACAACGGTACATACAAATATTGAATTACAACCTTAGACAAACTTAATATAATATGATACTCATTAGGGAAATAAAACTTCTTTATACACAACGAATCCTAAAGAATATACAGACCTATAATTAACATCGTCAAAGTACTTAAAAATAGTATCAAAAAAGCAATGCAACAGGAAAGTAAAAAAAAAGGAAATACTTGGTCACATATAAAGAATGAGAGATGCCTAACCCCTAAAGAAATTAAGTAGTATTAGGCAGAAATTACGAATCTGGGATAACAACGTCTATAAACAAATGGGTTGTAGCCAACACATAACTCTCCACTACGTAGTAAGTGAACATTTTTTCTTCTTGAAAGGTTGACAATCCCTTAATGCATTTTCGTTAAGTACATTTCTATTAGATTCTTAAACAAGTATTAGTTTCCCCGACGACAAAAGTTTTCATAATATACCATACACACAAAAACACATAGTATGTACCCTCTACACGATACCAGTTGAGTAATTGATGAAAAAAATTGCTTTAACAATAGACGATCATGAATGAGACGATGCATAAATGTTGATGAGATGATGGATATGTGTCAAGATAGAAGAATACGGTGTTTGGTTCTCTCTACCTACTCCACGAGGAAGATGGCATGATAGTATGTAGATGAATACTATTACTTACATTCATAGTAGTGGAGAGTAAAAAAAATCAGTTTTCTAAAGAAACACATACAATATCAATATGAAGTCGATAATTTAATTTTCCCGAGGTTGTCAACCTACACTGAACACACTTTTGAAGAGTTTATTTCTGTGGTATCAAAAATTCATGTAAAATAAGAAAATTTCGATTTTCCAGACCATGAGAGCATTTTTTAATTTTAACAGGTGAAATCATAGACAAAAAATGAACGGTTGTCTATGGAAAACTAATCAGCTCTAAGTTAATGTACTTCAGACATATGGTATCAATATGAAGTTCATCGGCCTTTCAGTTTGGGCTGTAAAGAGGACAATGGCATACGGATTACGGCATGCACACAAAAAACATCACGACGAATCTCAAAGTATGCACTCTCTACATGATACCCGTTGAGAAATTGATATAAAAAATAACTTGAAAATTGTGAATTCACGACTATATAATATTCCATAGCTGTGGAGAGTAATAATAAAATAATAATATACAGGTCATGTATATATTTAAGGTATTTTTATTCATAAACAAATTCGAGACCAACCTGGGGGGCAAGTCTGATTAACCGGCGAAATCAAAACCCTCATGATTACCCATATCATGGATATAATTATTAGGTATATGAAGTTCTATAATATCTTAAGATGTTATAGAACTCCAAATATAATTATATCCATGATATGGGTAATCACGAGGGTTTTGATTTCGACGATTGACCAGACTTTCCCCCCTGATCATGATTTTTATTACCTTTGATATCAATTCGGGCAAACTGAACTCACCTCTTGATTAAAAGCTGTGCTTTCAACAAAGAGATATACGACGCGATGGCTTAACTTAAAAAGTCTTAAAATTGACTTCAAAAATGACCAGCATGAGCTGTTTCTTTCCACATACACTTTCCACGTAAGATATTTCAAATTTTAAGATACATTAAGGTTGTGTTTCTGGAACAAAGATTTTAAAGAAAAAGTATAGTTAAAATACTTTGATTTCATAAAGTTGTGCAATATTTTGGTTGTTTCATTGAAATCGAATACCGTAGAACGGCACAATTTTGAACAATTTTATGAAATCAAAGTATTTTAACTATACTATTACCTACTGATACTTTTGTTGAAACAACTCAGCCTAAGAGTTTCCTCTCAAAAATGAACGACAAAATCTGACTGAGATATAGGTACATAAAAAGGAGACATTGTTACATGAGCTATGAACTGAGAGGAAAATACGTACAATACGTGACTGATTGTCAAGGACTTCATTCCACTCCATTGGGGAATTTAGGAACACTTGTCTAACAACGTTTTTAACACCCATACTTACTGTAGATACTATAATATAGGTACCTACTGTACAATTTGTACAACTGAATAACTACTATACCGAACGACGGATAAGATTTTGAAATCAAAAGAAATGAAAACGTTGTCATAATATATTATGTAACTTGTCACAATAGTCTGAAAGTTGTTGATAAAGACCATGACACCTAACCTAACCTAACCTTCTGAAGTCACAATTTCTATTCACATATCTTTTATTCTTTTGTATTCCATCTTTTTATTTCACCACTTTATTTTTTATTGTTGATGATTTTTTAATCCTCACTAACGCGAGGGGATATAGTGGGGAGTTCTGATTTCGCAAATTTTAAGGCTATTTTTATTGCAGATTACCAACTAGTAGGTATCATGCTGAGATTGTATTCTGGAAGTTTCATCACAATGTATCTGTGTGTGAATGTGTGCTGTGCACTATGTGCTCAGTGTTTATTATACTTCATCGATTATAGACTAATGTACTCATTCGATTCCTTTCAAATTAATTTTTATCTATAAAATTTTAACTATAAAATATTTCAATGTGACCCCAAACACAGGAAACTAAACTGTAAATTTATTTTCAAATAGGTAAAAAGGGACATCAGTTTCATAAAATGTTTGCATGATAAAATATTTAAATAAAATATAATTTAACAAACTCATATCATGAAAATGCTGAATATTTTCCATATAAAATTTGAATACTTTATAGAATGACTTGTTAGTGAGGGATTTATTTTGTTATTTTATTATTTGAATGAGCATTACAGCTTTAAGTTTTATTTAAAAATAGTATAAAAATTACAATTATTCATAGCGCCAATTACAATGTTCTTATTTAGTATTATGAATAAAATGTTTGAGTTTATTAAAAACAAACTATTGAAACTACATATAGCATTGCAAGACGGTTTAGGATATAGGGAAGGGTCAGCGAGGGGAGACGAAGGAGAGGAGATGGATTAGCTCCCTTCGTTGGGTCAATCGAAAGACCAGTCCCAGCGCAGGCATACCCAAAACACAATTAAAATTTAACCATCTCCATTAAACATTTTCTGTATGTATAGAGACTAGACGTTAAAATATCAAGCCTAGGGTCACTCATACAGTTTTTATAGTAACAATAACATGCTCTATTAACAAATGAATTGCGTGAGTAATTAGTCCTAGGTGTGTCGATGTAAAATAAAGATTTAGCGTTGGCCACAACCCACTAGTTTTATGTTGTTGCCGTTTAGTATTTTTTATTACTTGCTACTAATGTTTTTATTGGTGTGGTTGACTGGCAGAAATTTCGTAAGGGCAATAAGTCCGATTCATCGTGTAAAAAATATTTAATTTACACAATAAAAGTATTTTTTTTATTCTGCTCAATTTGGAGCATCGCCGCACATTTCACTTAAAGAATGAAGGACACAAATGTAGAGAAAATAAAGAATAATAAATTAGATTCACGCTCGAGAAGCCAGGTTAAAACAATTGATTCGTGGGTAAAAATCACGACACAAGTACAATAAACAATAAAAATATAATTACAACTACAAAAACAAGACGTGTATAAAGTGATAAGCGGTTTAATTCTACGTGGTGAAACAAACATTGCAGACAGACACTCGAGTCATTCCGTGTTGATTCAACTCACTCATACACAATTCATTCATTCTCATAATCTCTGATTTTTAGAAAATATCGACAAAGGGAGACTATAAGAAAACGTAAAATATTTAAAGATATTCAAAATAAAGGTATAGTATATAGATTCCACCAAACTCCTTGAATCTTTTCACCGTGGAGGGGGAGGTTTGCACACATATACCAAACAAAAGCAAAAAATTCACAAATTTACGATCTACGCACCCGCGTGACTGGTTCAAGTTGTTTTACGTTAACTATAACTGTATGTTAAAAAAGGCTAAAATCGCCGAAGCAACTTTCCTTACAATTAACCCATACAGACCAGACAGCACACTCACAATAATTGCGAGGGTGCATCTTTTGTTGATTAATTTTATTTTCGCGCCACTAATAAACATTGTGCCCGACATTGTGAGAGTTTTTACAACTTTAATAACTAAAATATCGTATCATACTTGCGATATTTTGTTTACTGAATTTTGACAATTTCAATTTGTACATCACAAGTCCAAGCAGCCCAAACGCGAAGCTTTACAAAACAACAAACCCAAATTATATAATTTGACAGTTGACGAAGAAGCCATACTATGCTCAGCTTCAATATCAACAATACCACGAGAGTAAAAATTCGACAATAGATAAAGACAATTTGGACGTCACAGTGGTGACGATCGAGTTACGTCACCGCGATAGTTGGTAGTCACAAATCAAACTACGTCACTAGACCACAATGATAATATAATATGTACATACTATACCTACAAAGCGGATACAAGTATGTATAATATACGTAGACACACGCCCATAACAGATCGGTACAGAACTGGTATGCTTGCCACACCATAGTGCGATAGTTCTCTACTTCTACACTACACTACACTACACTATTGTACATGACATTACCTGACCTGACCGATATACATATACATACATAGGTACCGATAATAAAATTAGTAATAGACGAATCTAGGACAAGATCAAATCATTTGGCACAACTATATCCACACACATTTTCTATAGGTATACATACATTTATTTTGATATACCATCAAGCTGTGCCCCTTATGTAACATGACATGTATTCTTCAGCATTCATTCATCATCAACAACTCACTAAAAGGTCAGACTATGTATGTAATGAAGACATAGACTCGAATGCACAGTCCTAGGTAACTAAATACTAACTCTTAACCTCACTGGAGTTAGCAATTGCATTGCAGAGACGTCACTGACTAAATACTACGCCAAACTTAAGGTCGATATAGTTTATTTATGTATGTGCTGCTCTACGAAATACAGCCGTTTTCAGTCCTTTAGTGAAAGTGCTCATGCTTTGAGCACTGCGGACATATGGAGGCAGTGCATTCCACTTAATTGCACCACTCACACCAAAGCATCGGTCATAGTAAGCCGCTTCGTTGACTCGATTGTGTGAGCCGAGTCCAGCTCCTTTAGGGAGTTGTTACTCTGTGATCCAGATGACCTGAGTGTGAGATGCCTCTCAGAGAGCTCTTTTCTCTGACACAGCTCTTGAATGTGATTTCAACGGTTATTTTTTTTTTATTTACAGTATATTTTTTATTTAATCTCACTTCATGTAAAATATTTTAATTTTATTTAATGTCCTGGTTTATTTGAAATCGTATATAAATTATATATATAATTAAAAGTAAAGACTTTTTGATTCTACATTAATTTTATTCTGCGCGATAGGCCTATTTCGCCTTGTTAGGGCATTAACTAGCTTTTGACTATTTTGACTAATTTTACTTATATTTATAGATTAATTATGTAGGAGGAGCTTACAGGTTCTTGTGATTGGTCATTTAAAACTATTGATATTAAACAATGCAAAAATGAAATAAATTTACTTTACTCCGGTTGGTTGAGGCTATTTCTTTTTGACAAATCTCTATTTGGATAATTATTGAAATTGAATATAATCGTATGTAAACTATTTTTAGAGCTAGTTTTTTTAATAGGTATCATTATTTTTTTTCTTTTGTTGATTTTTTTGTCGTATCTGGATGTTTGAAAAATATACTTACTTACTGAAAAATATGATCTGGAAAAATAAACACATGCGTATTGATAGTAAGGTGAGAATATATAAGACATGTGTGCGACCGATCATGACGTATGCTGTAGAAAAACGAGCAAATACCGTACGAACCAAGGGGCTCCTAAGGACAACGGAGATGAAGACCCTAAGGTCAATCACTGATAAAACTCTCCGAGATCGTGTTCACGGAAAGGAAAACATGTGGAATAGATGACATAGTTTCTGAAGAACAGACCAACTAGGTCTACTAAACAAAGAAAAAGAATTTTTTGTTATATTTTTTAGGTTTTAATTATTATTTTAACCACGCGTTTAATTATTTTATACTTGTGTTTTATTGTTTTTATTTATTTTTTATTTGTACGAAGTGCGTGTTACATTGTACTTTGTTTTGTGTAAACGGCTATGTTAACCGTAAATTAAATAAATAAATTAAATAATGAATTACAGATGAATACAATATTTATGAATACCTATATTCTCTTCTATTATTTAATACAATTCACACGAGCGAGAAGTCCACACAATAATATCCTACGGTAAATGTGACGTCTCATTTAACAAAGACGGCACTAAGGTCCCCAAAGTACCTACAAATAGGATCGGAAAGTAGCGCAAGAGAACAGCGATGAGGCAGAAAAGGGAATAGATAGTAGGTTCATACAAATATGTGTTGAAAGTATGAAGGATGCAAAAGAGAAACAATAAGATAATGTAGAAACATTCAGCCTAGTTTCGTATTTACGAATATTTTTCCTTACATTTTAAAGAACCACTTTCAGTTTTTTTTAACGTAGGTATATACCTAATACATATACATGCGTATACAGTTTATACTTCCGTCTTCAAAATATATCGCATATGAAAATTATGAGGCATCGTTTCCGGCAAAAAAAATTAATTTTCATCGTACATGTACGTACCAAACAAAAAAAATAATTTTGCGTTCTGCGCAGCCCACGCGATTACTCAGGTTATTTAACAATGTCTAATAGTGACTATGCATAATCAATTTCAGACAATTACCCTAAAAAATAATGTGGGTAAAATGACAGATCATTAAAAAAGATATAGACACAAAAAAATCGAAATCAATCAATGGACTTATTTTTTTATTTATTTGTAACTTCTTGTACATATAATTTGTAGACAGGCGGGTTTACTGCTAAACGGCAATTACTTCCAACCAAACAGAGTAAATGTGACTATAAAATGTATGTAACCATACAATATTAGCAATTAGATAAAGATAATAAATATAACAAAATAAAATTGAAAAAGAAGAAGACAACAAAAGATTGATTATAAGAACAGTTCATAACAATGATAGGGAAAACCAAATTGATGTGTATATTTTAAAAACAAAAGAAAAAATGTAACCAATAATATGGAAATGGATACGAAATAATAAAAGAAACAATGTAACCAATAATATGGAAATGGATACGAAATAATAAAAGATTCCACAACTGGGCTGCTTGAAATAAAGAGAAACAATTCATTCAAACCATCACAGCATATCCCACAATGTAGGGTAACAAGCGACAGTTGTGCGCGTGTGCATAACCTAATAATAGGAAGCACGACACAAGCGTGTAACCATACATACCAGTCCCGTCTCACCGAAAAAAAAAATTTACTTAATCAGAAGAAAATAGCCCATTTTGTTAGGTTGGTGCACGTCGAGGTTAGGATGATTTCTAATTGAATAAAAACTGGTGTCTTTATTGCAATGATGGTAAATTTGATGAGATTGAATCAATTTACAATCCTGCTCAATCGATCGACTGTCGGCACTACCCAGCAGACCGAGCGGAGGACACCGTCCCTTTGTCGACCTACAGAACAACGCGGCCCTGAACGGGTAGGTCTGTAGTGAGAGAAGGACAGAGTGCATACCAGGGAGATGTGCGCCATATACATAAATACACCTATAATATTAACGAGGAAATGTTGCGTCAATATTGTAATATGATATTATTATAGAACTATAGATTACATGTATGTATATTTAAGTAGGTAGGTATGCTGATGCACAGAATGTAATTTTACCGAGGGAAACTGGGTCAGGACCTAGTGGATATTTCTATGGAGATGTAAAAGCAGAGCAAACGTATATATTAAAAGGAATTGCAAGTTACGTTGCATAAATAGGTACCTATACAATTATAATTCTGGTTCGTCTATATTGATTTTCTATATGCAACCCCTCCTAGGATACATTTTAAAACATATTTATTTATATATTCAACTAACAATTATATACATGATGTACCTGCATAAAATTATTCACAACCGTGTAGACTCACCTTACCTACTATCAAAATTCAATTTTTATTGCCCATCACGCAATTTCAGATCTCAGTTTTTGTTCTATGTCGACCGTCGTTTCACAAATTATTCACAAAACAATTATATTAGGCGGAGTTGCTCCAATTACAAACAATACATACTTTAGACAATTCGATATAATACATAAATCACAAGCAGATTTCAAATCATACATTTTACAATTATTCAATAAATAGTACCTATACTTAAATTTATTACCTACTTTCATCGTAATTTTATTTGTCTCGCTCAAACAATATACTTACACTTTCACCCTTTAATTTTAATTTATTATTATTTTTTTTTGTAACAATTTATTAGATATAATTTTTTTCACCCTTTATTTTTTTACTATTTTTTTCTGTAAAAATATAACTAAATATACATTACTATATGTGAAAATATTTAATTGAGATGCAATGTATCATCCATATTTATTATAACTGTTGTACCTATATTCTTTTATCATTGTATCTTTTTTTCGAAATAAATAAATAAATAATAAAAATAAAATAACAAAAATTCGTAATATTTATTTTATTGTTTGTATCATTATGTATCATGTTTTGAATAAAGAATAAATATTTACCTGCATCAATTACATATACTTATTAACAGTCACCTCTACAAGATACACGTAAGGGAAAGCCCTTGGTGTGCTTGTGGAGAGGGAGTCGAGACTCTGGACCATGTATTTTTTGAATGCCCAATCCACACTGAATACGATTTGTACTATATACTTAATACTCCACTACCAATCAATATTTCACATCTTCTTTCATTCAATACCTTACATATTTATTTACACATAGCAACATTTATTCGCCTTAATGGATTCAATTTGTAATGCAATAACCTCAAGTCTCTAAATAATTTGATAACATTTTTATACTGGCAGAAATCATCCTAACGATTGGGTGGAATGACATATAAGCTAAAAAAAAATTACATATATACACTCTCATAGATTCCCTAAACATGTCTAGAAACGAGACTTGGCGTGACTCACAACCAGTGTTTTTTTTTGTGTTGAAACATATTATGCTTTTATTATTTTTCAAAAATCAAAACCAAATCGGCCGTGGTAGGATTCGAAATCGCATCCAATGAACACTGCTCTGCCAACACTCATCTAAATTTGTTAAACAAGTTATTTGGAAATTGTTATTTGGGTAAGCCACATTTAAAATGTAGGTATAAAATATAAATTTTACATTCAAAAAGTATGAATATACATAGTATAATGGTAGTGGATGTACGAAGACAAATGTCACGAAGGGAAGATAGTTAAGGGTAGGTAACTTATGGTAAAGGTCAAACAAAGGGTGAAGCGTGTGGTAGTGGTGGTAGTATTTAAATTACAAGTTACAGGAAGAATACACAACATAATTATAAATATCTTTTGGATTAATTTATACATATTTTATTCTTAGGATAAATCTAATGAATATCGAGGAATCGAAAGCACAAGGCATTTCTGCAGGCATATTCTCTTTTTTTATAACAAGGGTTCTATGACATACATAATGTAAGAAGCTTAAGAGGGTATACAACGATAAACCTGATATATTAAAACCGCCTTATACATTATGAAGTTACGTAAAATAAATAAAACGAGTGGGTTGTGGCCAACGCTTAACTCTTCACTAACAAGTCACTCCATAAAATATTCAACCCAAATTTTGTATAGAAAAATTTCAGCATTATCATAAAATGAGTTTGTTTGATTACTTTTTTATGAAAACGTGGTAGGTAGTTCTTCAATGCCATCTTATGAAACTGGTGTGTCTTTTTACCATTTTGAAAATAAAATAATCAAATTTTAAGTTTCCTGAGCTTGGGGTCACTTTAAAATATTTGACGTGACATGAGAAGCACTATTAAGATATCCTTCAAAATCTAACGAGGTCTAAGCATGTATTAGATATAAATATTTTCTAAATTTGAAAAAAATTCGAATGAGTAGGTACTTTAGTCTATAATTGATAAAGTAAAATAAACACGCCGTACATAGCACACAGCACATAGCACAGACACACAGATACATTGTTATGATACTTTCAGAATACAATCTCCGCATGATACTAGTTGTAAAATATGTTAAATATATTTATTTATAAAATTTAAACACAATGAAAATTATAGCAGTGACATATATGGAAGTTTGTTTGTTGCTTCATAACTAGGTTCAGAACCTTTCAATGTGTTATTTCTTAAAGTATAAAAACTTTAAGAAAGTTAGATAGATGTCAGTAGATCTGTTGCTAGGAAAATAATTAGGTATAATAATTATTATTTATTGAAAACTTATTATTGTTTTCTGTTGGATTGGAACAATAAAATTTTTATGTTATTAATGAAAATTAACATAGGTTCATTCTAGGAACGTACCTCTAATAGATAGTATCTAATCTGAATCTCAAACTTGTAAATTGTATAATATACTATTTAAGTGTAAATATATTGTAATTTAAGTAAATTACAAGCGCAAGTCTTCTTCATTTGAAAACTGCCAGATTCAACAAAAAGAACTCTCTCATTAGAAATAGAGAGATTGCACACTAGTTGATAACCTGCAATAAAAAAATAGCCTTAAAAAAGGCGAAATCATAACTCCCCACTATATCCCCTTGGATTAGTGAGGATTAAAAATAAGTAAACTACAAGTTATGATTCGATGTGATTTGATGTGTAATTTGCTATGTGAGCGCTAAGTGATATGATTCCGTTAAAGGTATGTAAGTCGGGAGGTGTAATGTGACGTTAGATGCATTATCTAGGACACCCTCCCGCTACCCCTGTAATGAAGGTGACGAGGAAATATCTAGAGTCTAGGTCTAATAATGAAGTACATAATATAATAATATATTGTTGGATATACCAGAGAGTTACCTAGTGTTCCAGTTAGACAAAGGATATTAAATATTAAAGTTTATCAAGTGCAAATAAAAATAAGATAACGCCACACAAAGGTAAAAAATGCAGAATATTAATCATCTGTGTGACGCATTACTACACTACCTGGTTGTAAACAACTATTTATAAGAAAAAAAATTATTGACTCAATATTTTATTGTTGAATTGACGATACAAGATGGGAAAAAATATACGGTCACCAATATTTTATACAGCAAGTCGAGAAAACTGAAGATTTACAAATCGCGATAAGACTAGTTTTTCCTTATTTATAATAATAATAATGAACACTTCCTTGCGCCCAGCGCAAGTGGCGAGTTCATTGCCGTATGACAATTTATTCCAACTAACCAGTGTTTCCAGCCCAGAGAAGCAATATTTGCGTGAGAAATGAATTTAAATAAATTTCTCCTCTGCTGGGAATCGAAACCAGGACGCCCGCACAGAAACCGAACGGCTTACCAACAGTGCCACGTCGGTCGGCAGTCGGCACGTCATTTATACACGTCATTAGACTTTTATTTTCTCCATAGTGTTATAAAGATTATTTTTAATTTAATAACACAAAATTGCTTAAATATACATACATAATATCACGCCATGTCCCTCACGGGGTAGACAGAGACAACTGAACGCCACATTTTTCTATCTTGACACACATTCATCACCTCGTCAACATTCAAACATCGTCTTATACAAGTTCGTCTTACATTTCCACATTTTAGAATATCGTTTACATGGTCGTGCCTTCCTTTTTTTGGCGACCCCGACCTCTTATTCCATTCCTGTCCACCTTGTATATTTTCTTCGACAGGCGATCCTCATTTAGTCTTTTCAAACCATCTAAATGGCCAAACCATCTCTATGTGTTAACTTTCACTCTATTAATTACATCTTTATTAATCTTACATTATTTCCTAGTGTCCTCGTTTCGTACCCTGTCATACATCGTTCTATTACAAATTCGTCTTAGCGATCTCATTTCAACTTCATTTATTCTGCTTTCATGCGCCTTCTGCCATGTCCAGGTTTCACTTGCATACTTCAAGGTCGGCAATACGATTGCATTCATATATATTATAGTTTTCATAATGAAATCGTAATACATTTCACACAAAGTGACTTAATGACCCTTTATGGCTTTATTAAGGGGCTCCTTAATCCCGCTTACATGGTCGCAAGCCCATGTGGCTCACCTGTTCTAGCTGAGCTGGTACTCTGGTCGCCTGTGCTCGTGAACCCAGTGAAACCACGATTGCCTTACTATTTTGTATATTAAACGTAATTATTTACAGTTATTTGTTTATTAATAAAGTGTTTTTTCTATGGAAAAACTTTTATTTGATAGTAAAACTAAAATTTCATTTACAATCTAAAAAATATGATCATGTTTCGACTTGTAGAAATATACTTCGTTGGCCAAAGATACGAGATCGTCGTAACATTCACATTATGTCATTACTTTATAATTCATTCATTCATTCATACCATCACGGCATATCCCACAATGTGGGGTAACCAGCGAAAGGTGTGCGGGTGTGCATTGCCTTATAAAAGGGAGAACAACACATCTATGTATACCGACACACCAGTCTCGTTTCACCAAAAAAGGCACTACATATAACATTATTTATAATCCCTATTCACAACAATATTTAAAAAATAACGTCGTTTTCTTGTCAAGTCACGGCCTATCCCTTCGATCTGCTGAAAGTACTACACTAGTTATCCCCATTCACAATACAGAAGTTTTCAGCTCTTCTTTTCAAGTACAATCAGCTAGACTATGGAATGGCCTAAGTGATGAAGTAACGTCATCTCAATACATTCAAATATTTAAAGGTAAACTAAAAAAACTTTATTTGTCAAATAGTTCCTGAATTCCTTCAATATCCTTCCGTAACCTCCTTTCCTCATTGCTATGATCAGTGTTATTTTTGTTATTCTTTTTTTTAAACTCTCTTTTCATTTTTTTTTTGTATTTTTTTTCTTACTCGTTTATTTAATTTTTTTATCAATTTATTTCTCACTAAATAAGTATTGTACCAATTTAACTTAGAGACTTCACGTTTCTCGGGTTGGTTGTTACCTTATGGCAATAAACCTGGCTTTGTACACATGTACATAAATTAAATAAATAAATAAATAAAACGATTTCAATGATAAATCGGTTACTTTCCATAATTCTTACGCAATGGGAAAGTTGGACAAAGCAGATAATATTATTTGTTCAAACTAATGTAGATGAAGATTGTCCAATTACTTGGTTTTTCACTTGAAAGTTTGATGAGGTTGAAATTTCACTGACGTAAACACGCATTGTTAGAAGCCACAATTAATTTACATTTCTGTAAGGGTACACTACACAGTACACAGACCTCAACTTATAATATCAATTATTGGAATGGAAACTAACTATTCCCTTTAAATCTATTTTAAACAAAACAATATTATCTATAACTTGGCTAAAAGGGCTTCGTTCACTTATCTATTGTCATAACATAACTCTGAAAACTGTATGCCAACAAAAATATTTAATTTTTAATTAATAAAAATGAAAGAATACAGAAAAAAAATCCTCGCTCTCCATAAAATACCGAATCCAGTTGAATATTCCAAAAATATCCGACATAAGAAATTATGTACTAATTGCTTAGGGCGGAACCCGCCCTCGCGGTAGACCGCCTAGAATTCTACAAGATGGAGGGATGGATAGCTGGGAGAAGACCTCTTAAACAAATACCTAAATGTCTACACAAAATAAAAGTAAGTTTAAATAATAATATTTATTTAAATTCATGAAATGAAAATGGAGGTCAACGATAGTGGATCTCATAATAATAAAAAATAATTAACATCCTCCCCCCACTAAAGGCATTTACTTTATACTTAGTTGTTTTATGAAGCCGATTCTAAATTTTAATTTAGTTCGTTTAAATTTGAATTTAAATAATAAATTTATAAATCGAAGCGTTCGTTTTTTATTGTTTTTCACAATACATTTCACTACAGTTTAAATTCAAATATTTCAAATTGGGTAGCACTATACCAGCTGTCTACCCAAAAATTTGTCTACAAGACAATTTTTTGAGGACCTTTATGTTAATTATTGGATAGTCGAAACAAATCAGTCTTACCTTGGCCCTTAAGCTGAAGGCCCTTGTATACCTTGGACATACGGATGTACAAAAAATATTGATCTTAAATTACTCTCTAATGTATGAACCACGAAAAAATGTTGTGTATCACCAAATCTGTGATATAGAATATTTTTTCGCGAAGAAAAGGTATAATATAGTTACTTTTGAAATAGCGAGAATATTAATTAAAATAGTAAAAAAACTCAGCCGGTAGATTTTCATATTTTCTTTCGATTAAAGTAAAAATCTACTTCATAGGCCTTGTAGTTTTTTAGGTAGGTACTTACAGTAAAAAAACAAAACTAATTTGACAAGAAAAGTATTAACCAAATTCAAATATTAAATAACTCACGCAATAGTAAAGATGTAAAAAATGAACTGTTCTTTACATATTTCAAAGACGTATCTTTTGAGGGAAGGTACACTCAAAAAATGTAGTTGTTAAAATACACAATTTACTGCTAATAATAACCAAGCAACTTTGTAATTATAGTACCTGCAAAGTTCGTTGCTAAAAATTGCCAAGTAAATAATCTGCTAATTTTAACCCAGTAGCTTTGTTATTATTCATTATTTCTTTTGAAAAACGGAAAATACTAATTGGTAATCAAGCTTTAACATCAAAATAATATAAACATCTTTACATTACATCTCAAATGTAAATATTGGCAAATCAACACAAGATATTTGTGAATAATAATGATAATCTTTGACGAATATCTCATCTTAATTCAATCATTTTTCAGTGAAACATGTCTAATTTGACGAGTATTATACTTTATTTAATCATTTATTTAATGTGAATTGTAACAGAACGATGTATGATAGAGTTCGGAATGAAGATACAAGGAAATAATGTAAGATAAAGAAAGATGTAATTAACAGAATGAAAGTTAACACATTGAGATGGTTTGGCCACTTGGGGAGAATGGACGAAGAACGCCTGACGAAGAAAATATACAAATCTGACAGGAACGGAATAAGAGGTCGCGGGCGCCCAAGAAAAGGATGGCACGACCATGTAAACGATATTTTGAAAGATGGAAATATAAGAAGCGTGAACAACAGACGAACATGTATAAGACGATGTATGAATGTTGAGGAGGCGATGAATGCGTGTCAAGATAGAAAAATGTGGCGTTCGGTTCTCTCTGCCTACCCCGTGAGGGACATGGCGTGATGGCATGTATGTATATATAATATTTGGCGAGAATTATACTTTATTCAATATTTCGTGTCAAATTTGAGAAATATTAATATTTTTATGTATGAAATGTCAAATTTGACAGATGTCGAAATTCAAAATGTCCGTATAGGTACCTGTTACTCGGTTAAATTTAAACAAGTACATTGCTGTTGGTAACCAACTTCATTTTAACAGTATTAAATTGTCAGATAATAACCAAGTGCAACTTTGCTATTTTTAATTATGTATAGGTTAATAACTACCAATATGACTTTTTACATTGCTATTGGTAACCAACTTACATTTTAACAGTATTCAATTGTTAGATAATAGCCAAGTGCAACTTTGTTATTTTTAATCATATATTGGTTAATAACTACCAATATGACATTAACCGAGACAAAAAGGTACTTTGCTAGCTTTAGATTTTTTCAGTGTACAGGGAAAATATTTTGAAAAATTACTATTTAGCCTACAGACTCTTTAATAAGTGTCAATGCTCTGTGCTACGCGTATGACAGGGAACAATCTTAGGGAAAAATATTTTTAAAAAATAAAATATATTTATTTTGTATATATGAGATATTTGGTATAGTAGAACAAAGGACAGATTGTGTAGGACGAGTCCGGGTAGAGGTCGCCATTTCGACCTTCATAACATGATGTATCTACTAGATAGGAGGTGGTAGAGGTGGTGGTGCATAGAAGAGCTGTGAGGAGGGAAGAAAGAGAGGGTTGAAAATATTTAGGTCACCAGCTCGGGAAATCGGGTCACGGAAACACCCGAATGCACGCGAGAATATATTTACATTTCGAGCGATTCGATCCTCGCCTGTCAACGAACGTTGACGGAAAGTAGAAACGGGACAAGATAACAAACATGAAAAATAAAAAACAAAATAAAACGAACCCGCAAATAAATGACCACGCCGCCGTATTTGACATTTAAAGATACAATAATCGCTTATTTTCCAAGCTTAGTAATGATTAATTATTATAAATGAAAAATACGGTATATTACAGAATACCATTGTTCATGCAACAGTAAAAAAAAAACACATTCTAAAACAAATAACAAATAAATTTGGAATGGTAAAATAAAACCAAAGTTTTCAGTTCTACTAATTTAATGACACTGACTAGTTTCGGTCATCCAGTGACCATTTTCAAAGTGACACTTTGAAAATGGTCACTGGATGACCGAAACTAGTCAGTGTCATTAAATTAGTAGAACTGAAAACTTTGGTTTTATTTTACCATTCCAAATTTATTTGTTATTTGAAATGGAGTTCTACCAAGAATTGTCCGTAGAAAAGTTAAAAAAAGGACATTCTAAAACTATAATTTTTGTTATAGCCAAAAAACAATTCATTTTTAATGTCTGTTGTTTTTATATTTTCTTTTTTATTGAATGTAGGTATGAAAAAGGTGCATCTGGCACCTGGGAGTGGTTGCGTTATCATCATTATAAAGGTGAAGATGACAAATTTTAGTATCATTTGTATAGTAAGTACATATTTCACAATCGGACGGATTTTATCTTAGGTACAAATAACTAACTGGGCTAGTAATCCAGTGGTCGCGAGTTCGAATCCTGCCTCGACCGATTTCGTTCACCTATAGCACAAGCATTTATGCTTATTTTAGGGAACGTAGGAAGATGTACATTTACTTGTTTAACAAGGACATATTCATTATTATTAAAAAAAAATATTGAAATAATGTTAAAATCTGGCATTTTCACCTATAGAAAGGGAATGCGCACTAGTAAACACAACCACTCCCAGGTGCCG
This sequence comes from Molanna angustata, assembly GCA_963576475.1. Taxonomy (NCBI): domain Eukaryota; kingdom Metazoa; phylum Arthropoda; class Insecta; order Trichoptera; family Molannidae; genus Molanna; species Molanna angustata. The sequence continues at coordinate 1,350,712 of OY754978.1, read as the reverse complement.
GACTTATAATTATCGCCAAATATCTTGAACGAGCTTCCGGTTACGCAAATTTGTGTCTTTTTGCTTAGTTAGTGTACGTGCAAATCGCCCACCTTCTCTGTTAAAAAATCAAGTTATTTGGCGACACCTATACCTTTGTCATACCTATATTCAATAAGAAAGAAAATATTAAAAAAAAACAGCGAACCGAAAAGGTTGCTACGACTATTACGTATGTTTTCTTGTCGTAAAAAATGGTATTTTGTCGAAAAACTAAACAAAGGTGTCGATATTTACGAAATTTAAAAAAGTGCCAATATCTCGAAAATGAGTGACTTTTTAATAAGGTCATATTTCGATGTTCGCTAGTTATGAGTTAGTCTATCACCCCACCACATTCACGTTATACAACTTAACTTGTCCCGATGGAGTTCTATCAAGAATTGTCGATCGAAAAACCAAGTTTGATTAATTAATGAGTTACTAGTTATAATAGTCTAATGTTATATAATACTATGACCTTCTACGTGTTATATTTACCCGGTAGATGGAACTTATATAAACTCATATTCAAAACATACGTAAACCAAATAATAATATGTATATTGAAAAAAAAATCCAAGAAGATTCTCAAGAAATATTCTACGATTACTTTTAAATTGAGCTGAACCACGATTTATAAGTTAGTCCATGTTTATAAAGAAGAAAAATTATCAAATCCAAGTTCAGTTGAAGAGAGCAGCATGTATGTATGATGCGATGAATTGATGTAAATGAGGCATAACATGTATTTCAATATAGAAGCGTCTGGCGTTCGTTTATCTCTGCCTACCCCAAATAAGGAAACGGCGTGATGGTGTGCATGTATGTATTATATTAAATACATATTACTAACAACAAAATAATGAAAATTAACAAAATTTGAATACTTTGCGCAGTAACTTGGTAGTGAGGTGTATATCGTTGGTCACAACCCACTTGTTTTACTGGTCTTTATGAAAAAAAAATATACAATAGATTTAATTTGAACACAAGTGGGTGTAGTGAAGAGTGTACATAGGTACACAATTGAATGGTGGTCAGTCAGCCAGGCAGCCCATGAATATATAATGACTTCCTTGTTTTACCATAGGTGATATCAGTACGGTACTGAAAGTACTGAAGGTACAAGGACAGCCCTACGCGAGGAGTGGCGTGAACTCACTTCAAACTTCAATTACATTCTTACACGGTGCCGTTGCGATACTCAGTCGGGAAGTTTTTTTTTTTAATTGGCCGCATGGAAAGAATGAATGAGGAACGCCTGACGAAGAGAATATACAATGCGGACAGGAATTGAATGAGAGGTCGGGGCCGCCCAAGAAAAGGATGGCACGACCATGTGAACGACATTCTGAAAGACGCTTCAACAACAGACGAACATGTATGAATGTTGATGTGGAGATGGATGCGTGCCAGGATAGAAAAATATGTCGTTTGATTCTCTCTGCCTAGCCCGTAAAGGACATGACTTGATAATACACAGTATGGCAGATGAGCCACCAGGAAAATCTCATTATATGCAATTTTGTGTTTTTTTCTTTCCCTATGAGTTTTTGTCAAATTTGAACATTATATATATAGTTAGACGACTTTTATGAGAGTTAATATTGCCAAAAAACTCTGACAGCCATTATCTCGAAAACATGTTTGTCGCAGTTAGTGACTTCTTCCAGTAAGCAGACGATATGTATGTATTAAAAATATTTAAAATAATGATAATTAAAACAAAAAAGTACAATGCCTAAAGTATTTGGAAAAAAAATAATTTACTTTTTCGGTAGGTAGGAACTAGATATTAAAAGCTAAAACAAAAAACAGCATAAAAATTATAAAAAAGCTTCATTAAAAGATCTGCGCTTTGGACGAAAATCAGTATTGAAAATTGAGACATTTTTTTTATTTCAGTTCTTGATACTAGGTTGAGCGAGTCATGTCTTAAATAGCGTTATTATTATGTAATAGGTTGACCCAAAACAAGAAAATATGAGTTAAACTGATAAAATTCACAAAAATTACGTTTACAGTGAAAAAATAAAATCATATATTTTAAAGAATATCCATTTAATTTGCTTAAGAAAATGATAACTTTCATATCGAAGTTGTTTCAACTAAACTTTTGCATAAATTTATCTAATAATTTAACTTGAATCAAAATAAATCCATTATGAATGGCAGACACGAAAATTAGATTGTATATAGGAAAACCACCGCCATCTTTATTTTCTCAAGCCGTGCTGTAGAAAATACACTGACAGTTAAAGAGACCTGTTTCCGGACTTCGTTCTCTATCTAGTCCGAACGTTTATTCTATGGATTTAGTATGAATTTTGGAAGCGGGTTGATGTGTTTGTGCGTTTGAATTTATCATTTTTCACGTGTTTTAGTAATATTTATATACCGTTTTGGAAAAAATACGTTGGTGGTGTTAAACAAGCATTAAGGTAAGATATTTTTTATATATTTACAATGATGTTATAGGTAGTTTGAATAATGTTTATCTGTCGCTAAAATTGTTTTCGTAATGGCCGAGACCACGTGTAATACGTCGTTGTTATAATAAGAAATTGTGTCGTTAGGAAAAATATATAATTGTAGGTACCTTTGGAATATTATGTAGAGTTTGTATTTATTAAAAATTCTTGTGTATTCATTGTGTTCAATGTCAATGTATCTTTTTTCGTGTCAACCGCAAAATATCCTCTCTAGATTTCTTAAAGATTTTTTTGTTTTGAAAATGTATTTATTAGTGATTATTATTTTCAGATGCCTCATAGATGCTGTGTCCCTGGATGTAAATCCAATTATAGCAGTTCCCTGAAGAAAGAAAGTGCAGTCACAGTTTTTAAATTTCCTAATGAAGAAGTGCGCAGACAGGCGTGGATTCGTGCGATTCCACGCAAGAATTGGACTCCAGGGGCCTTTGCTGCTGTTTGTGCCCATCATTTTGACAAAAGTGATATTATATCACATCCTAGAAAACCAAAATTGGCTATTGGAGCAATACCAAGAATTTTTAAAAATTTGCCATGTTATCTGACAAAGAATGTGGCAACAAAAAGAGTGGATCCCAAAATCCGACAGTTCAAAATTATAGAACGTCACGAGGAACAGGTCGAACTTTTCCTGCAAAGCGATGTGATTGTCGACTATAGTGATTTTTTAAGAAATATTAAAGCCAAAGTAAATCTTAGTGAGTGGAGTTTAAAAACTGTGAATAACACGACATATTTTTATATTACAAACATTGATGATGTAGACAAACATTTATATTTAAGTCGTCAAGTTGTCGTTGACCAGAATCTTAGGATTAAAGTATTTGTCGGAACAAATGAACTCTGTCATGGTGAATTGAAGTGGTTATTTCCTACATGTATGAAATTGGATTTGTGGTCACAATTTGAAAATTTGTTAGCAAGATATGGTGTTAATGAAGATGACAGTGTTAGTGATGAAGAAAATAGCATAAGTAATGTTAATAACAATATTATGAAAGCTCACATGTATTTAAAATTTGCACTAGATGCTGCCAGTGGACTTGATTATACACGTAAAAATACTTTAGAGTTGCTTTTGGATCAAGTTCATTTACTAATGACCAAAAGAAAACGATATAGCACGACTACTTTGCTATTTGCTTTTATAATGTATTCGAGGTCTCCTTCATGTTACCGTTTATTGAAAGATTTTTTTAATTTGCCTCATAAAAGGTATTTACAGAGCATTTCTTCGTCGTTTAATGTTTCACCAGATTCGTCGAATAATTTATATTTTAAGAAAATATCACAGGAGCTCTCTGAGCGTGAAAAATATGTCTGTTTATTAATTGATGAAATTTACATAAGTAGCTGTGTTACTTATAAATCCAGAAAACTTGCAGGTTTTGCATCCAATGATTTATCAAAAGTAGCAAAAACAGTTCAATGTTTTATGATTACTTCATGCTTTGGTGGTTTTAAAGAAGTCGTTCGCCTGATACCTGTTAATTCTATTACTGGCGACGATTTAAAAGCTATTACATTAAATGTGTTGAATTTTATACAAAAATTTGGATTTAAGGTCACTTGCATTATAACCGATAATAATCGGGTGAACCAAAACATGTTTAAAAAAATATCTCCGTCGGATAATTTTAATAATCCATTGTATACAAATATGCCAATTTTTATGTTTTATGACTTTGTGCACATATTTAAAAATATACGAAATAACTGGATTAATATGAAAGATCATAAAAAATCCTTTTCATATCCAGATTTTGAGGACAATTCAATAATTAGACATGCTAAATTTCAAGATCTAAGAGATTTGTATACTATAGAAAGTAATAGTACAGTTAAAAAGGCTTTCAAATTAAATTTTAAATCTTTGTACCCGACTTCTTTCGAAAGGCAAAAGGTGATTTTTGTCGATAATATATTTCATTGTACCACTATTGCTGGTTTGTCTTTTTTCGATGAATACAAAGAAACAGCTATGTTTTTGCAAATAATCAGAAATTGGTGGGACATTTTAAATGTCAAAACCACAATGAAAGGTAAAATAAAACGCAATGATCTATGTACACCTATACTGGGGACAACTGATGAGAAGCTTGTATATTTAAAAAAATTTGCTGAATGGTTAGATAAATGGAATAATTTGCCAAATGGTACATTTTTTTCAAGTGATACTTATAATGCATTATATCAGAGTGTTTTAACTTTCATAAAATTTATTGAATTTTCATTTGCCAACTATTCGATTTCATATATTTTAACAGGAAAATTTCAAACTGATATGCTCGAAGAAAGATTTAGTTTGTACAGAAGGTTATCGGGTACAAATTACCATATATCATATACACAAATTGTAGAGTCGGAGAAAAAAATTAGAGTCAGGAAAATGTTTAGGTCTAAAAATATATCGGAGACATTAAACAATATTAAAAACTCGCTTACACCTTTGGAAAAAGAATCCAATTTAGAAGTAGATGTTTCTGAATTTATATGCATATTGAAATCAAATTACTTGGAAACATATGAAAATGATGAATCATCACAAATTTATGTTTGTGGTTATGCAGCCCTTGGTGTTAGAAAAAAAATTGTGAATAATTGTAACTTGTGTATTAGTTTAGTGTCTGATAACAAAGGTGTTAAAATTAATGATAAGTATTTTGATTTTCTACAAAGAGGAGGTTTGATCGTCCCCTCTGAGTCTGTAAAGTTTGTTTATTTTCATTTGTGTTCTATATTTGAATATGTTATCAATGTAAAAGCGTTACATCATAAATTTTTGGAACATACCAACCAAAAAGACTTGTTATTGTCATTAACATTTTTAAGCCTAAGATCTGGTTCATTTTATGTAGATTTAGATTCAAAATGTGTTTGTGGAATGACAAATAACAGAATATACAGTATGATTGTGGAAACACTATCAAACATTTTGTTAAATAATTATAGCAAAATGCAAAATGATCGAATCTCTACAAAAAAGAAATGTAATACAAGAAAACTGAAAACATATTGTAATTAGTAGAAATGGATTTACAAATTATTATTCTTTATATAATATTTTATGTAATCTGTGTTAGTTTTGTAAAATTTCAGTCTATTGTATGTACCTACTTGTTTTGAAAATTACCTGATTTTGATTTGCTTATCTGTATGAAAAAATGTCATGCAAGAAAACTGAAAACATTATAATTAGTAGAAGTAGTATATTAATTTACAAATTATTATTCTTTAGATATTATGTAATCTGTGTTATTATAAAATTTCAGTATATTGTATGTACTTATTTTGAAGATTACCTGATTTTATTTTCCTTATTTGTATGAATCTATATACTATTTGAAATGTCTATTGTGAATAATGGCTCTTGTATACCTATTTCTATTTATTTATTATTGTGTTTTAGATTATAAGTCTATTTTGTATCATTTGAAATGCCTGCTTTTGTTATTTTTTTTCTGTTTTATATAAATCTATTTTTACCTTTTTAAATTTCTAATTAATTGTAAATTCTACGTACAAGTATATCTTGTGTCATTTGAAAGATGCCTGCTTTTGTTATTTTTTGTTTTGTATGATTCTATTATACCTTTTTAAATTTCTCTCATTAGTATTAATTTTTGTGTTCTACGTTATAAGTTCATTTGGTGTCATTTGAACGTTGCCTGCCTTTGTTATTTTTTCTGTCTTGTATGAATCTATATAACTTTTTAATGATATAAGTCTATTTTGTGTCATTTGAACGTTGCCTGCTTTTGTTATTTTTTTGTCTTGTATGTAACTATATAACTTTTTAAATTTCTCTCATTAGTATTGATTATTTTGTTCTACGTTATAAGTCTATTTTGTGTCATTTGAGCGTTGCCTGCTTTTGTTATTTGTTTTGTCTTGTATGAAACTATATAACTTTTTAAATTTCTCTCATTAGTATTGATTATTTTGTTCTACGTTACAAGTCTATTTTGTGTCATTTGAACGTTGCCTGCTTTTGTTATTTTTTTGTCTTGTATGTAACTATATAACTTTTTAAATTTCTCTCATTAGTATTGATTATTTTGTTCTACGTTATAAGTCTATTTTGTGTCATTTGAGCGTTGCCTGCTTTTGTTATTTGTTTTGTCTTGTATGAAACTATATAACTTTTTAAATTTCTCTCATTAGTATTGATTATTTTGTTCTACGTTACAAGTCTATTTTGTGTCATTTGAACGTTGCCTGCTTTTGTTATTTTTTGTGTCTTGTATGAAACTATATGACTTTTTAAATTTCTCTCATTAGTATTGATTATTTTGTTCTACGTTATAAATCTATTTTGTGTCATTTGAACGTTGCCTGCTTTTGTTATTTTTTCTGTCTTGTATGAAACTATATGACTTTTTAAAGTTCTCTCATTAGTATTGATTATTTTGTTCTACGTTACAAGTCTATTTTGTGTCATTTGAACGTTGCCTGCTTTTGTTATTTTTTGTGTCTTGTATGAAACTATATGACTTTTTAAATTTCTCTCATTAGTATTGATTATTTTGTTCTACGTTATAAATCTATTTTGTGTCATTTGAACGTTGCCTACTTTTGTTATTTTTTCTGTCTTGTATGAAACTATATGACTTTTTAAATTTCTCTCATTAGTATTGATTATTTTGTTCTACGTTATAAGTCTATTTTGTGTCATTTGAACGTTGCCTGCTTTTGTTATTTTTTCTGTCTTGTATGAATCTATATATCTAATATGAATCTATATTTTGTATATTTAAATAATTAAATATCATCTTTTACAAACAATTACCTTTTATTTATTAACCCGAAATTTAGATAAGTACACTTAATTATATTGTATATGCACATAATACAACCTCCATGGTCTAATTGGTTTGTCATTTATCTTCCGTCACGGGTGAATCCTGGCAGGAAAGGAATTTATTCTCATGCATTATATGCTTTTCTGGGTTGGAAACATTGGTAAGTTTGGAAAAAATTGCCTAAGGGCCAGTAAATTCGTTACTTCTGCAGGGTACAACAATGTGTTTATTATTAATATAACTGGGAAGTATTTATAGATTTGAAATCACGACATAATGTCTGATAAATTATTTTGGTGAATTTCCGACTAAAAAAATATATTCTCTTTATTTTGGAATTGGTAGTATAATTTTTTTTACAAATATATTCTCATTATTTTGGAACTATAATTATAGTAAAAAATAATTTTAAAAATATATTATGTTCTCATTATTTAGCAGTATAAAATATTTTAAAAATATATTCTCATTATTTTGGAATTAATAGTATAATTTTTTTTGTTGAAATCTTCGAAATTTAAGCTAAAACATCATTAACACGTCATGGCCAAATAGGTCTCTTTACTTTGAAATTTTAGTTCCCGCCAAATCTACAGCACGGCTTGAGAAAATAAAGATGGCGGTGGGAAAACTCATTCCGTCTGTTCGTTGCGAACGTCGCCGATTAAATCAACGGACGTCCATAAAAAAATAATTGCCTCTTTTCGTTAAACACATCCGCATCGTAGGTTTTACTTCGAACCTTTTTATTTTAATCCGATCGGCCAATGTTTACTAAACGCGTTGACTGAACGCATTCCGGAAACGAGAGGGACACTAGCGCCGCGCGGCGAATACGGCAACTGCAGGCACAACAATGGCCGCCCTCACAGTGGCCAGCTGATGGCTGATACCAACATGACAGATACATCTCTACTACCAAATTACTTTGTTTTGGGTACCTATTTTTGATCGCATGTAAATTTAAAATTAGATACATTGCCATACTTGCTGAGATGTTTCACAAATTAACGAAACAGAACGAATAAGGAGAGGGATTTTAATCAAAATAGATTATAAGAAGTTGATTTGTATATCAACATAAAAAATCCTTGAATGAGTTTATTTATGCCAAATAAACGTTTTCTTAGAAGTAATAACTACTGTTGACTGTCCAAATTTTGCATAAATTATGGCATTAACAATGATATCACAAAATAATGATAAACAATTTCGATAGTTCCATTAACGATTCAGGATAATTCCAAGGGCGCTTTTATTTCAGTAATAATAATAATAATAATGACAATTTATAAAGCGCCGTTTAGTGACAACCGTGGTCACCTCAAGGGCGCTTTCAGTTTGCAAAAAAATAAGTTAAAATTAAGTTACAATTAGTCATATAGTTATGTTGCTTAACGAAACAAAGCTGTTTTCAGTCCTTTTGTTAAGTGCTCTGAGCACTACGGACATCTGGAGACATTCATTTTATAGGACCACTTGCACTAAAGCATCAACTATAGTAAGCCACTTTGATAGCTCTGTCCAACTCCTTTAAAGAGTTATTACTCTGTGATCCAGAAGACCAGAGAGTGAGGTGCCTCTAGACAGCCCTTTTCCTTGACAGAGCTCCTGAATATATATGTATTGTGGTGCCAGGTTATTTAAAGCATTAAACACCGTCAAACAAATTTTGTAGTCAACTCGCTCTGGACACATCAATCAGTGTAATTCGTTTAATAGTGGAGTTATGTGACATTGTTTTTATGCACCATAAATGAGCCTTGGCCAGATGCCACCTGTTTTGAATATCTTCTTCTCAATCAAATTTATCTTGGAGATTGGTTGACGACAAAATGGTGTATCTTTTCCTAAACTATGACCAGTCTTCAGCGACTCGTTTTAACTCGGTTACATTGATTAAAACATCCAGGATTAATTGACAACTAGATGACCAGGATTAATTGACAACTAGGTGTGATGCAGTTCAAAACAATTTTAATGAAGTAAGCTAATTTTGCAATACATTAATAACTATTCTCAGGTCCTCCGAATAAAAAACTAACAACTATTACATTCTGTAAATAATGTTGAATGAGTCATTGTGGTCTTATTGAGTGTAAAAGACAAATAAACCTTTTTGCAATAAACTGAAAACATTTTGTTTTTTGTTCGGTTTTATGTTGCTCTACAACAAGAAGCTGTATTAAGTTCTTTAGAGAAAATGCTCTTGATTTGAGCACTGCGCAAATAACATTGAAGTTCATTGCTTTATTTAAAATCAAAAGTCATGAAAAATCTTTGAGAGGTTACATCTGCTATAATATCTGGAAATGTATCATTGTAGATTTCATTAATGGTCCTCTATACCAAATATCATTAGACTACTAGGATTTCATGTTATAAGTATAATTTATGGTACTATTGCTGAATGATCTTATTATTTTATATGACTTATATTGGGCAATTAACAGGTAGTATGTCAAATATTACAAGTTGCCACATTCTAGAGACTTACAATATAATTCGTCTCACAGGTCCATACTGAAAAGCAATAAAAAACTGTGTCTCCACTGGAAATCAAACCCGGAACCCTTGGATCAGCAGTCAGATACATAACCAACTCAAGTCAGATACGATAAGAAATTGAGTTTTAAGATAGAAATACTCTTGTAGACATATCAATTTAACAAAGAACACAGAACTAAGGATTTGAAAATTTAAAATAAATTACATAAAATATAAATTGTTTTTTCCAGCAATCTCACAACATGCACAAATCTTTTCATTGATAACTGTTTTTTTATTATGCTGTTTAGTAAGTGGTCTAAATGAATAAAAATTAAAAGGACCATATTTAATCTAAATAAAATAATGTTTTCTAAAATATGAGCTATATTAGGAAACTAGTATGATATAAAATTTACCTTCAACTATTTTTTTTATATACTTGGGAAGTATAAAAAGAGATTGAACTTTTTTAGAAATTTATAATGAATATTGGTTTTATATCAATTTATCATAAAAAGTTGTATAACTTAAATGTAAAAACGACAAAACTAATGCGAATCATCAAATTATTACAATTAAAACGATCCGAATAAATCGTCATCGCATAAATTTCATTTTTGATGATTGTACAAAATCAACCATCCTTCATATTTTTAGGTTAGAATTATTGACAACGCAAAAAAGCACAATATAACGAAAACATCGATTAATATTTGAATAGACTCATGATTTTGGTGGATTAATTGGGGTTCCAGTGCAAAAAAAAATACGCTAAACGAAAAATATGCTTTAAACCATACGAAATGATGATTGGATGACACAAGCTGAATTGACGAGAGATGGGTAAAAAATATGAATTAGAAAAGAAATGCGAAACAATGCGTACAACGCAAAAGATAAAAATATGTTTTGATACGAGAAAAAGTGTAAAAGTTGTAAGTTTTGCGTCATGTCACATAGAAGGCGATCAGCTGATTTCTTTGTTTGCGTTTTGCAGACATCTCGCATCGCTGTTCGACTTAATACGGTCGATGACATTGAGTAAAATAACTGGCACCAACTAATATTTGATTTAAACTATTGCAACATAAATAACATCTTAAATTTCGAGGCGCTGTGGATAATTAAATTACATGTATCTAGCCACTCTCCTATTCTTTTAAATCTATAAACAAAACCTTGAAAGTTCTTACCTTTGTAGTGAACACGGAGGTTATTTTGGGACAATCCAATGTAGTTATATTTGTCCTTTGTGCTCCAGGATCTTGGCAAGGGAGTTTCCTCTTCATTCACATTTGGATATAACGCTTTTAAACGATCAACAGATTCACTTTGCGATTCATTTTGAGAATCCATAGCTTCCCGTCCACTACTCACAGCAGCCATTTCTAATCTAGTTCCCCCACCAACTCGTGACGTCACAAAGTGGCTACACACATCTATCAATAGATGTCGCAACAAAATGCAAACCATAAACATTTCAAAATATATTATATACTGGCAACATCATCCATTTTATGAATGTAAATACTTTTTGATATTGAGCATTTTTTCATTTCAAAAAATGTTTTCATCATATTTAAAAATAGGTATATCAATACATGCACGTTTCTTGTATCAGATATTTATTGATATACCTGCATATTCATTATGATAATATATATGGAGCCAATTTATTATAAATCTTTTTAATTTGGAGGCACATAATTATAATTCCCAACTATTTTATTTTATAAAAAAAACTTACAGATTTATGCATTAGTTTACAACTTTGATACAATATTACAAGTAACTGATTTAAATTCCCTATTATACTCAATTTTGATATCACTTTGATAAGTTATCAAATTAATGGGAAGATAATCACCTGGGTAATATTCTTTTATCAGATATCCCTTATAGACAACTTTGTTTTATTAAATTTAAGGAAAAGAAAAATGGTTTGTTATAATAAAAAATTCAATATCATATTTTTGTAACATAGTGGAAAGAGGATATATTTTACTCCGATAAATTTATAATATATAATCAATCTTCGTTAAATCTCACTTTTTAAAACTATATATTATATTTCCATTGCTTATATGTTTTTACTTTAACCACAAAAAATCTGTTTACCCTTATATTTTTTTAGAATTTTGATAATTCATTACCAAAGTTCCTTTTGGATATAGAGAAAAATATTAATTTGAAACTTCCTACCCACAAGAAAGGGACAAATGAGCTTTTGAATAAACGTAGAGAATATATTGATGAAATATTGAAGGTATCAATTTTTAGATATTCGTGTGATTTATATAATTAATCGCTTAACACTAATATAAAATTTCATGTTGCAGGTGTATAGAGAAGCATTCAATAACTTATTACAAAATATATCAACATTTAAACCGGTACTTGTAAAAATAAAGGAAGCCTATGAAGACGCAATTTCAATCAGGGACAGGCAAATTAATTTCAACAATATTTTATTGGTTATTATTTATATTTATTTGCAACATTTATTTAAGAAAGAATTTTTTTCTCAAAACTATGAGTTTTCGATTAGGTCAGTTTCAAACAAGCGGAATCCATACGAATTTCACCGGTCTGAAAAAGACATGATAAAATTTTTTTTTTTCAGAATGCTGCATGGAAACCTGAGATTGAAAACAAATACAATGAAACAATCAAGAAATTAACAAATGAAAATGATAAATATTGTAAGGAATTAAAAGAATCACAGGATGGCATATTTTTGTTAAATGAAAAAATTAAAAAGGTTAATAAATATTTATGATCCATTGTTTCTTGATATACATAGACAAAGTAGGAATACATTTTAAGGAAATTCGTAATCCTGGAACCAACTAATAATATGTCTTTAGCTGGTTTATAATTTGAAATGCTTACCAATCATTATATAATCAAAAATACTTTATTAAACTATGCCTTATACTGCATTTCTTTCGACATAATTTAGTCAGTTTGTTAATTTTAAATGCCAAGCTTCCCCTGAACATTTACTATATTAATGTTTATTGAAAATAAAATTGTTATCACTTTCAGTTGGAGAGTGAAATACTGAATATTAATTTGTCACTATCCTCAGAAAGGAATGCTCGAAGTGTGTTACTATTTGAAAACAGCAAACTTAAAAATGAACTACAAAAGATAACAGATAGAGGACAATTTGAAAATAAAGATCCATTCGTTTTAGGAATAGCACTGGAACAATGTAGGTATGGTACAAATAAATAATATTGATTGCCAGGGCCGGATAAACGTGTTCTTGCGCCCGTAGCAATATATTTTAATCCCCCCCCCCCCCCCCCCATTTTTTTTTGGAATTTTAAATGTAGAACAATTTAAAACTATGTAAAATTACATCGGGTCTAAAATGACGAATCAATTTGTTAATATTACCTAAACATACATATATAGTTGTTAATTATTATTTATTAAAAAAAAATAGCCACAACAATTGGAGATTCAAAATAATATTACATAATATTTCCAATGTTATATTATTTGAGTCAATTTTGTTTTGTTTGAAAACACTAGATACACCAGATATAATGCCCAAATAACATGTTAAAAGTATGCGAGCAAGATATTAGGACTAAGCGGGATTTCTTACATACACACCATCATGCTGAGCCTCTATCCGGGTACGCAAAGAGAACCGAGCGCCATACCTGCGGATATTTTATTTATTTTATTTATACATCTTCTTGTACATAATATAAACAAATATAATTGTACACTGGCGGGCTTATTGCCACTAGGCAATTTCTTCCAACCAACCAGATTACAAAGTATGACAACATTGTGTATGTACAACAGCAAATAAAAAAGAGTAAAAGAAATCAAAGAAAATACGTATAACACTTAAATACTATTAAAACAAAAAAAAAATTATAATTCATAGCAAGAAAAAGGATATGGTAAGGACAGGAGAGGAAATCGGGATCAGGTGTTCAAGGATAAATATTCCTTCTTTAGTTTTTTCTTGAAAATACTAAGTGAGTTACACGATGCAATATCCGGACTAAGGTTATTCCATAATCTTGCTGATTGTACTTCGAACGAAATGCTGAGAAATTCTGTATTATGGATAGGTATGGATAGTGTTGTACGTTCAGCAGATCGGAGTGGAAGTCCATGATTGGATAAATAAGTGAATTTGCTTTTGAGGTACTGTGGCAGGTTTGGGTTCGAGAGAATATTGTACAATAGTGACAAAATATGTATATTGCGCCGCTGGCGTATCCTGGGCCAACAAAGAAGATTGCGGTAAGGTGATATGCGATCAAATTTTTTCAACCCAAAGATGAATCTGATACATATATTCTGAAGACGTTCAAGTTTATTGAGATGCACTTCATTTGCATCCAAATAGCATACATCGGCATAATATTTTATTTATATATTTCACATTTTAGAATTTTAAGCGCCCTTTTTAAGACAACCGCCCTGACTTCTTATTCCTGATTGTTCTATAATTTATCCAGCCCTGTTGATTTGTTGATTGTTATCATAGATTTTTATTAAATTGCTATACATCAGGGGTAGCCAAAATGTTAACCATGTAGCCATTATAAGTTCCCTAGTCTCCACTCTTCAACATTATTGATAAATATTCTATTGTAGAAATTGACTGACCAAAAACACTGGAAACTTCACCACGTAAATGTTCCATTAGACAATTTCTTTCAACCAATGTCCTCAGAAGATGAAATTGCTATTGACAACATTGAATAAATAAAACAAAATATTTTAATTATTTCAATTTAGGATGGAATTCTTCTTTTTTTCTGTAATAAGCACTTCCTTGCACCCTGCGCAGGGTGCGAGTTTATGACCACATGATAATTTCTTCCAACTAACCAGTGTTTCCAGCCCAGAGAAGCAATATTTGCATGAGAAATTAATTTAAAAAAATTTCTCCTCTACTGGGGGGCACAGAAGCCAAACAACGATGGTGGTCGGTAGGTCGAATTATTATAATATATTATTCCTCATACATTAGACCTACCAATTATAATAAATTATTATTATTATAATATATTATTTCTCATACATAAGACCTACCAATTATGATAAATAATATATTAATATTCCTCATAAATTTCATAAACTAAGCACAAACGAATTATAGGTGAACAAAATCAGTCGAGACAGATTAGGATTCGAACTGGCGTCCACTAGATTACGCGATACCCACTCTGCCACCAATCCTTCTAAATATTAAATTACTATAATCGCTTTTGACATGGTGGTTTTTTTTTTCCAGAAAAAGTCTATCTAAAGCTATTAATGATTTAAGCACAATGTCAGATGACTATGCAGACACAATACCAAGACAAGAATATGAAATACTTGAAGCTAATCACATAATGCTACTAAAACAATACAGTGAAACATCAAAAAATCTCCAGGATATGAAGGAGAAATACAAAAAAATATCAGGTAGGCATATAAGTAAAATACAAAACATATTAAAATAAATATCAAATTGTTTTTATATTTTTATAACATAAATTATTTGAAATTTATTCTCTTACTTGTTGACCTCTATGACCAGGCTAGACAAGATTTTTTTATTTTATAAAAAAAGGAATTATTAACCTTTTGTAACAGTAGTAACTTCCTTAACTTTTTTTATTATTTAGTGTGGCCACATTTTTGCTACATTAGCTACTGGTTTCGGTTTTGACCACTCCCTCATCAGGCTAATTTACAACAAGGGACAGATTGTACTGATGAAATAAAAAGACTTCATTTATTTGTGAATATGACTGATGAAACAGAAAACGGTAGCTAAAATTTCAATTGAAGAAGAAGAATACTATTTAAGTATAAAAATAATAGATATCTTTTCACACTATGTAACGTGAATGAAGGTGGAATGGTATTTTTATTCAGGAGACTATTTGATGTTAAAAGAGGAGGCTGTTGAAATAAAGGACAAGTGTACAGACCTGGAGGAGTTGGGCACACCGAGACCATATTGGGAGATGTGCGGAGATTATATTGGTGGCGGTTTTGCCAGATGGAAGAAGTTGAGTGACAGTATGTCCAGCAGAGATAAACTGGCTGTCATATTGAAGGAACTAGGACCAACGGCACAGAATCAAAATCAGGAATATTTTGAAGGATTGGTAAAATATTTGATTGATATATTCAATAATACTGTAAAGATTTTAAGGTGGAATGAATAGAACAGAGACGTCCACTAGTGAAGGTTCATTAAAGATGTGTGGTCATAAGCCATGAAGTTAGTTACAAGTCACATTAATGACACTACATAAGCCATGAAGTTAGTTACAAGTCACATTAATGACACTACAAAGATGAGAAAAATGTTTTTTGATTTTAAAATGATGTGATACAATACTTCATTATTTTCACAAAAAAAAAACAGTGATACGATTCTTGTAAAATACATTTTCAGTATTGTTATCTTAATTATATGTATTTTCTTTTTTATGTTGTACATAATACATCAATGGTATTGTGCACAAAGTGGTAAGTACAATTTTTGTTCAAATCAAGATAAATACACAAAAATGATTGAATTTTTCATAGTTTGTTGTGTAAAATTACGATATGGGTACGATAATTGATAGACATTACTAATTAACAGTATGTGATAGACGAAAAAATGCTCCCCATTATTTTTATTTTAACTTACCACTTCTGTGCATAATACCGTGTTATCTCGCTTTGTAATCTGGTTGATTGGGAGAAATTGCTTAGTGGCAACAAGCTCGCCAGTATGTGTAATATTGTTGTATACAAAAATTTAAATAAATAATTTGATTAAATATAATGTCAATGTTCACAGAAGTATTACAGTGCGGGCAACATGGAATGACAAAAATAGAAACATTAAATGGCTAGTGGATTCTTATTATGTATAGATTTTGGTAGATGTCTTATCATAGATAGGTGTGTGGATATTTATCTAAGGGCAGCTCATTAGTTTTGCCTACCCAATAAATATGACAACTTTACTACTCAGTATTTTGTATATATTTTCATGAAAATTCCCTCCTTCAGAAATATATTTTAATAAACATACATATGTGTTTAAGGGTGTAGATCCAGTTGTACCTCAATACCTTCATTATGTGGGACAAGTGAGAAACTTAAGATTGTCTAGAAGAGATTTGAGTATATTGATAAATGATATTTGGACCAAAAAAGGAGTAGAAGATAAAGAAAGTACCATGCAAGACTTTTTATGTAATTATTTTATGGAAAGGTAACGAAAAATCAATGATTAAACATTCAAACTCTAAAACTTTATTTTATATACTTTTTAACATTTCAGATGCTAATTTTTAAAATCTTGTACCTTCAAAAGATAGGTCTTTGAAACAAAGTACAGTTCATTTTAACATATTAATTCTATTGTGTGGGTTTTTTTAAATTTGTATTTGTCCCCCCTTATGCTAATTTTTTCTTGTAAAATTAGCTTAAGGGGGGGACTGCTGCCAACGTACCTATTTTTTCAATTTGAATTTGCGTCATTAATACAAAACGAATCATTTTGAAAAAAAATAACCTAGTTAGTTTGGATATTAATAAATAAAAATATACCTTAATTTTTTAATTATTTTCTGTATATATTCTTGTAGGAAAATAATAAGCATACCCCAATTTTTGACATTTATCTTAAATTTCTAAAAAACTATAAGGTATAGAACATTATATTTTTTTATAAATTAAAGAAGATCAAAATATCTGGAAAAATACGATGTAATGTTGCATTAATGCATCAGGTTAAGTTAATAAACCAAAAAAACTTATATTTCGCAATAGCGCTGAATGGAAGATAAATGTTTTTTAGGTTTATTTTCTAAACCTGAAGCATTAATGCAACGTCACATCATATTTTTCTAGATATTTTTGTCTTCCTTAATTTAAAAACAAAAATATGTTGAACTACGCCTTATATTTTTAATAAACGTTGAAAATCGGGGTATGCCATTATTTTTCTACAAGAATTTATACAGAACATTATCAAAAAGGAAAGATTTATTTTTCTTTATGAATACCCAAACTAACTAAATTATTTTTTTCAAAACGATTTGATAAGAAATAATGATGGTATATCAAATTGAAAAATAGGTACGTTGGCAGCAGTCCCCCCCTTAAGTAGAACCCATTTACTTTTTTACTGCAAGTAACTAAAATACTACAAGGCCTATGAAGTAGATTTTAATCAAAAGAGAATATGAAAATCTACCAGCTGAGTTTTTTTATTATTTCAATAACTGTTCTTGCTATTAAAAAAAAAAACTGAAAATTTTACCTTTTCATCACAAAAAATATTGTATATCACAGATTAGGTGATATACATTTTTTTCGTGTTTCATACATTAGAAAGTAATATAGTGTACATATTTGTGTATATCAATATGCCTAAGGTATAAAAGAGGCTTACCATGTCTATGTAGGAGGTACACCAAGTCGTAGAAATTGGGTAATAGAAATATATTTATACTATTTAAAGATTATTATTGTCAACCACCACATGGTAAAGTGGGTGCTATTTGGCTTTGGTGCCGGAGAAATTTCCATTTTACAAAAATATAATTATTCTCAACTTTAATTTATATAACAGCGATTTTCTTAAATATTTTTAATGAAATGCAAATATTATTTGAAAACTATCCTTATATTTAAAATGAAAATAATTTATATCATACTAAATAATGATTTTATCGTATAAACTAGTTGCATGTAACACATGAGATCCAACTGTCGATAGCGATAGTATGTATAGTTGAAGAATAAGAATCAAACTATAAACCCATAAATCCAAATTATTGAAAATTTTAACACATGTTGGTATGTATGTCAAGATAGGACAGTATGGAGGTCAGTCCTGTTTTCCTACCCGGAATATGAAAACAGCATGATGGTTCTGTATGTATGTTTGGAGATTAAGTACCTATCAAACTATTAAGTCTTCTTACATATTGTCTATAGGCGACTGACATACAAATTGTATGAAGCAATGTCGTCACTAAATTCAATTTTCATAAAAATTGTTAAAAAAAGTTTGAGATGTGCTAATACAATGGAAATATTTTTTATAGAAAATTAAATTATCTAGTTAGGGTGTTTCGGCTTTTTTCGATATTTTTGAAAAATTTGAAAATATAGGCAGTAAAACTCATAAATTTATCATAAAAAAATATTAATCTTAATAAAAAATGTTTGAGAAACCCTGGAATTTTTTGAAAAAAAACTAATTTGAAATTTTGTATTTGTCTATATTTGTACCAATTTTCAGCGTTCTAGCTTTTATGGTTTCTGAGATATATGGAAAAATAAAGTAAAAATTCAAAAGTTGATAACCCCTGACTGAAACAAAAATTCACAATTCTGAGTATAAAAGTTTTGTAGGCCTATAACTGTTTATATATTCTGAAATTTTGGGCTCTGTAAATTGAGCGGATCAAAAGTTATAAGGGACGGGGACACACACACACACACACACACACACACACACACACACACACACACACACACACACACACACACACACACACACACACACACACACACACACACACACACACACACACACACACACACACACACACACACACACACACACACACACACACACACACACACACACACACACACACACACACACACACACACACACACACACACACACACACACACACACACACACACACACACACACACACACACACACACACACACACACACACACACACACACACACACACACACACACACACACACACACACACACACACACACACACACACACACACACACACACACACACACACACACACACACACACACACACACACACACACACACACACACACACACACACACACACACACACACACACACACACACACAAAATGTTCTACTCCGAATTCTAAGTAAATCCATGAATGGGAACATATATGCTGCGAGGCCTCTATTTGGTGTTATTAGCATGCAAAAAGTCCACTACACCATACAAAATTTTCCTTCGTACACGCATCTTAGCTTAATAATGTCGATTCATTGAGAATTGAATTCTCATGAACGAATCGACAGTTGGATAATTACTAGACTGGTATCCTAATTTCTGTTCCCAGTGCCTAATGTCTATAATTAAGTAAATCAAAAAAAAAATCAAAGACACCCTTTTCCAAATTTTCTTCATGTTGAAATGTCACTGTCAAAATAAATTCATAAAAATACTCTTGGTTTTATGTAACAAGTATAATATTATTGTTTACCTTGTATGAAATACAAAATTGTTCAATTTTATCAAAATATCAAATGAATCTATCTGAAAACAGTTTTAACATAATATTTTGTCACCTGGAATACGCAAATTCAGAAAGTTTCAGAGCTCTTACTGGTCTAAAAGTTAGTTAAAAATTGATTGCAAAATACCAGTTACAAAGAAAAAGGTGTAAAAAATATTTCTCATGCAAATCTAGATTCTCTGGATTTGAAATTATGTTGAGATGGAAGGAAAAGGAATAGCCATTAATTTGAGTATGTCAAACAAATTAATTTAAGATATCATCAACCGAGTATCAGAGCAGAATGGGCGTACAATTTGATCAGTGGTTGTGAACAAACATTGGACGACCAGCAAGTGAAACTGTTTTGGGGAGTGCTAAATTCATCCCTCAGTGAGGAAATATACTACGCACACAAGAACGAATGGTACAATTTGAAAGAGAATCTAATCAAAGTATCCAATCATAAGGTAAACAAAATTATATGAGGAACAACGACAAAAATAGTTTTAAATGCACTAAGTAACATGTAGATAATTTACCGACATAAGTAACTATTTTTTTTTTTTATACATAAATATATCATAAGAACAAAAAATATACCCTAAAATTTGTGTTCCCAAACAAACCATGGACTCGTCTTGTGACTTACATGAAAAAGGGTTTAAGGCTTATTTCACTGCTGTGTTCCACCATCTTAAAAACTAGTCATGTGACAAAATTGTATAAACACAAATTGGTTCTGATAAAAATATACATATGTGTAAATATTTCAATTATTATTTAAGATTATTTATCAAAAGCAAGAAATCTTATGTAACTTACATAATCATACAATAAGTAGAAGGTTTTTTCAATTTTTTCCTAATTTAGCTCTCACCACATTACTTATTTTCAATATACAACGACAATATGTAATTTATATTTAGTCTTTGATGGCAATTTTAATGATTTTTATGTTTACTTTAAAAAATAAGAAGCAAATGCTCGTGAGGCAGGATTCCGTTCCAACCACTACACAAAATGTTCGTTTGTTTCATATACTCTTAAAGATGTGATGAGATTTTTAGGATTACAGAATATCCGTCAACTGCTTCCAGCAATAAGTTATGATGAAATGAAGAGGGTTTTAGTGAAAAAAAAAATGTAGAAAAAAAGATGAATGTGAGGGAGAATAGTCTAATGACAGATGTATTTATACACCATGTCAGTAAACATTGACTTTCAGCACGGAATATCCATGGAAGACTTTGAAAAGGCCATAAAGATAACATTTCCATTGAAATCGGAAGTTGATGTTAAAAATATTTTAGAAGTTGGTCGGAGACAGCTGAAAATAAAATCAAATGCTTTGGATATTGATATCGACAAGTTGTTCTTAGAGGCAAGTACATAAACAATAATAATTTAACTTATATTTCTCGAGTTCAATTTCTCCATTTTTTATATCTCTATAGAGACGAAGCTGGAATATGTATTTATAGGAGAACTGGAAAATCAGGGCTTACAACCTGTCATTACCTTTTTATTAAGTTCCCATATTAATAGAAAATTTTGAAAGTTCTATATTATGACGTCATATGGCATTATTTAAACTCTTGAAAGTAACATTTAAGCACCATCAATATCTTTAAGGTTCTTTTAAGATATTGTGTGCTTCCTTTGTATTTTTGTGTAAGTTGGAATATTTTCTTGTTTTTATATAATTCATACTGTGTAAATTTGTTATTTTTTTAACTTGTTAATACACTTTTTGTTTGGAATAGATGTAAGATAATGCATTTATTTTTTACATCTAAATAAAATATACATACAATACAATACATACATCTATGGAATGACGACGAAACTTTTGTAATGATAACTATCCAGAACTGAGCTAAAATTATTAGTTAATTTTTTATTTTAATTCAAACAGCACAAACGAAAGTGTATTAGTATAATTTTTTCACCTATTTTAGGGTCGTATTATGGGAGTTATTAAAGGAAAAAATATGAAAAATTTGAGGTACCCTAAGGAGTATTCTCACAATACGGGATCTTATCTTTTTATTGAATAACTCTCGTAATATGACCCTGAGCAATAAAAATCACATCTAAAAAATATGCAATACTGAATTGTTATGAACGCAGAATGAAGAAGGCTTTGAAAGAGTGGATTTGGCCAAAGAATTATTCCGTCAGAGGCAGATGTCTCAAGAGAAGTACATAAGTGAAATAATGGTTCAACTTGGCGGAAAGAAAAATCCCAAAAAACCAATATCTGTCGATGAAATGAAGAGAGCATTTGTCATTGTGGATCCAAGTATTGGTAAATGTTACATGAAAATTTATATTCTACAAATATTCATATTCAAGTAATTTAACATCATAAAAAAAGTACTACATATACTACATTCTATGAATTTCTTTGCTAAAAGTATTTTCCCGCTGTCAATTTGATTTATTTTTTTGTATCAAAATGATTGCTTATATCATAAATAAAATGTTTGTGTATGTTAAATAAAAAAGTTTCATAAAAAAAAACAAAATAATCTTTGCTAAAGAAGTATCAAAATTTCTCAGCTTTGTTTCCGATATCAATGAGAAAAAGCAAAAACAAACTGTGCATAAGTGGACTATGAGAAAAATTGAACTTTAAAGATATACATATCTTAAGCCAATCAAGATTTAATAACAAAATTTCATATTAAGTTGATTGTGAGTGTCAATATTTAAAAAGATAAAAATAAATGTTATTAAAATTTGTTTTAGAATAAACTAGTAACTAGTTAATAAATGACATTCGCATTAATGATTTTGAAAAAATAATGATAAATAGTAAAATAACGGTTTTTATATAATAAAAAAAAATTATTCAAATAAAATGATATGCTAGAAATTTTCTTCCTTATTTATTACAATAGATAGTATCAAACAAATCTTTAACGCGTCGATAATCTAATAAATGCAACAGAACTATTACCAAGTATTTTTTTATATTTATAACATATCAACATAAAAACAAATTTTAATTCCAGATCACATTGTATTGGAGAGAAACATAAGATGGATATTTTCTAACAAAACAACCAATTTGAATATGATTTATCCAATAACATTGAAAGTGGTGGCTACAAAACTTTCATCTGGTAACATACAGAGAGTTGGCTCAAGATATAAAGGAAAATCATATAAAATGTCCAAGACGATAGGAAAGAAATGAATAAATATGATTTATCCAATAACATTGAAAGTGATTTAATCCTGTAACATTGAATGTGCTGGCGACAAAACTCTCAAAACTATAAAGAAAAATCATTAAGACTTCATAATACTATGTGACAATAAGTTTAATCATTATTATTATATTTGGGATATAAAAATATTACTGAGATAAAAAATATGGACGTATTTTAATAATAATAAAATACAAAAGCATTTTGGTTGCCCTTGATATTTTCTTCGATATTTGTGTAGATTGAGACGATGACCATTACGCAAGTTATAATGAATATGCATAGAATTGAATCTCATATTTTTATCATATGTTTTTACATATTTGTACATGGGTGAACGAAATCAGTCATGGCAGAATTCAAACTCGCGACCACTGGATTACTAGCCCAGTGCTCTAACCGCTCAAATATTGATTGATTCACTAGTATAGGCAACATTCAAAACATTTCAAATACAAATATAAATCATAATTTAACCTAACTTATTGAACAGAAGACTATACGATCTTTTTAAACTTGAATACACTGAATCCACGTTTCTTGAGTATGTTTGTGATTATGTATATCCTCAAATGCATAAAATAACCAAAATCATAGCAATACAAAAAAATTGAACACACTCTTTTTAAGTTTTCTTTTATTCTGATTTTACATTGAAAACATGTACAAAAAGCAAAATATAGTTGATTTCCTCAGATAGGAATAGCTGAAAGAAGATTAGTAATTAAAGTTGCCCCCCAAGGTAAAACATCCTACAAAAACAGTCATTATTGTTAAGAAAAAGATTACAATTTCTAGCGTTAATAAAATTCAAATTTTGTAAATGCTCAGTGTGAAACGTATAGCATTGTTTACTTTGTATGAAATACAAAATCGTTAAATTTATCAAATGAATCAAGCAGACGAGAAAAAAAAGAAAAAGATATTGCGAGTAGATTGAAAGAGATATTGTGAGTAGATTGAAAGAGATATTGTGAGTAGATTGAAAGAAATATTGTAAGTAGATTGAAAGAGATATTGTGAGTAGATTGAAAGAGATATTGTGAGTAGATTGAAAGAAATATTGTGAGTAGATTGAAAGAGATATTGTGAGTAGATTGAAAGAGATATTGTGAGTAGATTGAAAGAGATATTGTGAGTAGATTGAAAGAGATATTGTGAGTAGATTGAAAGAGATATTGTGAGTAGATTGAAAGAAATATCGTGAGTAGATTGAAAGAGATATTGTGAGTAGATTGAAAGAGATATTGTGAGTAGATTGAAAGAGATATTGTGAGTAGATTGAAAGAAATATTGTGAGTAGATTGAAAGAGATATTGTGAGTAGATTGAAAGAAATATTGTGAGTAGATTGAAAGAGATATTGTGAGTAGATTGAAAGAAATATTGTGAGTAGATTGAAAGAGATATTGTGAGTAGAATGAAAATAAATGCTCTGCGATGGTTCGGATATGTAGAGAGAATGAACGATGAACGCCTGACAAAGAAAGTATACAAGGCTAAAAAGAGTGGAAAATCATCGAAGTAGGTGCTGGCCGAGAAAAAGTTGGCATGATCAAATAAATGGGATTTTGAAAGATGGAAATATACAAAATCAGAATAATAGAAGAGCATGTATGACACGATGCAAACATGTATGTCAATATACGAGAGTCTGGCATTTGGTTTTCTCTGCCTACCCCAAATAGGGAAACAGCGTGATGTTATGTATATGAAGTTTTAACATGCATTATCATTGGGAATACAAGTTTCAGAGTTCTAACTGGTCGGAAAGTTTGAAAAAGGATCAAAAAATGAGAAATAATGTGTCAATATTTGCCATTAAAAAGTAATTTATTTATTTATTTAATATTGCTTCTCGAGCAACTAACAGGTACTATGTCAAATATTATTTTAACATGTACCCAATAACAAGTAGAGACTTACGATATTTATCGTCTCACAGATCCAGACTGAAAACACAATTAAAAACTGTGTCTCCACCGGGAATCAAACCCGGGACCCTTGGATAAGCAGTCAGATACCCAACCAACTGAGTTACGAAGGCCGACAATTATAAAACAAACTAAATATTTCTAATAATAAAATTACAAATATTTAGTTTCAATCACAACATTTACTAAAAAATCCTTCACATAGCCTGTCTTTAAACATTCACAATATTTATATAATTTATTTTATATCACATTTTGAGACAATAATATTTAAAACTGTACATTACAACAAATTAATGAAAGATGTCCTATCAAACTTTAGGTTTCTTCGGTAGGGAACCAAACGCCGATATAACGGTTCCTTTGGTTCCCGTAGCTGTGGTGGTCAGAGCTGTCTGTATGAGACCGGCCGGCTTCACTACTTGCTTTGTGGATGAGGAGTTTGGCGCCGCCTGGTCCCACTTTGACTTTCTCTTCTTGGGATCGTCGTCCAGGTCCTTCTTGACCAGTCCTGTCGTAAAGTCTATCTTGGCCAACTTCTCTTTCCTATCCTTCTCCCTGCGATCCATCTCTACCTTCTGGGCCTTTGCCAACTCTTCATAGTACGATTCCTTCCCCCACCTGAGCGGGTCATATATCTCTGGTGGGTAATTTGTGTCCAGTTCGTTTATGTTGCAGAACTGGATGAGCTTTTCGTAAATACTCGGATTCCTGAAACTCTTTCTGTCCTGTATAACCTTGTTCATGTCTTTGCCGTCGTTCATCATCTTCTGATAGAGACTGGATATCTTCTCTTGGAGGTCTGACGGACATTTGCCGAGGGGCTCGGAAGGTATGGTGACTCCATCTTCGGCTACTATGGCCGGTTTCCGCACCGGTTCATCGTCTTCCAACTCGATGAAAAGTTCCTTTTCTGTTTCGTTGGTTCCAATCTCTTCGTCGCTCACCATTGTGTCATCGTGATAGGAGACGAGTCTTTTTAACTTTGGTGTGACCGGAGCCGAAATGGCTTCTGGATGTCTGAAAATGGACATCTTGGGAGAGTTGGGAGCAGAGTTGGCAGCAGGTGAAGGACTGTGACTCTTTTCCGGTGTTATCTGTTCCTCTTCCATATCCTCTTCACCCTCTGAGTCGGTGTATGTCGCCGTCAGAGAGGCTAAAGCCTGGGAAGTCATTATGTTACCTAAAAACAGATACTGATTATAAGTTATAATTGAAAGAGTAGAAAATACTAACTAGGTACAATAACTAGGCTTCAGTGTGGGTATTCTGGGCTTGATCTCCATCAATCAAAATTTATTTAAATTCTTTTAGGTCTCACTTAAATATTGATTCTCTGGAGTGGAGACACTGATAAGTTGGTAGAAATTTATATAAACTCGCCACTTGTGCTGGGTGCAAGGATATCTATTATTATTATAATAAAAATACAATAAAAAAATTCAAAATGTACAAGAATGAATGCTCAATTATGTCTTGCTTGTGTTTACTCGTTTTATAAACTTGTATTTCAATGGATAACCGGACATATATAATATTGTACGTCCATTATTGACAATACTCGATATGAATGTTCACAATGATATTTCATTCACTTGTTATATGAATTTTTAAATTGATTATGTTTTGTTGTATTGTGTATGGACAAACTATATTTTCACGGATAAAAGACATAGTCAAGCTCTATAAAATGTGTATCATAACTTAATTTCATCAAATTTGGACTTACAATTTATGTCCAATTACCCATTGATTTATACTATGCATTATAATATTCAAATTTAGAAAATCAGAATCTGTTGTTTCAAGTGATACTAAAAAAAAAGTTTTCCAAAAAAGTTGTGCCAAAGTTTTAATTTTTCCTGTGATATAGATCTAGCTTTAAAATGAAAAAATAAACTATATATTGTCGATTTTATTTTCACATTTTTATCAAACAACATTTTGAGAGGTGTTGAAGTTATTTCAGGAATATATGAGGCATATAGAAACAAAGATGGCAGTGTCCATATATAGTCGAAAGTGAGTTGAGTATGCAGTTTTGTTCGGAAAGTTGTATATTTTCACCATAGATTATCTGATTGTTACAAAAACGGCATTAATACATCTTATTTTTAATTTTAAATTTTGATGTTGCAACAAAAACGGCAGTGTCCATCTCTTTCCGAAACAAATGCGGCAGTTTTTCAATTGACCAATCAGGGCGCTCCAAATGTAATGGCGGCTATTGAATATTTCATACAAACTTGTGTAGTTGTGTTAAGTGAATCATGCATTAATAAGTAATTTTTTGAGTTACTACGTCTATCTGATTTAGTTAATCTATACTTATTATAAAAATGGAGAGTTTTCCGGACATTTTATCACAAGAATCAATAAGGAAACGTACGAAACAACCTGACAAATGGAAGTCAAATATTGCCAAGAAAAAGAGGTAAGTGTTTGTTTGTTGCTGGCAAATGTCAAATAGTGTCATTGTGAATACTAATCGTCCAGTTCTTGAATTAGACATTCATTTAATTATTTAAGGGACAAATACAGTTTTATAAAGTATACAACAAAAAAAATACATTACGAAAAAAACAAAAAGTAGACAAATTACATTTGTCAGTCAGATTTTAAACATTTTACTTTCAATAATGTGGTTTATACAAAATAATAAAATATAGTTTTATAATGTGCCACAAAGTTAATAAATCAATATTTGAGAATATTAATTTAAACTGTTATTATGATTTTATTTTATTGACTGCGACATTTCCAAACCAGCCATTGTAATGTGTGTGCATCAAAACCGGTAGTGTCCAACTGTTTGCGAAACAAAACCGGAAGTGTCCAAAGGTTTGTAACAAAAACGGCAGTGTCCATTGATTAAAATCGTTTTTTAGAAAAACTACATCATTTGGATGTATGTAAAGTTTAAAATATTAATCTTAAGCCTATTTTACTCAATAATATACAATTTTTCCCACAATTTATCGAATAAAGAACGAATAAAACGTTTTTTCTTGATTGAAGAAAGTGGACACTGCCGTCTTTGTTTCTATATGCCTCATATTATGTTAACACATTCTTCCAACTTTGTGGTTCAAAGTCTATAGTGAGAGACATCTGCATCAATCATTCTTTTTTACAGATCGTACATTCTGAGCATACCAAGCGACAGTGTGAGAAATTTTCTAGAAAATCATCAGTTTTCATTAGAACTGCGATGACTTTGTAGGTTAGGTGAAATATTATTAAAACTATGTAACGTTTAAATGAGTTAATAACATGATATAATGATTTATATTGTGAAAGCTGCATTCATAGCCTAAAATCTTCATAAATACATACACTAAAGACAGAATTTGGATTAAAAACTGATAAAATAGAAATATTGAAGGTTAGGTAAGATTCCTTCAATTCGGACATTTCTTTCGAGGGTATATTTGACTAACACGTACTATAAACTTCACTTGTAAAATAATTTTGTTGATAGCAAAAAAATGAAATATAATTTTACCTTCAAATATACACGATAAATCCTAAAATGAAGTAATAAAACTTTCTTTTACTTTGACAACTTAAGATGTTTAATGACAAGCTGAACAAACTTGCCTTTTGCCTTACAGAAAAAATATAGATGCAAAAGTTGGCATCAGTGTAATTTCAATTTCATAGAAAAACACCACAAAAGCGGCAATTTATAAAAAGGGTCGCTTTATTTAGTAAACCATTTTTTATTTACTGTTTTTTATTGTGTGCAATACTTATGAAATATTTTGTTGCCAACTTCGTGTATGTTATGTTATTTAATGAGGCTCGTGTTGTAAATGTCAATGTGCTTTGTCATAATTTTGAGGTTGTTTTATTTTATTTCACGTTTTTATATACATAGAAGAGATATCCTCATATAAAACACACCAAATAAATTGAATTTAATTGTTAAATACCATTTTTTAAAAATAAATTAATATGGAAGAAGAATATTTAGACAAAGATACTTGTAGCGAAAGTGTATTGGCCGAATTTTCTTCCACAAGTTTGATAGATGAAAAGGCCGTTTCTCTGGAAAATACATATATATTAAAAATTTGTAAATCAAAGTAAGTCAATACTTAAAAAAATACATCATTTTTTTCTAGAATATGATATTGCAAGTCCTCTTGTCAATATTTCAATGTAAACCACCTCTTTGAGCACTTTACCTTGCACGTCTTTATAATATTCTTCAATTTATTATGTCAAAACTAGTATTTTTCCATGTATTTCATATTTTATTTTATTCAGAAAACATACAGCATACATAATAATAACAAAAATGATATATACAGTTTCATGCCTAAATACATGTTTTCGCTTATATTAATATTATCATGTATTTTTCAGTTTTTTGACGCAGTAGTCGACGTAAACAATACTCAGACTGAAATATTGCCTAAATAAATATATATTCTTATAACAAGATGATTACTAAATACTCAATTTAAAAATCAAATTTTTATTGCTTTATTTCAGAACAAACAAATTAGGTATTGCAGCGTCTGATTCAAGCTGTGATGTTTACAATTATTCTTCTACTGGCTTAAAAAAGCTGAGTAAAATATTTGATGACAAAATAAACATAACAGATGTGAAGTTTTCTCCTTTAAATGATAATGTTCTATACACTAGTTCCACGGATGGAACTATTAGACTTTGGGATATCAGAACTGAAAATAAATGTACAATCACTTATGAAGGTTAGATGGGTTTAATAACAACAAATAAAGACAATTCTGTTTTCAAGAAGAAAATCTGTCGTCTTACTCTCAAAACTAGATTCAATTAAACATATTTTTTATTATTTGATGCCTTATTTTCCATTATTAGCGTTCGAATATTTTTATAATTGCATATATGCAAACATTGGATATTGTTCCCTATCAGGAGTCAAATGATATTTTTACTGACAAACTTTTTAACATCTCAATAGAGACAAAGTTGGAATATTATAGAAGAACCAGGAACTCAAGGAACCTACAAGACTTACGACCCATCATCGGCTGGTTTACGCGATCGCTTTATGCGCTTGCGCAACGTTCCCTTATCAATGTAATTTTTGAGAGTTTCATATATTTGAATAATGTGTAACAATTCATTTGAAAATAATGCATTATTAGTATTGCCATCTATGAATTAACGAAGAAACCTTTTTGTAACGCCATCTATTGAGAAGTTGGTTTAATTGTAAGGAAATTGATAAGGGAACTCAATAAGATGGCATAATTGGTGAACGTTGCGCAAGCGCATATAATGATCACGTAAACCAGCCGATGGCAGGTCGTAACCCCTTTAGGTGCCTTGAGTTCCTGGTTCTTCTATAATATCCAAACTTCGTCTCTATTGAGATATCAAAAGTTTGTCAGTAAAAATATTATTAACGTTCATTCTAATTAGTATTACGATAAATTAGAACTGTCTGCATATGATAATTTTCTATCGTATCGTAATCGTGGTGAGCCAGCGTAATGGCAGTGAAGTAGTGAAGTAATGGCAGATCAGATATACAGAGGATTCTACAAGAATATTTAAGATTTTTTAGCAATTTGATTTAATATATTCTGCAGTCCTTTTTCTATTCATCATTGCTGTGATTATTCAGTTTTTGGTAAAGCACATTTTTTTGCAGCTAGATATATGAATCTTAATTATGATAAATATGAACACATATTTCTGCTGAAATACTGGACACGTTTGAGAGACGAGTGCTTCGTAGAATCCTAGGACCTGTGCCTGATGGTGACGCCTGGAGGATTAGATACAATAATGAGCTGTATGCTATCTACAAAACTTCCAGGCTCTCTGTGCATGTCAGATTGAGCAGATTGAGATGGGCCGGACATGTACAGAGAATGCCACCACAGCGAATACCAAAGAAAGTTCTGTGTGGACATCCAGGTGGAAGACGAAAGGTTGGAAGACCGCGGCTGCGATGGGAGGACGAAGTTGGAAGGGATGCTTCCCAACTACTGCAAGTGCCGGGCAATTGGAAAGTTGCTGCAGAAGATAGGAGAAGCTGGAGGCGAAGACTGACGGAGGCCAAGGCTCGATATGGGCTGTAGCGCCATTGAAGAAAAAAAAAATGAACACATATTATATTCTACAAACAATTTATTCGATTTGCGACGACCGTTTCGGCTTATAAGGCCATAATCAACCAGTTGATTATGGCCTTATAAGCCGAAACGGTCGTCGGAAATCGAATAAATTGTTTGTAGAATATAATATGTGTTCATATTTATCATAATTATTATGAAATTCTACAGTTTGGAAGCCGCATCAATCGACAGATTGAAAACTGCATATATGAATCTATTTTAAAGTAAAAAATGTATACTTGTGATTAGTAGGGTACAAGTTAAGATGAGAACCTTAATATTTATCTCTCTCCCATCTTTATCTTCATGACTGAGGATGGTGGGTGTAATCAATCACTCTTTGTGGTCCGCCTCCATGCTAAACTGTTCTGTGGGGTTACTCATGAAGTTGATAAAAGTAAAATTAAGATCCGCTTAAGACTTTGGCAACCTTTGAGGTAAAATTAATTGAATAATAATATTAATTTATACAAAATTAATGGCCATTTCAAACTAAACTTTGATCTTCACGAGTTTGTATGATTAAATGTAGAGAAAGATTAATATTAGATTATCTAGAATGTATAGAAAGATTGATATTAGATCGAGTACTGATTTATACATTTTTAAGATTAAGGCAAGACAGCGTGTCATGAGTAGCCCCGCTGGGCGGAACGTAGAACACCAGTCACTAAAGATCCCATATCAGACTTAAGGAGATCACTATCTTTTCGGCGAGCGACCATGAGATATTTATCCTTCTACGTTGCCCTTATATATAAGCTTAGCACAGTGGACCCCCGGTAATCCAGCCCGTCTTATTCGGCACTACCTATATTCCGACATGCCTATGCTAAATTCTTTATATTTACTAAATTCCACATAATATGTTTTGAAGTACATACAGAATCTTTTCATTTTTTTTAAATGGCTACGTAGGAGACACCAGCTATTAGGATTTGGGTCCATTATAATCTTCCGAAGAAGCGCACTACGCAGCGTTTTGGAGGGTTTGCAAACTGCTCAGGAAAATATTAATTCGGATCTTAAAAAAACGCTGGTTGTAAGAAGGTGGAAACACAGAATTCATAAGATCGTTCCACAGTCGGGCTGCTGTGTTAATAAAAGAGTTGGAGAAGCGACTGGTTCATGTATATTGAAGGTTTACTGTGAACGGATGTTGATATTGAGTAAAACGAGTGACTATTGTGAATGGGTGGAAGAGGTACCAGGGATGCAAGTTCTTTTGAGCATCTCCCGTGGTAGTATCAAAACATAAAATGAGTGACTATTGTATGCAAGTTATATGTTAGATTAAAAGGTACTCTTTTAAGTCTTTTCCAAAAAGTTCCGCACTACGGGGGATATTCTATCCGACACCACCTCACAAAACGTTTGTCAGATTACTGCGGGTGACTGTATTTATAATTTGTATCAATTGATTGATTACAGAAAATCCAGAAACAAAGCAATTTACCAAACCATTGATTGCATTTGATGTGTCATGCAATGATAGAGTTCTATGTGCAGCTACTGAAGCTGTATTGGGAGAAGCCTTTATGATGTTTTGGGATGTTAGAAAAAGTGATTTACTCGGAGCCTACTGGAATTCACACACAGATGACATTGTGCAGGTTATATTTTTTGTCGTTGACTCTTTTACTGACTTCTTAATTATAAATCAAATCTTTTTTAAATTGTCAATACTGACGGTGTAGAACTCCATTATACAATACCAATACCCCCCTCAGCGACTTGTCCCGTTTCTATCGGGGTATGCTTTGACCATGATCCTGGAATTGGCGAGTCTGGTTATTACACTGAAGCGACTGCCATCTGACCTTCGTAACCCTTAGAAAGGGGAACAAGACAAATTGGATCATGGCTATATATAGCTAGTGATATAAATTCGCACATAGATTTTTGAAAATCCAGAAGTGTCAACCTCACGCATGTGAAGGTATTTTTTAATCAAACAGTTAATAAGGGCCTAGTCAGCCGAAATGATTATCCATCCTATTATAAGGAAAATATACATGTAGAACCATAATCATTTTGTTTCATTAAAAAATACCTAGTACAAATCAAATATTTTTAAGGAGCTAGTAATCTTGTATCAAATATTCGTACCTTGATTAATTTTGGGACTGACCATTCCCTCAACAGGCTAATATACAACTTTGTAGAGCCCAGAGGGAATGGTCAGTTCCATAACCAGTAGCTAAAGTTACAAATAAATCATGTCAATTTTGTCATATGTAACACAAAATTAATTTTAGATATAGAATTACATTTGATGTCATTAATTACAACTTATTACATAAATTAATATATAAAGATTGGATTTGAATTTGTATCAAGAATTAAAAAAATGATTCATGACAAAACTATATTTCAATTAAACACAAAGTATTTTCAATATACTTCATAATCAACAGTTGTTTTTTTTTTTAAATTTCTATTATAGGTACAATTTAGTGAAAATAAAATAGACGAGTTGATATCTGCCAGCGTCGATGGATTGATAAATATATTCAACATTAGTGAATTGAATGAGGAAGATGCCTTGCAGTATTCATTGAACGCAGAATGTGCTGTGGACAGGTTGTGTAGAATATCAGACAAGACAATAGCTTGTATAACGGATAACATCGATGTACAACTTTGGAATATAGAGACTGCCGATCAGATATCTTCTTTCTCTCGTGAGGATATCACAATAGCAATGAAGGTACATATTTATGTATATGTATTTTGCAATATATCACAATTATTTTATATGTGCTTATCAACCATTCATACATGAACGAATGCAAGTTTGTAAATCAAAAGCAAGGAGTTTTAATAGTGTGAAAGACTAAACTATAATGGCATTATACTTTTCATTAAAAACAAAAATATATAATACAATATGTCTTCATTTCAAATTTTTATTGTCCGTTGTCAATAGCTATTTCATCCTACAAGGGCATTACTTTTGATAATGTCTATAAATTTAGTAGTAGAAAACTAGTGATAAATATTTTTATCTGGGCAGTTTGTTTTAACAAAACGGACGACTGTACAGGTATATTGAAAGAAGAATGTTAGCAGTAAATAGAGTGAATGTAGTACTTATTGCAAACCAAGGTAACCAATGTCAGTGAGAGAATCGCCACTCTGAATTCCAACTGGCCGGAACACATTGCCAGTTACTCTGATGGTGGGTGGACCCAGCTAGGCTTGAAGTGGCGGTCGTGACAGGGGTTTATGTGATAAATTGTTAAAGTCTAATCAGTACTCGACAATTCATAACACATCAAAACAGAACGGTGACAAATCAAAATAGTACATTGACGGTGTATAATAGTAAATTGACATTAAAAACGGTGATAATAACGGTACATAGAAG
Source organism: Molanna angustata (assembly GCA_963576475.1). Lineage (NCBI taxonomy): Eukaryota > Metazoa > Arthropoda > Insecta > Trichoptera > Molannidae > Molanna > Molanna angustata. The sequence continues at coordinate 1,315,981 of OY754978.1, read as the reverse complement.
AAAAATCAGAACATTTCGAATACAATTTCAGAGATTATGAAATTAGACAACGTCGTATAATATGTATCTGTATATATGTTTGATATCACACGAGTCGCAATAATAACTACGTACTTACATAACAAACCTAGAGTCGCCGGCTTTCGGTTGGGTTGGAAAGGAATGGGTTATACTGAATTGCATCAGGGCAGGATGTAGCAGAAGTGCAGCAGAGCGCCATAAATGGGGATACATCAGCGACCCCTTTTGTGACTGCGGTGTTCTTTCTCAGGCCCTACATCATGTAGTGGAGGAATGTCCTATACACAGGTTCCATGGAGTGTTGGAGGATTTGAATAACTTGATGACCGATACCGAGACATTGCTGAGGGATATTAATGATTTTATAGTGCCTGACATTCCATAAGCATAATATATATGTTGACTGTGTTGATTTGTCACCGTTCTGTTTTGACATGTTACGAATTTGTCGTGTTTTGATTATACTTTACCGATTTGTCGGGTCACCGAGACAGGAAAGGAGAAGTACAGGACGTCCTCCTCTGAGTGATTGGATCCGGCTGCCCAGGAAAAGAAGCAGTGGAAGAAGAGGAGGAGACTGATGTTCAATGAGCGCGCGCTTATTGCCAGTGAAATGATTATATTATAATACAAATTTATTTATGTTTAAAATAAGTACGTAATTTTTAATTGCAGAGAGAATTAGTGGACGATTGTTATGTTATAGATGTCTATAATTCTACTTCTGATGATTGTACCATATTGGCAGGATCATATTCAGATAGAGGGTAAGTATTTTTAACACTAATTTTCATGTTTAATATATAAGTTTTCGGGGATCGTAGAGATTTGTGTATAGCAATTATTCCGGGATATCCGCTTATTTTCATCCTGAAAAGGACAGCAAAGCAAAAGATTTTAATACAAAACTGTGAAATTTCTGTTTACCCTTGTTTATATAAAATTAATACAATACAATAATTTATGTTTTATTACAGAAAATGTATGAGGACTCTAAAAATAAATAAGACAAAATTAAAACCACAGTCAAACTTTGATGGTAATAAACAGATAGTCAGATGCAGTACATATGATCACGAGGTAACATTTACACTCACTACATTGTAGTATTTAAAATAGAACTAAGAAAATCTGCAAACAAAAATGTTTTTAGTACAGTTGAAATAACACAACTTTTATTTTATTTATACAACGCTATCGAAATACTTAAAAAGAACTATATTATATCTGTCAAAGACAATGAAATAACTTGCATAATGGTTTTCAATCATCTCAGTTTACACAAATATTATGTCCTATTCTGATTCTTCTAAATTTATCCGTCTTGAGTTTTAGTATATGAGAAATGTCAAAAAGTTGACTGCATTTATACGGGATTCATTACGTCACACCGCACGGATAAAATCCTTTTATCCATGGTTGCCTGTTGATTTAGATGTTTTTGTACTATGAAATGAATCAGAATGGAGCATATCGAAGATAATGTCAATCACGTAAACCAGCCGATGACGGGTCGTAAGCCCTGTAAATGCATTGAGTTCCTGGTTCTTCTATAATATTCGAACTTTGTCTCTATTGAAAAGTTTGTCAGAAAAAATATCGTTTGATTCCCGACAGGGAAAAATATCCCACGTAATTAAAAAAAAAAAATTATAATATTTTTTATTTTGTGTTCTATATTTTTTATCCTGCTACATTTTTTAATATGTAGGTAGGTATCTTGATTTTGATAAAATTATCTACATAATATATAAAAATGTATTAAAGTATCATTTAGTTTAACCAAGCGACGTGTTGTATGTTTTTGTAAATATATACCTTCCTAAAACTTTAAAAAAAAATATTATAAGATTAATAGCGTAAGTCTCTAGAGTGTGGCAACTTGTTATTGGGACGATGTTAAATTAATATTTGACATAGTACCTGTTAGTTGCCCGAGATGCAATATAAAAATAAAAAATAAATTATCTTCTTATTTTAAATTTATGATAAGAAAAAAAATCTTCTGCGTCTTCTAATCCATTCCTTTCCTCGTTGCTGTCATTAGTTTACTTGTTGAAGTTGTATTTTTTGTTGCTCTTTTGTAAAACGGTGTATTTTTCTTTTTCAGAATGATTTACTCATAACTGGTGGTGAATCTGGAATAGTTAGTTTATGGAACATGGATAAAACATCCGATAGTTCTCTGTCACAAGCTAATAAAAATAAAATGAACGTTGGCTTAGAAAAATTAAAAATACGAAAAGAAAAACCATATTAGTCCATTCGATAATAATTATTGTAAAATGTTTTTTTTTTCTATAATGCATGCATTAAAATTTATTGAAAATACAAAGTGTTGCATTTTTATTTCCTTTATTCATAACAATATTCAATTTTATTTCAGCATACTCAACAAGAATGTATTTTTCTTAGGAGAAACAATAAAATCAAGCCTCTACATGGTTGATTTGTCATCAGCCTGTTAATGGTTACAGAAAATATATATTAGATCAAATTTATTCAATATTTTGCAACTGCGTAGTGAAGAATGATTTTTTTTAATTTTTAAATTTATCTTTTTACTTCTCGACAAAACACCGTGCGGAGAATGTATACTGGGAGTTTCATTTTCATATTAAGTTCTCCGTGAAAATAAAAACAATATTATAAACAAATTTTAAAAGCTAGTGCATACTGCGAGTCAATTTTGTATAAACATGTGTTTCTTGGAGATTCTTCGGAAGAGGTACTATTTTATCTGTGTTTCTTGGAGATCTTAGGGAGAAGTACTATTTTATGTGTGGTTTTTTGGAGATCTTAGGGAGAGGTACTATATTATCTATGTTTCTTGGAGATTCTTCGGGAGAGGTACTATTTTATCTGTGTTTATTGGAGATTCTTCGGGAGAGGTACTATTTTATCTGTGTTTCTTGGAGATTCTTCGGGAGAGGTACTATTTTATCTGTGTTTATTGGAGATTCTTCGGGAGAGGTACTATTTTATCTGTGTTTCTTGGAGATTCTTCGGGAGAGGTACTATTTTATCTGTGTTTATTGGAGATTCTTCGGGAGAGGTACTATTTTATCTGTGTTTATTGGAGATTCTTCGGGAGAGGTACTATTTTATCTGTGTTTCTTGGAGATTCTTCGGGAGAGGTACTATTTTATCTGTGTTTATTGGAGATTCTTCGGGAGAGGTACTATTTTATCTGTGTTTCTTGGAGATTCTTCGGGAGAGGTACTATTTTATCTGTGTTTATTGGAGATTCTTCGGGAGAGGTACTATTTTATCTGTGTTTCTTGGAGATTCTTCGGGAGAGGTACTATTTTATCTGTGTTTATTGGAGATTCTTCGGGAGAGGTACTATTTTATCTGTGTTTCTTGGAGATTCTTCGGGAGAGGTACTATTTTATCTGTGTTTATTGGAGATTCTTCGGGAGAGGTACTATTTTATCTGTGTTTCTTGGAGATTCTTCGGGAGAGGTACTATTTTATCTGTGTTTCTTGGAGATTCTTCGGGAGAGGTACTATATTATCTGTGTTTCTTGGAGATTCTTCGGGAGAGGTACTATTTTATCTGTGTTTATTGGAGATTCTTCGGGAGAGGTACTATTTTATCTGTGTTTCTTGGAGATTCTTCGGGAGAGGTACTATTTTATCTGTGTTTATTGGAGATTCTTCGGGAGAGGTACTATTTTATCTGTGTTTCTTGGAGATTCTTCGGGAGAGGTACTATTTTATCTGTGTTTCTTGGAGATTCTTCGGGAGAGGTACTATTTTATCTGTGTTTATTGGAGATTCTTCGGGAGAGGTACTATTTTATCTGTGTTTCTTGGAGATTCTTCGGGAGAGGTACTATTTTATCTGTGTTTCTTGGAGATTCTTCGGGAGAGGTACTATATTATCTGTGTTTCTTGGAGATTCTTCGGGAGAGGTACTATTTTATCTGTGTTTATTGGAGATTCTTCGGGAGAGGTACTATTTTATCTGTGTTTCTTGAAGATCTTAGGGAGAAGTACTATTTTATGTGCGGTTTTTTGGAGATCTTAGGGAGAGCTACTATTTTATCTGTGGTTTTCTGGAGATCTTAGGGAGAGGTACTATTTTATCTGTGTTTCTTGGAGATTCTTCGGGAGAGGTACTATTTTATCTGTGTTTCTTGGAGATTCTTCGGGAGAGGTACTATTTTATCTGTGTTTATTGGAGATTCTTCGGGAGAGGTACTATTTTATCTGTGTTTCTTGGAGATTCTTCGGGAGAGGTACTATTTTATCTGTGTTTCTTGGAGATTCTTCGGGAGAGGTACTATTTTATCTGTGTTTATTGGAGATTCTTCGGGAGAGGTACTATTTTATCTGTGTTTCTTGGAGATTCTTCGGGAGAGGTACTATTTTATCTGTGTTTCTTGGAGATTCTTCGGGAGAGGTACTATATTATCTGTGTTTCTTGGAGATTCTTCGGGAGAGGTACTATTTTATCTGTGTTTATTGGAGATTCTTCGGGAGAGGTACTATTTTATCTGTGTTTCTTGAAGATCTTAGGGAGAAGTACTATTTTATGTGCGGTTTTTTGGAGATCTTAGGGAGAGCTACTATTTTATCTGTGGTTTTCTGGAGATCTTAGGGAGAGGTACTATTTTATCTGTGTTTCTTGGAGATTCTTCGGGAGAGGTACTATTTTATCTGTGTTTCTTGGAGATCTTAGGGAGAAGTACTATTTTATGTGCGGTTTTTTGGAGATCTTAGGGAGAGCTACTATTTTATCTGTGGTTTTCTGGAGATCTTAGGGAGAGGTACTATTTTATCTGTGTTTCTTGGAGATTCTTCGGGAGAGGTACTATTTTATCTGTGTTTCTTGGAGATCTTAGGGAGAAGTACTATTTTATGTGCGGTTTTTTGGAGATCTTAGGGAGAGCTACTATTTTATCTGTGGTTTTCTGGAGATCTTAGGGAGAGGTACTATTTTATCTGTGTTTTTTTGAGATCTTAGGGAGAAGTACAACTCCCAACCTGATATAAATACTAGGGATTAACCAAAGAGAATATAATTATATAATCCGTAGGTAATATAGAAGTAAACTTGTTTTATTCTGTCAAATCATGAGACTTTCAATATTGTAATTGTACAATTGAATAAAAATTTCATTCATATTCAGTTAAAAGGTACCTGTGTATTATTATTAGCGTGTACATTATTCATACATATTCTTCTTCTTCTTCAGCCAGCTTTCATCCATTCTTGGACATAGGCCTCCCCTTTGATCCTCCACAACTCCCTGTCTTGGGCACACTGCATTCATACATATTATAAACTAATATTTATTTTTTCAAAAAAAAACTAACACAATTTATTTTGTTTATAAATGTTATTTAATGAAGTAGGTAAGTAAATAAAGAAAGTAATAAATATTTCCACGTAAGGATAATTGCATTTTAAAAATATAAATATGTTAAATCCAGCTGCAGTTTGATGTAATTTTTATTTGGTTTGTTGTATGATTTGATCTTTTTATGACATAATGAAAATAACAATTGAATATTTCTACTTCAAAGCAGCTCTCTTGTAAAATGATGCATTTGGACAAAATATGTTCTACATCTCAGGTAAATAAAAGAAGGATATATTATAAGAATGAAAGATAATAGATGGAAGAGACAACAAGGTAGGCCACCTAACAGATGTATGGATGACATCAAAAGACCCATGGATGTATATAAGGTAATGGATGGAAGCATAGATAAAATTGTTGTAACCGCGGGGGAGGGGGGGGGGGTCGCCGCCATCTTGCTCGAACCAAGTTTCATAGTGACCACGGATGTAACTAAAGTAATGGATGGATGCATTGATAAAATTTTTGAAGCTGCAGGGCGATTTCAAGTGCTGATTATTATCTTCATATATATAATTTATTTTAGTATATGAAGCACAAGATTGGTGTAAACTGGAGTGTGGCGATTGCGCCAATTGCGCCGCGCAGTGCTTCGCTGCGCTGAGTACTTCGGCAGGCGCCATCTTGCCCTGCGCCGTATTCACAGCCCGTCTCCTATTTAAGGGGAAGCACAGCGCGCCCAGACCATTCCGCTCATCCAGATCTCGAAGCTAGGCATCACGCTGCCCGACCGCTCATCGCTGTTCAAATCGTCCGCGTTTCAAATTTACATTTATATTCATTAAATAATAACTCGACATTTCTGTACCAAGTAATATTAGTAAGCACCAATTGTAATCATCAACTTGATAAATAAAAGAGTAAGTTCAATTTCCTGTTATATCTTTCAATCTGTCAACCATTCCTACCTGAGTAATATTTGATAATAATATTTAATCTATTGTATACGGTATCGCAATTGCTTGGTCGATCAATCTGTGGCTCAGCTGTCGGGACTATCCGAACAGACGGCCTCCAGGTTCGAACCAAGCGGTTGAGATACCGTATACAATAGATTAAATATTATTATCAAATATTACTCAGGTAGGAATGGTTGACAGATTGAAAGATATAACAGGAAATTGAACTTACTCTTTTATTTATCAAGTTGATGATTACAATTGGTGCTTACTAATATTACTTGGTACAGAAATGTCGAGTTATTATTTAATGAATATAAATGTAAATTTGAAACGCGGACGATTTGAACAGCGATGAGCGGTCGGGCAGCGTGATGCCTAGCTTCGAGATCTGGATGAGCGGAATGGTCTGGGCGCGCTGTGCTTCCCCTTAAATAGGAGACGGGCTGTGAATACGGCGCAGGGCAAGATGGCGCCTGCCGAAGTACTCAGCGCAGCGAAGCACTGCGCGGCGCAATTGGCGCAATCGCCACAGGAGTAAATAAAACCATTATTTCACTATAGAAAACAAACATATTATATGTATATAGAAAACTGCATATTTTCAAGACTTTACTGTACCTACATACTCAAAGCAAAGGAATATAAAAAAAATATAAAATGTATACAATGTATAACAACAATAAAATTATAAAATGTATAATTTATAAAATGTAAATAAAGCAAAGATATAAAAATTATTTTGTACTTTTAGAAATTATCCGAATAAGTACAATATGTTTACAATATTATATAATGGCCAAATTTAATAGTATTAAAAATAAAAACTGGTGAAAATAGATTATTTTCTACATGTTAACGCCGTCAGCGATAAAAATGCGATACCTACAATTTAAAAAATGCGTTTTATCTTTAAAAAAACACGTGTGCTCCCAGAAAATACACGTGTTATTTTAATTTTGTATTGCTTCTCGGGCAACTAACAGGTAGGTGCTATGTCAAATAATATTAATTCAACACGCACCCAATGACAAGTTGCCACATTCTGGAGATTTGTGATATTTATGTGTCCCCACCGGGAATCGAACCCGGGACCTGAAGGCCGACAAATGTTAAAAAAAACACTAGTTACTTTAGTGACATTATTTTTGTCTGTTGAATACCTACAGCCCAATTTCTAATGTATATACATACATATAACAACAACTTCAAAGAACATATTAACGGTGAAAATCATGTTAAAAAAATCTAAAAGACCATTAATATTAAATACAACACAAATCCACTTACCTAAAATGTGACAATCCTCTTTCTTGGGATGATTTAAATCTACTCGATCGACTTTTGCAACCAAAAGCAGCACACATCACCATATTCGTTTTTATTTAATATTTCATATAACAAATAATACACTGTTTCTACACAAAAATGATTTTAAAAATAATAAATTAGGTATGCAAAGGACACCCTGACAGCTAGACGCCAAACGACAGACTGGTTGGAATAACGCGCGCCTTCAAAAATATTACGAATGCCTCTATCTATCCAGTTAGTGTACATCCTTGTGCTGCCAGTGCTACATTTGGGTCGAGCAAGATGGCCGCCAGGGGGTTTCTCCACACCCCCTATTGGACTCAAATGTCTTAATACATATTGGTTCGAAAGTTCCATCCATTATATCCATGAAAAGACCCCAGTGGATAGGAATGAGAGGATTGGAGTAGGAGAGGGGAGGTCTATGTCCTGCAGTGGGCAAACACGGACTGAGGATGATGATGATTTCCACATAGGGTTATAAAATAATGTATACAACTTTTTTGGTATGATTCTTTATATTATTTGATTTTTTTTTTCAATTTATAACCAGATTGATCATTCTGTATCAATGAATGGCACTTAAATCACAAATAAAATACATTTTTATTTATTAAGGACCAATGTTGCATCTGACATAAACTATATTATATTCAAATACAGTGAAACCCTCTTAACTCAATTGCTCTGTAAAATATTAATTAAAAATAAATATATAATACACACTTTCAAACAGCGATACTCCTTAATTCAAATAAAGCTTTCTCTAACAGCTGCCATGACACAGTATGTATGTGCTGGTGTATTAGTTTTGATTCCTTAAAAAGAATAAATTATCAATTAATATAATGTTTTTGTGAATCTCTCACTTCTTTGGGCTGGAACACCTTTATTTTGAAAGAAGTTGTGATTTGATTTTATTAAATTATGAAAACCTTTATTCAATAAACAACTCAAAGATTTTTTTGAGATTATATTGACCATAATGCAATCTATGTGAAAATATTGTGATACTAGGCATGCCTTTTAAGTTCTGTCGTTTACATATTTACCGGCAGCTTTGAATTTGGAACTGTTTGATTATTCAAATTTGTTTGAATTTAGAATCTCAAAACAATTGAAATTATTAGGATTAATGCTATTGTTTAGTCATTGCGTCGTTTTGAATCTGTCAGGTCACGTACGAAAATGAATCTTACTAAGGAAAATGTCCGTGCAATAATTTTCTACAACTTTAAAAGAGGCCTAACACGGCTTCAGTGTTTTGAAGAGATAACATCTGTGTTCCAAGATGAAGCAGCTCCATCTCTGCGGACTGTCGAACGCTGGTATTCAGAATTTCAGCGTGACATACCAGTCTTAGTGACAAATCTCATGAAGGACGTCCAAAATCCGCCTTCACTGAAGAAAACATCATTGCTGTGAGACAACTAATTCTCGAAGATCGTCATGTGACATATCGAGAGATAGAAACATTATTAGGCATCTCAGGGACAACCATTCAGAAGATATTGCATATAACACTTGGTGTGAGAAAGCTAGTTTGCCGTTGGATCCCGCATTTGCTTTCAGACGATAATAAGGAGGCCCGCGTCAGATGGTGTAAGAAAACTCTTCAAAGGTTCAACCGAGGAGAGTCAAATCACGTCTACGACATCATCAGTGATGACGAATCTTGGATCTATGCCTACGGTCCTGATTTAAAACAACAATCTACAGTCTGGGTCTTCCAAGATAAGCCGACCAAAGTTGTTCGCTCTCGAAGCGATACAAAGAAGATGGTGGCCACGTTCGTTGCAAAATCCGGTCATGTTGCGACAATTGTACTTGAAGATAATAGAACGGTTAATGCTGAGTGGTATACAACAGTTGGTTTACCACAAGTCATCGTTGAACTTCAGAAATCTAACCCAAAGCGATGCATCATCCTACTTCATGATAACGCAAGCTCACACAGCGCTCGTCAAATTATTTAGTATTTGAAGCAGGAAAACGTAGAAATTCTTGACCATCCTCCATACAGTCCTGACATACGTCCTAACGATTTCTTTACATTTCCTAAAATTAAGAAAAATCTTCGCGGTCAAAGGTTTCAGTCCAGTGAAGAAGCAGTCGACGCTTTCAAGACAGCCATATTGAACACCCCTACTTTGGAGTGGAATAAATGTTTTAATAACTGGTTCGAGCGAATGGAAAAGTGTATTAAACTACCTGGTGAATACTTTGAAAAACAATAAAAGATACTATAAGATTATAGTAGTGTTATTTTCATCAAACGACAAATTTTAAAAGGCATGCCTCGTATTTATCTCTTTCGTATTGTTTCATCCTGTGAACAAACGAAGAATAACATATTTCACATGTTTTGTACTAGGCCACACAATGTGTGAATTTTCATTTGATATTGTAATAATGTCAACTATCAGAAAACGAAAGTTGAGTCAGTAGGTACCTACATTATGGAAAACCATGATATTGTCTTTAAAATTCAGTCTAAATTTATAGTAAAAAAAATCGAAAAATATGACAACCCAGTGCTTGAAACCAGGGGGGCAAGTCTGGTTCGATCGGCGAAATCAAAACCCCAATGATTACCCATATCATGGATATAATTATCGTATGGAGTTCTATGACATTTAAAGATATTGTAGAACTCCATATAATAATTATATCCATGATATGGGTAATCACGAGGGTTTTGATTTCGCCGATTGAACCAGACTTGCCACCCAGATATTCAACTAAGTCACAATGAACAATTTTGAGCAAAATGAATGAATGATAAAAAAAAAACAGTTGATTAAATGAGGCAGTCATATTTTTACAAAACATAACACATTTTCAATTCGAATTGCTTTGGTGCTTGATATAAGGATTTTTAGGTATTTACAAATAAATAATCTGTCTTTGATGTCAAACATACAAATAATAATTTCTAATCAGTAATATATGTATGTGAATTTCTTACAATGTCATTAAAGAGTACTAAAATTGTAAATGAGAATAATTAATGTTTACAAAAATGCTGTCAAACTAATTTCTAATATCTGTACCTACCGAAATTCAGTATATAAGAAAAAACAACCTTTCTATGTTGATAAGGGCCTAGTCAGCTGAAATGGTAGTCCTGACACAAGGAAAATATATAATATGTAGAAACAATCAATTTTGTTTTATTTAAAAATACCTAATATATAATTATTGTTGAATTGAATTTAAAATGGTGAATTGTTCAGTTTCAAGGTGAAAGAGTTGAAGTAGTAAAAAGAACCAGAAATTACCTACCACAGGCAAGAGCGTCGGCAGCCCAAGGCCCAGGGGGGGGGCAATTTAACCCATTCATAGGCTATTCTTCGTATACCTAACCTATACTATGGAGGATGAGAAAAATATGAATTGTTACATTTTTCTTAATCTCTAGGGGGGGGCAGCTGCCCCCCTTGGCGACGCCCTTGACCACAGGTAAATTTTCACAATGGTGGCAGACAGTCATACTGCAGTAGTCATACTTACGTAACCTCTCTATCATGATCAAAGGTTATAAGTGTACACACATAAATTATATATTTAGTAAAAGGAGATACATTTATAAGTATTGAAGGGAAGTCAGAGTTGTTGATTTTTTTTAAAGAGTGAATATGTCCTTGTAGTAACAAGTACATATACATCCTCATACGTTCCCTAAATTAAGCATAAATGCTTGTGCTATAGGTGTACGAAATCGGTCGTGGCAGGACAACTGGATTACAAACCCAGCGCGCTAACCGCTCTGCCAACACCCATCTAAATTATAAGGGTAACTTATATTTTTTTTTTTTTTAAATAAAAAATGAATATGTCCTTGTTCAGCAAGTACATATACATCTTCCTACGTTCCCTAAAATAAGCAAATAAATGCTTGTGCTATAGGTGAACGAAATCGGTCGAGGCAGGATTCGAACTCGCTAATCATAAAATATTATTTACATACACAAAAACATATAGGTGCAAACATTTTATCTAAAGACGAATGGAAAATGTTTTTTAAACTTTTCCATGAGCAAAGAATTTATTTGTTTTATTTTCCTACAACAACAATGTAACATTGGTTTGGTAAGCTAAACAAATATTTTTATAAGATGTATATTCAAAATGTACACAAATAATTAATGAAAACTTTATTAATAGCTGGTTTTAAAAGAATATACTATTGGTAAAATATATCATACAGATATAAGTAATGTCAAACCATAAAAGTTAGGATACTTGATTTATTTTATTCTCTACCTTACAATGTTGTACAAAGAACATGACATGTCATAGTACACATAGATTTATTTTATTCTCTACCTTACAATGTTGTACAAAGAATATGACATGTCATAGTACACATAGTTTTGGTCTTGACACAATATTTACCCAAGTACACTTAGAATTATATTCTCGTTTAATTAATAGAAAATTATATAATTCTGATAATGTTTAAATTTTTTGATTACATTAGTCATTTCTTTCTCAAATACATTATTTATTTTATTTACAAAACATTTATAAATTATTCCAACTCATATACACACATGACATGACAGTACACCATAACTTAACTGTCAGGAATAATAATATATTTTTTAACAGATTTTTAATTATCTCAATAGAGACGAAGTTGGAATATTTACTGTAGGAGAACCGGGAAATCAAGGCACCTACAGGGCTTACGACCTGTCATCGGCTGGTTTACGTGATTGCTTTATGCGCTTGCGCAACGTTCACCAATTATGCCTTTTTAATGAGATCCCTATCAATTCAATTTTGAAAGTTCTATATATTGTAATACTGAAATCTTTTCGCATGAAAATAAGGAATTTTTACTACAGCCATCTATGTGTGAAATTATGAACAACATTCTTATTATTTTTTATTTATTTTTGTTGTAACGCCATCTATTGAGAGAATTGGTTTTTTGTAAATAATGAGAGCAACAATTCTTATACCTGAGGTGACAAATGCATTTTTCGCATAGAAGTCACCCCTGAATTGCGCCAGACTTATAAGGTCATTTTTGTCAAGCGCATAAAGTGATCACGTAAACCAGCCGATGACAGGTCGTAAGCCCTGTAGGTGCCTTGATTTTCCGGTTCTCCTACAGTAAATATTCCAACTTCGTCTCTATTGAGATAATTAAAAATCTGTTAAAAAATACCTTTGACTCCCGACAGGGAAAAAATCCAATGTTTGTGCATATGCAATAATAAAAATATTCAATAATATATTTGATTATGTATTAAAGATTAATACTTATATAAATATAGATAGCATCACAGAAATTAGGTAAAAATCTATGTTAAATGAAAATTAAATATTTAAATATTCATAACCTCAACTGTTTATATTGTTTGATGAAAGGGACAATAAATCTAAGCAAAAATCTACATCACTTATAGTGTCCGACCAAACATTCAGCATCGGCCACCTTGACTCAAATAAGCACTTTCGGCTTTCAAAATGGCTAAATTTCATTGTTTAACCACCAAGGCTACTCATGAAGTTGATGAAGATTATATTTAGACTAAAGAAGTCTTTAGATTTAAATTTGTTAATTAATTATGTTAAGTTAAACAACAATTAATGACAATTACATATTATATTAAAATTAAACAATTTGGTTTTTGATTCTACGTATATTTTTAGTTCGTCGATAGCTATATCACCTTGTTAGGGCATCTTCAAGACTACCAAGGCGAAATAGCTATCGACGAATTAAAAAATATACGTAGAATCAAAAACATATTGTTTAATTTTAATATAATTTAAAATACAATTCTACTACGTAAAATATCCACAAGTACTTAAGACAATTACATACTAAACCTGAACGATTTTTTATGATTGATTAAGATAAGTACGAAACCGGGTATCGATCTTATACATAGTTTAAAAAAAGATAAAATATGAGATAAACTTGAAATATTAGAGATAAATAGTGTAAAAGGTAACAGTAACATTCCTTTGATTAATGCACAAATAGATTTTAATACTTCTCCATTATTATTACCTTTAGAATAGTTAATGTTAGGTTTTTTTTTCTGTTGGCCATTATTCAACGTATTTATGTGAATAATTTATTATATTCTTAATTGTTGTCCTTTCAATACAATATTTATATATGCATTTCTTTACTTTGTTTAAATTTTATTGTTCCTATTTATTAACCATTCTATTGTATCTTGGTAGTACTCCTTCCTTCTCTATTATTTGTATCCTCAAGTTCACCATTCTGACAATGCTCGGCATTAAGCGATACCGGTGAATGGGAGTCGCGTTTGCGTACAAAATTAGAAAAATGTAACGAAAAATTATAAATGATTTTTTCATCATAATTCTATGTGAATATGGAGTTATATCATGAAGTGACAGTTTCAAATATTGAAAAAAAAATAAGATAAGAACGTAATAAGATATGCTTCGAGTAAGCCCTGCTGGTCATATTTTTTCATATAGTAATTATTTGATTTCAATAAAAAACAAATTTGATAACTCTTTCAGAGTACTTATTTTATCAACTAGTAGAGCATAAATAATAATAAATAGTTCCTCCACACCTTGCATAAATATTTTTTATGATTTGTATATAGTATTCTTATAAAATTTCTTAGTAAAGTCAAACCTTAAGCTAGGGCTGAATATTCGACATTGGCTCCACTAGTTATTAATACTTGAACTGATAATACATGACAATTTAGCGATGCATCTTTTCAGTTATTCCAATCACATCATTATGATGAAATTATTCAATAATGGACCATCACCGACCAACGCTGTGATCCTTACGGGGTAGGCAAGGAGTAGCTATTACCACAAATTCCAATCTTTCATTAAGATGATCATACCACCTTTTTTGCAGCCGATTTCTGCCTTCTTTCAGCCCTATAAACTTCTTCATCAGTCGTTCTACACTCATTCTTTCAACACGATCAAACCATTAATTATTAATGGGTATTTTAAATCAAACAAATGATTTGGTCTACATATATATTTTTTCCTGAATCCAGGACGACCGTTTCAGCTTATTAGGCCCTTATGAACTGTTGATAAGGGCCTAATAAGCTGAAACGGTCGTCCTGGATTCAGGAAAAAATATATATGTAGACCAAATCATTTGTTTGATTTAAAATACCCATTATTATGGAATTCTACATATTTAACACTGTCAGTATTGACAAAATTAAAAAACCATTAATTATTCATAGAGTAGATGATGGTGTTATGATAAACTTTCTTTTCATATACAAAAAAACCAGACATAAATTGGTTTCGTCAAAATACACAGATTTGTAAACAGTTATTTGTTTTACAACAACAAATTCATAATAAAATTTATAACAACAAATTCATAATAAAATAGGCATTATCTTGAAATGGTTATTTTTTAATAAAGTTTGTATATCAATTCATTCTCAAACTATAATAGGCATTATCTTGAAATGGTTATTTTTTAATAAAGTTTGCATTATCAATTAATTCTCAAACTATTATAGGCAGTATCTTGAAATGGTTATTTTTTAATAAAGTTTGTATATCAATTCATTCTCAAACTATAAAATTAATTGTATTGACTTTATACAAGTTTCAATATAATGAGGATTGAATGAGTTAAATTATTTAACATAAGAATTCAAGCCAAAATAGACCTACAAAACTGTTAACTATCAAAAGCCATAATCTACAATGACATCAGTTTTTATGTATAAAAAATAAACTAAAAGAAAATAATATCATACACACACGAAAAATGATGCAATTGAATAATGGTAGTTATTAAAAACATCTTGAACAGAGTGCAAATTTAAGTTTTTTGCTTGGTTGTTAGTTGAGCAAAACGTCCCCCTATCCCACGAAATATCTCAAGATATTTGCCAATAACTATATTAATACATATTTATTATTTATTGTTTGGTCGTAGTATTACATCATGCCAGGAATACAATAACAAATTGTTTGCACAGCACTTACACATAATAATCCTAAGTAAAATGGAGTGCTTGTATGGAGTTATTAGAAAGCAAATGGTATGGTATGATATAGGCAAATGTTACATATTTTGATTGCATGGTGTTGTAATCTAGAAAAATGATTTTTCTATAATAAAGATAAGAATTAAAATTATAAATATCATATCGAGTGGGTACCAATTATTTTGTTGCCAGGAACATAATTAATCTGAAAAGAAAAATACAATAATCAGTACCAGATATAAACAATATGAAATAATTTCTATTCATAAAAATATATTATTAATTTATAAAAAAAACTTACATTTCATAGAGTAAAATTTAAATAACATAATGTATTCAAACTCACTGAGATAAACCTGTAACGAGGTTAAATAAAGTTGCATTTGTGAAAGAGATAAATGACATAAATGAATATACAAAACACTCCTCTGTCTTTAAGAGTCGGCAGTTGGGTACTGATAAATTACTTGTAACAAAATTTAAAGAATGCAACAACAAAATACTAGAGGCCTTTCTTACTATTTGCAATTTGTGTTTAAGCCGATACTTATCCAGTTTTTTGTATGGCCGAAACTGACTTAGCATCGGATTAAACTCGTATATCAATTAGTAAGTAAGGCCCAAGGTGTCTCAAAAGAAAGTTTATATTTGTATTCAGAGCGTTATGTGGAGATGTTAGACGACTTCTTGGTGCCTGAACTGCAAAACTTTCCTGGCTTACCAAAGAACATGGTTCCAGTAGAACGGAGCAACGTCACACATGTCCAATACATCTCTGCTACAAGTTCGTGAAATTTTCCCAGGCAAATTGATTTCCAGGAGAGGTGACATAAATTGGCCTCCAAGCAGTCCTGATTTAACCTCTTAGCTTTTTCCTAGCTTTTTCCCAGGCAAATTGATTTCCAGGAGAGGTGACATAAATTGGCCTCCAAGCAGTCCTGATTTAACCTCTTAGCTTTTTCCTAGGGGTTTATCTTAAATCTAAAGTTTACGCCAATAAAACGACTTCCCTGGCGCATTTGAAAGAAAATATCCACCACGAAATGGTAGCCATCACTGAGCCCACCTGCCGAGCCGTCATAAGTAATTTTACTGTTTGATTAAATGAGTGTTGCGAATGCGAGGGTCTACATTTGGACAATATTATTTTTACGAAATAAATTCCTAAATTGTTTACTTTAATAATCAATATTTTTTCGATACACAGTTTACTTTTTTTTAATAGATCCACTAAATATAAACTTCCTTTTGAGACACCTTGTATATAGGATACAATTTGCTGATCTTTCATATGAAAATATTTGACTTAGTATAAATATGAATATAAATGTAATTATTCACCTGAAGTTTATTGTTTTGTTAGCTAGAAGTCTGTTACATTCATTTGTATCTGGTAGAGGAAGAGTTGTGGGCGACGACTCAGTGTCCCTCTCATTAAAATCAAAATGATATATTCTAGGGGAGTTGCGCATGTCACCAAAAGGGCCTCTCAATATAATATAGTGTATCGGAAGAGGGGACACCGTTTTACTCTTTAATATTATCTGGAAGTTGGAACACAAATCAATCAATCAATTCATTCATTTATACCATCATGGCATATTCCAAAATGTGGCGTAACTTTGACAGGTGTGCGGGGTGTGCATTACCTTAAAAATACTCACTACTATACCCACACACCAGTCTCGTCTCACCTAGTAAAGCACTATACTCAGAATGAGTGGTGAAGCTCATTGCTGAACTATGTGAGATGCTGAACTATGTAGAAAAGAGTGGAAGTACTATTCTAAGTTGGTGCCTCACAGCATCAATTACAATAACACATTCAAAAACATTCACATTCTAACCCACACAAAATTACAGGATAAAATATCCTTCAAACATAATATACACAATACCGAATAGAAACCACATCACAAGGAAGAAATAAGATTGGATATCCAGAGAAACACAATCTATGGAATGAAAAACATCCTGTTCAAGTAGTAGTTCCTGACTCTGGAACGACATCGCAACTTCATATTTCATTAATAAAAGAAATCTGAAGCATCATATCCTTACAAATCTTACTTAATTATATCTCCTTATCCAATCCTATCCCCTTATATGTAAAGTTTGAAATAAATAAAAAATAAAACATGGCCAGGTGACAGGAAAATTGTTTGAAAAACAAGTGATGGAGTGCTCAATTCTTCGTAAATCAATTTTTCAAACAACAATTAATCAACGTAATTTTACAAACACATCTATGAGAAATTACAATTATTTGAATTTTTACATCATGTTGGAAACTCTGAAATTAAGAAGCATACACCATTGATCTCTATACTACCTATAACTTTCCATACATTTCATGCGGTCATAATTATAAGTTAACTATACTGTTTTATGCGTAGAAAATATTTGTTTCATATAATAATAACTAGTTGCATGTAACACATGAGATCCAACTGTCGATAGCGATAGTATGTATAGTTGAAGAATATGTACCAAACTATAAACCCATAAATACAAATTATTGAATATTTTCAGATATTTTGTTTTCTATACAATATATATTATGTAGGTATGTATGTCAAGATAGGATAGTATGGAGGAAGTTCCTTTTTTCCTACCCAGAATATGAAAATAGCATGATGGTATGTATGTTTGGAGATGAAGTATCAAACTATTAAGTCTTCTTACATATTGTGTATAGGCGACTGCCATACAAAATGTATGAAGCGATGTCGTCACTAAACTCAATTTTTAAAAAAATTGTTAAAAAAAATTGAGATCTTCTACTACAATGTTAATATTTTTTATAGAAAATTAAATTATCTAGTTGGGGTGTTTCGGCTTTTTTTGATAATTGTATAAGTTTTGGAAATATAGGCAGTTAAACTCATAAATTTATCATAAAAAAAATATTTTTCTTAATAAAAAATGTTTGAGAAACCCTGGAATTTTTTTGAAAAAATCAATTTGAGATTTTTTATTTTTCTATGTTTGTACCAATTTTCAGCGTTCTAGCTTTTATGGTTTCTGAGATATATGGAAAAATAAAATAAAAATTCAAAAGTTGATAACCCCTGACTGAAACAAAAATTCAAAATTCTGAGTATAAAAGTTTTGTAGGCCTATAACTGTTTATATATTCTGAAATTTTGGGCTCTGTAAATTGAGCGGATCAAAAGTTATAAGGGGGGGACGGACACACACACAGACACACACACACACACACACAGACACACACACACAGACACACACACACACACAGACACACGAAATGTTCTACTCCGAATTCTGAGTAAATCCGTGTATGGAACATATATGCTGCGAAGCCTCTAAGTTGGTGTTTTTTGACTTCAAAGTTGGAAAAGCCGTGAAAAAAGTAGACCTCTCCATACAATTCTCGCGTATTCTGGCTTGATACATTGTCGATATGTTAAGAGAACAAAGTTCTCCTGAACAAATCGACAGTTGGATTATGTCAACTCATAATAGTAAATTTAAAAGTGCCTCCTTTTTGTTTTTTTCTTTCATACTCTTACTTACGCAGTTATAAGGAATTTGGAGCTTTTGCCTAAAAATTACAAAAATTGATTATTCTTTAGAAGAGTATGGCTTATGTGACAGATGAAACTGTGACCAAGCTTCTAAAAATTACTGGGATGAGCTGATTCGCAGTAGTGAAGCTAAATGAAGCTTCATAATAGTAGAAAACACCTGTTCACAGATGTAGGAAGATGCACATATCGCTATTATCTTCTAAGCGTGAGATTTCGGGTTGGGGAAACTTGATTTTGACAGGGCCTTGTAGAACTTTTTAGTAACTTGTAAACTATTTAGAATTTAGAGTGACTGGCAAATATCTTGATTAATGGCTTCGGCTACATCTTTGCTTAGTTGGTAGATGCACAAATCTTCCCTAATTGCTCTGATGTTTACTGATACTTTTGACAGTTGTAAAATACAATAACAATATTGCTTGTTACCTGATAGGTAATATCCCTCTCTGAGCTTTGTGTCGGATCCCTCTGACTGTTGTTTATATTTGCCTTCACCACCCACTGATTGTTGAAAGCCGAGAACCTCGATGTCTCGTAAAATAATTTATTTACATACTCCTCCGTCCTGTACGGTTTAAACTGCAAATCTAAAAATCAAAAAGACATACTAACTAAAAGCTAAATATTTCATAAAATGCCTTGAATATTAAATTGACGAATGAGGTACCATTCATTCTACAAACAGAACACAAGAGTAAGGAATGAAATTATCAGAGTTAGAACAGAAATGCTGAGACTTTATTGAAAAATTGGATTGGGCTGGATATGTTGTAAAAAGTAAGTTTTACATAAGTGGGGTATTTGTTGCCTGTAGGCAATTTCCGCCAGTCAACCACAATATTAAATACATTTGTAGCAAGTATTAATAAAATATAATACAATAACCAAAAAAAGAATAAACAGCTACAAAAAAATACAAGATTATTAAAAAAAGCAATGCAACAAAAGGATGATACACGAAGCGACGAAGGATAAAGAAATTATAGGTAGGTATGTGTATAGGTAGGAAGTGTTACTTCAGAATCTTATTGAAAACCTTCAAGCTAGAAGCATCTCTTATACCATTGCGTAATTAGTTCCAGTTAGGCTGCATGCATTTTAACAAGTGGTTATATTTTAATTAGTGGTTATAATATGAAGAGTGCAAATTTGTGTCTTTTTGCTTAGTTGGTATATTATGTGCAAATTGCCCCATACACGGAGAAATGGCTCAAGAAGTTTGACGAAAACTATAACAAAATAAATCTAGAAGTAGGCAAAATTTTTTTTTTTCTTACATACATACTATCAGGCCATGTCCCTTAAGCAGAGAGAACCGAGCACCATACTCCTCTATTTTTTCAATAATTCCTAGCTTCCTTTACATCCATGCATTGACTCATACATGCTCATTGATTGCTTAAGCTTCTTGTTTCCTTCTTTCAAAATATCATTCACATGGCCATGCCATCCATTTTTTAGACGGCCCCTGCTATTCACTCCATTTCTTGTATGTTTTTCGGTCAGTTGTTGCATCATTATACATATCATCACACCATGTCCCTCACGGGGTAGGCAGAGAGAACCGAACGCCACTTATTTCTATCTAGACACACATTAATAGCCTCGTCAACATTCATACATCGTCTTATACATGTTCGTCTGTTGTTTACGCTTCTATCTTCATCATTCATTCTTTCAATATACCCAAACCCCCTCAGGGCATTCACTGTCATTTTACATTATATAATATCCTTCTTTAATTTACATTCTCTCCTTATGTCCTCATTTTTTATTCTATAAAATATAAATAATTATAAATAAAGATTAAAATTACCGTTGAATGTAATCTTTTCATAGCTGAGCAAGTTGAATATGATGTCTAGCAGCTTCTGTGTGTTGGACCTAGCCCTCTCGTTGACCTGCAGCGCTGCCATCACTTCAGCCCCCGACTTGTGCGGGTGGACACAGGATGCTTCGTGTGGTCCACTCTCGTGATGGGGGCCCCGCCAAGGACACCCGATACACTTGTACTCGCATTGCACTATCCTGCATAACACATCACTGTTATTAACAGAGTAAACAAAAACACAACTAGCAAATTAACATCTCGTATACCTTGCCCTGCAATGTGGTTCAACACCCATTCTGATTGTTGCCATTTTAAATGTAAATAATACACGCATATGGTGTGCTTCCTTTTATAAGGTAATGCATGCTTTACACTGGTTACCCCACATCGTGGGATATACCCTGATGGTATGTTTGTATTAATCACCTTTTTTACTGTTCATTAAGTTTAAGATTATTTTGTTCACAGATCAAAAGTTCATAATGAAATTATTACGATTATAAAAACAGTTTTAATCCACGTATGAGTTATAATATACATATATATACCTACGTATATACCTACTGCGTGCTGATGTTTTCGTTTCCTAACCATTGTGTATATTGTGAACAAGAGAAGGACAGTGTATATTTCTAAATTATTTGCAATGGATGCTATACAAGCTGTTATAACTTTTGTTTGATTCTATGTACTTTTTTTGTAGTTATGTAATTGTTTAATTGATAATCGTGTAAAATATTTATAGGTTTTAACCTGTTATTTTATCAATAAGAAATAATGAGTCTGAGCGCTTTCAATGGTAACACCATTATTTAAGAAGGTGCACCTATTGTTACATTACCGTCTTCCCTTTACCGTTACTAAACAATTGCACACCCGCTAGAACCCCCCCTCCACCACTACCTCAAACTATGTACTGGGTATTTCATTGGACTATATTTAATTGCGATTTCTAAGAATGATGGTGTAACCATATAAAACTCAGGCTAATTATAATTCATACGTGGATTAAAACTGTGTTTTTATAATTGTAATTTTTTTTTGTATTGCTCCTCAGGCAACCAACAGATATAGTTGTCACCTTTCTTCTTCTTCTTCTTTCCCCTTAGCGCTTTTGTCCTGTTTCTATCGGGGTACGCTTAGACCATGATCCTGGAATTGGCGAGTCTGGTTATTACATTGAAGCGACTGCCATCTGACCTTCCTAACCCTTAGAAAGGGCAACCAGACAAATTGGATCATGGCTACACATAGCTAGTGATATAAATCCGCACATAGATTTTTTGAAAATCCAGAGGTACGTGCCCCGCCCGGATTCAAACCGCCGACCTCACGCATGGGAGGCGACGACCTTACCGCTGGGCTATCGCCGCTCAACAGGTATAGTTGTCACCAAACATCTTGAATTTTTTGGCCTGGAGGGGTACGATTTGTGCACACCGTAATCAAACTAACCAAGCAATAATCCCGAAATTGTCTTCAGTGCACCCATATTATTTTTCTAGATATTTAGTAAAGATTAACCTGTATCAAATATATAATTTTTTTGAACAAGTCACATTCTGAAGACATACAATATTTATCTAAAACCTTGAAGACACTACACTTAATAATGGCATAGAAAGCTTTATCTATTGTATTGCCTTGTAAATATCTGCAAAAAACAAGGTTTTATAATCTTCTTATTTTTTGTCTTTGTTTTTCAATGCCTAAATTAGAATACAATTATTTATTTTGTATTTCTTCTCGAATGACTGACCAATACTGTAACAAATATTAATTAAACACGCTATCAATAACAAGTTGCCATATTGTGGAGACTCTTGGTGTTCATCGTCTCGCAGATCCAGACTGAAAACACAATAAAAAAAACCGTGTCTCCACCGGCAATCCAACTCGGAACCTTTGACTCAGGAGTCGGATATCTAATTAACTGAGCTTTGAAGGCCAAAGAATTAATGAAGATGAAATACAATTGGTCAACACTACAGACATACTTATAAAACAACTAGTTTTATAATAAATTTAATCTTACAAATTATAAAAATTAAGACACCTATAGAGCTTGGGATTTGAGATAAAATTAATGGAGGTGTATATTACAATGTATAGTAACAATAATAATACTACAATTAATATTGAATTTGGTCAAACAAATGGTTGAGTATTGGTGATATATTATACGCGGATTTAGAAGGTTTTATAATAGCAATTCAGGATAGAGTAATAAAAACTAAAAATTATCAAAAATATATAATAAAAGACATAAATGTAGTTGATGATAGTTGTAGGAAATGTTTGGCTTTTCCGGAAACAATCGATCATATAATATCGGGCTGTTTTTTTCTCGCGCAATCAGAATATACATTTAGACATAACCAAGTAGCAAAAATAATACATCAAAATTTAGCTATTAAATATAAATTAATTGACGCGATAAACATAAAACCATATTATGAATATGATCCGATTTCATTAATAGAAAATAATAATATTTCGCTTTATTACGATAAAACAATATTAACTGACCGGTCAATTCAACATAACAGACCCGATTTAATAATACATGATAAAATTAAAAAAATAACATATATTTGCGACGTGGCTATTCCAAATTCTAGTAATATTATAAAAACTTTTGATGAAAAAATTAGAAAATACACCGCTTTAGGTAATGAGATTAAAAGACTTTGGCATTCTCGTAAAATAATAATATTGCCGTTCATTATTTCAGCCACTGGCATTATTCCAAAATCGTTAATCCGTAATTTAGAAATTATAGATTTATCGAAAAATTTAATAATAAAAATGCAAAAAACGGTAATTATGAATACATGTAGAATCGTTAAAGATTTTTTAAACGTTAATATTCGGGAATCAGTAGGGTTGTTAGGTAGTATAGAGACCTCCTCAGAGCCTAATCCTTTGATATGTTAAGTATCTGGATGGGTGAACTATTCCCAATTGAAAGCTTGATGATGCGTTTGTTGCATTTTATTTTGCTCTTTTAAATAATTTACAATAGACCCATTGATCTGTTAATTCTTTTGAGGAAGTGTATAATGGTAATAAGTGTATAATTGAGTGTTATTATTTGTAGTGCTTAATTGTTATTAATATCATTAGTAAATCGGCCAGCGCCGTAAAAAAAAAAAAATACAAACAATACAAAAATAGAATTAGCATTAGCACCATTTTCCTGTAAAATACAACAAAATGTTGAGAGAGGATGCGTGAACATTATAATAATATTATTTTACTACATTGTAACAAGGATATTTAGTATATAAAGCAGGCTCAATAGTTATATTACAGAAATACTTGTAATTAGTAACAAAACTCAAAGCAGTTCAATAATATTATATATTTTACAAGTCTTATAACAAGTGATATAATTCAAATAGGAATTTTTCAACTTAATTATTACAGTAATAGCTCAAATTCACATTCATACATGGAAGTTAACTATAGATAACAAGCGCCATCTATCGAAATGACAATGAAACATATTTATAATGCCATATATTGAGAAATTAATTAGTTGATAAACAATTTCTCAGGTGCTGATATCAGCTTATTTTCAAACAATGTGAATTTACTTTAATCATAATCAAATTTTTATTGCGCCGTTTTATGATAAAAGACCATTCCAAGGGCGCTTCTGCTTATTTGTTGTCTCTGCGAAATAGAGAAGTCTTAAGCAATTTACTGAAGGCTACAAAACTCTGCTCTCTACGCACTTTACAAGGCAATTTATTCCATTTGATAGGTCCGTTTACACTGAAACCACGATCAAAGTAAGTCGCTTTATTGGGTCTTTCCAATTCCTTTGTAAAATATATAGATTTTTCAAAATTTGAAAGTGATAAGGGAAGTCGATGAAAGGCATTACTGGTGAACATTACGTAAGCGCTTAAAATAATCACAGAAACTAGCCGATGACAGGTCATAAGTTCTGTACGTGCCCGATGTTCCAGTTCTCCTATAAATATATGTACCCATTTCGTCTTTATTGATATATTAAAAATTTGTCAAAAAATAAATTTCTCCTGTTGGAGATCGAATCCAGGGCTTACCAACTATGATATGGCAGTCGGTATTACAGTACATTAAAATATTTACTGTGAATATCGAGCTGTTACTGATAAGACTCTATATAGGTACTCAAATCACAAATGTCATTAAGAATCAAAAATCAGCAGAGTTTGAAAGAGTAAATTTGAAGCCCAGTTGACATTTTTGATTCTTCTAAATGACATTTGCAATAAAGATACAAGAATCCCATGACATAATATGCATTTGAAAAGAGAACATCTCATCACCATAGAATAATATTTTTTTGTACAGAGAAAGACGTTTGTTATTATAAGAAATTACATAGATTTTATAGATTAATACTTTTGATCTGTAAAAAGACTATTGAGCCCACCTGGGATTTTCTTTTCTTAGTATTGGTGATGAGGTTTTCGGCAGTCTCAACATGTTGACAAAAGTTAGACAAAATGTTGTTGCTCTATGGATAAATCCACCGATTGATATTTTCTGCTGTTCTATTTTCCTGCTATCGACTGTTATCTGGTTAAACCTAATGAAACATAATATTGTAATCTCTTAGCAAAATATTCTTCTTCTCTTTAATAATGCCGAGTTACCCTATTAAAGCTTTCCCATAGAAAAATTAAAACCTTGACTTAACAGTTTGAACGAATCTTGTTCTTATTGAAAAGATAATTTGTGATGTAAAATTAATAGGCGATTTACAATTTTCTGAAAATAAATCTCATAGATAATGGTTTCTTTCACAAAGTTACATCATATCCCATCCTATAATTTTATATTTTTCTTGTTGCAGTTTATTTTTATTGTAATACATTTTTTATAAATGCTAATAATAATAATATAATAATAAGTAATTTATATAGCGCCGTTTAATGAATTAAAATCATTCCAAGGGCGCTAGTAGCTAAATTCTGTAATGCTCTGCCAAACAAAGTTGTTTTTAGTTTTTTAGAGAAGGTGTCTTTGCTTTGAGCACCGCGTACATCAGGAGGTAGTTTATTCCATTTTAATGGACCACTCATAATGCTAATAATGTATTTACTAGTGCGGTCAACTGGCATTAATTGCAAAAGTCTACCACATTATGTAAAAAATAAATTTTACATAATAAAAGTATTTTATTATTATTACATCAAATATCAATTAAATATCCATTCGAAGATCAAATCCTAGAGTGGAGCATGTGCAGTGTCACGCAGAAAGCCATCGTTGTTTTTATATTTTATAGTACATACACTATACTTACATACAAAATCAATAAGACAATACTCCAATAAACTATTACATACATTACGTAATATTTAGTTATATTTTTTAAAAACGATAATAATTAAATGAATTTTCAATTATTTCTATCTTGTTTCAATTCATTTGATTCCATAGTAGCAGAGGGTAAAAACGATAATATGAAAAATGTTTCTAAGACAAACAAGTATTATTATGTTTAGTTAATGTGTGATACTAATAAGTGAACATGAAAATAAGGATAATATAACGTAGATGTGTTTATTGACAATTAAAATTAAGATTACCAAAACAAAAGTTAAATAAAATGTGTTTTACCTGTTAAATCAAGGTTTTAGCAATTGTTTTTTTTTTTTTTAAACTGTTATCACCAAGAGGGAAAGCGTGCAGGGATATAATATAACTGCGGCAGTGAAATAATAAAGCAAATAATAATAGAAAAATAACAAAAGTTTTAAGATAATTAAAAATAAAAGACAGATTGAATTTTTATTGATGCCAATTTTTTTAATACTCTATTCCCAAAGTCATTATTGAGTTTAAAAGTATCTTTTATGAAAGATTCTTTCAAATATTAACAACACTTGAAACATTTCATAGAAAAGAAAATGTTTCAAAATGGTTATTTTTTTGAATTGTCTTATACAGAGAAAAAATCTTACACTAAAAAACTATCCGTTTATTTCTACCTAGAAAGTGGATTAACGGTAAATTTCTGTCTATAAAAATGATGAAATATAATATCTACGTAATGGCAATATTTTAAAATTTAACATTAATACACCGCTTTTATTCCATTTGAATTCTTTTTTTTGTTCCACAAACTGTTTCAAAAGCAAACAATCTTATCTTCTGGTATAAAAGAACATAAAATAATAGTTTTATCAGATGAGTATTTGTTTCAAGTACAAATTAAAAATGAATTCCACATTCAAATTACTTTTTTTGTTAACACCTATATCATAGTTTTATGGTAAACCATAACAAAAAAATCGTCTAATGCTGGCCATAGACGTAACGGTGTACCATAGATTTTTCATATAATATACTAGATGTATGTAGTGGAAAAAGTGAGTCATGGAATATGGCACGTTTGACGTTTTGGTTGGCAACATATTTCAGTTCTCTAAACCTTAACTCGTTGACTGCATTTATATTTTGGATATTTGTACCCGAGTAGCCAACATATAAATATGTTTATTGAGGTAGTATTTTGACTTTTGACTTTCCCGGTGAATCACTTCTATAAAAAAAAAAAAAAGTAAGTGTATAGTTTCACGCCACGAAACACACGACAATCCATTTCAAACGCCGGACGAATACTGCTGAATACAAAATGTATCGAAACAAAACCCCGATCGGGGTTCGTGGCGGTTCGTTATACTAGCCGAATAACCCCGATCGGGGTTCGTGGCAGTTAACTGGTTAATAAACAAAGTGTTTTTTTTGACAAATAAATCCGAAAACAATTCACATTAGTCGTTATTCTCTATAAAAAAACGATGTGGTCTGGAACCAAAACGTCCTAAATCCCCCGGAAAAATGCCTCACTTTGATTCA
Organism: Molanna angustata; assembly: GCA_963576475.1. Taxonomy (NCBI): domain Eukaryota; kingdom Metazoa; phylum Arthropoda; class Insecta; order Trichoptera; family Molannidae; genus Molanna; species Molanna angustata. The sequence goes on along the minus strand of OY754978.1, from coordinate 1,288,139 downwards.
TACAAAATTTCCCTACTACGACATCTAGTATATAAAAATGTATGCGGTGTACCTGTCAGGTTTACTTGTTTTCATCATCTGTGCAGGTAAACCACTATGTTTATGTTATACATATATACATATGTATATGTACAACTTACCAGTAGCTTTACTTTTGAAACTCGAATGCGTTCCCAATTTTGAATTTTTGTTTAGAGCTTACCTACCTGTCGCTTGCATACATTCAAATTATCGACTATTACTATTGAAACATATCAACCTACCACATTATTCTCCATTACAAAGGTAGGTTCTTAGCAAATAGGATCAAATTGAGATTGAATTTTCAGTGGAGAGTAATGCCGCTGGTTAGGTATACAATTGCGTGTATGACCAGCATATGTAATACAGGTGAAATCTCAGTATTACAAGTTCACAGGATCAGAAAAAATGTTACATTATACTGAAAATTCGTTATAATGAATGCTAGTTTTTTGTTTGATTTTGTCCATTTTCACACAGTAAAAAATGTTTTAGAAACACTGAAGATGGGTACTGATAAAAACAAAAACTAGCACTTGGAAACCATATGTTACCTACGCAATATCCTATAGATACGTACTGCACTGCCAAGTGTTAAAAACAGACTGAGTATAAAATTGAAACATCATTCTAGAAAACAAAATTGTTATTCTGAGATTGGCTTCGCTACACTGAATTTTGTTTCAGTACATTTTATATGAAGGTTTATGGGAGACAAATTACATATACGTTATACTGAAAATTTCGTTACTTCGGTATTCGTTATTTAGAGATTTCACCTGCGATAAGTTTTATGATTACAAAAACATAAGATAAACTTACCTCTCCTCGCAGAGTGCGTCTTGATGGTGGTCGAGTGTGTTTCTGGAGAACTCTTTGTAACAGAATTTGCACTCGGACGGCAGCTCTGATATTGCATTCTCAACGGCCAGATTCCTAGAGGCAGAGTCTTTGGATATCTCCACGCGACAGTTTGGACATGTGGCCGACTCGTCTCTCAACCTAGCGTCGGCCAGTACATGCGTAAAACATCCAGCACACATAAGATGACCATTGCTACACTAAAAATTAACAAACTTTTATATCTGTTGGGTTGGCTAAACCAACACAAAATCATTTATTACTTTTAGAAAGGTAGAAGTTTATAATAATACATGATAACATATTAAAATTCAAGTTTGTAAAGCAACCTCAAAATATGAAATTAAAATATATATAGAAGTGGTTGTATTATCTTTAGAGATTTTAAGTACACACATCATAATATTTACATAATTTTTTCAATGTTTTAAACCATCACTCCTTGATAGAATTTCATAATTATTTAATTTTATTAATATGTAATATAGGTATATAAATGTTTATTTTTATTCCAAATAACGCCTTCTGTTCTGACAATGCTCATGGGAGGTTGATATTGGTGAATGGGAGATAATAAATAAATAGAAACTTACTTTATATGTTGTATTGATATTTTAATTATCATTAAATAGTTATTTGATCAATTAAAAAAATAACTAAAACAATATGAATATGAAATGTGAATGAATATATAGATCAATTATATAAAATTACTTAAGAATAAGCAACAACACAATTTTCTAACTTTTTTACACTAATTTAGATAAAAATTTGTGTTGTTACTTATTTTTAAGTAATTTTATATAATTGATAATGGAATTCCATCACGAATTAGCAGTCGAAAAATTAGGAATACATAGATAATTCTCAAGTTTTGGTATTCAACAAGTGGAAATCGAATTTTTAATTTATAGATATTGGTTAGACAAAGTTAGGTACATAACAGTCAGATACACACATAGGTACATAGTTACACAATAATTATTTTTCCACCCTCATTTCCTATTCTATTGCCTTGGCTTGAAAATGAAAAATATTGACTGCCCTAAACGCAAAGAAGAAGATGCGATATAATAATTTTCTACCCACGTCTCAAAGTATTATTAAAAACATATTATTTAGATGGGTGGTAGCAGAGCAGTTAGCGCACTGGATTAGTAATCCAGTGGTTGCGAGTTCGAATCCTGCCACAACCAATTTTTTTACCTAGCACAAGCAATCATGCTTAATTCAGGGAAAGTATGAGGATGTATATGTACTTGTTTCAAGGACATATGCAAAAAAATTAATTCCCTTCCAGTGAATATAGTGGAAACATTCTGAACCAGTTCAAGACTATCGAAGCAAGGTAATTCCTTAACCATAAGACTTTACTCTTGATATAAAATAAAACAACATTCATCAATATTTTTTAGTTTAAAACCAACAATATTAAAAAATATATATATGGGATATTTAAAAATAAATTGGTATAAAAAATATTCAAAATAACAGATATTAAAAAATCCCCACCAGAAATCAGACACCAAAAAGAATCCTCACAACGCGTCCGGAGGGAAGAAGGGGTGTGGGAAGGCCGAAACTAAGATGGATGGATGGAGTCGAGGGGGACCTTCAGATAGCCGGTGTGCGGAATTGGAGAGAAAAGGCCATGGATAGGGTGCAATGGAGACAATTCCTTGAGGAGGCCAAGGCCCATCCTGGGCTGTGGAGCCACTGATGATGATGAAAAAATATATGGGTTCGAATTAAATATAATTTAGGAGAGGAAAAGTTACAACGAAACACTTAAAAATCACTTATTTTAAATAAAGATATAGAAATGTTAGTTCATTTTATGAAATATTATAATAATTTTTCGAATACTCACCTTTAGACATCTAATCTGCAACTCAAACAAAAAAAATTACCATATATACAAATAAAATCCTATATTTATTAAATTGTATAAAAATAATAAATAAGAGATTCCATTTAATTACTAAGCGAAAAACATACACTGGCAATTAAATTAAATCTGCATATAAATAAAGTTGACCTTGTAATAAATAAAAACAATGCACTACTTTATCTGTGGTTTACTCTCCTAAGCGAAATTTAAGTATGTTTTTGGCATTTTGTTAGAGATTAAAAAGAAAACTTGTAACCAAACATATCTTGGCGTTTATACAAAACCAACTCCCTAAATGTCGATAAAACATAAAATAAATGTAGCATTGAATTACCTAGCAGAATTTCAGAATTTATTAAATAATATTACAATGTCTGATTTTTTCTCAATTAATAAATTTAAAAAAAATATATTTTCTGGCTACTTACCTAACAATAAATATAATATTGTTTATTTTACAAACCCATAAATAAAAACAAATGAAAATTGAGCCGATTACCAAACAGTAAAAAAAAATACTACAGTAAAATAAAGGTTTGTATTAGATAGAAAAATATATATGTGTTACCTATCTACAATAAAACACAGGATTGTATCAGATGGAAAATCTATTAAGATATTTTTATAATATAGAGTTGAAATGAATAAAAAACAATTTGATTGATTATACATTTGTTTGACAGTGTCATGTGTACATACTTAGTCTTACAATGACATTAGCAAGTCATATTGTTTTTTTTTTAATTTATTTTCGTTTAATTGATAATGTATATTAGAATATCTACCAAATAAATAATAACAACTCAATAATTAATAAAATTAGTGCAAAATATATAGGATAAATATAATGTAATGAAAAATCTTCTTAAAATTAATGGAGTGTAGAATAATGACTTTGATGCATTAAAACATACATTATATGATAGTATTTGTTTTATTATGGTTGAAACAATGATGTAGCCATTAAAAGGAATGTTAAGGAAAACAATATTGAGGATTTTTAAGGATTTTTTTAAGCAAAACATCTTTGAGTTTATTTTAAAAACTTTTATTTTGTCAAAAGGAAAATAAACGTTCAAAATAATAAATATATAATATTATTAAATGTTCAATAATGATAGGTACACTGTTTTATACATATTATTATATACCTACTTAACTAAAATAACAGGTACTAACATATAAATAATATAACAACTCATATTATGTATAATATAAAAATAAACATTCATCACATTTATGTTTTGTTTTTTATTGAATTACTTATATAAACAAATACATAATGTTAAAATTTATTACAATGAGTTCATTCTGACTAGTGACAAAAATAAAAAAATACGTATTGGTATTATACAATGTCGAAGGACAAAGGGTTGTGTCGAAATATGAATGTGCAATGAAACTGAATGAATTTGATCTCTTACTTTAAAAATAAATAGTCTAAAATAATATCAAATGTACCATTATTAAGTAAAATAAATGCAAATTATTATTTAGCTGTGTGTCAAAATCAGCTGTGAATGAAATACCTGATAGACGGCAGCTCTTGGCAAATCTAGACAAACTGCGCAGCAAAGAATTCCCCCCAGCCTATTTTCTAACTTATCAGAAGGCTTTTTTTCATTTTTACTAATTTTCCTACGCTTCGCCTCGGGTTCCGAAAGGTCGTCTTTTAGGTTTTCCTCGATCACGTCATTGCTCGAAGAAGCCTCAACTTCGCGATCAACTTCCGACATTGTCGAAAAATAACTATACTTATAGATTAACACTACACACGTAAACTAACAGAGCCCTTGATTTCTTTGTTTAGCCTTCTTTATGTAAACAACCCAGAAATCTTACAGCACTTTGACATAGCGTAGATGAAAGTCACAGACACTACAGACAGTGATTTGTGATTTACACGTTCCATTTATGAAAAAAATAACTACGACGTTTAAACCATTTTTAATTTGACCCTTTTTATGCGGAGCCAAGTACAAAGTCGTATCCAAAATCTGTATGTACTTCTGAAACCTGCACGAACTTCATTGGCGGACCAAAAACCATTTGTAAAAACATGAAGATAAAATATTGTTATTTTTAAGTTGACAACATTTTCTATGGTTGCGTTCCGTTGCAGTAGGGTTGGGCAATAGGTACGTCATTATTAATTCTTCCAAGAACAATTCTCTAATTTCCAATCTAAACAAATATTGTGAATTAGGAAACAACTTTATGCATTTATTAGATAATAATACATAATAAATAAATAAACTGGGATATATAGCACCGTAGATATAAAAATTAATCAAATATGACCAAAACGCATACATATTAAAAATATGAGATATTTTTTTCTTATTGCGTATTTATTAATATTGTTTTTTTCTGCCAGTTTAACTTTTTCAGTGGCCAAACCTGGGTTCGATTCCCAGCAAATAAGAAATTTATATAAAAAAATCATTAAGAATTTTTTTTTGTATGAAATTGGTACTCATGAATTTTTTAATTAAATAATCACACTTTGCGTCGTAATAACGTTCACAAGATATAGAGCATCGAATTTTACATTGGTAATATTATCCTTGTCTCCTTCGTATTTTACAATTTTAAAATTGTCCAAAATACCATCAAGTATGTTCTTTGACAGTTCCATATTACTTAAAGAATTAAACAAAATTACTGATATACGTCAATCTAATATTTTCTATCTGATATACGTCAATCTCCTCTCTGTAACCTTAATAATAATCAAAATCAAACTCTCAATGAATTAGTTGATACCTACAACGCAACGTTACGAAATCTTATTGGAAAACATGCATCGGAAAAAACAAAACGACGTCAAAACCGAATTTCTGACAACTGGTTCGACGAAGAGTGCAGGGAAAAGAAGAAAAAAGTGCGTAAAATAGAAAGAGCATATAAACACCAGCATTCAACTTTGCAACGTACAGATTGGATTGCAGCACAAACAGACTATAAGAAAACACTTACGGCTAAGAAGAATGGTTATTGGACAGATAAAATCCAACAAGAACGTGATAACCCGAGACAAATGTGGAAATCAATAAATACAGTCTTAGGAACCACAAATATACTCCCCACTATTGCAGATATCTCTCCAGATGCCATCTCCGATTTTATGCAAAAAAAGATTATAAAAATTCGCTCTACCACAGCTAAGTCATCTTCTCCTTCTTATTCAACCAACTTAAGCAATAGTTATCTAGATTACTTTACCGAAACAAATGAAAAAGAAATTATCACACTCATCAATAACTCACCCAACAAAAACTGTACTTTAGATCCCATTCCCACCCTATCACTGTAAATTATTTAATTTATCATTGTGCTCTGGTGAAGTGCCGATAAGTCTCAAAGAAGCAATAGTAAGACCTCTACTAAAAAAGCCAAATCTCGACCCCGATGACTTAAACAACTACAGACCCATATCCAACTTACCGTTTATCGCTAAAATACTGGAGTTTATCGCTAAAATACGACGTATATCAGATAGAAAATATATTACCATATAATCTGTGAACAAAATACAAATGTGACAGTGACAGACGAAATGCGAGCGAAATGAAATAGCGCGCGAACTTCATGGGTTCATGTTCATGTTCCATATTCAATAATTAATTGCCATATTCATGTTCCATATCCAATAATTAATTGCCTTGAATTCAACACGCATAAATTAATACGCGTGCTGATTACACTCGCGTGGTACCAGCGAGTATATAGATACCATTGAATATTGTTCCTTCTTATTTTTTTTGTAAGCTTACAAGTTTTCTTTGTAAGGTTAATAGAATTGGCGGATTTTTTTAAAATAAAATATATTTCAGCCTATATCTGTTTCTTTTGTACAACCTCCATTGTCACTCAACATTAAATAACGATGTTAGTCGCTTAATTAAGATGTAACAAACGGAAATTTTCGTTATTTTTGTATGTTTTTAGTTATTGTAGACCTTAATTTTTCAGTGTTATTTTTCCTCAAAATCAGTGTTATTTTTTTACAAAATCGATGTTAAAGTGGTGTTATTGTGAAGAAATCGATGTAAACAGCATTTCCTATTGAAATATATATTTATCTAAAAAAATAATACCATTAAATACATTGAAAGTGGGTTTTGTCGATTTCACCCGCAGGAAATTTTATTTTCAATAATACACTTTTAATTCTGCATATTGCAAAATATATAAAAGTAAAAGAACGTGTTTCATTACAAAAATGTCGTAAAAAATCTAAATATCGGTTTTATTTTTCTAAAACTTGAGAATTCGCGTTATTTACGAAAGTATGCAATTCGCGAATAAAATCGAGGTTATCGCAAACGCGAAAAATTCAAGTTTCTAGTTATTAGGCATATTAATTTTTGTATTTTTTTCATTCTTATAAAAAATACTAGCGAAGCGTTTTTTATTGTATCTTACCAAAAGACAAACGCGCCGCTTGTATATTCGTATAGTTATCAAATATTCCCATGTATATTTAATTGACAAAAAAAAACTTCATACAAAGTTCAATTGAAGAATATAATATTTGGTTTATGAAAAACTCAAAAAGGCGAGTTTTACAAAGTATTCAAAGTAAAATCTTTAATTTCATTGAAGTAAATTTAGTTTCTTACATAATAAATTAAATTTTTATTACCTGCTGTCGTGGGTATGTATGTATTAATGAAATTGTGTAATGTATATGTATTTATAATAAAAAATATATTTTGGGAATTCACATTAATATTATATGTCATTTCCCATCCCTAATGTCTACACTCGCTGGTCATTTATTCTACCACGCATTTTATTATTGTCATATTGAGAAGGGGAGTGTATTTAAGTTTTTTCTATTTTATCTTTGGTGGACCAAATGTCAAACGAATCTGGTTTCAAATATTTCGCATATGGGCGCCTCATCATATTTACTCCTCCAAGTATTCTTCTCCGCCTTCTCCTTATATCAATTTGGCGCCCAACGTGGGGCAAGTATATTTCTTCCCAGCCTTCTTTATATCAACGTGTTAGTATTTTTACAAACTTAATCAATTCAGGTGAAAAAAATACTAATGAAGCAACATTTCTCCAAAACCTGAATTTTTGTTTGATCAAATTTGAGAATTTTATTTTATTCGTCTACTACATGCTTACTATTTTCATGTAACTTTTAATTCAATAAATAATGTTTATTTAAATATACATTGATTGTCTTCTTTTCAAAATGGGGGGAAGGGGTAATATCGACTTACGCAAAAATATTTTGGGGTAATGGTTAAATAAGTTCCCCAACCGCTGGTCTAAAGTCACCGATTTTGGTGACTCAAACTCACGGGAGATGAGAAACTATTTTTTATGACTTCTGTGAGAAACAAAGTTCTATGATTACAATTACAAATCTGTAACTCAAACTCATCTAAGTACCTATTTTGCGACGATTCTGGGCCTCAAAAGATTTTCCAGTTTCTCAAACATTTTATATTAAGAAAAATATATTTTTTATGATAAATTTATGTGTTTAACTACCTATATTTCCAAAGTTTTTAATAATATCGAAAAAAGCCGAAACAACCCAACTAGATAATTTGATTTGCTATAAAAAATATGAAAATTGTAGCAGTACCTAGGTACATCCCAAATTTTTTTAAAAATTGAATTTAGTGACGATATTGCAATTTGTCACCTATACACATCTAAGAAGACTCAATAGTTTGGTACTTAATCTCCAAACATACATAACCATCATGCTGTTTTCATATTCTGAGTAGGAAAATAGGACAGACCTCCATACTACCCTATCTTGACATACATACCTACATGTATTGTGTTGTATAGAAAACAAATTATCTTAAAGTATTCAATAATTTGGATTTATGGGTATATAGTTTGGTACTTGTTCTTCAACTATATATACTATCGCTATCGACAGTTGGATCTCATGTGTTAAATGCAACTAGTTAATAATAACTGAAGCCTAAATCCAGCAGTGGGGAAATGACTCAAGAAAGAAGAAGTATTTCCAGCCCAGAGAAACAAAAAATATAGCGTTTTTCCATAGGTTTCATATAATATACTAGATGACGAATTCTGTGCAATGAGAGTCGGTATATCCGCGTTTTATTTCTTGGTTGGCAACATATTGCAGTTTTCCATACATTTCAACACTTTCTAGATAACTGTTCTCTAAATCTTAATAAACAAAGTGTTTTGTTCAAAAATCTGAAAACAATTCATATTAGTCGTTATTCTTTAAAATCTATGATCCTTCTTTACTTCTATGGTTTACTTATTGATAAGGCAGGTGGTGGCGGATCTTTTGAATTACAGTTTTTAATTGGTGACTGACTAGTGAATAAAATGCTTAGAATTCCTCTATGCATTATACACTGTTGGTAGATATTATCTTTGTTAAGACCCCCATTCACGATCGTGCCATCCTTCCAAATGGCTTGCTATCACTCCAAAATGCGCTCGTGAATGTCAAAACCCGCGCAGTCCAATTGGCCTGACACACCAAAATGGAATTCCAAACGAATGAAACTCCATAGTATCGCGACAAACGGCGCGGCGCATCCTGTCGGTACTGCATGCTCGCGAGTGTGAAAACCAGCGGATCATTGAGCCGAGCTGTTTGACACTCTCGTGAATGCGAAAATACGGCATTTTCTCTTTATATATAAACAAACCGCTATAGCAATTGTATAAAATTCATCATCAGAATTATAACTCATTTTTACTTGAAAATTTCAAAACATATAAATTATTAATGCGAAAGCACCGACAACTTGTGTATACTAATTTTGATGACTCGATGGCACGCCTGTGAGTGGGATGAAAATTTTACAATGGAATTATATGGTAAAATACAGGTTACTACTGATGATCTTGGATGGAAAGATTGAAGGTCAACGAGGTGTCGTCCGAAGGCAAATGTCATGGCTTGACGAAAAAGGATGAGCGTAAAATGAAAAAATTTAAAAAAATTATTTGTATTTTATTAATTTAAAAATGTGAAAAATACCATGATATTAAATAAGTTACCTACAAATATTTTCTGACAGATTAATATTTCAATAGAGATGAAGTTGTAATATTATAGGAGAATGTTGTATTGGTTTACGTGACCGCTTTAAGCACCTGTGCAACATTCAACAATACCTTTTTATTGAATTTCTTTACAAATCCAATTTTTTGAAAGTTCTATACATTTTAATCATCAAAATCTGTTAATTTAAAAATAAGCTGTCAACACTATCGTCATCTATGAAAATGACGCAGAAACTTTTTACTAATGCCATTGATATTGATTTCCCAGTTCTCCTATAATATTACAACTTCGTCTCTATTGAGGTATTAATTTGTCAAAAAATATCATTCCAAAAACCCAAAAGGGAAAAAAATCCAATGTATGTAATCATAAGAACATCCAAGTTACAAATAATTCAAATTATATTTTTATGTATCGTAGGCCAATACTTTTGTATGCAGTAATAATATTTTTTTATATAACACAAATGTATGTAATCAGTGTAGATCTACATTTTACAATAAAATTTGTTTTAAGAAATATAAGTTTCATTTTTATAAAATTAGGAATAGATAAGATTTGGTATCCAGTTCTGCCAACTAAATTCCTACATATTGTAGTAAGAGTGCATTTTCACATACGTCATTAATTGTTTATTGAGTTTGTCAATGGACAATCCTTGGTGAAACTCCATATATATTGGTTTTAGTTTCACTGATTATTTAACAACAGGCACTAACTGGTATCGGTCAGCTCACTTGGATTCTGATGATAGCCTTCGAAAGATAGATACCGCCGATACCGGTCAGTGCTTGTAATAAATATTGGTGAAATTAAAACAAGTGTCAACATTAATGGTTGATCTTTGGTTTATCTAAACTTAACATATTATGGTAAAAACACTATTTTTGTTGTTTAAGGCAATTCACCCAGCAAATAGTGCTTTGTGCCAAATAAAAATACTCCTCATATTGTCATAGTTTCACTTTTAATCATGCACTGACTGGCACACCATCATCCAATACTGGTCAGTGCTTGTATTAAAATATTAACAAAACTATAACAAGTTTTTTATGTCATAATAGAGTTTCACCAAGAATTGATTGTCCATCTACAAACATAACAAACCATCTTAACATTTTTCTAAGCAAAGGAGAACGGTATTATGTTAAAAATGTTGTCTTAGAATAAACTCATTTGTTTAATTTCCGTATGCTTCGATGAATCCCACACATTTCTCAGGGTTAAAGAAGAACATGTTGTTATGCGGCGGTTCCTTCTGACTGACAGCTTTGATGATCTCCTGTCCGAGGACACCACCGACGATGGCGCAGGCTGGGGAGACTTCGGCAAAGACGTTGGTGAGATATGAATCTGGTACAAAGTCTTTAGCCACACTACACTCGTCTAGAATGATGTTCTTTATCGATAGCAATGAGGCGATGTCTTCTTCTCTTCGTTCAGGATCTGGATCACGTCCTTTTTCCGTGCGGAAGCGTAGTAGTACTAGAAATACAAATATTAATTTTGATCACTAATAAATCTTACCATTTATATAGCTACTGGCATTGTTTCAAAGTCTCGAGTTGTAATTTAGGATTATTAGATAAGAGACCGCAGTAAAAAAAAAATATTTTTAATACATTTATAGAACAACTAGATTTCTTAAAAATATCCACTTAATTCACCTTTTAGAAAGACAATATAAATTCAGGGGAACAAGTCCCAAAAGGTGAAATTTAAACTCTCATGATGAATATAATTATCATATGGAGTTCTTAATATCTTAAAATATTATAGGACTCCATAATTTGATAATTATATCCATGATATGGGTAATCATGAGGGTTTTCATTTCACCGTATAACTGGACTTGCCCCCTGATCTCAGTAGGGTTGTAAGGCAGTAAATACCGTCACTGAGTCTATTTGATACATATTTATTTTCAAAATAATCTTTTTTTTTCCGAGAGAACGACCAGGCAATATGCCATCATATTCTCTGTGAAAATAGTATTTAGTAATATTTAGCATATGTATGTAGATATGAAATAACAACCTTTAGTGACAAAATATGAGGGGTCTCCCTTCTTGATTCTCCCCGAGTACTCTTTGTCTGTCCAATCAATATCCAGCGCCGCCTCCAGTGGTACAAACGTTGCCGTCCTCTTCACCGTGGTGGTGACAGACTCCCCTTTATTTCCTGTCGGTTTACCATCTGCCTTATGTTTGGCAGCCTTATAGTGTACTACGTCCCTAAAATCAGATTATTATTTGACATTATTACAAGGTCTAAGTAATTATATGTACATCTGCCTTGTGTTTGGCAGCCTTATAGTGTACTACGTCCCTAAAATCAGATTATTATTTGACATTATTACAAGGTCTAAGTAATTATATGTACATCTGCCTTGTGTTTGGCAGCCTTACAGTGTACTACGTCCCTAAAATCAGATTATTATTTGACATTATTACAAGGTCTAAGTAATTATATGTACATCTGCCTTGTGTTTGGCAGCCTTACAGTGTACTACGTCCCTAAAATCAGATTATTATTTGACATTATTACAAGGTCTAAGTAATTATACTAAATGATCTGTGGCAACACTATGAAAACAAATGTTGCACACATATTCAAAAGACAATATCGCGTTACTTCTAGAAACATCAGGTGATTTTCAGAACGTGGGCTATTAGAGACAAGACATGTCAGGAGTTGTGATTAATCCAAAGGCAGATGATGTCATCTTCTGAAGAGCATCATATGAATTGTGAACATTAAATATTTGCATTTGAATTCAACATATTCTTAGAAGAACAGACAGTAGTATGCAATATCTATGAAAAATTTAAAAGTGTAGGATTACATAATATATGTAAATTACACTTAGATTTGTTCTTATCTCTAATTGAGATGCGTCCTTCAATAAGATAATATATTACTGTAAATTATAAAAGTAACTTGTCTCCATCCTGCGGTTATCTTATATACTTTAATACAAATTAGACAGCAATAATAATGGTGCAAATACTTTGCTAAATACCACTTGGTGAGTTAAAATTAAACACTAACAGTTTCGGGAGAGAACTCCTCCCATTGACGGGTGTATTATAACTTAAATAATGTTATGTCTATGCTGTTTCTACTAAGTGTGTTGCTGTGTTGATTGGTGGGGAATAGGAATAGGAGGGGGTAGGGGTAAAGTATTTGGTTGGACAGAAGAATGTGGTACAGATAACAGGAATTGTCAACTAAGTGTGTTGCTGTGTTGATTGGTGGGGAATAGGAGGGGGTAGGGGCAAAGTATTTGGTTGGACAGAAGAATGTGGTACAGATAACAGGAATTGTCAACTAAGTGTGTTGCTGTGTTGATTGGTGGGGAATAGGAGGGGGTAGGGGTAAAGTATTTGGTTGGACAGAAGAATGTGGTACAGATAACAGGAATTGTCAACTAAGTGTGTTGCTGTGTTGATTGGTGGGGAATAGGAGGGGGTAGGGGCAAAGTATTTGGTTGGACAGAAGAATGTGGTACAGATAACAGGAATTGTCAACTAAGTGTGTTGCTGTGTTGATTGGTGGGGAATAGGAGGGGGTAGGGGCAAAGTATTTGGTTGGACAGAAGAATGTGGTACAGATAACAGGAATTGTCAACTAAGTGTGTTGCTGTGTTGATTGGTGGGGAATAGGAATAGGAGGGGGTAGGGGTAAAGTATTTGGTTGGACAGAAGAATGTGGTACAGATAACAGGAATTGTCAACTAAGTGTGTTGCTGTGTTGATTGGTGGGGAATAGGAATAGGAGGGGGTAGGGGTAAAGTATTTGGTTGGACAGAAGAATGTGGTACAGATAACAGGAATTGTCAACTAAGTGTGTTGCTGTGTTGATTGGTGGGGAATAGGAATAGGAGGGGGTAGGGGTAAAGTATTTGGTTGGACAGAAGAATGTGGTACAGATAACAGGAATTGTCAACTAAGTGTGTTGCTGTGTTGATTGGTGGGGAATAGGAATAGGAGGGGGTAGGGGTAAAGTATTTGGTTGGACAGAAGAATGTGGTACAGATAACAGGAATTGTCAACTAAGTGTGTTGCTGTGTTGATTGGAGGGGAATAGGAGGGGGTAGGGGTAAAGTATTTGGTTGGACAGAAGAATGTGGTACAGATAACAGGAATTGTCAACGAAAAGATTGATTAAAGTAAAGTGCTCTCGAGGTGAGGAGATCAAATTTTCCAATAATATTTCAATACTCACTCTACAAATTCATGTATCTGAAGGTCTGCGAAGGTGTATCCAAACATCCCCCAGACTTGACCACAGAAGAACTTAATGGAGGCTGATCGGCATATCCCGTTGATCCTGATCAGTTGTCGCTGAGGACAATCCGTGGCGCAGACAACTTCAAATCCCGTGAAGAACGAGTCTGGCAGATCCGCCACTGGAGTCTTGTTGACGGTAATGGACACCATGGGATTTAGTGCTTGAGCGCGTTCCACTGATGCTTCTGCCCTCTATGAAATTAATTAGCAATATTAGATCTCCGGAGAACCATCCTGTGGTAACAGACTCTTGAGTCTACAATAAGATGATGAAGAAATTCAAAAATTTTTGGCCTTCGTGGCTCAGTTGGTTAGATATAATGACTCATAAGCCAAAGGTCCTGGGTTTGATTCCCAGTGGAGACATAGTTTTTGTAGTGTACGTAAGTGTGAAGGAGATATTGTGTGTGAAAGAGTAGGAGGCATTCTGCCATAGGGCCCGTACTGGTAATACACAGACATATTGTAGAGATAACTACCGAGTTGTTAATGAAGAAAAATATCCCCATTATTAATTAAGGAGATAGTACTGTGCAACAAGTATGAGTTTACTGAGTTATGAAGGTTCACAATTGTGTATAGTCATAAGGGCATGTATAGATGACGCTCGGCATTTAGGCATGCGGCCTGTGGGTATCTATACATGACGCTCGTCTTAAAAACGTTAATTAAACAAGTACATATACATTTTCTTACATTCCCTAAAATCCAGCGACAGGTGTGTGGGTGAGCGTAACCTTATAAAGGAAGCATGCCCACACACCAGTTTCATCTCATCCAACAAGGCATGGTGAACCTCATTGCTGAACTTTGTGAGATATTATTTTTGCCTGTTGTATTTTCTGTAACTTGGATCTTACGGGACACTCGAAAACGACGATAATAGAAAAGCACTATTCGAGTCGGTGCTGTCTGATAAAACTTTGTTTATCTGTTGCGTCAATTTCCTTTTCAAGTGTGGTAAAATTTATAATTTCTCGGTTTTTAATTCTAGATGGAATTCCACTATAAATTAAGCATATCATTAATTACTTTATAATTAATTAATGTAGTATATTGGGCAACTAACAAGTACTATGTCAAATAATTATTTAACACATACCTAATAACAAGTTGCCACATTCTGGAGACTTGCGATATTAATCGTCTCAGAGATCCAGACTGAAAACACAATTAAAAAATGTGTCTCCACCGGGAATTAAACCCAGGACCCTTGGAACAGCAGTCATATACCTTAAATTTTTTAGTATGTGAGAACGTTTTGAGAGATTGACCCAGGTGTAATAAAAATTTTGGCTGTTATGAGGAATAAGAAAATTGCAACGTAGAAAAATAAATATGACATTATAAGGCTTACATTGCAACCAATTTTGTCTTTAGGAGCCAGGAATTGCGCACAAGAGTCGACTGGAGACAATATTTCGCTATCCAACAGTGTTACGCTCTTGACACCAGCCAGTATAATGTTCTTTGCTACTTCTGCACCAAATCCCTTCAAACCAATCAACAGGATACGAGCACCACGTAATCTGAAAACACATATATTTATAAAATGGTGTTTGCCTCAATATAGATGAATATCGAGTTCTGATGAATAAAAAGGGATTTATGACACTAAAAAGTGCGGAAATATCGAACCTGAAGAATATAGGGCACACAAATAAAATTGGCTTTGTTTACAATGAAATAAAGAAAGCCGCATAATATATTATGCAGTTTTTGAACCGCCAAAAAAAAAACACGAAAGTTTGAAACATTTAGATACAGAATCAAGAAAAATATGTAAAGAATTGAACAAATACGATATTAAACATATTATATATTACTTCCGTGTAAAGTTGAAAATAATTGTTTTTAAAACAAGTTACATTTTTGCTGTCATCGACCTGTCTCTAACCTATAATAGGCAATTAAATTTGACTTACCTTTTCTGCGAATCGAGACCCCATAATCTGATTTGACGATCGTAAAGTTCCGCTTCTGCTTCTGTAAGCTCAACTTTATTATTTTCTACCATTTTTGTGTTATTATCCGAAATGTTGCAATTTTACTACAAAAACACAAACAAAACACGCCGGCAAACAAACAAACAGAATAGATAGAATCATAGAATGTTGTTTTCTGTCGGCCATTTGGCGTCAAAAATGTTGTCAGTTTCATTTAGGTATATGCATATCTATTTTATATATGGTAATATGGCAATATTTCATCCATAGAAAAGAGATATATTTCATCTATGGTATGTCAATTTTGACATTTGGCGCCATTGACAAAAGTTTATAATAATATTTGAATGTTGCATGAATGTTGGGTATTTTATTAATGTTTTGTTTTATTATTTCATCTTATGTGTGACGATTTAAGTGATATTAAAGTCTAATATATTTGCCAGGAAGCTCACTAGATGCAGTGAAAATGTCAAGAAATTTCTATTTATTACATATTGTACTAAGCTGTATACAAGTGAGCTGTGGTGTAGACACACATGTCAGTCTTATAATTCTATGAGAGTGCAATACAATTATGCCTTCCGGATAATGATAGGGTTACCCAGATTCAGCAGTGCAACTCAAATGTTTGCGGAGCGCGGGATCCATGGTTTTGCCGCTCTCCAAAGACGCAAGAATGAAGATTTGGAGATCTAGTAATTCCATTGTTCGAGAGGCTGGTATGTGGCTTGATTCTCCAATTCACAGAAGATGGGCATCAATTTTGCAGTGACTGAAGTGATTTTAATAGATCACAATGTTTTTTTTTTCTTCATAATTTTACCATACCATCACGCCATTTCCCTATTTGGGGTAGGCAGAGAGAACCGAACGCCAGACTCCTCTCTCTTGACATACATTCCTCGCTTCATTCACGTCCATACATCGTCTCATACACGCTCTTCTATTATTCTTACTTCTAACATCTCCATCTTTCAAAATCCCATTTATGTGATCGTGCCAACTCTTTCTTGGCCGACCTCTACTTTTCATTCCTCTTTTGGCAGCCTTGTATACTTTTTTTGTCAGACGGTCATCACTCATTCTTTCTATGTGGCCGAACCACCTTAGGGCATTTATTTTCATCTTACTTACGATATTTCTTTCAATCATACATTCTCGTCTAATATCCTCATTTCTTATTCTATCATACATCGTTTTACCACACATTCGTCTTAGTGACCTCATTTCAACCGCGTTAATTCTACTTTCATGCGTCTTCTGCCATGTCCATGTCTCACTAGCATACATTAGAGTCGGTGCGACGATACCATTGTGTACCGCGAGCTTCATAATTTTAACTGCTTTATTATAATGAAAGCATCTTTTCATCCAGGAAAATTTCAATTTGTTACAGTTTTTTTTTTGTTTAAGGCAATTCACCCTTTAAAGAGTGCTATGTGAACTTTGTTACAGTTCATTATTAATTTATATATTTTATTGGATTTATGTGGTTATTAGTATATTAATGAAGTACCTTATTTATACATTGAAATAATTATTTAAAATATAGAACAATGCATCTTTCATAGACACACACTTCATTAATAAAAATAAACAACAAAACTTTTCAATTACACTCAAAGACTAGTCTTATTTTTAGGCCATTTTCATTATAATAATTATAATAATGGACGATGATTACAAAACAAAACTTTTACATCATTTAGAGAAGAGTGAAGAATTGAATAGTAAAGATTATAGTAATGAAAATATAATTTATTCAATATTGCAGAATATTAGAACCTCCAAGGGAGCACAAGAAAATAAAAATGATGATTTGAAATGTGGGATTACCAGGTTTAATTAAATAACTCTACCTATACTGAGTATTTTTACTTTACAATTTTACTGTTTTTCTTGCTTTATGATTGATAGAAAGAATGCAAGCTACCAAACCAATTTTAGTGGACGGATTTTCACTGATTTGAGGCAACCAATAAAATTAGTAGATGATCTATATTGTGTAATATATTACTTTACTCTTGCCCAGATCTTTGTAACCATGTAGTGTATTTTTTTATGGTTGGCAGTTCTTAAGGAGAACACACTTAGGCCAATTGTCCCTTTGTGATACCACAAATGGGCCTGTCCTCCACCTCTCTCATCCCCCCTGAACCAGCCTGAGTGGCTAATGAATGTCATAATATCTCCGATGTCGGCCGACGCTATGTCAATTAGATCATTATAGAAGAAACATCCCATGGAGTTTCTCCTATTTCTAGAGAGCAGGACAGTGACAGAGGAAGTGGACCTCCGTCTCCTATTCCTTCTCGTCCTGACATGCTCTGCAGTAATCGTATGTCTCCAGCCCTAGCCTTCTGGCATGCTTTACTATGAGCCAGTGTCCCGTTAATACTGATATGACTCAGGCGAATGAATTTTCTTAACGAGAGTATATCTCTGGTTCTTCTGAGATCATATTTTGTCCATGTTTGTTTGGCAATGGATCATGTCCTTTCCTCAGACCACCTCTGGTTAGTACAAGCAGTCGTTGTCTCACTGACCTGGAGTTTACATGTTGCCATGGGGACTTCAGAGGGGCAAGTCTGGTTCGACCGGCGAAATGAAAACCCTAGTTATTACCCATATCATGGATATAATTATCGTATGGAGTTCTATGACATCTAAAGATATTGTAGAACTGCATATAATAATTATATCCATGATATGGGTAATCACGAGGGTTTTGATTTCGCCGATTGAACCAGACTTGCCCCCCAGGTCTGTGCTTGATATTATCTAGAGATAACAGGGTACCTGCTCTGGCGAGTTCATCATGTTGTATAAAACAGTCACAACATTTTATCACTAGTCGAGCTGTACATGATTGAATAAAACAAAACAATTTAAAAATATAACAAGTCCTTTTATGAAAAAAAAAAACTCATGAAAATTGAGTGTCTCTTTTGACTTTGTGATAATTCCTCGCCTCCATAGATATTGAAAATAAATTCATCATGCAACTATCTAACACTAGAATCACGAAAATATAAACTAACTCAACCTAACCTATCCAACAATTACCAAAAAAATGAAGTAAGAACAATCCTGTAATTATTCTTAAAGATTCCATTGATTTTTGTATCAAAAGGATGAGTCTTTTTATTGTTTTAAATATGTTCCAAAATTTATAAACAGTAATCCTTACACAATATTTTTTCTAGTGATGTTTTTAACGACAAACAGGGAACGAAGGAACCCCAAAATGTCCTGGTTATGGCTTCAATGGTACCTGATGAAGTTATTTATGAACCAAATAATAGTAAAAAAAGAATGTATTATGCAGCTTTGATGTTTGCTGATGTAACAGGTAACCATTTATTAGTTATTTATATTGTTTATTCATGCAATGACACACACACGCACACCTAAACCATATATACTTATATAATTATAAGCTGCTTCAGAACAGGTTTTTAACCTAGTGAAGCAGTTTATGTTCCGCATCTAGTTTTTAAGTATTTTTTTTTGTAAGAAAAATATGTATTGTTAAACTTTGATATAATAAAAAAAAAATTTAGCTTTACCTACATACCACCTAAAGTTTTCAACATGCTGGATCTCTCAATCAAGATTTAAATCCAGAAACCTGCGAAGAGATAGAAGGAAAATTGGACCTTCTTCTCCCAGGATAGTCCACCTTCATAGGTAAAATGACCAAATACACGATGAAGAAGAAGAAGAAGAAAAAAGTTTAAATCCACAAACCGTCCTGGAAGACCTGCGAAGAGATGGAGGGACAGTCGGATCTTCTTTTCCCAGGATATTCCCCCTTCATAGGTAAAATGACCAAATACACAAAGAAGAACAAGAATAAGAAAAAAGTTTAAATCCAGAAACCATCCCGGGCATACGCTCGACAATTCAACAAAGTTTCATTGTAATCGGACAAACGGTTTAGGAACACATAGCATACATAAATAAATAAATAAAATAATTTTCCGATAGGAAATCGGAATATTGTTGATTTGTAAGTAAATAGTATTAGGTAGGTATCTACCTACAACAATGTTCTAAATAAATTCGATTCATAACAAATTTTATTTGAATATCAGAATCTTTCCGTAACCATAGTAACCAATCAAACACGTAAAAAATATCAAATGGTTTGGATACATTTTTTGAATATTATGTAAGTACCTACATTGGTTTGTTCGATGCCATAAAAATGAAAATTGTCAGAAAAATCAAATATTATTTACAAATTATGCAATTTTATTATGCCTATATCTTTACTAATAATTAACACATTTTTACAATATATGTCTTAAAACTTGCTATATTGTCTTGTGTTTCATTTTATTATTTCATAATCACATTTATTTCCAAGAAGATTTTCATTCATAAGAAATAACAAATATTGTATGGAAAGAGTTAAACATGGCGACGCTGTATGTACAAAACGCTTACTTTAAAAATAAGTTAAACATTTTAATTAGACAAAATATTCACCATATTTTTCACTTAAACGCTAAGTTATACTTGAAAATATATTTCTTTCGTGTAAATACGTACTTCTAACTTTTAAATTAACAGATATTTGCGTGCAAAAAGTACACTTTTTTGACAGATTTGACTTAGAAAATTTTGTATGAAAAAAATAATTATTGAAATATTTTTAATAATTCAGCATTTTTATCGCATTTTTTTTTGCGTGACACTGCGTCAGGTATACTGGTACATGTTCGCACATAAATTAGATTTTTAGATGCTCTTGGTTTTTCAGAAGGCGTGAGACAAACATACACACACATACTAACAAGATCATTGTTTTATTACTTTAGATGTCCATTTCAAGGGAATAGTGAAGATTTTATTTCATAACTTCTAAGTATTTTTTTTTATATATAAAATTTTCAACAAGTATCACGCAGAGAGAGTTTTGTATACAGTGAGTTTCATCTTGATGTTTTTGTGTTTATGGCGTATTATTAACCTTTCATCCATTGACTGGAGTAGGTCGGACAGTGACTCGCATTGCTTACCTACTGGCCACAATGATACTCCCTCTTGTACTCTGATAGACTTTATGGAATTTGGTGATCTGAAGCAGTATAATTTTCACCGAAATGTGCACGGAAGGATACTTGATCTTGTTATTTCTAATACCCATTGCTCAGTGGTCCCATGTCCCGAGCCATTTGTGAAAGAAGATGATCATCACAAATCTCTTCTTGTGTCCGTGATTATTGGCGAGGACCCCTCTTTGAGGATCCCCTCAAGAAACTATTTTGTATTTGACAAGGCAAACTATCCTGAAATAAAGCTTTTCTTCGGCGGCTATGATTGGGAGACCGAGTTTGAAGGTAGATGCATCGAGGAGGCGGTTAGCTGCTTCTATTCTGTTCTCGAGAGAGTTATTTCTCAACATGTACCACGGAAATGTATTCGGCCTTCCGGTGGATATCCGGTTTGGTATAGCAGAGCTCTCGTAAAAATAATAAGAGAAAAGTTAAAGTTCCACAAACGATGGAAGCGAACTGGTGATGGCGCCGATTATGCAGCATTCACATTGCTGAGAGCCAGACAAAAGAGAATAGCTCGAGAATGTTACCAGAGTTTTATTGCAAGAACTGAGAGTCTGATAAGAAGGGATCCAAAGAAGTTTTGGTCTTTTGTTAAGTCCAAGAAACCGACATCTTCTGTTCCCAATTTTATGCATTATAACGGTGTATCTTGCACTGATTTTCAGTCAATTTCAAATATGTTCAGTGACTATTTTAGCTCTGTTTTTATCGAGAGTAATATAGTTATGCCGCGGGTTTACTGTGGGTCAGGCTTGGATATCCATAGTGTTCGGTTTACGCCTGCTTCGGTTCTTGAATGCATCAGGGATCTCGATGCGGAGGGAGGAGCTGGACCGGATGGAATTCCACCTGGGTTTATCAAACAGTGTGGTGCAGAGTTATCGGTGCCATTGTCGATGCTTTATAGGAGGTCACTGACTGAGGGAGTTTACCCTAGCCAATGGAAGAAGTCGTATATAACGCCAATACATAAGTCGGGTGATAAGCATGACGCTTCGAATTACAGACCTATTTCTAAAATTTCTTCGATCGGGAAGTTGATGGAAAAAATTGTAGTTCGTCAGCTAGCACCTGCTGTGAACTCCTTTATTATTCCTAACCAACATGGCTTTATGAGGGGCAGGTCGGTTGAATCTAATCTCCTGGAATTTACTGGCTTTGTTCTTGATTCCATGAATCGAGGAGTACAGGTTGATGCAATTTATACTGATTTTGCCAAGGCTTTCGACAAGATCAGCCATAGTATACTATTGCACAAACTTCGATGCTATGGTATTCATGGTGATCTACTGAGGTGGTTTTCATCATATGTCGAGGGGCGGTCTCAAGCTGTAGCTATTAATGGCGCGCTTTCGCAGTTCAAGGGCTGTCACTCGGGAGTTCCGCAGGGTTCCCATTTAGGACCCCTGCTCTTTATTCTGTATATCAATGACATCAGTATATGTTTTAAAAATTCAAAGTTTCTCTTGTTTGCGGATGATGCGAAAATCTTTCGAAGGGTTGGAGGCTTAGAAGATTGTTCGGGGCTCCAGAGTGACCTGCAGCTGCTTGCAGAATATTGCAGGTGTAATCAATTGTTCCTAAATATATCCAAATGCAAGACTATCACATTCTCTAGGAGTGCACGCCCGGTTTGCATCAACTATTGCATTGATGGTCAGATCTTGGGTAGGTGTGAGGAGATCAGAGACCTGGGAGTGATCATGGACAGAAAACTCTTGTTTGGGGTCCACGTTGACACTATCATTCGGAAGGCATACAGAATGTTAGGGTTTATACTGAGGATTGGCAAACCTTTTAAGTCGCCTTCGACTATGACTGTTCTATATTATTCATTGGTAAGAAGTCACTTGGAGTTTGCGTCGGTTGTGTGGAATCCCCAATATTGAATATATAAAAATAGAATTGAGGGATTACAGAGGAGATTCGTAAGATATCTGGACTTTCTGACGAGCCAAAATTTTGAAACTTATAAGCTTGCTGCTCGACACTATGGAATCACCACACTTGTAAATAGAAGAACGGAGACTGATATGGTTTATTTGTTTAAGATCGTAAATGGAGATGTTAATTCTGCGAATTTGCTCGAGCAGGTACCCTTCAACTGTCCGCAGCGCGTCACTCGCGTTAATCACTTGTTCAGGTTGCCCCACTGCACCACTAACTATGCTCGTAATTCGTTTATGCAGCGTAGTTGTTCGATGTACAACACGTTATTCGGTGGCCTGGACATATTTCTATTAAGTAAGGGAGAGTTTAGGAGAGGTGTGTGTGGTGTATTGGAATCATCCGATCCCTAATCACGTAATAAAAGTATTGTATGGTGTTCGTTTAATGATTGCTTCACTTAATTTCATTTCTATATATATAAAGGACTAATAATTGGTAATATCTGGAGTCTTCACTGGTCTATATGCTGGTAATTCATTTTTTTGTATATGTTATTTGAATTTGACTGTTTGCACTCTTTAAAATGAAATAAAATAAAATAAAATAAAAATTATATATTTATTTATTTTATTCGGGACAATAGCAGCTTTTATCAGGCTTTTATAGTCAAATATGAACATAAGCAATGAATTGCTAATTAAAGCCAATAAATGTCCCCAGAATGAGCAATTACATTTGATGTACTATGAAATTTTGTCTGAAAGTCTTCTGTACAGCCTAAACTATAAGAAGTTTAATCAACTTCATATTAGTATCATATAGTACAAAAAAGTTTACAAAGATGGATTTATTGCTATGAGGCAATCTCTTCCAAGTAACCCATATACATATAACTATGTACCCAGTAAATGTAAATAGTGTATCAAACATTAAAGAATGGTGAAGATAGTATATGAGATTGATTGGTGTGAAACGATAGTTAAGGGTTGAAAATGCAAGTTTTGACACTATTAAACAGGTAAAAATTTATAAGATTCACTCATCTCTAGTCTAGATAAACTCGCCACATGCCAAGTATTGTTGACAATGCAATCAAATACATAATGTTTCTCTAGGTTTCACAGACTTATGCGAGAGGTACACGGCTACAGGGAAGGATGGTACATCGAGACTTACGCAGGTTCTCAATTCGTACATTGGCGCTATGGTGCAAGAGATAATAACACACAAGGGGGACCTTCTCAAGTTCTCTGGGGACGCTTTCCTAGCCATGTGGAAATGTACACCGGAGATGTCAATACACGACGCAGTGCACACGGCCATCGACTGCGCTCTCATCATACAGAGGGACTATGGGGCTTTCAAAACTGACATTGGTGTATTATTAAAAGGTTCTTTTTATTTAGATTTAATTTTTTGATCGAAAGTTCTTGATGGAATTCCATTAAAATTTTTAATAAACATTAAAAATAAAAAACCTTTATAACTTAATTCCACTATTTATTTAGACTACAACCTACAACTGGTTTCGTGCTAAGCACATTTTCAAGTAATAAATATACATAAGTTTAACAGAGTAAAAAGACAAGTTAGAATTTTTCATGGTTCGCAAGCAAGTGAGACTGGAGCCAATGTTCCCTGTCTCCGCACACATGTTTTACCCTCCGCACAGTCAGTATTATATAAGAAAGTTTCCATTGCCAGATTTTAATTATCTTTTTTATTTATTTCAAAAATTATCTTTGTTAGTGTTGTTATTATATAAAATCACTCTGATTAATAAATACCCTAAAAATATACATTTTAATGAAAACTTGTATGTGTGTTTATGGGGGAGGTGTAAGTTTATCGCACCGCCACTGCACAGATGCGTCGAAGATCCGCACACACAATAGAAAAATTAGAGGGAACGTTGAATGGAGCCTGTTTTTTTTATATTATGAACTATTTTCAAAGATTATTATAGGTATACATTAACTGGGAGAAAAACTCTTATAATTAAAACAATAAGTTAAATGTCAGTTGAACTAGAAGTAATTATATACATAAAACAAGCACAAAAATTAACTCTGAAAAGTGAAAAAGTTGTATAAGTACATAAAACAAAATCTTAGAAGATAATTTTATTCATATGAACTATAAATTATATAGAACAAGTAAATTAACTCTGGGAAAAGAAAAAAATTATATGAAACAATTTTTTTTTAAAAAAATGTTTGTGATGTTAAATTTAAATTATGCATTGTAAAAAAATTACATATTTTTTTGAAGTATGCATATGATGTTTAAGAATTGTTTTATTGCTTTTATTGATTTATTATATTTTTGTAGTGACGTAAAATACATTATAATCAAAATATAAATGTTTCTTTTACATATAAATGGGCTAAGCCTTCATTTTAATGTCTATATGTTTGTTTTTACAGTAAAAGTTGCCATATCTGGTGGGTCTGTGCTGTTTAGTACAATTGGAAATGAAAACATCGCTCACTACGGAGTAATAGGTCAGCCAGTGTGGGATGTTAAGGTAATAATATTGTTATAAGGTATATATCTGGTGGGTCTGTTCTGTTTAGTACAATTGGAAATGAAAACATCGCTAACTTTGTTTGTGGTAGTACGTCCACAGAGGTGCACCAATCGGATTACCGACACAACTGTCATTTGGATTTGTGACAAATTTCCATAGAAAATGCACATACAAAAATGACAGATCCGAGTGGATTTTTGCTTCCAGTAACGACGTCGGCATTCCCACACTCTGTCCGTTGCCGATCAGTGAACGCACATGTATGAATTTATATACAAAGAATTCTAAAATCCGTCTGATGCGCTCTGTCCGCTGTGCATGTATTGACGCTAGCCTTAATAATTGTTTATGTTAACGGGGTGCACAATCGACCCACTATATTTTGTCTATTACTCTCTACACATACAAAGACATGGCGTGACTTTCCTTTGTCTTTATGTATTTGAAGTAGCACTTTTTTTACTCTCCACACTATGGAATAGGGGAGAGTCATGATTTCGCAAAATTTAAGCGTATTTTTTTTACATCAATTTCTCAATGGGTATCATGTAGAGAATGCACACTATGAGTTTCGTCGTGATGTGTTTGTGTGTATGGCGTATACGCTGTACGCCGTACGCCGTACGCCGTAGCATTTATCTTTTTTGTGTCCTCTCTACAGCCCAAACTATAAGTCTGATCGACTTCATATTAACATCATATGTGTAAAGTGCAAAGACCTAGAGCTGATTAGTTTTCCATAGACAACTTTTGATTTCTTCTCTATGAATTCATCATTTACGTTGTTTTTTTTTTGTGTCCTCTCTGCAGCCCAAACTATAAGTCCGATTGACTTCATATTGATATCACATGTGTTAAGTCCATAAACTTAGAGCTGATTAGTTTTCCATAGACAACGGTTCATTTTTTCCCAATGTTTCTTTATGATTTCATCTATTAAAACTGAAAAAATGCTCTCACGACCTGGAAATTAGAGATATTTTAATTTGGTTTCAACTATTTATACAACACCAAGAATCTTCATAAAATTGTATTCAAAGTTGGTCAATGTTAAAAGAAAAATATTCAACGGTTTCAAAAATTATATTTTATTTAATGGATATTTGTATGAAACTTATATGTAACAAGAGAATTTTTTTATATTTGGCAATGATCAGTTCATTGATTTCATATTGATAGAAGAATATTAATAGCTTGAACTTAGAACTGATTAGCTTTTCATAGATATCATATAATTTCTTCATATGATATCACGTGTAAACATTGTCAAAATGCTCTAACGCTCTTTGAAACAAAATTTATCTGCTTTTTTTAAAATATTTCATACAACATAAGCAGTCTTCACTATACTGCATTAATAGTTTGTCTATCTTAACATAAAAATATACTATCGGAAGAAAATTTATATTCCTGGTAGTAACATTTAGTATGAATAAAAATGTAATTAGATAAATTTCTATGTATGGAAACGTTTAGTAATTTGATTTCATGTTATAATGTAAAGAGCTTGAACAAAGAACTGATTAGCTTTCCATAAATAACAAAAAAAATCTTCATATGATATCACGTGTCAAAATTTTGAAAATGCTCTCGCGTTCTTTAAAACAAAATTTATCTGCTTTTTTTAAAATATTTCATACAACATAAGCATTCTTCACTATACTGCATTAATATTTTGTTTATCTTAACATAAAAATATACTATCGGAAGAAAATTTATATTCCTGGTAGTAACATTTAGTATGAATAAAAATGTAATTAGATAAATTTCTATGTATGGAAACGTGTAGTAATTTGATTTCATGATATAATGTAAAGAGCTTGAACAACGAACTGATTAGCTTTCCATAAATAACAAAAAAATTCTTCATATGATATCACCTGTCAAAATTTGAAAAATGCTCTCGCGTTCTTTAAAACAAAATTTATCTGCTTTTTTTAAAATATTTCATACAACGTAAGCATTCTTCACTATACTGCATTAATAGCTTGTCTATCTTAACATAAAAATATACTATCGGAAGAAAATTTATATTCCTGGTAGTAACATTTAGTATGAATAAAAATGTAATTAGATAAATTTCTATGTATGGAAAAGTTCAGTAATTTGATTTCATGTTATAATGTAAAGAGCTTGAACATAGAACTGATTAGCTTTCCATAAATAACAAAAAAAATCTTCATATGATATCACCTGTCAAAATTTGGAAAATGCTCTCGCGTTCTTTAGAACAAAATTTATCTGCTTTTTTTAAAATATTTCATACAACATAAGCATTCTACACCATACTGCATTAAAAGTTTGTCTATCTTATCATAAAAATATACTATCGGAAGAAAATTTATATTCCTGATAGTAACATTTAGTATGAATAATAATGTAATTAGATAAATTTCTATGTATGGAAAAGTTCAGTAATTTGATTTCATGTTATAATGTAAAGAGCTTGAACATAGAACTGATTAGCTTTCCATAAATAACAAAAAAAATCTTCATATAATATCACGTGTCAAAATTTTGAAAATGCTCTCGCGTTCTTTAAAACAAAATTTATCTGCTTTTTTTAAAATATTTCATACAACATAAGCATTCTTCACTATACTGCATTAATATTTTGTTTATCTTAACATAAAAATATACTATCGGAAGAAAATTTATATTCCTGGTAGTAACATTTAGTATGAATAAAAATGTAATTAGATAAATTTCTATGTATGGAAACGTGTAGTAATTTGATTTCATGATATAATGTAAAGAGCTTGAACAAAGAACTGATTAGCTTTCCATAAATAACAAAAAAATTCTTCATATGATATCACCTGTCAAAATTTGAAAAATGCTCTCGCGTTCTTTAAAACAAAATTTATCTGCTTTTTTTAAAATATTTCATACAACGTAAGCATTCTTCACTATACTGCATTAATAGTTTGTCTATCTTAACATAAAAATATACTATCGGAAGAAAATTTATATTCCTGGTAGTAACATTTAGTATGAATAAAAATGTAATTAGATAAATTTCTATGTATGGAAAAGTTCAGTAATTTGATTTCATGTTATAATGTAAAGAGCTTGAACAAAGAACTGATTAGCTTTCCATAAATAACAAAAAAAATCTTCATATAATATCACGTGTCAAAATTTTGAAAATGCTCTCGCGTTCTTTAAAACAAAATTTATCTGCTTTTTTTAAAATATTTCATACAACATAAGCATTCTTCACTATACTGCATTAATATTTTGTTTATCTTAACATAAAAATATACTATCGGAAGAAAATTTATATTCCTGGTAGTAACATTTAGTATGAATAAAAATGTAATTAGATAAATTTCTATGTATGGAAACGTGTAGTAATTTGATTTCATGATATAATGTAAAGAGCTTGAACAACGAACTGATTAGCTTTCCATAAATAACAAAAAAATTCTTCATATAATATCACGTGTCAAAATTTTGAAAATGCTCTCGCGTTCTTTAAAACAAAATTTATCTGCTTTTTTTAAAATATTTCATACAACATAAGCATTCTTCACTATACTGCATTAATATTTTGTTTATCTTAACATAAAAATATACTATCGGAAGAAAATTTATATTCCTGGTAGTAACATTTAGTATGAATAAAAATGTAATTAGATAAATTTCTATGTATGGAAACGTGTAGTAATTTGATTTCATGATATAATGTAAAGAGCTTGAACAACGAACTGATTAGCTTTCCATAAATAACAAAAAAATTCTTCATATGATATCACCTGTCAAAATTTGAAAAATGCTCTCGCGTTCTTTAAAACAAAATTTATCTGCTTTTTTTAAAATATTTCATACAACGTAAGCATTCTTCACTATACTGCATTAATAGTTTGTCTATCTTAACATAAAAATATACTATCGGAAGAAAATTTATATTCCTGGTAGTAACATTTAGTATGAATAAAAATGTAATTAGATAAATTTCTATGTATGGAAAAGTTCAGTAATTTGATTTCATGTTATAATGTAAAGAGCTTGAACATAGAACTGATTAGCTTTCCATAAATAACAAAAAAAATCTTCATATAATATCACGTGTCAAAATTTTGAAAATGCTCTCGCGTTCTTTAAAACAAAATTTATCTGCTTTTTTTAAAATATTTCATACAACATAAGCATTCTTCACTATACTGCATTAATATTTTGTTTATCTTAACATAAAAATATACTATCGGAAGAAAATTTATATTCCTGGTAGTAACATTTAGTATGAATAAAAATGTAATTAGATAAATTTCTATGTATGGAAAAGTTCAGTAATTTGATTTCATGTTATAATGTAAAGAGCTTGAACATAGAACTGATTAGCTTTCCATAAATAACAAAAAAAATCTTCATATAATATCACGTGTCAAAATTTTGAAAATGCTCTCGCGTTCTTTAAAACAAAATTTATCTGCTTTTTTTAAAATATTTCATACAACATAAGCATTCTTCACTATACTGCATTAATATTTTGTTTATCTTAACATAAAAATATACTATCGGAAGAAAATTTATATTCCTGGTAGTAACATTTAGTATGAATAAAAATGTAATTAGATAAATTTCTATGTATGGAAAAGTTCAGTAATTTGATTTCATGTTATAATGTAAAGAGCTTGAACATAGAACTGATTAGCTTTCCATAAATAACAAAAAAAATCTTCATATAATATCACGTGTCAAAATTTTGAAAATGCTCTCGCGTTCTTTAAAACAAAATTTATCTGCTTTTTTTAAAATATTTCATACAACATAAGCATTCTTCACTATACTGCATTAATATTTTGTTTATCTTAACATAAAAATATACTATCGGAAGAAAATTTATATTCCTGGTAGTAACATTTAGTATGAATAAAAATGTAATTAGATAAATTTCTATGTATGGAAAAGTTCAGTAATTTGATTTCATGTTATAATGTAAAGAGCTTGAACATAGAACTGATTAGCTTTCCATAAATAACAAAAAAAATCTTCATATGATATCACCTGTCAAAATTTGGAAAATGCTCTCGCGTTCTTTAGAACAAAATTTATCTGCTTTTTTTAAAATATTTCATACAACATAAGCATTCTACACCATACTGCATTAAAAGTTTGTCTATCTTATCATAAAAATATACTATCGGAAGAAAAATTATATACTAGAAAAAACAGTTTATTATTATTACTCTCCACACTATGGAATAGGGGAGAGTCATGATTTCGCAAAATTTAAGCGTATTTTTTTTACATCAATTTCTCAATGGGTATCATGTAGAGAATGCACACTATGAGTTTCGTCGTGATGTGTTTGTGTGTATGGCGTATACGCTGTACGCCGTACGCCGTACGCCGTACGCCGTAGCATTTATCTTTTTTGTGTCCTCTCTACAGCCCAAACTATAAGTCTGATCGACTTCATATTAACATCATATGTGTAAAGTGCAAAGACCTAGAGCTGATTAGTTTTCCATAGACAACTTTTGATTTCTTCTCTATGAATTCATCATTTACGTTGTTTTTTTTTTGTGTCCTCTCTGCAGCCCAAACTATAAGTCCGATTGACTTCATATTGATATCACATGTGTTAAGTCCATAAACTTAGAGCTGATTAGTTTTCCATAGACAACGGTTCATTTTTTCCCAATGTTTCTTTATGATTTCATCTATTAAAACTGAAAAAATGCTCTCACGACCTGGAAATTAGAGATATTTTAATTTGGTTTCAACTATTTATACAACACCAAGAATCTTCATAAAATTGTATTCAAAGTTGGTCAATGTTAAAAGAAAAATATTCAACGGTTTCAAAAATTATATTTTATTTAATGGATATTTGTATGAAACTTATATGTAACAAGAGAATTTTTTTATATTTGGCAATGATCAGTTCATTGATTTCATATTGATAGAAGAATATTAATAGCTTGAACTTAGAACTGATTAGCTTTTCATAGATATCATATAATTTCTTCATATGATATCACGTGTAAACATTGTCAAAATGCTCTAACGCTCTTTGAAAGAAAATTTATCTGCTTTTTTTAAAATATTTCATACAACATAAGCAGTCTTCACTATACTGCATTAATAGTTTGTCTATCTTAACATAAAAATATACTATCGGAAGAAAATTTATATTCCTGGTAGTAACATTTAGTATGAATAAAAATGTAATTAGATAAATTTCTATGTATGGAAACGTTTAGTAATTTGATTTCATGTTATAATGTAAAGAGCTTGAACATAGAACTGATTAGCTTTCCATAAATAACAAAAAAAATCTTCATATGATATCACGTGTCAAAATTTTGAAAATGCTCTCGCGTTCTTTAAAACAAAATTTATCTGCTTTTTTTAAAATATTTCATACAACATAAGCATTCTTCACTATACTGCATTAATATTTTGTTTATCTTAACATAAAAATATACTATCGGAAGAAAATTTATATTCCTGGTAGTAACATTTAGTATGAATAAAAATGTAATTAGATAAATTTCTATGTATGGAAACGTGTAGTAATTTGATTTCATGATATAATGTAAAGAGCTTGAACAACGAACTGATTAGCTTTCCATAAATAACAAAAAAATTCTTCATATGATATCACCTGTCAAAATTTGAAAAATGCTCTCGCGTTCTTTAAAACAAAATTTATCTGCTTTTTTTAAAATATTTCATACAACGTAAGCATTCTTCACTATACTGCATTAATAGTTTGTCTATCTTAACATAAAAATATACTATCGGAAGAAAATTTATATTCCTGGTAGTAACATTTAGTATGAATAAAAATGTAATTAGATAAATTTCTATGTATGGAAAAGTTCAGTAATTTGATTTCATGTTATAATGTAAAGAGCTTGAACATAGAACTGATTAGCTTTCCATAAATAACAAAAAAAATCTTCATATGATATCACCTGTCAAAATTTGGAAAATGCTCTCGCGTTCTTTAGAACAAAATTTATCTGCTTTTTTTAAAATATTTCATACAACATAAGCATTCTACACCATACTGCATTAAAAGTTTGTCTATCTTATCATAAAAATATACTATCGGAAGAAAATTTATATTCCTGATAGTAACATTTAGTATGAATAATAATGTAATTAGATAAATTTCTATGTATGGAAAAGTTCAGTAATTTGATTTCATGTTATAATGTAAAGAGCTTGAACATAGAACTGATTAGCTTTCCATAAATAACAAAAAAAATCTTCATATAATATCACGTGTCAAAATTTTGAAAATGCTCTCGCGTTCTTTAAAACAAAATTTATCTGCTTTTTTTAAAATATTTCATACAACATAAGCATTCTTCACTATACTGCATTAATATTTTGTTTATCTTAACATAAAAATATACTATCGGAAGAAAATTTATATTCCTGGTAGTAACATTTAGTATGAATAAAAATGTAATTAGATAAATTTCTATGTATGGAAACGTGTAGTAATTTGATTTCATGATATAATGTAAAGAGCTTGAACAACGAACTGATTAGCTTTCCATAAATAACAAAAAAATTCTTCATATGATATCACCTGTCAAAATTTGAAAAATGCTCTCGCGTTCTTTAAAACAAAATTTATCTGCTTTTTTTAAAATATTTCATACAACGTAAGCATTCTTCACTATACTGCATTAATAGTTTGTCTATCTTAACATAAAAATATACTATCGGAAGAAAATTTATATTCCTGGTAGTAACATTTAGTATGAATAAAAATGTAATTAGATAAATTTCTATGTATGGAAAAGTTCAGTAATTTGATTTCATGTTATAATGTAAAGAGCTTGAACATAGAACTGATTAGCTTTCCATAAATAACAAAAAAAATCTTCATATAATATCACGTGTCAAAATTTTGAAAATGCTCTCGCGTTCTTTAAAACAAAATTTATCTGCTTTTTTTAAAATATTTCATACAACATAAGCATTCTTCACTATACTGCATTAATATTTTGTTTATCTTAACATAAAAATATACTATCGGAAGAAAATTTATATTCCTGGTAGTAACATTTAGTATGAATAAAAATGTAATTAGATAAATTTCTATGTATGGAAACGTGTAGTAATTTGATTTCATGATATAATGTAAAGAGCTTGAACAACGAACTGATTAGCTTTCCATAAATAACAAAAAAATTCTTCATATAATATCACGTGTCAAAATTTTGAAAATGCTCTCGCGTTCTTTAAAACAAAATTTATCTGCTTTTTTTAAAATATTTCATACAACATAAGCATTCTTCACTATACTGCATTAATATTTTGTTTATCTTAACATAAAAATATACTATCGGAAGAAAATTTATATTCCTGGTAGTAACATTTAGTATGAATAAAAATGTAATTAGATAAATTTCTATGTATGGAAACGTGTAGTAATTTGATTTCATGATATAATGTAAAGAGCTTGAACAACGAACTGATTAGCTTTCCATAAATAACAAAAAAATTCTTCATATGATATCACCTGTCAAAATTTGAAAAATGCTCTCGCGTTCTTTAAAACAAAATTTATCTGCTTTTTTTAAAATATTTCATACAACGTAAGCATTCTTCACTATACTGCATTAATAGTTTGTCTATCTTAACATAAAAATATACTATCGGAAGAAAATTTATATTCCTGGTAGTAACATTTAGTATGAATAAAAATGTAATTAGATAAATTTCTATGTATGGAAAAGTTCAGTAATTTGATTTCATGTTATAATGTAAAGAGCTTGAACATAGAACTGATTAGCTTTCCATAAATAACAAAAAAAATCTTCATATAATATCACGTGTCAAAATTTTGAAAATGCTCTCGCGTTCTTTAAAACAAAATTTATCTGCTTTTTTTAAAATATTTCATACAACATAAGCATTCTTCACTATACTGCATTAATATTTTGTTTATCTTAACATAAAAATATACTATCGGAAGAAAATTTATATTCCTGGTAGTAACATTTAGTATGAATAAAAATGTAATTAGATAAATTTCTATGTATGGAAAAGTTCAGTAATTTGATTTTATGTTATAATGTAAAGAGCTTGAACATAGAACTGATTAGCTTTCCATAAATAACAAAAAAAATCTTCATATTATATCACGTGTCAAAATTTTGAAAATGCTCTCGCGTTCTTTAAAACAAAATTTATCTGCTTTTTTTAAAATATTTCATACAACGTAAGCATTCTTCACTATACTGCATTAATAGTTTGTCTATCTTAACATAAAAATATACTATCGGAAGAAAATTTATATTCCTGGTAGTAACATTTAGTATGAATAAAAATGTAATTAGATAAATTTCTATGTATGGAAAAGTTCAGTAATTTGATTTCATGTTATAATGTAAAGAGCTTGAACATAGAACTGATTAGCTTTCCATAAATAACAAAAAAAATCTTCATATAATATCACGTGTCAAAATTTTGAAAATGCTCTCGCGTTCTTTAAAACAAAATTTATCTGCTTTTTTTAAAATATTTCATACAACATAAGCATTCTTCACTATACTGCATTAATATTTTGTTTATCTTAACATAAAAATATACTATCGGAAGAAAATTTATATTCCTGGTAGTAACATTTAGTATGAATAAAAATGTAATTAGATAAATTTCTATGTATGGAAAAGTTCAGTAATTTGATTTCATGTTATAATGTAAAGAGCTTGAACATAGAACTGATTAGCTTTCCATAAATAACAAAAAAAATCTTCATATAATATCACGTGTCAAAATTTTGAAAATGCTCTCGCGTTCTTTAAAACAAAATTTATCTGCTTTTTTTAAAATATTTCATACAACATAAGCATTCTTCACTATACTGCATTAATATTTTGTTTATCTTAACATAAAAATATACTATCGGAAGAAAATTTATATTCCTGGTAGTAACATTTAGTATGAATAAAAATGTAATTAGATAAATTTCTATGTATGGAAAAGTTCAGTAATTTGATTTCATGTTATAATGTAAAGAGCTTGAACATAGAACTGATTAGCTTTCCATAAATAACAAAAAAAATCTTCATATAATATCACGTGTCAAAATTTTGAAAATGCTCTCGCGTTCTTTAAAACAAAATTTATCTGCTTTTTTTAAAATATTTCATACAACATAAGCATTCTTCACTATACTGCATTAATATTTTGTTTATCTTAACATAAAAATATACTATCGGAAGAAAATTTATATTCCTGGTAGTAACATTTAGTATGAATAAAAATGTAATTAGATAAATTTCTATGTATGGAAACGTGTAGTAATTTGATTTCATGATATAATGTAAAGAGCTTGAACAACGAACTGATTAGCTTTCCATAAATAACAAAAAAATTCTTCATATAATATCACGTGTCAAAATTTTGAAAATGCTCTCGCGTTCTTTAAAACAAAATTTATCTGCTTTTTTTAAAATATTTCATACAACATAAGCATTCTTCACTATACTGCATTAATATTTTGTTTATCTTAACATAAAAATATACTATCGGAAGAAAATTTATATTCCTGGTAGTAACATTTAGTATGAATAAAAATGTAATTAGATAAATTTCTATGTATGGAAACGTGTAGTAATTTGATTTCATGATATAATGTAAAGAGCTTGAACAACGAACTGATTAGCTTTCCATAAATAACAAAAAAATTCTTCATATGATATCACCTGTCAAAATTTGAAAAATGCTCTCGCGTTCTTTAAAACAAAATTTATCTGCTTTTTTTAAAATATTTCATACAACGTAAGCATTCTTCACTATACTGCATTAATAGTTTGTCTATCTTAACATAAAAATATACTATCGGAAGAAAATTTATATTCCTGGTAGTAACATTTAGTATGAATAAAAATGTAATTAGATAAATTTCTATGTATGGAAAAGTTCAGTAATTTGATTTCATGTTATAATGTAAAGAGCTTGAACATAGAACTGATTAGCTTTCCATAAATAACAAAAAAAATCTTCATATAATATCACGTGTCAAAATTTTGAAAATGCTCTCGCGTTCTTTAAAACAAAATTTATCTGCTTTTTTTAAAATATTTCATACAACATAAGCATTCTTCACTATACTGCATTAATATTTTGTTTATCTTAACATAAAAATATACTATCGGAAGAAAATTTATATTCCTGGTAGTAACATTTAGTATGAATAAAAATGTAATTAGATAAATTTCTATGTATGGAAACGTGTAGTAATTTGATTTCATGATATAATGTAAAGAGCTTGAACAACGAACTGATTAGCTTTCCATAAATAACAAAAAAATTCTTCATATAATATCACGTGTCAAAATTTTGAAAATGCTCTCGCGTTCTTTAAAACAAAATTTATCTGCTTTTTTTAAAATATTTCATACAACATAAGCATTCTTCACTATACTGCATTAATATTTTGTTTATCTTAACATAAAAATATACTATCGGAAGAAAATTTATATTCCTGGTAGTAACATTTAGTATGAATAAAAATGTAATTAGATAAATTTCTATGTATGGAAACGTGTAGTAATTTGATTTCATGATATAATGTAAAGAGCTTGAACAACGAACTGATTAGCTTTCCATAAATAACAAAAAAATTCTTCATATGATATCACCTGTCAAAATTTGAAAAATGCTCTCGCGTTCTTTAAAACAAAATTTATCTGCTTTTTTTAAAATATTTCATACAACGTAAGCATTCTTCACTATACTGCATTAATAGTTTGTCTATCTTAACATAAAAATATACTATCGGAAGAAAATTTATATTCCTGGTAGTAACATTTAGTATGAATAAAAATGTAATTAGATAAATTTCTATGTATGGAAAAGTTCAGTAATTTGATTTCATGTTATAATGTAAAGAGCTTGAACATAGAACTGATTAGCTTTCCATAAATAACAAAAAAAATCTTCATATAATATCACGTGTCAAAATTTTGAAAATGCTCTCGCGTTCTTTAAAACAAAATTTATCTGCTTTTTTTAAAATATTTCATACAACATAAGCATTCTTCACTATACTGCATTAATATTTTGTTTATCTTAACATAAAAATATACTATCGGAAGAAAATTTATATTCCTGGTAGTAACATTTAGTATGAATAAAAATGTAATTAGATAAATTTCTATGTATGGAAAAGTTCAGTAATTTGATTTCATGTTATAATGTAAAGAGCTTGAACATAGAACTGATTAGCTTTCCATAAATAACAAAAAAAATCTTCATATAATATCACGTGTCAAAATTTTGAAAATGCTCTCGCGTTCTTTAAAACAAAATTTATCTGCTTTTTTTAAAATATTTCATACAACATAAGCATTCTTCACTATACTGCATTAATATTTTGTTTATCTTAACATAAAAATATACTATCGGAAGAAAATTTATATTCCTGGTAGTAACATTTAGTATGAATAAAAATGTAATTAGATAAATTTCTATGTATGGAAAAGTTCAGTAATTTGATTTCATGTTATAATGTAAAGAGCTTGAACATAGAACTGATTAGCTTTCCATAAATAACAAAAAAAATCTTCATATAATATCACGTGTCAAAATTTTGAAAATGCTCTCGCGTTCTTTAAAACAAAATTTATCTGCTTTTTTTAAAATATTTCATACAACATAAGCATTCTTCACTATACTGCATTAATATTTTGTTTATCTTAACATAAAAATATACTATCGGAAGAAAATTTATATTCCTGGTAGTAACATTTAGTATGAATAAAAATGTAATTAGATAAATTTCTATGTATGGAAAAGTTCAGTAATTTGATTTCATGTTATAATGTAAAGAGCTTGAACATAGAACTGATTAGCTTTCCATAAATAACAAAAAAAATCTTCATATAATATCACGTGTCAAAATTTTGAAAATGCTCTCGCGTTCTTTAAAACAAAATTTATCTGCTTTTTTTAAAATATTTCATACAACATAAGCATTCTTCACTATACTGCATTAATATTTTGTTTATCTTAACATAAAAATATACTATCGGAAGAAAATTTATATTCCTGGTAGTAACATTTAGTATGAATAAAAATGTAATTAGATAAATTTCTATGTATGGAAAAGTTCAGTAATTTGATTTCATGTTATAATGTAAAGAGCTTGAACATAGAACTGATTTGCTTTCCATAAATAACAAAAAAAATCTTCATATGATATCACCTGTCAAAATTTGGAAAATGCTCTCGCGTTCTTTAGAACAAAATTTATCTGCTTTTTTTAAAATATTTCATACAACATAAGCATTCTACACCATACTGCATTAAAAGTTTGTCTATCTTATCATAAAAATATACTATCGGAAGAAAATTTATATTCCTGATAGTAACATTTAGTATGAATAATAATGTAATTAGATAAATTTCTATGTATGGAAAAGTTCAGTAATTTGATTTCATGTTATAATGTAAAGAGCTTGAACATAGAACTGATTAGCTTTCCATAAATAACAAAAAAAATCTTCATATAATATCACGTGTCAAAATTTTGAAAATGCTCTCGCGTTCTTTAAAACAAAATTTATCTGCTTTTTTTAAAATATTTCATACAACATAAGCATTCTTCACTATACTGCATTAATATTTTGTTTATCTTAACATAAAAATATACTATCGGAAGAAAATTTATATTCCTGGTAGTAACATTTAGTATGAATAAAAATGTAATTAGATAAATTTCTATGTATGGAAAAGTTCAGTAATTTGATTTCATGTTATAATGTAAAGAGCTTGAACATAGAACTGATTAGCTTTCCATAAATAACAAAAAAAATCTTCATATAATATCACGTGTCAAAATTTTGAAAATGCTCTCGCGTTCTTTAAAACAAAATTTATCTGCTTTTTTTAAAATATTTCATACAACATAAGCATTCTTCACTATACTGCATTAATATTTTGTTTATCTTAACATAAAAATATACTATCGGAAGAAAATTTATATTCCTGGTAGTAACATTTAGTATGAATAAAAATGTAATTAGATAAATTTCTATGTATGGAAAAGTTCAGTAATTTGATTTCATGTTATAATGTAAAGAGCTTGAACATAGAACTGATTTGCTTTCCATAAATAACAAAAAAAATCTTCATATGATATCACCTGTCAAAATTTGGAAAATGCTCTCGCGTTCTTTAGAACAAAATTTATCTGCTTTTTTTAAAATATTTCATACAACATAAGCATTCTACACCATACTGCATTAAAAGTTTGTCTATCTTATCATAAAAATATACTATCGGAAGAAAATTTATATTCCTGATAGTAACATTTAGTATGAATAATAATGTAATTAGATAAATTTCTATGTATGGAAAAGTTCAGTAATTTGATTTCATGTTATAATGTAAAGAGCTTGAACATAGAACTGATTAGCTTTCCATAAATAACAAAAAAAATCTTCATATAATATCACGTGTCAAAATTTTGAAAATGCTCTCGCGTTCTTTAAAACAAAATTTATCTGCTTTTTTTAAAATATTTCATACAACATAAGTATTCTTCACTATACTGCATTAATATTTTGTTTATCTTAACATAAAAATATACTATCGGAAGAAAATTTATATTCCTGGTAGTAACATTTAGTATGAATAAAAATGTAATTAGATAAATTTCTATGTATGGAAAAGTTCAGTAATTTGATTTCATGTTATAATGTAAAGAGCTTGAACATAGAACTGATTAGCTTTCCATAAATAACAAAAAAAATCTTCATATGATATCACCTGTCAAAATTTGGAAAATGCTCTCGCGTTCTTTAGAACAAAATTTATCTGCTTTTTTTAAAATATTTCATACAACATAAGCATTCTACACCATACTGCATTAAAAGTTTGTCTATCTTATCATAAAAATATACTATCGGAAGAAAATTTATATTCCTGATAGTAACATTTAGTATGAATAATAATGTAATTAGATAAATTTCTATGTATGGAAAAGTTCAGTAATTTGATTTCATGTTATAATGTAAAGAGCTTGAACATAGAACTGATTAGTTTTCCATAAATAACAAAAAAAATCTTCATATAATATCACGTGTCAAAATTTTGAAAATGCTCTCGCGTTCTTTAAAACAAAATTTATCTGCTTTTTTTAAAATATTTCATACAACATAAGCATTCTTCACTATACTGCATTAATAGTTTGTTTATCATAACATAAAAATATACTATCGGAAGAAAATTTATATTCCTGATAGTAACATTTAGTATGAATAAAAATGTAATTAGATAAATTTCTATGTATGGAAACGTGTAGTAATTTGATTTCATGATATAATGTAAAGAGCTTGAACATAGAACTGATTAGCTTTCCATAAATAACAAAAAAATTCTTCATATGATATCACCTGTCAAAATTTGAAAAATGCTCTCGCGTTCTTTAAAACAAAATTTATCTGCTTTTTTTAAAATATTTCATACAACATAAGCATTCTTCACTATACTGCATTAATAGTTTGTCTATCTTAACATAAAAATATACTATCGGAAGAAAATTTATATTCCTGGTAGTAACATTTAGTATGAATAAAAATGTAATTAGATAAATTTCTATGTATGGAAAAGTTCAGTAATTTGATTTCATGTTATAATGTTAAGAGCTTGAACATAGAACTGATTAGCTTTCCATAAATAACAAAAAATTTCTTCATATGATATCACCTGTCAAAATTTGGAAAATGCTTTCGCGTCCTTTAAAACAAAATTTATCTGCTTTTATTAAAATATTTCATACAACATAAGCATTCTACACCATACTGCAATAATAGTTTGTCTATCTTAACATAAAAATATACTGTCGATAGAAATTTATTTTCCTGGTAGTAAAATTTAGTATGAATAAAAATGTATATAATAAGATAAATTTCTTATGTATGGAAAAGTTCAGTAATTTGATTTCATGTTATAATGTAAAGAGCTTGAACATCGAACTGATTAGCTTTTCATAAATAACAAAAATTTCTTCATATGATATTACGTGTCAAAATTGTCAAAATGCTCTAACGTCCTTTAAAACAAAATTTATCTGCTTTTATTAAAATATTTCATACAACATTAGAATTCTTCACCATACTGCATTAATAGTTTGTCTATCTTAACATGAAAATATACTATCGTTAGAAAATTTATATTCTTGGTAGTAAAATTTAGAATGAATAAAATATTTCATTGTCAATATTTGTGGTGTGGAGAGTTTAGTGTTGGCCACAACCCACTCGTTTCATAAATATATTTCAAAGAGAGCACAGTTATGAAATAGTTACAAAGTTGGGTAGTCAGATGGTTTTTACTCCTCACTAACCCAAGGGGAAATAGTGGGGAGTTTTTTTAAGGGTATTTTTTTATTGCAGATTATCAACTAGTATCATGCTGAGATTGTATTCTGAAAGTTTCATCACAATGTATCTGTGTGTGTGTGCTATGTATGGTGGTTTATTGATTATAGACTAATGTACTCATTCGATTCTTTTCAAATTTTGCAAATATGTATATCTAATACTCGCATAGACCCCATTATATTTTGAAGGATGTCTGAATAGTGCTTCTCAATTTTTTAACTGTCAAATATTTCAAAGTGACCCCAAGCTCAGAAAACTTAAAATTGGATATTTTTATTTTCAAATTAGTAAAAAGACACATCACTTTCATAAAATGGCATTGAAGAATTGTCAAATTTTCATAATAAAATATTTAAATAAAAAAGAAATTTAACAAACTCATTTCATTAATATGCTGAATATTTTCCATACAAATTATGAATATTTTATAGAATGACTCGATAGTGAGGATTTTAACGTTGGCCACTACTCACTTGTTTCATTCTAATTTTTATTATTAGTCTTTGTGCAATTTATATAAGTAAAATGTATGTTTTATATGCCCCATCCATGCAACAGTGCCATTTTGTAATATATATATTTTTTAGTAATTTAAAGTCAAGAATGTGTTGAAGGTTAGTAAATATGTAAATAAGCTTTCTTAATCAATTTACAGTGTTGTTTATTTGAACTTCCATTTTGGGTTACTGTCAATTATTGCACTTAAATATTTTATTTCATTTTTATTTGTTATACATAAACATTCATTATTTATACATGTCAATACTTTTGTAGTTATTTGAGTGGATTTTAATATTCAATGCTACGGGAGGTGTTTTCTATGGTAAAAGGTATATTATATCTAATAATTTTTTTCAATATTGTCAAACGATTCTTTTAATAAATTGATATAATGGTTGGCATTTTCTTCAAGCATCATGCATTTGCTTAAGTAATAATTGTAGTTTCCTCTGCATATGAAATAAGTTTTCCTGATATTGTCAATTTAAATATATCATAAGTATATAAAATGAACAGAAGAGGGCCCAAGATTGTTCCTTGGGGTATTCCAAAATCAAATTTATTTGGTACACTCCATTAGTACTATATTAGCAAGATGTTTATTTATTTATTACTTTTTGTGCATATGTATATTCTTTAAGAAACTAGTGGGCTTTGCTTTTATTTTTTTCGATCAACTAGAGTTGATTTTAAATACGGTAACACTGTGTTATATGGAAAAGATGTGTTTGACAGAATTAAGCATCTTCTGTTGCCATATCTTTATATTATTCTTTATTATGGATATAGTTTTTCTATGGAAGACTTTTGCTTTTCCTTTAGTACTATTTGAATATGTTTAAACTGTGGGAATGTGTGATGGGTACCTATAGTGAGACTTAATGAAAACTGCGCTGTTTGCTTATGTGAGGATGTTTATTAGTTAATAGGACTTACCCGTGAGTATGCTAAATGAGAACTGACTCAGGTATATACATAGGCTACCTCGTATACCCCACA
The DNA here is from genome assembly GCA_963576475.1 of Molanna angustata. NCBI lineage: Eukaryota > Metazoa > Arthropoda > Insecta > Trichoptera > Molannidae > Molanna > Molanna angustata. The sequence continues at coordinate 1,244,730 of OY754978.1, read as the reverse complement.
AAAGGAATACGTATGTCATTTCAAATTATTTTTAGAAAGCTGAACAACTGTCCAAGGCAGGTGATGTGGTTGCCTCACCCAGTGCATGGAAGTATGTCAACACCAGTCAGTATATGACCAAATTATCGGATGACAAGGTACACTTGTGCATACTCGGAATCGGATCCACTTGGAAACATGTCGATCTGCTGGATTCAAACATTGGCATGTATCACATCATACACATCATTTTACTTCATTTAATACACTGTTGAGTTTTTTTCTTCTTCCTCTTTCACTTTTTCTTACTCAAATGATAATGGCTACACTCAATCACTCTCGACAAAAGTTTTGGGTAGAATGATGGACTTTAAAAATCCTGTAGTAGACCTTATGAGTGTAGTAGACCTAATAACATATTCATTCTATCGTGTTGATGTTATTATTTATAAGTAGTGATCACGCAGATGTCAAAATTCAAATGTAATTCATTCATGGGTGAAAAGTCATTGGACCTGTTCTGTGACAAAAAAAATCAAGGTGTACAAAGTTTTTTTTTCATATATATTACAAAGTGTAGCTTCATTTTTTTTTTAAATGAATATATCCTTGTTAAACAAGTACATATACATCTTCCTACACTCTCTAAATTAAGCATATATGCTTGTGCTTGAGGTGAACGAAATCGGTCGAGGCAGGATTCGAACTTGTGACCACTGGATTAACTTTGCACAAACCGCTCTCCCATCACTCGACCCATCAGTTGTTCAAGTACCATTTATATTGTTTCACAATTAGATTGTATTTTTTTACATGTTCTGTATTTGAATTTAAAACAACTGTATTTGACATTACATGTATGACATTGGCAGTATGAAAATAAACAATGTATTGTATATTATGACCTATTCTGATTCGTCTAAATTTATCCGTCTGAAGTAAAAAAGTTACTTTCATTTATACGGAACCCATTACGTCACAGCTCGTATAAAATCCTTTTATCCACAGTCGCCCGTTGGCTACAGACGTTTTCGTACTCTGAAACGAATCAGGGGGGCAAGCCTGGTTCGACCGGCGAAATCGAAACCTCAGTGATTACCCATATCATGGATATAATTATCGTATGGAGTTCTATGACGTCTAAAGATATTGTAGAACTCCATATAATAATTATATCCATGATATGGGTAATGAGGAGGGTTTTGGTTTCGCCAATTGAACCAGACTTGCCCCCCAGAATAGAACATTATGTAATATGTATAAATTTTAGCTTTCTGCATTTCTTCTTCACGTAAACTTTAACTAGGTATGTCATATCAAATTCCTCTGTGGGTGTAGTTTCCTTAAAAATGGGTCCGAAGTTTTTGCCTCACATATTAATACATAGATCACAAACCCTCTACACTTCTTTTGTTTATTGTCAATATTAACAATTGTCTAAGATTTACATTCCACGAATATGATGAAAACATTTGGAATCACGAAGTTTGTATCCATCCCGAATAATGATATCATTTCAATATCGGTATTATTTTGTTTTTATTTTACGCACAAAAATGTTGACATAAGAATAGGGGGGGGGGGGGGGGGTGTATGCTCAGATTTTTTGTGTTGTGTGAAATTGATTGATTTGTAAATATGATAGATAGATAGCTCCAGATAAATATTCTATTTTCTTCTATACAATAATTTATTATATTTAAACTATAATGTAATGATATAAATTGCTTTTAGATTATGTCTGTGATTATGGCTTGGATTCGGATGTCAGCACTAGTGATGTTGATATAACTAATCAAGAATTCTACAGCCAAAATATTGAGACTATCATCAGAACTTATACTGACAGAAGTGTTATTAATGGTACCTATATCTTTTTATTTATTGAAAAAATAATTATGAATGTGACCTTGTTACAAGAAAATGTAGAGTATGTTTAATGCACTTGGTGGTTATGATGGTATGATTGCATTTGGTGTTGTTACGTGTTAAAAACAGGATATTCGACACAAGTAGGGATTTTTTTTTGTAAAATATATTTCTGATAATATTGCTTCTCTGGGCTGGAAACACTGGTTATTTGGAAGAAATTGCCATATGGTAATAAACTCGCTACTTGTGTAAGGTGCAAGGAAGTGTTTATTATTATTGTAATTCTGCACAAGTCATTAAAAAAATAAATAAAAACGTGTTTCACTCTATCATATAAATTTCATATTGTTTTCTTTTACAATTTCTTATCTAGTTTTAAATATGAGATTTGAGGAACTTAATTTATCGATATGGCAACATTATTCATTTTGACTGACTGACAGTCGTACCAACATTACCATGATGTGCACTTTTAAGTGCAACGCAGAATATAATGCATCCAAATATTTATATTTCCTAAAAAAGCATAAATGCTTGTACTATAGATGAGTCATTTAATCTAAAACAATTATTTTAGTACGGAAGAGTGTGAAATTTGCGTTGGAATCAAATCTTCAAGATTCCTTGAAACGTTTTGTCCTGTTGCCGGTTATGAAGGCAATTGAGAACAATGAACCGATGGGATTCCTGAATGAGATGCGTTACGTCACTATTGTATTTGTTAATCTTGTCTCAAAAATCACAGAGGAACATATTCTTGTTAAGATCGTAGACAAGGCATACAACGTCACATGCAAGTAAGTCATATATATTGGTACACTGTGCCTATTATGGGGTAGGTATAGAGAACCGAACACAGCTCACTCACTTCTTTCTGATCAATTTATAAGCAATCATCTATTACAATATTATCTTGGATGAGCCTTACCTATCATTTCACTTTTAAAATATATCCAAATTATCTTAAGGCATACATTTCCATTACTTTTTAATAATATATACCTATTACCATTCTGACAATGTGAAATAATAATGATGAAAGAAAGTCTCGTTTAATATCATTAAAATCAAAAATGTGTTCACCAGAACTGTAACTACACTATTTGTATTGACAATAACATCTTAATAGAGACGAAGTTGGGATATTATAGAAGAACCAGGAACTCAGGTACTTACAAGGCTTATGACCTGTCATCGGCTTGTTTATGCGCTTGCGTAATGTTCACCAATTATGCCTTTATTGAGTTCCCTTATCAAAGTAATTTTTGAAAGTTCTATATATTTGAATAATGTGTAAACATTTCACCTGAATAATACGAAATTATACTATTGCCATCTATGAGGTAGGTAACAAAGAAACCTTTTTGTAACGCCATCTATTGAGAAGTTGATTTATTTGTAAACAGTGAAAGCAACAATCCTTGTAAATGAGGTGACGGTGTCTCGCACAGATTTCACCTCTGAACTGCGTCAGAAATATTATTTCATTTTTGGCTTGTTTACCTACATGTACCAATGTGTATGTAAATCAAATATATTTTTTAATTTCATATATGCAAACATTGGATTTTTTCCCTGTCAGGAGTCAAAAACCTTCTTCTATAATATGCCAACTTTGTCTCTGTTGAGATGTTATTGTCAATAAAAATATCATTTGATTCCGGAAAGGGAAAAAATCCAATGTTTGCATAAATGCAAATAAAAAAATGTATTCGATTTATAACTACACTATTTACTGTCACTACAGAACTGTCCATTTTATACACTAGTGATTTTCTTTTGTCGTTTTAATCTAATAAAACTTCCTTTATTTTATTCAATCTTCAGAATAATAAAAAATTACCTACATAAAATGAATAAATGTGACATTTAATTAAAATTTTAGTGTGTTTTCAGAATTGAACATACCAATAGTGAAATTCATTTATTCATGTTACTAAGTGTGTTGTTTTTAGTATAGTGCAAGAAAGCAACGGTATCGTTAATAAAGTATCGTTGTTTGACAAAGACATCATGTTCCTTGTTGTATTTGGACTGAGGGGGTTGAAACATGAGATGAACGTACAGAGTGCTCTGTTTTGTGCAGCAAAACTTAGAGAAAATATATATAATATTCCACACATACAAAGCGTTTCCATTGGTGTTTCATCAGGTAAATATCTTAAATTTAATTACATATTTTTACATATTATATGCAAATAAAAGTACCTTAATTTGTTCTGTTTTGATTATTTTCGTGTTTTTTGTGAGGCACATTGATTATTTTGTCGAAAGAAAAGTACACTTTATTGTAAATGAAGTAAAATAAATGACTATAAAAATATTCTGACAATGTGCCTGGCACAAAACATATCAATAATCAAAATATTCTGACAGTGTGCCTGGCACAAAACATATCAATAATCAAAATATTCTGACAATGTACCTGGCACAAAACGTATCAATAATCAAAACATTCTGACAATGTGCCTGCACAAAACATATCAATAATCAAAATATTCTGACAATGTGCCTGGCACAAAACGTATCAATGATCAAAATATTCTGACAATAAACTTAATATTTTTTTATTAATACACTTAATTATTTTTTTTAAAACTAAACACTTTTGAGACAATAGAGATTCAAAAAAATATTAATGTTTTTATTGCATTATTGCAATAATAACATTTAATAATCGGGAATCATCAGGATTTATAGGTAGTATAGCGACCTCCTCACAGCCAAATCTTTTGATATGTTGAGTTTCTGGATGGATGAATTGTTCCCAATTGAATGCTTGATTGGTGTGTTTCTTGCATTATAATTTACAATAAAATAAAAAAATAAAATTCTTTTGAGGAAGCACATAATGGTAGTTATAATAATTGAGTGTTATTATTTGCAGTACTTATTGTTATTAATATCATTAGTAAATTAGCCATAGCCGTAAAAAAATGTAATTACGGATTACCACTAGGTAACCGCAGAAACAATGAATATTCTTAAAACCAAATACTTTTACTATCAAATCCAGGACCTTTGGCTAAGCTGACTGATATATAACTTACTGAATTCCCAGAAATACGAAATAGTCTTTTGCTTTATCATGCATCCATTTGTGTACAGCAAGTGCATTAAAGCAAGTTTATTGCTGTAAGGCATGTGAAGTCTCAAAAGTAAATTTTGAACAATATTTTTTGTAACTAAGAAAACTAAAATACAATGATTAACAGTTACAATTATAATTATTCTATTTATTTTTTTTTCATTTCAGGAATAGTTTATTGTGGTATAGTTGGTCATACAATGAGGAGAGAGTACACCGTCATAGGATTATGTGTTAATAAGGTATTGAGTTGTCATTCATTTATTTATTTTATCCATTAGTTTGTGTCAAAAATTATATCATCACCCAGGTCGGGTCATGACCTGCTGTATAGTTAACCTCAACGATTGTTGGTTTGCGCAGCACCACGCCAGTTCTAAACACCTATGCTATGAGCATCCTTCGCAACTACGCCCAACCGCTGAAAGCTTGGTCGTCAAAACAATATTTTTAATTTTCTATAGAGTTTCATCAAGAATTGTTTTATTTTTATTTATTTATTTATCTTCTTGTACATAATATAAAAAAATATAATGCACAATGGCGGGCTTGTTGCCATTAGGCAATTTCTTCCAACCAACCAGATTATGAAGTATGACAAAATTGTATATGTATATCAACAAAAGAATGAAAGTGAGAGATAAAAACAAAGAAAACATACATTATAATAAGATAAATATTAAAACAAAAAAAATCATCATAGCAAAAAAAAAAGATAAGAAAAGAACAAAGAAGGGAAATTGGGATCAGGTGTATAGGGATAAATATTCCTTCTTTAGTTTTTTCTTGAAAATACCAAGTGAGTTAGACGACAAGTGAGAAACTGATTAATCAATCAAATTTTCTTAATATTATATTTCAGGCGGCTCGCTTGATGGTGGCGTATCCAGATAAAATAACATGCAGTAAAGAAGTGTTTATACAGAGCAAAGTTAGCGAGAATCATTTCACTCGGATGCCATTCAAAGATCTCAAAGGACTGACCAACGTGGGACCCATTTATGGATTTGAATATATCGGGTTTGTAATCACTACTAAGTATAATATCTTAGATCAGGGGTCGACAAAAGAACAGTTAATTTATAGTTATTTGTAAATCCCCTAATTCCTTAGGACTCGACAAACAAGAGATTGGGGGTGACAGTTTTATAAAGCATTGTTGCACTAAAATTGGTTTATGCACAGGTTATGTCAGCCGCAATCTTTCCCTGGGCGAGGTATACATAGGTCTTATTATAATGTGCCTTCAGGTTTATATAGAAACAATGGTCTATCGATCCAGTGTTGTTAATTTGAATAGCAAATTATTTTAGTAATTTTTACTAAAATATGAATAACAAAAAACTTTGTATATCTCACTTCACATGTGAATTGAAGTGAAGTGGGTGACATGCGAAGTCGGATATACAAAGTTTTTTGTTATTCATATTTTAGTAAAAATTACTAAAATAATTTGCTATTAATATGGAATTCCACAAAGTTTGTAAAAATAATTTTAATAAAATGTTAATTTGATTGCTTTGCTGGCGTCATAGTTTTTATTTCATTTGATTTTTAATTGATTCTCACAATTATTGCTTCTCTAGTTCAAAAACACTGGTTAGTTGTAATAAATTGTTATTTTGCAATAAACTGGCCATTTGCTCAGGGTGTAAGGAAGTATCAATTCAAATTGAGCCTACTATTTTTTACTATTTTGCTCGCTGTGTGATTTTGAATCATAAATTATGTTTATTTTAAAATATATATTTTTTCAAGTCTTCATTGGGAAGTAAAGTAATGAAATTCAATAATTATTTGTAAAGATGTTGAATATTATCCAACTGTCGTTTCTTTCGACAGTATTAAGCCAAGATGCGTGTATGAAGGAACATTTTGTATGGTAAAGTGGGCTTTTTGCACGCCAAAAACACCAACTTAGAGGCTTCGTAGCATATATGTTCTATATATTATATATGAATGAATTCAGAATTTGAAGTAGAACATTTGTCTGTGTGTGTCCCCCTTATAAATTCTGATCCGCTGAATGCACAGGCCTATAAAACTTTTATACTCGGAATTTTGAATTTTTGTTTCAATCAGGGGTTATCAACTTTTCAATTTTTACTTTATTTTTCTGTATATCACAAAAACCACAAAAGCTAGAACACTGGAATTTTTTATAAATATAGACAAATACAAAATCTCATATTTGTTTATTTTTAAAAAGTTTAAACAGTTTATTTTTAAAAAGTTTAGGCAGTAGGTATAGGTACACTACAAATATCTCACTCAATAGTTTGATACCTACTTAATCTCCAAACATACATCATGCTGTTTTTATATTCTGGATAAGAAAAACAGACTGACCTCCATACTATCATATCCTGACATATATACCTACATGTTTTATATAGAAAATAAAATATTTATTAATTTGTTTTTAAGTGTTTATAGTTTGGTACATATTCTTCAATTATGCATACTATCACCATGGTTTTTAAAATTATAAAAAACACAATATTCTATGTATGAATAATGAGTATAAACCTATAAATAGCATCAACGCTTTTGTTTGGTCCAGCCAGCATTTTCATTGAGACAGAGAATTATATTCTGTTAAAAGTATTATTTTAGCTTCTATGGACTTGTATGTAGTTGTTTCTAACGAAATAGTCAATTAATGTACCTAAATTAAATATTATAATGATGTGCTGCCATTGTGTTAAAATTAAAATGATTTAATAATATATATATTTTGTTATTTTAGTAACAAAGTAATAAAAACAACAAGTGAATTAATTGGACGAGATCATGAAATGAATATATGTAAAAGTTGGTTAGTGAGTTTACTTAACAATTTCAAAGCAAAGCGGAAGATTGATTGCAATTTACTTATTGTTGAGGTAACTTTCTTTTTATCTATTTTTTTACTTTTCACAAGCGGGTTATTTTTATTGTGATTTTTTTTTAATTTTTACTATAATGCTTCATAGTGACGTGTAAAATTAGCAATTTTATGACGTAAATTCGGATGTCACTGGCTCCTGCCCCCCTAGACAACATGTCATTTAGCTCAAGAAAAGAAACAAGAAAATAGATAACTCAATGTATGGAAGTGACAGTTGTCACGTGGCTGGCAACTGTCACTTCCATACATTTAGTTATCTTTTCTTGTTTATTTTCATGAGCTAAATGACACGTTGTCTAGGGGGGCTGGTCTAAATATTTGCTACTAATAAAGTTGTAATAGTCTGATTGAGATGAGGCATAAAGTTTTTTTTTATTTATAACTACTTTATTTTATTTTTTTTAATATTTATTTTATTTATGTGCAGATAATCGTTAAAAGAGCCGATTGGCTCATGACAATAATTTATAGTCAACATTGTAATTTTACTATAGTAGTTTTACATATACAGCAACATTTACTTTAGTTCTTGATACAAATCCTATTTTTCAATTCCCGTATTTAATTTTATCACTTGTCTTTTTGTTCATTTCATTGTAATTTTTCTGTATGTATGCGTAATATTTTGTATATACATATTTTTTAATAATAAAATATAATAACTATAGGCCGGTATTACAGTCTCAGTTTAAGAACTAAACTCAAGTTTTACAAAAATATAGCGTATTACAGTGTCCGTTTAGGCCTAATCTTCCCTCAAATACGTCACTAAAACGACAAAATATTTAACTCAACGTTTCTGGCAGATTAAGTACTTAACGGTGAGTCAACTGTCATTCGTTTCTCATTTCTCGACTCGTTGCTAGGCAACGCATGTAGTTTCAGTGTTCTATCACTAGAGGCGTTAGTTGTATTGACGGTGGCGCCACAAAACAAAACAAACTGACAGCCATATTGAAACGAACATGGGCATTTAAAAGCATTATTTTGGTGAAAAAAATGAAATTTACCATTTTGGATAATAAAACAATAGTATTTCAAGTCGTAGCATCCCGTTTTGTAGTCCGTATTATTTGAAGTTATTTAAAATTTGACAGATAATAACCACATAAAAAGTAAAATATGTCTATAATTGAAGATTTAGTAACTGACATGGTCATATTCCACTGTAATACGGAAATGGATTGAATCTCCCCTAACATTAATCTTGAGTTTAACAAACTCAATGAGTTGAGGGCCAACTGTAATACCGGCCCTATGCAAACTATAAACATAGGTAGTTGCTTCAGAACAGACTCTGTCTAGTGAATATATCTTTGATATACTTTCTTTATAATATTATGATCTAAATGAGTGGTTCCCAGACTCTTTTGGTCCACGGACCCCTTTTCATACTCAAAACTTGCCCACGGACTCTTTTTCATACTCAAAACTTGCCCACGGACCCCTTTTCATACTCAAAACTTGCCCACGGACCCCTTGTAGTTTCAAAATAGTCTCATCTTCTTCTTCCGGTGCCATGTCAGGAACCCCCAACGTCGGCTATCACTCACTGGCAAATCCCTCTCTGTCCTGTGCTGCCCGGAATATCTGTTCCACGGTCCTGAAGCCGGTCCATTCCCTAATGTATAGTCTCATTAAATCCGGAAAATAAATCAGTCATATAAGCAATGTCATTTTTTGAGATAGTTAAATTGAGTGATGTCTTACCATTGCCAGAGCAATTTCAGTAGCAACGGAGATGATATTAGTCAAGGGTATAGCTTTTACATCAAAAATACTTTTTAATTCAGTAAATAATTTTTCACCTTTCGTTGTATACATTTCACATATCGCATAACATAGAACTTAATCGTTGATTAGATTCGCGACTCTTTTATAGTTCATATTATAGAGTAGTGCAGGTCTATTGCGTTCCTGTATGTACCTGTATAGATAGGTCTGACTCACCGCAATGTCTGTTATAACTTGTATTTTATGCACCCGTCTATATTTATATTTTACATAGGATGCAAAAATCGCTAATAATATGTTCATTGTTACAAATGTGTCACAATTTTTTTATTTTATATTAAACCTTGCGTGGACCCTCTGAGGGACTGACAAATCAATTTTAATTTTCCACAGACTCCCTTAATTATCCTGGGATCCATAGAGACCACTTTGGAAACCACTGATCTAAATAAATAAAAAAAAACAATAAGTACCATACTATTACACCATTTGGGGTTGGTAGAGAGAACTGAACGTCAGACTCTCTCCTCCTCTCTCTTGACAAACATTTTTTGCTTCATTCACTTCCATGGATCGTCTGCCACACACTCATCTATTATTCCCATTACGTGATTGTATTTAAATTTTCAGGGTGAAACGACGGTTGGCAAAACTAGGATAATAGAAGATTTATTAGGGAAAGTACCAAAGAATGTCAAATTCAGCAAAATGTATTCAATTTTTTCTGACAAAAATGTATGTATTTTTTGTATGTCTTTGGCAAAGGGTTATTGTACACAAGTTTACACATCAGACGCCTCTATATATAATGTATTATTTGAAACATGATTTTTTGCACAATAGTTGATATGGTAGAATGAAAGCGTGTAATTTTTACAAGAATTTAATATTTTTCTCAAGATTTGGTTTATAATCATCAAGGAATAGTCTCCATTGCACCCTGTCCATGAAATTTGGCTTATAATCATCAAGGAATAGTCTCCATTGAACCCTGTCCATGAAATTTGGCTTATAATCATCAAGGAATAGTCTCCATTGAACCCTGTCCATGAAATTTGGCTTATAATCATCAAGGAATAGTCTCCATTGAACCCTGTCCATGAAATTTGGCTTATAATCATCAAGGAATAGTCTCCATTGCACCCTGTCCATGAAATTTGACTTATAATCATCAAGGAATAGTCTCCATTGCACCCTGTCCATGAAATTTGGCTTATAATCAAGGAATAGTCTCCATTGCACCCTGTCCATGAAATTTGGCTTATAATCATCAAGGAATAGTCTCCATTGAACCCTGTCCATGAAATTTGGCTTATAATCATCAAGGAATAGTCTCCATTGAACCCTGTCCATGAAATTTGGCTTATAATCATCAAGGAATAGTCTCCATTGAACCCTGTCCATGAAATTTGGCTTATAATCATCAAGGAATAGTCTCCATTGAACCCTGTCCATGAAATTTGGCTTATAATCATCAAGGAATAGTCTCCATTGCACCCTGTCCATGAAATTTGACTTATAATCATCAAGGAATAGTCTCCATTGCACCCTGTCCATGAAATTTGGCTTATAATCAAGGAATAGTCTCCATTGCACCCTGTCCATGAAATTTGGCTTATAATCATCAAGGAATAGTCTCCATTGAACCCTGTCCATGAAATTTGGCTTATAATCATCAAGGAATAGTCTCCATTGAACCCTGTCCATGAAATTTGGCTTATAATCATCAAGGAATAGTCTCCATTGAACCCTGTCCATGAAATTTGGCTTATAATCATCAAGGAATAGTCTCCATTGAACCCTGTCCATGAAATTTGGCTTATAATCATCAAGGAATAGTCTCCATTGAACCCTGTCCATGAAATTTGGCTTATAATCATCAAGGAATAGTCTCCATTGCACCCTGTCCATGAAATTTCCTCTTCAATTCCGCAAACTGGCTATCTGATGGTCCCTCTCCACTCCATCCATTCACTGTACTCTAGGCCTTCCCACACTTCTTCTTCCCTCTGGACATGTGAGAATTCTTTTCATCGTCTGGCCATCATTGTCCATACAATGCACATGTCCTAATTAGTAGAGCTTCCCTATTTTTTTTGGTTTATTATTATTGATTATTGGCTTATACCAGTTATAACTAGATACTTTTAATATGGCAAATATGATACTTTCCGTCACTTTATTGTGTTGACAAGCTTGCGTTTTTTCTCCCGAATATCTCTGCATTTGATATTTTGTCATCCCAGGAAATTCGCACCATGAAATAATTTCTACTATTAATGTAATTCATTTAGTTTCAATACGGTTGTAACAGTCTTTTACTACTAATTTCCCTTTGACTTACGGTTGTAGCTGTCATTTTCTAGATTTGGTTTTGACGGTTATAGCAGACATATCCATTGATGTGTTCATTTCTCTTTGACTTATGGTTGTAGCTGTCATTTTCTAGATTTGGTTTTGACGGTTATAGCAGACATATCCATTGATGTGTTCAATTCTCTTTGACTTACGGTTGTAGCTGTCATTTTCTAGATTTGATTTTGACGGCTATAGCAGTTATATCCATTGGTGTGTTATTGTCAAAATTATATACATATATACCTGCAGTTAAAAATGAATTCTTCTTCTGGTGTCCCTGTCAGGAACCCCCAACGTTGGCGAATCCCTCGGCGACCATTTATCTTGCCCTCCAGTATTAATTGGAAAGTATTGAAGTATTTATTTTCCAGTATTAAAATGAATTACTTGTATGATTTTTAGGTAAATTTTTCTGCAGCGAGAGATATAATTTTGTGTGGCTTTCGGAGCATTTCAAATTCTAACAATGAAAGTCATTTTATTGAAGCAGAAATAGAGAAGTTAGTTGAGGACGCAATGCCAGTTACCAATCTATGTTACGTCAATGACGTTTTGAATACCAACTTCCCAAAGAATAAAGAATATCTGACAAATGATGATGTTCACAAAAGAAGGAAACTAAAGGAAATTTTAATGATTATATTTGAAAAGGTATTGCTTCATGTATCATTGAGTTATCATTTCACTAGGAGTGGGACAAAGTATGTCCTTGTACTGTGACTATTTCCTCAGTTAAGGCTGTCAATTTCCCAGCTATTTCTATTCCCAGCCATGTCCCTACTGGGTTGGGTAGAGAGAGCCGAATGTCACATTTTTCCTATCTTGACTAGCATCCATATCCTTACTAACATTCATACATCGTCTCATGTATGTTTGTGTGTTGTTCAAACTTTTCACATTACCCTCTTTCATCCTTTTCTTGAATGACTCTGACTTTTAGTTCTATTCCTATCGTCTTAATATATTTTCTATGGTGACAGGAAAATTATTCAAAAAACAATTATTGGAATGCTTAATTTTACGAATGGCAATTATCCGAATCACATTTTTTCGAAAAACAATTTTCCGAACACAATTATCAGAAATTACAATTGATATTAATTGATACAACTTTTTGCACGGAGTACTACATCTACATAGTATATTATGTATAGTAAAAATCTGTGGAATAAACAACATGGCGACGCACCGCGCTGTCAAACATCAATTATTAAAAATGTGCAAACATACATACCCAACAATAATACAACAAGTAATAATAATCATCATCGAATATATTTTACTGGCAACAAATATGTCAAAGGAGGCAACATAATGACACAAAAATATATTAAATTTGGTTGATTGGTTTTTCAACAAATGTTAGTTCGAATAAATTGCTTTCGGACAATTGTCATTCTGATAACTGATTTTCGAAAAATTGTTATTCGTACAATTGCGCATTCGAACAATATTGTGTTTCGAAGAATTTTCATGTAACCATTTTCTATTACATGCGTTCATCATTCATTCTTCCTATGGTCATCACTCATTCTTCAAGTGTCTAAACAATATCAGTGTGTTTATTTTTATTGTATTTATGACATCTTTTTTTACACACTTTTATTTAATTTCACCTGTCTGTCTGTATTTGAATTTTGCAATTAAATTATTAACTAACTTCCTGACCAGTTAGTGTTCTGAAAATTTTAGGATGTGTGTAATAATGATGACAATGCACGCTAAAATTATTTTCAATTTGATGCATTTTATAAAATTGAACAATTTTGTATTTCATACAAAATTATTGTACCTAATTGTTTAAGTACAATTTATGTACCTATGTCGTTTCACAATAGATTATGTATGTTCTGAATTTGAATTTGTTTGCTCTATAAAACAACTGCGTTTGACATTATATGTTGCGCAAGCGGGTAAAGTGATCACGTAAACCAGCCGATGACAAATTTTATTGTTCATGTACCATATTGTTCATAGTAGATTATATTTTTGTTTAACATGTTCTCTATTTTTTAATTTGTTTGGTGTATAAAACAATTTCCAAACCAAACAATGTCCCTGACCATAAATACTGTCCACAAATTAAAATGCGCGCAACAATCCATGGAGCGGCAAATGTTGGGCATAAGTCTGAGGGATAGAATTACAAATACAGAAATCAGACGCTGAACAAAATTCGCCGATATCATAGATTGGATCGCATAATTGAAATGGCAATGGGCAGTGGAGGCCATGGGAAAACAAAAGGGGTGTCAGTCGGCCACAGAAGAGATGGGCCGACGATATTGTTGTGGTCGCCGGAAAGAAATGGATTGAAGCGGCACAGGATAGAGAAAGAGGAGACAGATAGAAGAGGCCTACATACAGCAGTGGAGGGAAGGCTAGAAAGAAGATGAAGATTAAACAATTGCGTTTTACATTGGCAGTATGAATGTAAACAATCTACATACTGACTTGAAATATTTTTTTATTATTCATTTCAACACTAAGAATACTCAACTGCTGGGCTTCATAATGCGGCTTGGAAAATACTTTTTGGACCATGAAGCATTGAAAAATATTTTCAACTGTAATGGAAGCGTAGTTTGGGCGCCGCCCAAACTATTAAATATTCTGATATGTTGGAGCATATTCTGATATGTTGGAGCATATCCAGAAGAAGTTCATGAGGCACCTGTACATGCGGATTCACAGAGTATATCCGACATACATGCACCACCCAGAACTTTTGACGTCCTGTTCCTATCAGAGTCTTGAAAGTAGGTGTGATAATACACTACTCTTGACCGGTTTCAAGATTTTCAACAATAATAATAATAATGAACACTACCTTGCGCAAGTGGCGAGTTTATTGCCGTATGGCAATTTATTCCAACTAACCAGTGTTTCCAACCCAGAGAAGCAATATTTGCGTGAGAAATAAATATAAATAAATTTCTCCTCTGCTGGGAATCGAACCCAGGACGCCCGCATAGAAACCGAACGGCTTACCAACTATGCCACGGCGGTCGGCAATCTTATTGATTGTCCAGAACTGCTAGAAAGGCTAGGGCTTTTTGTACCACCCAACTACATTAGGGGTAGAGGACATTATCTTCCAAACGTCCCCCATTCCAGAACGAATGTAGTGGCCCGCAGCACTCTGGTGTGTATTGTGGAAAAATTGAACTCGCTCTCAATAGGTAGATATTTCCATTGGAATATAGGGCGCTTCAAATTGTACCTAAAACAGAGATAGCCGTCATCGAACCGCATATCCCACTATAATTGGCAGCAGCTGTCGTGTGATTACATTGGAATATAGGGCACTTCAAATTGTACCTAAAACAGAGATAGCCGTCATCGAACCGCATATCCCACTATAATTGGCAGCAGCTGTCGTGTGATTACATTGGAATATAGGGCACTTCAAATTGTACCTAAAACAGAGATAGCCGTCATCGAACCCCATATCCCACTATAATTGGCAGCAGCTGTCGTGTGATTACATTGGAATATAGGGCACTTCAAATTGTACCTAAAACAGAGATAGCCGTCATCGAACCGCATATCCCACTATAATTGGCAGCAGCTGTCGTGTGATTACATTGGAATATAGGGCACTTCAAATTGTACCTAAAACAGAGATAGCCGTCATCGAACCGCATATCCCACTATAATTGGCAGCAGCTGTCGTGTGATTACATTGGAATATAGGGCACTTCAAATTGTACCTAAAACAGAGATAGCCGTCATCGAACCCCATATCCCACTATAATTGGCAGCAGCTGTCGTGTGATTACATTGGAATATAGGGCACTTCAAATTGTACCTAAAACAGAGATAGCCGTCATCGAACCGCATATCCCACTATAATTGGCAGCAGCTGTCGTGTGATTACATTGGAATATAGGGCACTTCAAATTGTACCTAAAACAGAGATAGCCGTCATCGAACCGCATATCCCACTATAATTGGCAGCAGCTGTCGTGTGATTACATTGGAATATAGGGCACTTCAAATTGTACCTAAAACAGAGATAGCCGTCATCGAACCGCATATCCCACTATAATTGGCAGCAGCTGTCGTGTGATTACATTGGAATATAGGGCACTTCAAATTGTACCTAAAACAGAGATAGCCGTCATCGAACCCCATATCCCACTATAATTGGCAGCAGCTGTCGTGTGATTACATTGGAATATAGGGCACTTCAAATTGTACCTAAAACAGAGATAGCCGTCATCGAACCGCATATCCCACTATAATTGGCAGCAGCTGTCGTGTGATTACATTGGAATATAGGGCACTTCAAATTGTACCTAAAACAGAGATAGCCGTCATCGAACCCCATATCCCACTATAATTGGCAGCAGCTGTCGTGTGATTACATTGGAATATAGGGCACTTCAAATTGTACCTAAAACAGAGATAGCCGTCATCGAACCGCATATCCCACTATAATTGGCAGCAGCTGTCGTGTGATTACATTGGAATATAGGGCACTTCAAATTGTACCTAAAACAGAGATAGCCGTCATCGAACCGCATATCCCACTATAATTGGCTGCAGCTGTCGTGTGATTACATTGGAATTGTTACTATTGCCGTGCAGAGGGTGTCTTTATGAGGAGCTCGACTACTGGGATCGAACCAGTTGATCGGCTAAATACTTCTGCGTGTTCTTTAACCATGCACGACTGTAACCGACAATAGAATTGGGTATTTAAATAGACATATAAATAAGAACTCAAAGATTAAAACTTACTGGATTTATTCACAAAGTTATTAACACAATGATACTGGTATTACGCGAAGATTATAAATATTAAAACTCAATAAATTTAAACGACTACAGGAACGTGGCTGGGTCGTAACGAATTCCGGTCAGGGGAGAAGCTGGTAGGCAGGAACGAACTTGAATGCCGATAAACGGTCCGTCGCATCTATTATAGCTGGCGTGACGTCACCGATTGTGCGCGCGCCGATTTTCCGAAATGTGATAGGTCTTGCCATAGAATATAGGGCACTTCAAATTGTACCTAAAACAGAGATAGCCGTCATCGAACCGCATATCCCACTATAATTGGCAGCAGCTGTCGTGTGATTACATTGGAATATAGGGCACTTCAAATTGTACCTAAAACAGAGATAGCCGTCATCGAACCGCATATCCCACTATAATTGGCAGCAGCTGTCGTGTGATTACATTGGAATATAGGGCACTTCAAATTGTACCTAAAACAGAGATAGCCGTCATCGAACCGCATATCCCACTATAATTGGCAGCAGCTGTCGTGTGATTACATTGGAATATAGGGCACTTCAAATTGTACCTAAAACAGAGATAGCCGTCATCGAACCGCATATCCCACTATAATTGGCAGCAGCTGTCGTGTGATTACATTGGAATATAGGGCACTTCAAATTGTACCTAAAACAGAGATAGCCGTCATCGAACCCCATAGCCCACTATAATTGGCAGCAGCTGTCGTGTGATTACATTGGAATATAGGGCACTTCAAATTGTACCTAAAACAGAGATAGCCGTCATCGAACCGCATATCCCACTATAATTGGCAGCAGCTGTCGTGTGATTACATTGGAATATAGGGCACTTCAAATTGTACCTAAAACAGAGATAGCCGTCATCGAACCGCATATCCCACTATAATTGGCAGCAGCTGTCGTGTGATTACATTGGAATATAGGGCACTTCAAATTGTACCTAAAACAGAGATAGCCGTCATCGAACCCCATATCCCACTATAATTGGCAGCAGCTGTCGTGTGATTACATTGGAATATAGGGCACTTCAAATTGTACCTAAAACAGAGATAGCCGTCATCGAACCGCATATCCCACTATAATTGGCAGCAGCTGTCGTGTGATTACATTGGAATATAGGGCACTTCAAATTGTACCTAAAACAGAGATAGCCGTCATCGAACCCCATATCCCACTATAATTGGCAGCAGCTGTCGTGTGATTACATTGGAATATAGGGCACTTCAAATTGTACCTAAAACAGAGATAGCCGTCATCGAACCGCATATCCCACTATAATTGGCAGCAGCTGTCGTGTGATTACATTGGAATATAGGGCACTTCAAATTGTACCTTAAACAGCGATAGCCGTCATCGAACCGCATATCGCACTATAATTGGCAGCAGTTGTTGTGTGAACTTGTTTATCTTAAATTTTTTCCTTGTGTTCTCATCTTACTCTGTCATACATCTATTCTATCTCATTTGAATTTTTTATTTCAGGTATTTATCAACCTTCATATTGTGGTCATATTCAACGCAGAAAATATTGACGATGCATCGTGGAAACTGATACCATTCATGCTGAACAATATAAACTTCGTCCTTATACTTGGCTTGAACCGGGCCCACGTTGCCAACAATGAAAATGAGATATTGTCCTCGCTGATGTTGGGCGACAGAGCCAGGGTGGTGAGCCTTAGTGGTATCAACAGATGGCACCACACGTCTATCATATGTCAAATTCTATCCGTTGACGCCATATCACCAGAATTAGAAAAGTAATTACTATCTATATATTAATACGTGATACAAAAAATTCAAACGCCTTTTTTACCAAACAGCGCCTACATGGGAGTGTGATATTTAACATAGTTTATATGGAAAAGTCATTCTATAAAGTATTCAAATTTTGTATGGAAAATATTCAGCATTTTCATGAAATGAGTTTATTAAATTATTTTCTATTTAAATATTTTATCATGAAAACTTGATAACTCTTCAATGCCATTTTATGAAACTGATGTGTCTTTTTACTAATTTGAAAATAAAAATATCAAATTTTAAGTTTCCTGAGCTTGAGGTCACTTTGAAATATTAGACAGTTAAAAAATTGAGAAGCACTATTCAGATATCCTTCAAAATCTAATGGTTAGAATCGAATTAGTACTTTAGTTTATAATCGATAAAGTAAAATAAACACGCCATACATAGCACATAGCACACACACACACACACACACACACACACACAGATACATTGTGATGAAACTTTCAGAATACAATCTCAGCATGATACTAGTTGATAATCTGCAATAAAAAAAATAGCCTTAAAAATTGCAAAATCATAACTCCCCACTATATATCTTTCACTCACACATGTATTACTCTTCTCTCATGCGCGCACCCCACTAATTCACACTTTTTTTGTTGTATTATTTTGATATTAGGTATAGTACGTAAGAGGTACATGTCATTTTTGTATTTTTATTTATTTAATTTCAATAATTGTATGCATGTACTGTGTGCTGTCCTTGGTAAAATAAAATAAATTAAAATAAATAAATAAATATAACCTTGGGTTAGTGTGGAGTAAAAACAAAATATTAGGAGTTTGAGGTTAAATATTTTATTGGTTAGGTAAAGTCTGATTTTTTTAAAAGTGCCAATGGTCATAAGGTGACCATGGTGTAAAAGAAAAAAAAATATGAGATTTTTTTATCATTTCATGATATAAAACGGTTGTTACTTGCACATGCATATATCTTCAAAATCTTCAAATCTACTCATACCTATACTTACCCCCGGTACCATGCGGCTTTAATGGGTCTACATTATTAGGTATTTTCTGCAAATGTCAATGGGCATCTCCTGGAAAAGTAATATTTAAACGAAATATTTATTTGATACTCTTTATTAGGAATAAAAAAATAATACATTATGAAGTAATTAATCCTTATAATAATAAACAGTTACATATTATTTTACAAAATAATGAATTATATTATACAAAATATTAACATAATATTTCATTGAGGCAAACACATGTACATAAATAATATAACTATGTAACTAATACACATAACTAATGGACACTTATTCTATACTAAGACGGTGATAACACATGTTTATAATAATAATTATACTAAAAATAAAATACATAAGTTAGAAATAAAAAAATCATCAATGAAAACAATATCTAATTTAGAACACATGGTCACCATAAAAAATCAAACGTGCGCGCACTTCGAGAGATAGATACGTACTGTCGGGTTTGTTGATGTTTGTTGTTAAGGACACCAAATGGTGTAAACCAATCAGCAACCACGATTCTACTAATACATTTACATGCGTAAATACTATGCATTTTTTTTGTTTATGTATAGAATTGGCACTTTTAAAAAAATCAGACTTTACTCAAAAGTGGAAAATATGTGATATTCATGAATGAGAAATGAAAACGTATTTATAACAATGTTTGTAAAAAAATAAATATTATATATAGAAACTATTGTATGATGTTGCAATAATGATGGTAATATTGTATTTTTAGGATAGTACAAGTTAATAGTGAAGGTATGCCTGGATGGATAAATAAATTCATCAAAATATTGATGCAGTCTGACCAGATAATTATAAGGTAGGTATAATCATCCCTCGTCTCAGTCACATTTAGACCAGGCGCCAGTGACAGCCAAATTTACGTCATAAAATTGCTAATTTAACACGTCAATATGAACCGTTATAGTATAATGTGTGATTTTTTATATTCACTGCGGAAGACTATTGTAATAGAAATCACACTTTCCATCGACAGACATTGGTTGGTGGAATCTCCTCAACAGACACTTTCAAATAAGAAATAATTGATGTGTCTAAATAGCAATTTTTAACAGTTTAAAAGCTGTTATCTCTGAAAGCCACCACTACTTCGTTTATATTTATTTATATATAAGTTCAACGCCCATGTGAGCATTTACAAAAATTTGTTAAACAAGAAAAAAACAAACATGTGCATCACTAAAATCATATCAAAAAATAAAATAACACAAACAAAATAAAAAATATAAGCAAGAAAAAAGAATTCTTTTAAAAAATATTCTCAATAGAACATTTAAAAACAATAAGTAAAAAATTAAAGAACAACAAAACGAAAACAAGTTAATAATATAGTTATTAAATAAATACACAAATGAAAATACACAGAAATTAATTATCCAATAGTTGTTAATCGTTGGAAAACAAACAAAGTAGTTATTTCTGTTGTTTCATAAGTTTGTTTATATTTACTCTCTTGTCCTTTTCCTTATGACTTTGGACAGTGGCTGCATTCAATCACTGTTTGTATGACCTGCCTCTATGATGATCTCTTCTGAGCAGAATGTAGAGCATGAAGACCACATACCTTATTTGATTTTGTCGCACCATTTGGTTGGGTAGCGACTATGAGATCTTAATCCTTATACATTGCCTATCAAAACAAACTTCTCAGGGCATTCTATTTACAAAACTATTATACTAAGAATTTTTGAGTTTGTTTCCAGTCAGAGAAAAATCATATTGCATTTATAAAATTTTCCTGCCACGTATTACCTACTTTCAGTGAAATGAATAAAGAAGAAGCACTTTCTATTGGAGCTGTGATGCCACTTGAAGATGATATAATATATTCAAAGAAAAAAAAATCTCTTACAACGGATTCTTCACATATTGGATGGGCCATGTTCCACTCTAGTTTCAGGGTACTTATCTACATACATTTTTATTATTATTTAAAGTTATGATAAAAATAATATTCTCGCAAACGTTTTTGCGGTCTCTCTTCGACATTTCTCAAAATTTCGAACTGAAAAAACAGTTAAACAATTTTTTAACAGATTTTTAATTATCTTAATAGAGACGAAGTTGGAATATTTACTGTAGGAGAACCGGTAAATCAAGGCACCTACAGGGCTTACGACCTGTCATCGGCTGGTCTACGTGATCACTTTATGCGCTTGCACAACGTTAACCAATTATGCCTTTTTAATGAGATCCCTATCAATTCAATTTTTGAAAGTTCTATATATTGCAATACTGAAATTCTTTTCGCTTGAGGAAATAAGGATTTTTACTACAACCATCTATGTGTGAAATTATGAATAACATTCTTATTATTTTTATTTATTTTTGTTGTAACGCCATCTATTGAGAGAATTGGTTTTTTGTAAATAATGAAAGCAACAATTCTAATACCTGAGGTGACAATGCATTTTTCGCATAGAAGTCACCCTTGAATTGCGCCAGACTTATAAGGTCATTTTTGTCTTATTTACCTACTTGTACCAATGTGTAAGTTATCGAATATTTTTATTATTGCATATGCGCAAACATTGGATTTTATTCCCTGTCGGGAGTCAAAGATATTTTTGATTTAGATAGGAAAAAAGTCCAATGTTTGCGCATATGCAATAATAAAAATATTCGAGTTAAACAATTATTAAATCCCGAAAATAATGCGTTGAATAAAATTCACAGCAAGGATTTATGAATCATGCTAATGAAGCTTTTAATATAAACAAAAGCAATTAAAATACTTGACATAACCACCAGATGTCCTACTCATGTTCTACTACTGGTGACATTATTTGGTGCTAAATTTGAATGCAAACAGTAATGAAAGGATAAAAAGAGCGACGCTGTCTCAATATGGTTTTAAATAACGGCCTGAGAGTGCATAATATACATATTATAATTATCTAATGAATGTGTTATTCACAAATAAATATTTTTCAGTCTAACCTTGATAAAAATAAAAGTTCATCAAGCAATGGTAATTTTCTACTGAAAGTAGCTCTACTAAAACCCACATTCAAATTTGAAAGTTTGCAAATCGAAGCCACGTCATATAGTGAGTTATTTATCTTAAAATAAAAATTTTATATATTTTTTATGCACACTCTCACTTAAAATTAATTTGGTTTATCACAATGTGTACAATAAGGTAAACAATTTTTTAACCCTTTTTGTTCTCTAATTTTTGATAATTAACCAATATGGAAAGTCAAATTTAGAACATCAATTCTAAATTTGACTTTCCATAGATGAACATAATTATTTTTTAAAGATTTACATACCTAAATTACAACTTGAATAATCTATATTTACTTTTCTATAAAAAAATATATATATAATTTTGCTGGCATTTCTTATTGTCAACCAATGAATTTAATACAAAATTATCAGTAGTATTAACAGTAATTAGCAGCTGTGTAAAATAAAAATACAGATTCTTTTATTATGCATTTCTTTTTTTATTCCAGTTCTATTTTTGAAAACATACGATCAACTGACATCGTTTGAAAAGCTGATATTGAAGTGTAGTTCATCACTCGGTGAAATATTCAGTAGAACTCTTATGATCAATGTATTGAGATTACAAATGGACCGAGAATTGGCCATTGGTATGTTTCCATACAATTTTATGTTTTTTTGATATCTATTATGAGTTTGTTATTGTACATTAAAAAAGTGATTCCTATAAAAATATATGATAATAATTAATCATAATATTTAAAAATATATATATTTTTTCATCATATAGGTAACATTGCTAAAAAAAGGATTTTATCTTTTAAAATATTATTATATGGCACAATAGCTTAATTATTTATGCCAGATGATTGCCATCAAACAAAGAGGTTGTGGCTGAATGAATTGTAAGAAGAAGAGTATCTGCATCCAATTTATTATGTATAAATAATGAACATGAATAAACAAGTAGGTAAATATATTTCAGCAATCTCAAGACTATTTGACGTGGAACTATTTGAGTGTGCTAGTGGTGACTTTACTAAGGGTAACAATCTGTACATCAGACCTCTAGCTGATTATATCGGAACTAAAGGTGCCAATAGACAGTGTTACTGTGTTGGAATCAATATCAAAGGTAGAAAATATATATTACAACATAATATTATATACAATAGGTTGGTGAAAACCAAAATATATGTTAGAAACAGTTTGGGACATCCCTTTAGCAAGGAGATACGTACAGTACTGTCTTACCTTCAAGTTATATAAGTTTTCTACATAGTTTAAACTGCGACAAATACTCTTCTTCATTGTGTTGTATTATGTCCAGTGCATCTTCTTCTTCTACTAATATAATAAACTCCATGTGTGGTGTCATTGTAGTTCGCAGTAAGTCATCTTAACTTCATTGTTTTTCCCTTAAAAATATTGTCTGCCTACTTCTACTCCAGATTTTTAAAATCCTTCATACAGTCGTCCATTTTCTCCAACAGACACTACCTAATCTTTAATAATCCCTATATAAGTGATTCTTTATAGTTATTTTTTAGCTGTCGTGAAATGAACTATTAGACTATCGGACAAAATATTTGTTAATGTCATAGATGGCGTTAGTAATTTCACCTAATTTTCAAGTTTTGTAAGAATTCTGCACAATATATTATATTCATCATCTTCTAGCTCACATTAGGAAAGGAAACGATAATTATTTTGATAACATATAATATGGTATGTAATACTAAAATCTACATGTATATTTAAATAATAAAACATAGTCAAATTGGATTGGGGGGAGGGGACTCAATAAAGAACCGTAATTGGTGAACATTTACGCAAGCACTTAAAGCGATCATGTAAACCAGCCGACATCAGGTTGTAAGCCCTGTAGGTGCCTGATTTTTGTTTCTGTATAGTATGTATTCCAAATATATAAAAGTTTGTCAAAAAATGTCTTTTATTCTTTTAGATGAGGATAAAGATTTACCAAAATATGCCTGGTGTGGTTATATAAGATTCTGTGATACTAATTTCTATAATTACTCCTATGATTTATTGACTGACAATCAAAAGGTTATATATTTTTGTTTTATTACAACATTTTCTTTATCTTTCCTTGCTGTCTGTCTGTCTGTCTACCCGACCAGTTAGAGTTCAGAAAAATTCAGAATTTATGTATTCCCGATGCATGTTAAAACTTCCAGCTTGATTCATTTGATATTTAGATAATATTGAACAATAACAAAGCTATGCATTTCATACAAAATAAATAAAGCTATGCATTTCATACAAAATAAATAAAGCTATGCATTTCATAAAAAATAAATAAAGCTATGCATTTTCGTCTGAACGTTCAGAATACCTTTGAGTTTTATTCGGTTATAATATTTTACTATTTTTACATGTTTTCAATGTAAAAATAGTTAAAATTATAGTACTTAATATACATTACTAAACATGGTTTAAGTAAACTAAATTTAAATGAAGGAATATTTGATAAATAATGAAGTAAAATGATTATTTTGAGAAAACAAGTTATTAATTGAGTAATTTAATGTATGCTAATGGAAAATCAATTACAAATTCAATATGTGAAGACAACTTTGACAAGGATGTGCTCATTTTTTTTTATTTAATTGTTTTAACAATGAAGTATGTTACAGTTAACTAGAAGTTAATATTTTTAGAAAGATTTCCACAACAGAGCAATATATTTTCTTGAAAACAACATAAGAAAATGCAATAGTTGTGGTGGTGGACGGTTCAACATTATATTGGGCATACCAGGAGAAGATGTAAATATATTTTATTATACTGTGTTTCACATAAATATGCAATTCATGGTAATGTTGGTATGACTGTCAGTCAGTCAAATAAACTGAATAATGTTGCCATATCTCCAAATGAAGTTCCTCTAATCTCATATTTAAAACTTTATAAGGAGAAATTTTAAGGTCAACAATCTGATTTTAATATATTTAAGATTTAATATGCATGTCTTCTGTTAATATGCATTTTTAGAGGGCTTATAAACCTAAACACTCCAATTTGATACAAAATTTCTCAAATATGTTAAACAGTGTGTTTCTAAAAAATACCTTAAGTATTTTCAACATTTGCCTAATGAATGTATATCACACAATTTTAAAATTTAGCATAAATCCCTAAAGAAATATGGGGGGCTGAAGTTATTTGGGTTGGAGGTCTTGGAGGTATGGCTCTCGTGGATAGAAACACAGAGGGTTTGAAGCCCTGTTCCACTTTATTCGTTTGGGCAGAATCGAACCGCCGGACGAATGAACCTTTCGCACGTTTGGATTGGGATCGAACCAATCGACGTGTACCTGTACCACGGTTTGTCCACACGTGTAATATGGACGAACCGTCCCCCAATATACTATACGTTACCGGTAGTAATTGTATAGCATAGATGTGCACAATATTAAACAGTTATAAATAAGAGCAGTGGGTATCTCAATATTGAAAGATGATTTACTTACGTGGAACTTTTATTCGTACACAAACAAGTATATATAAAATACAATGAAAGAATAATTATTACTAATTAATATTACGCGGATTAATTGCGCGGACAAAAATGGAGATGACGAAGCGCAACACCTCGACCGAACGAGAGTCTACAGAAGATAGCCGCCGCTTCGTCGAGCGGCGGTTTACAACGGTCGGGTCGCCTGGCGGGGGAAAGGTTAGCTGGCTCAGCCCGCTACAGAAATATTAAAAATATCCCTTTTTACAGCATTTTTTTAAAATGATTCCATAACTATATGTCGTAGATATATAAATCTTTTGTTTAAAGAGTGCATATTTTTTTTTTTTGCATTTGTTCACTCTATCCTTATGTATGGTGTTTTCGGATGGGTTGGTACTTATAGGACGAATCTTTTGCCAGTTGAAGTCACACAAAGACTGATTATAAAAATTATACTAGGCAAACTTATAGATCATCCGATGGAACAGATTTATGTAGACTTTCCGGTTCCAACACTGATACAGATAATAGATACAATTGCGACTATATATGCTCACAGACAGAATCATCCTGAATTTTTTTCTAGTGAAACAGGAAAAACTAGAGGAAAGTTCAAAATCATTATACAACTACAGCACAGAAATTACTGTCATATAGGGGAATGTTATTTTAAAATGACCTACCCACTTCTATTAGATAATTAAAATATTAAAATAACATTAAAAGGGCAAATTAGGCAGTTTTAATATAATTATCATGTATTCAGTCACTAGATTTAGCGTTATTTGCCTTCTTAAACAAAACAAACTAATTTTTAACGATTTGCGCAGATTTATGAGATAAAACTTTCACAAATATTACGAAAGAAAAAAATCCCAAATTGTAGGGAATATCCTGTATTTAATGTGTAACAACACCAAATGCAATCATACCAACTTTTACAATATTATACATTTTTTATGGTGTCTGTGTACATATATTCACTCATCTAGGCTCTTGTTTCCTATCTCTAATAAGGAAACAGCATGATGGTTCATAGTGTATATTATTATGTATCAATTAATTAATTATCGACGAAGTTTTTATTTGGTAGAATTCCATTATAAGTTTTATCTATAATTAAAAGTAAAGACTTTGATTCTACATTAATTTTTTATTCTGCGCGATAGGCCTATTTCACCTTGTTAGGGCATTAACTAGCTTATATATAGCATTAATAAGCTATTAACTAGCTTATATATAGCATTAATAAGCTAGTTAATGCCCTAACAAGGCGAAATAGGCCTATCGCGCAGAATAAAAAATTAATGTAGAATCAAAAAGTCTTTACTTTTAATTATAGATAAAAAAAAAAAATTATGTATCAACATCATAATCTTGACCAATAGATTCAAGGTTCAAATACAGTTGCGCCGGGTGTAGGTATTTAGGATGTTGTTCCATAATGGAGATATTTATAATATGTATGTTTTTACTTTGTATATAAGATATTTGATCCTGACATGGAATTATCTGAAGAATTCACCGATTACCTCAGAACGGGCGGTTTTGATTTTCAATACTTCAAGACACCTGGATCCTGTAGCCTACAGGTAAGAGAAATTATGCTAGTGGTGCTTCCAACAACAAAACTGTTAAGTTGGCAGAAATTGTCTTTCTCATCTGTTCATTATTCAATATTATCAAGAATTATAGATGTAAATATTCTTTTGCGACTCAAGTGGTATGTAGGTTTACTTTTAAAATATATTTTGACATAAAAGTTTTATTTTATTTTATTTATTTTTTTATTTGTTTAGAAACTTAACAGCTATACATTTATAATAATAATACTTAATTGCAAATGAGAATACAAAAGAAACAGCCAATTATAAAGTTTCACATATTTAAATTATTATATATTATTGATGTTGGGTAGTCATTTTATGATGGTGAGTGTATGTGGGGGAAAGGGAAGGGTAATGGATATAGGAAAGCGTTGATAAGGAAGGGATGAAGGTTTAAGGAAAGTAGGTTTGATTTTTAACCAGTAATATTACCAATAACCGCCCGTAATTGGCGTTTCATCGATGTCTGTGTGGAGTTAAATATATCAGGTTTGGGGTCAAGACTATTATAATAATTTAAGCATCTGTTTACATAATTATTCTGTGCGTAATTTGTTCTGCAGTGTGGTGTATAGAAAAGGTGATTTTGGCGTGTTGTTTTCATGGGGCAGTTGAAAGAAATTTTTTGGAGTAGGTAAGAGCTGTCTACAAGGTTATTAAGTATTTTATAAAGCAGATAGACATCGGATATCTTTCTTCTTTTCTCAAGTGATATAAACCCATGTAATTTTAAAGATTGGTCATAATTATGGCGGTAAATTTTTTTTCTAAAATTGTCGATGTGAACATGTCGATGTGAACATTGTAACTAGGGCTCCATACGGTTGATGCAAACTCTAAATGACTTCTAACGAAGGCATTGAATAAAAGAACAAGCGAGGTTGTTTCTTTGAAGGATTTGGTTATTCTTTGTATGAAACCCAAGTTTCTGTAGCTTTTATTTACGACAGAATCAATATGAGGAATAAATGAATTAAATATTTTTAAATATCTTTTAATTTACAGAAAACCAAGGAGATATCTTTGCCAAAGAAATCTTCAAAAGGTATGTTGTATTTAAACCACCACACTTATATTTTTGGTTTTTTGTATATTTGTTGTTTGTTTAATGCATGTGTGAGTAAGTATGAACAAGTTCTGAATGTCCAGGTCCCACTATGCTGATCATCAGTCTAATTTAAAGTATGTTGCTAAACTTACAAAACCCAAAGACTGCTCCTAATATAATGCACGGAACACTCCCGAGAATATTGGAGAGCAATAACATTTACTGACAGCAAGATGTAAGAGTGTTTCAATGGTATGGATGTGTACCTTCCATTGTCTATTGTAATCTCTGGTTTAAATGTTTTATAGTATATTTCAAACCTCTTGTAAAAATCCATGTATATTATAAATATACATCTTCACTCTGATCACCCGCCAAATGGTCCACCTCCATGTCGGATAGTTCTGGACAGATTGAATTAAACAGCGTATGACAGTCAAATAATTTACTGAAAATGTCAATGTTCTGAGCTCCATGTATCTCCTATTTATTCCACTTTATCAATCATAATATTTTTTCTTGATGATTGTAACAAAACTAATTTTTCAATGCTGCCAACACCACAAAATAGTTGTGTATTTTATTTTATTTTAGTGCTTCCTTTGGACATGTATTTTTATATCTATTTAATATTTGTTGCAGAACAAGATGATATATTTAATATGATACACTTAACTGATTGTGAATGTGAGATGTTCCTTTCTATTATGTATACACAGATTATTGAACACTGCAAGAAATCTGGTAACATAATTTTCATATACCACTTAACTGGTTGATTTTTGCAAACAATTAAGTCTAATAATTGTCAGTTTTTTTTTTAGATGTGACATACAATGTCACAAAGTAACAAACTGCGCACAAATAAATTCTATGAACAAATTAAAACACTAAAACGAGCGTAAATACAACCTGCCCGAACGTCGTTCGTCCTCATCAAAACAAATATATTTCATTCGGGAAAATCACTGCCAAAGAAATTAAGAGATCTGCTGATCGTACCACACTAACTATTCCCATTCATTATACTGAATTTCTCAGTTCATCTTTTGAAGTACAATCAGCATAACTATGGAACACCTTAATTGATGAAATTATTAAACTTTCTGTACGTAATATAAAAAAATATACTGTGCACTGGCGGACTTATTGCCTCTAGGCAATTTATTCCAACCAACCAGATTACAAAGTATGACAAAATTTTGTATGTACCTACATCAACAAAAATATTGAAAGCAAAAAAAATCAAAGAAAATATATATTACACTAAGATAACAATTGAAACAAAAAAAAAAAAAATGAAAATACTTTACAGCAAAAAAGGGGATAAGGTAAGGTCAAGGAGAGGATATCGGGATCAGGTGTTTAGGGATAAATATACATTCTTTAGTTTTTTCTTGAAAATATAAAGTGAGTTATTATGACGTCTCAATCTATTTAACTTTTTAAAAAAGACGAGCTGTCTAATTTCTCTTAATTGACACTCCTGCCCTCTCCTGCTCCTCTCTCACATCCCATAACATCTATCTCCCTCCTTTCTTTGTTGCTGTGATTTTATATTTAATAATGTTACGTGTTCATCTATCTGTTTGTTTTTTGTTTTGGTATAAATTTGATGTACCTACCACTACATTATTTATGGCCTCACTTTGCTTTGGTTGGTTGTATGAAATTTCCTTATAGCAATAAACCTACCATTGTACACATTATTGTACATGAAGTAAAATAAATAAGAAACAATTGCCTGAGTATGGCTCGGTCTAGTCAATGCAGTAGTCAGTAGAAATCCATCCTCGAGTGAGACTGACAAACCAGTCAAGTTGTTAATATACTCTCTTTAGAACTCTCTACTAATAATATCAAACTTTCTGATGGTACCACCATCTTGATGATTTTGTTTATACCTATAGCTTATGGTATATTATAAAATGCATGATAAAACTTCTCGGGCAACTTACAGTTACAATGTCAAATATTTATTTGGTATGAACCCAATAACAAGCTGCCACATTGTGGAGACTTACGATATTGACCGTCTCACAGATCCAGACTGAAAACACAATTAAAAAATGTGTCTACCGAGAATCAAACCTGGGACTTGGGACT
Organism: Molanna angustata; assembly: GCA_963576475.1. Lineage (NCBI taxonomy): Eukaryota > Metazoa > Arthropoda > Insecta > Trichoptera > Molannidae > Molanna > Molanna angustata. The sequence continues at coordinate 1,214,024 of OY754978.1, read as the reverse complement.
ACTGAGCCACGGAGGCTTAATTTTGTGTCCTTTGCGCAGCTTAATCTACTTTTTATTGAAATTTTCTATAGCGAACCAAAGAAAACCAGAAAAAACTTACATACCAAAGAAACATACAATTGCTGTGTAGAAATTACAGTAGCGTCTAGTCCCAGCTTTTCTACTCTGCATTCTTAGGTTAGGTTTAAGTTTATTTATAATAATAATAGCGACTCTCGTGAGCGAGTTGCTTTATAAATTGAATTATAAATTAAATGTATAATTTTTTTTTTAATTTTCGCATTTAATATAAAATTTCACAGCTCATTTGACTTAATACTACGAGATCTCAACCAATCAGAGAGCCAACCGGAAACTTTGACTTACTAAACCGGAAACAGACGTTAGACGCTAGTAGAATATTATTTTTCAATCACCTACACATATGCATAAGGGAATTTAAAATATAAATAATTTTAAAATAGCTTTAAATTTTAATTATTATAATACTATAATTTTCTTGTTTTTAAATATGTTTGATTATAGAGTAATGAATTTGTAATATGTTAAGTACGATGCTCCTCTCTCGAACACGAATTTTCTATTTATCTTCAGATAAAATGTTGAAGTTGCTCGAAGCGTATTTTGAATATACACAACTACAAATAAACTTTGGTTACATACAAGAGGCTATGGTTGTATTGAGAGAAGTTGAACAATTTTTTACGGTAACAGCTTTGACAATTTAAATCATTTTATTTTAGACAAAAAATTGTTAAGATAATATTTAAAAAATTTGACTACATACAAAATTTGTTTGACGGTGTTTAATGCTTTGAATTACCTGGCACCACAATACATTCTAGAGCTGTCTCAGAGAAAACAGAGAGTATCAACTCCCTAAAGGAGTTGGACAGAGCCAACAATGCAGCTTACTATGATGGATGCTTTAGAGTGAGTGGTCCTATAAAGTGGAATAGATTGCGTCCAGATGTCCGCATTTTGAAAAAAACAACCTAGTTAGTTTGGATATTAATAAAGAAAAATATTCCTTAACTTTTTAATTATGTTCTGTATATATTCTTGTTGGAAAATAATAAGCATACCCCGATTTTTGACATTTATCTTAAATTTCTAAAAACTTATAAATAGAGCAAAATTTTTTTTATAAATTGAAGAAGAACAAAATATCTGGAAAAATATGATATGACGTTGCATTAATGCATCAGGTTAAGTAAATAAATCAAAAAAACTTTAATTTCGCAATAGCGATGAATGGAAAATAAATGTTTTTTAGGTTTATTTACTAAACCTGAAGCATTAATGCAACGTCACATCATATTTTTCTAGATATTTTTGTCTTCTTCAATAAAAAAAAAAATACATTGAACTACGCCTTATAGTTTATTAAAAATATAAGATAAACGTTGAAAATCGGGATATGCTATAATTTTACAGAACAGAACATTATCAAAAAGTTAAGGTGTATTTTTCTTTACCAAACTAACTAGATTATTTTTTTCAAAACGATTTGAGTAGAAATAATGATGGTATATTACATTGAAAACTAGGTACATTGGCAGCAGTCCCCCCCTTAAAACAAGTACATATACATCTTCATACATTCCCTAAATTATGAATAAATGCTTGTGCTATAGATGTACGAAATTGGTTGTGGCAGGGCTGCTAATTGAGATGCCCCGCATATCCTTGGGTTTCAATATAAATGCTCCTAGGTGTCTGGTATACTGGAAATTTGCAGGTTCACAGTATCAAACCTGTTAACGTGATGTATATGTTTCTGTTAATCTCGACGCGACTGTGCAGACAGATGCAGTCTATATTGATTTTGGCAAAGCCTTTGACGGTGTAGATCATAACGTTTTGTTACAGAAACTGCATGACTTTGGATTAGATAAATGCCTCCTGTCATTTTTTGTTTCCTATTTTGATAATTAATAATCGGAAACAGTATGTAACGCTGTGTTAGTTGAACTGTTATCAATAATTCCGATCTTAATCTGGGATTCCTCAAGGGTCTAATCTGGGCCCACTGTTGTTTTTATTATTTATTGGTTTAAAAAAAACATGTGGGAGGTTGTTGAACTCTATATAATCAATGTCATTTTTGCAGAGTCCCAAATTCAATTTGACACACAACAATAGAGGATTGAGAATATGGCAGAACAACTTTATCATGGGCCGTATTGCGTGCAGGATTGGAAATGTAATGTTTGAATATGGTAACATACACGAGGCCAAGAAACAACTTCACAAGGCCATGTACTTATTTGAGCATCCGTTCCCCACATCTCAGTATGTGACATATTCTTAATAAGACATACTTGTTTGTTATAGAACACAATATATCAAAGGGTGTTATATTTCATTTGTAAACTTAACAGTTAAATAAGTAGTCAATTGAATCATTCCCCAGAACTAATTATAAGAAATTTTAAGATATCACTAATATTAAGTAGATAGAGGATTAGAGGAAGGAAAAATGAAAGGATGGGATGAGATGAGAAGGATTTAAATGTTTTTGATTTATTTATTTATTATTATTAAAAATAACAAAGAAAAATACACAATACAACAATATATACAATTTTTAAAAAGATACATTATAATTTTGTTTTTTTTTATGACTCAACTTCAAAAAGAGTTTTCTCGTGCTTTGAAGTGAGTCACATTTCACAAATCTACAAACTATCTAATCTATTTATATACATACATCTTAATCTAGGCACTAATCTATTTACAATAACATACATATTTAGATACAAACATACATAATATTATATATAAAGAGAGAAAAAAAAAATACAAAATTGGTCTGTAGAATAAATAAAAATACACAAATTGAAAATAAACAACACACAATGAATACACAAGAAAAATGTTACTTCAAAAAGTCTTTCAGCAATACCAAGAAACCACCAAAATTATTTTGCGCCACTATTCTCATATCCACTGGTACCTAAATCATTAAACCACTTCACCCCATAATATGAATAATGATTTTGGCCAAAAGATGTATTTTTCTTTGGGATATTTATCATTCCACTTGTGCGAGGACCAATTCTTAGATTGTCTATAGGGTGAATTTGGTTAGTGAAATATTCTTTACATATTTGTTTAATTGCATTTATTTTATATAACACATTTAATTTTTTAACTTTAAATTGAGAAAATAACTCTTCAGTGGGAAAATCGCTTGGCTTTACTAAAATAATTTTAATAATCTTTCTTTGTATGTTTATTTATTAGTTGTTATATGTGTAGAGTACATTGTATATATCTTTAAGCCAATGTTTGATGTATTAGCTTATATTTTTAGTAAAATTCATATCAGAAATAATAATAATATTCCATTCCAAGGGCGCTTTTGCTTATTTGTTGGCTCTGCGAAACAATCAAGTCTTAAGTAATTTTACTATAGGGCCCAAAACTCAGGTCTCCACGCACTTCGGAAGGAAATTTATTCCACTTAATAGGCCCGTTTGCACTGAAACTACGATCAAAGTAAGCCGGTTACCTTGGCTCTATCCAATTCCTTTAAAGATAAGCTTTCACAGCTGTTTTAGACACCAGTTGCAACATATTTGTGAGATATGTGAAAGTGTGTGTTGTGCGACTGACATCTTTATTCTTACGGCTGTCAGCGAGTTCACCAATATTTTGTATATAGTTGTCGTGTGTTACTTTAATGGATATATGTATATATTGTTAATATATGTATACTGAAGAACTAATGAGTTATTTATTTATTTAAAACTTCTTGGGCACATGTGCTCAATGGCGGGCTTATTGCCAAATGGCAATATCTTCCAACCAACCATAATCATTTGGTGAATGCTATTTTATTTATGATATGTACCAACATTTTTATTAAGTAAATAAAATTTTTAAATAAAAATTTTGGTAACAAAAAACTTTGTTTCTTCCACTTCACATTTAAATTTGATGGAACGTTTTCGAACTGTACTAGTTCATCTTCAGCATCTGAAATGTGACTGATTCTATTGTGCGTGTTGTCATCTTCCATTGGCGAGTGTGGGCGAGTTGAGTATGGCGGGGCTTATTAACTGGTGGGGGTGAGCGGTAGCGAGCGGTGTAGGTTTGTGTTTCGTTTGGTTCTTAATAATATTCAATATTGGTGAATTTACTGGAGGAATCTGAATATTTATTAAATTGGGGTTATTTTTTCTTTTATTTATTTCCAGGGCTTCTAAAATATCGAGTTTTTTCCCTTTCTTTTCAATATGGAGTACATCTTTTATATTAAATTTGTGTCCGTTATCTCTGCAATGCTCCAACATTTTTATGATTACAACATATAATAAAAATATAGTAACATATAAAACAAAAATAATAAAGAAACGGAGGTGACGGGGGGGGCGGGGGGGGGGACAAGGATAGGATAAGGAGACAAATTTAAGTGTTATGTGTAAGGAAATGATTCCTCAGATTTCTTTTGAAAGCGGGAAGTGTTAATGAAACTCGAAGTTGCGATGGAATGTTATTGATCATCTCTTCTATACCCGTGACAAAGGATATAATTGACATTTCTTCCTGTCTTTTATCAGGCCTGCTTCAACATTTGTCTTTTGCCATTTTCAGAGAGGACGTGAAAACAAAGACGTTTGTTGAAGTCTTGAAAAGGAAACTTGCATTGGATTTCTTCCCACAGTTAAGTGTTGGTGTCGCCACTGGACTAAAGGCAGCATTGATGGAACAAGTTTCACAGACTTTGGGGTGCCTTTTTAAATATCATCTGGTAAATATATACAACATCGGCCTTCGTGGCTCGGTTGGTTAACTATTTGACTGCAGGTGGGTTTTAAATTGTGTTTTCAGTCTGGATCTGCGAGACGATTAATATCTTTAGTCTCCAGAATGTCGCAACTTGTTGTTGGGTGCGTTTTAAATTAATATTTGACATAACGTCCGATTCTATAACTTTTTAAGAACCTTCCGGCTAAAATAGGTGCATTCATATTTCATTTAGTCCTAGTTGATATTCTATAATGCTGAAATAGGAACATTCCTATTTAGGAACATTCATTACTCCAAGTAAGTCACAAATTAGTCCAATTTCCTATTCTATAACCACATTTTAGTCAAATCAACTATCAAAATGTTCCAATTTTAGTTCACACCTTATTAGAAGTGTACTAGTTGTTTTCACAGCAGTCCAGGATATTTTATTTAAGTTGAAAACATCAGTTGTGTTTGAAAAAAAATAAAAATGTTATGTTGAAAACAAAAACCAAAGAATATTAGTGAAGATCAATTAAAATGTTAGGTTAGGTTAGGTGACATCACGAAAACATGACATAAATAAACATGGCCGAATAGTGCTCAGTACCACAGATAATATGGAAGTAAACTTTCAGTATACTTCAGATGTGTCACTCAATACATAGAAGCTGTAACCGGATAATCATAAGGTTCCTCGCATCTCCGCTATAGGGGCAATGAATACGCGACCGGTCCACGGCAAATTTAAATTTCCATTTTAAAATGTTTCCAGCTTTGAGGAATGGATTCAAGGATAACTTAAATAAAAAATAACCATTTTTCAATCATTATATATTAAAAAAAAACACATATGATGGATTTTATTTGCAATATTTCAAAAATCATGTCAAATAATTCATAAAATATATTGTTCTAAATAAAATGTGCATTGTAGATTATTAGGTTTTTTAAATTTATTTTCCACAAAGAAACATTTAATACTGATTTACAGAAAACTATATAACTTCACTTCGCCGTATTTCACTTGACAATTTATTCAAAACACAACAAAACTTGTCAGCCATCTTGCGAAGATAATCGAAAAACACAAAAAGCTGGCAATAGATTAACACCATCACATTCGGCGTGCTAGTGTGTATGTAGATGAACACCGAAAACAACAAGAATTTTACAAAATCACACGCGTTATATTTATTATCTGGTTTACTTCAAGATTTTAAAGGATCAAAATGTTTCGCGCCACAACAAACAACAAAACACAACTGAAGTATGCTGAAGGTCTGAAAATTTTACATTGCATTTTCAAAAATACCAACATAAAAAAAAATAAATAGCGCCACCTTTGGAGATGTAAGCGTAAAGTAAAACCAGTGCTACCAATAGAGTGCCACCGGCGTGTACCATAGTCCACCATACCACCATAGTCAATTTAAGTTCAAATTATTATCTATGGTGCACCAATTTTGTAGATTTTAGTTTTAGGAACAATGTAAGTTACAGTATATGAAATTTAGTTCAAATGATCTTCATTCTACAATTTTAGAATGTTCCTATTTTAGTTCAAAAAGTTAGTTGCTCGAGTAGAAATAAAAAGAAACCTACAATACTTTCACTACAATTTATTTGGTTTATGCACAAATGACTGAAAAGCCATTTTTTACTGTACAAGAAAGCTGATTTGAGTTTATAAAAATAGAAAAAAATATATTTAATTGTTTTTACACACATGTAAAAGTAAGTGCTGAATAATTAATCAGGATATTTTGTGTTGTTAGTATTTTCAAATATTGTAACGGCCAGCCTTTAATCAAATATAGCTTTTGGTTTAAAAATGTTTTTGGAAAAATGATAGTAATGTGAATGTTGCTACTTTAATGAATTTAATTTGGCACTAGACTTATGCCGGTTTTCACCAAACAGACAAACAAAAAAAAATAGAATGAGTTTTTTTTTCAACAAACAGAGAGAGAAAAATTGACAGAGGACAATGTTTTTAGAAACTAAATAATTTTACTACCCATCGTGCTCGGTACATCACAGAAATACTCAGAATAAAGTTTTTTGAAAATAGAACTGTGTTTATAAATTGTCTGATAGGTTTGAAACTTAGAAATACAGAAAAACTCTTAATGGGGTGCCTGCTGCTAGTGTAACTATTTTTTTTTTCAATTTGATATTGCATCATTACTACAGAACAAATCTTTTTTTTTTCAATATTGGACACTGTCACTTCGTGGTAGAACTCCATAATTAATTAAAACTATGAAAAATTTTTATATTTAATTTTACGTTCTACTTAAATAGAACTTAATTTAAGTAGAACGTAAAATTAAATATAAAAATTTTTCATAGTTTTAATTAATTACAGAACAAATCATTTTGAAAAAAATAACTTTGATAGTTTAGATATTTATAAAGAAAAATATTTCTTTACTTTTTAATTATGTTCTGTATATATTATATTCTTGTAGAAAAATATTAAGCATACCCCAATTTTTGACATTTATCTTATATTACTAAAAAACTATAAGGTATAGAGCAATATATATTTTTTTAAATTAAAGAAGACAAATATCTGGGAAGATATGTCATGACATTTGCATTAATGCTTCAAGTTTAGAAAAGAAACCTAAAAAAAAAAAATATTCGCAATGGCACTGAATGGAAAATAAACATTTTTTAGGTTTTTTTACTAACTGAAGCATTAATGCAAATGTGAAGACATATTTTTCCAGATATTTTTGTTTTCTTTAATGTAAAAAAATATATTGCTCTACGCCTTATAGTTTATTAAAAATATTAGATAAACGTTGAAAATTGGGGTAGGTATGCCATTATTTTTCTACAAGAATTTATACAGAACATAAATAAAGAGTTAAGGAATATTTTTCTTTACGGTAACTATCTAAGTTGTTTTTTTTTTCAAAATTATTTTGTTAGTAATAATGATGGAATATCAAATTGAAAAATAATCTCTTAATGCACATTTCTGCTTAACAACAATATGTATTTGATAATTTTTTAGACCCTTGGCAATCATTCAACTGCATATATGTGCGCTGTTTGGGGATTCAACTGTGCCTTGTATTCTAACTCAAACTTTGCCTTGCTTTGTAACTCTATATCAAATATGATAACCATCGCGAGACATGCTGATGAGGTAAATTAATATAATATGTATGAGGCATCAAGTAAATCACATCAATTAATATTATCGTTATTTATTATAAATGACATTGTTGTTACTTAATCAGCCCACCTTTGATTTCACGTTACATATTTACTTAACTGCTGGTAACAAAACAATGAATTATTCCTGTCTAATATGGCTCCTGAAAAGGGTCCTGTACATACAAAATATGTCCACAAATAATAATTAATAATTGACGAAGTTTTTATTTTGTTGAATTCCATTATATAGGGTGTCTCAATAAGAGTGCACTATTTAGTTTCAAAGTAAAAACATGTATTCATTGAATAAGTTGTGATATTTTTATTGCATTGTAAAGTAGACATGTTCCGATTAATTATAGAATAAAATATCCAGCAAATGGCCCCCGCAGCTCTGATGACAGGCATTACTCTTTTTGTTAAATTTTTGATGATTTTTTGAAAAAAATATGGCTGTATCTCACTGATGACGCGTTGTATCTTGGCCTTGAGCTCAGGAATTGTTTTTGGTTTATTTGCATATACACAGGATTTAACATAACCCCAAAGAAAGAAACCACACGGGGTTAAATCGCGTGATCTTTGTGGCTAGTTGACATCAGAATTTCGTGAGATGATTTGGTCTGGAAATCGTTGCTGCAATAAATCTATTGTTTCATGTGCGATGTGGCAGGTGGCACCGTCCTACTGAAACCACATGTCGTCCAGATTTATGCTGTCCAGTTGATATCACAATAACACCGTTATCAGGTTCCTGTAACGAAAGCCGTTTACAGTCACTGCAATTCCGGTCTCATTTTCAAACATGTAAGACCCATTCACGCCGCCTGACCAAAATCTGCACCAGACAGTTACTCATTGTTGATGCATTTGTTTCTCCTGGATCGCGTGAGGATTATCTGAGCCTCAAATTTGACAGTTTTGTTTATTCACGAAGTCATTCTGATGGATATGCGATTCATCAATGAAGATAATTTTTGTTGAAAAATAGCTCCATTTTTGTAATGTGTTTTTACAATTTTAATGTATTTTTTTACTGTGTAGCCCTTCATTTTTAATAATCGGAACAATCATAGGTGACAGCTGTCAACTTTTAGAGTTGCCACCTGTACGAAAAAAAAATGACACAATATTTAAAAAAGTGCACTCTTATTGAGACATTCTTTATATGATTTCTATAATTAAAAGTAAAATACTTTTTTGATTCTACATGAATTTAATTTATGCGATAGGCCTATTTCGCCTTGTTAGGTCATAAGCTAGTAAATGCCCTAACAAGGCGAAATAGGCCTATCGCATAAATTAAATTCACGTAGAATCATAAAAGTATTTTACTTTTAATTATAGACATCATATAAATATTTTTTCTTGCATCATATGAAGGGTAGTAAATTATACTGTGCTAATAAGTTTCCTATTGAGTTTTCCCTAATTCTATCTGTCGTGGAACACGGCATGAAGAAAAGGGTAAAGAATCACCCATCGCAAGTGACCGACTTGATTAGAGGAGTGCTCTCCTGAAACTAGCAGTGTTAAATTTTAACTCATCAAGTGGTATTGATCAAAGTATTTGCACTGTTATTATTTTAAAACAAAGCGTAGGATTGTTGTTGTTAATTATACAATGTTGATATTTTTGTTTTCAGATAGAATTATGTAACAAGATAGAACAGTCTGCCCTAAAGATATGCGCCAAGATGGAGCGATACATTGACGTTACCGAGTTTCATGCCTATGTTAATCTTTTCACCACCATTTTCTTGTTCAGGTTAATTCCATTTTATTTACTGTGCATTTTGTGTTAATATGAAATAATGTATTCAACGTCACTAGGATAAACCTGTATCGAGGTTAAATTAATAAAGTCACATTTTTGACAGACATAAATGACACAAAAATAATAATATACAAAACAACATGTCACTAATGTCACCAGTTGGGTATTTATAAACCAATAATATGCAACAATATTTTTTAAATAATATAAATCAGCGGTCGGGGAACTTTTTTAACCATTACCCAAAAATATTTTTGCGTAAGTCGATATTACCCCTTTCCCCCATTTTGAAAAGAAGACAATCAATGTATATTTAAATAAACATTATTTATTGAATTAATTTACACGGAAAAAAAAAAAAAAAGTTACATGAAAATTGTAAGTATGTAATAGACAAACAAAATGGGTCGGTGGCAGAGCGGTTAGCGCGCTGGGTTAGTAATCCAGTGGTCGCGAGTTCAAATCCTGCCTCGACCGATTTCGTTCACCTATAGCACAAGCATTTATTTGCTTATTTTAGGGAACGTTGAAAGATGTATATGTACTTGTTTAACAAGGACATTCATTTTATATATAAAAAAAATAAAAATAAATAAAATCTTCAAAATGGATCAAACAAAAATTCAGATTTTCAGGTTTCCCTTTCAGTTTTTGGAGAAATGATGTTGCTTCATGTTTGATGCAATTACTTCAAAATTGGGACTTTTTGATGTAAGAGCAATTTGAATACAGTCTTCAGCGTTTAATCAATTTCTGTTATTTGTTTTTATGTTCGTTGTGGAAAAAAATTTCCTTATTACCCCAAAAAAACCAGTTTTACCCCATTTGGGGTAATTTACCCCGGTTCCCCGACCTCTGATATAAATGATAAATAATACTTTGAAGTGATTAATTAGGTACTGGATTAGCAATCAAACGGAGCCAGATACAATCTAATTATTTGTATTTAATTATTTCTTTGTGTCGTTACCATAACATAGCAGTCTTAGTTCAGTTTTGTAATATATTCCCTCGCCATCTATTGATATGTATGTAAATCATTTGTTGATATTATAATGGGTGGGAAAATGATATGAAAGGTATCTGTTAGATGTCTCTAAAAATACAAATTATTATTGACTGGATTTAAAATTAAATTATTATTTCTTGAAATATATTTGAATATTTTTATTGTTGCAACTGTATTAATATTCAAATAAGTAAACAATTAACTTATAATTCTGGCGCAGTTCAGTGATGATATCTGTGCGAAAGCATTGATGTATGAGGACTGTTGCTTTTATTGTTGACAAATCAATTTCTCAATAGATGGCGTTACAAAAAAAGTTTCTTGGTCACTTCATAGATGGGGATGTGTTTTCAGTAGTGTCCGACCGAAGGTCAGATTTTAGCCGAAGCCGATTGTTCGGTCTTAGCCGTTTGATTTTACTAAAAAAATCGATTAAAATAATGAATAATCGGCTTTCGTGACTCAGTTGGTATGATATCATTAATAATGATTAATTATCACATGGGTTCAGAACTACTCTTGTTTTGTTTCTGTCGACAGTCGGCACGCGACACTGGGCCGGCCGAATCTAAACAACCGCTACACGTGTCATGTTCGCGCATGTTTTTACAAGTTATAACTCTTTTTAGCGGCTGACAAAAAGTTTCAGCTTCGGCCGAAAATTCGGGCTATTTTTTGCCGAAGCCGAAGCCTAAGGTGTTTTTTTTGGCCGAAGTTGGCTGAAGCCGAAGCCGAAGCTTCGGTCGGACACTAGTTTTCAGCTTATTTTGAAACAAACAGATTTTTACGATTGAAATATATAGATAATAATTTACAGACCAATTACATTTCAACAAATACTTCAGTCATTAATTCAAAAAGAGACCATCTAACGGTACAACAAAGTGTACGACGCAGAAAGAAAACCCCACCATTATGCGGACAGTTGCTGAGGAAAAGAACAAGAAGAAAGACATTTAATGAATACCTTTCATATTTTCGTTCCAATCATGATTTCAACAAATTATTTACTTATTTTGATAGATGATCTCGATCACAAGGATTGTTTGTTTAGCAACAAAGCCTCGATAAGGAAAAGTTCAAAAATTGAATTATGGCGTTATCATATGTTTTTTTTAACTTCACCTGTCTCTCCATATTGGAATTTTACAATTGAATTTTTAACTAACTTCCTGACCAGTTGGAGCTCCTAAACTTTCATAATTTGTTAAAACTGTTTCCATGGAAGAAAGTCTGGTCAAACGGTGAAATCAAGACCCTTATGATTACCCATATCATGGATATAATTATCCCAATTAGGGTTTTATAATATTTTAAGATATTATAGAACTCCATATTATGATAATTATATCCATGATATGATAATTATATCACGAGGGTTTTGATTTCACCCTTTTGATTGAACACTTTTGTATTTTATACAAAATTAGTGTAGTTGTCTATGTAAGTACCATTTATGTATTTTCACAATAGATTATGTATTTTTTGTATTTGAATTTGTTTGCTGTATAAAACAACTGCTTTGACATTATGTGTTTGACATTAGCAGTATGAATGTAAACAATCAACAAAGTAACGCGAAATATGTATATATTTTTTATTGACTTGTTTATTCCTGATTTTTGTCATGACAGCCGTTCAATAAACAACTTCTCTAAGTCTTTTAATTATTGTATTGCAGAATATATATGGCAAAAACACAAAGCGCAAACCAAATTGGTTACAAATTGATGACGACATTACAAAATATTGGTGACTCGTACAGTCTTCGTTTGATTTTGACTGCCATGGGGACTGCACTTACCATGAAGAAAGAATTTAACGAAGCTCTGGCTTTGTACAAAGAACTGCGAGTAGGCGCACACGATCAAGATATTTACAGTAACAATACCTAATTTTTATAATTATTAAATAAAAACATTGCATTGCATAGAAACTCTCATATCGTCGCATAAGGTGTATCACCACGTAAGTCAATATCGACAATTTTACAGTAGAGCAAAAACTTTCTAAAATTCTTATAATATTACATAATTATGAAAAATTAAAAAACACAATGCCGCATAATTGAGATGTTTTTTTTTTTTTCATTATTTCCAAAAGAAAATATATTTAAATGTCATATACTTAATAAGAATTTTATAAAGTTCTTTTGCTCTACTGTAAAGTTGCCGATATTGACTTACATCGTGTTAGACCTTATGCGACGATATATAACAAAGTAAATATAAAATTTTTATATATTTTTAGGTAAAACATCTTACTATGCCAAGACCTTAGACTTGTTTCTAGATTCGGGATATATGACGGAACCTTACGATGTTTATTATTCTTTCTACACGGAGTTTGGAGAAGATATTTTTCAAGGAAAACATCCCGATGTCGCTTATCATTTTATCATTAACTTGTGGGTAAGGTAAGTCATAAACAATATTCAATATTCAACGTTTGTTCTAAGATAATATTTTCACTCAGAAAGAGATCTTTTATTACGCCCACATACATTCTTTATTACACATATCCCCACATCCTTTATTACACATATCCCACATTGGCTTCCTAAAAATAAATATAATATATCCACACGCCGCGGTCTTTATTTTTTTAAAGTATGAATATGTTCTTGTAGCAAGAATATATACATTCCCTACTAAACTAAACATAAATTCTTGCACTCGGTTGTATTTTATTTATTATTTATTTTTTATTTATTTCTATCCAAAAATATACAGTATATATGAGATACAAAATATCTTAAGATAATATAAGCTTATTCATACATAGTTAACATACAATGTAAATATAAGTTATCTCATTTCAATAAATATCAATTTACCACTTCACTGGTGCTTACATAGTTGAAGCCATATCTTTTTGTTTGTATCTTTGTTACTAGCCCCCTCACTAGGCATAGCCTGTGCTAAGCTGAGCTAGTTTTATGTTATTGTCTATTACGTTGTTTATTTATAGATACATTTACATATTATATAAGTACATGTACATACATACGCTACGCATTCAAACGTATGCATCTTTCCTTCTAAATACAATATTTCATATTGAGTCATGCACACACAACCAAAAATTGTGGAAATAAATTATTTGTTTCACTTTTTTTCAATTGTCTATTCTGTTGTTTGTAATAGTGCATTTACATTTTATTTGGAAGAATTATTTCCTTAAGGATTTTTTCATCTATTTCATAAACCCATCTTAGTGATAGTTTTTTAAATTCTTTTGCATTACTGATGTTTTTAATATTTGTTGGTAAACTATTGAAAAGTTTTGTTGAAAAATATCGTACACTACGTTGTCCAAAAGTTGTTTTAATATATGGTATATTTAAGGTATTTGTTGTACTTAATCTAGTGTGTTTATATTGTTGTGAGCTAGTATATTGATCTTCTCTTTTTAGCTTGTATATTAGCAGATTTTTTGCATATATTTTTGTAATTGTTGGAACTTTGAATTTAGTAAAAATCTCTTCAGTATTCGTTCGAATAGGTACCTTAAGTATAACTTTTATAATAGCTTTTTGGGCTATGTCTATTTTCTTTATTATCTATTGCACTGAACTTGTCACTTTTATTGTCATCCAAAGTTATTGCAACAAGTGACAGTTCCCGAATACATCGGTGAGGTAGGGATATATGGAAATATGCTTCTACATGTAATTCTGTAAATATTTCAGATGTCTCAGAACTAAAGAATGGGATTACATGGTGCAGTGGTTGGAGAAATCCAAAGGTTTCTTGGACCATTTCTACGGATGCAACATCAATCTTCTGACTGGAATGAGATATTTGGAGGGTCTTCTTCTGTTGCTTGTATGGGAGACGGACAATAAAAATTTTGTCGGATACAGAAAGATACTAAGTGATCTGAGGGAACTCAATATCAAAATGAAGAAAATGTACAAGCAAAATATCATCTTTCACCCAAGGTAAGATGAGAACCAATCAACTTGCATCATCATTTATTACAATCATTGGGATACTTGTGATTACCAATACATATAGGTATTACAATATTTTATCTGTTGAAAATTGTATTTCAGTGAAGCAACATCAGTTGCCTTTTTTTATCTTAACATTGGTAAGATTTATTAGTGTTAGATGGAAGAAACTAATCTTTGCTAGATGTGACAACACATCGTCAGAAAATAAGAATAATAAAACTTGTTTCATGTTGACATACCCTCAAAAACAATAAAATGAATTTTTAATTTACTTATAACCAAGAGCAACAAAATATTTAAAATGTTAGCAGCTTTGTAGAACAAAATTCGCTAGATTATCAAATATGCAAGATTACCAACACAAACACACAAAAAGAGTTATTATGTGGAATACACTATATGTAATAGCAAGAACTAGATAAAATAAAATAACTTTTGGATAGGGTGATAAAAGCAGCATTATCCACATCCTATTGGATTTGGTTGCGCAGGGGAGTGGAGTATCAGTCGGAGATCGGTGGGTAAGTGGTGAGCGTGACTTGAGTCATAAAGGGGCCCCTTAATCTCATGTACATGGTCGCAAGCCCGTGTGGCTCGCCTATTCTGGCTGTTACTCTGGTTGCCTGTGCTCGTGGGCCTGGATTCATGAATCCAGTTAAACAACGATTGCCTTTCTCTTTTATATCTTCTACTTCCATCTCTCCTCTACTGGATTCTTCCAAGTTTCTCTGGTTATCTCCATCTTGTGCTCTCAGTATTCATATTCGTCCCGCTATTGGGATTATATAATCTGCCCGTTTTTCTGTGGTCTCCTCTCCTCATGTTTATTTTCATATCCCAAGTCACCATTTGAGGATATTAAGTGATCATCTCTCAAGGCTGTCTCACCGCATGTCCTGCTCATTTCCACTTTAGTTTTGCAACATAACATATGATATCCGTGACTTTTGTTAAGTGTCTTCATTTCTTAATTTATCTCCAAAGACATGTTTCTTTCCATGGATGGCTGTGAACATTTTAATTTTTGGACAATCTGCTGCAAGTGGTATGGTTTCTAATCCATATCTTGTCATTGGAAGGATATATGTTTTGTAGACTTTTCTTTAAGATTCCAAGGAATATTCTATAGATACTACCACGGGAGATGCTCAGAAGAACTTGCATCCTTGGTCCCTCTTAACCGTTCACAGTAAACCTTCAATATACAAGAACCAGTCACTTCTTCAACTATTTTACTAACACAGCAGCCCGACTGTGGAACAATCTTCTGAATTCTGTGTTTCCACCTTCTTACAACCCGGGTCTTTTTATTTATTTATTTATTTAATATACAGAGACACCAACAGAACACTGAACAACACAAACAAAAAAAAACATGAAACAAAAAATAGAATCTCCAGTGCTCCAATAACAGGTATCTCCTGCATGGCTATTGTGCATAGTTAGGTAGGTACAATCAACGTCTCCTGACCATTCATTATAAAAAAGACATTACTTTGCACAGTTAAAAGAAAAGTTTAAAATACACATATACATATATGTAGGAAAACAGAAAGAAAACAAATGTTGAACTAATAAAATAAAACATAAAAAAAGAAGGAACAATTGAACCGAGACAAAAAAAAACAAATAGATTTTACCCAGCATATTTTAAAGGATAAAAATAAGCAATTTATCATAGATCAGTTTCTATGAAATATGAACGTCATTGTCATTACATTAAATTGTCACAACGATTCAGACGCAACGTCTGAATCTACCAATACAATGACACTCCGACACGGCAGAATGTCACTGTATTGGCAGGTGCATACGCGAGTGCAATGTAACGACAGTCAATAAATAACGTCGCGGACAAAATCGCGAACTCGGCAACATGCCCGTCTAACTAGAATATTTTTAGTAAGACTTATAAGTTAATATGTTGTCGAATTTGCTGGTTTATATGTCGTACTATACACGTGTTAGTATTTTTTTATTTTTAAAACTATAAAAACTAAATAAAAACAAAACATACAATCAAGATACCAAATTATCCTAATACAAAATACAAAAGTGGGGAGAAATGCACAATACAAATCAACACCCACAGAGCCACACAACATCAGGGTGTCCCTATCACTAGATTTCCTCGAATCAAACGTTTGAAAGTGGACACCGGATTATGAAACACATCAAGATCCGATACAACCCTTGACAAACTATTATATGAGCTCATCATTCGGCTTATAGGACAAAACTGTCCCACATTTATAAGCTGAATTAATATTTTCTTGAGCAAATTGCAAACCCTCCCCAACGCTACGTAGTGCGCTTCTTCAGAATTGTATAATGGACCCAAATCAGCTTTACAATTGCATTATTACTTTAAAATATATATCTTTGTGATTATTTTAATATTTTAGGATAAAATTATTAAAGGCGTATTACCGTTTCATAATGCACAATGATAACAAGGTAAAAAAATATTTAAAAACTGGACTAGCCATGGCTAAAGAATTGAAAAATTACCTCATGATAGATTGGTTTAATCACACAGAAAGGGTTTGTATTTCTATATTCTTCTCTTAATAATAAATTTTTAAGTGTAATAACTAAGTATTTATACCTACTCAATTATGAAGAGTATCTAAATAATATTCAGGAAGATTCCCAAGAGCATTTAATAATACTAATACCTCCTTAAGGCATGTCCGTACTGTACAGACAGCTTAAAATAAAATGCTGAGATGGATGTATAATGTCACAAAGCATGACAGAATCCAAAACTCCTACATTCGTGGGAATCTAGGTGTTCGTGACATCTCTGATGAAATTCAGGAAAGCAGGCTGCGATGGTAGGACATGTGAGCAGAAGGCCATCGGAGTATGTTGGCACAACCTCTCAGTGTCCCTGGCGGGAGGCCCCGATGTGGACCTAAGCGCAGGTGACGTGGTCAGGAAAGACACGAGGGACAGCGATGTCACACCGGAAGATGCACAGCGATGTCACACCGCAAAGTGGCAGTGAAAGATTAAAAAGACAGACCTCACTACCATGTGGTAATAACAATGCCGAGGAGAAGACGAAGAAGAGTAATAAAGTTTTTTATTCCAGTCCGTCAGTAGGGGGTATAATAGGGGGTACACCAAACATATTTTAAAACAACAAAAAGTAACAAATAGATAGATATATATATGAAAATTACATCATTTTTATAACATAATTTTGTCTTAATCCATCTTTGTGTCATCACTGATAAACCTGGTTTGTTATATAGTCTTTCATTGTTCGCGGCAGGACACTATTTATGTTGCTTATCTGTATTTTTATACTCCAAGTTGTCCACACTGAATTGTTTGACAATCGATACTTGAAATATGTCTGTGAATATATACTTATTATTAAATACATTTTTCAGGAATCATAACACTGTTCTTTTTGTCAAAAATAATAAACAAGCATTGTATCATCCACTATTTACAGATGATAAAAACAAGTTTTTTTCTTGCCTTTGTAGTGTCAGTACTGTGCTTTGTGACTAACTTTGCATGAAGAATAAATTAACTAAGCACCTTACTAGTAAATTTTCATATATGGGTATCTCCATACTATTTATTCTTCAAGGGTTGCCATGGCTCCCATATTTCTCCCTAAAGACGTCTTTCATATAATTTTATTTTAAAGATGTATTTTTTTATTAATGATTATTTAATTTATATTTTATTAATGATTGTTTTTTTTTCAGGCATGGTTTGGCGAAATGGAAATCGAAGAAAGAAACTATTGGGTGACACATGCGCAGCCGGGTAACGAAATTATGCTAACGGAACAAACAACTGTAATGGATCCTGTTATACCATACACGTATCCTACACCAACTTATAGATTCTAATTACATTAATTATATATGCACTTTTAGTAAAATTATTAAAAAAAGTTTGAGAAATAAATTATTAAGTTATATGTGTAAAACTTTTATAACAAATAAAATTATCTACTTAAAGTTTTTTTCTTAAGATTTTATAGAACTCCATAAGATGATATGGGTAAACATTAATGGTTTTGACTCCGCTTGTTGACCAGACTTGCCCCCCAGGTTAATTATGAAAATTAGTTTGACTTAATTTCAACAAATAATGTGTTTTATACAAATTAATCTTCTAGAAGTATAGTTAAAATTTTGTTAAAATGCACCAATGTTAAGGAAGTTGAAAATATTTAACTGCAGTGTATTGAGAGTCCCCACAACTACATAACTATTGTGTTTTCAATAAAAATGCACTCCTTAATAAGAATATTATTTATTTTGAAAAATAATAAAAACAATTACACAAGTTTTATTTTTAACATAAATATTTCTTTTTTACATTTCATATTAGGAAAGAGAAGTGAAAGGTAGCAGGGGGATATGTAGGAAGGAGTTGGGGGGGTGGGAACACAAGTCCTAAAAACAACATGTCGACTTGCATTACAGTTATTGAGATTATTGTATTATACATAATTACAATCATTTTTTATACAAACACAATTTATTACAATCATTTTAGTAAAATAAAGATATCACAAATAATAAATATATATATATTGAGGAATGCATTAAATGAAAAATTAAATTAAATAATATTCTATAAATAATTTTTGAAATAGAGTTGATCATTTTGCTGCCACTGTGATAAGGATAAATTATATACGAACATTTGAATAAGCCAATGTCAAAACTTATCATAGTTTTGAAGTGGGAAATATTGTATGCCCTATTGCTAAATCAGATTCAAAATGTATTTATGCAAAGTGATGGTTATCTGCAATAGAACAATGTATGGCAGGATAAGAAATGAGAACATAAGGAAAGAATGTAAGATGAAGAAAGATATCATTAATAGAATGAAAGTGAACACACTGAGATGGTTTGGCCACATGGGTAGAATGAATGAGGAACGACTGATGAAGAAAATATACAATGCGGATAGGATTGGATTGAGAGGCCGGGGCCGCCCAATAAAGGGATGGCACGACCATGTGAACGATATTCTGAAAGACGGAAATGTTAGAAGCGTGTACAATAGACGAACATGTATGAGACGATGCATGAATGTTGTCGAGGCGAAAAATGTGTGCCAGGATAGAAAGATATGGCGTGATGGTATGTATGTATGTATGGTTTTGTTCTCCAAAAGAAGATGCCTATGATATATTAGGACTGTAATATGTTCAAAACATGAAACAGTCTGTTCCGAACCAACTATCTGTACAGTTTGTTGGTTAGTACATTATTAAAAAATAATAATCAAAACATGCAAATGTGACTGAACTGAAAAAAAAATATTGTTGCACATATGATAATAAACACTTCCTTGCATCCTTCCTTGCATGCTAGTAATTTCTTCCACTACCAGTGTTTATAGTCCAGGGGGGCAAGTCTGAACGGTGGAGTTCTATAATGTATGATTGAAAGAAATATTGTAAGTAAGATGAAAATAAATGCCCTAAGGTGGTTCGGCCACATAGAAAGAATGAGTGATAACCGTCTGACAAAAAAAGTATACAAGGCTGATAAAAGAGGAATGAAAAGTAGAGGTCGGCCAAGAAAGAGTTGGCACGATCACATAAATGGGATTTTGAAAGATGGAGATGTTAGAAGTAAGAATAATAGAAGAGCGTGTATGAGACGATGTATGGACGTGAATGAAGCGAGGAATGTATGTCAAGAGAGAGGAGTCTGTCGTTCGGTTCTCTCTGCCTACCCCAAATAGGGAAATGGCGTGATGGTATGGTATGGTATTATAGAACTCCATAAGATAATTATATCCATGATATGGGTTATTATGAGGATTTTGATTCCACTGCTTGATCGGGCTTGTCACCCTTACAAGCAAGATTTGCATGAGAAATGAATTGTATCAATTTCTCCTTCATTGGGAATTGATCTCAGGACGCTGGCACCGAAGCCAAACTGCTCACCACTATACCACAGTCGCCTGATGAAATATATGCAATTTTTTTATAAAATTTATATAAATTGTGTGATCATTTAGTCACGGGCGAGAGTTTTTAATTCAGTTTTCAGTCTTAAACTGTAAGACGTTTAATATCCTGTCTCCAGAATGCGGCAACTTGTTAATTGCGTGTTAAGTTATTATTTGACATAGTACCTGTTAGTTGCCCGAGAAGCAATATTAAATATAACAAAATAAATATTTCAACAAAAAAAAAATCAGACAGAAAATTTGCATAATCCCCACAAGTGGGGAGCACAAGCAATTATGTATGACTGCAAATTACTGGAGGGACACCAATACATAGGTTGATGATCTTGGACACGGAAAGTATGATTTTGTTTGTGCGTTCGACGTTAAAGATCACACACGTCATAAGATTCAATGTTTCATTAATTAGTCAGCTGCAGCAACGCATGCATTCATTATGTTTTGCAGCTGTTGGTATTGTCATCTTAATGATTATTCCAATAAAATTGATGAATCTTATTTTTTTAAGTTAGCAACAATACATATTGGCCCTGAGTCAAATTGAAAACGCTGTTCGTTATCGCCAAGCGCTATTTTTTTTTGTATGTTTTCAATTTGACTTGGGGGCAATATTTGCATTTATTATGATTTGACTTTTAATATTTAAATAAATTTATTTCTCTAAATAATCAACATACCCACATACTGTCGATTTTGCAGATAAAAATGTTCTCGTATAAAAATTATGTATACTTTTTGATCACTTAAGGAATATAAAAAAAATAATTTCAAATATAATACACAATTAAAAAAAATCGATTAATAAAAATATATAAATGCATGACTTCAATAAACAAATTAATGACTATGAAATTTCATTGTTGCAAAATTTATATTTGTAAATATTTTAATCATGAAGGTATGTATGATGTATATACATTTTTTAATCATTTCAATTTGTATTTTTAATTCAGAATGTTACCAATGACAGATTGATTTATAAAACAACCAATTTTGTCTATGGAAAGGTGAATTTTTTCAAAGCCCATCATTAAATTAGACAATTTCACTAATATCCTCAGAGAATACGTACATTACAAAAGATGTAAATCAATAAATATTCAACTTCATTACAAAAAATATGTAGGTATATAAATCTTCATTTTTTAACCAAATCATTACAACATACACAATACAACATATTAAAATTTTATTCACAAGATATAAACAGCCGACAAAGGCAGGAAGAATACCGCTACAAAAGCAAAAATATTAAAAAAATTTTTTTTTTTAGTAACAGCAATTCTCTTTCCTTTTTTTTATTTTTTCACAGAAAAAATATATGAATTTATGTACTAATTACATATTTTCTTCCATCATAAAACATGTTATATACTTATAAACATTTAACACTCTGGTTGTTTGAAGTATGTACTGCGTGACAAGTGTTGACACAATTCAATTATTATCACTACGATAATTATTTACAGCAGTGGAGAGTTAGATGTACGCAATTTTCAAGCCTATATTTTTATTATGGAAATTCTAAATAGTGCAAACTGTGATTTTTTCTTGATGTTTTTGTATGTATAGCGTACAAAAACTGGACTGATCAATGCAGCAAAAGAAGTCTTATTTGTGGTGTAGAAAAAAAATGTCAACGTCTCTTTCAAATAAATGAATCATGCTGAAATAACAATGTCGCAGAAAAGAACACTCTTAAGGTAGGCGCGCATGGAAGCTAATTTCATCGGCCGATTAATTACCGGTGAACTACAACATACGAATTACATGTAAGAGCGCACATGAAAGCTAACAGAATCGGCCGATTTAAAAATCTGTGACGAGACACAAAGAGATCGGCCGATTTTTTGTAACCAATCCCGTTGTATGAGAGAGCGTGCATGGCGCTTGCTCACCGATAATTTAATCGTCCAAGCGCATTAGATCGAGAAGTACGTTGTCAGTGTTGTCAAACGAAATATCAGAAAATATGTATGAAATAAATATTGATTCCGAATAATTACTTACATTAGTTGAAGCACGTCCTTCATAGTATGATTAAAAGTTAAAAAAATATAGTGATCGCCAAATTAAGCAAAAATTGTGGTTGGAGATTAGCGAAATTTTAATAACTGGTTGGTGTACTTAAAAAACTCCTCAAGGTGTGACCTTAAATCTTCGTAGGATCGGACAAATTGTCCTTTCGGTAATATAGCACTTATTAGCGGATGAACCCAGTGATTTTTTTGACGTTTCTTTTTACGCATTTTGAGGACAAGAGCACAAACACATGCTACTTCAAAAAAATCCATATTTCTAATCATATTTCTAATTAGATGGGTCGATGGCAGAGCGGTTAGCGCATTGGATTAGTAATCCAGTGGTCGCTAGTTCGAATCCTGCCTCGACCGATTTCGTTCACCTATAGCACAAGCATTTATGCTTATTTTAGGGAACGTAGGAAGATGTATATGTACTTGTTTAACAAGGACATATTCATTTTTTATAAAAAAAAAAAAAAATATAGGCATTAAAACTTATGAATATACATATTGTATTTTAAATATATGAATGTTGACTGCCGTGTTATTTCCAATCGTACGATTCTATAAGCTTCCATGCACGTTAGAACCGATCGGCTGATAAATTAATCGGCCAATGAATTTAAGCTTCCATGCGCGCCTTACCTTAGGTCATCTGAATACATCAGTTTTTTAGGCTAACTATGATCAATGGCTCAGGGCCGAATTTATTAATCATACTTAGAACTTGCTCAATGACAAAATCTATATACATATTTTGGTGTGCTAAGCAATGACTTATAAATATGGCCGTAGTGTAAGTGGTTGTATAAATTCTAACCATTAATTACTGAAAGCTAAAATATACAGAATAAATGAGGGCAGGGATTTATCAAAATGAATTTATCATCGTTATTCAAAATTGAAGTGAGATTCAAATGTACTAAAAGAAAACAATGTATTTAAAATGCGATAAGACTTAAGTGAATGTAACTTTAACTAAATACAAATATGATTGTTCGTTACAATGACAGCACACACACACACACATACATTTAAATGCTTTTAAGATTGGCACAGTAGAGATTTCCATATTTCTGATGACTAGAACCAACAGGAAACTGGATAAAAAAGGTTACATCAGAAAACAACTCTGTTTTTTTGACCTGAGGAATACACTTATCTATGAAAAAAAAACATGCAAATGGACACATTCCTAACTCTCATTGAAGGAATGGCCTTTGTTCAATTAATACATTAAATTAAAATGACTCACTATAACAATATAGAACTTTAAAATACTTCGGAAATATATTTAATATTTCTGAATCAAATAAACACAAGAAATTCACAGTACCATAAATGACAATGATATTAAAAGCTGTGGAGACATCTACATAGATATTCGAATGAAGACATACTCATCAATATTCGTAGACCAAACTCAACCATATGGTACTAAGGAAAAAGCTGTCACTTTGAAACCGGTCATATATGTGTGGTTTAAACTAAGTTGTATAAAAATAAATTAAATCGTATGAAAATAATATATCATACTTACATCTAAAAATGTACATCCAATTACTGTCAATAAACACAAGATACTGATATTCTTAAAAGTAAAGAGAATTATATCAAAACCATATGTGAAGAGATATTGTAAGTTATTTTGATTTCATTATTAAGGGGGGGACTGCTGCCAACGTACCTATTTTTTAATTTGATATACCATCATTATTTCTTATCAAATCGTTTTGAAAAAAATAATTTAGATAGTTTGGGTATTAATAAACAAAAATATACCTTAACTTTTTGATAATGTTCTGTATAAATTCTTGTAGAAAAATAATGGCATACCCCGATTTTCAACGTTTATCATATATTTTTAATAAACTATAAGGCGTAGAGTAATATATTTTTTTTTAAATTAAAGAAGACAAAAATATCTAGAAAAATATGATGTGACGTTGCATTAATGCTTCAGATTTAGTAAATAAACCTAAAAAACATTTATTTTCCATTCAGCGCCATTGCGTAATAAAAGTTTTTTGACCTGATGCATTAATGCAACGTCATATCATATTTTTCCAGGTATTTTGTTCTTCTTTAATTTATAAAAAAAAAAATTGCTCTATACCTTATCTTTTTTTAGAAATTTAAGATAAATGTCTAAAATCGGGGTATGCTTATTATTTTCCTACAAGAATATATACAGAACATAATCAAAAAGTTAAGGTATATTTCTCTTTATTAATATCCAAACTAACCAGGTTATTTTTTTCAAAATGATTTGTTTAGTAATGATGATGGTATATCAAATTGAAAAAATAGGTACGTTGGCAGCAGTCACCCTCTTAATAATTTCAATTAAAATTTTTTTTTCATTAAAAAAAAAAAATAACAAAAACACTACTTTTTTACTTTTATAGATAAACAGTGTTTGTCTAAGTCAGTGATAATTTGTCACTGAAGATAAACAGAAGTTTAAAAACGTTCTGAAAATAAATTTAAAATAAAGAATTTGCTTAAAGTTTTAATATATGTTTGTATAATTATGGCACAACAGACTTTTTAATCAGCCCATAGTTTGATCGGATTGGAGTGTTTGCTAATTTGTATGTCAGATCGGCCGACACCGAATTGCTGTATATGCGCACTTGTATACATCTTTATACTGATTAAGAGATCCACCAAGCTATTGGCCGATTAAAAAGTCGGTAGTCTGCGAGTGCCCTTACTATAAAATATCCAACCAATCAATAAAATATCTTCCATCAGCAGCCTGCGTAGATTTATGAGGTTTTTTCTATGTTAACCACATTAAAGCTTAGATATAGAATATACACGGAGAGAAGTCAAGACAACTTTATAATGCCATACATTCTTCAAACAACCAGAATATAGAATCCTCTTTGTAAGGAATAAAAAGAACTAATAGATTATAGTTCTAATAAACTTGAAAGAGGAATCGAAGAATCTTAGTCTTTTGATATGACGATAATTTTACATTACATATTTACATCAGAGTGTGAGAGAGAGAGCGCAACACTTGAATGTCTTATATTGGATACCCCGTCAGGTCAGGGAGTCACGTTCAGACTTGTAGGAGATATTCCTTCATACATTTGGGTAGAGGAAGATGCTTCACTGAATGTATGCTCACATACTGAAGAATGGCATCTCGGCATACATTTTGAAGAGTTTTAACTGGAAATAAACAAAATGAGAATATTAAAACAACTGAAAATTTTAAATATATACTGGCAGAAGAGTTAGTGCGCTGGACCATTAATCCAGTAGTCATGAATTGGAATTCTGCCTTGATCGATTTCGTTCAGCAAATTATAAATGCCGCTAATATAAGCATTTATGCATTGTTCCCACTACTAGGCTACATAAAGTAAATAAATCATTCATCAGCCAACCGCCGTGGCACAGTTGGTAAGCCGTTCGGTTTCCGTGCGGGCGTTCTGGGTTTGATTCCCAGCAGAGGAGAAATTTATTTAAATTCATTTCTCACGCAAATATTGCTTCTCTGGGCTGGAAACACTGGTTAATTGGAAGAAATTGCCATACGGCAATAAACTCGCCACTTGTGCAGGGTACAAGGAAGTATTTATTATTATTATTCATAGGTCAGACCGTACGTTTTTATAATAAATTACCAAGTGACGTGGTTGTGTTATCATTTTCAAAATTCAAAAATTATGTTAAACAAAAGCTTCTTAAGAAAGCCCATTATAATATCTCAGAATATTTGGAAGACTGGAAATTTATGAAGTATATGTAAAATACCTAAGTGATAGTTGCTTTCCAGGACCTTAGTGCTAGGCATTCGGTTCTCTCTGCGACAAACATCCGGTGACAAACGGATCAAAGGACGGAAGTCGGAAATATGCGTCCTCACAAATATTTAACTAAATAAATAGTATTAAAAATAGTAAGTATCTTACAACTACGTAAATAATATGTTGAGAAATATAAGTTATTTAAAAAATGTGGTCAAATGCAAATACATAATAAACTTATTCCTAACTTCAAATGGCAAAGGTGTTGATAACATTTTTCCTGCGACCAATTTCTATTCAATTTATAAAGCATCACTATTAAAATTTAACTCTAACTAAACCTAAATGAAAAATATACGGGATGTAATAAAATACGACGACAAAATTATAGTATAATGTGTACGTAAATCTCCATTCCCGTTAATTTTTTGGTTAAGTTAGGTTAGGTTTAGTTATTCTTTAATCATAATAGCGTGAGATTCTCTATAAATTGAATGTAAATTAGTTGCAGCAATAATTTTATCAACACCATGGCCAGTTGAGGTTAGGAAAAAGTTTACTATGTATTAAAAAATAAAATAAAAAAAAATAAAGCAACTCATTCACGCGAGCTATTATTATTAAAGACTAACTGAACCTAACGATAAAATTGAGGGAATGTGATTTACGTACACTTCATACTATTATTTCGTTGTCGTGTTTTATTGCATCCCGTAAAATTTTCCCTTGATTCATCTGTCGCCAGACGCTAGTCTCTCTGCAGATACCATGAAGAATCTAATATTACATAATAAGTATTCACATGAAGATCAAGTTATCAATAAAAAAAAACATATTGTATATGTACCTCCATATAATTGAACAATTTTGACTTGCTTTGTTGTGCCATATACATCAACAACAGCGTGTAGTGGTCCCTTTTTGTAAGGAATATCCTTGGTACAAGGCCCCTGGTCCTCTCCGTTTATTATAAAGTGCATCTCGGCCAGATCATTCTCATCACCATTCTGTTTGTTTAAGGGAACAAAGAATACACCGATCCTGCTCCCAGCGTCTGTGGGAAGAATATCCTGAGGCATACCACTCTGCGACGGAGGCTTCAAAACTAGTTTAGATATAAACCCTCGTGGAGTTTTAACGGCGTGTCCGTCTCCCAGAAACGATTGACTACTGCAGCCCTCCCCTCTTTGTGAGTTTCCTTCGTTAACCAACTGAATGAGAACGTTGTTTTGCGTCTTGGATATGGGAAATACCCACGAGGTTCCCATATTTGCCAAATCCGGCAGCGCATACTGTGGCAAACCACGATTCCCTATCGCGGCAGTTTGAGGATCGAGAAGTGTTAGACCAAGCCTCATATAACCGCTCCATCCTCTTTCGTTGAGTTCTATTTCAACCAAAAAGATCTCTCCGGGTAGCAGTGGCTTTTCGCTGAATGTTAACGCATTAGCGAAACTCGCTTTTCTGTAAGCGACCGTATTATCTTCGCGGAGAATAATGTTGGACCCGTGAAACGGGTGGAATCTTGACAACATTTTAGTCGAATTTAACACAGCTAACGATAAACATAAATCTATATATTACAATGTTATCTTATAAAGCTAAATAACTAACGGGACTCATTGTACTTATGAAATAAATGTTAAGAATTCATTATAATCAAAAGAAATGACACTCGTGTATGCGCGACTTATTGTAAATATTTTTGCAGAAGACCATAGATATTAAATATTAATTTCTTGATAAGGTACAAAATATTTCAGGCTAACAAATTTTGTAATTTTATTCTCGAGAATTTTTGGCCTTATATTTATATTTTTTGAATAACAAAATATTTGATAAAATAAATTTAAAAAATGGCATGGCGACGTCCATTCGACGTCGACGCCATGACGACGAAAAGAATGGGAAGTCAAACCCTTATATAGTTTCCGTCAAACCTCTTGAGCCTGTTCGCCGTCGAGGGTAGCGGTTTGCACCAACCAAGCAAAAAGATAAATTTACGCTCGTCTCTGGTTCAAGTTGTTATCCGATAACTATACTACTAATATAGCAATGATTATTATTTTGAAGACGCTATTAATATTTATTTAGTTCATCTTTCAAAGAGAACTCCACCACACCCATTTTGATGTAGCTTTCCAGTTGTAAACTACTGCCTTAAAAACCATGAATAAATTCATAATATACATTCACGATTATTGTTTGAAAGCAAGCATTTTTATTTCATTTGTAATCTTGTCGAGGTTGATGAGACCTCTCGTCTACCACGAGGAAACATCAAAGCCAATGTGAGGAAGAAAAGGAGACAAATGATGGCGACACTTAAAAATTTGTTTTAGTACGGCGCTTTTTTATTTATAATATCAACATTGTTCGTCCATGGTAAATAAATAATAAAAAAAAAACAAACAAACAAACACAACAACAACAGAGTACAAATAACATAACAAAACGACGTGGCATCTACCGAAACGAACTGTCAAACACACGCGAACACACGAAAAGACGCCGACCAGAATATACCGCCCCAGGGTACAGCGACATCCTTCCTCCAGGCATGTCACTGTCTTCCACGTGGTGACTGTAGTTCGGTGGGGCCCAGCCTCTGCGTCAGGCTAGCAGGTCTTCCTCGTGTCCGGCGTGGTTTCTTCTTCTCCTCCTGATCTCCTCCTCCAGACCGTCACCCATGGCTGGCTCTGTGCCCCACGGCACGCTATGACGACGCATCTCGACAGAGGTGGCATACCAGCCGGGACCTCACCGGAGGCGAACCGACGCCCCAGACGACACGGATTGCCCTTCGTGGTCCAATCTGCGAGCCGCCGCGTTCCCTACGCGGTGGCCCCACACTGCGCTCTGCCTCCAACCTCCTGTCCTGTTGATGCCCTCATCTTGGTTCTGGGGCACCATCAGCGTCCATGCGCGTGACGGGTCCTGTTACACAGACCTCCTGCGCCGTCAAAATTATGGCCGCCATCGGGAGCACGTGTCGACCGATGACGGCGTCACACCAAACCGTCCGTCCTCCACCAGCGTCGAATGCCAAGAGAGCGCGTGCCATAGCGCGTGCTAGCTGCAAGTTCCGTTTTTCGCCCGCAACGAGCGCTAGCTGTTTTCCGAAATGTTGCCGTGGAACAAAATAAAAATCATTGTTTTTCGGCATTATTTTTTTCGGGCATAACAAGGTTTTATTATATTTTTTAATGAAGAATGACTAAGCCGTTGAAACAAAAATATTGTGCATATCCCTATACATTTCCTTTACTAAGTAAATCAATGTATGTATTGAGCGAACGAAATCAGCAGAGACAGGATTTGAAACCGCGTCTTACCCCTCTGCTATCGAACCACCTAAACTTTGATAGGTATTATTTTTTACCAAAAAACGGGAGGTTGCATCGCTTTTGATACTTGTACATAGGTTTTCCGCTGAGGAAGATTTTATCAACGATAAAAATATTTTATGGAATATTTATTTTTTATTTTAATAAAAAATAATCATTATATGGCAATATATGTTCATTTGACAGCAGAAATCCAGAGACAAAAGATAGAATACCGATGTTTGCATAACACATAGAAAAGAGGCATAACACATAACCTAATTTTAATTTGTGACATTTCAGTAATAATTCATCTAATTCTGTACAGAAATATGAGACTCACGAATCAATTATTTAAAAGCAGATCATCTCGTTTACCTCAAAGGGTAGATAAAGTGCCATTTCAAGAGTTATTGCCGCTCACTTTAAAGAACCGGGTTTCTGGAAAAGGTGTGAGAACTAGCAATGTAGCTTGCCTTCAAGAAATGGCTGTACTGTTTTCATGTCTTAAAACAAACGATTTCGATCAGGCGCTGTGCTCTAAAGAGATCAACGGTTTCCAGTCATGTTTCTCGACCTATTTGAAAACGTCGGCATTGAAAGACGAAGAAGAAAAGAAGGGACGAATAACTCCGGGAGAAAAGAAACTGACACATTTACAATTGAATCAGTTTATTAGAAAATTTCCTGCCATTCCTCCTAAAGTTCAAAAGTAACTTCACCTTCATATTCAGGTACTTTGAGTTTCTAATTATTATTATTTATCTGTTGTAAGATAGGTTAAATCTTGGTAAAAATTAGTGTTTAATTTAAAAAGGATAATTCTGCTCTGACATATAACAATTGCTCTGCAGGTGTCAACAAGACTGATACGGCTGGCAAATTTAATTAGTCTTCCCAATATTTGTATCACTAATGCTAGTCTAAACTTCTTCATATAATGTAGATATATTACAAATATAAAAAAAAATACTTGGTATGAGTTCCATTGAAATTTATTTGATTATCGACGCGTTTCGTGCAAGGCACATCGTCAGAATAATACTCTACAAGACTGAGACTTAATTTTGTATATAACCACCACCACTAGTTTGTCTTGTAGAGTATTATTCTGACGATGTGCCTTGCACGAAACGTGTCGATAATCAAAAATAAATTTCAATAGAACCAATACCAAATAGGTATTTTTTTATATTTGTAATATATCTACGTACAATGGAGTTTTATCAAGAATTGTCGATCGACAAACTAAAATTATTTCTTCATATAAAATACATACTTGAACTTCAGTATGAGTGATATTAATATGTTTAACTCCTCGTTGAGACTTATGAAGCTCTAATATAAATTAGTTTTCATCGCTTGAGTTCTCTCATACACATACTATCTACTTAAATCAATACAAAGAGATGTACGTCACTCTGCATTCATGTTCATTCACGGATATTACTCAACAGTGTATTCCATACTCTTTATTAGAGGACTTAAATATAAATATCATAACAGTGTAAGTAATTGTTGCTAGGCAGAAAAAATATGAAATATAATTCCAATGAACTAATTATAAAATATATAGTTAGTGGCAAATAACTTGTCTCATTGGACAATTGAAATCACGCCTATTGTCCAGAAAAACTAAAACCACACTATACAAGACAACAAATTAGACCAGTTTTAACATATGCCTCGGAGACTTGGACATTAGCCAAGTACGATGAAAACAGACTGGACGCCTTTGAAAGAAAAATCTTACGCAGAATATATGGACCAATTAATGATGGTCAAGTTTATTAAGATTAGCAGACTACGCTGGTTGGGTCATGTACGCCGTATGGATGATCTGGAGCTCCCAAAAAGGGTGTTGATTAACAACCCGTATGTTGATTAACAAAGGGTGTTGGACGGCAGCCAACAATAGAGCAGTTTGGAGAACATTCTTGGAGGCAGCTAGGACCCACCAAGGGTTGTAACACTGAGGATGATGATGATTGATGATGGCAAATAACTTGAGTATGTTACGTGGGGTGCGCAAATTAGTGTTTTTTTTCTTAGTTGGTATATGTGCATACTGCTCCCCTCCACAACTAAAATATTCAAGTTATTTGCTGGAAACTATATTAGTATTATATCCCATTTTTAATATTATTGTTTTTTTTTCAGACAATATTTATATCGAAGAGATGATGCATTTGAATCTTTGTTGAAGAAAAACTTGTTGTTATTGTTAACCAGAAAGAATAATAATGTACGACTGAACTAAATAAAATACTTTGTTTTTATACCATATGTTCTCAGCTATTTTGTCCAATATGTTTGAAAAACTTTTAAAAAAGGACACTGTCTATAAATTTGTGATAAGGTGCTTGAGTATTGATACAACAAAATAGTTGTGAATAAAAAAATGTTGATTCAAAACAAATTTTTACTCTTTCTAATTTAAAATAGGATTTTACTAAATAAATAATGCAATAGTTACTGTTCAGAATTTGTCAAATTAAAACTCGTTTTTGTATTCTGTTATGTATAATTTTCGCCATTTATAACAAAAAGTTCAGATACGCTATCATTGTATAATTTATAAAATTGTACCTAAGGACGATAGATTTAGTTATGATTGTTAATATTATTGAATAAATAAGAGAACAAATATTTTTTTATTATTTATTAATATTCATATTGATACAGCGAAGTGTGAGTTTGTAGTAGATCTAATATAGTAAAAATTCATTTATGTTTTATATAATAAAGTATATGATTTGAAATATGTTCAATATGACAAACATGAAATATAAATCTTAATGATACATGATATACAAAAAATATAACACAATGTAACATAGTATATATAATAATTTACTCATTGTTCACAAATCTGGATAAAGTTTAATTTGCATCTTAAATATATAATGGTGAAATATTCTAGTAATTGACCTAGGCTGCTTTACTCCTAGGTTGATTTGATATTGCCATCATGCGAAATCCAGTTGGTAAAAATGATTTCAATTTCATCCATTTTCTTAATTAAAGAATAATTGAAATTTTGCCATCATTAGCAATTTGCAATATATTTTATTTGTGATTTCTATATAAAATTGTATAATTCATTATTACATAATATAAAGTGATGTTTATATTGATACCACTTTCAATAAAATATGAATTAGAAATAAGCGAAAGCATGATGTGCAGATTTATGTTTATAAAAAAATATTCAATGGTTCCTCTCATTATGCAAAAGAAACAAATTAGTTTTAATATATACATTGAAGTAATATATTTGAGAAGATTTTTTTCAATATACCTAGAAGATTCTAAAAAAAATATTTGGTAAATACTCTAGTGAGATGTATAAATGATAAAAATTAAATTTAACTGAAATCTGTGGCCTATATTATAGACAGTAGCTGAATAGTTTACACATAATGATAATTGGTTACGATAAGAATGATATCGAGATTCAATTAGTTATCTGTGATTCACATTCTGAACAATACTTATTTTTCTTTCATTCTATGAGCCATTGTGCATCCGGGAACAGATTATTTAGTTTTAATGAGAAATGAAAGTAGAATAAATGCTGTAGAAATGAGATCACTAAGAATAGTATGTAATAGAACGATATATGATAAAATGAAAAATGAGGACATAAGGAGAGAATGCAAGATAAAGAAGGATATTATATGTAAAATGAAAGTGAATGCTTTAAGGTGGTTTGGACACATAGAAAGAATGAATGATGAACGACTGACCAAAAAAATATACATGGGTGCAAGAGATGGAGTGAATAGCAGAGGTCGCCCCAGAAAGGGATGGCATGACCATGTGAATGATATTTTGAAAGAAGGAAACATAAAAAGTTTGAAAAGTCGACGAGCATGTATGAGACGATGCATGGATGTAAAGGAAGCCAGACATGTGTGCAAAAATAGAGAAGTATGGCGCTCGATTCTCTCTGCTTACCCCGTAAGGGACATGGCGTGATGATATGTATGTATGTAATGAGAAAAACTAATTTGAACTTGCCAAGCTCTCTGGAATGGAGAGGTTCCACATCTTCAAATATAAATCTAT
Source organism: Molanna angustata (assembly GCA_963576475.1). Classification (NCBI taxonomy): domain Eukaryota; kingdom Metazoa; phylum Arthropoda; class Insecta; order Trichoptera; family Molannidae; genus Molanna; species Molanna angustata. The sequence goes on along the minus strand of OY754978.1, from coordinate 1,180,208 downwards.
GCATTAAAAAAATAAGATAAATTATTACTGAGAAGCAACTTAATACGATGAACATTTGAATAACAAAATAAAATGTTTTATTTGGAGGTCTTATGTATCCACTGCGGTGCGGCAATTTGATATGTTTGAACTCTTTTCACTGTTATTTTGTCATCATCATCCGATGCGGCTTTGTAAAACTTCAATAGTTCCTCTATTGCTTTGTCTTCCAACTAAAAATACAATATATTAAATATTAAAACAAAGAAAAAACATTTATAAACACAAAAGAAAGTAATGGTAAGAAAATACCTGGGTCAACACGAGAGGTTTTGCCATCATTTTACTGAGATTTTCTTTTTGTTTCCTTTCATCTTCTAATATGTCGGAAAAGTTCAATTTGTTTTTTTTCATGTTAGATGTCGTCGGTTGCACTTGTATTTTCTGCCACGGATTGGGTTTGATGATTGGAGGCGTATCTGTTGAAGGTTCCGTGCCATTTACTGTCCCGCCCAAAACTCCCTTCTTCATGTTTAGTTTGTCCAACTGCTCGGCTAAGAAAGACGAGTCCCTACTTTCCAACGCCAATTTTTTTCTCTGCTTTTGAGAGAGCTTTTTGTCCACTGTGATGCTCAAAGTGGTCTGTATGTTCCTGCTGGATTCGGTCGGGGAATTCGTCGGTTCGAAGTCCCAAACTGCGCTGTGACGAGGTGAAGTCGGAGACTCAGTGTTTCTCAAAATTGGACTCCTATCCTGAGGACTGCTGGCTGATAGGCTACGATCGTATGAATTGTCTTGTTTGACGAGTCTCGTGAAGGAATCTGGATGATTTTCCAATATACTAGTGTTTTCTTTGGCAGCATTAATGACTTTCAAGCGTGCCTCGACAATTTTTTGTTGCTTTTTTTGCGCACTGTCAACTTTCACCCAGTCATTTTTGATTTTGGACGTTTCTCCGGAAGGGGATATTCTGCTGAGAGATAGTGTCACATCTTCATTTTTATTTTCGTACGACAGATCCAATGAAGCAATCGAACTGACAGATTCGTTCCGTTTTCGCGCTTTTTCACTTTCTGTGAAGCTGATCTTTCGAGGTTTGTTCCTCTTCTTACCACCGCTGCTCATTGTGAGATCTTTTTTTACATCGTCTAATGTTTCCTCGTGAAATTCATCATTCAAATCGACAGGGAATATGTTTGTATTAGAAATTACAGTTTCGTCAGATACTGCATCATAAAATGGCGTGATTACGCGACTGCTCATGATTGGATTGAAATCGCTGTAATATTTAGTGAGATCACACAACAATTCTGCTGACATAGACTCCAAGGACTTGCTCTCTAATAGACTGGGCAAATTTAACGAAATGTATTCCATACAACATCTCTTTAGCTGGGGACAGTTGTACGTGCTGGCCAATTGAAATACTTCAGGTACATTCTTGAGAGTCAGCAGTTTGGAAAAGGTGACCTCGCACATCTCTCTGAGGCGGGAAATGAAGAGTTGATCCGATATGACCAGCATGTTGCAGAGATATTCCAGATCTTCAGACTTCTCCAATTCGGGACACTCGTCAGTGTAGAGAAAATCAATTATAGGTCGGAGCAGAGAGCTGTTGATGGGCATCGACACGGTTGAATCTGAGGAATTCTGAAAATAAATTAATAATGTGGTAAGTATATTATCAAATTTCATTCTGTATGTACACAAATACATCTTGAAAAAAAAATCATAAAGTTCAAAGGAAATGTATCAGAATTTACGATTAACTCTTTCATTTGGTTATTATATTGTATTTTACTATGCAAATTAGTTCTACCATATTCACAATTCTTGGGCTGAAAACCCTAGATAGTAAGAAGAAATTGCTAATAGACAATAAACTATTTGTACAGGAATAGTTAACTATATGATCACAGTGCAATTGCATATTCAGAGTCCATTTTTAGTTATTAATAGAATTAGGGCTTCAAAAGATTGATAAATTAATTAAATAACAAACCTCAGACCAACTGTGAGCGAACATTCCAGCAAAATATTCCAATCTAGCGGCCAGTATACACTTGTGTGCTTTGATAAAGTATTTGTCTTGACATTTGATGTTTGTGTCCCACAACTCTGGTAAGTTATTATGGTTGAAGGTGTTCTTTGGAATCATTGGAATTTTGTCCTCATCTTTCATAGAGATGCGTCCCTTGGAATATCTAAAATAAACACAACAAGATGATAATGAAAAAGGACATATTTTGTTTTATATGGCTATATAATCTGTTGACATTGTAACTTGTCTCCTATCTGCGGTCATCTTATATTTATGTGCTACAATACTAAAAATAATTACAAACAATATTAGATACCGTACAAACAGTATAAAATGTATCAATTGTTTAAACTTCAATAAAATAACAACAAAAGATAAGGAAAAAACAAATGTGGCAATAGATAATCTGTGAAGTTGGCAGTTATCGATATAGGAAAGACCAATATTTTTTCTTTATTTAAATTAATAATAGAAGTATCGTTATTTATAGTTATTATTTATAATTATTTCTATTCAGACATCACGAGAGTCAAGCTTTTAACAAAATCAAATAAGTAAGACCGTTTATTTCTAGTATGTAGGTTACTTACTGATAATAAGATAATATCTTGTACAGAGATGTAACTTGTAACTTCTTGGCAGCTTCCTGCAACAGTCTGACTGGATCGTAACATCTTTCGTTCACTTCTTCCTCCTTTTTCTTCTTTTTATCTTTCTTGTTGCCCTTTATCTTCTCTTTTTTGTAAACTTCAAAAGCTGATAAAACAAACAATAGGAATGTTGGTTATATTGACTTTTGATTTTAGTTATAATACAATTTAAATTATAGAACTCCAACTGACAAAATCAAATCATAACAAACACCTTAGAAGCATGATACATGCGTGTATGCCCAAATACCAGTCTCGTCTCACATTAAAAGGTACTACATTGGAAATAAGTGGTGAACCTCATTGCTGAACTGAGTGAGATGTTATTGTTGCCTGTTGTATTTTTGATTACCCGGCTCTTACGGGACATCCGAAAATGGTGATAATAGAGTGGAAGCACTATTCTAAGGTGGTGCCTCACAGCTTAATAAATATAAAAATATATAGAAGGTATCATAAATATAAAAATTATAAATCACAAAAGTAATTGATAAGAGTTAAAATGAGTTAATAATTTTGTTTTTGTATTTATGAAAATTATTAAAAATGCCAATTGGTTAATGTCAAATAAATTATTTTTAAAGTAAGTATTTACTTAAAAATTCATTTTGTTTATAGGTGCAACGACTCAGAATAGTCTTAGTTGTAAAATTAAATACAGAAAAATCTTAGTGCAATACAGATTGAATTAAAATAAATAAAATTATTATTTTTTACCCGATTTCTCAGCGTCTTTTAAATCTAATATAATTTCACTGTTGTCAATGTCTTTGGCGGCGCTCGGTTCTCGAATGATCTCCAAATAACAAGGACCGGGCAACATCAGGTCACAACTTCCAGTATAGAGAAATTGTAAAACTCTTTTCATTATTTCTGGATGAATATTTTCAACTTTGATGACCAACTTCTCCGCCTCTTGGTACATTGTATTGTTTTCTTTGTCATTTTGTGAATTGACCCCCGCACAGCACAGTTTGGCAAAATAATCACTGCCATTGGATATGACATATTTATGAGCTGGGAATTGACGATTTTCAACCTGAAAAATAAAAATAAAGCATATTGGAAGTAGTAAGCTATTAACAAAATCTTATATGTATAATTGTCACTAAATATCTTGAGCCGTTTCGCCGAGAAGGGGGGCAATTTGTACGTATACCAACGAAGCAAAAAGACACAAATTTGGGGTCTGCGCACCCGGAAGCCTGGTTCAAGATATTTGGAGAAAACTATAACACTGATAGATTTTAAAAGGCATATAAGGGAATACTAACAAAACAAAATGTATAGATAAAACACATTAATATGTAAATATTTCAAATGTACATGCATACATCAAAAAAAATTTTATTTCCATAAGAAATTAGCATTCTATCGGTTTTACAAATTAATATTTTTTCTTCATCATTTATTGAATGTGTATAAATAAACATTTTACTATACAATTTATGACTTTTGCTGTGTAATTTAAACAAAAAATGCAGGAAAAATGTTAAACAGAGAACAATCAATGCAATCTGTTGTTGTATAAGATTAATTCGGACCTGCAAAAAAAGGCACATGCAGGAAAGTTTTTGTTCGGGGAACGATAGAGTTTTCATTGTATAGAAATGGAGGGGAAAAAGAACACATAAAATACAAATATACTCAAAGCGATCCCGATAAATAGGGATCTGTATAGATGAAATAGAGTTTTACTTTATTTGATTTTATAAATTTTCCGAAATCTTAAAAGCAGTGTGAAAATAATATTTCAACATTGTCAATTATGTTAAATGATTTATTAGTAGTGAAGAGTGGAAAATTATTTAATATTGAAAAGTGGTAAATTATGTTAAATGATTTATTAGTGAATAGTAGAAAATAATATTAAAAGATTTATTGATTTACAAGTGAAAAGTGGAAAATTATATTAAATAATTTATTAATGATAAAGTGGAAAAGTATGTTAAATGATTTATTAATGAATAGTAGAAAATTATATTAAAAGATTTATTGATTTACTAGAGAAGAGTGGAAAATTATGTTAAATAATTTACTACTGAAAAGTGGAAAATTATGTTAAATAATTTACTAGTGAAAAGTGGAAAATTATGTTAAATAATTTACTAGTGAAAAGTGGAAAATTATGTTAAATAATTTACTACTGAAAAGTGGAAAATTATGTTAAATAATTTACTAGTGAAAAGTGGAAAATTATGTTAAATAACTTACTACTGAAAAGTGGAAAATTATGTTAAATAATTTACTAGTGAAAAGTGGAAAATTATGTTAAATAACTTACTACTGAAAAGTGGAAAATTATGTTAAATAATTTACTACTGAAAAGTGGAAAATTATGTTAAATAATTTACTAGTGAAAAGTGGAAAATTATGTTAAATAATTTACTACTGAAAAGTGGAATTTTATGTTAAATAATTTACTAGTGAAAAGTGGAAAATTATATTTTTTAATTTTGTCAATGCTGACGGTGTTGAATATGTAGAATTCCATAATGGGTATTTTAAATCAAACAAATGATTTGGTCTACCAGTTGATAAGGGCCTAATAAGCTGAAACGGTCGTCCTGGATTCAGGAAAAAATATATATGTAGACCAAATCATTTGTTTGATTTAAAATACCCATTGTGGAAAATTATGTTAAATAATTTACTAGTGAAAAGTGGAAAATTATGTTAAATAATTTACTAGTGAAAAGTGAAAAAAATTGTCAAATGATTTATTAGCGAAAAGTAATGATTTATTAGTGAATTAGTGAAAATTATATTAAAAGATTAATTAGTGAATACCTTTATAATAACATCATGAACCATGTCAAATTCACTGGCTTCTTCTAAAAGAGCTTCCATATCTGTCACTAACTGAGATGAAGTTACTTGAGGCAGTTCTATTAGACCACTGTTTGGATGCACCTAAAATAATATACAATAAAAGATATATGTATTACATCTACATGTTAAACATCACAGCAGTCTACTACCTGTTACTGTTACTGTCCACTCATGGACAAAAGGTTCCTCATTACAATTTCACATCGCTCAGTCTTAAGCAGTTTGTATCCAGGTCATACAGGTTCATTATTCTACATACATTATATTTATTATAAGTATTAAGATTCTAATTAGTATTACGTTCAGAACAAAACATCCATTTTATTATCTATTCTACAGGTAGGTTCTTATCGCAAATAGGAAATTGAGTTTGGATTTGAAATTCAAGAGTAAGGCCGCTGTTCATTCTTCAAATTTAATGACATAGATCACTCAAAATTAAATGACGGAATGTAATATTTGACTCGGGCTGTATTTTTAATATAAATTAAAATGATACAAAATAAGAATAATAAAACTTGTAAATACCTGCAAAACGGCAAAATTATTTCCCTTACTGTCACCAGAGATGTTCACAGCCCGGTGTATATTTTGTAACCTTTTCAATTTGACAACGACACATTCATCTTTGTCTATGAATCTGTTGAACGATGACTTTTCCGATTGACTCTTGTCATTTTCCTTTGTGGGTGTCGTAGTGGGGACATTCTTTATCTTCTTTGGTACAATGGTACCGTGGAACGCCTCTCCCTGGGGAGTTATGATCATGATGGAGTCCTTTGTCAGCGCCGTCTCCACAACCATTATCGGTCGATTCATTGAAAAAATACACCTGGAAATCAAATCAAATTTGTACAGACACACAAAATCAAAAGGTTAACTGGATGAAAATAATATTATATTTCCAATTATCATACATCATAAAACAGTTTTGCTTTAAATCGACACCTTCTATATAATTTATTCTTGAGTGACCGAGCGTATACAATACATATAAACACATAAAGCGAATAATTCTTGTTTATGGTAAAATGTTTGTCGGCCTTCATGGCTCAGTTGGTTTGGTAACTGACTGCTGATCCAAAGGTCCCGGGTTCGATTCCCGGTGGAGACACAGTTTTTAATTGTGTTTTCAGTCTGGATCTGTGAGACGATTAATATCATAAGTCTCCAGAATGTGGCAACTTGTTATTGGGTGCGTGTTAAATTAATATTTGACATAGTACCTGTTAGTTGCCCGAGAAGCAATATTAAATAAATTAAATAAAATATTAAATGTTCTCTGGCAACTCTGATTTTGTTTCGCTAAGTTTGCGGCACTGTTTCATAGAAAATTTCATTAAACGGAACGCTTATGGGATTTTACAGATGTAGCTTTATTTGGTTACTACGAATGAATTTTATAATGTAAATTATTATTTTTTAAATGTTATTTAAAATTTATGCTAACATGTAATTTTTTTGTATTCATTGAATAAATCAATGCAAAAAAAAAATGTTATTTATAATGTTCATTAATGTCCCTTTCAGACCCACTGTCATTTTGAATAGACATGTCTTTTCCAAAACTAAAGTCTGATTTTTTTTAAAGTGCCAATTCTATACATATGCATAGTATTTACGCATGTAAATGTATTAGTAGAATCGTGGTTGCTGATTGGTTTACACCATTTGGTGTCCTTAACAACAAACATCAACAAACCCGACAGTATGTATCTATTTCTCGAAGTGCGCACACGTTTGATTTTTTATGGTGACCATGTGTTCTAAATTAGGAATTGTTTTCATTGATGATTTTTTATTTCTAACTTATGTATTTTATTTTTAGTTTAATATCGATATATAATTATTATCATAAACATGTGTTATCACCGTCTTAGTATAGAATAAGTGTCCATTATTTATTTATATTAGTTACATAGTTATTATGTATGTATGTGTGTTTGCCTCAATGAACTATTATGTAAATATTTAGTATAATATAATTAATAATTTTGTAAAATAATATGTAACTGTTTATTATTATAAGGATTAATTACATCATAATGTATTTTTTTATATTCCTAATAAAAAGTATCAAATAAATATTTTGTTTAAATATTACTTTCCCAGGAGATGCCCATTAACATTTGCAGAAAATACCTAATAATGTAGACCCATGAAAGCCGCATGGTACCGGGGGTAAGTATAGGTATGAGTAGATTTGAAGGTTTTGAAGATATATGCATGTGCAAGTTACAACCGTTTTATATCATAAAATGATAAAAAAATCCCATAATATTTTTTTTCTTTGACACCATGGTCACCCTATGAGCTTTGGCACTTTTAAAAAAATCAAACTTTACATAACTATGAAAAATTTTTTTTCACATAAATGTTTTCTAATGATATTTATATTTTAATCCAACAATATTAATTTGCGTGAAATACATAGGGTTAAAAATATTTATTTAATTCATATTTTATTAATAAACAGTTATGCTCTATTATGCATTTTTTTTATTATCCTTGAAACAAGTACATATACATCCTCATACAGTTCCTAAACTAAGCATAAATGCTTGTTATATAGATGAACGAAATTGTTTGTGCAAGATTCAATTTGCGACCATTGGATTACTAAATCAAGCGCGCTAACAGCTTTGCCACCACCCATCTGTACATTCCAGTAATTCAAATTGTTCGTTAATTCGGCACTCTTGTGTCTTCATTAATATAATTTGTCGGCCTTCGTGGCTCAGTTGGTTGGGTATCTGACTGCTGATCCAAAGGTCCCGAGTTCGATTCCCGGTGGAGACACGGTTTTTAATTGTGTTTTCAGTCTGGATCTGTGAGACGATTAATATCGTAAGTCTCCAGAATGTGGCAACTTGTTATTGGGTGCGTGTTAAATTAATATTTGACATAATATCTGTTAGTTGCCCGAGAACCAACTAAATAAATAAATAATTATGTTTTTCAATGCGTTGACATTAATTTTGGTTGTTCCAAATGTGCCAACGAATAATAATAATAATAAATTAGGATGATTTTTATAGCGCCGTTTTTGTGATAACCTCACCTCAAGGGCGCTTTGAATATATTACAGGTTTTTGTAAGACTCCAGAAGAAGTGAGTTTTTAGGTGTTTCCTGAATAGTGCTACATAAGTTGTCGATTTGCCTCAGTTCAGGTGGTAGTTTATTCCACGAGGCTGGTCCAGCCACAGCAAAAGCACGATCACCGAAGGATGTATTGTTGACTCTACTTATTTCAGTTAACTTGCCAATCATGGATGTGGTGGCTGACCGAAGTGTTTGTTGTCGCTCGTTTATGGTGAGAGGGATGCAGAAGTCTGAAAGATACGTGGGAGCCATGCCATGGATTGCTTTGAAAGTCAACAAACATAATTTGTACTTGATTCTCTCTGGCACTTTTAGCCAGTGAAGATTTCGTAGATGGTGGGATATGTGTGAGAATTTCGCGGCTCCGGTGATTAGCCTAGCAGCAGCGTTGAAGACGGATTGAAGTTTGTTTAGCTCCAGCTTTGGGAGGTTTGCGTAGATACCATTGCAGTAGTCCAGGCGGGAAATAACGAATGCGTTTACTAGAGATTTCGTTGCTTCCGTAGGTATATTTCGTCTGATAGATTTTATTCGACGTAAGTGGTAGAAAGCAAAGGATGTTGTGCTGTTTATTTGTTTTTTGAGACTTAGACTGGAGTCAATATGTATTCCCAGAAGTTTAACGGCGGACTTAGGAATAATGTCGGTGTCTGCGACAGAGACAGAGGTGTTGTCTATGTAATGCTGCCGGCGGTGGACGCATGATTATGTTAAAATCAATGTATGGTGACACTGTCTACAATGATACGAGAGATTTTAATGTGGAAATG